>OZ018329.1:99771597-101208852 GCA_963969495.1 Ceratothoa steindachneri
TTTAAACGTTTTCAGAGTTTTGTTAAATTCCTGTAGGAAGATCTTTTTTCCTAGTCCTACCATGAGTCTTTCCGCTGTGGCGTTATTGAACGGATATGTTCGCTTTATTTCTTCGTTTAACTGGTCTAATATCTCGTCCCGAATTCTGTATCAAAATTTTCTTCCTCTACAGGTGAAATTTTAAATATATTATACCAATATTCTCTAAATATTTCATCTAACTCCTCAGATTTAGTGACCACTTCATCTTTCCGATTTTTGATATTTGCTGTTTCGGTGGCTGGCTTCCCTCGTAACCTCTTTACTGTTTGCCAGAATGTTCTGGGGTCCATTTCCTCATCTAGTTCTTCGATGATTTGGTCCCAGCTATCCGATTGTTGCTGAATGATCAGCTGGCGTAGGTGTTCCTTTTTTTCCGCACCATCTGGTGGAGATCTCTGTTTGGTCCCCATCTGTTGATTGCGACCACTAAGCCTCTGTATTCATCTTGAATGGCAATCATTTCTGGTGTTCATCTTGGAGCTGGAAGGGTTTTATACTTTAACTTTGGAATGGTATTTCTATCTGTTTCTGATAATTTTGTTGTAAGGAGGTTTAATTCTTCGTCTATCTCTTCTTGGATAGCTTCTTATAGGTTTGCCGGGACGTAATTCTGGCAAACGGCCTGGTAGGACTCCCAGTCTGCACGCGCATATGATTTCCTTTCCCTCATTGATACTTGGATTGGGCTTGTTGATATTGCGATGTTTAAGGCTTCGTGGTCGCTGGATATCACGGGTCCGGGGGCGATGTGATAATTATAGGGAAACTTTGTGCTCGTTAGAACTATGTCGGGCTTAGTTGCACCTCTCGCTTAGTAATAGGTTAAGAACTCTGGTCCAATGCGCACAGCTATGTTAGTTCTAGAAGAAGTTCTAAATTTCGTCCCGCCGCGTTGGTGCTGGTGGACAAGGCGGCCCTGCACCTAGCGTTAAGGTCACCTGCGAACAACACCGTTTTTTATGGGCAAACAGCTTCAAGAAGTTATGAATGGGAATGTACCCTCTTCTCAGGGGTTGGTACCCAGTAGCGATAGTTAGAGGCCTTATGGTAGTTTAGGCCTCTATCTCTACGTATGACTGCTCTAGTTGAGGGAGAACCTTGTGCATGAGTCCTTTTTGGATTGCAATCGCCGCTCCGTCGAATGACTCATCTGTATGACTTGTGAATAAACTTGGTATCTGAATATTTTTATTTCTTTGTGTTTTGTATCAATGCCGTGTTCGGATATTAAAATGATATCTGGATGAAGGTTCTGAATTATGTTTCCATATTCGTAACTTTTCCTTGTCCAACCATTTACGTTCATATACATTAGTTTTAGTGTTTTATTATTAGTGTCCATTGTGTAGAAAGTTTCTTCTGTAGTTCTTTGTTTTTTTTACTTTGGTTGTTCATTTTTCTTAGTCTTCTCTTCTCTCTTGCTTTGATCCTGAGGCCGGGTGTTCTTCATTTTCCGTTTTGTTTCTTATTAAATTCACTCTGAGAGATGATGTTGAATATTTCCGGAGCGTATTTAATTTTTTCTTAATAGAGGGCCTCTTCGACCTGATTCTCTGGCATTTGATCCTCGTATTGCCATTTGATTTTTTGTTTATGATGCCCTCGGTGATGGCTTCGGTGTAGTTTTCCTTAGGGGATTGAGTGTTTCCTGTAGCGAAGAGTCTGAGATTTATCCTTTTTGCGTTAATCTGGTGTTTTTCCTTGGGTAGACGTTGGGGATCTTTTCCTCTGTTGGCTGTTTGACCTCTTTTGTTCTCTAACTGTACTTTTTGTGATTTTTTCTTTTATTTGTTCCTGCTTAGTTTCTGTTACCATCTCCTCTGCAGTATGATCTTGTTTTTCTTGATTCTTGCCTGTTTTCGCTTTTTTTATCGCTTCTTGTGCAGCAATCCTTGGATCCCTGCATTTGGAGGCGTTTCTTCCTGCTTGAGTAGGTAGTTGACCTTGTGTAGGTTTTAGAAGTTTAATTTTCAAAACTTCATCTGATGGATGGTTGTCGGGAAACCACATTTGTGGAATTTCGTTGTTTTCCAGCATCAAGTTTAGTTCTTTCTTGAAAGTCCCTGGTCTAGAAAGGTTCGCAATGTGGGCATAATAAATACAGGCCATTATTTGCGTTGAATTCTCATTCTCCTTGGTTGGTTCTGCTTTGGATGTTTTTGCCACCTGGGCATACGTATCATTCCTCTTTTGCTCTTCTTCCTGTCTTTTTACCTCTTTCTTCTTTTTTATTATGTTTTTCTTAAAGGGGCATGTCATTGCGATGGTGTGCTGGTCACTGCCGCAATTCAGGCACCTTTTTCGCTCACTATTGCAGTTCCTTCAATTGTAGTTATCCGCACTGCATTCAGAACATTGCTCTGTCTCTTGTCTGCAGGCTCTTGTAGGGTGGTCGTCCATGCGGTAGCATCTGATACAGATCTGTACTACTGTGAATTCTTCCCTCTCAATTTGATCGGGAGTGAGCCTCAAGGTGCAAGTCAACAGTCTTGTTTCAGTTGCTTTTTGGGCCATACCTGTCTCACTAAAAACGACTTTAAACACTTGTGTATATTCTATAAATTTTATAACTTTCATCACTGTCGCCCAGCTGTGGTTGGATTCAACTTCCGTTTTGAGCTTTTCAGTGTTATGCGACCCGACACATGGGTCTAGACGTCTACATATCCCGCTTCTATGGGTCAGTATTTGGGGACGGATTCTGGGAGCTAGTCCGATATCTTTTAGCACTCCACCGACATTTGTGCCGTCAAGGTTTTGACATCCTTCTCATTTTGACAGATTGCTGTGTAGCCTTGGGGATTTTCGATTAATCTGACCAAAGCAATATTGATTTTGAAATATATTGCTGCGAAAACTGACCCGCTGTCGGGCTTTTCCCTGGTTAGGGCTTTGAGAGGGATCTTTGTTGTTTCCCGCATGTTTGTAGTGGGTTTTTAATGTACCATGATACCCGTACTATTGTATTAATAGACGACACTGGGAAGGAGGGGGGGATGGATATTATGTCTTGCCTATCTGTATATAATTTCATTTGTATGTAATTTTATTTAGGGCCTAGTTGGATAAAGGGGGAGTAAGAAAAGATATAGAATAAAGAGAATTTTATAAGTCCTTGTCCACGTACCTTTCTTCAGAGTTTTCTTCTTTGATAAGTAAATATCCGTTCAGATACTCCTTCTGATTGTTCACTTGCACGGTTTAGTAAGGGGTCGGTGTAGGTAGATTGTTATTATTTACACTCAAGTCTTCGGTGGAAAGTTCATCTACTTAAAATTAAACACTTGTTTCTTCACTTTGTTTGTTGGAGCACTGTTTCTAAGGTTGAATGAGTTTATTTACTTGAGGAGAATACACGTGGGGTTCACTAAGTTGATCACTTGCTTCTAAATTTGGGGCAATCGGTCCCACTTTAAAATTAAATACACCAGGCAAACAATGTTTGTTAAAGTTTATTCAACGTGTTCACTGATTATAACGCTTCCGTAGTTTGGCGAGTATATGGACACTTGGCTAATATTGATTGACTTTTGCATTGAAAGTTTAATTATCGTATTAGGCAACGTCTTTATTTTGGTTTTACACTTTTTGTCACGTCAGTTTATTTACTTCGAGTTCTCGTTGAAGTCAATAAAAGTTTAAAACAATTAACGCTTCTATGTGTTAGGAAGGTAAAGCACTCGCTGTAGCCGTTTGATATCCACCTTTATCGATTCTTCGAGATCCGCGAGAGTAGAATACCACAGGCGTATAAGGCAGTCACTGACCTTTTCCACAGAAGTACACCCATATAAATAGTCATTTTATCTAGTCATAATAGTACAAAATTCAACCAATCAGAATTGAGATACATTTAATCGTCATACTTATGTTCATTTTTGAAATAACAGACCTTAGCGTTAAAAAATTGACCCATCAGATTTTTCACCTAAGCAATGCAATAATTGTCCAATCAGCGCCACGATAATTTTAAAAAGTTAATAACGCTGAAACCGTTTGCACATAAACACGGATCCAGCACACGATACTGAAACAAAGGAGGTTGCTGAAAAAATATAGAAAAACCCTGAAAATTTTTGTTGAAAATTTTTGTCGTCATGGCTCGTACTAAGCAGACAGCTCGCAAGTCTACTGGAGGTAAAGCTCCACGTAAGCAATTGGCCACGAAGGCAGTGTAAAAGCTTTTGGTGTTAATTCGAGTAAATAGGCGGACGCATAGTAAAAGCGGTCCGCAATAAGTGTTAAATTTTATTCGTGCAAGACTCTACGTTCACGCCCTCTTCCAAGAAAAGCTACTAGAAGAGGGGCCCCATCATGGGGGCAGCCCCTCAGGACTGCAAAAGGATCCCCCTCCGTACCATAGGGGGGGCACCAAAACATGAAAAGATGGAAGTCATAAAAACCATCTACACAAAAATCCACGTGGTGCTGATCAGGCTCCTCGACACTCCCAATGGTTATGCAACCATTTGCAGCACAATGGGGGACGTCGAGAAGCTGGTTTCAGACGAGGCTCAAGCACATCTCAAGAAGATTGGACTTAAAGCGAGTGTACCACAAGAAATACTGGCCCAAAGAACTATTATTCTTACGAAGCTGGATCCTATCTTCACGGAAAACTCCTGCGAAGAAATCAAGAAAGAAATCGAAGAAAAACAAGAGTGGGCCTGCATCACAGCAGTGCACAAATTCGGGAAAGGGAACGGCATGGTGAAAATTTTATTCGCCTCCATCGAAATGGCAAACCGAGCAAAAAACGACGGGCTACTCGGCTTCTATCTGAAGGTAAGCCCGGAACAAATAATGAAAGAAGAATATATTCAAATCGACTGCTGCTTTAAATGCTATGCAGTCGAAAATCACGCAACAAAAGACTGCACAATTACCGACCCTGCATGCTCCAACTGCGCCAAAACCGGGCACGGCTGGAAAGAGTGCAAGGAAAGACTGCGTAAATGTGTAAATTATGGGGGTGACCACAGGGCCCTAGCCATGAGGTGCCCAATCCGCAAGGAAGCCATCCGAAAAAAAAGAAAAAGGCTGAAAGTAGAAAAAGAAGAGAAGAAAAAATCCACCTACGCGAATACGGCAGCAAAATACACAACTTCGGCACGAACGAACGAAATGAAGTTGGTGATGCCTAAAGAAGGGAAAGAAGTCATGGCCATGGTCATGGTTGCCCACCTAGCAAACATGACAAACCCCGGTACCTTCTCAACCCACCTCAACCTTCTTCTGGAGAAGAATGGTTGTAACAAAAAGGTTTGGTTTCCCGAAAACCCCGACTCGGCGGGGCTTTTTAATCTCGAATTTATCGAAGATGAAAAAAAGGCTCCCTCAAGTAATGGGGTAAAGGATACCGAAAAAGAGGAAGAAGGAAAAATACAAAAACCGTCGGAAAGAGAAGAGGAGAATAAAGAAGAGGAGGAAAAAGGCGTAAAAAGAAAAAGAAGAAAAATAAGAAATCACCTAAAAAACCACCGCAGAAGCACAGTCTACTTCGGACGAGGAAGAAGAGGACGACGACAGATACGAAGGGTTCCCACTCACCGACAACAAGGAAATCCTCGAAAGAGGACTCTTTTTCGACGGAAAAGACGTGGGACTACGTGTCTTCGGCTCCCCCCTGTCCCCGGCCCCCAAGGACGACCTGGAACTACTCATCATCGGCCTAGCCGCAGGTGAGTACAAATGGACGTACGAGGGACCATACTCCAAGAAAGAAGTGTCAGCCCTACTCCTAAAGTCCCTAGTATACATCAACCCGAGAGATGTGCATAACGTCAACATGTCAACATTCAAAACTATACGGAGTGGACAGAAGACATCGCAAATCAAATAATGAATACGCAAAAGTGAGCAACTAAAGTAAATAAAAAATAGTGAACCATAACTAGTGAATCAAATCTAATTTATTAAAAAGTAACATAGTGAAAATAGTAAAGTAAAAGAAATAAGAACAAATAAAGCAAAAGTGAACAATTATTAAAATTATAGTCAGTGAGAGTAAATCTAATTCAATGTAAAATAATGAACATTTATAGTGTAAACTTAACTAATTTAATGAAATTAAACTAATGAAAATAATGAAGTAAATAAATATGCAAAAAGTGATAATTTTGAACAGTGACGATAAATCAAATTCTAATGTCAATCAATTTAATGTAAAATTAAATAAGCAAAATACAACCGTAAATTTAATGTATAGTAAAATATAAGAAACCCCAAAATTAAATAAATTATAACAAATGTATAAAAATGTAAATTTAAGTATATATAGTAATTACCCATAATCTTTATATAGTATGAAAATTGTAAATAACTTGAAAACTAAACTGATAATGATTTCCATGTCTCCGGGATGCTATCTTTTCCTACTTCTACTCAGTGCTTTAACCTCCTCTGCTAAATCTATTTTCACCACTAGTTTTCTATCATTTTAACTACATATATAGTATGTAATTACCTCCTTTTTGTATTTATAACTTAATAAACCTTGAACCTTGAACCTTGATACTGAAGCAAAGGAGGTAAAGTCAAGTGAACTGATAATCGTTCCCCGAAGATTTTGTGTGAACAGTTTAAATCTTTCATTCGAATGTTTTACTTGGTTCGACCCACACAAATCTTTTCCGTCCATCTCCCGGGGAGAAATGAATAGGTTTCGGTGAATCACGCTTTTTCAAATGCCCTTAATCATTTTTATAATAAAGTACAATATTAAATTTCGATTACCTTTAAGGTATTCAAGAAATAAATCACTAGGCCATTGTATTCATCTTAATATGATTCTCACTACTTAATGCTGTTTATATTATAACAAATAAATAGTTCAACCGATGTATACGTCGTCGACTGTTAATAGATCGTATGAATATAAGCGCAAATTGGAGACTTTCTTGAGTCAGTTTTTGGTTAGTAAATTTTGAAGGCGTTGGCAAAGAAGTTGGTGATGAACTCTGAAAGAGTTTCTGCTTCTGTCTTTGTCTCTTTTTTGACGTAACTTTTCGTTGTCTCTTTCTGATTTTGAGGAGGTAAAGTGAAATCTGACGTTTGAGTTGATGTCCACAAAAGCTTTGGTTCAGAGAACAAAAACATAATAATCGTCACAACAGAAATAGGTGTTTCATTTATTTATAACAATAAATTTAAATTTTGCATTTAAAAGATTTAATGCATATTATTTAATGTAATCATTTAGTGATGGCAAGAATAATGTGTATGCACATAAACTCATCACTTTGTCTTTATATGTAGTCAACCAATCCGAATTTTATAACCAATATCAAATCAACATTTATGTATCTTGTAATTGTTGAATGTTAGTACATTTGATTTTCTTCCTTAACATTAAATTGATAGCAAATTAATGTATAATTAAATTGTTGAATCAATGGTCCATCGAATTTCAATCTCAATTAATAGTATATTAAAATCCATAAATTAAGTTTAATAAATGCTAGCAAGAAATTTAATCATTGTGCTAGAATATGTGAAGATATTCGAAATTAGATTTGAGTGTTAAGACCATTTCGCCATACTTGAACATACTCAGGGATTCAACTCAGAGAATCCGATTCTCTGAGTCTGAGAAACGTCGAAATAGGAACACAAATGCGCCCAAGGCTTCTTCCGAAGATTTAACGACGCCATAAACAATTTTCTATAACTCATTTCTCCCATAAAATCTGTATTGCTTCAAAGAATGACGGAGAAGGCAGCAATTTTGTGCATTATGTTTTTATTAAGCAACGAGTTTTAACATACATGAATGATGTCCCCCCAAAATGGGGCGATACAAGAACTCATTGATTTTTAATGTATTTTTATTGATGAGTATAAATATCTGAGAATCCAGTTATCCTGATGTCCTGAAATATTTTGACAATTTAAATATCCCCCTTTGCTCTTTGGACAGCCTAAAGCAAGGTTGGAGTACCCTTCGTCGGTAGTTGAATTTTTAAACGCCCACTAACGAAGGCGAGAAATAAACACGGCTTGGTAGCATTAAGAACATTTCTGATACATCTGCTTATTATAATTAATACCCAACATATTTATTCATAAATCCTAATTTAGAAACTTTGAACTTCATTTGTTTGCGGACGCCTAAATTCTAATTAATCTAAATTACACTATAATGGAGAAAAAACCTCCTCCTGTTCTCTAGAGATTTCCAAAAATTACTAAACAAAACCCCCAAAAATGGTATACCAAAAATTTGGTCTGGTTGTGTGAGCTTAGAGATCGTCAGCTTGGCGGGGGGAGGGGGGGGGGGGGGTAGACTACTGTGTCGATATTTTAAAGAAATTGTGGTTTGAAGATGCATACGTTTTATTTTCTCTCGTCATATTTGACAACAAACCCAATTATTACTCTAATGATAATCGCCCCCCAACAAAATAACGGATAATTAAATATAAAAAGGACACGGCTTTTTTGTTATCTATTCGAAAGAATCAGAGGGAATATTGCGAATTGGATATGACATTTAAACGAGTGCGTCATGAATCAATGAATATGATATAAAACTTTAATAAACATTGTATTAAGTTGGTTAGAATTTGAAACTGAGGGGCTATCTTTTCAATAAATATCTAAAGTTTTATTACAGTCATAAATTATCGGCGAAATTTCAGATATAATTATTTTTCATCTTCACTCGCATTATTGAAACCATTTTACTGCTTAAATGAAGGTCATAGCAAGAAGCGGGATTGCTTGGTTTGACTTGAAACGATTCAAGGTTTAATCTTTTTGGACGGAGGCAAAAGAATTATTTCTCTATTTTCCACACGAATGTATTTCATTAATTTGTGCCTACTGCTATTCGCATTGTTAGTAAGTTTATTTCATATTTTCCCTCAAAATATAACGTTCATTTTAACTCAGCTTTTCCTTTCTTTAAGGAGACCTGTGGAATTATACAGTTCTTTGAAAGTAACTAGAAGTACATATACATATATATATATATATATATATATATATATATATATATATAGATATATATAGTTTAACTTTGTCAGAGATTTTAATACGGATTCGCAGGTTGTTATACTCATTTCACTCGAGACCTACAGTTGATCGTGAGAAATGGCCGAGAGCTCGATCAGTCATGACTTCCATTTATTTTTGCTCAACGTGAACATAAATATCTGAAAGGTTTGGACAACATAATGCAAACACTCTTAACTAAAATGATATTATTCAATATCTCATTGGTTTTTCTTTAGCAGCAATAACTGCTTCAATGAATAGAGTCATACAAGTTTGTAAAAGTGTCTATTGGAATTTTATACAGATAATGGCTCCTTACTTGCTTCTCAAAATTAAACCAGAGTAGTTCGCTTATATTAAAATATGTTATTTGTAGGGGCCAACCTAGATGCTCTGCATCACTACTGTGCTCTTTCGGCTTGTCTTTACGAAATGTTGCTGCCTGATTCGGCGCATTCTTCTCCTGGAAATTGGCCGCGCCGTTGGTAACACTCTTTGTATATTAGGTGAATTTGATCACCCATAATTTCCAACTACTCATTAGAATTAACCACAACATCCAGTGCTATGATCTGACCAAGATACCACCAAAAACCTTCACAGAACCGCCTTTGTGCTATACTTTTGGAGTCCGGCAGGTAAAAAGGTGAAAGATGATTCCGCAGAAAAGATGGCATTCTTCCACTAGTATTTTGTACTCATATTGTGATCTTTCCACCATTTTAGGAGTATTTTACCGTTGATGGGGCAATGAAAAGCTTTGTCGAGGGCAGCCCTTCGATTGTATTTATCCACATTGAGATTTCGATCAAATATTAATGTTATAAACATTTAATAATTACGGATAACTTGATAAAATCTTAATTAATTGGTATCTACTATCAAATTATTTTCAAGAGCTTCGTAATGACAAATATTCCATATTCAAATTTGATTAATTCCCAAATAGAATATTATTGGTATATGATTTGAGTAATCATAATAGATGTTATTACTATTATTTTTAAAGATGACATAAACGATTCAATGATTCATTGAGAAATTTGCCTTATTTCGTAATTAATATAAATGGTGAAAGGAAATTAGTGCATTTCTGCAAAGGCGTCGATAAAATAGACTCTAAAAATATAATTGAGAGGAAATGGAAAGATGTGTGAGAAAAACGAGGTAGGTCTGAAAAAAAGCTTTATTTTACCTTTTATCAAATAAAAGGTGTAATGAATGAGAAAGCTTCAAAATGATAATTCAATTTGTCCGAACAAACACGTAAACAGCAATGGCAAACATTCATTCGAAAATTGGTGTGTCAAATTTGACTACTTGACAAGCTCGTTAGCGATGGAGAATTGTCTGTCCTTAAGTTTTGTTTTATTAGAAGCCAAGGAAAAACTAATATCTTTGTCGACGGGGAAATAATTAAGTGGTTTCAAAGTGTTTTCCAGATCTTATTTGGTTATGAGGAGATTCCGAAAAGACGTAGGAATCACTTTGACCTGTTTTAAAAAAGAAAATTGCAAATGGAGAATTAGGGCTTCAACCTCGTTATTTTGTCTTGCAATGCAGGTGAAAAAAAGAAGATAAAAGAATAAGGCAATAATTAAGCAAACCGATTGTTAGGAAAGCACAACCTAGTCATACACTACCTACACTGCATTAACTGTAAAGACAATACCTATAGGTACGTAGGTCGAAACGAAGGGCCACCATTTATAGGTGATGGAGGAGAATTACCAATTACCGGTTTATAGGAAGGTGAATTAAGTATCTGACTCCCAAGATGAATCTTCACTGTGTTGCCATTTTGGCTGGGCTTACCAAAGGTTTCAGGGCCATCGAAGTAAAGAAGGACGTTGCAAAAATAAACTTTATTCTAATATGGGCCTATAACGGCGCAAGCGGCAGGTCTATATATATTTAACGCCAAGGATTAAATTCTGGAGCGACAAGAGTTGGTGAATTTAAAAGGGGAAACGTGAACATCTTCATAACGTCTGTAATCTAGTAATCTTAACAATACAATAATCATCCTAACCTATATATATATATATATATATATATATATATATATATATATATATATATATATATATATATATATATATATATACATATATATGCTTATTTCGTAGAGAGCCCGACCTAGGATAATTGTTCTCCACCCCAAAGGCGGAGCTAATGACAGCTGTTTCCAATATAACAGGATGAGATTGTGACAGCCTTGTGATACAATTGCTTTTGGCTAGCGGGTATGTTTACTTAGGTGTTTGATAGACTTCCGTCTTTCGATAAATCTATTCTGAGAAGCGAAATGTTTGTTTACGCGTTTATCTTATTGACACAGGTCATTTTGACCTTTCGTACGTTCGTACATTGTTTTTTTGTGGCTCACTTCCAACTGCCGCTTGCCTTCTATATATATATATATATATATATATATATATATATATATATATATACATTAACAAATATATTACATTCTTTATTTTTGTGTTCAAATTCATAGATGCAAATTAATCTATACATTCGTAATTCATTATTCCACTTTTAAACAATGTAGAAGTCTAAATACCCCACCGACACAGCTGCGTGTCCCTCACTTATTCCAAATTCGCCTTTCGCATCGAATCTCTCTCACCCTTTCTCGCGCATTCATAAACCCGCAGTTCGAGACGAGGAAAGCTAGGATCGGAGCGAGGCGTAAATATGTCGCATCTCTAGCAGCAGACAAAAGGTCTTTCGCACAGCGATAAGAATTTTATGAGAATTCGTCTCTCTCTCTCGATTTTAGCTCATGAGGAAAATAAAAGGGAAAATTCTCCCTAAAGTCAGGCACAAGATCTTGGACTTACGTTGTGTATGGAGCTAGTCCCACAAAGGAAACAGTTCGCCCGTTCAAAGAAAGAAACTTCGGGGAATTGGTTGTTGCCATCACGGTACTTGTATGTGCCAAACTTCTCGTAGACCCCCCGTCCTTCAGAGTTAGAGGTTACACAGGACCTCCCTATGCGGATTACCCTAGACGCAGTTAGGTAATCATTTTGGTTACCAACTCCAGGAGCCAATAATCGGAACGGACACTTCGAGGAGAAGAATTCCGATTTGAGTCACAGTTTGACTCGCCTTCGCGATCCGGCCTAGGATCATTATATCAGGACGCCGGTCTAGGATTACCCTCGCATTCGGTAACCTCGGACGACCGGGCTAAGTGTGAACATCGTCAATAGAAGAATACATCCACCGTCACCCTCCAAATACTTACGAACTCAAAGGTATCGTTAAAGTGAATTATCCCCTCCCCTAACTTCACCAATTCAACCGTTAACTAGAATTTCCACCCCGAGCTCATAACCTCGATTATTTCAAGTGATTAATTTAGTGCTTAATTCCATAATATTATTCAATTCATTCTGCCGGGTGCAATTAAGGCGCAAGCATCCTAGTACGTAGAATTCAAGTGTAATCCCCACATCATTATATACAGACTTACCTGTTCAGTGCAAAGACTAATCCTATTTATAAATATAAATGCTATTTCGTATTTTCAATTCATGTATATTAAAGATTATTTTTGTATCTGTGTTTTTAATTATTTTTGACGATCCTTTGGCAATTAATAAGCAATCCACTGGCTTAAATCTCAATATTACACAGGTCCACCCATTACTAGCTTTTACTGAGTTAGGACACACTAAGGGGATAATTATCTTAACTTTGATCAAAAGGGAAGCACCGGGGTTATTCTTATTCACCGGAAGTGGCTAGGGTAGGTGTATTGGCTACACTTCACCTCCAATTCACCTTGCTGCGGGATTATAATATATGCCTAGGAAGTGAAATTGGGATTACCCACTCACTTAACCTAGACAGACAATTATTTTTTGGAGGTTTTCGTTGGGCCTATTGAATCCTGCAATTCGGTACCAGTAACCGACCTATTACATAAATCAAACACCACAGTACTCCCCTACCAGTGAATGGAGTTACTGAGAGAATAGTACATAAAAAATATATAGGTATATACATAGCAAATACATATTTTCGGCACACCTAATGTCTAACAGTTTCTTAACGTGCACACAGCGTATCAATATTTACATAAGTATATACAACTGTGCTCAAAGCGGGCATATTAATTATGCCATATTCTGCAAAACAATACAATAAAAGCATCTTAAGACACGCAAAGGGAATCGATAATTCATAAGTACATACAACTGTGCCCAAAACAGGTCTATTCCTTATTCCATATTCTGCCAAACAATACAATAATATACATATGCAAATTAATACCTTGATGCATATTTTATTTTTATAATTTGGTTCCATCCCATTTAATTCCTCTACAAATGCAACAATTCCAACATCTTACTAATGTAATAAGGCACGCGAAAAGAAACTATAGAGCAGCGAGGCGTGTCTATACATATTTACGCCTCTTCCACTTTTATTTAATGTACCGCTGCAATGATAGCTACACAGGGATTTAGAAGTATAATTAAGCTTCCCCGGGAAAATAGGAAAGATTTTAATTGCGAGCGAATTTCCTTCGTTTCTTCAGCATTTTCTTGCGCTGCTGTCAAAGTTTAGAGGTCAAAAGAGTCAATTTGTATCGAATTGACGTTCCTTGAAATGCAGTCAGCCACTGATTTATTCCAAAGTGCCTCTGCAATGGTGGTGCGTCTGCCTATTATTTATCATATAACTTGGACGATCCCATTTGGTAGAATGCTCTTCGTGCTGAAATCAGGTCTTCTCCCTCTCTTACCACATTTAAGCGTTTCCTGAAAACGCATCTTTTCAAGATTGCCTTCACCCCCTTATGAATTTCCATTGAATTTACATTCTCATCGAGCACAATGTGTGCTCTGGGGAGGCCTCAGGCCTTGAAGAGCGCATTACAAACGACTTATTATTATTATTATTATTATTATTATTATTATTACGCACCTTTGGGCACTGTGGGGGAATTCCACGTGGAATTTCTTTTCCATCACGGAAGTGACGTCCATGCGCTAAAGAAAAATTCTAGAATTTGGTTAGGCTTAAATTGGTAAGCCCCCCCCCCCTCAAATCTACAAGCGGTAGCCTCGAACCGCGTCCACCTCGGACCACCTTTTCGCCAGTTAGAATCGCCTGGTCGTGAAGATTCAAGGCCATTCGAGAGTAGCGCTGTTTCCCCCATCCCTGCTGGGGGAGCCTCGGATATATAGGTCTCGTCTTCCAGGTGGGAGACACAGAGTTGAAGAGTCCCGCCAGGATCCAAGAAACATTTCCCTAGTGCCAAGTCAGGTGCTAACAACGAAGCAAAGTGACGGCTGAACTTTTTGTGTGTTGGAATTAGCCCCAGCCAGTGAGGTAGTTCAATTTGACGATCGCCACCGAGCGATTTTTCCGACTCCACTTATCAACTCCTGTCGAAGCCCTTTTCGTTCCCTCCTCGTCTTCAAGTGGCTGAAATACTCTCCCCTGGACCGGACGTTACCATCCCCATCCCTTTTAGAGAACCGTCATCACGTCAACTTCCCGCTCAGAAGCTCCGAGTGCCCTCGATCTCACCTTTATTGCCTGCAGAAGACATCCGTGAAACCTTACCCTGAAGTCTCACCCGGAATCCTCCGTAAGCTAACCCCTCTCCCCTTTTAGCAACCCATTTGAGTTAATCCTCCCCATTGGAATAGTCTCCTTCTGTAACGCATTAATTTCTAACTTCAGAGTCTGATGCATATCTCTGCAATTCCCCGCTCATTTACCAATTTAATGTTGCCCATTGATTCTCTTATTTTATGTAAATAAAATTATATTTTTGTACATGCCTCTTTAAATAACCTTGAGCTTTGCCTTTCCCCAAATTTTACCTGACCTCGTTTTGCACTCTTTTCTCACTGCTCCGAGCATCGAAACTCATGGCACCCCCCCCTCCTCCTTGTCGGTTTGCCTTTGAGTTATTAGTCACTTCCCCCAATAGATATAATATAGTATTGATATAATATAATGTCACACCACGACAGGCACTGACCGCGCACTTCCCTCCGAATTATTTATATACCTATCACTTGCATCTTTATTTGTATACGACATAAACGCGTTGTACACGGAAACGGCACTGCGACCTATCGATTCACTACAAGTACTAATATTAAAGTACTGCGCACTACCAAATGTCATCAGTTCATCAGTTACTTTGCCAGCGACTAGCAGTCTATATATATATTCAACGGGAAGTATAAATTTTGGAGTCACAAGACTCAATGAACTTAAAAGGAGGAACGTGAACGAGATAATCTCGTTAACGGCTATAATCTAGTAACCTTAACAATACAATAATCTTCCTGACTGAGCTGCTCCGACTATATATATGCTAATTTCCTAGAGAGCGTGGCTTAAATCATCGTCATCCACCCCAAAAGGGGATCTAAGAAATCTGTGTAACTCGAATTACTTGCATATCCAAATTTTTAGAAATATAACAAGATGCGCTTGTCACAGCTTTGTGATACAATTCCTTTTGGCTAGCGGGTATGTTTACTCAGGTGTTTCGTAGACTTCCGTCTTTCGATAATTCTATTCTGAGACGCGAAATGTTTGTTTTCGCGTTTGTCTTATTGAAACAGGTCATTTGGTCCTTTCGTGCGTTCGTACATTGTTTGTCCCGCGCTCACTTCCAATGGTTGCTTGCCTTCTATATATATATATATATATATATATATATATATATATATATATATATATATATACATGAACAATTATATTACATTCCTCATTTTTTTATTCAAATTCATAGATGCAAATTAATCTACTGATTTTTAATTCTTTATTCCAATTTTAGACATATATTTTATATGAGTGGAGTATGCTGGGATTTAATAAGACCACCGGGCGTCCTATTTGTGGAGGTTTCGCTGGGCCTATTGAATCCTGCATTTTAGTGCCAGTAGCCTACTTATTACATAATAAGATCACTGCATACCAAGCAAATTAACCGAATATAATCCACTCTTTCAACGGTTTTCGAACAATCTTCACATTAATCCTGCTCGGTTTACTAAAATTGGTAAGATAATTCTTTCCTTATATTGTGTAAAATCCTGAGAAAGGTGAAATGGAATATTGGGTGAGAAATAAATTTCTCTTCTTTAAATTTACTGATTGTTGTTAGTGAGAAGAGAGGAAGGATGAAAAGATAATTGATGAATCGAAAGAAACTTTCTTATTCACTATTCAAATTACGTTAATATGCATGATTATGAATTAAAAGGTAAAGAATTTAATAATTTATCAAATAATTATGAGAATTGATAGGAATATAAAGGAATAGGAAGCTACGTTTGAACCAATTATCTATAAATTTTGTATAATTTGTAGGTGTTTAATTAATAATATTGCCTGTTTTTTCTTGCGTTGTTATTGTTATATTTTGATTTATCCTCAAACAGAAATTGCAGGTTAGGAAGGTAATAAGTTTTGTTTCAGGAGGAAAACACGATTGTCTTCATCAGAGCGTGAAATCGTATCTCACTTTTTGAGCGATGGTTTCCGGTCTTTTAAAATTTTGGGATCATTTTCTGAGACTCTTCATATAAACCAAGGAACTGTATAAATGCTGTACCTTGTTTGGAAATGACCGAAGATGATTTGAGCCGATGCCATCAAATAATGATGACATCTTAGGGCTTAGGTCTTCCAATTGAGCCAAAGGCGAGTTCCCAACCATCGTCAATCAAATTGAAGAAAAATAAAGTTCGAAGTCAACAGCCGCCGAAAAGCCCTTTTTCACACCGTAAAAAACCGATCCTTTTCTTTTAAATGCTTATGTTTTCTTATGGCTAAAAGAAGCCAAATTCAGTTCATCTTGGCACAGCGAATAGCTTTAATCGCTCTAAATTCTTGGACGATCCTCTTTCCTACCATCACTTTGATATTAACCCACTTTATTCTATTGAAGTGCGACCAGTTGAGTTAATTTGGCTTGCACCTCTGTTTGTTCAGCCTTTCGGCACACTTCTCTCCTGCCACATTTATCCTTTTATAACCGTAAATGGTCAACATTGAATATAAACTGATTTCTCGTCAGGATGGGAAAACATCCAACCTTACGTGTTCCATGAAATCCTTGTTTTCTTTCTGTTAATGGAAACAATTTGTCTTCAATTTATTCGCACCAGAAAACATTCTTGCTCCCGCTCCTACTATAATTCTTGAATAGTCACCTACTATAATTCTTGAATAGTCAGGACAAAGAAAAGAGCATTCATTTTCTTCGCGTTGACCTCTGCAGCAGAACCTGAGCTTAAACTATATAATTACAGTGCCACAGTTCAGTGGATATGGCTGTTCCTTGAGACCTCAAATAAATTGTTTCTCCACCTTTAACCCTTCGATTTGACCGAATTCGTTACTAATCACTTTCAAGAATACTCTATTTAAATACCTTTCGCCCTTCCACTTATTTATCCATTTTCTTTCTCTTATTCATTTATAGGCAGAATTATTCACGCTTTCTTTTCCGTTTTCTTGACACTGAAATTGCTGGAGTATTGAAATCGTTAAGCGAAAGCCAACACAAAAAGTCCTCACCCGTTTCGGTCGTAAAAAATAAATTAAATTTCACTCCCAAGAATTATCCTGCAGGAATTTTCGCCTGAAAAGAAAATGATGAATTTGATAACGTACGAAGAACAGGCCAGCCAGCCCTCCCTGAAGGCCTGCCATTGCGCTGAAACAAACCCGCCTAGTATCAATCAACCTCAAAAGTGTTATAATCATGCTAATGAAACTACCATTCCCATTCATTAAGGGGCCCATTTAGAGAAAAAAATCACATAAGTTTGTGAGTCATTGAAGTCGTAAAATAAAGATAAAATGTCTCAAAAATGAGGAAACCGAAAAAAATAAGGGAAATAATTTGAGTTCTTCCCTTGAAATCTGGCGGAGAAATGACATTACGGCAGAATAATCTCTATAAAATCCTGACCATAATTGCGTATCCGTGATAGCTCAGGGGAGGTTTTTATGGCCTTTCCATATAACCCCATTTACGGTTATTCGTTGCCAATTTGACTTTTCTCTAATAAAAGCAAGGTTTAATTTAAGTAATGGAAAGGTGAAAGAATCAATGATGAAATAACTCATTTATCAATGTTTTGAAGATCAGATTGTTTAGAATATTAACCCTCTGTTTCTCCATCAAATTGTGGTTAGTTTAGTAGCAATTGTAGAATTAAAAGAGACAAGAGAGAATTCGAATAGATGAGGTGAAGTCTCCCTCCAATCACATATTTGATCGTATATGTTGCCTTATCAAATTCTGCATATAGTGAAAACATGGCGTTGTTTGCTCATTTGTCGCATTATGTGGTTTTAATCGAGTTTCTATGCTGGGATGTGCGTCAATAAGCGGTAATACACACTAGAGAGAGCATGGCTGGATTGCATTAAGGGTTTTGCTTTCATTAAATAGAGATTTCTATTTAAATGAGATAATTCCTTTGTCAACTAGTTGGGACTTTAAAATACGAAGGGTTTAGTTAAACATCATAGGAATTAAATATTGCTCATGCAACTCCATCCCAACTGAAAGAGAACATTAGAAAAAAGAGCAAATAATGAAATAATAAGTTTAAGTAGAATTATCAAGGGTTTTATTGTATTGAAATAAAACTAACTCATGTTTTTGCAATGAACATTGAGGTTATATTTTCCATTATAATCGCTAAACTTTATTGTCAAATTTGTGACCTAATCTTCCCTTTTTTCTCTCCTTTTTAACTAAAATTTTATATCATTTGTATTGATTTTTCAACTAAAATTACACCCACAAAAAGGTATATATATGAAACCTATTTAAGAAAGTGCAGATTACACGAGTTAAAAAAAAATCATCAGCATCGGATATGTCCATGAATCTCTACAATCTATCTATATGAAAAAGAGCCTTAGGAGATGGGAGAGATTCCGTTTTAATTGGGGTCGGAGGAGAATTATCTCTTAAAGATTTCCTTCATTCTAGAAGACCGATTACAATCGAATAAAGACCTCTCCTCAAAGTGGAACAAAATAAAAAGCCATCCGTCAAGAAATGACAGATCATTTTATATAAGACAATCACTAATCTTACTCCTAAATTATGAGTTCAACTATGAGTTCAATTACTTTGTCAACTAATTGGGATACACTTCACAATTACTTAGTGTTAGAAAACAAACTTAAAAGTAGGAACTCGAAACCAACATTGGTAATCTTGTGAAATTGTTGAGCTTACAAATAATCACAATAAAAGAAGAACTTGTTTTATTTCCTTCTGTGTTCTAACCTCAATTACTATTTTTCAAAATTGTATTACAAAATTATTAAAGAACTGCCCCCCCCCCCACCATTCAGGTCCAGAACTTCAAAAGCTATAACTTTCGGTATGAAATACCACTTGTGATCGAAGGACACATAGGGACCAAGATTCGTAGATCTGACGCAAGTTTTATGTTCAGCGAATTAATGTAAAAAGGCGTCGAAAAGTTCAGACGTTGAGACAAAGATGTGAATTCTGAATTTTTCCATTAATATCACCGCTCTGACAAGTAGGAGTTTAGAATGGCTTTTGGAAATGAAAGACAACTAGTTGTTGTTTTTTTTTTAATTTACAACTATTGGTAAATATTGACTAGTGTACGAGTGAGATGTCTTAAGAAACTGCGACTGGTTGTCATGAGTTTAGGGCAGATTTGGACTGAGTTTAAACTCAAATGGCCACAAGTTTTTGTTTGGCCAAGCCTAAGAAGAGTACAAGTACTTTCTTGGTTTTCGGGCTAACCGTTGGCCATGTTAATGGCTGTTATCTGCATTTCCGGAGATGTTAATGACGGCCGCCTGGAAGGAAGAGGACTAAGCTATTGAAACTCTATTCACGTACGCAGTTCCTGTGGTGCACATGTATGAATAAAGGCTACAGTTTGGAGCTTGCATAAAAAGTTAATCAATTCCCTAAATTGATCTCATCTTTCCTACAGGGAATCGAGTGGGGTGGTATCAAATGGTTGTTTGCCAATTTTGGCGACCATTATTAGCTAAACAAGGTCAAAAGTCCTTATGACCTCATGACCTTATGACCTTAGGTCCATATGAACTTATGATCTTATGACCTCATTACCTTATGACCTTATGACATTAGGACATCATGACCTCATGACCTCGTTTCCTTATGACCTTATGACTTTTCGACTTTCGAAACTTTCACAAAGTGTGGCAATGCGACCCATAGTTGTTTTTATTTTAAATAATTCCAATACTAACCTTGAGAGGATCTTGGTAATTATATCATTCAAAAGAAAATGTAAAACAACTTTAATAGTTTCAAATTTTGTTAGAATCGGACGAATAATTACGATGTTGACATATTATGTAGTCACTTATAGAGTCGCGTTACCAACTGACCGACTGACCTACGGATTCATATATGTAGTAAATTGTAGAGTCGCGCCTAAAAAAAGAAAACGTGAAATTTAGGAGTGAAAATATTCACTCAAGGAGAAAAAAAGTCTGACATGTTAAAAGAATTGAAGAATGTTTTGCCTTATTAAAAGATTTCATTAAAATCATATTAAGTCAATTTTCAAAGTTCCGAGATTAAATACATAGAACATAACCACATAAGTTCTCTTTCGATTATGTTGAAAGGAACTCACTCCTATCCCTGCTACACTTTTCCACAATACCTACTGCAAATGCTACAGGCAAATGATGAACGGAGTTCATTATTTTATTCCTCTATCCCATCCCTAGCTTTTCTTCTATCTCACTCTTGCTATTCCATCCTTTGTCCTGCTTGATTCTTCGTGTTTCTTTTCACCGTTGATTTATCCAGATTTCATTAGATTAGTTGAGTAAAAATGGTGGAGAGAAATACTGAGCGCAGTAGTTTGCGGAGACAGGAGCAATTAACCTCCATTAACGCTGCTCAGACGGCAGCTCCGTTAAGTGGACCAATCTACAGCACAGGCATCGCCAAATAATATTTCTCTTGCTAAAAATACAGAATGCAATTCTCGTTTTCATCCTATAAATTACGTTAAATTAAATAAGAAAAATAAAGACTCATCTCAAAATGAATATTACCGAGAGATTTTATGAAAAATCCTGAAATGACAAAATCCGAGGTGAAATTAATGCCTATTTTTTATTTCTACAAAGAACCAATTTGCTACTAAAGTGGACCAATTTGGTAGTACAGTGCATCAATTTGGTAGTACAGTGCATCAATTTGCTAGTACAATGGAAAAGACATTGGATTAAAACATTTACTTTTAATGTATGATTTCCTCAAAAATATGTAAGCGATTATCGATTTCAAGCTGTTCCACCGATTATTTCACATAACATTGAAATTTTGCCAATCTTGATCTGCTTTTTTCTTTTATCTATTTCATTTTGGGAAGAAGCTTAAGAAAACTCACTACCAACGGACAAAATAAACATCCCATTTTGCTCATCTAATCTTAGCAATATAATCATCAAAGAAGCTACGAGACGATTTCGAATTTTCCCAACGAGAAAACCAAATCGGCTCCCGAAAGTGGAAAAAAGAATAAAAAACGAAAATAATCAATCAAATAATTTATAATTTTGCGGAAAAGACGATTTGGAGATATATTCCATCTCTACGTCAATAAATAAGACATAGGCAATAGTGCGTTTTTCTTGGCCAAAATCTTTTCCTCAAATGAAAATCGCCAAATTATAGATCTGCCAACCGATATTTTCATTGCTACATAAACAAAATTCATTAAATTTCCTTCTTTTTTTTTAGAAAAAGAGCGGTGGTTAGTAAAATTAGAAAACAATCTAGTGCTTACCGATTTCTCGCCGAAAAGTAATGTGGAGAAGTTATTGAAAATTGATATTTATTAATACTTTAATATTAACCTTTTTTGAATATTAAAGTACGAACATAATTCTTATTTTTCGGTAAGGAAGAAAAAAAGGAACCATAAAAAAAAACGCAGCTGATAATAGTTTTCATAAAAGAATGGTGCGACCGACGGCCGTGCATTGACCGAGTTCAGTTAAATGAACTTTGAGACTTATAAACACCATTCGTATGGCGAATATTCTTAAGATAATATTCACCAGCCAAAAAAGACTAATAATTATTAGAATAAACAAAACAAACAAGTATTAGAAAATCTAGTAATTTCCTTTGCGCAATTTTTTTTATATTTACCCTCAATTATAATTTTATGATTAATATTGTATAGCAAAACAAGGAAGGAAGAAAGGAGAAAATATCAACCTGATTCCTAAGAAAATTTTTCTCAATAGAACCGACGACTAAAAACAAACGATTTGCAGACTTAAATGAGGGGCTAATCTCAACGAAAACCCAGATTCACTCTACGAAAGAACAAAATAATTTTGTATTTCTAAAGAATCTATGGAGCGAATAGACTTTTAAATCCCTAAGTGGATATAGTTCCACGAACATACTTCTATATTCTAGATAGTTAACCTGACAATTGCCGAATAGTTTGACTAGCTCAACAGAACAGTCCCAACTAGAAAAAAGTATAAAGAAATGAAACAGGTTTCCATAAAACTTTCTGGAGGTAAACGATATGGAAAAGTCAATCTATTCGACGCAACAACATTTATAATTGGCTAATCGAAATAGTAAAAGAAATGTAGGCTCAGTTTTAGCTCTAATATTTAGTAGTAAATAATTTCTTAAGAATGTTTCGTGTTGAAATCTACTTAAAACAAACTTCGAACGAGAGAACCAATACAATTACACGTAGAACTTTCTCTAATCCTAAAAGTTAACTTGAAATTCACTACACGTTTTGTCTGGTTAGAAATAGAAACAACCAAAAAAGATTACACACGTATCAATCAATTTTACTAAAATTTTGTAATTCGAGTGTTTGCGAAAGGTGTAACTTTTTAAAGCAACTCATTTAGTATTTATTTAGTAATTTACAAAGCCTACATCTCATTCTAATACAATTTAGGCTCACTTTAAGTCCCCAATACTATGCAAGAAGCTACTAGATAATTCCATACTTCTAGAGAATCTTTCCCTTGAATCAACGTGGGTCCAAACTCTAAACCCCGCGAGCAGATGCATTTTCACAGGGGCCCTTTCGTAATCAAGGAAGTTTCACCTGGAGGATCAGTGGCCCCAAATAGTTCTTTGTAATGGCTTTCTATTTAAATGACCCATAAAGTACCAAAGTTGAAAGCGGTGATACAAAGACCGGAAAAAAATGTAGAAAATAAACATCAATTCATTGTCTGTCCCTCTCAATCTCTGGGACCCCACAAGAAGCCCTCGTCCCATTTTAACAGTACAATATTCCACTAAATATTTCAGCTGAGCATTAATAATTATTATTAAAATGTACAAATATTTTTTCCTCTTTACCAGGACATTTTAGACTGGCCACAGGTTCCGTTTCAGAAGGAAGACACTTTTTAAGGCTCCTTAAATCTTTTTTTCCATCCCCATAACATTTAAATGCTAACCTCCGCAAAAAGGGTTAATTGTAAGTACTTAAGAGCAGTTTCATCCTGGAGTCTACGATTGCACCTTCACGCCCTCAACATTTAAGATCGAGGAGCTTTTCCTTCTTCGTTTGCTTTCCTATTTCCTCTTCTTTCTGCTTTCTCTCCTTTCATTTTATGCACCTCCCTTACACTCTTGATATAATAAACTATGGGTGAAAGAGGACGTAAATCTATTCAAAATATTTCATTTTGAGAAATAAGTTAAATACGAGACATTGTTTCGAAATATTTGGTTTATCTTTTAAATTTAGGAAATCATATTTGTGAAAGTGATAAAAACTTGGCTCATATCTTCCTTATTTCTCCCTTTCAGTTGTGTCTACAAAAGTGACGCTGAATTTCACTCAACAACGGACTTCTTGCTGATATAGAAATTGCAAGAACCTTCATTTGTTTCATAAAAAATGGAAAAAGTAAAAAAAGATAACGGAGGTCAATAGCTAAGTAGAGACTTTCCTTGTTGGCTTGTTTATTGACCATATCGTGGAGATTCATGTGTCACATGACCCTCATGCAAATGTTCCTTTCACACATCAGGAAAGAATTTTCCCTCTTATTATTACAAGTGCAAATGAAGGAGAATTCACTTCATTCTCACCTTGGCCAGTTGCTCGTGAATAATGAATTTCATTCACATCATGTTGGAAGATTTAGATCTGATTAACCGCATCGTTTTTTCTACCACAAAATTCAAATGTTCCACAAAAAATCGGATAAACTCATTCTCTACCTCTTTGGAGGCAAATGACGCCTCCAATATTTGACTCAAGTAAAAAGTTTAAGAAACAATCGAAAGACATATTTGAAGGGCCGGAAATTAACCTAAAAAATACATAGGAAAAAGTGTAAAAATATAATTTTGAGAAAGTAATTGTGTAATTTAAGGAAGCAAAAGTGCAAAAAGCTAAATAGATACCTAAAATAGAAATAAATGCATCAAAAATTAAAAAAAATAAAAAATAAATATACGTAAAATTACCTATATGAGGAGGAAAAATCTTAGGGATACTGAACGTTGCAGAAGATTCACAGCCTTCCTCAAGAAATGCCTACAACCTCTTCTGCGTCAAAGTATTTTGAACAATTCCGATGTTTTCAATCGTCCCAGTCTCTGGTTTAACAGATTCCTCTCAATTTTAATTTTTCGACTAAAACGATTGTTATTGTTTCTCTATGTGGACAAATAAACGGGTTTTTATTGGAAGCTAAAGCGAGTTACTAAAGCCTAACATAAACTTATCAAAGCTAAAGAAGTTATTTGTAAAACAATTCTAAGTTAAATTACTATTTTGACACGAAAAATCCCCCGGATGGAAAAATGATCAAATTTAATTTGAGTCTTGATCTTATTTCTCCTCTACTCACGATAGTCATCATTTTTGCTCTCTTCTCCTCTGCAGGTACGTTTTTAAATGTTTTTATTTATTAATTGACTTTGGTGCGGTCGTTTGATTCTTAAACACTCGTATGGATCGTGTAAAAGGTTACTCGAGAATTTCTTTTTAATTACGTAGAGCTTTTATATCACCAGAGGAGATAGTTTCTTTGATAATACAAGAGTGCTCAATTCAGAATACTCGAAATATTTATCTAAATCAGCATTTTCCTTTCGATTATTTGATATTGATGTCCTTTCGACCCCCATTTTGAATGGTTTGGGATGTTTAATTTAATTGGATATTGATGATCTATGTTCTCTACTACTTTCAAACTATTCTTAATATCTGTCAGTTTTCCATTTGATTTCTTAAACGTATTTTTGAAGCTTGATTCTAAATTCAATAAAACCCTGCAATATTTCACTCTTCGACAATCTGGGAAATGTGTTTATTTGGCAGCCTTTTGGGCCAAGATCCTCTTGTTCCCCTTTTATATAAAACCAATTTAAAACAAAAACATCGATAATTTTACATTGAATGGATAAAAAATTAATTGTACTCTTCTTCCACTTTATGTATATAGTAAGAAGGGCTCAAATATCTACTTTGGGTACTTTTCCGCTCTTTTCATATCTCTATGTCTTAAATGAGTGCTCAGGGCATGTTCCGGAGAGCTACGCACCCTCCCAGTCCTTACTGCTGTTATTCGTTTTTCAGAATTCAACCTTTTCTAGATGTCAGTCGAAAGGTCATAACTAAAGGTCACAATTGGAGGTCATAACTGGAGGCTTATTTCATTTACTAATTCCTGAATTACAAACCAACAAATACCATAAAAACCACTCAAAGCTAGTTTGATAAATAAAGCAAATGGTGGTAGTTACAGGTGACCAACAGGTAAAAATGGAGAGGATATAGATATAGAATTAGTTTAACCAATTTTATTTCTCTTTATTTATATTTTAAAGTAATATTTACGGATTTTCCTCTCAATTTTTGAAATTAATCCCAAATGGAGGGAATTGAAAGAAAACCGACCTCCCTCTAATGCATCAAGAATTATTTTTTTTACATATTTTCAATTTCTTTGAAAACCAATTAACTATTCAGCTGATTCTAACGAAATTTTCCATCCTTTTGTTATGTTACATTCTTTTTCGAATGATATAATTGCCAAGGTCCTCTCAAAGTTAGTCTAGAAATTATTGAAAGTTTTGAAGGTAGCAGCGTCTTAAATAACAATAAGTGAGAGCACGAGACTTTTGGTCAGCAGACCTTGGTCATTTGACTGTATGTCTTCGGAAATAGAGGAAGGCAGGCAAGCTGATCCCTGAAAACTATCAATACAGAACTACAACACTGTAAGAGACGCGGACCGGCGGTCTCTGTTATCCCTTTCCCCTTTAGGCGGTTGACTTTTTCGAGCCGCTTCTACCGGGAGAGGTCAATTTTTGGGGACCTGCCTGCTCTCTTGGCAGTCCCCTGTGATAGCAAGGGAGTGAGTGCCACTGGTATTGAGATGGAGTTGCCCTAGGGGCCCTCTAAAAAAGGGGGCGATAGGAAAGCCACTGCACTCATAGGTTTAGGGGGTGACTAAACTTTCTCTCCGGTATAAAAGGGTTACAGGAGCCCCTGAAAATGCACAGGGGGGCACGTCCTTTTCAGAAGTGGAGCTGCCAGAGAACGGCTCCAAAGATTGCAAAAATGAAGCACATTTGCAGCATGATGAAGGTAAGAGAGGAGACCCTACACCAGTTAGAAAGGTCCCTCGATTTTTCTCGTCCTCCGCACATCAATGGTGGGCAAGACCACGCTTGGAGGCGGATCTCCATAGGATAAGTATAGTTCCAGAGTGACATCCTTTACACATACGTGGTCCATAGGTCAAGCGTTGATGGGCTTTGCCAATCTGGACAACCATTCAGATGAAATAGTCCTCGAGCATTAACCATAAACGTTGGTGATTGCGTAGCCACGTTATATGTGTACTGCAGGAAGGTGAGCAGAGTCGACGGTGCAACAAGCGCCGTACCCAAATCTGGCCTTGACCTGCACGCCTTTAGGCATCGGATTAGGTAGGAACCTCACGGTATACTCTACCACTCGATTAAGATCATAAGTGGCAGAAAGTGCGCAGGGTAGCCTTGACCTGTGTGGATACAAAAGAGGGTTTGTAAAGGGAGAGGCGAGTAAGTAATAAAGAGAAGTAGCAATAGCTTGGTCAACTAACGAGTATGGTGGGTGGTCACCTAATTTTATCAAACCCTGAACAGTAGAAGAAGATACCGACTAAAGACTACATAAAGTGACAGAGTAAAAAGGGTAGAAAAAGACGAAGCAGGGTGAAAGTGAGTTGGTAAAGAAGACGAGATAGTAGTTGGAGGAAGAAGAAGAAGCAGGCTAAGCTGGGTCCGGAAGAGGCGCTGAGTCCCGTCAGCACAGCGGCTAGAAAAACACATCGCCATTATCCTTACTGGTGTCTGGAAGGGAGTAATAACCAAGATCCGTTGGAACAGTGAAAGATGGGTAAGGTGGATTGAATAATTTATCCCCACACTTTTCAATACAATTTTGAATAAGAGATAGCTGAAAGTGATTGTCGTAGAATTGCTCATAGTCTGGTCCAATAATTATTCTAGTCCTTGATCTGGACACACCGCTTTTGTTGAAGTCGATGGTATTGACCCTATGACTCAATCTACGATCATATATATATATATATATATATATATATATATATATATATATATATAGGTAGGCTTTAATTCCTACTAAACGTGCGAAAGCTGGTTATAGGCGGGTTGTGCCGTAGCCAGGATTCTCACTATAAAAGTCCCACTTGTTACTGGGGGAGAGGTTTGTGATTGTTGAATTCTAAGAGTGCATAATGCAGGTTGAATAAATTAGCCAAAGGGATTCATAATTAAAGTCTTGCCAAGGGTACGTCAAAAAGGAGGAGCCACAAATAAACACACGTACAAAAAATAAACTTTACTTTACACGAATATAATAATTAGCAATAGTTAAACGGGCAAAATTGAGGATTAAATATTAAACACTGACGTTAAGCGTCTAGATTTATAATGACTCAATGGGAGTATCAATCACTGTTAATTAAATAGGTAATTTAAGAATAGAGGGACACTGGGTTTACAGATTACCATTAATTGTGATGGATTGGAGAGACGACTACTCAGGTCCAGACGGGGTGGTTCGGGTGGCGTTATCACGAGTTCTCGGGGAGAGGGGAGATAAGACGACGGGTTCGGGGCTGCTGACTGCAGTTCCGGTTAGTTCACTCCTAACTGGATGTGACACTAACAAATAGTAACATCCAGTAACTATTTGGCTGTTCCTTTTCTTTCTCAAGTTACGTTGAGCAACAGAGCGTATTCTTCTAGTCACAGACTCTGCGGGGCGGGATTTGTCTCAGGAACACTTTGAGACAGCGACTAAGTTGACTCGGCGGCGCGTTGGCAGTCGATACGTTACGGTAACGACTCTCGTTCAAAGTGAGAGTTACGCGTTACGCAAGTAATTTTGGGACACTGCTCTAGAGGGATGAACGGCGATGTTATTTATACCGCGGATTGTGGGAAATCGAGAGATTATATTCACGAAAATTCGCTTATCGCAGCGCATTCTGGACAATCTTCATGGTATCATAAAGAAGGCAAATAGAATTTAGGCTTCTCTGTGAGATAGGCCTTCTTTCGTCAGACTTCCTGTCGCCAGTTGGGGGAAAGGGGGGGGGGAGAGGAGACGAAGGTCAACTCAAACGACAAATTTCTTTCGTTCCCTCGATTGTCTGGCGGCATGCAAGTATGTACGTTCCATACCCTCACAGTGATTCTTTAGAAATAATTCTTGATGAGTTCAAATTTTTCGTGTAGAAGAAAATATTTGGAAGAAATTTGGAAGCCAAGATGAAGGAGAGCTTTGATATTGCTAAGTTTCTAAGTAATGTCACAAAAGCTGTAAAATTTGCTAGACCGGTGAATGTGGATTTCCGATGGACCGAATTGGTGGAGTTAGTTGATATGCAGGAGAGGAGAATATAAAAAAAAAGGATGTTTTCCATTTTTTATTTTACTTGCGTCAATTGAAAGTTAGAATGGAATTCATTTAGATAATAAAAGAAACGGCGATAGAAGATCGGCTTAATATTTTCAGGGGTACAATCATGAAGAGCAATTTCTTCAAACTTGGCCATAAAAATGTCAGTAATTAGAGGACCAATTGTGTACCCCATCCCCACAGCCTCTCTTTATGCGAGACAGAATCATAAAAGGATATTATTGTCCTTTACACTAAGCTCAAGTAGGAATCGAGGCAAGAAGAGAGTAAATTCTGGAAGGTAGAGTGGTTCAGAGAAAGTCCTTTGCTTATGATTCTGTGGTCTCGTTGAAATGGATATTTGTAAAGAGAGAGGACACATACAAACTGTAAATAAAGTTAGGACATGAAAAATTAAAATGTAGAAACTCATCGGCAAGAGTAACAATTGTTAATCTTGTATTCATTAAAGGTTAGGATAAGGGACAAGATATTCGACTAAATTGAAGGTTGCCATCGTCTAAATTGCGAGTATAGGGTGAAGGTGGCCACCATATTTGCTGGATCGAATCCCGTCGAAGTAGTTGGACTTAAATATTTAAATATTCTTAGGCTGTTATGATAAAACCTAAAAGGTTTTAATCTCTTACATACAAGCATTAGAAAGATGCCAAAATCTTATGACAAATTTATAGTTAGCGATCATGACGTTTTTGTTCGTAATTCTGTCCTCTTGGTTGCCTATGGTCACACTAGTATCGCCCGTAATCTTTCCCTTAAAAGACATTAGCCTAAAGGAATTCATCGTTTTTATATTTAGGTGATAATGAGTAAGAAGGAATTTTTGAGGCCTTTTTTCCCTCGTAAATCCAAGGGATTTTAATTCCCGCCGCTCGTTTGAAGCACGTCGGAATATTAAAGGACGTCGCTTTGACCTGCGACGATATCCTGGGGTCGAATAAGAATCGCAGGGTAGATGACGCATGTCTTGGGACATTATATTTGCTTTGCCCATTTTGCATTGCATTGCTGTTGCAAACATGCTTCTCGCCTAATGAACCGATCAGTAAGTTTACCTTCGCTTAATATCTAATTTAAGGAAGATTAATCTCTGAAATATCTCCCCTCTTTGGCTTAAATTAAAGAATTCCCTTTTTATCAATTTTCTCCCTCACACACGAAGAAGAAGAGGAAGAAGATCATCAAGAACAACAGAAACTAAGATCGAACCCTCCCATGATGGAACCATTCTATCCAACTCGTTTAAACCATGGCACACCAATCCTTTATTTATATATTCATCAATCCGCTGTCAATCCACCTCAATCGCTTTCGGCTTCACGTCTAAATCGACCCTCAGAGGCCTATTGCGGAGAATCCTCTGAAACTTGGCGCCCATAAGACATTCCATGAGGCCACAGAGGCCGCTTTAATGTCGCTCTAAAGAAGAAGTCGCTCGACACTCGTCCAGAGGCCGAGATTTGATAGATTCATTGCACCTATTATGTTCGTTATTAGCATTACTCTTACACGTTATATATTAATATATTTAGGTTGATATCGCGGGATTTGGACCAGTGGTGTCATTGTTCTTCATTTAGGAAAAGAATCTACAGTTGAGTAATTGAATAATTCTTGAGTTACTAAATCGTGGAGGAATTTTTATCTGTGGCTTGTTTTCAGGCGAGTGCTTCATTGAGCGCGTTTACGAATCGGCGCAGAGGGTAGAGGTGAGCAGCCCGGCACCCCAGTTCGACACGACACACTCCAGAGATGTGACGGCACTGGCAGGACAAACTGCCATTCTCAATTGCCGCGTTCACAGCACCAAGAACATCACGGTACTAAAACATGTTTTTGCGCATGTGCGTGTCTTTATATTTATATTCCACTCATTTGTAAAGTGATCGTATTTATTATTGTTATTAAAGTGTTGTAGCAAAAGATTTACTTTCTATCAACCTTTTTACAAAGGGGGGAAGTTCGATTGATTTTCTATGGGATAAGATGTAAATCACTGGCCCCAAATGAGAGAACGAAGAAAGGGAGTTACTCTCAGAAACGCGACTCAAAATGGTTAATCGCGCAACTAATTCAGTGGCATGAGCTTCCTCACTAGCACCTCGTATCCCGAATTATTCGCCAATTCAGAATATCGCAGAAAGAAGATATGGATCTTCTCCATCCCATATATAGGGTCAGTCATATTTTATATAGTCTAAAAAGAGAAAAGATGAATGTGAAAAAGCACTTAATAAGCAACGAATAATGAGAAAGAGCCGATGTCGTACAAAACAAAAAGATCGAAAAGTCTGCAATGGCCAAAATCATCACCGATGAACGCTGACGTCAGTAGATGAAGTCCATAATACTTGTAGATAAATACAAACATTATCTTAGCTCAAACAAGAAGTAATCAAACGCAGACTCTCTCTATAAGCCATGCCATTTGCTATCAGTAGTGAAACAATGATGTAAGAATTAACGCAAATCATTTCCTACTCGATTGAGACTTCCGAAAAGAACCTTCCTCCCTTTCACAACGATTGTAGATGCTGGTCTGTGGCGTTCACGGAATCGGGATCTGTAGATTCTTCATAACTTAACTTCTCTTAAATTCATTGCTTACCTTAAAAAACACCCTTCCTATGGATTTAGCGGTAATGGTCTCTTAATGTGTATCTTTCTTAAACTAAAATAACTCCTTCAGGTGTCCTGGATCCGGCATCGCGATATTCACCTCCTGACAGTCGGGAAGTACACGTACACCTCCGATCAAAGGTTCCGCTCAATACACGAGGAGGACCGCGATGACTGGACCTTGAAGATCAAGTACGCGCAGGTACGTCCTCTCTATTTCAATCCCGAATGGAACGGAGAAGCATTCTGGTTCTGAATATTTTCTTCTTTCTATCTTGACTGATACACCAAATATTCACCCCGACTTCTCATCATACTTGATATTTCTTCCTCTGAACTCCCCCGAATCCTTTTGACTCGCTTTCACACCTCTGCTAGTGGGATCTTTCCCCTTAAGAAGAGCGGAGGGCGTGTTTAGAAACATACTGGAACCGAGCCCTAGCTCGACCAAATCTACCGAGGGTGAAATCGTTCGGGCGTGGCATGTAGTGAATGTAAGCATAACACTTCTGTTTGAGTTCGGGCAAGAGGAAAAGAAGGTGGTGTTGGGGATAGGCTGTTAAGCTAGAGGGGGAGAGAGGAAAGGAATGGCTTGGTTTAGAAGTAGGGCTTTTTTCCTTCAAATTTAAACCCTAACAGCAATTCAGGCGTAAGAGCAAAGATGTTTGTAGCGAGTATTTCAGAATTACGAACCCTCAAATATCCAGACATCTATTTTACGTCTACTCTAGTCTTTTAGCAAAAAAAAGAAAAGATGGAAGTGAAGGATAGGTTAAGGAAGAGAAGAGAAGATATGGATAAAGAACTAATTTCACAGCTTATTTTCTTATAAAGCCATATTTTAAATTTTATTTTTCAACAACATTCCTAGGCAAGCCATTCCGAGGCTGTATTATTTATGAAAAAACATTTGCCAGCTTAAAAGAGTTATGTCTTGTTGCCGCTTAGTTATCCAGTTTAAATATTGAGACATAATTTATATTGCATAAGCAAATAAAATTAAAGCAGATTGATAAGTTAAACCGTTCAAATAGACCTAATTAGGGAAATGAGAATGAAAAGTGTAATGCCAAAGGTGATTGAGAAATTGAAAGTTATTAGTTAAATAAAATAGAGACACAAATACGTTATTCCATCAAAGTAATCGAGGCAATATTTGATTTTGCTAACTTGCAAATGGCAGAAATTGCTTACCAATTTACCGCTCCATATTCTTTAAATATCGACTTCAGTTCAGTCAAATTACCAAATTTACAAACCAGGTAAATTACAATCGTGAAAAAATTTATATGTAGTTTATGTTCAAAAAGTTTCAAATTGACGTCACATATGAGTTATTCCATAACCATACTATATCGTAGGTCAGGTAGGCTTCACTGACCTTCGCTTTGTCTCTCTAGATACGGGGGAAGAGGCCACAAGCAGACGCGAGGGAATGCCCCTTTTAAGTGCGTGGGATATGCCAGTGAGTTTTCTACCGTTGGCCGACTTAGTTAAATAGTTTAATGGCTTTTTGTGTGGTTCTTGGATTTAAACAAGAGAAATGAAGTAATCTTTACGATTATACAAACAAATAAAAGAATTTAACAGTAAATGATTCACTATGAGAAAACTAATCGTTCAGCAAAAGAAAATGAATTTAAAATGAATGATTCGGCACGAGCTGTGAGTAGCTCAATATTTACCGAAATAAAACGGGAGGAGATGATGAGGTGAAGCTTCGTAATCAGAAAGCGTCACGCCTCTTAGACGGTGATACAGAAAATTGTAATAGGCTTACGATTTTCTAAGAGAGGGGAGGGGGCCCCGAGTGGTTGTTCGAGGAAGTATCCTTGCAGGGCACAGGGCGAAGCGCGTTATTCCAGAATGAGTCCTTAGGTCCTTGACTGTCGTAGCTTTAAACAGCTAGTTTCTTGCCTGCGAGCTCTTAGGGTACCGGGGAGTCGCTTGAGAAGTTGCGCGTCGGGTCCTTGGCTGATTTTAACTGATCCTCTCGATTACTGCTTGGATACTGCGTGAGTACTGCCTGACTCCAGCTTAAATACTGCGTGAGTACTGCCTGACTCCTGTTTGAACACGACGTGAGTACTGCCTGACTCCTGCTTGAATACTGATTTGATCGTTCCTGTGATGGAAAATATATACGACTTCGACGGAAGCGATTTTGTTTGCTGTCGGAAGAGGGCCCCACTCCGTCTCAAAGGCGCAGCGGGCAAGGGCTTGGCACCCTCTTGCTGATTTGGTTTCCGGACTCCAATTTGACTCCTCTCGCTCCGTTATCGCCCCTGAAGTTTACCGAAAGACGCCGATTGAAGCTCCTTTCATCCATAAGATACTCCCTAGGCCTCTTTGTCCGCGTGACTCTCTCTCTCTCTCTCTCTCTCTGATAATAATTTAATCGGCAATATTGCTATATTTGTCTTAAATAGCAAGAATCACGGCTTTAGGTTACAATATAACATATCATCACTCTTTGAGGAGATGGCTACAAGGGGCGGCCTAGGAAAGCAGACTAGGTTACTGAAATGAATAGGCCCAAATTATACTTTATTTCGACAATGAAGTTAGAATAACTAAATCCTTATAAAAAATCTAAAAATAGAAGAATGTCAATTAATTAGGATACCAAATACAAAATGAAGCGTGGATTAGATGTGAAATTTCAACTAGAAATCTCAGGAAAATGGGCGAATCCTACCAGAAAATTCGCGTGGCACTCCTGCTTGAAAGAGAATGGATTGGTAGTGATTTATTGTCCTACAGTAATGCCGAATGTGGTGTGGAGATCACACGGACCTCTCCACTCGTAGTGAAATCCAGGTTCGGGTTGGTAATAAAATAATGTTCTAAAGAAGGATCGATAATTGAAACAAGGAGTCTCATTATACCAGTAGATCAGTCATTCAAAACTTTCTCTCGCTATGCCAAAGGACGACACAGTATCTGACGACCTTCGAGGGCATCACGCATTTTTTTTATTTTAAAAGAGCACCGATATACAAAAGAAGGGCTCATAGATTGATAGAAATGTAGAAGGGAGGTAAAAATAAGGCAATTAATCTCTAATTAGTTTCCATGATATTAGGAGCAGGTATAAATTTGCGTGACACGGATATCAGTTGGTGATCAAAGAAGTTTATGTTTGGATGCCATGCCAGGTAGTTGTCTAAAAGCAGAGCAAATATTACTATTAATGGGAACCGAACAGCCTGCAATCACCCGGCCACGAAAATCTAGGCAGCAGGAACTTTAGAAGACTCGATAATTCCACGAAGATGCGGGTGCGAAAGGAATATATGGGATGATCTGGGACGAAACTTTCTATTTTTGCCAACTGAAACACGTTGACAATTCCTATGTGAAATAATGGACAATAAATTTCCCATTAAATAAGATAAACACATTATTAAAATTTATATTTTCGATGATTAATGAAATCAAATGATAGAATTAATTAAAGGTTTACAGTTCATTCGATCAATGGCACCCGTTTTCCTCGAAAAGGAGAGAAAGAAAAAGATGGAAACACTATTTGTTTTCGATATTTCTTAATTATTAATATTGAAATTAAGTTCTAGTAGAAGAATTAATCTTATTGAGGAAAAGGGGATATCAGAGAAAAAGAAGAATCAAACTTAGTAACAGGAAAGGTTGGAAAAGTTGATGTAAGACAAAGATTGCTAAAGAAATCCGCATCAACCCATTCAGTTTCGGATAGACTCAGGTCGTTTCAAAGACTAGAGCCTGAGACCTTCAGGATAGATGATAGCCGCAGTACTTCCAAATCCAAGCCTTCCCGCCTCTTTTAGCGCTTATGATGGCGCGGTTTTAAAGGTCAAACTCAATATCCGGATCATTATATCTGACATTAAGACACAATTCCTTTCCTCTTGATGTTTATTAAGGGTGACCATAAAAGAGAAAGGAATCTCATATATTTCGTTGCATTTGGTGCCTCATGTCAGGAACGCCATTAAACAGGATTTCATCGGGAAGGGATTCAGATTCGGGAATTAACTGGCCTTGCAGTCGGACTGGTGACAGTAAGGAAAGGTTTGTATAGCATCCGATTGGGGTCGATGCATGTTATGTGTACGTGTGTTTCTCAGTTATCTATTGAAATAAAATGTTAAGACGTTGAAAGAAAACCTTTTAAAACTCGGTGGAAAAGTTTATTCACTTTTTCTCTTTACAACTTTTCCGAAGTAGAAGAAAAATAATAAATTGGGAGGGGGCTTTGGTTACCTTACAGTGAGTCATAATTAGTGAATGGAAACTTGTCTAATATCCTCGCAAATGATACGTTTAAAGTTTTAGTAAACGAAAAGCTTTTATCATTTAGACTCTACTAATAATAATCACTTAATTCCAAGCTAAGATCAGGCAGCAAGTTATTTATCGTGCACCAATCGAGGGAAAGAAATAGGCCGCTTACCAGATTAAGAAAAGGGCATCTTGGTTAGACACGGCCTTCTTGGATGGGCGATGCCGGCTTTCAGATTGAGCACTGACGTTTGACTCTTTAATTAATGACCCTTTTGAATTATGTAACTCATAAGGTTGGACTTAATAATCTTCTTGCGTTTGCGTTATACATTTATTTATAAGCAGATATTTCTATATACGTAGGAGTTTACATGTCTAAAGAGCAAGGAAATTTTTCATTAAAATTTGGGAGCATTTGTTTCCCAGGAACAATGCAGTGTGTGTACCATTGCCTAAAACTAATTTTAATTAAATTCTCAAAAAATACTTGATTAAATTTGGGCGGACTCATATGTGACCGAAAACGTTAAAATAATATGACTATGTCCCAGCTAATATTTAGTTAAACGTTTGTTATATAACTTAAAAACTATTAGAACGCATATACCTTAGCAGACCTTTTGTTCGACATTTGGGAAACGTGTTTCTCAGACCCCAAAATAATGGGACTCAAATGGCATAGACAAAATAATGAAAACATTATCGCTTTCTCCCTGTGATTATACAGAAAGAAAATTAGCAACAAAGTGCGTTAATTATGTTTACATGTACTGCGGATTTCTTATATATGACGTTGTTAAGCTCATTGACATTTCAGATTTTCTGGTTATCAGTTCATCAGTTTTTCTATTTTATCTTAACGTCAGAAAGAAGAGGATTGGCAATTGCAGCTATAGATGGTATTCAAGAGCATAAAGATCTCGAGGAACTGTTTTGAATGACATTGAGTTGATTATGTTTTGTTTTAGCTTTGTAACCACTCTTACAACTGTGGTTTTTATTCTTTTTCAACACAATAAATTTTATTATTCTGCGATCTTGGTTACTGAATTTCGCCCGCCTACCAGAGCTGAGTTTTGCTTGAGAAAAGGTTCCTCCTCTCTGGTAGGTAGGAAGGCGAAATTCAGTGACTGGGAATGCAGAGCAATATAATTCCTTGTCTCGATAAAGCATCAAAAATACAATTGTAAAAATTTGGGCAGAGCTAAACTCATTAATATTGGGACATACACACATAAACATATATGTATGTATGTATGTATGTATTAAAAAAAAATTTATTCCATGATAAATTGATCCCAATGTAATATTTTCGTACAAATTCTCCCCCCCCCCAGTCTTAAATGGCTTAAGAATCTTTTCGCCTGGTAATTTATTAATTGATTTCTCTGCGTCTCCTTCCAGACGAGAGACTCGGGCATCTACGAGTGTCAAGTCTCAACCACACCTCCACTATCGCACTTCGTCAAGCTCAAAGTGGTCCGTAAGTACCCTCGCCTCGTTTCCTCATTGAGCTTACCGTTTTAGTCCTTCATTTAGCGGTGGTTTTAGAACTGATTTGTACTTTCTGGTAACTCAATGGGAACCACCATTTAAGGTAGCATCTCAACCCAAGTTCGCTGCCGGATATGACAGGTGATGCCTCGACCGCGCTTCTGGGACGGAAAGATTTATAGAGGGAAGAATGAGCGGTTAAGGAGATGGGGAAAAATCAATGGAATAACATAAAACAAACGAACATCGACAAGGTCAGCCAAATAAATCATCAAAATTTATTGTTTTTTATTATAATATTCGTTATCTGAAAATGCTACGAACCAAAGAAACTTTTTAAAAAAGGTTTAATTGCCTCGTAGAGAGCTAATGTAAAGAAGAGCGAAAGAGCTGTGAAGGTGAGTAGCCGGAGTAGCCAAATGCGATTATTTGTGGTTCTCTCTAAACAGAAGGACACGAAGGAGGTGCAATTTAATGATTAAATGCCAATTTTGAAGCAAGGGGGACTGCAAGTGCAAACGAACTGAAAATGATTGTTTAAATTCTATAATTAATTGTTATATTATATATTCATCAGGTTCTCTACTAAATCAAATAATTTGAGTGTCCACTAAACGAAAATAAGTCAGTGTTAAACCATCACACTCAAATTTTTAATTCTTAAATTTTATTTTAACTATTTCGAGAATGAATTAGAACATGTAATGCAACATATGTATATGTTGTGTCCATTCTTTATTTGGATCGTCAATTTACTCCTGATCAAAGTACTGAATTTTCTCTTATTTTTCTTAAATTTTAACGACCCACAATTGTAATAAAAATAATTCCAAGGATTCTTGACCTATTTTATTATAATTCTAAAAAAGAATCAATTAGGTCAAATAATTAAAAAACTGTAATAAAAATGGTTACTAACCTAATTATATTATTTAGAGTAAATTTATTTCGCAATTTACAAAAACTGTGAGCCACTTCGTGAAAAAGGAATTTCAATTCCGTGAGCTACTTAAAATAATTTCTTAGAGAATTAATTTCATGCCACTGTAGCATTTTTGAGGCTGAAATTTTGGGGTCAGTGGATTATTGATTTATTACGTTGACATTTTAAATTGATCAGTTTATAATTATAATAATACTGGATTGCTCTCGTTATTTTATACCTCTTACGATGATTGCTTGGATAGGTATTTTTTTCATATGATTGACACTCTTTCAATCACTTATTTGAGTTGCTTTATATAAAGTTCTTTTTCTGTACGTTGGTCAGGGAAGTTCCTTTGCTGTAGGCTGTTTCGATATTTCTCCGTATTTTCCATAATTTGTCTCTTGCAAAAGTTTCAAGGAATTAAACATTCTAGATTTGAATTACTCGTTCTCATTTGAATGTGAAAATAAATACGGCATTTCTTAAAAGTTGTTTCCTACTACAAATTGGACATCTGAACTTTGCTTACCGAATTTATGTTATCGTTGGTGTTTGCTAGGATGAATTATTCGCCTCATTTTCCTTTTCTTATAAATTTCATTACACATCATTTTAACTTCGCATACAGTTAAAAGAGCATTGTTAAACCTCCTTTACACTAGACCATGTCCGAGGGCTTCGCCTGATGTCAAGCCGTGGATGCATCAAATCGACCCATCTATCAACCTTATAAAGAAGTTTTAATGGGCTATTTCAATATTTACTCCTTTATTCGCATGACACAGGATCGTTTTGACCCTCTCCTCTGAGTAATTTATTATTTTTTAAAAATATATATATAACAAAGGTTGCTTTGTAACAAGATGTCTTTTCAAATATGTAGGTTTCAGAATTTCACTCACCAAATCGTCGTGAATTATGCAGATGGGTCGGTGTTCATTGTTCATGGAAAGAAAAAGAAATCCATATTCCAAAATGTATTTTTTTTAGTCTGTGAATGCGAATTATTTTCAGTTTTATCTATTTTCAAATCTAAGTTTCCATTTTTCGAACCCCTTCTTTGTTACATCCCACCATTGCTTGGTTTTCCATCTTATCATTTGCAAGCTTTCCTAATTTTTAGCCTTTAGTTCTGTTTATTGTATTCTTAAGTTGGTATTTATTTACTTATTTGTTTTGTTGCTTTCCGTATTTGTGTGTTCAACCCCTTTTCCCAGCTGCCAGCTTCATACATCTTGGAGCTTTGGACATTGGAAATATTAAGACAGGAAAACATAGATTAGTAGGAGAAAAGTGAGAGTGTATAGTAGTGAAAGGGGTTTTGAAAATTAACGTAAAGATAAGTTTAGTATGAGTTTGAAAGACTTTTGTTCACTGGTGGAAAGGTATCTCCAGCAAAAAGTAGGTATAGCGTATGAGTAGCATGGTAAGTTAGTTGTTTAAGATCCCTGGTCATAGGGTATCATTGGCATTATATAAATGTATACTTAGGGTTTTTAAGGTCAAAATTGGTTGGCATTAAAGCCTTTGTAGTGGTTGGGTGTGAACCCGTCACTACGGGAAGTCAAATTTAGGATTTTGCGTCGTAATTCGGATTGTTAGTTTTGGGTTCGTTATGTCAATATGGGTTTGGTAACATATTTCAGTAAGATGATTTTCTTCGTTTTACGGCTGTCCTTAGATACTACGTTCGCACTGTAGCGTAGTTGGATTTGGTAGGTGCGTGTTTTATTCTCTCTCAAATTTCTGTTGTGTGTATGTCCGTGTGTTTGGAGCATTCTGCTGTGCAGCCATAGCCTGGACTCAAGGATCCGTTTTAAGGGCATTACTCAAACCCTGGGCTTTTTGGTCACTCTTCTCGTTCTGCAGTTTGAGGAGGTCAGTTTCTATTGCTTTGATCGCCATAGTTGTTTCTGTGAAAACTACTTTAAAAACTTGGGTGTAGCTTTTGAATGTTACAACTTCTGCTTCTTTCGCCCACGAGTGATACTGGAGAATCTCCTCCGTTATCTCGTCTGTAGAGTGTTCTCCAACCCAGGGGTCGAGACAGGGGCAGATAATGCTCCTATTTGAGCGTATTTGTGGTGGTGTTTGTGGATTGAGGTTGATTTTGAGTCGGGCTTCCATGTCACGCGGGGAAGGGAGGACTTAAGTGTCCACGTCCCTAGCACAAATAGCAGAGTATCCATTGGGGATGTCGATGAAGCGTGCGATAGCAATATTTAGCTCAGCGTAAATCTTTTCGAAAACCTTACACCTGTCCGGTTTTGGCCGGTCAGGTAAGGTCTTCAAGGCTATGCGCCTGGTCTTCTTCATCATTCCTTCATATTACCCAAGGATGTAATTAGGAAGGAAATTGGGAGGACCGAGTTTTTGGGCGTGTGTATTTCTGTGTGAGGATGTGAGTTTAGGGATCCGTTATGATAAAGGAAAAGAATTGTGGGGAAGGTGTAAAAAACTATCCAATAAAAAATACAAACACTTTACCGTGAGACACCAAAGAAGAGCTCACTTCCTTTCCCCCAACCAGCCTTCAATGAGGCTAGTCAAGGAGAAAATAGTCACTTTCGAACGTATCACCACTGATATAATTCTGGTTACATACAGCAATGCGGTCTGCGAAAACAAAACACCTCATTCGAATTGAAAATTCAGATCAAATTTTCCCCAAATTCGACTTTACCGCACAACGAGTATGTAAGAGAGCAATCCAAGCGACAAGCGCAGTCGTCTTGAAGCTGGGTTAAACTTTGCTGCTTTTCTGTCGACCAAAATCGGTAATTTAAGAAGAGATAACTCGCAATTTAGCTCATCGTTCCCGTTGTACAATATGAAAGAATCCAGTTTAAAAAAAAATAACAACAGCGATAGAAGTATTGGCATAATTATCTCTTTCAACCAAAAATACCAGCAGTGCGGAACTAACTAAATCCAATAACACAACCTGCCGAGAAATAAAATAGAAGCAATGGTTAATACAGTCAAGCCTCCAATGTTACGCAAATATCTAAGTAGCAATTCCATCATAAAGCAAATTGTTTATAAATTCTAAACCCATTTTCACGCTGTACATCTTCATAGCACTAATATTCTAAAAGCTACCCATCATGATAAAGGATTCACAGTTGATTCTTGATGAAAGCATACAAGATGCTTTTGATTGTGACCTACATATTTAACTATATTTGGGAACCACATACAGTGGGAGTGTAATAGTTTCTACAATTTTTGTTATTAAACTTACAAACCAATTTAAGCTACTAAGGTCAAAGATACAGGACGCCCAATAAAATCATTCTTAAACAAAAAATAAAAAATGATCTCGAAGCTTTTTATTCTGTGGTCGAGCAGACTCAAGGGCCATTCATTGTCCTTGTGTTGGTGCTAGACTTTTATTCAATATTTTTTTATGAGAACTCTATTTTTGGCCTGGTTGTATTGAATAGTGATCAATATATGGTCACACTATGATCTTCATGCACGAGGTATAGCGGTGAATTAGAGATTATATAAACGAGAAAAACATGCGAGGGAATGGAATGTGTTTATAATTAAATCACTTCTGAACGTAAACGGTTTTTAAAGTTGCTAATTATATCTTTAATTCTAGAAAAGCAGAAATTTCAACACAAAGAAAACAGACTTTTGTGTGCACAAACTTGTCTGTTATTGTACAATTGTAATCGTGATTTTGAACTTTAAGTACATTTAGTCCCATTTAGCACACTCTTGCATGCTCTCAAATCTGCATTTAAGGAAAGATTGGAAAAATAGCCCTATTTTCCTTTTAATCTTCTTAGCTAAAGTGCTAGAAAAGATAATCTGAAGGCGTGGGTGTAAAATATAGAAGTAACTACCTTATTTATTGCATAAATGGATGAATTTAGTAAAGAAAGGGAGAAGAAATCAGCTCTAGGGTCCCTAAGGTAAAAACCGCATGGACGTCAATTATGCCCTCACGGCCGGTATGGTTAAAAGGCATCATTTGCTACTCAAGATTCTGAAAACGTTTCCGATTCTGGGACGCGTAGAGCATAAAGCCCAGCGATTGACCTCGATTGACTTAGAGAAAAATACCTGCAGTGCTTTCTCCACATTTATTAATAATAGGAGAGCCCAAATGAAAATTCAAGGGTATAGGAATAGTGACCACAACATAATTCGATTTATTCCACCAAGAAATGTATCTAAAAGTTCTAAACTCATCCCGTACTTTAAATCTTTCAATTTCAGTATATTTCTAAATGAATATTAGCTTTGGCAATAGCGGAAAAAATATATAAATGATAATTAAAGATGGTAGAAAATAAACAATAACAAGCAAATTCAGAATCTTCCCAACATTACAAGAAAAAAGGATACATCGCGGTAGATGACATGATACAAGCTCAAAAGTTCTTAAAAGAAACAGTGAGGTAAAACAAATATTTGTCCGCTCACAAAAAAAAGGGAATTCAAATTATTCCAGACTATAAAAACGCCTTCTCTATTAAATCTGATGGAGGCAATAGAGTTATTCTTCAAATGTATACAACATTATATAAAACAAAATATATATAATAGTGAAAATATTTGTTTCTATACAAGAGATAGATAGATAGATAGACAGATATATATATATATATATATATATATATATATATATATATATATATATATATATATATATATATATATATATATATATATAGAGAGAGAGAGAGAGAGAGAGAGAGAGACTAATATTTCCTTGCACCACAATTGTTTGCTATAACTGCTGTCAGGAGTTTCCTAAATGACTCGATCACGTCCTGTCAACATTAGTTGGAATATCTCTCCACCTCTCATTACATATAACTTTCAATTGGGCTAAGTTGGCAGGTTTCCTATAATTGACTTCTTCCTTCAATATTCGGCAAAGGTTTTTCATTGTAGTCAAATCAGATGATTGACAAAGCCACAGTAGAACAACGATGTTTTCTGCAGGAAGCATTCACTTGTTGATTGACCTCTATTTTCGAATTGTTGCTTTGTGGAACATCCAATCATGATGTATCCCTAATCTATCTACAATTGACTTTAATTTCTTTGCCAATTTATGCTGTACTTTCATTCATTGTTTCATCGGTTTTGTGCAGAACACCAGTTCCATGAAGAGAAAAACAGAACCACACCATAATGCTGCCACCTCCATGGCTGTACGATATGTAATGATGGTGTTCTTCAATTATAGGCGGTTCACTCACGGCGCTAAACATTTTGAGCTGCATTCCGGCCAAAATCTGGTCTCCAAAGACCAAAGCAGATTCAACCAAAAGTGACCATACTTTCTTTATGTGGTCCTGAGGAAACCTGTGCCGTGCTAAAATGTAGCCTTCTTGAGAAACGGGTCTTGCGTGGTGATCAAGATCTGAGAGCTTGTTTATGGAGTTAATTACAATTGTTCGGTTCGCAATAAATATCTCTACCGTGCATCAGTCGTGTTTCACTTATCTTTTTGTTCTTTGATATTTATTTCAGCACGTCTTCCCCTTTTTAGCAATCCAAACTACAGTGCTGATAGAATGCCGTATGACTGTAGAAATACTTCTATAGCTTTACCTTCTCTGTAGTGCTCAATCATTATGCCTCACAAATTAATTAAGATCTTTTTACTTTTAACCAAGGTGAGACAATATTGTAGTATGATGTGCAAATGCCACATGAAGTCATGCAAAACCCAACATAAGGAAAATATTTTTAGAAAATGTAAATCAATTTTTATTCGTAGAACCTTCTAGCCCAAAATATACTTTAAATAAGCTAATTTAAAAATATTTCCCATGAAAGTATAAATACTTATTACTACCCTTAGCTTGTCTTTTCAATAATAAATTAGAACATATTCATTATGACAATTATTCATTTTCTTTCGTTAACACACCAAAATACATTAATTGTAAGATTACCAATCATTTTTAAAGCCTCGACCCCACTCTAATTTGTCGGAAGTCCTTATGTAGTGTCAAGATGAAAACACCACTCACTTGAAAGAGGTAAATTGGTGAGAAGTTAGATAGGAACACTCTTTAGTCTCCGCAACCTCTCAGTAACGAGGATGAGTAGGATATACCAATCTAACTTAGAAGCCACCTTAGTTTCCCATGCAATTATTTGTAGGCACAAAATTGCGCCTACAAATAATCCAAACCAAAGTTATTTCTAACTTATCAAAAACAAAAGAAGGCAAGAAATTCGTTCCCAGAAACCTTTTCTGCGAGGGCCAATATGGTGGCCATCGCCATGATCCTGTATAAAAGGGCCAAGAAAGCATAGGAAAGAATGGCCAACATAATCAGTGTGAATGAAATATAAAGCCGATATATCGAAGCAGAAGTTAAAACCACAAAGATCTTTCACAGCGAAAGAAAAAGCATTCCAATGGAACGCGCTAAACCAGCATACCGAGATCAGCATAAATAAGGCCTGCTTAATTTGGTTCCAAATCAGTGAAAAGATAATAAATTAAAATAGTGTTTAAATAAAACCCTTAAAAAAGGAAGACTAGTCATAATTAAAGTACAAATGTAAAAATATTGCGAATTTAAATATAGAAATCACGAATTAAATAATCCAACCTAGAGCCAAATACACTTCTTCTTCTGTACAAATTAATATTGAAATACGGAAGCCGAAACTGCGGTACACCTCCTTACAGGAGGAACTTGCGCTTCGCAGGAAGATCTCTGGAGTATGGTCTACGTACGGCCCATACAGCTCTAGCTTCGAGTTTTGGGTCTAAATATTTGTAAATGATTTCAATTACAAATCTCATAATAATTTACTCTTGGTTTTGTTTTGTTTTGTTTTTCAAGATCTGTGTTTATTTTCTAGGTTTAAAAAGGCCTACTGGGATTTAGAGTCCAGTTGTTTTAGGCGGGCTAAAGATTAAAATGGAAAATCCATTTGTGAAAGAACTTCGAAAAAACCTTCGGCTATATGAATACAACAAAAAAACAGCGATCCTTCTATTGTTAATAAATGGAGAATTCTTTGGAACTTCATTTATCATCCCTTTTCTTTTAAAAAATTCCCCAAATTCCATAATCATATTTCATTACAAAAAATTTCATTTTTCCTAGAATATTGAATAATATATATACGAGGGGCGGTCAATAAGTTTTGAAATTCGGATATAAGGAAAGGAGATATGAGGAAAAGTGTTTTATTATTTATCAATATAACTACCCTCTACTTCAATGCACTTGTGACACTTGTCCCTGAGGCTTCGAATTTCCCACAACCAGAAATCTCCCGACTGCTGTTCAATCCACTCCTGGACGGCGAGCTGGACATCTTCATCGTCCCCAAACCGGCGTCCACGCAGTGCAGCCTTGAGCTGGCGGAATAAAAAGTAGTCGCTAGGGGCCACATCTAGAGTGTAGGGGGAATGGTTGAGCTCCTCGAATCCGCACTCGCGCAGGGCAGATGCGCCTTGTGGACTTTGACGACGTTGAAGTCGATCATGGGGCGTGAGGTTTCTAGGGACCCAACGGGCAGAGACCTTGGTCATGGCCAAATTGTCGTGGATGATGTTGATAAAACTTCCATGTGATATTCCAAGTTCTCGCTCGATTTCTTCGACCTTCACCCGTCGATTTTCGAGGATCATCCTCTCCACACGGGCCACATTGTCCTCGTTGGTTACGTCTGACGGGCGTCGTGGACGAGGGTCATCTTCAAGGGACTCACGACTATGGCGGAACTCCTTATTCCAGCGAGCAGTGGTTGCATAAGAATAGGGGGGGGGGCATCGGTGTACACTGAAACCATGCGTTCATGGATCTCTTTGCATTCTTGCCTTCCTTGGTCAAACATTTGATCACTGCGCGGTGCTCAACCTTCTCCATTGTTGAAAAGTTTGTGACTGACGATCTGCGATTAGCTACTGCTTCTTAAATAGACGGGGCAGGAGCGTGCGGCTGCAGGTCCTGACTTGTCATAACTTGTCCTAACACCCCCATAAACAGCCATCTCCCTTCATCTGTTTCGCCCTACCTATTCGCAAAACATATTGACCGCCCTTCGTATATATATATATATATATATATATATATATATATATATATATATATATATATATATATATATCTTAAGAGAACAGAGGGGTTGTGTGTTGCAGGTGTATACGTATTTTTAGGATAAATAAGCAGGTTAAATTTAGGAAGTTCATTACTATATTATAACTTCTTGGTGCCGACGTTTCGGGTAGGAACCCATTCTCAATGATGTGAAATTATAAATATATACAAACATAAGAATTTTTTTTTTTAGATAAGTTATTAGATATTTATAAATTAACTATATGGGAAATTGGAAGCAGCAGAGGTGGTAATATTCAAATTATAAAAATGCAGGGCTTTTAACTATTAGGGAATAGGAAATATGTTTTTGTTTTTAAATAAAACTGAGATTAATGAGTTTTGGGTGCTTCATTGTAAAAAGGGGAAGATAATAGAAATATTTGAAAGATAGGGGTTGTTTTGGGGGAATATATATATATATATATATATATATATATATATATATATATATATATATATATATATATATATATATATATATATATATGTGTGTGTGTGTGTGTAAGTATTTAGATGTTTATTTAAATTTATATTTAAACATACTCTTTTACACATTTATGGGCATTGAAGTTTACTAAAAACAATTTTATCTTAAATTAGGTCATACAGAACCAAAGTATTAATTATACGTTCTCTAAATATGTGGGGCTGTTTAATCTTTGTTGTTGACTTCTATACCCTATTTCCTTCTTTTCTTCTCTCTTTTTCTAAATTTTCACTCTGTTTTAGAATAGGACTATTTTGGATCATCGCATCATCATTGTCCCTTATTATCTAGGCTGTGCTGTACTGTGCTTCTAATCACTAGGCAAAGGAGGAAAGGTGGGCGATAAGGAAGCTCCCATCGGAGTTTTGCGGGAAATCGATTGTGTCTCCATGGTGCTGGCAACGTCTCTTTTATAAAACAATGAACACGTTTTGTCACTCAACTGACTGCTTGCTACGTATATCAATGAAAGGAAATGTAATCCGGCTGATAGAAATACCAGACAAGTGAAGTGGTAAAGAACATGAGTTTGGTTAAAATGAAAGGCCAATTTAAATATCGGTCTCGAACTACTTATCTCAGCAGAATTAGTTACCGAAAGGCTTGGGATAACTCGACAGGACTTTTCCGATAACAACTGAGAAGATATTCAATTGGAAATTGGACGACTCCAACGCTGTGCCAAAATCTACACCCAAAATCTTTGGGAAAAATCAAAGACTGGTGAAAATTATCTTTGAAAACAAAGAAATGGCTCAGAAAGCTAAACTTAAGTATCACTTGGGTTCTACCAGAGTGTCAGATCCAAACAAATGGAAGGTTCAGAGTTGTACCGTTGGAAATAAGCTACATCTCATTTGCTATAGAAAACCAGAACCTAAATATTTTCCCCCAACTTATAAGAGTGTGTCCGAAATGTGCAGGCAAAAGCATTCATATAAATTGTGTAGTATTCAAGAACTAAAATGCACACACTGTGGTGTAGAGCACAGCTCTCTGTACATGAATAAAATAAAGGAAAACTTTAAAAAGGGAAAAGAGAAAAAAGAAAGGAAATCTTATGCCAAAAGCCACGAAAGGCACCATAAACAGGAGCTTATAACGAAGAAAGAGAACATAAAACTCATGATGCTCATTCACTGCGCCCATATCGCAAATCTTAAAGACTTTGAACATTCGACGGAGTTCTCATCGATCTGATCGAAAACGACTGATTCTCAAAACAATTATCGTTCCGTTCAAATCAACAATCTCGCCAAATTCTGATAATTAGACTTATCGAGGAGATGCAGAAGAGCAAAATCCGTGAAGAATAACGAGTTATACAGAAAAGAAACATATCTGCCTTAAATACGGAGGTTTACTGAGAGGAATTAAACCTTCAAAAACCCTCAAAAAGTGACCTCTTATTTTTTAGAGAACCACTCTTTAAAGTTGCTACTATATGATAACAGACTTTTGAGCACAAGACGTTGTAGATGAGGCTTTTTTGGCATTGTTCAAGCTACCAATTCGAGAGGTCTTACGAGCTTAAGAGGCTTCCGATCTACCCAATCTAAAGTTGGTACTATTTATTGATCTTCAACCGGAGGAAATTGGGGTTGATTTTGTACCGTTTGCAACTGGCCTAACTGGATGTCAAACAAAAACTCTGTACAGGAAGTGGTGATGTGCAAGCAATGTAACAAAATATGATAAAAACTGATCTGCATGTCAGTAATTTGTATTTTAATCCAAAGATTTACTTTATATCATCCAAATGGAAGCGTTAGGGTCAGTTAATATATTCAAGATTTTAAAGTTACATCAAATTGAGTTCGACGAATATCCGAGAAAATAAGATCGTCAAACTAGTGGCATTCTAGGTACGAACACAAACAAGTACCGAAGGTACATAAGGTTGGCTACTATACCAACGGTAAGTTACTCCTTGCTCCCTTGGGTAAGCCTGGATATTCCTCCTCATCCCTGCCAACCAAGTAACTCAATTCAATATACCAAATATAACATTATAAAAATGAACCTATTAAATTCACCGAAAATAGGGGTTTTCATATAGTTGAGGGGGTACCTCTAAAGCAACATTGTTTACTTACACGAAAGTGCAGTTAAAAAGTCGCGATGACAACCATACAGTGGTTTATATCTCTAAACCTTTCAAGGTTGACACATAACTAGGTTGTAATGATGATAATTATTTAACCTGGTTCAATGTTTTGTTTCTTCCAGAGCCTCTGACGAAGATTCACGGTGAACCCGATCTTCATCTTAACAGAGGGTCGACCATCAACTTAACCTGCATCGTGCAGTACTCTCCTGAACCGCCGGACTTCATCTACTGGAACCATAACGACAAGGTTAGTCATAGAATGGGAATTTTAGCATGACCAGCAGGGTATGGCGAAATACTGAGGGGGATAAATAAAACTGTTGGAGTAAAAAAAGAGAGAATAAAAGATTGAAAAGACATTGGATTGCAAAGAATAAAGAATAGTAAGGGCTTAAGAGAGTTTAGGACAAAGCTTGTAATCTAGTTACCGAAAAGTCAAATGATTTTGATAAAAATCACAGAAATGATTCTTCTTTGATCCCTTCAGGACTTCTTTGAGCTGACTCAATTGCGAGCATTCTAAACATATTACACGCGCTCCGCATCTGTTCGTGCGCACTTAACTTTCGGTTTCATTTGAGAGGATTCTTTATATTTAAGACCTCACCATGGCGAAGCCCAACGAGGGAATAAACACCCAACTATTAATGCCTTAATATAATCCAAAGAGGATACATAAAATATGTCTGAAAAACAAATAAAATAAAGAGAAACAACAACAAACCCTTAAACGAGGCCTCTCTTTATCAACGACTCCAGGTCACCGTCAGGTACCAGGAACTCTCGTCTCCTGGTAAGATTAGATTCCAGCTAGGACCCCCCATCCCTTTCTCCAGGAGCATGCGATAGGAGAGGAAAGAGATGGAATAATCCCCAATAACCGAAGTCTGGACAAGCAAGTCCTTCGACCCAATTCATGGGATTATTATACTGAGAGTGGATTCATATCGCAGGGTCTTTTAACTTAGTATCATAGATACAACGGCGTGTAGTTTCCTTATACGACGCACAGCTGGCATCATAGTTGTGTTATATGATAATTGTGAGAAATCAGAGATAGTTTGTTCTCGTTGCAGATCATCAGCTACGACTCAGAGAGGGGCGGAGTGACGGTGATCATCGAGAAGGGGGACGTGACGACTAGCTCCCTACTAATCCAGAACGCCGCTTCCACGGATTCGGGGCACTATGACTGCAACCCCTCCAACACTGAAGGAGCCACCATCACCCTGCACGTTCTCAGCGGTGAGTAAGTGAGTCCTCAGCACCGCAATTCACCACCGGATCACTCAAAACAGAGCGATTGCTGCCGTCAAGAGAAGAACCAATACAAATGCTAAGACAGATCGACGCCAATAGAATATTAACTCACAAATTGCTATAGCCACTTTCTATATTCATTTTGGCTTCATCTCTTTTCTTATCTCTTTTTCCTACCCTAGATAAACATTTCTATCGCATTTCCAAATATAATTTTACTATTTTCTTCATAACAAACATTTTTCTTTCTATCTTTATGACCTTTCCTTAAATTATTCATCATAAGTCTAATTAAAGTTTATTCTAATTCAGAGTTTTTGAGTCATATTCTACTCCAATATATATATATATATATATATATATATATATATATATATATATATATATATATATATATATATATATATATATATATATATATATATATATATATATATATATATATATATATATATATATATATATATATATATATATATAGTATAAACCTCATTATGTGTAGCCTAATATCAGAGCATGAAATATGTGAGGGGCGGCAAATTGGCGAGAATCTAATGTTAATGGCATCCAATATGCAAGAACTTTCAACATTCCATTCAACATAGAGAAACACGACCTTAGATCGAGTTATGTCGAGACATTAAAATGATATTATCTTTTAATGGCGGTTGTTTTTATTTCATATTTTGCAGGTGGCGAACACCCAGCAGCAATGCAGCACGGTGGGCAGAGCAACTACTCCTCTTCCTGCATCAAAGTAGTTATGTCACTGCCGATACTTCTCTTATTTCTTTTCAAGGAAGCCTATTTGTAGAACACTGCTTCCTGCCATTACCGATGGGAAGTAGGCCTTCATTTTTATAGACATATTGAAGGTATAAGAAGTGTTTCAGTTTTCTTGCAAGATAAGCAGCATTCTCATGTTTACTACGGTAAGAGAAAGAAGAAGAAGAATATTAAAATTAGCTTCTAAAGAGGAACAAATCCTCGTATTCTTTTAAAATATCGCCAAGATAAACAAAGACGCATCATGGCACTGCCTTCCAAATGTGGCATTTGGCCATATCTTGATCGGATTAAATGAAAACCAGAGACAATCTATAAAATACACTAAGCTTCATTGCCTCATTCCTGAGTTGGATGAGATTGTATTTGGTCAACAAATTTAGGTTTTAATATGTGTTTTCGGTGTGTACATTTAACAGGGGTGGGGGGGAGGAATATCTCCCTTAGTGTAAAGTGCAAGGAAGCTACTCCCAATCCATTTAATTATAGGGTTTACTCGTGTGTACATTAAATACATGTTTATAAAATTACCTGTGTCTGAACTAAAGCGACGATAAGTCGTGCGATGATGAAACCTTGGCCAAGTAATGTCTGTGTTTCAAAGGCGAAATTGCCATCATTTGTTATCATCAATTCATGACCATTTGTATCTCTACGCATTTGTACCTGTTTTCTATATTCTTCTAACCGATATTTAATATATATCTAGATTGAACGTTTTGTCATTTAATCAGGAAACAAAAGTAATTTGATGGAAAGGGGGGGATCGGAATTCAAGAGTTTTCATTTTCCTGTGTGTTGAGTTCGAACGAAATGACTGCCGTGAATCGAATCTGTAATTGGTTCTGAGACTCGTTTCATTCAGAATACGCCAGAGAATTCTAAAGTGACATTCTTTACAATCGTGTTGCTCAAGATACCATTTTTCAAGTGGTGCCACAAACCAAGTACCCCTTAGTCTCACTACAAATACACAAACTAATTGACACCCAAAACACTACTCAATTTTCCCTTCAGAAATGACTTACAGTAGGATTCGGTCAAAGAAGTTTAAGGATGAGAACTAACCACACTAGCTCCAAATTGAGGATATTTATGCGGAATCTGGAGGCAGCAGCGCCGGATCAATCTCAAAATGAGTTTCAATCAAATTTGCTTCTTGTTAATAATTCCTTCCGACGGAGATACCTTTGTTACTACTTCGTTACCTGGATGAATTTTAATCGAACGGTTGATTTAACCATGTAGAGAGCTACGTCATTGAAGGATAGATGATGAAGTAAGGCGGTGCCACGAGGCAATCAAATTCTCTAGGAATCGAAGAACTCTGCTCCGATCTCTCAATTCTTGATAAGTCTTGGGGCTTTGGGAAAGTCTGTAAATATTCTGGTTCGGTAAATTTCTTCATTAGAAAGACGGAAAATATTTATTCCTCTGTAAATTAGGATTTCCATTGCATCTTTGACAAACTGTTGTGAAACCTTCCCCAAAATAATATAAAAAAAAACACTAGCACAAATTACTCGGGAGGTGATTTAGCTTTTAAACATTTTCCAATAATGAAATGAATTCATTGGAGACCGAAATCGATTTCAGCTCAGAATTCCTGGTCAAAGGGGAGTAAAATTTTCATTTTGACCAAAGGGTTTGGCTCATTTTCTAAAAGTGATTAAGGATTCTTCAGGCCTTTCTCTAGCTGTTGTCACCAAGAGTTTTATGGTTGAATTCCGTTTCTAATCAAGTTCGGCGATATCCATTTGTGATGTTTCCCAGAGAACTGAACAAAGTCGAGACGTTTAAATTTGGCGATGAAATCGCAAAGGTAAATAAATGATTGTCAATACAAAACAATATTTTACCTCAAGAACATCCCTGTCTTGCAGGCAAGGAACAAGAAGTCACCATAAATGGCCGTCGCCGCTTAACCACAGACAAGTGATATTTTTTCCTATAGTTTTCAGCCACAACCTTACCTAATGAAGCTCCAATTCTAATTATTTGGCCTTTTCTCTTACCCTGCACCATCTCTGTAATTTTGGTACTATAAAAAACTGCTCGGAATTCTTCAGGTGTATATAAAATACGCTTCCATAAATAACCAAGTGCTGGTTTCCTTATTCCAAACCTATAAAGATGAAATTAATTTTTCTCTGGTGGCTATTGTTTCATCCTTAAAGATATGAAGGATTGACTGTATGAATGAAACATAGACTCGCAATCATGCCTGCGTTTATATATTTCTCGACACTAACCTCATTGAATCGGAAAATAGATAAAGCAATGAAATGGAAGAAGGCAAAATAGCGAATATTTTCCTTCTGGTGAGACCAAGCAACAAAATGGAAAAAGAACTTTGCCGTCTTTAAGATCTCCGCTCGGGCGAAAGCGACTTAGACTTTAATAACGGTTTCATTGAAAGGGATCCGAATCCGGGTCGCTTACTGAATTTGGGGTGAATTATTCCAGTGTTCTAAGTTCCTCAAGTTCAAACTCAACTTAATGAAAGTGATGAAATGTGTGGTAGACTTTCAGAGGGGAAAAATTGTTTACTAGTTTGCCCTGGTGTTGGGGGCATCACTAGCATTTCCTCTTCGTTTACTTTTTAGTTTTTTTTACGTCTTATCCTTCTATAGCTTTGCTGACCGCCCTTGACGCTCATGTTCTTCCTTTTGTTCAAATATTTGACTAACTCTTAAGTTAGTTCCTCCGTTGTGGCTTTCAAGCCTTTCAAGTCATATTTTGCTAACTGGTAGCTTATCTCTTCGTTAATTTATGTTTTTATTTGTTATCTTAGCGTTGGGCATTTCGCCTCTTTTATTTAAGATTTTGATATTTGTTATTCCTTTAATCTTTATCTTAATTTAGTTTAATTATTATTTTAAGCACTTGCCTCTTTTTATCTATGTTCTTTATTGTTTTTATCATTTACTACACTTTTTATGTTTGCTGTTTAATTATTCTCTTACTTATTTTAATTTAAAATTAAATTTGGGCACTTCGCCTCTGTTTTCTAAGCTTTTAACTTTTGTTGTTAATTTCTATTTCATTTATAATTTAACCTGGGCACTTCGCCTCCTTTTATGAATGATTACCTTTGTTTATTTTATTTCGTTTTATGTGTCATAATAACTTAGGCACTTTGCCTCTTTTTAATATTCTTATTGTCTCTTGTTGTTTATTTTTACCATCTCTTTTTTATTAAATTATTTGGGGGGTTAACATTCTTAGGTATAGATCGGTCTTATTTCTTCCCTCGCAGTTTCTTCCACTGGGGAACTGTGCTGTTCTTTCTATGTACTTTGTGACATCCGCGTTGAGGTATGTCGACATTATTGTTGATATTTGGGAGTATTTTTTCCTCCCTCTTATGCCATTTCTTTCTCCCTAGCCTCTGGATCTCCGTATTAATTGGCTTGGGCCCAACTATTTCGTGTAGGACTGTCTGCCTGATGCAGTCGATCCATCTTGCGCCGTCAATAAGCAGTGTGGCTTTATTCTGTACCCTCTGCAACGTCCTAAGCCTTTGATAAGCTACCACACCGCCGCCTTATCCGGAAAGTGCGAGCGCTGGGAATAGACGGACAAGTAGCTAGCTGGATCGAGAACTGGCTAAGTGGCAGACGGCAACGGGTGGTGGTGAATGGACAGGCTTCTGAGTGGGTGCCCGTTACTAGCGGGGTGCCTCAAGGTTCTGTCCTGGGACCACTACAATTCATCATCTACGTCAACGACATTGACGGTGACATGGTTGCCAAGATTTCCAAATTTGCCGACGATACCAAGCTTGGTATGAACGTTACAAAGGATGGAAATACTGCCCGCCTGAAAGAAGATCTTGGGAAGATTGGGGAGTGGTCGGACACGTGGCAAATGCCTTTTAACGTGAAGAAATGCAAAGTAATGCATAATGCATATCGGCCACACAAACCATCAATCTCAGTATATCCTTAAGGGCATTGCTCTTGAATCGAGTGACACTGAGAAGGACTTGGGTGTAACTATCACTAGCGACCTCAAGTTCTCGAAACAGTGCATCGAGGCAGAGAAGAAAGCCCAAAGGATGTTAGGGTATATAAATGGACCGTAAGGTCTCCTAGGGTACTCTCTTTCCTTGTAACTCCTTGTAACAGCTGGCCATCTGCGTGACCACTGCTGGGTACACCAGGATGGAGCGTACCAAGACATTGTAAAGTTTCTTTTTGTTCGGTACATTGAGCCTTCCGAATCTGTAATGTTTCTTCAGCGCTCTTTTGGCTAGCGAAACTCTGTTGTTAATGTGGGTTTTATATCCTGATTTTGTGAGTCTTAAGCCCAGGAGTTTTCCCTCGTTAGAGTACGGGTAGTGTTCGTCATCTACGAGGATGTCGTTACTTTCCGGTGGTTCATTAGAATTACTTGGAATTTCTGGCGGTTCGTCTTAATTTTCCACCTTTTATAAATTTATTGATATTTTTTATCTCAGCAGCTGGCACCCTTGCTTGAACTCCGGGGTTCTTGATAGTATTTAGGACGATTTGTGTGGTGTCGTCTGCGAACTGCAGACAACAACTGACTTAGGTAGCTGCCTTGTGGAACACCCGCATCGAGTTCGAATTCGGGTTCTGTGTAGCCCTCGATCGAAATTTGAGCTCTACTTTTCATGATATAGCCACAAATGACTTATTTCAGGATTGGGTTTAGCTGAAAGTTCAAGATCTTGTATTGTAGACCCGTGAGACAAACCTTATTGAAGGCCTTTTGAACATCTCGCAGTACCACGTCTACGTATTTCCGCTCAGCTTTTTGCTCGGGAGTTTTCTCGTTAGGAGGGAGAGAGCAGTTTCCGTTCCCCGTCTCATACGGAATCCGTGCTGCTGAGAGTTATGGGCTCCTTGCTCGGCTAAGTCGTCTTGAAGCCGGTCAGTCAGGAGCTTTTCGTAGATCTTTAGCACAAACTCAAGCAGTGAGATTGGGCTATAATTAACCAGTTGATCAGGGGATTTACCTCCCTTAGGTATAAAGATTATTTTATCAACCTTTAAGCCGTCTGAGAAGTAACCCATATTCAGGGAAGCATTGAAGATATTAGTGATTCCCTGAATAATCTGCTATGTGGCATTTACTAAGTTACATTTGGTTATGCCCGTCCAACCTGGCGCCCATTGTTCAAAGAACTTTACAGTGGCCATGACCTCCTCAGGTGTTATGGGTCGGCATTGGTCCGCCATTTCCAAGCCTTCGTCTACTTGGTGATGTGAGTACGTTAGATGTATGATCTGATTCAGGTCTTCTATCAGTTGGCCTTCGAATTCCTCGTCGAACTCTTCATTGTCTTCTGGAGTGATGCTGAAGACATTTTTCCAGTATGTTCGAAATCTTCCTTCTAGAACCGCTGGTTCCTCTATATAATCACGGTTCTCTTTAATTCGAGCCTTCGCTTTTCCTGTTTGTCCTTTTAGTTTTCTGATTTTCGCCAGAATTTAGCCTGGTTCAACTCGCTCTCGACTCTATCTATTAAGTTGTTCCATATTTCCTTTTGTTGGAGGTTGATAGGGTCTTTAAGCTCGCTGCTTAGGAACCGTACTAGCGAGCTTCTCTCCCGGTTTGAATATGCCCGTCTTATCTCGTTATACAGTTCCCTGAAATCACGAGCGATTGTCCTCACTTCCTCTGTCCATCTAGGTTGAGGAGAAGTTCTGTACCCTATCTTGGGTACATACTCGCGGTCTGCTTCTAGAATTATCGCAGTTATCCTCTGCATCTATCTCCTCTATGGTTGCCTCACTCAGGTCAGCTGCGGCGAATAAGCTGAGTTGTCTCTTGTAACGTTCCTAGTTGGCCGAGGCGTAGTTTTTACGGAGAGTGGCTGTAGGCTGGATTGGTGCGAGTGAGATTGTAGTGAGGATCGCTATGTGATGACTGGGGACTGCTGGGCACGGCTCACTATGGTACTTGAAGGGGAAGCCTACACTTGTTAATATTATGTCAAGTTTGGTGGCTGATGTAGAAGTGATATAGGTCGGAAAGTCCGGCCCTATTCTTTAGATGTTTTTTCTTCTCATAATCAATTCCAAGTTTCGACCTTTTTCGCTAGTTCTACCATAACTTGCCGCTCGTTATCTGGCATTGAGGTTGCCCCCTAAGATTGCCATTCTGCGATGCTTAAAGAGCGTGTAGAAATTATTTATGGGCAGGTAGGCTCGTCGAGGGAGTTGATAAGCTGCGGCTCTCACGAGGTCTCTTACCAATGTGTGGAGTTCGACCGCCACAAAGGATTCGACCAGCTCAGGCAGGAGTTTGAACGAGATACTCCCCTTAACTGCTATAGCCATACCATCAAACCTTTTCTTTGAATGATTTTTCATGACAACTCTGTAGCCCAGTATTTTAAGTTGACCAGATGTAGTGTCAATACCGTGTTCTGTTATTAATATGCTGTCGGGATCCAGCACACGAAATATGTTTCCATATGCCGTTGCTTTCCCTTCCCATCCGTCTACGATGAGTGTCAGGATCCTCATTCTATTTCTTACTCTCTTCATGTTTTCCTTTTAGTGTTTCTGGATAGTGTTTTTCTTTTTCCCGTTCTAATTCTTCTTGAATTCAGAATTTGAGACCAGCTCGCACGTATCATCATGTAGAAAGACTGTGGCGGAGAAATGCTTCTTCTAATATTTCTGTGTCGATGTCAGCATCGAATTCCCACTTGTATATTTTTTATTTAATACCTTGGAAGATTTCTTTGTGCTCCATATCCTCGAGGAAGGATAACTGTTTGCACGCGTAGATAAATAGTTTGATTCTATCCGGGTCCAGTTTCTTGTTTTAACCTTTCATCCTCTTAGCTTTCTTGGTTTAAGGAGCATCTTCCGAGTCCGATGAGTTTGAGGGCTCTTAGGGGTCCTATGTCACCCTCTCTGTTCTTTCGTTATCATCTATGCACTCTCTTTTTGTTTCTGTGCAGGAGTTTTTACTTCTACCGCTTCTTTTGTCTTTTCTTTTTTGGGTTTTGTTTCCTGTTTTGAGGTTTTGCTTTCTGGTACCGTCTTGTTCCACTTCTTCTGATTGTCAGTTTGGTACCATCTGCAGGACATCTCCGGAAGAGGAATTGTCTGTAAACCACATTTGATCCATTCCGTTTCTCGCGATTTGTTCTCCGCTAACTTTAGCGTTGCACATGAGGGTTCCACGTTCCTTGGGCTTTTGGGCCATTGTAGTCTCTGCGAAGACTACTTTGAAGACATGTGTGTAGTCACTATTTACCCTTCTATTTTTTAATTTAATCCTAGCGACAACTCTAGCCCAGGATTGTCGAAGTTGTATTTTTTCATTGATTTCTTCTTTGGCATGCTGCTCGATCCATGGATCAAGACGCCGACATACTACACTCCTGTTGGCCAGGATTTGTGGTGGTATGGCCGGCAGTAGTCTGATTCCACGAAGGACCTCAACAGGCTCTTCTTTAGTAATGGGCTCGATGTATATCTCCTTTTCAAAGATAGAGACATACCCAAAGGACACTTCTAGAAGTCTAACCATGGTTATGCTCAGTTTTCCGCACACTATGTCGAAAAATATTTTCAGGCTGGGTTTAAGTTGTCCATCTATAGCATTCAGCGGGATTTTGGTAGTGTTTTCTTGGGCGATCTCTTCCAGAGAGTGGCCACTCGGGGCAGTGGTCTTCTTATTCTCTCTATTTGCTGGTCTAAGTCGTCTTGATTCTGAGTTAAAGTTTGCGCTCCCTCTCTTCAAACGATATTCATCTAGTGCTTGGTTATAAGGGGGGACTCTTTCTTCGTTGCAACTATGCGTCCATAAACGCGAACTGCCAAATTTGGGAGGATGAGGTGATGATGGGTGAATTCGTGGTGGAGGGGCTCACGAGGTGTGATTGTATGGCGGACCTTTGTTGGTTAGTGCGGAATCAACCGCCGCTCGCGGGTTTGGGTATCACAACTGCAGCTGGCATACATATAGCCTGGTGTTGCTTCCATCTGTGGTCCTGGCTAGACACCGGTACTAGAGGAGTCAGGGGAAGCGCCCGCACCCTTCCCGGAAGTTGCAGTGAGGGCTACTCATCAAACCAGCTCTACTTAGCGCTCCCAATTATGTCTATTACAAAGAACGACATAGTTTGGTCGAGGCAAGATGAAAGGCAATCCAATTCATTTCTGCTGCGTTACTCCGTCGAGTAAGTCGGGGGTGGGTGGGGGAGGCTGACATAAATCGCCTAGGGGCAGCTTGTAAGAATCTTTCTCAGAAATCCCCGTAGAGAAAGTCAGGAAAAATCTCCACGTTTTTCGGCTGGCTTGTACTTTTCTTTGCCTCCTTTATCGAGTGAGACGTGTAGCAGTTAGCGTTTTTGATCAATTAAAGGCTTCAATCCATCTCTAATTTCAAGATTCAAGATAGCATAAAGTTTGAATGTGTAGAGAAGGATAGGATAGATAGAAAATATTGTGTAAAATGTGTGTGTGTTGATGGGATGGTAGGAATGTAGGATAAATGAAGTTGATGTTTTGAGGATGATAATGATTTGATTTTGCTTTCTGATGCGATGTGTGTTATGATTTATTACCATTCGAGCCTTTGTTTTCATTTGCTCAATTGATCATCTCTCTTTTTTCCTTCTTTTTGTATTATTTGTTTCTGTTTTATTGTTTTTTTTAAGCTTATTTCATTGTTTGCAGTGCTTGTTTTTTTCTTCTTTTAATATATTTTTCTTATATTCTACATCGGGTTTCTCATTTGATTGTCTAGTAGGTAGTCAATTTCGGTTTGTCTTCTTTAGATTCTACATCGGGTTTCTCATTTGATTATCTAGTAGGGAGTCAATTTCGGTTTGTATTCTTTAGGTGTGGTTATATATATTTTGGTAATTTGGTCTTCGTTCTATAAATGTCTTTATTTATAGATCGGAATGATGTCCGTTGATGTTCTTTTTAAACTTCCATCGAATCTCCGTTTGCATCGAGTCCGTCCGATCTCGTTATCCGGCACGGTGACGTGGTATATTTCGTTTTGCGGTTTATATTTTCCCATAGCATTTTGCACGGTTTTGTAAGACTATGTTTAGAGATTTTATTTCAGTTCTTGTGTGTAGTACTTCTGATTGTATATACTCCTATTTTCTTGTGTTCGTGATAGATCTTATCGCCTTGTTTTGTACTTGTTGGATTTTTATTATCAGTGAGTTGCTTAGCGTATTTAGCGGTAATGTCGGGTACAAAAGCTTTGGACGGACTTAGGCCAAATATAGTTTGCTTTTGCTTTTGGTTAAAAGGTTACGAACTCTTTACAGCACTGACAAGGTTATTTTTGCCTCGGTGATATTTTGTGATACATAGGAGGGTATACCCAGTTGGCGTCACTTTTAGACCGAAAACACGTCCTTTTGTGGAGTATGGGTATGCCTCTCCATCTACTTGTACATCGGCTGTTTTCCTTCTGTTTATTACTATAAGTTTAACTTGTCTTTGGTGGTTTTTATTTTGTTTCTTTTCTCGTAGTCGTTTAAGCTTTTTATATCCCTTGCTGTTCTTTGGTCAATATCTCTTGGATTCTACCTTTCATTGGGGATTATCTGTGTGATGTCATCTGCTAATTGGATGTACTGTACATCGCGCCTTTATTGGTTGGAAGTGGAAGATCCCTCGTGTATATGGTATACAACGTTGGAGAGAGGCATCCTCTCTGGGGGACACCTGCTTGTAAGGCGAATGGGACACCCGTTCGGCCATTTATAATTGGGTACGTCTTTTTGTTCGTCCAGGTAGTTTATAACGTTTTGTAAAGGTTTATCTCACGATCAAGGCTACAAATTTTGGCTTTTAAACCGGGCAACCACACCTTGTCGAAGGCGTTAGCAACATCGCGGAGTATTAGATCCATTCTGTTGCCACGCACTGTTTCCGTAGCGATTTTCTCTGTTATGATCGTAAGCGCGGTGCCCGTTTCTCGCTTACTCTTGAAGCAGTGCTGTTGTGGGTTGTAGATGTTGTTATGATTAAGGAGTTTGATCAATCTTTCATTTAGAAGCTTTTCAAAGAGTTTGCCTAGAAACCTCAGTAGCGAGATCGGGCAGTGGCCTTCGACTTGATGTTTTGGTTTGCCTGGTTTCAGTAGGAAGATCATCTTCGCCGTTTTAAATGCTTGGGGAAAGTATCCAATATTAAGGCAGGCATTAAAGATCCTCACTACCGACCTATGTTTTCAGAACCATTAATTAGATGTTCCTTCGTTATGCTACTTTGACCTGGTACTTTTTGCTTGAACGATTTTATGACTGTTAAGTATTCTACCATTGTAAAGGGGCCTCCCTTCCCCCCCGGGGGCTGTTTCTTTCTTCGTCGACGCTTCTGAATGGTATCTTTCTTATAATTCATGTCATAATCTTGGTTTTCCTCAAGTGATATTGAAAATATTTTTTTCCAGTGCCTTTGGAAGTGCTTTTGGAGTTCTTCTTGCTGTCGCACTTCCTGTCCTTGTATTTTCAGTTTTATTCTCTCAACTGGTTGTGATCGTCGCAGTTTCTTGTACTCTCTCCAGAATTTCCTCGGATCTCCTTCTATATCCATTTTGACTACTATATTGTTCCATATTTGATTTGAGTTTTCATTACCTATTTGCCTTCTAATTACAGTTAATTTTCGGTATCTTACCATTGTGTTTCCCAACTCCCGAATTTCTTTTATAAGATTATGAAATTCTTCCATTTTATTCTCTATCTCTTGATTCCATCACGGTGCTGGTAGGGTTCTGTAATCTATTGTTGTGGTGTATATCTTCTCCGCTTCGCTGATATTTTTATTAATTAATTCTAGTTGGTTTTCTATTTCCGCAGTTCCCTGGTTGTTTAGAGGGCCAGTTTCTGTTGTACTTAGGTATTGTTTATATCCGTTCCAGTCTGTTTTACTGGTAGCTTTTCTGCGTCGTATTTTTATTTGGATGGGCGAAGTTGAGATAGTAGTAATCATACTTAGATGGTCGGAGGTAGTTGTGGGTCCTGGTTTTGTGTGGTGATTTAAGTTGAAATTTTGGTTCATAAGTACGATGCCAGGAGTTGTTGAGGCTTGGGCTGTTAGGTAAGTTCAGGAGTTTGGCCCTTCTCTGCTTATCAGGTTCCTTCATATTAATATTTGAATGGGTTTTCTGCTCCGTTTAGGGGCTTGTGTAACCTGCCTCTCTGCATCTTGCATTAAGACCTCCTGTTAATATGGTTGAGGCCTCTGGACGAAGGAGTTGACGAAATTTGGAGTTGGCAAATACGAGCGCCTTGGGGGTTGATATGCCCCAGCATGATCAGATCTCCTGTGTTCATTTTTATTTCTATAGCATAAACAACCCCATGGGGTGGGGTGAGGGTAATTATGTCATAGGATCGGATAGATACATGGGGCTGCACCTTTATCGATGGTCACTGCCCTTACGCATTTTTAGGAACCAAACAACCAAGTCCGAGTTTCTCATTCCACCATTTTTGAGGTCTTGAGTATTTCGAACATCAAAGATAATTATTATTATCTTATCAATTACCTTAAAACTAAGATGTTTAATCCAACGAGGGAATCTCTGCTAGGAGAGGTTCGTTAAGAAATGGTGTAAAATAGAAGAGTGATGTGTGGAAGGTATCTCGCCTGAGTATTCTAAGGAGGAGATTAGGTGGCGCTTTCTGGATCGGGTACGCTGCAGCAACCTAGACCTGGTCAAACCTTCCCAATGAGGGCAGGTAGGGTACGATATCCTCGAAACCTCAACTACAGGCTGGTTCTCGATGTGGCAACTGATACCCACTTGCGGGTGAAATCATATGATGGACAGGCTCATGTTCGCCGATTTGCCTGAAACAATTTTCCTCCTTCAAGTGGGACTTAAGCCTCGAAGTTGAACTCATTAAAGTGCGACGCCATCAAGTGACTCCTGCCTCACTTGCAGAACCTACACCAAATCTATCTAATGTGTATGAATAAAATTGGAAAATGTTGGATAATAAAAATAGAATGGCGATTATTATTAAATTTGTTTTGAACATATAAGAAAAATTCAATTCATTTCCCGAGATTTCTCTTGATCCATTAATGTACATTTTGGACTGGGAGACCTGGCGACACATTTTGTGCCGTGCAGCACTCAAGATGTTGGTCATCCATTTCTTCTAATCCGTAATTCTTTCTTTTTTTTCAAGTGGTCCAAAATTCCGAGTGGGAATTCTTCGTCGAAAATTCCAAAAGTTTCACAACACAATTAATAATGATGATAAAATAGAAAATTTAGAAATGTTAACTTATCCGCGCTTATGATCGGGAGAGGCCCAGTTAAGTCAAGAGACGAAATCACCAATTAGGAAATTAACGTCAGAAAAGAAGTTGCTAATCAAACTTACAAAACTAATTTTATGAACACCCGGGGGCAGTTACTCCTTCACTATCGATTTTATGGAGGACAATTTCCAGGATTTCTTTTCACTATTAACTGGGGTTTATCCTGAGAAGTTCACTTTCTTTTTTACCAAATAAATGAAATGAGGGAGGTTTATTTTAACATTTCTTTCCTGATTGGTTGGATGATTAGAACAAACGTTTCGAATTTGTCGGTGCTATGGAGAGAAGACTCATTTTCACGTTATATTATGGAGGCGCTTAAGAATGAAAATATAAAAGGGAAATAGTGTAATATCTCGAAAATCCTCAAATAATACACTCTTAATTATATATATATATATATATATATATATATATATATATATATATATATATATATATATATATATATATATGAGTTTAAGAGGAAAAGTGGACTCTTTAATAGAATTATAAAACGGGACCAACGACCAAATTTATTCAATAGTTTATGTGTCAGTTGAATTTTCACGGGATTCGAACTCCCTTGTAGTAATTCTATGGGTGATGGAGGTTGGGTATCCTAATTTCCTAAAGGGATAGAGGGAAACATTAAGGATGCAATGATTTTAGAATCGGTGCCAGTGCTCCCGAAGGTGTTGGTGGGAATTTGTGGCAAAAATGGTAACACAAAATCCCGATTGAATAAAGGATTAGTGTCGTAAGCAAAACACTATTCGTTTGCGGATTAATATTAAATTTTCAGCCGCAAATCAATAACTTGAATGATAAATTGAATAAATAATGGAAATGATTACGAAAACGAAATAAATACTTTTCATTTTTAAGTTAATGATTGATGTTGTATAACTTAAGATTGTATATATATATATATATATATATATATATATATATATATATATATATATATTATATAGTATGTAAATTAAAGCCAGAATCAGTATTTGGAACATATATAATTTGGAACGTTTCAAACATTAGCTATGTTCATCTTCAGTATTTCTGATATTAATATTTTAAAGAAATTAAAACGTCCAGATATATTTATATGTAAACAAGATAAAGGCAGAGGTTAACCCCGAGATTCATACACTCTGTGTTTCCCGTTCGCATGTGCCCCTGGTCCTAAAATTGCCACGATAGTGTATTTTCTGCCCACTTTAGGCACAATAAGACTGCTCAGAGGATTTTCCGGTTTTTATACTGACCTGGTGCTGCAGTTGACCTTTCGGGATACTGCCAATTCTGTGACATCTGCCAGAAAACGACGGCAAAAGGGCGTGTTAAACCGGCCTCCTTCAGAAGGGACTGATCATATCGGCACCCTTTTCCCGAGGCCCCATTCGTCCCCTTCCAGCGAAAGTCATAGTTAATTAAGACACGCACTGAGAAGCAAAACAACAACACGCAAAATACAGAACAAACAAACTAACACACACACACAAAAAATGATAGCGAAGTTACGGTGACTGAGACGGCGAGACTTTAGGGGGGCGGGGGCACTCTCGCCCGGCTCACAGAAAGCCCACAGCCTCAAATACGTCCGAGATCGTCTTTTTTTTGTAAGAGGGAATTTCGGCACGCTTACCATTCGAAAAAAATTACCCTTTCCCGAAAAAGATGGATACCATTGATGTATTGGAAGGAATAATATCCGTAAGATACAAATGGGTATTCACCTCAGACGGCTGCAGTGAAGAACAAGTCGAGGAGGCTTTACTCCAAGGCTTAATAAAACTGGCATCCGAAACCTTTATCATTCTAACGGACGGAGAATACAGAAAAAAAAACGTACAGGGAAAACAATCACGCCACCAAACACTCTAGAAGGACCTAAGCTCATAAGAGAATACCTCCTAAAAACAACCTAGACACATACAGGAATCTATAGTGAACAAGACAATGGAGTCATTAAAATATTACATTTTAACTCGAACAGTTGGATGGACAAAAAAGTACTCTACGGTAACGTAATACGATAATGTGACCCAGACGTTGTATTTATTTCAGAACATTGGATCAGTGAAATAAACAAGATAAACATTTTTCCCTACGAAGTTTTAACCAAAAATCAGCGAAGAACGTTTTGACGGATGTACAATAGCTCTGAAAAGAGCTCTTGACTTCAGACCAATAAGTGAACTCGATAACTCATACTCCATTGAACCGAGCTCTCCTATCCCCAGCGACCACCAGGTTATCCTTATTACAATTTCAACCCACCCAATCCAAATCCCCATCCCAGAACACAAGAGGTACGCTCGCGCCAACTGTGATACGTATAATCGAGTCCTCGAATACTACATTCCCGACCCCTTAATTGACGCAAATTTAGGAAGTTGGACAAAATTAATGATTATTTATTAAAGGCCGATAAGGAAGCCATTCCCCGGGCAAAATTTAAAACCCCTCCTGCCCGTAATTGGACCCATAGAGTGAAAACCCTCGTGAGGAAATACAGAGACTGAATCAATGAAGTGAAGCTCACTGGCCCGAACATAAATACGCACAGACGTACATCACAAATACATGATGAACTAATGACACTTGTTAGGGACCAACAGAGTGTACTTTGGGACAATTTATTAGACAGACTTGTCTATTAGCTCATGCACATTCTGGCAGACTGTAAAAAGACTAAAAGGAGAGCAGAGACGACAATAAAACTTACATGAACGAGGCAATACGGAAATCTCTATAATATAAATGGCCGATAAACTTACCAACCAAAAACCGAATAAGGACAGTCGTATGGCTAGAGTATTGGCGTTCAAATCAAGAGGTAGCGCGTTTGAAACTCAACAGTACAAAAACTTTTATGAAGACCATTTAGGAAAGAAAACGGAAGAAAACGCTTGAAGGACTAACTCAACAAGAATCAAGAAGAAATCAGCAACTAAAGATAAATGGAATAAAAATATAGATGCATCAAGAAAGAAAACGAAGATTAAGGACCAACCCAGACAAGAAGAATACGGAAGTCAAGATAAATGGAAGACAAATGTTTGAAGGGCCAACTTAAAAGAAATAAGGAATTTCAGTCAAGAAGAAGAAAATGGATTCGAGGAAGACAACTTGCATCGAGGAAACAAAGTGAAAAAGCAAGAATAATATTGATAAATAAATAAATGGGGATAAAAAAGATATGCCCCCCCCCCATACATTAACCTTTCCCTTCCAAATTAGCCAGGAGCTAAGTCACAACTATAGAGCTATTAACTTGCTAAAAAAACCTACTAAAACAAAACATAAAACAACAACGCAAAATCCGGGCGTAAAAACCCCAGATAAAAAAAAACAAAAATTCTCTCCACCAAGCTATAAAGGCTTGAATGCCTTTCATATATATATTATCAACAAATATATATATATATATATATATATATATATATATATATATATATATATATATATATATATATATATATATATATATATATATATATATATATATATATATACATACCAAAAGGCAAAGAAAGCCTGAGATACCCTATCACCAGGGACCTGTCTTCATTCTACTTTTCATTTTCGCTTTCATATTACTTTTTCCCAATTTTTCCCCATTATTTCTCCTACTAAACTCCTCTACTACTATATTCTCAAGATGGTAAGTGTTCATTCATTTATTTCATTCTGAATTTTAATTTTTGTTTTGTTTTCTCAGTTTGTTTGTATAATTTTGCAGTGTTCTTCGTGGTAATTTTGCATTTTCCTCTCGGTAATATTTTGCATTGTTTTCTCGAAAATTTACTAAATTCTAAATTTATTCATAATACATTGTCGCATTGATTTCTCTCAAATTCAACAAACTTTAAACTTATTGTCAGTCATTAATACATATATCTCTTTATGTATTATAAGCTTGCTTGTTTTCATATTGTTTTACTCCATTATAGGAGGAAGATGAACATAACTAATGTTCGAAACGTTCCAAATTATATAAGTGCCGAATCCTGGTTCTGGCTTTAACCTACATACTAAAATCAAGGTTTTCGAAGGATGTACAAATTTCTACATTTATATATACATGCACCCTGCAGAAACCTATCTTCATGGACTTACATATATAGCTGATTCTGTAGTATATCTGAAATGGATAATCTGTCTGTTTCCATGTACTAAGGTTTAGTTGAGGAGAGAGGAAAAGAGAAGGATATATTTAGTTGCCTAAATTTCCAACAAAAGATAGGGATAGCTTGTATCCGAGTTTAGAGGCGATTTAGTGAATTTAATGTAAATGGATTCTAATTTGTTGAGTATTTTCCTCATAGTCTCTGTCTCCCATTGAAAAATCGCCGACAAAAGTCTCTTAGCGTTGAACGTCGGGTCAGAAAGTGCAATCTGATAGCTAAGTCCTCTGGATTAATGATTAGGGCTTGAAGTGTATGACTAAAGCCAGATGATCACAAATATTAATCAGCATGTAATATACCATACGTGGATCTAATTAGACCTCGGAATTACATCGTGAGTTGTTTTATGTATAGGTAATGGATGAACAACATTGGGAGGTGGTCTTTTGTTTAAACTTAAAAAAGCGTCGTTGTTTGCAGAATGGCAGAAAATTTGGACCGGAGAGAGAGAAGAACCACGAGGAAACCGCCCTTTTTGTTTATAACTATTATTGTTAAATAATTGTGGTTGCTTGGTACAACACTTGATAAGATCTATGATAATTTAGGATTTGTGCGGAAGAGCAAAGGTCAAAGTTTCTTGTTTTATTAATAAAATATACAAATTCCTTATATGGGAAACTGAGATCATTCCGAGAATAGGGCAAAGGGTCTGGACTGGCACTTAGCTAAGTTCTGGGTACAACTTCCCCTATTTTAGGTTAAAGGGCATAGGGGAACCCCAGTCTTCTGAATCTTAGGAACTCCCTATATGTTGGGGAAGGTTGGCAGTTAGGCTTTGATCTTTTTATATAACTCAGGAAAGACTTTACACAGACGTAAATATTCCGGGTTAAAATTGGCCTGAAAAGAACTAAGAGGATTTGAACAGATTGAGAAATAGGTCAAGTTATCGGAGAGGATAGAAACAATTTTTTTAATGTATGAAGCTGGATTTAAAATCACTACTTCTTTGCCGTTGGGAGATTTTATAACCATGATATCCGGATTCTCTTTTTAATTTATTAAGGATTCAAAGAGAATTCGTAGTACTTTCTTTTTCCTCTAATCGTATATTCGAGAAGGTACGAGGAACGTCCTGTAAATAGAGTTGACAATTCATCTATCAAAGTTTAGCTGCATAAATAAATCCTGTTGCAAAGCAGAGTGATTTTCTTTGCCTCTCGTGGCTTAGTTAAGATTATGGCAAAGAATATGTCTCACGAATGGACCTTACAAATCAGACATAGATACAGCGGCCAAATTAGTCATGTCACATTATTAAAAATATAAGGATAAGTTAACATTGATCTAATTATTTGTATGTTCTATAAACTCCTGAATAATGTTGGATTGTCTGACGCTCTCTTTTGTTGCACTGTGTGGCGAAGTAATGATATTTTATATACAAGCTCTGATTGGCAAGTTAATTATAGGGATATTGCAAAACTCCTAAATATTAATGCGAATAATTTTGTGATAACAATGATTAATAAGTAAATAAATATATAAAGTGGATTAACCTGAAAGAATGAAAAATTTAGGAAAATTTGGCAAAGCTATTTTGAAACAAAACCGTGTCAAAATGTTTCGACAGTACTGCTCGAAATACAGCAATAACATAAAAATCTTTCCCTAAAATAATAAATTTATTATGTAAATATCCTATTTATTTTATTCATAATTAAATGTGCACAAAACACTCCATTTCTCATCAAATAATAATAAAATTATATTGACAGTCTCTGAACGAAATTCAGGCAACTGTATAAATAATATCATATGTAAACATATCAAAAACAAAATAAAAACTTTCATATCAAGATTTAGATTTGAATAATATTAAAATAAAATATCTTGACCTAAACAAAATAAAATTGTCCTCATAAATAAAATAGAATTGTGGAAATAACATTTCTCTCCATTTGGAAATAATACTAAAAGAAGTGACTTTAATACAGAAAAACTTTAATAAGAAAATTGGAAAAAAACTTGCCAAAAATATATATGTATACATGGTGGCCCAAAAGTGACCTAACATTTTAAAAATTAATAACACAAAAAATAATTAGACAATAAAAGTCGGTAATATCTAAAATCAGAGAGGAGGTCTTTGAGTTGTATTGTGGCCCAAAAGTTACCTCACATTGTCATTGTGTTTATATAATACATATATAAATAATATAAGACTATTTATTAACCCATAATGTCGAGATACGGCAAAGAGTAGACAGTAAAGACAACTTATCGTGACAACTTATTTCATACATGGATTAATTGTTACTGTACAGAAATACTTTATGCAAGTATTTAATCAACGATATGTCCCTCGAGGCATTGCAATCTTACAATGGTTCATAGACTCCGGGTCTACAGGTGATGAAGAAAGCTCTGGTAGACCAAGATCTGTGCGAAATTCCTGTGGCATTTAGCGTCTGTTAACTACTGTTTAACAACAGCCATAAACCTCAACTAGGACCCGTTTGAATCAATTAGGAATTTCTAGAACATCATTGCAACGCATCCTAACAAAAGAATTGAAACTTCATCCCTAAAAAAAATAAATAACTCAACATTTGATTATTCCAGATTAACAAAAAAGAAGAAACTTTGCGAGCGCATTTTTGTGACTAAGCAATGATCCGACTTTTACCTCGAGCCTAATCATGTCCGAAGAAGACCATTTTCACATTTATGGATACGTTAATAAACCAAATTACGAATTCTTTTGTGCTAAAAACCCCCAAGATAATACACGAGCAGCCTCTTCATGCATGTTACGGTCTGGTGCGGCATAACCAGTTCGAGAGTCATTGGTCCCCACTTCTTCGGGGATGCTGATGGAAAAAAACAGTAGCAGGGGCCACTTACAGAGAAATGATACAAGATTATTAGAACATACACGATATTGGTTTTAACAAGATGGGGCGACAACACACACAGCGAAAGCAACCATGAAAACACTAAGAGTTGCCTTGCCTGGTCGGTTAATTTTACGTTTACGTGATATTTCGTGATCACCCGATTTTATCTCTCCAGAATATTTCCTTTGGGATACCTTAAAGAAAGGGTCTACGTAAATAAATATAATAATCTTCAACTAGTGAAACAAATCATTAATGAAGAAATCGAAAAAAAACCACTTTTGATGTTTTGGAAAATGTTATGGAAAATGTCCAGCAAAATGTAATGCGAAGAATCCATCTTAGTTTTCAAAATAATGCAGAACATTTGAAGGATATTTTATTTAAATAATGAAACTTTCATTTCCTATTAAACTCAAAATGTATTTACTTTCCCCACATTTTCACCGCCTCCATCTTTTCCACTCTCTTTAAAGATCAGTCCTTATAAACTTCCACGCAGAGATGCTCTCGTTAGCTGTCGCTCCTTAGACTCGGACCTCTCAGGAATAGGGACGCGAACTCCTGCCGAGGTCGCTCTGCTTGACGAGGTAATTCCTGAGTACGTTTCCTTACCATAAAAGGAAGGTTGTGATTAAGGTAGGCTATGGAAACCATACCTAACGTTCCCAAAACTTCATCGTCGTGTCTGGTTCTTAGAAGTCAAGTTGAGTTGTTCGGCCTAGTAGATATTAGTTATCCACCAGTAGTTTGGTAGATACGAGTAGTTCAAGACAGACCAAGAAACACTTTTGACAATAATTCAAAATGGGGTGGATTAATTTTCCATTGTAATGAATGGCGAAGCTACAGAAATCTGTCTAATAATCTAATTTACCAGCACAAAACTATCAACCACTCTTTAACCTTTGTTAATCAGCACAAAGGCGTTCATATACAATATAATGAATCGTGTTGTGGAAGACATGAGGTGAAAAGTAACAACAAGGGAGGGTGCAAGCGCGGATTTTTCCTGGTATTTAAAACAGTTCTTTGGATGGTAAGAAATAAAGTAATCAGGTTAATTAATTTGTGTAATGCAATTGGGACTCAATTTCCGTTTTAATAAATTAATATACCTTTCATTTTGATTTAATTAAAGTTGAAAAATATGTTTTTGTTTTTTTCATTTACATGATATTTATATTGGGGTTGCTTCTTGAAATAGAAGCTTTTGGGGGAGCTATTCTTTATTTGGTAAAATTGGAGCCCCTATTTTTGATATGGCCCCTTAGTCTTAGTAAACAACCACGGAAAAACAGATCCCCACCCCCCCTTATATTCTTACTGGCGTACTGCAAAGTAATTGTGTCCACTTGTAGCGAAATGGGATAAGGAAGCAAGCATTAAGGATTATGTAACAGTTAGAAAAAGAGAAGGAATTATACGAAGGAAGAATTGATAGCCACGTATCAATCATTCTGAGCGAAAATATTCACTCTTAAATGATTGAAAAACAGAAAGATTCTCATTACTATTCGTCCATAGGAGAATATAATAGAGAATATCATAGCAAGTTCATCTTTGATGGTTTATTTCTCCTAAACAGATATATTAACTTAACATTCATTCAACAGGGGTTAAATATATATGTATTGCTTTTCATTCTTCCAAGGTTGATCATATTAATCTAATTAATTGTAATGTCAACCAAGTTTCATATCAAAACCAATGTGTTCAAGTAGAGAAACAACTAAACAAAGAGACCAAAAACTTTCAAGTAGATTCAATTCTACTCATCTAACCCCGACCCGATCCCCCCCAAATGCCTAAGGAATAAAAAAAGGCCCAAATACACAAAAAAGCCAAACTAGCACATGTAAACTACTGTTAGTGCAATAATTCGCACATAAATATGTAATTAATTTCTAAAAAAAGTTCTAGAAAAAATCTAATTTTTCTAAAGCATGAAATTAATTGGTCGAGATTAAAAGCAGTGGGTGAGGGGGAAACCAATATTATTTGGGATAACCACCGAAGTTTAATAGACACGAATGAAAGTTGTAGCTGAAGTGGAAATAAATATAAAAATAATTAAATCTATAATAATAAAATAAAGGACAATAATAATTGTAGCAACGAGTAATTGTTTATATCATTTGGGAAGGAGTTTGCAGGCTGAGATTTTCCTTAACTGTTTTTGTAAAAATGCTGAATTAATTGGAATTTAAATTTTAAGCAGAATTTTATTTGTCCTGGAATTTTCCTCTTTCTTTAAACAGTTATTTTAGCAAATTTACACTTGAGTGGTTAACAATTTTATAAGGGAAGAGTTCCTTTAATCAACCGATCTAAACTTAAGAAATGTAATTGTATCCTTCTTTTATTTATCGCTTGTCTGCTGAGCTCTGTTAAATGAGTGGGGGCATAAATTATGGAATTTTCATTATAATCGAGAAATTAACGCAGCTTGATTATGTAAGAGAAAGATTCTTCCATATAGCTTAAATATTTTCGGCAGCTGTTTCGAGGCTCGATATCTTGGTGCGCTCCATTATCTCAATGTCAAATTTTTTAGTGTTATTAGATAGGATATTTACCGAAAAAGACAACATATCTCTTTCGATTTTTTTAGCGGTGCTAAAAAGAACACAAACAGCAATAATAACCATTCCATTGAGCTAAATGCGGATGGTCTAGGTGTTTATTTCATTAATATCAAACAGCTAAAGTAACTTTAATTTTCTGCTCTATTATGAAAGATGAATGAAGAACATTACTAACAAGGTGTTTCTCGGCAAAAAATACTCACATTTCCCCGATCGATAGGCGATAGAGAATATCATATAAATTCAACCTGAAAGAACTCAAAATAGAAAGCAAGATCCACCCCATGGAAATTCTTACAGGGCACTTGAAACTGGATAAAGTGCCTTCGCTCATTTTGTGTAAAGTACGTTTAATGTTGTCAAGAAAAAAAATCAGGACACTCCAGAAATAATTATTTATTTAATTGTATAGGAATAAGTTAATGGAGAAACGCTTTGTTTAATTATTTCTCCAAGCCTTAAAATTTGGGAATTTGAGAATAGGATACAATGACCCTAATCACCGAATAAAATGGTAATTTAAGCCCTCATTATAAACCAGAATGTCTTTCCTATTATAAAAATCATGGCAAAAGACATAAATCTTGAAAGATCGGCGATTCGCTCAAATTCCCAGGTTTTCACCTGTCGTGGTATTACCAGGTGTACGTGGTAATACGCACACTAGCCTAATGGCCAACCGCAATTAAGGCACTGCAATACAATTGAATATTGACGGTTCACTGCTAAAATGATTAACACTATCACTTAAGTTTGAACCGAGGGATAATTAATTAAATAATAATTTTACTATTATGCAAGTTCTAGAGCAAATGAGATCCTTGAGGTTCGACGCGGTAAAGGTGGGAGGAGCGTGACGAAGTGGGGGTTAAATTTCTTTTACCTTGATGTTCGGCGAGTAGGACCAGGTAGGTAAGTTTGAACTTGAACTTCTAGGCGTCTCACGAGACGCTCAATCCAACTTCGGGAAACTGAAGTTAGTGGTCTCTTATCCTTAAGAGGCAAACCGGGGCTGCTTCGGGGATGGCTTTTCCGATCCTTAAAATCTGAAGTCGTGGTGAGAAGGGTTGAAACGCGCCTAACTATCACCACAAACAACACTGAGTAACGACTAGCTGTTCCTTGGCTCTTCGAGAATCACCCTAATTCTTCTCTTACGAGAATGTAGTCGATTTCCTTTCGACTAACAAAGACGTTACGGATAACGTACAGGACGGTGGCTTCTGACACAATCTGCATGTGAACTCTGAAGTGTCGAATATATAATCCGAAATTATCTAGACGGGGAGAGAGATTTCTTGCCAACAAACTTCCTTAATTGTCTTGGGTCGCGATAAGGGCCCATAGCGAGAAGTCACAATGCCCCCTTAATGGTCTTTTCATTGTTCTAATTTTCGCAGTATATAGAGAAGACGAATTTAGAGCGGTCAACGGCGAAATGGGGAAGTCGTGTAGAGGGGGTGGGGATTTACTCTCTCTCTCCTTATTCTTCCACATCACCCAAGTTTGATTGATTAAAACTACTCTAACAAAAAATGTCACTACATTCTACTGAATTTCAGCTTTTAAATGTATTTTTACTATCACCAAAATTTGTTAGAAAGTTGGGATATTGAGTAAAAGGTTTCCACAGCCGCAGAGTTTCCTAGACGCCCTTTAATCTCGGACGTAAACCTCGGGTCTTACTTTGGCCATCACGGCTCTGCCGCTTCAGTTGGTGGAAGAGATTTGTGGAGCCCAATCTGCGCTGCATCTCTGCGCACCATTGTTTGCGTAGCTAAAATAGAACCGCAGAGCAGAGAATGCTATTTAATTATTAAAATAATAATAGGGTTTCTATCTACTTGAAAGAGAATGGAGGAGCAGAGAGAAAGAAAATGAGGAGGATGAATAAAAAGAAAAAAGTAAAAAGGCAGAAAGAGCGCAAGAGGGGGATGCCTCATCTACCTAAATCCCTTTATCTGAGGAAACAAATCATTTTATTCCGTTAATATTTGAATAATAAAACGTGATAAATACATTCACACAATCCGGCTTGTTTACACTAAAGTAAGTGCCTCCATTAGTGAATAATTCACTATTCATATTCACTTATGTATAATAGGCGTGCAAGGAAGAGTGTTGTGATGGTTTGTCTTGGTGGGGGAGGGGGCATTGTGAAAAGGACCCCATCGTTATGGATGGTAAATTCGGTGTGGATGGTGTGATGTGTGGTTTCGTGATTGATAGGAAAAAGAATTTAGAGCAGTTGCTAAATTCCTCCATTCAATTTACGCGAACCCATTTTGGGATGTGTTAGATGTTACAGATCATCGAATCTTCCCTTCCTTAAAAACTCATATAAAAGACACTCATTCCAATCATTAAGGCCATCCATATTTCAGGCATCGAGCTTCTAATAAGAAGAGTCGAATATGGAAATGTTTATTCGCGATTTTATGATTTGTAATCATAGTTTTTTTTAATCTAAATTGGGTTTTATTAAGTGGAGGTTTTTTGAGCTTAGGTAATAGTAAGAATATAATCCGTGATGCTCTCCTCGAAGTCTAAAAAGAGATTTTATAGCAAACGTAATGCAATAACAGAGGCAATTTCTAAAAAAAATTCTGGCAACTTTCTATAGAATCTAAGTATTTTCCTTTTATTTCCAAATCACTTAAGGAATCCTTGAGACACATTATAACAAAATGTTGTTCAAATTGCGATAAAATAAATATTGGAGAAGCAATATATATAGAACGACGTGTTTTAAAACCAAAAATGGACCTCTTGTTGGGTAACTAGGACCGCTCATTGGTAAAAAATTGAGAGACAGAAAATGATCTCATTAAAGCAGTGCGAAATCCATCGTCGAAGTTAAAGATGAAAAGATTAGGCAAATTACAGAAGCATTTTTCATCTTAAAGGAAAACACTTTCTAAAACATCAGAACTTCATAAAATAGCGATCAATTATTTTTAAATATGTTGAATAATGATAATTGTTTTGTACGTACAGAGGGTGTGAAGTAGTATAAGGTCGCTGTCGAGGTTTAGGAAGGAGTAATCCCAGTCCCACTTCCTGGACAGATATTTTATTACTGCACCAAGGTGAAGCGGAGGTGAAGAGTATCCAATATACCTACCGTAGCCACTCCTGGTGAATAAGAATAACCCCGGTGCTTCCCTTTAAATCAAAATTAGGATAATAATTTCTTGAGTGTGTCCTCACTCAGTAAAAGCCAGTCATGGGTGGACTTGTGTAATACTGAGATTTAGGCCGAGTGGATTGCTTATTAATTGCCAAAGGATCGTCCAAAGTAGTTAAACACATAGATACAAAAATAATATTTAATGTACATGAATAAGAAATATGAAACAGCGTATATAGGTATAAATAGAATGAATCTTCGCACTGAATAAGTAAATCTACATAATGTCATGGAGGTTATACTTGAAAATTACTCACTAGGATGCTTGCGTCTTAATGGCACCCGGCAGAATGAATGGAATAATATTATTAAATTAAGCACCAAATTAATCACTTCTAATACTCGAGGTTATGGGCTCGGGATAGAAATTCTAGTTAACGAATAAACTGGTTAAGTTAGGGGAGGGGATAATTCACTTTAACGATACCTTTGAGTTCGTAAGTATTTTTGAGATTGAGGGTGAAGATCTTCTTCCTGTGACGATGATCGCACTCCCCCGGCAGTCCGAAGTTACCGAATGAGAAGGTAATCCTAGACCGGTGATATAATGATCCTATGCCGGATCACGAAGGCGAGCCAAAATGTGGCTCAAATCGGACTTCTTCTTCCTCGAAGTGACTGTCCGATTATTCGGTTCCTTGTGTGGGTAGCCCAAACCGATTTCCTATCTACGTCTAGGGTAATCCGAAGAAGGCGGTCCTGTGTAACCTCTGACTCTGAAAGATTGGGTTCTGCGAGAAGTTTGGCACCTACAAGTACCGTGACGGCAACACACCAATTCCGCGAGAAGTTTCTTCCTTGCAACGGGCGAACTGTTTCTTTTGTGAGACGAGCTCTTCTCACAACGTAGGTCCAAGATCTTCTGCATGACTCCAGGGAGAATTTTATATTTTATTTCCCCCACGAACAAAAATCAGGAGAGAGCACCGAATTCTCATAAAATCCGTATCGCTGCGCGAAAAACCTTTTCATCTACTGCCAGACACAATAAATCTTTCGCCCCTTCGAGCTATCCTTGCTCCACGTCGCGATTTACGACGGCGCGAAAACTCAGAACTTCGTCGGCTAGCAGGTGTCCTTCGAACACCGGTATTTTCCTGAGCGACCGGCGGCAAATTTGGTCATCTCTTTGGTGCGAAAAGGGGCAGAGGGAATTCGAGGCGAAAGGTGAATTTGGAATACGGGAGGGACGCGCATCTAGTGTAGGGGTATTTCTGCGTACACTAATGTACGTAGTATTTAGACTTCTACATCCCTACCCGTTTTGGAAGATAATATTCTGACGTGTTACAATGAATAATCTATACTTTTAACATTGGCTACACAAACAATACAAAAGAAACAATAAAAAAACAAAACGGGAATTGAACTAATACAGGAACAACATAAAATAATCATGACGGAAAAAGGAACACACGTGTTACCGGTCATATACAGGAAACTCCTGAATAATTAAGAGCTGATGCCTAAGTACAAAAGAAATAAATCATTACATATATTCGATACATTAATCCGGGTAGTATGATATAAGACAAACATGCGAAAAAAAAATGAAACAATATAAAAATAATCACAGCAGTTATAGAGCGTGTCATATTATCAACTTTACAAATATAATATATGAATATTTAGTGGGTGGACGCTAAAACTTTATGCAAAACTTACATAGCTATAATACCGATTATTTACAAGGACTAGCTGGGTTCATCTAGCGGGTTCCTAGACAAACTATCCGCGAGTACATTAAGGGATCTCTTTAGGTATCGGATATCCTATTGATATTCGGATAATAACAGGTCCCAGCGCATGAGTCTTCCATTCTGACCTTTACAACTTTTTAAATACGCTAGGGGCTTGTGATCCGCTTCTATGGTCAACGGTCTACCTATTAAATATACGCGGAACCTTTGTACCCCAAACACGATAGCGACAGCTTCTAGCTCCACAGTGGCATACTTCTTTTCCCGATCGCAAGGTTTCCAAATTGCAAAAGCGACTGGGAACGGTACTTCTGCCTCGTATTACCATAAGGCGCATCCAATTCCAAGGTGAGGGGCACCGATCCGAACGCCGAATTTCTCCACGGGATTAGTGTCTAACTCGGGGGAGGGTTGTTCTCAGGTGAGCGAGGTAGAAGGAAGTGCGGGAAGCTGAAGTCCCAGTCTATATGTCTTCTCTTTTCATCTTCTTCTATTTTTATCTTTATTCTTCTTTCTTCTTCTTTCTTTTTATCTTTATTCTTCTTTCTTCTTCTTCTCTTTTTATCTTTATTCTTCTCTCTTTGATTTCAATTTCAATCTGTATTCTTGTTTCGTTTACTATTCTTTTATTCTCTATTGTTATTTCTTCTGTTTCTATTTCTATCTAAAGGTCACCTATCCTGGCTTTTTCCCACAGGGGTGGGAGGGAAGGGGAGTCCTTTTGGGCCCTGGCGAACTCAGCGTTATTCGGCTTCTTGAACTCAGGGCCGCACGGGAATTTGAGTGGCGCGAGGGGACGGTTTTCTCGGCCCGCCTGCGCTCGGGTTGTGACGGTTTGGGTAACCTCGTTCGGGGAGAGTTGCGCGCTTTATCCGACCAGCACTGTAGAGAATTTAATCTGGGCTGCGATCAGGTCGGCCCAACCAGTGAAATATCGGCACTCTACATGGCACCACACGAGAGGGAGCCTGTTAGCGCGTCCCAAAATGTCGTGCACTACAGCAACTTTCTGATGCTGGGGTTTTACGCGGGAGAGTAGCTTGTCTGACACTACGATACACGTACAACTGGTGCCCCTAACTAAAGTGGGCACTTTGCACCCATTAATCGAGCCAGTTTAAAACTTGAGTTCACCAGGAGAGCTCTTATTGAATACGAAGCTGACCCATTATTCCTGATCTTACGGGGCTGCAGTTTGCAGGATATTTACGGCGGTTTGCTCTGGAGAAAGGGTGGCAGTCACTTGATATACCGGCTGACTTGCAGAGGGATAGAACCTTGAAATTTGACGACACTTGAATTTTATGTGCCTCGGGGCTCTGCAAGAATAACACTTGATCGGACTACTCCTGAAGGTGTTGTTTGAGTGAGTGTTAAAACCAGGGGGTTTTCGGTCTTCTGAGGTCTCCTGGAATTTGTTTTTCGGCTTAAATGGGGGAGCAAATTTTACAAACTGAGAGGGTTTCTCATGTGGGTGTCTTCCGTACCTAAACTTGTTCTTGGGGGAAGGAGGGTTACATTTTCTGCTTTCCTTCGGGTATAAATGATGGTTTGAAGCGTGAAGGTCCGCTTCATCGAGGCAATCCTTGAATGTGGAGGCCCTTCAGTCTTGAACGAAGGCCATAATATCTTGGAGAAGTGTACTTAGTAGTTAATCTTTTAAAATAAAGTCGATCAATGCCTCTTAATCTCTTTTGACTTTAGCTGTGTCCAGCCAGAATTGCAGATTCCTTCTCATGATGAATCCGAAGTGTCTATATGTCTGTCCTGCTTGGAGTTTAGCTGATTTGAACTTCGATATATAGGACTCGGGGTTAAGGTTAATAGCATATAGAAGTTCTGTTTTTAAGATGGAATAATCGATTAGAGAGGAATAAACAAAGATACTCACACATCGAAGCGAAAATAAAACCATTAAACAAAATAATTGAAAAGAGAGCCAAAAAAATCAGGGAAAAAACACAAGAAGAAATAGGAGACGAACTAAATAATCAAATAGCCCGAGGGGCAGGGTAGAGACAACATGTGCTGTTTCCTAGTGTTAAAAACGAAGCGGACCAAATGGAAGAGGAGGAGATTTACGTGTAAACCAAATAAGGAAACCCGATTGTGACAAAAAGTTCCCGAATAATGAAAAACTCACCGGATTGGACTTAATACCCACAAGGGATGACAAAACTAACCAAAAAGTGCAATTGAACGAAAAAGGAAAAGAAACATGAATAGAGAAGAGAATTAAACAAATAAATAACCAAGGAACATAAACCCACCCGACAGATACAGATACGAGAATTATGCTACAAAACTCATAGAAACTCGAGTTATCAACATAGCAGAAAAACAAATAACACTAACAACGGTTTGAACGCCTATCTCATACACACATAACATAATAACAAAACAACCACATATATAAACAAACAGACATACTTTCACTCTAGCTTATTTCGAACTTAACTCTAAAATTAGTTTATAGTACAGAGATTAGCGTGACGTCCACGAAACTTGCACCTCTCTGCAAACATCCTCCCTCCTTCCACTTCAATCATCTTTCTCCTTTACCGCTATCCAAAGATGGGCCAAACACTAACACCAGGGACAAGTACAGCAAATAGTAACAATTAAAAGCTAGGAAAACATAAAAACACACCGTGGTCCGAGCCCCACGTTAAGCTGGTCCACAGGTCAACTTGGTCAACTTTCAAGCCTTTGACTTTATTTCAGTCTGTCCTCTCTTTACTTCTTTCTTCCTCCCCTCCCTCTCTCCCCCTTTCCGGAGCTTTTTTCCCTCGGTTCCTTCAAGCCAGGAGAGAGGAAAGTGCAGGGGAAACTCGGGGGAACCGGGAAGGACTGATCGGGAGAAAGGAGAGGGGCACAGAGATCTAAAACTTTTTCTCCCATTTCCCTTTCATTTCATTTCATTTCATTTCATTTCATTTCACTACCTCGATGATGATGGACAAGGATGCTGTGATGAGCCAACAAATTCTTATTGTAAAAGAAGGCTGAAGGTGCTGGAAAAGGAGCTCTCATGATGAAAATAATGGAAAATGTGGAAAAAGAGAAGTAGGAAAGGGAAAAGGGTCTAGATGAGAAGAGAAAAGATTAAAAAGCCTCTACTTAACTAGAGTACCTACCCTTAATATTTTGGTTCTCTATGGTATAAACTGTTATAAAGTGAGACATAATTAAGGTAACAGAGTACGTGGAAATATGAAAATAAATCAACATTTTAAAACATACATATATATATATATATATATATATATATATATATATATATATATATATATATATATATATATATATATATATATATATATATATATATAAATGTCGTAGAAAAGGCTCCCAGCAATATACTATATATATCTACTCTTTGTGGGCAATATTCTATATTCGAGTGCGGGGTTTAATCAGATGGCCAATTATGACTCTACGTTAATAAATAGGCCTGGAGAGGGCTTATTTATCTTCAATATACTTAAAAAGTGGAAAGGAGCCCAAGGATAAATAATTTGCGAGCATTAATAAAATAGAATTTTATTAATTAATCTAACAAAACAAAACATGAAAAATATTTACATGACTGGGGATTAAAATGGGAGATACATGAAATGAAAAGGTCATTGGATAAGTTTGACTACGCGGTAGATTAAGATTTGGAGGGATTTAAAATGACAAAACAAACAAGAAGGGAAAGGGTAGGCTAAATCCGTGTTCAATCATGGAGTTACGTTGGCAACAAAGTTAAATAGTTAAATGCAATTCGTAGCTTACGTATTTATAAGGTCGTCATGCAGATGAAGGCGATTTGAAGGAAAGGCTTCGGTCCGACTGGCGGTATCCTTCTGAGGAGGACGAGTTTTTAGGGGGGTTGTCCTTAACAAGGGGGAAAGGACTGACTTCGAGGAGTGGGAGCGAAGTGGGGCTCGGAAGTACGAGCGATCCTTGATCCTTGAAACAGGATATCGGAGATGTTCTGGATGAACAATTGAGGTTATTGGTGTAACCAAGCGTTCTCTTGAAGAACGTTAAAAGGGAGGAATTAAATTACCACTGACGTGATATCAGGGGAGCGAGAACCGTTTCTTGTCGAACGGGCTCAAAGAAGAATGACTGTTGTAAAGTTGTTCTCTTCTGAAGAATTGAACAACAGGGGGGGGGGGCTGTGACTTGGCGTCTCGAGGGGCACGAACCTTGGCACTCAAGGATATTGTGGATATTGTCCTCTTCTGGACAATAAGAGAGTTCTCGAGGTAGAGTTCCTAGGTGCACAAGGAAGACCGGATCGGCGTGATGCCTGGCGAAGATAATGAGGATCTCAAAAGTGTCAATTAACTTACCACTGGCGTGATATCAGGGGAGCGAGAACCGTTTCTTGTCGAACGGGCTCGAAGAGCAATGACTGTTCTAAAGTTGTTCTCTTCTGAACAACAGGGGGGCCCTGTTGACTTGGCGTCTAGAGGGGCAGGATCCTTGGCACTCAAGGATATTGTCCTCTTCTGGACAATAAGGGGGTTCTCGAGGTAGAGAGTTCCTAGATGCACAAGGAAGACTGGATCGGCGTGATGCCTCTCAAAGGTAATCTCGATCTGATTCAAACGCGAAATTCTATCGCATAAATAGCCGAAGCCAGCCTCTCGGGGTGAGGGACAATGAGGTACTTCCATGGAATGTCCTGGGGTTTGAACCTCCTTGATTAAATTTAAGAGCGGAGGAAGATAATCAGGAAACGTTGGGCGATAAAAACGCCATGCTACTCTCTTCTCGCAGGATTCACGTGGGAAGCATGAGTTTCAATATGTGATAGAAGCGAGGCGTAGCCGCATTAGGCAATTCTCTTACAATATATATATATATATATATATATATATATATATATATATATATATATATATATATATATATATATATAATGGTATATTTACCTCCGTATATATACATTTTAAATACATATAATTACGACGATATGTCTAGCACTGTCATTTCCTAGTATCTTTATTTTGGTATTTATTTTCCTCTTTATATTTTGTAAACACTGCTTATGTATTTCGATATTTATTTGTAATCAAGAGGCAGTCAATGAGGGTGGGGGTTAGCCTTTTTAATTAACAATTTCTTTATTTACACTCTCACTATTTTAACATTGGTGCTATTATTATGGCTAGTCGTACTTTTGTTAAGGTTTTTTTAAACACTATTTTAATTATTATTTTTGCACTGATTTTCTCCAATATTAAGCGCACTTTATTTTTCCTAATTTAGGGTCAGCTTTCACTTGATTGAATGCTTCTTGTCCCGCTGCGAAAGATTACCATTTAAAAATAAATGGTATTCTTACAATTAAAGTATTTGGTTTGGTAACAAAAGAAAACGAATAATTGTGAAACTGAGTAAATTATAACTTATGAATAAAAAACAAGATAAAAGAAGAAAAAGGTGTTTAGACATTCTTGGGAAATATTTTTAATTTAGCTTATTTAAAGAATATTTTGTCATAGAAAGATCCTATACAGGGTGGACCAAAAGTTGCGATACATAGGAAAAATATTTATTTTTTAAAAGTGTTAATTTTTGATTTTCGGATACCCTAAGATGACCTTGACAAAAGAACAACGAATTGAGACCATAATGATGGCTGGGTCAGGATGAAGTCGCATGGTTGCAGCCCAATTCCCCCTCCCCCCCAAAGGAACAAACATAACACATCATTTTTCTCGATGTATCACGTCTTTTGGTCCACCTTGTAGTTTCGAGCAATAGTTTATTAGGTTGGGTTTTGCATCACTTCATATCACATTTGGGCGTCATGTTTTAACATTGTGTTTACTATGTTTAAAAATAAAAATATCTCAATTGATTTGAAACTCATTATGATTCAGAAAAACAGAGAACGTAAAGCTACAGAAGTATTTCCACAGCCATACGTATTCTTATTAGAACTGTAGTTTGGATTGCTAAAAACTGTATGACTTACTAAACCACTGTAAACCTTACCCTCAGTGCACATCCAAAGAAAATATCTCAAAATATCCGTCGACGAATATGAAACATGTATCAAAGAACCCTATGATAACTAGGCCAGAAGTACAACACAAACCCCCGACGGCTGGGACATCTATTACGAAAAGAACCATTAGTAATCAACTCAATAGACAAGCTCTCAGATCTCGATCAATATGCAAGAATCCGTGTCTAAAGGCTCACTGGTTACCATGGCGGAAGTTTGCTCAGGACCACATAGAGAATCTATATCAATTTTGGTTGGAATTACTTTGCTCCTCTGAGGCCAAATTTGAGACGTTCAGCCGGAAGGCAGCTGGCAATGTTTGGCGCCGCGATTGAATCGCCTATGATTGAAAGACACAATTACTGCATTCACCGATATAAGTTGCAGCACCTTTCTTGTTGATCGTAAATTGAGCAATGTTGTGCCTATTTCTAAGGGCATGTTATCTGCCGATTGTAGTCAATACAGGCCTACTTTACTACTTCCTGTGCTCTCTAAGGATAGCTGATAGTCGATAGTCGAATGGCTTACTAAATAGAAGTCAGTATACATATAGGAGGCAGTTGAGTACTTGTGGTACCATTTTAGATTTGACTTGTAGTATGAGAGATAATCTTGACAAGGATTTTGAATCTAGATTAGTTCAGAATGATTTTAGTGATGCATTTGATCGTGTTAACCATAACGCACTTGTTTTTAAACTACAAAACCTTGGAATAGGTGGCTACATCCTAGGCCTAATCAACGACTTTTGTAATAGATCGGCAGCAACGTGTTGTCGTTGCTGCTCTTAAAGGAAAGAGCGTCAGATATGAAAGAGAAAATTACAATGAATAGCACCGAGGAAATTAGACGACTCATCGCAAAAAAAGCAACGAGGTCTAAGTCGCGCAAGATTGCCAAGCAGCGTCAGCAAGCTTGGAATTGCCCATTTTTTGCATAGGAAAAAACTATCGACCAAAACCGACGATGAAAAGCAACCGATAACGAAGAGCCAAATCGATTTTGCCTCAAAACCAAAGAAGACCACAACTACCTAGTGATGACAATGAAAAATAAAAATGAAGAAAATAAGCAAGTACGAAACACAGAACACACAAAACACGAATACAAACAACTAATGATGCATGTAACAAAACCATTTAAATTTACAAAACTAAAATAAGACTCACGTAAGAAATGATGTAGAAACAAAAAACACGTAAAAGGAACCTAAACAACCAAATTATACGTCAAGGTAACATTAAAAGATAAATTAGTACACGAATCCAAAGGTTTAAACGCCTTATATATATATATATATATATATATATATATATATATATATATATATATATATATATATATGCATATATAAAAAAACAACATTAGTAAAACAAACAAAATAAAGAATGAAAGATAGTAGCCTGATCTCCAGGCACCTTTGCAAATCTTGCAATCCTAAGACTTCCTAATTTTCCCCACTATTCCCAAACCTCACTCTTCTAGTACACCACTATCTCTCACAGTCACATGCTCACCACTTCCACATAATTATAATCCTATTCTTAAATATTGACGGACTCTAATGTCGCTCCTCTTTAGGAAAAACATTAAAAAAACTTCCCCTTTTCCTTGATTTTACTCCCTCGTTTTCAAATCCATCGAGATCCTGGTTGATGGTCGTATAGTTTTGTCATGACTGCTTAACGATACATACAAACAAAATCCAAAATAAATATCCGTTTAAAATCGTCTCTTTGATATTAAACTTTTTACAGAGGAACTTCAAATCAAATATAAAATCAACGTCTCTTATTATTACATTAGTACCCTTGGCAAGCCCACAAATTTCATAACTCGCAGGATTTCTTTAAGGAATTCCATCCAAATTTAAATATTTGGCTACATGGCCCCTCTTTGGTAAGGCTAAGAAAGATCTCTTCTCAAAATTGGTACTGAAATTTCTCAGCCATATTCCAAGAATTTAAATTCCTCCCATATGACCCTCCTAAACGATGTTGAATCTCTTTTAAACATTAAAAGTCATTCTGACTTAAATAAGCTCTACAGGATATCTACCGCCAGGATAAATCTATTTAAGAACGAAGTATGATGTGAATATTTAGTTGGCAACTCCATTATACATAATTCCTCTCCGTCCTGCATTTGCAATTATTCCCTAATGAGAACGAATTTCTTGAATGCTAAAATTAGGTTGCAGTGCCGGCGCTCGTCAAGCACCTTAGCATATTTTTCGATCAGTATGGTTTAATAATGAAAAGCAAGAGGAAGATTTATAAATCCAACTTTTATGATTCTAACTTTGTTGAGTGATAAACATCATTTAGCCCTTTATTATTTCACAATTGTAATTGCATATGCAAACATCTTGGTATCGGTTCTATTCTCACTTTGATCCTAATTACGGGCTTCTTAGAAACTTACCCCATGTTAAATCAATAAAATGGCCCTAAATTAATCCGTAACCTGTAAATAATTCAATTTGTTTGCCTTTTCTTACCCCAAAATGAGCAAGAGACATAAGGTCCAAATTAATTTTATCAAGCCTTTTAAACAATAGTTTAGACAACACGGGTCACCTTCATGTCAAACAAAACAAGCAAACAGTCAAAATCTACCAGTTATCTTTTACGTGCCTGAGTGTTCGAACCTTCCACAGAGAAGTTACTACAGATATATCTACTTCAAATGGCCTTAAAGCCTATCAAAGTTTTACAGCAATAATGCCAAAACATTCCTTAAGGGTAGGAAGCTTTTGTCCCAAGCCTTGTGATCTTGAATTTAAAATCACTTGATGGTCAATAATATCATACACTTTATATTAGCAGTTTATTCCGCTTAAACCAGCAGTGACTGAGACCGATTATTCTGAATGGTAAAGTCGCGACTTTACAAGACAAGAGATCGATAAACTTTCGAAGTGAAATGAAAAGGAGATATTTTCAGACGAACCTTAGGTGAAGGAGTGATTATAAACCGCGTTTTGAATGAATAAGATTTCAGTGATTAAGTCGATATGACTTAATCACTACAGTCTCATTCATTTAATACGATCTTAATACTCGCCACCTCACATACCTTAGGTCTAAAAAGATCTTCTGTTTCTCATTCCGATTCCTTTAATCAACTTTATTCACACTCTAACCCTTCCTTAACAATCTATGTAAAGGATGACCCCTTGTGGCAAACGGGAGTCAACCTGCACGAGGAACTCAACCACCCTTTACTTTCTTCCCCACAATGACCAAATAATAGCTCGTTACAACTCACCCTGGCATCTTACAAGCGACTTCAATACGCGAAGAAACTTTCATTTCGCCTCATATAATTGCTTCTTTTTTCTTTTCCACCATAAGTTTGCTGATTCAAACCAATACACAGTAAGTTATGAGAAATCCCCTCCCCTCTGGGTAGATAATTGAAGTTCTAGTTCCATTTAGAACTTATTTAGGAGAATACTCTTGGCAATCATCTCTGATTCTAACGTCTAAACACTTCAAACAATTTCAAAATATAACAAATTCTTTAACTCTTTAAACTCTCATTTTTCCCTCATGATTTTTAACATCACATTCCAAGTGCCTGTGAGAAGAGCTCCTTCCAAGGAGGGCTTGATGAAGAGCTTAGTTAGCTACACTATTGCCGTTTTAACCGCATATATATATATATATATATATATATATATATATATATATATATATATATATATTTATATATCAATACAATGTCCCGCAGGAAAATGAAAAAGGTGCTTGAAAGTACTTTCGAACTCTATTGATTCATTCTCAAGGATAACTACCAGAGAAAATAATATAATAAGGGTATAATATATAAGCAAGTAAAAGACAAAGTTATTCCTTTCATATATATATATATATATATATATATATATATATATATATATATATATATATATTTATATATATATGAGGAATTATTGAATGGCAATGTATAACATTGCCATTTAATAATAAATTAAATAGTTTAAAGGACATATTTGGAAAAGCGGGTATTAATCTAGCCTTTAAATATAATAATTCCTTAAACCAATTGATGATGGCCGGGAAACCCAAAGAACATCATAAAATAGGAGTATATGCAGTACCATGCAATGATTGCCATAAAGTTTATATAGGGAAAACGGGGAGAAATCTAGACAAGAGATTGTACGAACACAAAAGAGATATTAGAGTGGGCAGCGAAAGTAGTGGAATATTTTGCCATGTTAGAGACAAGAATCATACGATCGATTTCAATGGAAGTAAAATGTTATTTAAATCAGCTAACTATGTTAAGAGAAGAATCGTAGAATCGAGCTTGATATCGTCAGTTTCTAATTTAAATCTATCTGACTGTCAATTTTCTTTTAATCCTGTAATAAGATCGCAAATAAACAAAATAGTAAAATGCCAGCCCTTCAATATGTTTAGGCCTAACCCCCCCCCCTCAGATTAGCCACAAGTAGGGGATTGGATGAAAAAAGAGGGGATCTTGTGTTATGTTTATATGCATTTCTCTTATATTTTCTGCCCAGTGTCAGTTGAAAAAGGGTGTGAGATACACCGAAACTGTTCTGAATTAAATTGTCTTCGGAGAATGTGGTTTGTTTCCTCATCTTTTCTTGCGATATTGCATTAATTTTCATCATATATATATATATATATATACATATATATATATATATATATATATATATATATATATATATATATATATATATATATATATATATATATATATATATATGTATATATGTGTGTGGATAATTTTAGTTTAAGAATCATTGACTGTGTCAAAACTACAATTCCCTCTATATTCGAAGTGGCCTGCATGGAAGGCTAGCTGGCCTCATCTTCGTAATCTATAAAATTTATTAATTTCTTTTCTATGCCGTAAATTCGTGCAGGAGAACTTTTGGAGGTGAAATTGAATTTCTTTTTTACGACTAAAACGGGTGAGGACCTTTTGTTTTGAATTCCTCTTTGCGATTTCAATACTCCAGCTCTTCTAGTGTGAAGAAAGTGAATAATAAAGCGTACATAATTCTGCCTATGAATAAAGAAGTGAAAGAAAATGAAGAAATAAATCGAAGGGGGGAAAGTATTTCAAAAGTATAAACTTGAAAATGATTAGTAACGAAGTCGGTCAAATCGAAGGGTTAAAAGTTGAGAAACAATTGATTCGAATTCTCAAGGAACAGCAATATCCACTAAACGGTGGCCCTTTTATAGGTCAAACTCGAACTCCGCTGCAGAAATCAAATTGAAGAAAATCAATGCCATTTTCTTGGTCTTGACTATTTAAAAATTAAAATAGGAAACTAAAAAGAGGAGGATTCGTTCTGCGAATAAATGGAAGACAAAAATGTTTCCATGAACATAAAGAAAACAAAGGATTCGAGGACCACGTATTGCTGGATGTTGTCCCATCCTGACGAGAGGTCAATTTGCACTTCAATGTTTGCCATTTAAGGTTATAAATGAATAAACGAAATGGGAGTGATCCGATCAAATGTGGCAGGGAAGAGGTGCGCTGGAAGTTGAGCAAACAGAGGATAAAAACAAATCAGCTAAACCTGGTAGCACTTCAATTGAATAAAATAGATAAATATCCAAGCTATGGCATGAAAGGGGATAATCCAAGTATGTATATCGATTAAGTTACTCACTGTGCGAATGTTGACTAAATTTAGAACCAAAATATTATGACTGAAGTCTTTTCTTGGACCTAAGGAAACTTAAGCGTTTAAAAGAAAAGGCTTTGTTTTGTATGAAGTGGAAGTTTTTGGGGATGATTTTATTCTTCGAACTTTCTTTTTCTTCAAATGGATTGACGATGATTAGGGATTTGCCTTTGGCTCAATCGAGAGAGCCAGGCCGTAAGATGTCACCGACATATGATGGCAGGGGCCCAAATCTTCTTCAGTCATTTCCAAAGAGAACCAAGCATTTATTTGTGGTGCACAGAATTTATATTTTTATATTTGATATATCAAAGAGCAGAGCAATATTTTGCGGGCATTGGAGAAATTCAGTCCGTATGAACAATAGATTAATCTCAAATGGAAAGCAAAAACTGATTGAGAATATTATATCAGTGCTCTAAATATCACTAATTTTACTGTGTTAGCAAAAGGGAAGTGTTTTTCTCTAGCTTAGTTTACTGTGTTGCTTTTAGGGCGCTTGCGACTCTAGTCGCGAGCGACGCTACATCTAACTATGACGGCCGGTCGGTCGGTCCCCATTTTGGTTTTTGTTGTTTTGGTAATAAATTTGTAACTATCCAACCGATTCTAACGAAATTTAAAAGTCACATGTTGTTTTACATTCTCTTTCGGATGATAGAAATACCAATGTCTTGCCAAGGTTAGTGCAGAAATTATTTAAATTTTGAAGGACGTAAGGTCATAAATCAGAATACGTGAGAGCACGCAACCTTTTGGTCAGCAGACCTTGTTATAATTATCTCAAGTAAAAATTTTTAATCTTTTTCTTTCTCTCGAAAGTTGACGAATAATCTTTCGACCGCTTCCATGTATGGTGGTTCAATACGGTCCTTTGATTTATTTGAAGAGTTTCAGAAGTGATCTTAAAATTCAAAAGTACCGGAAACCATCTCTCAAAAAGAGTGATACAATCTCACGCTCTGATGAGGGCAATAGTGTTTCTCTGCTCCACAAAATTTATTACCTCCCTAAAATCAAAATATAACGTACGAATTTCGTACAAATTTTAAAGATGTGCTGTATTCAGTGAATTTCACTAAATAAAATAACATTACTACAGCAAATTTTGGTATAATAAGCAACTAGATCTATTTATCGAATAAAACGGAGCATAATTATATTTAGTATTTATGAAAATATTATTTCTTGGTAAACTGGAATTAGAAAAAATCCTATCATTTACCTCCAAGAAAGCTCTCCATCCACGCAAGCTGGAAGGACCCTGACTAGAGACAAACAAAAAATTCTAGCTGTAAACCTTTACAATAAAAACAAATTGTGAGTGTGTTTGGCTAATTAACCGCTTCTTTGGTGATCCTGGAGTGACTAAATTTTGCGTTCAACGACTAGTGATTGTAAAACCTATGAATAAAAGTGAATTCACTCAAGGCAAAAAAAAGGAGAGCGAACATTTCTAAAATCTCAACGGGCTAGTTATTAGTGCAAAACGATACTGTAAACAAATGTAAATAATTAACATGTCGATCAAAGAACATCTGCCTATATGCATAGCCTTACAAAATTATCTAACCTTTAATCTTTGAAGATATACAGAAAAGTTGCTAAATTTACTATGTATGTAAAATGAAAAATTCTTTAGCAATCATAATTGCGACCCAACCACGAGATAAAGAGAAGAAACAAATCTCATTCGATTGATAATGTTGGTAAATTTAACGAGCACAAACTAATTTCTCAAGCAATATCATGTTACGCATTTTATGAGGATTGTACTCGATATAAGGAAAGAATTATTTTCCCAATTTAACGGTGAAAAGTTACTTTGCTAATCCAAACTGGATTAACGTGCGGATTCTCCGAAAGCCCTTAATCTCTTGGATTAAATTCCGTTATATTTTCTCTGGTTATTGGCCTTGGACTCAATACGGGGTCGGTAGTGTAAGACTGGCTGTTGCATTCCTAATGATCGGTTTGCATAATTATTGCCATATTCTTTTGTTATCTTTTTATTTTCGACCAGTATTGCAAGAAAAATATAGGTAGTTCCATCCCTTATTCTCCATTTGCAATTCTACATCTAAAATCAGGTCAACAAGATTCCCACATTACTTTTTGTAATTTTCCTATAACCAAATAACATCTAAACAAAGCTCTAAAGTCCCATAATTATTTCCTTGACGACAAAAATATCCTAATTTACTTTTCTTCAAGAAACAAACAAATTAGAGACAATTCTTCATCGTTATCGAATCTGCCAAGTATTCAAATTTGGCACACGAATTTGCTAATGAATGTTTGCCATTGTTGATTGACCAAGTAAGAAGTCTCTCGATGCTGATGGTGGGTTTGAAGAATTTTAGCATGTAACAAACCGATGTTTACCTTTTAATGTGGGGAAATAAAATTATTATCATTTTAAAGATTATTCTCTTTTATTAGGTCTTTTTGTCCGAAAAGGTTTAATAAAGTTTTATTCAGGTAGTGTCCTGTTCTTTTCACACATCTTATAAATCCGATGACCGATAAACTTATTACATCTCCATTTCGTTTCACTAAGTCATTTTAACGAGCCTTTTTTAACCACACCTTTGTAATGATGCACTAATTTACTTATGCCATTTTTATTAATTAAAAAATGGCAAATTTCAAATGAATGATTGAAGCGTTTTATGTCAGCTTTAAAAATAGTGGTAATAAGAACTAATAATTATAAAAATCATGGCCTTATATCAATAACTCTACTTTATTTGGAAATAAATTTAAGTTAACTATAAAATAATTGTCATTAAGAAGCTCTTGATAATAATTTGATAGTTGATGGCAATTAATTAATATTTATCAAATTTTCCCCGTCATTATTAAAAGTTTACTCCTCTAATATTTGATCGGAATTTAATTCAATTTCTTCCATGGTTCTCAACCAAAACAGTTCGTCGAAAGCTCCATGCGGCTAAATACCATGACAGGTCAACCATTTTCAAACCTTTTTTTTTTCCCATTAGGGTTAAATTTCGTCTAGAATGGTAAAAAACACAATAAAAGTACAAAGTACCAGTGGAAAAATGTGATCTTCCGTCATGAATCATCTTTCACCCTTTTCTCACGGTACAGAATAAAATCACTTATGGAGGACGCCAAAGAAGAATTTAAGCCCGATTGCGGGACTCCAACAACCTTACACGAAGGCGTTTCTGTGAAGGTTTTGGCGGCTATAACTTGAAATATCCTGGTCAACTAATAGCACTAAATGGTATGGCTACTTTTAAAGAGTACTTGTTAATTATGGCACACAAAATTGACCGAATGTTGAAAAGGTGTTACCCAATAATGGCGCCAATTTAGAGTGGAATCATGCGCCGAATCAGGCAGCAAATTTCCTTAAGACAAGCAAAAAGCGCTCAGTAATGATGAGGAAGATCTGCTTACCACTATCGAAAGGTAATAAGAAAAATAAAGGAAAATATAATAATATTAATCACATGTACTGGTTTAAGTGTATTCACTTTCAAGATAAGGACAATATAATAATATCAAACATCTGAAAAAGAAAATTCTAACAATATATACAGGGGGTAACAAGACTTCCGGATCAACCTGTAGATTGTCCCTTAGAATCGATAAAACTTAATATAAGCAAACCACTCTAGTGTGGTTTATTGAGCAGCAAGTAGGGAACCAGTTTACCCGACCATTATCATTGTGAGAGGTGGGAAATGTTCTGCTTGACGAGTAGATTAGAATCTCCATAGAGACTATTTAAAACGTGTACGACACGATTTCTAGACAGAGTTATTGCTAATAAAGCAGGCACGGATCCAAGGGGCTAGGGGCTGAAGCCCCCAGCCCCCAATTTCAGACTCGTTTATTTTTATATTTTAGTTATAAGCCATACTATATTCTGCTATTCAGAAAGAGTTATGTAATCATATAGAATATATATAAACAGTATTTGAAACCGTTGAGATTGAGGGCAACCATAAGATACACGTCGTCTATATAACAGCTAAATCTCAGAATTAATTATTAAATTCAATATTATACTTTAGCTGACCTCCCAAAACTAAAATAAACCAGAATTCATAACTTTCTGATGTGTGGAAAAAAGTTCGGATCTAAAATAGTTAGTACTCACTCCAGTCTGAGTTACTGTTATTTATTTCAATGCTGTGTAAGATAACCATTACTACTCATCAATTCCTTCTTGTCAGATTACTCAGAGCAAGGAATTCAGGTGAGTACCCTCCCTCACCGCAATTTTTATCCTAGATCCGCCACTGTACTAAAGTAAATTACAGTAAACTTTATTCAATTGGAATATTTTATGGAATACTTTATTTTATGGAATATTTTAAAACAGTACTGAAATGATAATATTTTGTGTCGCCTCATTTTTTCCGATCATAAACCAAGTAAAGTAAAACTCGTTGCTTCATAAAAAACATTATTGCTTTCTTCTTTGTTTTTCTTTGAAGCAATACATTCTTTCATAGGAGAAATGAGTTATATAAAAGTGTTTATGGCATCGCTATATTTTAGAAAGATGCCCTGTGCGAATCTGAGTTCCCATTTCGAACATCCTCACAGATTCAAACTACAATAACTAAATTTCTTGTTACCAGTTACACTGTAGAACAATAAGAAAACCTGAAAGGGGAATAACATTTTCTAAGGGTATTCTTCGCGTATATCACGAATATATCTCTTTCTGCGACCCTCCAGTTTCTCGTAAATTACCATCTTACTTACGTTAAATACACTGATGGATCCAGAGGGATTGAATGCAAACAGGATTTGGCCGAAACTGACAACTCTAAAAGTTATAAATAGATTTTGATATCATTTTAATAGTATTTGTCAACCTAACCTATGAAATGTATTAAAGTTTACCTAATATTCTTTTTGTTATATGGGGCCAAATCCGTGGTAACTCTTACGTAACGCTTGAGAACTTTGTAACTTACTATAACTGCTTGCTATTTTTACTTTTTTATTTAATATTTGTTCCTGTTACTATTTATATTATTATACGCATACTATAGTGTTCTTTTATTTTAGGAGACAGATAAATGGCGAGAGAATGCGAAAATTCCACAGATAGTTTTTGTTATATATGTGAATCAGAGACATTTAGACAATATATGAGACAGTTGACTGAACATGCGAATAAACTTTATGAGCTGTAATTTGGATGTAAACTGGGTGATCAGGACAAAAGATGGCCACCGCACGTATGTTGTCAGGTGTACAAGTTCCCTTTTTGCCGGGGTGAAAGGCAAAAGGCCTGGCCTCATGTTTGGCGTACAATGGTCTGGAGCGAGACAAAGAACCATTCAACGGATTGCTACTTCTGCTTAACAGATATTAAAGGTGGGTATTCAATGTATTTTCTTTCCTGCTCTTTAATATATTTTAAAGAGATGTATCAAATTAAAACATTAAAATACATACTATATTGTACTTCCACTATTTCTGCAAGTGATTACAGCCAGTAATTGCCATTTTTTCGTCTGATATTAATTGATTTCACTGTAGGTCGCAAAAGAAAAGGCAAGACCTCTATCATGTATCCGGACTTTCCGGGTGCTATTCGCACAGTTCGAAACTCAAGTGCTATTCTTGTACCACAGCCTCCCTCTGAACTATCAAGCGACCAGTCGAGCAACTCAGATGACTCAGAATCTCAAGCTACACGATATGTGGCACAGCTTGAATCTGACAAATAACCACACCTCATCACCTAAACGGAACTCAATCATCTAGTTCGTGATCTAACACTTACTAAGCAACAGAGTGAACTCTTGGAATCATATCTGCAACAATGGAACTTGTTAGATGATCAAGCTCAAACTATAGCATTTAGGAAGCGTTCTGCAGATCTAAAGAAATTCTTCACTTCTGAAAACAATTTGACTTATTGTAATAATATCAGAGGCCCCTTCAATGCATTTGAGCTGACCTACGAACCAAATATGTGGAGGTTATTCATAGATGCATCGCTTTACATCATGAAAGCTGTAAATGCAGTTAACTTATGATCGGAAAGATTTTTAACTGCAAGATAATCATTTTTACTTGCTTTAGGCCTTTAATTTAAACTTCCGCCTCTCAAACTTGGTCATATTAAGTACTTTTTCCCCTTCAAGAAACTGATGAGCGATTCGAAAGACTTGCCCATCACCCTCAAATTTAAGGATGTTAGCTTAGCACTCTCATCCTTTGCGCGCAGGAATTTCGCCACCTCTCACGAAAATTCAAATCTTCTTCTCTTTTTCTGCGCGAAAATGACCTTAATATTCTCAAGGCTCTACGGAAAAAATGAGAAATAGTCATCACCAGACCCGATAATGGCAAAGGAGTGGTTCTTCTAAAGAGGTCTGACTACATAGACAAAGTTCAAAAAGATCTTGGAATCTCCAAATGCATTGTTCATCAAATTATAGGATAAAACCGACATTTAATCAAATTAAAAAAAATCTAAATATTCTGGATTCCTCCTGTTTCAACCGCTTGCATGTTTAAGGGTCCTTTTTAGGTACCCTTTACGGACTTCCGTAATCCCACAAGGAGAGTAATCCCCTACGTCCCATCCTAGCCTCTTACAATCTCCCTTCCTACAACCTTGCGAAATATTTGTCTTCTTTATTAACTCCTTTCTCTTCCAGCCATTACATAATTCCAAAGAGCTTCTCCTCTGGTAAAGAATTGCAAATTTTAGGCATCATTACCGCTCATTTATGAGTAGCTTTGATTTATCATCGCTCTTTACAAACATTCCCTTAGACCAAACTATTGACATAATAATCCAACGAGCATTTCCCCCAAACCTATATAAATTCAACGGATTTACTCCTTCACTTTTAAAAGATACACTTAAATTAGCAGTCAAAGACAATTACTTCACATTCAATAATAATACGTATTGCCCCATAGATGGGGTAGGCATGGGCAGCCCCTTGGGCCCTGTCTTCTCTGTCATCTTTATGACCTGGTTTGAAGATCAACTATTCAATCGAGACTTGGGAAATATCCGCCCTATTCTCTACCGCCGCTCGGTGGACGATTCCTACCTCCTGTTCAACTCCGAAGACTCGTGCGACAAACTCCTACAACTCGCGAACCGTATACTTCCCAATATCCATTTTACCCGTGAAAAAGAGCTCAATGGTTTCATATCCTTTCTAGATATGAACATTTCTCATTCTCTTATCGAATTCCAAACCAAAGTTTTCCGAAAACTAACCTTCAGTGGTCAAGAACTAAACTTCTTCAGCTTCTGCCACCTTTCGTTCAAAATTAGTGCAATAAAAACACTAATATTCTGTACCTACAACATTTGCTCAACCTACACTGATTTACACAATGAAGTCAAAGTTTTTTGTAATTATATATATTTGTATATTTAGGTAAAAGTTTTTCTTTTATGCATGTTTTGTTAAAGCCCAGGTCTAGTTGAACCTTGATTAGCTTCTTTTTTTGCTTTCTACACTTATAGCTACGTTCAACGAACTATATAATTCCAAGGTTTTCTTAAAGAAGGGCAAAAATGAGTTAAAATAAAAGTAATCATTTGAGGGGAAATATGAAATAAACTAAAAGAAAAACAGTTATTTCTTCCTGAAAATAGAAAGAAAAGTAGGCACAAATTAATGAAATTCATCATCGTGAAAAATGGAGAAAGACGTCTTTTGCCGCCGTCCAATAAAATTAAAGCGAAAATCCTCTCAAGTGAAACCAGCACTCCTGTTTCATGCTATGAGCTTCTTTCAAGAGGAAAAATGGCTTTAAAAAAGCGAGTGAAGATGAAAAATAATTACTTTAGAATTTTGGCCAACTTTAAAATTGTAGTAAAAGCTGAGGCATTAATTAAAAAGATATTCAAACAGGTTCAGTGTCTAGACTACTTAATGTAAATATTGTTTAAAGATTTATATCATATTCATTTATTTATGGCACACTCGTTAAAATACCATATTCCTATTCAGAATTTTCCTTCGAATTGTTTCAGATAGATAATAAAATGCTATACCCTTTATCTATTTAATTACCTGTTAATTTCCCTTAACTGTATTTTTGAAATTGTTATTAAAGTAATACATGTTTTTTTGTCAATTATGATGGGGAAACAAAAGTGTGCAATATTAAACCACAATTTTGTTAAAATATCGATCTTTATCGGCACACGAGTCTGCATCAAAATGATAACAATCCTAAGCTCACTCAACCAGACCAAATTATTCCAGATTATTACTATTACATTTTAGTGGGTTTTGTTTAGTAATTTGTGGAAACCTCTAAGGCAGAGGAGGGATTTTTTCACATTCACGGGTGGATTAATGGATTTGCAGTTTGTCCCTTGCCAACGAGACCTCTAATTTTGAGATCTGCTGTGTGATAATCCGTGAACTAGGATTCGCCAGTTATGCCATTTCAAGTGAAGAGCAGAGTTGTAACGAGGCAATTATTGCCACCCATCAATCAAGCGGTTCTTTTACTGTGAGAATGGAGAGGTAGCCCGTTGTTTAGGCAGTCACATGAGTTGTTTCGTCTATCCTAATTCTAATAAATCTAATAAAGCTTTTCACAGGATTTGGCGAGGATGAGGAGAAACAAAGTGGATAGGGCAAGGAAAAGTGGCTGGTGCGATAGGTTTAACACTGCTCTCCTAAGGGAACTGTACGCTTACTATTATCATGCCTCTTCCTCAAAGCTGGTTAGCACTGAATAATAATACAGTCCAATGTTGAAGTCATTATCTAGGCGTAGATCTCCAACCTCTCACACCGAGACCATTGAGAGCTCTTTTATGTTCGCTGTTTAGATGAAAATAAAAAAGAATTGAAACAAAAGCTCATGGTAAGGCAAGTAAATCCGTCAGTACTTTAAGTTAAATTTGTTGCTGCCTCGATTTTATATACAAGAAAAGCAGTAGAAGAGAAGTCATAGTCTGCTTTAAGGAAAATTTGAGCCACGAATATCAAGAAGAGAAAATTCAAAGCAATGAAACATCTTTGATTAGAAAAGGTTTCTTAAAAATTGTAATTAAATTTTAAATAATTTGAACGTTAGTGGCTTTGATAAGGGATACCAGCGCTAATCCTGAAAGCAATTTTGTGTAGATGCAATTGATTTAGGGTGGTCATTTGTTGGATTATTATAAGAAAGGAAAACAAAAAAACGGGCAGACAGAATAATAATGACAAAGAGATAATGAAAGTGATTCAAAAGATGGAAGAATGATGTCAAATTGTCCATTTCATAAGGAGTGGAGGACGAATTTAAAGAATTTAAAACAAATTTATGGGCAGAAATGAATCCGCAGTGCTAGAGACAATTTTGAATTTGTTGTCCATATAATCAATGAAATATCCAATAATGGTATTTTTCATAACGATCTCCAAATCATTGATTAAACCCTTACACTGACTGTCGAGGAACACCAGGCCACTCTCCATTGCGAACAGGTTGTTCCCGGATGGTCGAGGGCGAACTGAGTCTGACGGGAAGGAGTATTGTTTGCTAGGGCGAAGCTTGTGTCCTCCAACAGACTCCTTTTCTATATAAATGTGTTTTAATATGTAGTAACGTATCTGATGTAAACAAAAATAATATTAGGTATCACTTGTCTCCGTGTCGATGGCTGCCGCGCGTCCTCCTGAGATGATTCGATTCGATACCCTCTGTTGTTCGGTGCCATCGCCGAGTCGTCGGTCAATGCTATCCCACTTCTCTACAGGTGGATTAAGGAGCGCGGTAATTCGCACGATTGCATCGATTTTCTATTTGATTTAGATTAATGATCTATTTCACCCACAGTTCTGTCTATCCAGTCGTGTGAAAATAATAAAGGAAAAACAGTGACTCTAGGAAATAAAACAACAAAAAGAGTCGTCTAAAATCTTTCGATGAAAAATATTCACCCAACAAACCTCATCGACGCAAAATTTTGAGTCCAGGAGGCTGCATTTAAGCTCTCCAGGAACAGGGTTGTGCAGAGTATAGGTAGACAAAATACGTTGCTTTCCCTCGGTGGTTATTAAATCAAATGTCGTGCATAAGAACGGTTCGTATTCGTTCTCTGAATGTCTGTTCTTGTTTCATTAAAAATTCGCCTGTGGAATTGGCGATCATAGAGTTTATGTACGTATTTTTAGGCTCATGTTTGTACTTTTGGTCCTCTGTTCGTACGTTTGAGAAATGTTAAAATTTCAGATTTTCGTAGTTTTGAGAACACGTTCGTTCTTTTAAGTCCCATGATGAAACCTGATCGGGATTCTCCCTGAGGAGATTGCCAGCGCAGCTTTTGTCTTTTTTAACACCTTACTACTTATTTACCCACCTTTCTTCAAGGCTTGCAGAGTCACAAATATTTCGGGAGAATTGCGCTCGAGTGTTTTTTTGTTGTATTCTATTTTTTATCATTCTGATATTTATTTTACACACAATTTTAATTCCACTAACCCTATATACCACAATCTAAGTAAGTTTTTGTTTTTGTCCCTCTTCATTTTGGATGAGGAGCGTCCCTCAGTGTGTCTGATGCAGAATCATTGGGTAGAAAGAGAGTGGTATCGCAACCGCACATCCTAACTGCGGCAGTGCAGCTTCTTTTAAAAAATCGTGTTGTCCAAGATTCTTACCTACGAAAGGAACTGGCCCGAAGACCTCTCGACGGTCTTTAGAGACACCTCGTAGAGATGTCTCGTGGAGCACTCGTAGAGATCTTCGTGTGACACTGATGGTCACATGCTCCAAACAAACGCTTTCACTAACATCTTACATCCAGACTTACCATAGTCTATTTTAGTTACTGGTCTCTGTTTAGTCAATATAGCTTCACTAGATCTTTAACCATTTTACATACAACAGATTTATTTTAATACAGTCGTTTCTGAACTCTTCCTCCCTCTATTTTTGTCACCGGACCGTTCAATCTCACTATAGTCTCAGATACATCATTCGCGGATTTTCTCACTCATTCTATACATCTTACGCAAACTCTTTTGGCTGTAAGTTTATACTCCATAAAACACTTCAAATTGTCAACTTGCACTTCTCTCACTCTCAATAAGGCTCTTTTCCTTCCCACAACCCACATTGTACCCACTAGTGCTCTGATTACCCTTACCATTTCTCTATTTTTCGTCAGTCGGTTATTGCAATCTTTTCCATCTATACAAAAATCATAGAAGATACTAGTTAATTAAAGGGCGAAATTGTTACTTGCTTGTTTTGGGAAGTTCATCGAGGTCGATGATGAAGGATGCCCTAATATTGACGGCATCAAACCTGCCCTTGGTTTAAACGGGTAGGAATGTGTGCAGTCTTCGGACCCGTATCTTGAGCAAGGGGAGAAGAACCCTGGTGGCAGGATAGGTTCGACACGACTAAGGTTCATCCTCGGCTACAGGGAGCTTCCGAGACACCGGTCTGTTGGTGCTCGCCTATAAGCACTCCCGATCCTAGTTTATAATCGAGGTATCCTTCCTCTAGCCTTTGCCTGAAAAGGCAGAACCCACAAGGCCGTCGGGGGGGGAGGACATTAGGGGATAGGCGCAAGGGCGTTTCTATACACCGGTGGGCCTGCAGGCTGTACCTCTGGGGCTCAATGCTGCTCCGAGATCCCCTGTTCATGAGTGAACATTGGTAGTTGTTTTTCTCGATGAAGCTGAAGTTGTATTTCTTGAATTGGATCGTTAAGCAGTCCTGAGTAAGGCAGATTTAGGTCTTTGTATGAGGTTTTCTTAGGAGTTTGGGGGACATTTAACTTTGCCTTTTAGTTGACTGCTTGGTGGACCTTGGACCTTGGACATAAAAAGTGGTGAGATTTAGGGAGAGTTAGAGAGAAAGACAGTAAGAGAGAAAAGTGGTCAAATAGGGTGTTTTCTATTTGCTGGTATTTTGTATCGGATCTTTTGACGTTTAACGCGTTAATGGCGTACACAACGGACACTAATATTTTACCTAATACCATCCTCATTCAAATAATTACCAACTTACTTTCAAAATCCTTCTCACTTTCTGCCAGTGACACCATCATATGCATGAATAAGCAGAGGAAGCTCCTCTCATTCACTATTTCTTATCCAATTTACGACCATATCAATCACTCCCACTCGCCTTTCTATCAGCACTCCATCCATAAAACTCAAAGGCGATACCATACACTCTTGTTTCATTCGTCTACAAATAACAAGCCACTCACTTCTGCCATCTTTCTCCTCACGCTTTATTTCACACATAAAGACTTTTACATTATCCAACATATTATCTCTTACTCCATATATTCGTATAGTATGCCAAAATTTGCTCAATCTCAGTGTTTCTAGATCCATTCACACATTACTTGCCCAAACACCTCTTAACCCAACTTCCTCAGCCAATATCTCCACGCAAACTATACCATTCTCCCTACACCACTTTGCCAATCCTCCATAATCTAATATTATTCTATTTACACAATCATATTTTTTAAAACCCTTCGCACGGAACGTAAGAGAATTTATTCCCTTGTTAATCTCGCCTCCACCTTCATCCCCCTTCTCCAAAAAGCAATAATATTATGAGAGCTTTCTTTTCACTCCTCAGCTACCATTCGAAATTAATTTAGAAAGCCTTGCCACATAAACACTTGGTCCATTCCTTGGACTTGGACCTTTAAAGTGAGGAAGAGAGTAGAGGAGGATTTTAGTAGAAGAGATAGTGGGGAAAATAATAGGAAAGCGAAAAAGAAAAGTAGAATGAAAGAGACAGGTACCTGGGAATAGGGCATTTCTGCCTTTCTCTGCGTTTTGGTATACATATAATTTTGTTTATTTATTTTTTTGCATATACACCTAAGTATATATATATATATATATATATATATATATATATATATATATATATATATATATATATATATATATATATATATATATATATATATAGGGCATTCAAGCCTTTATATCCCTACTGCTATTGCTTTTGGTGAAGTGATTTTTTGTGTTTATCTGGGTTGATTACTCCCTGATTTTGAGTTGTTTTTTATTATTTTGTGTATTTTTATTTTATTTATTTTTATTTTTTATTTTTTTATATTTTTGGCTAGTTAGTCGCTCTAAAGTTGGGGGAAATTAGCACTTGACTAATTAAGTGAAAGGGGATTTTGTTTGGCTTTGTGTTGGTTGGGTATTGTAAAAATCTAAGTGAAAATTGGGTCTACGTCGTTGTCAATGAGTAGTTTGCTGCTTTTAAAGGTTTTGCGTGTCCTATGTCATCAAAGTCCATGTTCTCGAGTACTATCTCGGGATGGAGGTGCCGGTGTATTTTGCCCCAGATCTTAATTGCTCTCAGGTGAAGCTCCACATTTATGGGGATTAAACCAAGTTCACCATGGAGCTCATTCTGCCTTCTCCACTTTCACCTTCGGGTTCTCGTTATAATATAGACAGCCTTATTTTGAAACCTCTACAGTTTAGAGACTTAGGTTTCGGGACTCGCGTTTATAGGACCTGGTGGATACAGCAGTTTGAATCGAATGCATGCATTATAGATCTTTAGTTTGTTGGATGCACTCAGGCTTAGGAATTTGAAAAATTCTCGCAAGTCCCTGCCTGCATTCGATGTAGTTTTAGCTACGTGACTCCCAAATACATGAGTCGTAATCCGGAGTCCCAGAACCGTGCCCTCCGTGCGGTATGGGAAGCGTGCACGCCATCCCCCCATCCACACGGATGTCTGAGAGGGTCCATCGGAATAGTAGAATTGCACCGAACTTTTGGGGCATCTTCCATCTTCTCTCGAAAGAGTTGTGTTTTCGATTTCTACCGCCGTAATCTGTGCAATGCAATTCACATTTCGATAAAGTGTCGTGCAGATCATCGTTATAACGACGTATAACAAGCCTTTATTCAGAGGTTGGGGAAGGTCGATGGTGAATATGTTGTATAGCAAGGGACTTATACACCCGCCTTGTGCAACTCTCGCCTCTAGTTCAAACTCGAGGCCATTGAAACCTTTAATGTTTACAAACGCTCTCCTCTCCATTACGTAGTCGCATAGAATCCTTTCAAGTATAGAAGTGAGGCTCAGTTGTAAGATTTTGTATTGCAGGCCTCTCCTCCATACTTTTAAAAAGCCTTTTTGACGTCGCGCAGTACCAGATTTGCATGGTGTCTTTCTGCTTTTACCTTTAGCATCTTCTCGGTGATCACGGCTCGTGCCGTGTCCGTTTCTTGCTTCCTTCGGAAACCATGTTATTGGTTGTTGTGAGAATTATTTTCCTCGAGGAACGTATTCACTTTGTTGGCCAATATTTTCTCCAAGACTTTCCCTGCAAATTCTAAGATAGATGTAGGCCTGGGGTTAGCTGGACTGTCCATTGGCTTACCGGCGTTGGGAATGAATATCATTTTTGATACCTTCCAGTGGTCAAGGAAGTAACTCACGTTCAGGCAGGCATTCATGATATTCATGAGCCCCAATAAGCTGTTAGGCGGGGCTCGAATAAAATTCTCTCTTGTCAATCTTGTACGCCCTGGTGCTCATTGAAGAAAGTTTTTCGAGAGTTCTTCGGCAGTATTCTACCGCCTAGTCCCTCCACATCCCTTTCCTGCGATAAATAATGGTGAGGATGGGTTCTGTGTATCTGGTCGTTCAAATCGTATATAATTTTTTCTTCGAAGTCTAAATCAAAGTTATCATTCTCTTCTGTGGATATCTTAAAAATAGATGCCCAGAAGAGTATGAATTCTTCTTCTATTTCTTCCGCTTCCGTAATTTCGGTATTGTCATGAATAAGTTTTATGCTCTTTTGTGTCTGTCCACCTCTTAGTCATTTTACTGTCTACGAGAATGTACGTGAATCATTTTCTATATTCAGTCCCTCTATCAAATTTTTGCAAATTACATTCTGTTGGTCCCTAATAAGAGTAATTAATTCATCGAGTATCTCTCTTGTTGGTCTGTGCGTAGTGATGTTGGGCCCAGTGAGGTTTAACTCATTGATCCGTTCTCTATATTCTCTTGTGAGGGATTTCATTCGTTCCATTGAATTATACTTTCACTTATATTTTAAAGCAGCGAGATCCACCTTATTGATTATTTTTTAAACTACCAGACATTCAACTCTCTCTTGTATCTTTAGACCTTCCACATATCACCCACTTTTCTTCACAGTCCTTGTCACTAACATTTAACACCTTTACAAGTACTACACCTTCATTAATCTTGATGCTTCTTAAGCGGCGATTTTTTCATACTTTCTTACTTTTCTCACCTTATTGGATAATATTTTTTTCTTAATCATATCATCATTCACACTTTCTAAAGGTTCATTAGCCACTTTTGACTCTGGCTGTTCACACTTTTCACTGCTAATTTCACTTCATTCATTGCCTTCCTCCACATTTCCTTATATGTTAATTTGCAATACGTGTGGAAGGGTATGCAATTAGACATCCCACCTCCTCCACACTGCAGGTTTCACATCATTACTCCACCATTCAGCATTTCGCTCCTTTTCAGTTTAGAAATTTCAATATAGAACATTTAACACTACCAATATAAATTGAATAGACTTGTATCGGGTTTGTTTTGGAGTAAATTTCAGGCTTCTTTTCTTCTATTCTCAAGCTGTCCCATCTCCACGCCAGTGTTGTACCATGAGTGGATTTATAAACATGGTATCTGCATGAGCTGCAAGTTGTATCGTCCCGATTGCCAGCAGTTACATAATTATCATCTAACTTGTAATCCCGGACGAAATGCCAGCACTTATGCACGCTCCCTTCCATATTCTTGCAGGACTCACGTCTTTAAATCTTCCACTATATTCAATCTTATCCATCTTAACCACTTTGATTTCCCATCTCTCTATGAACCTCTATGAACCTTTTGCGCTCTCATTTTGCGAGATACTAGCATTTTTGCAAAGTTTTTCAGGGATACCTTCCTTTGATATTTGTGATTTCTTTGTCGGAAAATAAGGAAGGCATTGTTAAAATTTACAGCCATCATATTATAAAATACTAGCAGAGGCGAGCGAACCATTTCCATCTGCATGTGAATTCTTCTATGTTTTCATCGAATAGGTCAACTCCCTTTTTTTCGAAATTGTAATCTAAAATTACAGCAGGTTTATTAGCGTTCTCAGGCAAACACTCTTTCCCAGCATCAGAAGAACTAAGTAGAATAACATTCTTGTTTTTCTTCGGAATATAGGAAACCAACATGATGTTACTTTGATGAGCATAAGCAAACACATTTGATTAAACTGGTAATTTGATCTGCCTTAGGGGTTGATGAATCTGTTTTCTGCTTGACCTGATTGTTTCCAACAAAGTAACATTCCTTTCTCTTAATGCAACAGCTAAACCATGTGACTTAAAGAATTTGGCTGTTACGATTTCACGTCCAATTTTTCGTAGGGTGTGCATAATTCAAGCACAACATTCTTTGCAAAGATTCCGATGTACTCCTCTTTTCTTCCTAGTGTAAATCTTTGCATTCAGCAGATACCCACTCTTTTCTTCACATAACCAAAGAGATTTCAGCCTATATTTTATTGGTTTTGTTGGACTGTAGGTCCTTCCCAGAATTCGTCCTGGGTAGCCAAGTAGTTTTTCATCCACAGATAGTGTATCATCAAGAATATAAAATTGACAAAGCCTTTCTTTGAATGGATCCGAGATCTCGCTGATTGCAGCTAACCGATATTCTGGCAGACGTTCCTGACGATTTATCTAATTATCGAACCTTATTGCTCTTAGGAAAAAACGAAAATGTTCCTTTGACGTTCCAGCTCGATAAAGTGGACTCGCATCAACTGGATTCGATTATCATCAATATAAATAAAATTATGTCCATCGTCTCCTGCATATAAAATGGGCTCAAGACATACTTGAATGTCCACGACTGTATATTCCATTATGTATGTGTACACAGACTTAGGATTAGCTCTCAGATTTTGAGTAATGTCTCTCACTTTTCTCTTTGTATATCTCTGAATATGAACATGTCATTTGTAATGAAAAGACTGAATGCTTCTTTTTCACTCTCTGGGCTAGCTAAAGTTCGAGGTTTATGTGTGCACACATTTCTGCTTCGTTGACTTGATAAAAATAGAGAAGGAGAAGAAGATAGGCCTAAGCCGCCTCCATTTGTGTTCCATCCTGTGTACATTCTTGAGCGTCTTCGTCCTCGCATAAAACTTCCTCACTAAATGTTTCTTCAAAGATTATAAGCTTATGTGTGGAAGGGGGGGGGGAACCAAGTAAACATTGGTATGCAAAATTTAAACGGTTCACACAAAATCTTCTGGAAACGTTTATCATTACCGCTCCACTTTACCTCCTTTGCCGAGAATACACATTCAGTATCATGTGCTGGATGCGAGCTCTGATTGAGTGCTTGAAAATTCGGAATTGATGGTATATTCACTCTTTGGAAATATAGGGATAATGGTAGATGATAGATGGTGAAAGTGAGGGTAGGGTTGCCCTTGTTTGATGGGCATCGCAGGCGTTTTTATTTTTTAGTTATTTATTTTCACTTTTTGTTTTGTTGTTGTTGTTGTTGTTTGTTGTTTGACTTTGTATTAGTTCTTCTTGTGTGTTCTTTCTTGTATTTGTCTTTTTGTCTTAAACTCTAGTATTGGCGCGATGTTGAGCATTCGAGCCTTTATTAGTGCTCAAAGATAGTTCGTCACTTCGCGTTTTTGTTCTGTTGTGTTTGCTTTTTCGTATTTACTTGTAGGTTTGCTATCTGTCTCTTCGTTGTATGTTTTGTGTTTTGTAATTTTTATGTTCATGTGTATAAGTGTTCTATATTTTCCTCGGAGCAGTGTCTAGTACTTGGGAAGCACCGATTTCGAGCGACCTTCCCACGTAATCTGGCAGGGATGTTAATACTGCCGCCAGTTCTTCTTAGTTCTGGGATAATATCATTGGTCATTGTAGACCAGACTTTTTTCGCCAGTTTCGGCGTAGCGACATTAATGGGCTCAAGACGTTGTCTGCGGTGCAGTACCCTCTGCCGAAGTTGCTCTCTTCGTCTGGTTTTATTGATGCAGAGGGATGCAGAGTTCTGTACTCGCTGGAGCCTCCTCATAGTGGTCTTGTTGGCCGCTTGAGTCACTACTGCATGGTAGATGAGCTTAGCCCGGACGAACATCAGGTATAATCCTGTTTTTCGCCGAGCTAAGACTACGGAACCTATACAGCTTGGGGATTTCTCTCCTAGCCATATTCTGCCTCTCCTTGTAGTGACTCGAGTATCCGTGGTCGGAGATCTTTAGGCCCAGGATGGTGCCTTCAGCGGAGTAGCCGTATCTCCTCCCATCTATTATAATGGGTCACGTTAACTCTCGGCTCAGGGAGAGGATTTTAAATTTCTCCCTATTTGTCCGGATTTTCCACTTCTCATATTGGCTGATGTTAGATATCTCTGAAATTGTGTTGATTGCCTGATCCCTCGCTTTCCTGACCCTACAGGGGACGATCTGCGTGACTTCATCTGCGTATTGCAGATACATCGTGTCCCGGTGTATAGGAGTAGGGAGGTCGATAGTCAAGACCAGGTAAAGCAGAGGACTCAGGCAGCTGCCCTGGGGAACGCCCGCTTTGAGCTCGAATTATGGTCCTTTGTGCTCTTCTATCATGATACGTGCCCTTCTGTCCATGATGAATTCACAAAGGATCCTTTCCAGGACCGGGTTTAGCTGGAGACCTAGGATCTTGTTTTGTAGTCCACTCAGCCAAACCTTGTCGAAGGCCTTCTGCACGTCCCTCATCACGATGTCAACATATTGACCCTTCGCTCGGCAGTGCGCGATCTTTTCAGTTAGGAGCGCCAGGGCCGTTACCGTGCCCCTTTTTGGTTAGCCTGTACTCAGGGATGCATTCATGGTGTTCACCATGCCCTGAATAATTTGCCGTGGGGCATTCACCAGGTTGATCTTGGTGAGCCCAGACCAACCGGGTGCCCTCTGTTTGAAGGACCTAATGATGTTCATGGTCTCTTTAACCGTGATAGGGCGCCCGTGCTCAACCATCTCTCTTTATCTAGATATTTGCGGTTGTGGGTGGGTCCTATGTATCATCGTTCCGAGGTCGTCGAGCAGTTGGTCTTCGAAGTCCTGGTCGAAATCGTCGTTCTCCTAAGGTGATATTGCAAAGACCTCTTTCCAATGTCTCCTGAATCTCTTTTCGAGAGAGTCCTGATCCTCTATGAAGATGTCACCTTCCTTTATTTTTATCCCCGGTCTGGGAGACAATCCCCTAAGTCTTCGGACGCTGTTCCAAAAACTTACAGGATTTCTCCTCCTGTCTAGTCTGCCTATGATATCGTCCCAGATTTCTTTCTGTTTCTCGAGGATTATGTTTTTTAGTTCCTCTTACCTGTCTTATTCGGGCTACCCTTTTCCGGTTCGGGCCTGTCCTGCCGCCTTCCCCGTAAATCTCCCTGTGTTGCATGGTGATATCCCTTATTTCGTCCGTCCGCCTAAGTTGCGGGAGCATTTTGTACGAGATTCTGGGGACGCATCTTTCGTCAGCTTGAATGAGGAGATTAGTGATCTTGTCGATCTCCTCATCAATTTCCTCAAGATTAGCGTCATCCAGGTCAGCTGGCTGGTAGGTGCTGAGCATTTCTTTGTACTGCTTCCAGTTAGCTTTTGCGTAACTTTTCCTAGGTACGACGGGCTTGAGCATTGGCGCAAGTGAAATGGTGGTGATAATTGTGATATGATCGCGCGGGACCACAGGGCCTGGGGCGTTGACTATGTTGAAGGGAAATTCTGGACTTGCCAACACAATGTCCGGTTTTGTCGCCGAGCATTGTGTTAGGTAAGTTGAAAAGTCTGGTCCAACTCTCTGGAGCTTATTTCTCTCAAATAGTAGCTCCAGGTTTCGTCCCCTTGGGTCGACGCCCCTGTAGCCAGATGCACGGCAACAGGCGTTTAGATCCCCGCCTAGAAACGCTAGCCTTTTGTGACCGAAGAGGGTGTAAAAGGTGTTGATCGGCAGGTATTTTCTCCTGGGCGGCTGGTAGGCTGCCGCCAACGTTAGACCTCCAACCAGGGTTGGGATTTCGACAGCCACGAATGATTCGTCTAAGTCCGGAAGCATTTTGAATTTAATGTTTTTCTTGATAGCAATGGTTGCGCCATCGTATCTTTCTTGTGTGTGATTTTTTTGTATAACTGTATAGTTGTGTATTTTTATAGTGTTAGTATTTTGTTGATTCCATGTTCTGATTTGAGAATGATGTCTGGGTCTTCTTTCCAGAAGATGTTGCCGTAAAGAATCGACTTTCCCTTCCATCCATTCACATTCAGAGTGAGTATTTTTAGAGCGTTGTTTCTGTTTCTCCTGTTTTCTTGTACTTGTGTTCTAGTTTTTGTTGTGTCTTAGGTGTAGTGTTCTTTGCCCTTTCTAACTCTTTTGAATTCTGCATCACTTACGGTGATGCAGGAGTCTTTATGAAGTTTCACTGTGCCCTCCATCATTGCTTGCTCAATGTCTGTATCTTTTTCTGATGCTGAGTAGGTCCACTTGAAAGTTCTTTGATGCATACCCTAAAATATCTCCTCGGAGGAGAGCTTATGTGGGTATGGGGTTAGCTTGCTCGTTATTATCTTGAGGTCAATCTCCTCTCAGTCGTACTTGCGAGTACGCTTCAAGGTCTTTGACGTACTTCTCGAGCTTACAGGGATCTTGGTCGCCCTGTCTTCGACCTCCTCAGCTTCAGATTCCGAGGACGATTGGCTCGCTAGGTTGCCTTCTGCTTCCTTTATTCTTCTAGCTGCTCTTTTCTCCTTCTTTTCATGACGTTTATGTGCCTCTATTCTTGAAACTGTCCTAGTAGTGTTTGTTTTCACAGTCGTGGGTTTCGCTTTCTTTGCGGGCTCCGATGTTCTATCTTCTTGGAGAAATAATGTCGCCGGTGTCTTGGATGCTCCCTTTGCCAAAATCTGCAGCTGCAGCACGTCACCCGATGGTGGATCGTCCGGAAACCACATCTCAGACATGCCGTTTTTATTCAGCATGAGATTTAGCGTCTTCGCGAACGATCCTGGATTCGTGAGATTATTCACGTGTGCAAATAATATGCACATGAGTATCTTCGTTGAATTCTCATTCTCAAGTTTAAGGTAAGTTTCGACGGCTGGTTTTCTGCAGCTTTTGTTCGTGCTGCTTTAGCTGCTTGGGCATACGAGTTGGAATTGCTACTTGTTTCTTCCGTCCTCTTTTTCCCGATGATATCTCTCTTTTAGGGGCAGGACATGGCCATCGCCCCGTGGTTAAGTCCACAGTTTGGGAATCTTTCTGCCCTTGCCTTGCATTCGCGCCATCCATGGCCTTTGCCGCTGTACCTGGAGCACGTGACAGTTTGTTCTTTACAATCTTTCGTTGCGTGTTGTTCCATCTTGTAGCACCTGAAACACATTTGTATGGGGGTAAACTCTTCCCTTTCAATTTGGTCTGCACAGACCCTAGCGTTGAAGAGTATTCATCCGCTTTCTTTGGCTTTCAGTGTTATCCCGCTTATTTCTTAATTTCACTATCTCCACCACGTTATCCTACGAATGGTTCCTGTTGATCTCCTCTTTAATTTCCTCTTTGCTGTGCTGTCCGATCTACGGATCTAGCTGTCTGCACACCACGCTGCGGTGTGCCTGTATCTGACGAGGGATACTGGATTGGAGGCCTATTTCGTTTAGTACTCGTTGTCCTTCCTCGGTCGTAAGCGTCTCCACATCTGCCTCTCTCTCGCAGATTGCGGAGTAACCAACTGGAGTATCAATCAGCCTCGGGCTCCCCACGCTCAGTTTTCCGTAGACCGTCGCAAACACCGTGCTTCTGTCCGGTTTAGGGTGTCAACCTATAGTCTTTAATGGGACTCTTGTGGCTGGGTGGGACGCCATTTGGGTGCGTTTGCAGCCCCTCTGTAAGCTGCAGCGAGTCAGTCTGCCCGCCCACAGCGAGACGTTCCCGCCATTCCGGCGAGTGACGTACGCGGCCTCATCGACGCGGTGGGCCGAGTCTCGCTTAACCGCCACGTGACGTCACAGGCGCGCAGGAAGGCCCCCGAGTGCTCTCGCTCTCGCTCGCCTCGCAGACGCTGAACCGGGAACCCGAGCGGGCGTAACGTCACCAGACTCACTCAACTCGAGAGCTAAAAACGTTCTCTCTCGCGGAGGTCACTCGCGCGCGAACCAATTGTTGACGCAGAAGAGAGTATACCCATAATTCATTCTCCCTAAAACAGCATCACACCCCGTGTTCTGATAACTTCTCTGCCAATTAAGGCCTGTAGAAACCACCGGTCTCTGACGTGTCCGAACCCCGCAATGAAGCCCTCCAGGGGGCGCGAAGAAGGGGGCCCCAATAGGGTGCGGATTGGTCAGGGTGGGCAGGTGAGGCCTGTATAGACATTTATTAGGTAGAGCAGAGAAGATGAACGGGAATATAGCCTTAGGGACAAACATGAAAAAGAAATTAAGGACCTGGTAGGCTTCGCAGAAACGAACCTTCCCTAAAGGGCCGTCATGGACGACTCCAGGAGAGAAAGGAGGATCCCGCTCTGGGTCATGGAGCATGGCACGAAACCAACTAGGGATAATGTGTTTCAGACAATCTTCTCCACCATAGGAGTCGCCTTTGCAGACTGGTGGATCAATCCTATGGGTACCTGGCCATATGCGACTGAGATCAAGACAAGGACAAGCTTCTCAGCGAAAAATCAAGGGCAACACTGGCAAATTTCAGTCTGATACCAAAAGTACCACCTCACGTCTCCGTGCAGAGGTCAATTATCTGCTGGCGCCTTGACCCATGGGTCGGCTCGCACAGCGCGGAAGAGATGAAAAATGAAATAGAGGAAAAGCAAAGTTGTGCGAAAATAGAAGAAATATACAAATTCAAAAACCGAGATAGAGGAGAGTACACTCATCTATTCAAGGCAACCTTCCAAACATCGGAAATGGCGAGCAAAGCGGCCGAGGCAGGACTAATAATGTTCTGCACCAAGATCTTTCGCGCATGCATAGAAAGGGAACCCTTTGTATCAGTGCAGGTATGCTTCTCTTGCTATGCCATTAAACAACACACGACGAAGGAATGCACATTCCAGGGCAAGGTCTGCTCGGAATGCGCAGGTGCCGGCCAAACGTAGAAAGAATGCACCAACGAAAACATTAAAAGATGCATCAACTGCGATGGTCCGCACCGCACCCTCTCACTGTCATGTCTCAAAAAGAAAGCAATGGTGAGTGAGAAGAAAATAAAAATACAAGAAGAGAAAACAAGAAAGGCTAACACAACCTATGCCCAAGCGACAAAAAAGTAAAGAAGTGGGGAAAACCATACTCTAACTCGCCCCCAACATGAACCAGGAGGTAGTTGTGAGTGTTATTCAGCCCAGAAAGGCTAACACAACCTATGCCCAAGCGACAAAAAAGTAAAGAAGTGGGGAAAACCATACTCTAACTCGCCCCCAACATGAACCAGGAGGTAGTTGTGAGTGTTATTCATGCTCACTTCATGAATATTGCCAGGCCGGGAACTTATGCTACAGAACTAAATAAAATGCTAGTGCAAAACGGGATGAAACCCATGTGGTTCCCGAAAACCCCCCATCCGGAGACATATATCAAGCCTGAACAGGAAGAAGCTCTACGCAAAATAGAAAAAATAGGTCACAATCTAGAAACCCACTGAACCCACCAACTCCCTCAACAACTGATAATGTGGAAATAGTACAAACACCACAAAAAACGAACTATCAAAAACCAGAAACAAACCAGAACATGAAGAACAACAAGGGTGACGCGCAAGCACCCCCCAAACACAAGTTGTGATAGAACGGGTTGAGCAGCCTTATTTTCAACTCCTATCACATGTTTTTAAAACCACGATACTGCCCACGTGCATCTTCGCTTTGAAGCTTGGCGCCTTATCACAGCCACCGGATGTCAATGTTCAAACAAGGAGGTTATCGTCCCCCCGTTCGCCCCCATACGCCGACCTCGCCAGATTGAGTTAGGCTTATGGGCAGATAAGGCATTGTTCCCAGCCTCGGCTGTGCATTCCCTCGAAGTTCCCACTCCATTGTCCCCCTCGCCAAGGGAGTGTCTCGAATATTTAGATGGAAACTTTACCACTAAGATCAGATTGGAGCTCCAGATTTTCGTCGCGAAACATCACCACGACCCTCTCTCACTTTGTGCGCCAAGGTACCTTGACCTCGAGATTCACCATCACTTGTCCAAAAGGAGGACAATATCCCCTGAGTGCCAAAGGTTCGAGCCTTTCGTGTCGCCAAGTCCTTAAGGCTCCCCCCTCGTTGTTCAGGAAGAGAACAACGTAGAACAGCCATTGTTCTTTTGAATCCGTTCGCTAAGAACCGGTTCTCACCCTTCCCCCTTGTTGTTCAGAGGAGAACAACATTAGAACAGCCATTGTTCTTGAGCCCGTAAACAAGAGACGGTTCTCACCCCTTCCCTCGTTGTTCAGGAAGAGAACAACGTTAGAACAGCCATTGTTCTTTTGGTGCCTTCGCCAAGAAACGGTTCTCACCCTTCCCCCGTTGTTCAGAGGAGAACAACATTAGAACAGCCATTGTTCTTGAGCCCGTAGACAAGAGACGGTTCTCCCCCCCCCCTGTTGTTCGGAAGAGAACAACGTAGAACAGCCATTGTTCTTCAAGCCGTTCATCGAGAAACGTTTCTCATTCCCAAGACGCCACGCCAGGATCATCTTATCTTCCCCCTTCAGCTGGAACTCGCCAGCGGACCGAAAATTCCTTCACGTCGCCTTCCACTGCACCACTCGTATAAAGTTACCTAAGTTAAACGTCCCCTTTAAGTACTTAACCCTTTTGTCAATTCTATCCTGTTCTTTAAACGGTTTAGCGAACCATCCCATCTCTGTAACTCTATATTTGTTTTACCTTTTTAAATCCTCTAATCCTCGGATTAGCCCGAGCACCCACGACCCTTTCCATTTTCTGTTTATGTCAATATTTTCCGTCTTGTGTTTGTTGATAGTTATTATTAATAAAACTCTATTTTATTAATGATAGCAATATTATTATCCTTGAGCTCAGTTCCACTTCTTAAGCATATCGAAGGTACATAATATCGGCCCACCAGACATTAACGCACTCTAAAGATAATTAAAGAAGTTCCCTCAACGAATAGTGATATATGGTATATCGTCGGGAGTCCATTCTACGACACGAGTCAACGGACCTAAATATCAAGATTTTCGGCTCCCTATCGGCCACACTTCCGAGGCTGTCCAAGGTCAAGGAGATAATCGAAGGAGTAGTGACAGGCCGTTTTAAATGAGAGTATGAATGCGACGCCAGCGAGGAAGATGTAATCTCAGCGCTAAAAGGTGGTAGCATCGAAGTTTGCCCCAAATCGTGCTTTAACCTATCACATGATCAATTTAAAAAGAAGAGATCTGGTAGGGTGAGATCCCCCGCCCGATCAGAATCGGCGAACATCAAACTAATTTAAGACGACAAATATAGACTACAAAGTCAGGTTTATTAGAAAATTGAAGATCTTCTCGTTCGACGTCAATAGCTGGGGAAACAAGAAAATCACTTACAGCAACATCATAAGAGAAGTAGACCCAGACATTTTTCTTATATCAGAGCATGGATTCAATCCCGAAGTTGAGTTCACTAGGATACAGAACTATCACGTTCTTATGGCCAATCATAGTAATGAGAGATACGACGGCGTCGCAATTGCTATACGCAAGGGTATCAGGTATAAGGAGATCCTGAACCTGGAAGAGTCGTACCTCGCAATCAAGATCTACACGACCATTGACGATTTGGTCATTGCGGTGGGGTACCAACCACCAAGGCACCCGTATCTCCCAATACCAAACTTTATCCGTCTATTTAGGAGAAACAACTCCACTATCATTATTGGCGACCTGAACGCCTGCTGCAGGGAGACAGGTTATACCAGCCTCCCCAACGGGCAAGGCAAATCACTAAGCCTCCTAATGGAAAGAGGTATAGTACAAAGGATTGGTCTAGACTTCGCCACCTATCTGACGAGGAGATCTTCCACAACCTCTGACATCGTGCTAACAAACGAACACTTCGTACTGAACCAGGTTAACATTCCCGGCCCTTATACTCCATCAGATCATATTAGCATGATCACGACCATATCAACCTCGCCCATAAAAGTCAAAGTCCCCTCTCGCAGTTGTCTGCCTAAGGCAGACTGGCCCTTATATAAGAGACTGATACAAGACTTCCACATAGACAACTTAGAAGGAGCTACCCTCGAAGACATTGGCGCTCATATTGAGAACTTATGTCAAAAATAATGGAAGCAGACAGATTGGCCATCCCGAGGGTAGAATATAAGACACTCCCAGCCCCACGCTGGGACGAGGAGATCCAACAACGACGTAATAGACTGGAAGAGCTCACTTTAGAGATCCTGGAGTATGACAATAATGCAGTCAGATACCACTAAATGAGAAACCTACGCATGGAGCTCAAACATCTGATCAGGGAGAATAATAAAAAGATCTGGGATGGTATCATTGATAATATGGAGATGGAAGACAACCCCAATAAATTCTGGTCGCAAATTAGAAACCTAAGTGGCACGCTCAAGCATAAAAGTCCCATTTCCATCACCTCGAGTGGAAGGAAAGTGACAGAAGATTATGAAATCGTAAGCCACTTCAGGAAACACTGGAGCAGGAAATTAGAAATTACGGAGCAGGAAAAATTAGACTTTGATATGGAGTATGAGGAGGAAGTAATGGAACACCTGAGATGGAGAGTCCCGAACTAACACCCTTCCACTACGTCGACGACACCCGACAATCGAGAAAGAAAGGAAGGTCGTTTACTCATGAGGAGTGCGAAAAAGCCCTTAGAAGTTTTCGACAGAAAGCCTCGGGCATCTCAGGAATAACTAGGGCTCATCTCCTTAATGCCCCGCCTAATATTAACAAGGCATTATTACGACTATTTAATGCTTACCTGAATATCGAATAATTACCGGACCAGTTGAAGAGAGCGAGGATGATCTTCATCGCCAAACCGGGAAAACCTAGAGGAGAGGTCAAAAGCTACAGGCCTATCTTCCTCCTGGAGTTCATAGGGAAGCTTTATGAAAAGCTAAAATGCTACCTGTACGCAGGGAACCTGTACAACAGGCAGCAACATGGTTTTCGAAAACACCTTAGGACGGAAACCGCCCTTGCCCTGATGATAGAGTTCGTTGCAAAGCAAGAGCACAAGCTAAGAAGGTTGACGTCGTTCTGAGAGATGTTGCATCGGCATTCAACAAAGTCTGGATTCCCGGACTAAAGAAAAAGATCAGCGATCTTGAGTTGGAAATAAACATCACCAAAGTCCTCTGCAACTATCTAGAGGACAGGGAGACGACTATAAAAGAAAATTGCTATGAGGGACACCCTTTCACTATAAAGCCTGCGTACCCCAAGGGGGCGCCTAAGCCCCACCCTATACACTATATTTACAAGCGATCTCCCCCTCCCCACCCAAGACTATGCACTTAACGTGCAACTAGCCGACGACATCTCACAGGTAATTACCAGCGACTACAAAAACCCTGTCGATATAGCCAACAGGACGGCAGGAGAGATTAGAAACATAAACGCTTATGAGAAGCGAAATAATTTCAGAACAAACAACGACAAGTTTAAGGTTATCGCAGTCGGCCGAGTCAAGAGAGATGACGTTGTGGTAAACGAAGAGCTATACCCATATACTACCGAAGGAAAAGCCTTAGGGCTAAAGTTCAACACCAATGGGTACAACGTCCATCTCACTGATAGAATAGATAAGGCAAAAACAAGGGTTAAGCAACTGTTCAGGTTCAGGAGGCTATCCTTCTGAAACCAACGGAAACTGTACTTAGCACTTGTGAGGCCAATCCTCTTGTATCCGACAATTCCACTACATCTGGCAAGTAAAACACTGATAAGAAAAGCCCAGGCAGTGCAGAACCAGGCACTATGATACATCCTTGACGTGAGTATTTTGGACTGCATCCCTGCAACAACCCTACATGACCTAACTGAGATATAACCCCTAAATGTAATCCTACACGAAAAAGCAAGAAAATAGTCGAGATGGAGTGCAAAAAGTGCATCTTCACACTCATTCTAGACCCAAGTTGCTGGAAACTTGGATTCTTTTTCATATTTTGGGAAGCCGGTGTTTCCCAAGAAGGTATGGACAATCTGCTTGAAGGAAAACCATGAATTCACCTCGAAACCTACTGATGCTTCCTCAAGATGCTTGCCCTTCATCAATTCCCGAATCTGAGGGCTAAGAAAGATTCCTGCCTTTAGCTTGCCTTCACTTACAGGAGGAAACCTTGACTCCAGGTACTTGAAAGCAGCTCCATTTTTGTTCAAGGCCTTCACAAAATATTTCATAAGCCCTAATTTGATGTTGAGTGGTGGTAGCAGAATTTTCTTGCGGTCAACTAGTGGCATAGCTCTCACGTTGTGATTTCCGGGTAAAAAGCTTGGTCTTGTATCCTTACTATCCCAGGAACACACAAAAACAGGGATACTTGATGTATCCCGCTTGAAGACCTAGTAAGAGAGCGATAACTTTTAAATCACCACAAATGAGAAAAAATTGTGCTGATGATACTTGATTGAGGGTTTTAAAATTTTCGTAGGTTTCGGACATTTGTATACTATGGCCAATTGGCAAAGATGCAGCTTTGTTCCATTGTAAAGAAGAACAGCCTTTAAATTTCTGTTAGAAGAATCAATGAAGAGCCTCCATTCATCTGCTTTGTATGATATCCACATGTGTTTGATAAAGCCAGAAATATTTGAACAGAAAACTAAAGAATCCTCTTTATTAAAGAACTGAATGAATTCCGCTTCACGATGACGGTACCAAGTAAATGTTGTTCCAAAGCTAGAAGCCTGTGTTCGTTCAGTCTAGAGCCAAGTAACATTGCACTTTCTTTTGGAAGGTTAAGATCTCGCACCAGGTCGTTGAGCTCAGCTTTGTTGGAAAGTTTGGGATCGTCATTTGTTGGTGGTTCATAGCCTATTTCCATCTGATTAATATCACTATTATCAGACTCTGATGAAATTTCCCTTATCTCAGATGGCACAGGCACAGGTGTATCATCTGAGTGTGGAACAGGTCTTATTGCTGAAGGAATATTGGGGTATATTATGCGATCTTTAGTCTTGTTGTTGAATCCAGCTACTTTAGTCATACAAAAGTAGCAGTCATCATGGTGATTCTTCTGCTCTCTCCATACCATTGGTACTCCAATCATGTAGTTTTCCAACTGACCACATTTGGAGCTTACTGATGCAACTCTTGCAAGCTTTGTGCGGTGCAAATGGTTTGTCTTGGTCTCCTAATCTGCAGCCAAAATAAGCTAAATAACAACGCTTCAACAAAGGAGTAATATTCCTCCGTGAATCTGAAGGGGTGAATTGCCCGCAGACATAGCAAAATATGTCTGCTAAATTAATTCAGCCTCTAGACATATTCTCAATCTAAAAATAAAGAAAAATATGAAAAATATATTAGCAATATTAGAAATATATCTATAATATATATATAAAAATATTATATAATGTAAACATATATATTATATATATATATTATATAAATATATATATATATATATATATATATATATATATATATATATATTTATATATATATATATATTATAATATATATAAATATTTACTTATGCTATAAAAAAGAGAAAAGAAACGTCTCCGTATAACTCGAATAAAAAACAAAGTAAATCACCATTTTTCATATATATTTTGAAAAAGATGTCATATAGTCAATAAAAAAATCCTGCAGACCAGTTATTTGTGTGCAATCACGTAAAACATTATTGGATTGCAGGTAAAGAGGCAAGCAACGGATGACTCATTAATTGGCGCCTTTGTTTCCAACGGGGTCAATTCTTGGTCTTTCTATCGCTGTTGAAGCCAATTGGGAGCATTTATTGACAAGCCACATATTGATGATAGAAAGCCCAATCGAGCAGCCTGGTGGAGCTATTGTTTTCTTTTGAATTGAAGGCATTTCAGGCTAAATTGAATTTAGACTTTGTCAGAGAGGTTTGAAAGAGATAATTTTATTTTGCATGAATGAAAAATATTAATTTTATTTATTTTGCCTATTGATTTGATGTGAGAATTGTATTCTTCATGTGTCCTGTTTCCTTTTCACATTTACTCTCTTACTACCCTTCGGCAGCTAGGAGTAAATGCCGGTGGCAAGAGTGGGTTAGGTGAATGTGTTGAAAGAAATGAGAATATTACTTTTACATCTCCTGGTCGTGCAAAAAAGGAAATTAAATATAATATAATATAAAGGTAATTTACAAATTAAATGAAAGATACTCTTCTGTGATCGATAACCTGTTAGGAATTAGTAGTGATTGTAAGTACACATGTTTCATTCGACTTTATCATGTACAATGTTTGTCAGGGTGTGACGGCACTTAAAACGTCCACATCTCAGTGATGGAAAGTCTCAACTCGTGTCATAACAAAAGGCTGGTCATATGATGAAAATCCTTGCCATATATTAGGATCAGGCAGATATCGAGGTGGAGGATAATGGATAAAAGATCCTTTAAAAGTCATTTTCAGCTAAAGAGAGTAACTCTTCAATTTTCTCTAGAAAAGAACAATCGTTAAATTCTTCTCGAAGAACAAATGTATAACCATGGAGCTGTGAGAGTGGATGAGATGTACGAGTATATCCCGGGTTTCGTTGCTGTTTATTAAGCTTATTTAATCGGAGCTCATTGTCGCAAATTTATTGAAACACCGATGGACGATAGAAAAAGAGGAAAGAGTGAAATCAAGTGAAAGGATAAATGTGTGAGAAGTCGTGCACAGGGTAAGAGATACCCCAGTCCAGTCTCTTGTGTTAAGATGCAGTTCACTTTGAAATTATATAAGTGAGAATTACTCCTCCCGACCTCACATCTAGTGACGAGAATCTTTGATCTAAAATTGCTTTGGGTAATCCTATTCAAGGACCTCATATATCTTGTTTTATCCGAGAAGGAGTCCACTCTATTCCTAGATTGAGTAGGAGCGGTCCTCTTGTACTTTTTAGGACAGGCGTTTAACATTTGCTGGTATAAACTTCATCCTTGCCTTCCCATACCTCAGCGAGGTTTAAACCTGTAAATTTGACTGGGTGTGCACCTTCGTGTAACCTGTACACGGAGGTTTCAAATAATACTTTCAAACAAGACCAATTATGCTCGAATAAATCTGTTATTATACTGCCTCTAAGCATCGCCAATTTTTAACTGTTCCTCGTTTTTTTATTCTTTTTATACTCCTGATATCTCTTCTTACACTTATTATTCAGATTATTGGACCTACTCTGGTTTATACAAGAATCCTTTACTATTAATAATTTATAAAAGAAACTTTCCTTATCATTCTTCTCCAGCGTTATTATCCTTTTTATCATGCCCCTTTCTTCCCTTTCTTACATACTCACACTGCAATCTTAGCATATAGCCAGATGGCGCCCTGCACGAGCTGCAAAGGAAGTAATTGCATGATTGTACGTTTGCTGGGAGACCGTAATATTGTCATGAATTCAATTGCAAATTGATTGCCCATTTGCAATTCACAAGATCTGCCAGGTAAAATGCGGATTGCCCCGTCTTGCTGAAGAAGTTGGACGATTCTTCTCGTGAAAATTTTCTAAACTAGCAGACCATGGGCGAGTTGAGGCCCGCTTTGACTGATGGAAAAGGCAAAGGACATCCACCCTCACCAAAATGTCAACAAATCGTAGTGAAGAAACAAAATGTGGACGACTAAAAACGATGATGAAATAATAACTAAGGAGAAGGGGCACAAAAGCGTTGATAACAAAGATATGTGACATTAAATCCTACCATCCATCAGGAGGCATTTTGAACCCATAAAGGACGGGTTTTATTAATGGGGTCATATACCTCTGTCGCACATAATGGGTTACATAGAAAGAAGTAGTAAAAGGTGGGTAGGGATAAGGAATAAATGGCACTCACCGTTTAAGAAAAGCCAATGGGTCAAATCCTCCCGGAACGCTAGTAATAGAGATCAAACTCAAAATTATGAATATATCCCTAATCTACTGTTCTGCTTATATTTGTAAAGGCCGTCTGACCAGTATAACAGCAGGTCCCGAAAATCCACATACGGCGGCGATGGGGCCTAGCCAGTGACGCTAGAATGGCGATGGTGGCGATTGATCCGAGATACAGTCTCGATCGAGCACTTTAGAAAGCTCAAAGCCGTAATAGTTTTCGACGCTGAGCCTATCCCTTTGATAGACCAGGGCCTACATCTTTTTAAAGAGGCCAAGCTTATTGCAGAGATAGACTCGTGTAGGCCTTACACAAACCTATCTCTGAAATGAGCTTGGACTCTTCAAATAGATGTAGGTCCCTTAAGGATAGTACCCAGAATTACACCGCATTTCCCACATGAAAAGGCCTTATGCAGTTTAACCGCTTACCTTTTGGTTTAGTTACTGCCTGTAGTAACTATAATCGAATGATGCGCAGGATACTGGATGGGCTGAATAACATTTCCTTTAACTTCGATAACGTTTACGTGGCCACCCGTACATGGGACCAGCATCTTATCTCCCTCGACTCGCCCCTCAATAGGCCTCGTGAAAACAGCCTGAGTATAGGCCTATGCGAGTGACATTTCGCCTATACCACTATTAAATACCTCAGGTTCAATATTAGTAAAAATCAAATGGGCCCTCAAAAGGAAAAGGTAAAGGCTATCGCCCACATGCCCCTCTCGCGTACCTCTAAGGCAATTATACTCTTTTCTCGGGTGGACATCCTTTTACCGACGTTTCGTCCTGAATTTCACCGCCTTAACATCGGCCCTTAGCTCCCTACTAAAGAAATGTTTCCCGGACGACCTCGTATGGAACTCCAAAGCAACCACCCAATTCCATCAGCTAAATAAAAGACTAACATCAGCTCCCATACTGAGACTCCCGAACACGAACAAACCTTTTGGGATACGAACGGATGCTTGTATTGAAGACATCAATTGCGTCTTGCTCCAGTATGAAGAAGACGGCAACAGTTATCCCATTGCATACACTAGCCGGAAACTTTCGTCACGCGAAAGGAAATGTGCGGTCATAGAACTTGAAGCTCTAGCGATCGTATGGAGTCTACAGAAATTCGAAACATATTTGTTAGTTAAGGAGTTCGTGTCAACACCGATTATCGCCCATTGTCTACTTAATGAATTGTAAAAGCCAGAACGGATGGCTTATGCGTTGGAGTTTACTTCTAATGTAATACCAGTTCCGAGTAAGGTGCATTAAAGGGCCAGAAAACTGTGTTGCAGACTGTCTAAGTAGGAATCCGGTCGAGGATCCTCCTCCTGCGTAGTAGAATGTGTTAAGCATTGTACTCCCGTGCACATAATCAACTCTGTGTACTCGTTTTGTTTTTCTAATTCTAGAACTCTGTCTTGGCCGTGTATGTTTATGTTTCTTGGTTCTCATGTGAAATCTGTTTTCTTTTATACATATTTCTCCTTTGCATGTGTTTGTATTGTATTTTTCTTTATTTTTAGTGATTTATGGTTCCACTACCCTTTTATGAATGAATGCTTCAGATTTCTTTTTGTAACTCGCATTTATTTACTTTGTGTGTTTTTTTGCGCTAGTTAACGACCATACCCTTTTTAAATATACCCTGCGCCAGGGATTAAACGCAAGTAATTCATTCATTTAGTAATTGCGGTGTCGACTTAAATTTAAATGTCCACCCTTATTGGGCAACTGTAGATTCAGGTCAAAATTTTCCCATACGCGAATCCTTTCATGTTTGGGGATGCCCATTTCCCTCCTCTTTGCATCAGGAAAACATCATATTGGAAAGGGAGGCGTGTGGGGGAATACCCTCGAAGGACCACCGTGAGATGAAGCCCCCTCGGAAATAACCCTCTATTCTTTCAAGACCACGTGCGCCAGCGTGAGAATTTTAGAAATTTCTAGAAAGAATCGGTCCCTCGCTTAATCACCCGTCACAGTTGCGTTTGCTTTCAGACGCCACACGCACCCCACCCCCCTATCCCCTGCGATAACACCGTGCGCAGCCACATTTACCCTATTCCCATAGTGCGAGGTAAGTTTCGTCGTCTGCAATGACGAGTTATCAATAAATGTGTTTGCTTAGACTGGCGCCAAGAATCCCCTAGGGACCGCAAGGCCCTTAGGCGTCTATCGGATCAACCTCACTGGTATTTAATCCGAAGTTCACCATCTCTCGAGGAGATTGAAAGCCCGGCATCCGCTCCGTTCAGACTGTCGTTTGTTGCCCGTGAACCCCTGTAACCCGTCGTCTTACTTCGTCGAAGATCTCGCCAGCAGATCTACCTTCGTTAAGGTTTGGCCCTTGTTCAGAGGAAAGCATTCAAGCCCCCTTCTTCCTGTAGAGTTGTGTGGCCCTCTCATCTTCACCACCCCTTTAAGATTCTTATTCTTTCGAGACTGAGACTCCCTGCCAATCTGCAAAATCGTCTCGAGTTAAGATTACGTCTCTGAAATAGAGAAAATCTCATTCTTCATCACGAAGTAAACCAACCCCATCTTCGAGTCCTCCTCGTCAGGACTCCCCGAAGTATCTTCTTGGGGACGGCGCCGCTGTTCCCCACCCCCCTCCAATTCGCCCGCGCTTGAAGGTAAAAAGATCTCGTATGGTCATCCCCATATTACCTCATTAATCTTCACTTAATTCATTTAACTACCATAAGTAATTTGTTCACCCCCTTTTGTATATATATAAATTGCCACCTTTTATTATATATATTAAAATGATATTTTTGGGCATTATCTTTATATATCCTTTGAACTACAACTTGGCAAGCCATTGGTCTAAACCCGGGCAACCGTATTTCGCACTCTTTATTAATCGCCCCAGACATATCTAAAACGGCTTTTGTTCAGCTGTCTTCCCGTGCTTGTTTACGACTCTGAGCGCCGAGCTAATCTACACTAGCATAACTAGACAGAGAGCAATAGTGGATGGCGTTTCCTCTTTCCTGATTTCATTCTGGGTAAATCCTGTCTTACGTTCCTTCAATATAAGAGGTAATAATCCCATGAAATATCTGGGATGAATCGTGTCTGATTTCTGCCTGATTAGTCGCTCTATCTTTTCTCTTCTGCTCTATTCGTGGTATTTGATCTCCATTGTTTGAGTGAAAATGAAAGTTATGATTCAGTAAGGAGTTTGCGCTATGTTTGCTTTACTGTGGGAGATCTTTATCTTCATGTCTGACATTGGGTAGCTTTTCTCTCATCTTATTTTTCATGATTTTGGTCTCACCTTGTCACCAAGCTTAATTATGTGCGCACCTTTTCATTTCATCTTGTCATTAATGGTTCTTTCTTTCTATGTTGCACGAGTTTGGTAAATTTTGATTCTCAATGTGAGGGAAAATCACATATCAAAAGGATGTCCTGATCAACTTCAGCAATGCAGTGTTAATAAAGAGCCATAATTAAATAAATAATAATCGAGTAGCTCGGTTAAGTTAGATAATGCTAACAAAATAAGGCATAGTAGAAATTAGGATTCGGCGAAAATAGGGAAACAATGCAGGCATAATTTTAAAAAGTCTTACTGGTCTCTCCTGTACTACGAGGCTCAGTCTATTTCCGTCATCACTCAAGTCAAACTCTTTGTTTTCTTTTCCAAATCAGATATTTTTATTCTATCCGCTATTCGTTTTGTAATAGAACCTCGCCATATAGTACTTTGCCCTACTCTTTCACTCCAAATACTCTCTCTCTCTCTCTCTATTTCTTTTCTCCAAAAGAAAACACATCCCTCTTTCTCTCCTATAAAAGAAATCTTTCGGATGGAATTTTATAGCGGAAGGTTGTAATGAACACGGAAACTTCGTTTCTATATTTTTTATACTTTTTTTACTTTGAGATGTTCCATCAATTTTGGCAAATGCTTTTTTAATAAAAATTTAGCTTGCGACGAGTGCGTTAAATGAAATTTTAACGCTCTGGTCTCAAGCCAAACAACCAGCAGCTCCAAAAGTTTCAGCTATGAAGAAAATAATATACTTGAAAAGGAAAGAGATAAGATCTCCACATCCTAATCCTATAAATCCTAACGAGTTAGTAATACCACATGAATTTTCTATTGGCGGCGAAGAACTAGCCTTCAGTGGTCCTGGATCAGATCGAATTCTATTTGAGGGGAAATAGATGGGTGGAACATATAGAGACTTCGAACGTATGGTACGCTAATTGTAAATTTAAGGTAGCTTCAAGTTTATTTTCACAATTGAATATTGGTGATGTCAAAAAACTATGGTTGAGTGCATTCATTTTTTATGCTCTTCTACCTAACAAAACGAGGGTCATTTATTTGCAAATGTTTGAACTTTTAAAATAAATTGAACCCAATCTGAACACAATCCATTATTGTAGGGGACTCTAAACAAGCAGCATTTAATACCATGAAAGAATATTTTTCAGACGTGGAATTAAAGGTGGTTTCTTCCATTTAGCCTTAAATATGCCAAAACATGTAACTACAGTTAGAGCTTCTCGTTCATATAACAGTGATCCAACATTTATATTGAGGGAAAAATGATTTTTCCCTTGTTTTTGTGGCAATGTCTCACATTGAGAAATATGTTACTGCTTTAGCAACTGAACTTAACCGGGAATTACAATAGGAACAAATCGATGAGGAAATAATAGACATCGTCCAACATTTCCCTCGGGAATGTGGAACTTGTATTTCCACACTTTAAATAGACAAGTAAGGACTAACGATCCTGAAGAGGCCGCCAAGAGACGACTCCAAACAGAACTTGGCAATTAATAAATGGATTGAAAAAAGTTCTAAAGAGGCTAGATCTTATTTAGGAAAAGATTGTAGGAGGAAAAGCTCAACCATGGAAGTTAAAAAAGTATAGAGAAACTGATAACAGCATTTTAAATATTATTTTAGTTTTTGAGAACACATCAACTTGGGAATATTTACGTGTAATTGCACATAATTTAAAATGATAATGTAATTTCATATCAGCTTTTAATTTTATTGCTTTATTAGATTTAATCTCAAGAATACGAAAAGTTTACTAAGTAACCAATGTGAATATCTTCAAAGTGATCTTTGATAAAAATATAGAACTGGATTTGGATATCTTCTTGTCATTTATTTTTATTTATCTCTACTCACGTTCGTTATTATACTGATAACATTTTAAAAGTGTAAATAGTCTAAGATTTCGGAACTATTTTTACTATTGTAGAGTCACGTGTTAAATAGTTCACTACTATATTTTTTATCTTAATGGTATTTTTTATATGAATTTATTGAGTTCTGATTTTTATAATATGAATTGGAATCTCAGAGTTTAGGTAATTCATCATTTTTGCTGTTTAAATTTGGTTGTTTGATATGTATTAATATTTAGTGGTGACTCAATGGATCCGATGTTCCACCAGATGAGGTATAAAACGCAGTCATTTCACTAGATTTGTTTCTTCCCAACATTCACAAGCCTGGGTCTCCCCAGGCTTTTCCTTCCCTTCTTTCTCTTTCATAGCAATAACTATCATGTTCTTGCTGCTATTGTCCAAATCACAATCAAACAATGCTAAAGCAACCAACTACTCAGAAAGGTACCACAGTTAGCCTGTCATCTTCTTCTCTGTAGCGTTGGATATGTCGATGTCATTGTTTCAGAAACTTCAGGTTATTTTTCGGGGCATTGACAGCAATGCTGGCTGTTACCCAAGCTTCAAGGTAAATACGTGAAAAGAAGATTCAGAGTTCTCGTCATTTTTGATGCTGTCAGCTTAAACTGCGAGCAAAAACTCCAGACTTTGAAGTTGTAGATCACTTTTGCCATCCATCGGGCTTGATGCATGGCTCCTGGAGCTGCAAAATTCATGCCTCGAGGAGGGATAACTCAAAGAAAGATGATATCCAGCTCCAGGGGCTCTCTGTAGTCATCTCTGGGCTGAGTGACGTTAACAGCCGTCTCAAAGATCTGCACCATTTCATCTTTGAAGATAGCTACAGCGTTGGCCGCGTAATCATCAGTTGAGTCTTCATATGTAGTCTTGTAAATATATTGCTATCTTGTTTAGAAGTGATTGAACGATAGAACATCAGAAAAGACTTCAAAAAGGCTGCTTCAGCAATGAACTCCAAGACATGATGATGACAAGCAATGTGCAGAAGTTCACAACAAAGAAGATGCTCCAAAAGAACGTACGTGCCTTTGTACCGTCCAGTATTCGAGCTGGTTCTGTCTAAACACATTTCCTGGGCCTTTTCCTCTAAATTACAGTCTTTCAGAACAAAAGGATGACCTTAGCTTGAGCTTCTCCTCTCTTCGATGATAGCTTTTGGACTGCAAGTAGCTGTGATTGGCCATTAACTGTCAGTAGCACAGACAGTCTGTCTACCTGTCCCAGTGTCAATGAGATCTGGGATAAGCTCCCCATTACAGTGCAGAATGAGTGGCAACTGTGGGTCCAACTTATCTTTGATTTATTTCGAGGTGGATTTACGATCCTGCTCTCGTTGCCATCTGGTACTGGATCGGTTTAGGGCTAGTGGCTAGATTTCTTGTCCCAAACTGCGGACAGTTTCACCAACTATACTCAGTATACGGGCGCCTGTGGTGTATTTGTATGTATAGCGTATATCTCATCTGAGAGGAAATTCGGATCCATTGAGACACCTCTGAATGTTAATATATCTCAATGAAATTTTGCATATGGTGTTTTTCAACCCAAAAGAACAATTTGGCGGGGTCAGACCTATGAAAATTCTTTTAAATAAGGACCACCCTAATATATATGTATGCACTGAATCATTTACCACAAATGTTTAATTACATTATATGAATTATTCTATAGGGTGCTTTATACTTTTGGACAAAGATTTTTCCTCGCTTTGGTAGAATGAATTTGGGTACAATGAACTTTCGGTCTTGGCTCAAGCAAGATGCCATTTGTGGGATTAATGAACAGTAAAACTACTTCCATTTTTCCTTTTTGTAATTAAATATATTTTCATCATACATTAAGGATTGCTCCGATGCTCTTTCTAAAAATAAAAAAAGAATAAAGAAATATAGAGAAGAGACGGCATTATACATGCACGGGTGAATTGTTAAATTCAAGAAGTCATCTCCCTATCGCGCGCTCCATTTGTAAGATGAAAGAAACAAATTTAGGACGAAAGTTTGGAAGAATCCGCAAACTTCGGAGAAGCTTCGGCCGATGGGAAAGAAAGCAGTAAAGGGTTATTTTTACTTACTAACACATTCCAAGGCCTCAATTGAAGGTCGATTTCTTCATTTCCTTTACTATTAAATGGAAAGTATTCATTCTAAAAAATAATGATCAACAATGCAACTCCTCTTTAATGGTATGATTTTATCCTTCTTGTTGTATACCTGAATATATTAAGGTGAAAGATTTTCGATTAGAAATGGACAAAACGAGGATATTGTTTGAAGTATTCTTAATTTTCTACCATTTTGTATTCGGGAGATTAATATAATATTTTAGGTATGGTAATCCAATGTACTAATCGACAATTAGTAATTATTAAACACTGAAAAAATTCAAGGTTAAAAGTTAGCTTTTTTATTGAAACGATTAAAATCTTATTTGTCGTAGAATTAGGCAGTTATAGCCTAATTTTCGATTCCTTCGTTTGTTCGGGGAAGGACTACGACAGCCAAAAATGATAATTGGAATTGAAAACTCGTTGAGTGCGCGGGTTTTTGGTATTCGAATACTTTAAATATGGTTGGCCGGGATTGCTCTTAGTTAATTAGGCTTTGGTGGTTGGATGACTTAAACAAGAATTGCAAAAATAATCTTTAATTACACAACAAAACATATAATACAAATAATTACACTCTCTAGTTATTAATTAATTCTGCAATGGGAAAATTATTCATAATTACCAAGAATTAATCATGCCGCAAGGGTTCAATACTTCGAGTACTATCCCGATAGGGTTTAGGAAGAAACTACGAATGGAATCCTAGCCTTAGGGGCACAATAATTCACTTTAGTTATCCGAGATGACTCGGGAGGAGACTACGTGACGAGTCTTAGACGGAGGGCGTCGCACTACCTCGAAGAGGAAAGTAAAGGTGTAAATATCTTATTATTTTTTTAGGGGGGGGGGGGTACCACACCTATATGCTTGGGAAAGATTCTCCAAGTAGACGCTCAAAAGGGGAAGATTCTCCTGTAGACGCTAGAGGAGAAAACCTCCTGTGGGCCTGAGACTGTGCGCTTCTTCTGGACGGGTCCTTCGACCCTGACGCTGTCGTTCCAAATAAGATCCTAGCTGTGGGCTGGTATGAAACTGTGTTCTATAACTCGAGGGTATGCGCCGTCAGTGGATGATTCCACAGATGTCTTAAAAGTGACCGCCGAATACCTTCTGTATTTTCCCGGCTTGGCTCACTCGTGAGCAACGTAGAGACAGCTCACCACCATGACCTGGGGTCTTCTCCACAGCGGGAGGGGGGACTCCTCCTTGGGCAAATTCTGACGGAAGACTTCCATGATTAATTTTGTGACGGAGAATATATAGGCGTTCGCCGGAACTCCTATATTTGCTAACTGAAGCAATTAAACCCTGACTCACCGCCTCGGCTAATATAGCTTGGTAGCGGGGTTTTTATGGTCCGACTGGCGGGAGAATCAGAACAAATATGGGGAAAGCTACACGGGAGAAAGGTTAAAAAATAATGGGGCCCTTTTGCAATGGGGTCGGCTTAACTCGCCCATTAACTGCTGTCTTTTGACATGCGTCGCACGATCGACGGTATTGCAAAGTTTCTTAGACAACCCCAGGCCAATAAAAATATTTACGCGCAGGAGGATCTAGCGCTGTATATCTTTCATACATTTTCACTGCCTTTATCTCCACCACTTTATTTTTAGGTCTCTTCTTATAATTCTCAAGCGAAGGATGTACTCGTTGGTTTCCTAACTTTTTAAAATAATATCTCCTTCAAACTTTGGCTTCATTCTTATTATCCGTAGAACTATCACTAAAACACTTTCCCGTCCTTTGAATCACATTAACTATTTCTGCCTGTTTACATTCTTCCCTGCTTTATCTGTAATTTTCTGTCCTATTTTAAAATGTCTTTAGTGGACCAACGCTGGATTAATCTCGAAAGCTGGCAATTTCGGAAATTCTTAATTTGCGTCCGGAGATTCTGATTGCGACCTCCAAGCTTACCATCAAGGGTAACAAGGATTGCAATGGAAGTCTTGTGAGGCTTTGATATAATGAGCTACACCCGTTCTTCCCCTTTGTGGCCTGTCTGTCCAAGCCCGCATTCGTTCACGATCTCTAAATCTTCATCTTCCACAATTATTTTAGGCAGAGAAAATGCACAAAGTATACCCCTCCCCCCCCGAAGAGACCTAGTCATAAACCTTAGATCACATTTATGGAAATGGAATTAAATCCGCGCTCGAGACTTTCTCTCTTATCGCTTATTCTGCCTTAGTGTGCATAGTAAATTTAACCCGCAGCTTGCATGCGTCTTGACAGTGTGAACAGTTTTGCGGAGACCACCGTCCACAGCTTGCAGAAGCCAGACTTCCACAAAAGGCGGAGAAGAGTTTCGCTTCAGCTCTATAGTGAAGTGTATCTCGGAAAGACACAATTGGTGCGTCGCGCAAGAAGTAACCGCATACAGACCGAGTGCTGTATTTCGATAGCCTTCACCCATTGAACGACAAAAGGAGGACAATCGCTACGTTTTACAAGAGAGTCAAGACTTAATGCAGTGAGGGTCAACGGCGTTTACAGGAGGAGATACGTCTATGAAAACCATTACTATTAATGTTTCGTCAACGCTATGAGTACTCAACAGCAACAATCTGACGAGGTCCCAAACCTAAGGAGATTCAGCCTTCCTCATTTTCCCAAGACCTCCGAGATCATGTTCCGGCTTGTCCATCCTCTCGGCATTGAATTTGCGCACACACCTTCGAAAAATCTGCGTAGCCACCTAACGAGGGAAAGTGAGACTTGGTCTATGAACTCTAGTGTGGTGGGTGTGTGTCCAAGTAATTTAGTCAAACGTCAAAACGTCTTCAGACACGAATTAGAGAACCCCGAAGACCACTTCAAAGGAGAGACCCCTGCCGGCAGTTACGTCCCAATGTTTCACCTACGGACAGGAAAAAAATTGGAGGAGGCGAAAGTCTTGGCCCCATCAAAATGAAGAGGCGAGATTTCATAGAAGTGCGGGCATAAGACAACGGCACATGAACCGTGACATTGATATAAATCTGTTAAAACCTCTTACGCTAGACTCCTGCATTGCTTTGTATTTGTGTTTTAGGATTAATTATTGTTTATATTTGATATTAAATTTGAATTTTCTTTCTTTGGATCAAATATGAAATTTAGACTCCAGATAACCCAAATGAGAATACAGACCACAACCATTATTGCCAGACTCCAACTTCCGCCTAATCACACCAGTTGTAAAATCTTATTTAGCTAAATTTAAAACAAGTTAAAGTTTCTTATAAAATGATATCACAAAATCGGAAAAACGTATTGTTGATGTCTTTACTGCCACATAAATTCGTCTCAGTATGAATTTAAGTGTGATTTCCTACAGCTATTAATTGATTTTATTACACTTTTTGGACAATTCCAATAACTTTCAATATTTCGTGTGAAGTTGAGTATTTGGGTCAACATAACAAAGCCAATGTTTTACAGTCCTGTGAGTAAATCAAAGATCTTGTTCAATGGGCCTTTAAGTCTTCAATGTATCCCTGTGGAGTGTAGTTGCAAGTGTTATTACTTTTTAAATAATTGTTATTAACGTATCTACATTTCTCTTGCCCACAACATCCATATATCCTACAGCCGGTGTAGGACTTGTGACAAGCAGACCTAAAACGAATAATGATGTCCTCGCAGCTCTCCCGCAATGTAACTTGGGCTTGCGTGAAAAAGATAACTCATCTATTTCTACAATGATAACAGGACTACCAAGTTGTAGTGAATTATCTTCAAGGTGTTTTGAATAAACTTCACTGAAATGTTTTATCTATCGACCAGAGTTTTTTTTTCTGAAACATTAATTAAGCTTTAGGACGCTGAAATCATTTGGTGATCGGTGCTTCCTTTCCTCAAGGAATGACAGGGTAGAAGAATCAGGGAACGGCTTGATACCATTTCGAGCCATAAATCGAAATGGCCATTTTATTAATTAACATAAAATTAATGAGGAAAAACATATGAATAAATGGTGGATGAAGAGAAAGACAGTTGGACAGTTGTGATACCCTCATCGTCACAATTTTACAGGCCATCAGAAGAAGTACAGGGTGTTCCCAAAACATCTGATCCTTTTTTAAAATCTCCAAGTTTAAATCCCGTCAAGACGTTCTTGAACACTTTGTACTCCGTAGAAAAGAGTGAAAGAATAAAAGAGGAGCTAAAGACAAGCCATTTACTTTACTTGTTTGCGTGCATAAATAAAAGTATAATTTATCGCAATTTGTTAAAATTTTAAATTAATTACGGCGAAGAATTGATTCCCCAAATTGCAATTTGACAGTGGATCAGACCTGAAAACATCGTGAATTTGAACAAATCTTGGATAAAGCCAATTCTTCAGAGAACATCGGCACATATTGTAACTAAATTGATTTTACATTACAATGAAGAGCGGACTGATATATTTTAGCTATTATGAACCGTTTGTGGTCACTGGTTATTTAACATTGGAATCATCCAACCTACAAATGCTCAAGATCGTTTGTAAAACTAAGATCCACGCAGCTGTGATTGAAAAGTGAAGTCTAAAATAGGCAATTTAAACATAATTCGTTTTAGAGTTGTTAAATTGGATAAGTAGATGCAGTTACTTTCTTTCTGAAGATGAAGAGATCCTCCAGGTACACAAAATATAGTGAAAAGGTGGTTTACCAATTGCTTTACCAAGAGGATGAGCTAGAACTTAAATAACTTTGAATATTTATAACCCGTTAATTAGTTAGATCTGGAACGAAGGAGCGTTCGCAAAAATGTCTCGAAAATCCGATAAACATCAGTCAAGATGTGCTCGAAAGCTGCATGAGTGCTTTTTCATTCTGAGGGGTAAAGATAATGAATTATTGATAATTTTATTTTATCATCACCGATATCATAGGACTTCATGGATGTTCATTTTAATCGCGTTTCCTCCAAGGAATTCTGCAGGACCCCATTTAAGGGTGTTGCCTCTTGTAAGTCTAATGAGTTGATGGAGGCGCGCGGCCATTTCACCTTACTAGAAACCTTTAGGTTGAAAGAACGAGCCCTGTTTTTAGCCGATGCTCAGTGTGAACCATTTGTGCTACCAACTCTACCAGGGGAGGGCCGGGGATGAGTATAAGCCACAGAATGTTTCCGAATTGACTTCGCAACGACCATGCTCGTAGGAATGGAGGAGCAAAGAGCAGAGAATACCTTTTAGATATTAATGCGTAAGATTTCCCAGGCAGTGCGGGGCACGCCAGGACGAAGTCCGTAGCCTCGCGAACCGAGAGATAATCCGTAACCTGAACGGCCAGGATTTCTTTCTCCAGGAGAGAGATAGCCACCACGTTTTTTTAAAGAAGCGGGGTGCTGCTCTCCGTAATTGACAACACTTGGCCATACACGATAAAGACTTATTTTTTACCGCCTTGGTGCAACTTACACAGACTTTGGCTAACCCCGACTTTGCTCTTCTGCAGGAGTGTTTCAGACGGCTGACGCGTTTGCATTAATAGCATCTTCACGGTAGTGGCAGGAATGCTTTCACACGGTAGCGATACCAAGAAAAAGGCTCAGCACAAGGCGCAAATCTCTCTCAACCGTACAATTTATTTCAGTTTGACAAGCAAATAGAACAGAGTTTTGCAGAAGTAAAGACTAGCACTTCCGGTGTGACCTTTAGTACACTTGGGAAATCGAATTTTTGCCCATTTTAGATTTTTGACAGTTGCAATGATTCAAAAACAGATTCATAATGATGGAGCACTTTATGCGGTTTTTCAGACCTTTTTCACACCAGCTGACTCACTCTCATATTTCCCACAACCAGTCATTTCCACTTCATTCTACTTACACACCCGTAATATCTTAAAATTTTACACATTCTTCTTCATAGCATATGCACCCTTTATCCACTTATTTAAGACACCATCATTCCTTCTAACCCCACACATCCCTCTCACATTTTCAATTTGTGCTTCGTTACTCTCGAACTCGTCCTCCTTTTCTACATTACTCAAATCGAAATTCTCTACTGTAGATATTTTATAAGGGGTAGGGTGGTCCAGAATGGAGCATTGTGAAAATAGAGGCGAGGACATTCGGGCTCCACAGACCAGAGCCCCAGACCGCCTTTTTTAGCTAGATAATATTTATTAAACTTCGATGAAGCACAAGTAAATATCCATTTTTGTGGTCGTAGTTCATGAACAACCGGCGTCTATGCAAAACCCTTTTGATCATAAATCCAAAAGAGCTTTGTTGTAATGTCAGCAAAATTAACACAGCGGTTACCATGGCATAACCACGAATTCAATAGAGATTAGCGCAGCCAATAACTTCCCCAATTTGCCCTACAAATACTTCTGCTGGACACATTGCTTATTCTAGAGTAGGACTATTAAAAGCCCAATTTATTCTAGGTTCCTCCCGATCCACTTTGCTTCATTGAATCCAAAGCCTCCTTTCCAGCAGTTTAGTAAAGTTGTGTAACTACAACTATCGACGTTAAACCTAGAGAGATAATGCCCCGAATCGAAAGAACTGTATAATCCTAATGCAGTTCAGAGTCGATATAACTTCAACCAATTATCCCTAAATGAATTTAACAGTCCCAAAGGACTAGTAACGCCCTCTACCTCCATATTAACAAAACCAAATATCTAATTCGATATAAGGTTCTAAAAAACACTCTAGGAACTCCCCCTCAAAACTAACCCTGAATTTGACAGGTATATAAATAATAATACTTCAAAAGCACACTGGCTACTCATCGAATGTTAGTTAAAGGAGCAAATAAGAATAAAGGTAAATTTAAAGATAAAACTACTAAAAGAAATCAAAACCATCAAATTGGTTGCCATACCATTCGGATGAATTTGTCGTTTCACTGCTCTCTTTGACATATCCCCAAACAAAATCAAGCCTCTGCAATTGAGTATCATGCATCTTTTCAAATGCATCATCATTCCACCATTCAGTACTGCAATTTCACATTAAACATTTAGCAACGTCATCGCCGTGTTTAAACGCGTATATAACTTTCTTGAATTTGTTTCTCATTTACTATATCGTCATGTTCGCAATTTTTTTTTCTTTTTGGTAAACCACACTAAGCACTCTTACACTGTTCTTTCAAACAAAACCCATTTGCATCTGAGCGAAAATGCAACTATACTCATGTCATCTTGTCTAGAGATGAACCACTTTAAACTTGAACGCCTCAATCATCTATTTAGATAGGGCCCTAATCAAATGTGTCACAGCTAAAAAATCAAGCAATTTGCTGTGCGCATTTTTTATCACGGGGAGTAAATAACTCATGCCATTCATTCACCTTTAGTTCATCTTTCATTCAAAATATATTTATGCGCATTTATCTATTTGAAGAAAGATGCTTCATAAAAGATTTCACTAAATTGCGTAAAATATTAAGAAATCAAAGTAGTTTATTGCATAAGGGGCTATATTCCTAAACAGTGTCTCTTCTAAAGACCTGAAATCCTTACTCTATCGTCCAAATCAATCCCCATCGCTTCTCTTTGTACTCGGAATGAGGTGACATTTTTACAAAACTAGTTTTCCTAATTGCTTAGTTAAAAACTATGTCTATCATTGTCCATGATCACATTTACAACTACTTTGTTTATCATATGTATTTCTGTTTACTATTTGCACTTGTTTATTAACTTGTTTATTTGAGTGATCTACGCTTTTTTACAAGCAGAATTTCTCTTTTTCCAAGACAGAAAATTATCAACTTATTTCTCAAGACCAGATCCAAATAAATAGCCACAAAGAAGATGCAATTTTACTCAGAATGTAATGTCATTGTGCGGCCATGTTTTTCTTTCACGTACCAAAATGGTACTCTTGAGATTAGTCGCCTGAATTTAATGCACTCTAAAAATGCAGAAGAACCCTTAATTTGGATAAATAAGGCGACGCTTAGTTCTATGTTTGTCTTAGAAATAGGTAAACACAAAGAGTAGACATTTCAATGTCGACTTTATAGATTTTAATCCTTTTAAAAGAGTATCTCTTACCATGAGGCAAGAAGTAGCCAGCTTGGGCATGGCATCTTTTACCTCGGGTATTCGTTGAACAGAAGTGACGAGTCTCTTTCGCTTCACATAAATAAATATAAAAAACTTAAAATGGAAGTTATTTTAAAACTGGTTAAAAGTGCAGCTGGTGAGGAATTATTTTGGCATTGTCATATATGTCTAAGAAAATGCATGTGGTATTATGGTAAATTATTTCAAGAAGAAAGTTTGAATATATTAAGACTAGCTCTTACGTTGAACAAATAAAAATAGCCTTGATTCTTAAAATGCAAATATTTCTTCAGTACATTTACTACTGATTCCTTTTAAGGACATAAAACAGACAGGTATATTTCACTCTACAGACTTTTGTCGGTATTTGTGACCGCCTGCTAAAATATTTATTTTCTTATATAAATCGATGACAACTTCAGAAAGAAGTGTTTAAATTTCCGCGCTGTTTTGCCAGTGACCTATTTTGAATATGTTTTCTTTTAAAGTGTATTTCTACTTAGCCATAGGCCACAGGCCGAAGGCTGCTCGGGTAAGGAGGAGTAGCGATGCCACTCCTCTTTTAGTTCGTCTCTTAATTAGGATAAGATTATTTGGGACATTCGTAAAAGAGTAAAATGTTTCGTTTTACGAGGGATGAAACGGATTGCTTTAAGGGGATGAAGAAATATTTTATTATAATACAGCGGAGGAAGAGAATACTAAACGATAGGATCTTCATGGACTCCAAGATATAAAGGACTCTGATAGAAACGATGAGACATATCCGAAAAGAGAGACTCGGAGTAATTGCTAGAGACTTTTGTTTTCCGGATGTCGTGTCCTCCTCTTAAAAATACATATTTTTGCTAATTCCTGCTCAGTCTCGGGAATCACTAAATAAAAAAAAAAGTTTTGATGTTCCGCCACTTCAAAAGGCTTGAAACAAATTCACTATAGTTATAATTTCAAACAAATTGGATATTATAAATGACTTTTAATATTATAAACTATTGATACTATTAATCACGGTTTACTCACTAAGAACTAGCCAGCGGCAGAAGCTGTAAGTGCGAAGGCAAGCAAAGCAGGCACTTAACACTAAAGTGAAGGCTCAAGGTGTGTGGACACGCCCTGGCGCCTACCAATCACTGCACTCCCCCACTGCCTTGTGGGTTTTGCCTTTTTAGGCAAAGGCTAGAGGAAGGATACCTCGATGACAAACCAATATCGGGAGTGCCTTTAGGCGAGCACCAACAGAGCAGTGTCTGGGAAGCATCCTGCAGCCGAGGATGAAGCCTGGTCATCTCGAGCCTCTCTCGCCACCAGGGTGCTCCCCTCGGCCAAGATACGGTTCCTACCCGACTAAACCTACTACACGTTGATGCCTTCAAGAGGGCATCCGTCATCATCAATCTCGATCGACCTCCCAATCTCTATTGTAGATGATTACAAGTTAAATAATCCTGCTGGAGTAAACTTTCGTAACGTATGTAGTTTATAATATAAATTTTAACACGCCACAAAACTAATATTTTCTCTAGTGAGGTTATAACGACTAAGTAGAAAAAATACCAAGTGGTAACTCAGTGCGAAACTAACTCAGTTCGTCTACGGACGTTAGCCACGTTGCGTTCTAGAGGCAAAAATCCCCTATCTGAATCCCGCTCTCTCGCTCTGTTTCTTTCTACGCAGATTTCAACCGAGAAACTATTATAATGAAGCTTTAAATTTGGATGGAGTTCGATTATATTGACTTAAGGGCACCTCACAATTGGTGGTCTCGCAGTGACTCAAACTAGTCGAATGCGAATAAAATGCACTTAATCAATCTCGCGAGTAATACATTTTCTGAAATTAACGATTTGTATTGTTTTCTTTTTTTTTAAATATTTAAAAAATGGATAATTATATTTATTTTCTAAATTCTTAGAATGAACTTTGATAAAAGCTTCAAATATACGAATAACCAACCATTTATGTTGTTTTTCGAACTGGAATTGTATTCCTATAATCGGAACACGTAGAATTTGCCCTTTTAATCCCTGAAACCGGGCATTAGTTTTTCAATGGGTTTGATCCGAAGAATAATTTCGTTTCTTTTCGAAAGAAGAGGTCGTGTATTGGGACTTGTGGGGAGCATTCTTTTTGGTGTTCTGTATTTTGTCTTCATAGCTGTGCTTTCCTGGGTATAAAAATCTGTTACTTTGTGGTATGAATGAGAAAATGAGAATGATCCCACCCTCCCCACAATCTTCGTCGTGGCCGGTGTAACTGCCTGGGTGAAAATGATGAAACGTACGAGTGTTTTATGTATGCAGTTCCTGATAGATCAGCATTAACATTATTATTATCTATAATTAATTCTTGCCAGAAATGCAGTATAGATGTTTGACTGTTAAGCACTCGCAGAACTTTAAAGACCCAGAAACAGGTACCCACACAAACCAAATAGTCACTTTGGGCCAATGCAAAAATGGGGAATACAATAGAATATGGAAACGCTCGTTCTCTGATCGACTCCTAAATGTACGAGTTTTTATCGAGGCCACGAAATAAAGGAAAATACTTAGTTGCTCAAATTTACATACAAAGACATTGTAAAGTTTTTTCTATTCATTGATGTTTAGTTTTTACTTTTTTTTACTTTCATTAGCTTTTGTTTTTTAGTTTCTTCTTTTTCACCCCCAAAATACTTATAACATAGGAATGATCCTATCCTTCATTCCAGCCTATGAGAAAGGCAGTTCAGCCCGTCAGCCGGCCGTTCAGCCATCTGTCTTAGGAGATGAAATTGCGCGATAATCAGAGAAAAGATCCATCGTTTATTCTGTATGTTTGTTTATGCTTACCGAGAGGCTGCCTTAGTATGTCGCTAAATGGGGGGGGGGGGGGTATCCGGGACCAGAGGTCCCTGGCCATGCCGTTTCCCATTAAGTGTGTGTAGAACTCTTTAGTGGAGATGCCTGTAGTGGCTGTATTTACTGCGTGGGCATAGAGAGGCATTGACTTTATGTTCATGCTTTGACCTTCCACTGTTGTATATTAGAACATATGGGCTTGCGGGTAAGATCTTACTCTTGATGCTGTCTATCCGGATGTCCTTCTGTTTCTCTTTTATTTTATTCTCTTTAATTACTTGTTCTTGCTTGGTGTAAATTGATGTTTTGTTATGTGGGTTTTTTTGGGTAGGGAGTCGTCACGATTAACACATTTCTTTCTTTTCATCATCATCATCACTAACTCTATAATTTAAGAAGGGGATTTTCTTGACTATTTGAATAATAATTTCATCTTAGTTTGGTTATGACTTATGTTTTTTTATCAAAGTTATTTCTAATCATTCTTTTATAATATCAAGAAACAAAATGGTGAAGTTCAGAAAATTTATAAAAGTTTAACCATGACTGCTTTTTTTTTAGATTTTAAATTTTAATCTTAGTAGCGAAGCGCAGACTCCACCCCGTAGGGAGGAGTGGCGAAGCCATTGCCTGGTTTATTTATATTACTATTCGGTATGGTTATTTGAATGCTTCCTTATGGATTGGCGCCGCTGTGGTGCTGAAGTTGAAGGCCAAAAGGCCAGCTTCCAGTGCCTTTCTTGCCAATTCGGTAGAAAAGAATGTCACTTAATGGAGCTATTTTGGTTTCTGAGTTTTATAACGATTTCTTAGAGGGAGGGTCCCCCCACTAGTTGGTCCATGTAGAGACAGGAGTGATCTGTGGGCCATCATTTCTGGAGAAACAAAGGGTTCCAGTTTTATTCCGTTGATTGATAGCGGTGATGGGGATAAGGGGCTTTCTATCTCCTTTCTTTCTGCCCATTAACACGTACCCTAGGGGTAAATCAAAGAAGCGTATCAGGGTCACGTTACATCTGCCGTTTAGTCTTCTGGCCACAGTCTCTCTTGCTTTCTTTTCTCTCTATCTCTTCTCTTTCTCTTTATCGTTCTCTCTTTTTGTCTTCCTTGTATCCTGTAGTGACCTCATAGGCAGCGGCTTACATTCTTCTCTCTCTATTCTCCCCTTAGAAAGGGGAAATAGCTAGGCTGACATAAAGGTCTCCACACAATTAGGACTTCTAGCAATATGATGATTTATGTATCATAGTTCAGTGCTTTCTCCTCCACTGGAAGCAATTTTTCAAATTTTATGTTTCAACCAATTGATCAATTTGGTACAATGAACCTTGTATTCATAATAATAATAATAACGATATAAGGCTACTTAAAACACTACCGATAGAAATAGAGAGAAAATTGCACTATTATGTGGAAGTCAAAAAGTGTTAAGAATTTTCAACATTTGCCTGAATAAAGTAAAAACTAAGGATAAATTGTAGCTAACAACATGGAGTTAGTTTACACTTAATTATTTCTTTGGAAATGGTTAGAAAGTTGTCAAATTTTTTAGCAAAGTGGCAGCGGTTTATTATTATGTTCTACTGATTCTTTCTATGTTAGCTGCATCTGGATTTAACTTGTTCATTTACACCTCGATACCACATAACTAGAAATATTTGGGTTTAGTATATTGCTTTTGAGATTTCTGTGTTTGTATCATTGAACAGTTATAAAAATAATTTTTTTCTACAAATATTTTTTTTTAGTTATTTGGGAAACTCAATTCTGACTAGTTTAGATTTATCCTCAAATTGTTCCGTCAATTAATTTTAGCCAACTACAATATATATAATAGAGGTAAACATAATATATAATGAAAGTAAATGGAATGCAAATCATTATTTTCAGTCAGATTTACCTTTTGAAGCCCTTAAATGTTTAGCATTAGATGGTGTCGTAGAGTCAAGTTGGTTGAGTGACCTAGTACTGACTCTCCTCACACGGAACAGGCAAGGGGAGGGAGTCAAAATGAGCGCGTGGGAAAACAATAACAAACTGAGTGCGATAGTTGGCCGAAGTTAAACAACTTCTAGGGGTTGTGGGTTGAGAGAAACTGGTTATAGAAAAATACTTTATCTATATGCAAAAATAAGGAATATAAGTAATTTTACAATGGATACACAGCACGAAATTAAGGGGGGTAGGGATACGGAAGTAGAAAATCAAGGTCACGCAGACTCGGGGTATAACGAGACTCTATCAGGCTCGTTCACGGGACATCCGAACGAACTCTTGAGGGAAAACGGGTAGGCTGAGTTTCTAGGGAGACTCACGTAAATCGGATCAGCTGGCGCTTGGATACGACGGGGGTTTGCAATGTCCGATTACAATCACTTTGTTTAACCTCGCTGTAGATGAACGAGGGAGTACGCCAGGCGAGAATGGAGCTGACTGGAGGTTGATAGAGGTTAGTTTTTTGACTAGCGTCTATCTGTTGAGAACTCTTGTCTTCAGCTGGAGCGAGGCAGAGTCAAGGGCGGCTTGTCACGTGACGGGGATGGCGGTCACGGGGTGGTGGGTGCTACGCACAAGGTCTGCACGGTAAAGCTATCCGCAACTGTACTCGCGACTGTACTGAATTCCGGTGGCCCTTGTCTGAGTATTTATGTGGCCTCAGAGGAAGTGTATCGCTCGAGGCGCTGGAAGGAAGCGGGCCTTATCAGATGAGCCGCGTCCTGCGTGGATTCTCACGGTCGGAGTTTCCGACCTGTTGTGAACTCGCCCTGCACCGAACGCTCTCGTGATCTGCACCGTATGTGCACCAGTTCCCAGGCGTTGTATGTACACGCGGGGATTTCCGTCTCTTTCTGACAGATGGGATATCATATAATAACTTTGATACCTTTTGTCTTTATAGTAGCAATACATAATACCAACGAACCTCATTAATTAATTGTTTTTTCACCCCTTAAACGTAATTACAAAAACTGCAAATGAGCGTGATCCAATGAGTTCTTGTCTAAGGTTAGAGATAAGCAGTTATTCATGAGAATGATTTTGAGCTGTGTGAAAGAAGAGACAGAGATTAGAGTCTCTAACGGACTCTGGGCAAATTTAATTGACGAAAATAAACTCTTTCTATTTGACGAGAGATTTTATTTTATTTATTGAGAGGATGCAATAATAATATCATCTTTAGATTTTAAATTGAGTGAGAAAGGATGTTGAGTGAATTGCTCTAAAGGAGATTTTATAAGTATCCACACCTTATCCGATGTTGACGGAGGACCTCAAAACAAAGTCGACAGGAATCGGAGGAATTTTTCTACTCATAACTTATCCTTCAGGTAGTGAACTGGTTATTCTCATTAAATTGTCTCACAAAGGTCCCTATTTCCATCTCAAAATAGCCCGTTTCAGCTATCACGAAGGAAAATCGAATTTTTGTATATTAATCGCATTATTTTGAAGAGCAATAAATGGTTACCATTTTGGTATGGGGTGGTTTAAGCATCACCCTTAATTTTAGGTACTACTTCTTTGTCTTTTTTGCGGTCTGCTCATTTTTCATGAGTGAGGTTCGGAGATGCAATCAATCACAAAGGAAAATAAGAGCCCCGAGCTTGCCATCATCCCTTCAGATAAAAGAAATATTTTGTACTGCCTAAAATAGACTTGTGAGCATTCTAAAATTTAGTTGAATTCTATATAAGATGATTGGATGTCTAAAAACCAAAGATTTTTCATAGTTCTCCAAAGAATGATGAGGAGAGAATCTCTTCGTCAGAATGAGGATTGGAAACGCGTTTCCGACGTTCCGTCTCCACCGAAGATCACTTCTTTTTCGAGGTTTCCTACCAATTCACTTTAAAGGGGGAGGGAATCTAGTGGGATTGATAGAAGCCATCATTGCTCTGTTGTGTTTATTCACCTCTTACTATCAACCTAACAAAATGCACTGTTCCCATGTAAAAATGTTCAAATTTGTCTCGAATTTACTGGCGAGAAGTTTCAATCCAGCTTCCATTTGGCTTTTGCATCAATCTCACAAATATGTCGGGATCGAGAGGCGATTCAAGGTTGTTGCCGTTTGTTTAAATTAGAAACTCATTATTTTATTTTAATGTGGTGCAATAAAGAAGAAATTTATATTTGATGATGTCTCTTTCAGACAATTCATCGTTGATAGGCACAAAAGTTGTTATTCCCGCATTAGAAGTTCCACTTGCTTCTTTAAGGTAAAATCCAGGATAGTGAATCCAGAACTGAAAAGTGGCTTTAATCTGCATCTCAGAATGTCCTTGGTCACATTTTAGAGGTAGCGATGTTTTACTCATCCTCACAATCATATTTGCCCCCCAACCCTAAAATTAAAATGAGTATAGTCATGTTAGTCTTTTCTTGTTTATACGCAAATGACTCTTTCTATTAAAGAAAGACTGTTTGCTATTGGGACCCTACGACCCCTTTCTACACAGGTCGGTGTATATCAACCAGCTCAGCCATGATACCACGCAACGCCTGGTAGATTCCCGCTGACTTCAAAGAGAGGGAAGCCGACCTCTACCTGAGACTTTGAGCTCTCCGTGTAAACTGACACAGATCCACCTTTATGCGTTCTGTGCTTCAAAAAAGTCGAACGCAGTACTCCCGGTGCTGCGAAAGCAGTGTGAGTAGAGGGGTGATGACGAATAGTTAAAAGTGGTAGCCTCCAGAGGGGCATTCTGGGCCGAACCAGAGGAGACACCGGTCCAAGAGCTACACTGAGAAGAGGTAGGAGTTTCCTGGCCCTAAGACCAAAGGTGATGGCTGGCATCTCTCGGCATCATAGGCACCGTCGAAGTCAGCTGCATTTGCGACTGAGGGAGACGACGGGTCCGCGCGTACAAGCGTAAAATGCACCGTGTACGGCACAGATAACGTCATAAATATTGTTTCACAACAAATGGTCAGAATCTACAGTGAATTCAATTTTGTCTACAACTTACATTACATATAACAGGTTAAACATTAGTATCTGGTCCAACAGAAGACCTATAAATACCTAAGTAAATTTGTAAACCAATTGGACCTGTTAGGGCATTATTACCTAATGCCAGTTTTCATAATAATCTTGAAGCAACATTCAACAATTGTGTGAACCTTGTGTAGCGCATCTCCTGAATGGAGTCATTCCAAACTTTATACTTTAATAATATTGGAAAACGGTGTGTTTAAATTTCAGGTTTCGAGGACTTTATTTGCCATCATATCTGCCATAAAGTAACCTAAAAAACTGGGCAATGAAACTTGTAAACGAAATTTAAATAGTGTGTGTGTCAAGAATTGCGACAAAGAGTGAAAAGAAACGTGGTGATTTTGGTCAGAAAGATTTTGAGTAGGTAAAAAAATCTATGAGGTTTTTCAAAATTAATCCGAGTATCCTAAAGCAAAAAAGAGAGTATTAATGCCCCTGCGGGTGTGCCACTCTCCAACGCGCGACAACTTTGTTTCTCATATGGGGTCATATGACCGTCAAAATTTGGATCCTCTCTGTCAAACAACAACCTAGAAGTACCGACTCGAGTGGATGTATATTAATTAAATCAAGTGTGTGAACAAAATTGAAATTTTTGAGATAAATAAGTTTACTTCATCCCCAAATAATCCTCCGCTCAACCGACCTTTATTTCTCGCAATGCACATTGTAATTGACCCGAGATAGGTCAACCAGCGGAGGATCGTTGGGTATTTTATATTTGTTTGTGGGAAAAATAAATTTTTCAGAGGTCCAGTTAATTAGATGGTCCTTATCCTTCCATTAATTCTCTAAAAAGGAATATCAATGAATGTGCTTTTATAAGCCAATGTGATAATTTTAACCTTTCCACTTGCTTATAAAAAATAGATGCTATAAATAAAAAACTAATAAAGAAATTAGTTCTGACTTTTGTCTTTAGTTTTATATACAATCTTTAGTTATGTGAACCCATTTTTTTTTGTTTTTTAATTATGTCACTGCTCTGTTACGTCATTGTATTTTCCCCACTCTTTCGCTCCTCGTTTCTTATAATCTCCCTCGTTAGGCTATCTCCATTTCTTTTAATCTGTTACCCTTTCGTCTTCTCAGTTTGACCTTACTACCTGCTTCTTGTAATTCTTAATGTGAATCTTTACCTTCCCTCTTTCATCTTCCTCATTAGTAATTTTTTTTTTTTAGGCGGTCTTTTATACTTTTCTTTCGTATATATACCTCGAATATAATATTATTTCTTGTAGTTATTCTTGATAAGGAACTTAGTAAATTTCGAAAGTACTCGGAAACACCATTTCATTTTTTCTGCGGGACATTGCATTCATTTGCTACCCTCACCTGATACTTCGTGAGTTTTTCATTTTATATATATATATATATATATATATATATATATATATATATATATATATATATATATATATATATATATATATATATATATATATATATGAATCCAGCATACCGCAAAGAAGGAAAAGATAAAAGGAATAATTTCTTCTTCGGAAATACGTTTTTTTCCTCATTGCGAAAAAGAATCTGATCAGGGGTTAAGATCAAACGGAACTCATTGAAGCAGCGAGCAACCGCTTTGATCTCAATTAAAGCAAACTTTCATCCTTTAGCCACGTTGTTGAGTCGTAACTACTTCGCAAACAATGCATATGAGTGGTAACCTTGACCCAAGGACGATATTGTGTAAATAAAGTAATGAGAAATAAGTTTAGTTGGTCTCCCTCTGTCCTACGTTTAAATCATCTTCACCGAATGGATCACCGCCCGACGCGTCTTGCCCGATGAGTCGATTCATCGGTGCAGATCCGACCCGGCGTTGTCTCTGTAGCCGCAGCTCGTCCTCTCTAATTACGGTTTGATCAACGGGTAGATACTTTTTGGCGCGGTTAGACGAAGTTAGGGAGGGCTCAGTTTCCTCTCATCTCCATACACCCTACTACAGCTCATACCAAACTCAAAAGAGGGAGAGAGAGTGGACCGTGGCTTGCTCTTTAGGAGATGAAGCGTTTGATTTCCACCCTTTCGGTTTTATCGCGGGGGAGAGCGACAATGAACATTGCTCTTCGGTGGTGGAGCTGAACAGCGCACCAAATCTAACGCCTTCTTTCCGAAAGCTTCATTAGTATCAATCAGTACATACAAATTTTGAACTATATCTGCTTCCCCAGACCGAGGCCTATCTAAAAATCGAGGAAGGTATTAATAAAAAAAGGAAATTTTACTTTAGAATCTAATTAGAATAATTTTTTCCCATTTACCTATTATTTGGGAATGGTAGGATTAAGAGGGTTCTTTATTAACCATTTCACATTCCATTTTTCATATTAGCTGTAAGTATACTATTTCTTTCTATCAGAACAAATATGGTGAGAAAAAAAATTATAAAGTCATATTTTATAGCTCCATTGTCAGAGCGCAAAGAATTGAAACCTCTTTTTAGGTCTGTTGAGCTATAAATAACACCCCCTTTGCTTGAAGACAAAAGAAACTCGAGTTGAAATAAAGGACGCAATGGAGAGAATAGGAAGAAGCGAATAAAGAGATTTGTTTGATGACGCTAAAAAAACGCCTACCTTTATATTTGTGTAGCAATTACTGTACTTGATTTCACCATCTCCCGTCGGTTTCATCTTAAGTCTCGTGTTAATTGGGACAATGTTTCTCATGAAACTGAGAGACTTCAGTGGAATGTTATTTTCCGATCCAGTGACCCTGTTTCAGCTCTTACTTCGTGTTTATTAGACATTCTGCATATAAGTGTCACATGCAAAGTAATTAAATCTCAAATTTAAGCGATAAAGAATGGTTTAATGAGGACTGTAAACGAGCCTTTGGGAACAAACAGGCAGCTTATCATATTTGGAAACGAAACAAGTGTCAATTTCTATGGGAAAACTATGTTGCTCTCAAAGGTGAGGCTCAGAGAATTTATAATGCAGCTAAAATTGGTTATAATTCTCACTGACACGAGTTTCTTGCTGCTGCCACTAAACCATATAAATGCTGGTCTTCTCTCAAGGCTTCGTTGTTTGGTATGAATTCTAGTATGCCTACTCTTTGTGAGTCTAATGGTTCAGTGTCTTTTGATCCACGAAGAAAAGATAATTTTCTCTCCGATATTTTTATTCACAAACAGTGTAACTAAGAATTATCCCTCTCCTTGACTTGTTTTCCATTGCTAAAACTTGTCTTTGTTGCTCTTGAATCCAATGAATTGAAGAAATTCCTATGGGATCTTGATGCATATGGATGGACAGACTCAGATGGTTTATTTCCCTCTATTCTTTAAGTGTGCCACAATTATAACACCTAAATTGGAAGTAATATTTAGACTGATCCTGAAGTCTGGTGGTTTTCCATCTTGTTGGCGTAAGGCCAACATCACTCCTATTCTTAAGGGGGCTTCAACTTCAACTTCTTCTTCTGAGTACCGCTCCATATCTACTGCACCTATTCTATCCAAGATCTTTGAGCGTATTTTGGTTAAGCGGGTATCCAAATACTGTGAAAACTTTAATTTATTATCTGATTCTCAATTTGGATTTCGTAAGGGTTTGGGAGCTTGTGATGCACTGTTGACTCTGTCTCATGATCTGCAGTATTTTGTGGACCGTAGGTTTGAATCTGGAGTCGTTACTATTGATCTGAGTTCTGCGTTTGACGTGGTAAACCATAAGCCTCTGATCTATAAGTTGAAAATTTTTGGTATTGGTGGAAATCTTCTTAAAATCTTTACGGACTTATTAAATAATAGATCACAATGTGAAATTGTTGATGGTATCTCTTCTGCTTCAGTGCCTATTGTTTCTTATATTCCACAGGGCAGTGTCCTTGGTCCTTTGTTATTTATTATTTTTAGTTCCGATATGGAACTAAAAATATGATGATGATAACTACACTTTACTCCTCTGTTAACTCTCCTAGAAACAAAGGTGATGTTGCTGCATCTTTAAACCAAGATTTGGCTAGGATCACTTATTTGTGTCAACTTTGCGGCATGAAACTTAATGCTAGCAAAACAAATTCTATTACTATCAGCAGATCCCGTATATTGGATCCACCTTATGTCTGTTTGCATATTTCTGGTGAACAGGTTGAGGTAGTTTCTAGTTTGAGTTTGTTGAGGGTATCTTTTTACTCTACTTAAGCTGACTTTTGATAATGACATCCGTTTCTTATCTTCCACAATTGCCCAGGAAACGGCCATACTTCGAAATTACTTGAAAACGTTTGGTCGTGACTCCACAGTAATAAAATCTTTTTATGCTTTCATCTTGCCTCATTTTTAGTATTGTGCTCCTGTTTGGATGTCTGCAGCCAACTCCACTTTGACATTGCTGGATAGAGCTTTCAATTCTATTAAGTTACATCTCTCCTGAGCTTTCCCTTGAGTTGTATCATCGGCGGCAAGTTGGTGCACTTAGTGTTTTATTTAAAGTTTGTTAATAAAAATCGGCATCAGTTACTTAGTATCTTGCCTGGAGGTTTCAATCCGGTCCTCGTGACAAGGTTTACTCTTGGTCTTAATAGTTTTGCTATGAATCCTATGAATGCTTGCACTGTGAAATTTTCTCGGCGTTTTTTTTCTTCATTGGTCAAAATTTTGAATCATTACCCAATGATATTGTCTCTTCTCCTAACATCTCTACGTTTAAGTCTCGATTAAATGTTTATTTATTACAGTAACTCCTCATTCATTATTTGGGTCTACTAGGGGACTGTTTCCTTTTGTTGCCTCTGCCTTTCTCCAGTACCCCTGGTATTTTGTGCGAATTCAATTATGTTGCATCTTCACCCTAGGGGAAGGCTTTGGTAGCTTGATACTACTAATAATAATTGTCGTGGTATTGTAGTTGTTGAGTTCCTTCCGATTTTCTGTGTCAGAGAGCTATATATTCAATGACTTCAGCGCGCCCGTCTGGCACTAATAATAGGGAGGGGAACAATACCTAGTCTAGCTGAGTGGACTTTTTAATTACCTTATCATTGAGAGTGCCACAGCGTTTAATCCGTTTTAAGGAAAGAGCCAGTCAAACACGTAAGGATCTAGTGAAACACCCGGAATTATCCACAAATAAATATATATTTTAAATTTACCAATAAACTCACAAAATATTTACACTAGATTCAAAAGGGTTAATATTTTATCTAGCTTTGAACTAGGGCCTATTTCTTATGTGATTCCTTCTAAACGCAAAAAAGGTAGGCTCCACATAAATAAACCAATTGCCAGTAAGTTATTTAGGTAGACCTTTTTGTACAGCATTTATCCACAATATACGTTCCCAAATTCTTAACTAAAAATATGATAGGCATTACTAAATATTATTTCCACTTTAGTTAGCTTGGGTACAGTATTACAATTCCTATTTAATCATAACGAATGTAACTAGTTATTCTGACTTACATGAACTTGAAATGATCAGGGATTAACGGATGTCACTATATTGGCTTTATCCCGCTTCGTGGAGTGGCAGAGGCCGATTGTATTTTTTCCACGAGATGGGGATGGGATCGGACACGATGTCAAATTATTCGGTCCTACGTTAAAAAGCGGAGGTAGGAGTTGTACTCTCTGGCTCAAGGAGTGCTCTTCTGGGTAGCTCTTGAAGCCTTTTTGTATCCTAGTCTTCTTCGAGGGGTTGCCCAACTGGATTTTTGGGTATACGAGGTGATTTTGAATGTACTTGAAAAATGGAACTTCCTTGGGTATTGATTCTTCTTCTCTCTCTCCGGTATTAAGATCGCAATTTGAGAGTCACTCGGGGGTGACCGGGTCTTCTTTTCTCTTAATTAAGAAATTCCTGTTTGGCACTCGGAATGGTGGTCCAGCCAGGCTTCCTACTAAGCTGGTGAAGGATACTTCGGTATGGCACAGATACAAAACGTTACGTTTTCTAAGTTGTGAAGGACCGATCTCCTCGATCTGGTCCTCTATCGTCTCTCACCAAATAATAATAATCCCTTTTCTTTCCTTACGGGCTTATTTATAGTCCGGTGCCCGCCCTACCTTAGGGGGACAGTGGAAGGCCTGCAGCGCGGAGAGCGAGGGGGGAGGGGAGGGTTGCACTGCCGAGCCCAGGTCGGCTTCTTAATCAGAGGCACCTACGTCCGTCACAATCCTTGGTGTTCTTTTTGATCTCGCCCCGATTTTTGTGGTGCTTTAACCGCGGGCCTCTAGACCTCGTAGGTAATTAAATCCTTTTGAGCGCTGCGTAATGGTCCTTAGTGGTTACCTTGGCATAGCAGCTCACTCCCGACTACCTATGCGGGGATGAGATCAAAGCTACGGCAAATGCCTGTTACTCCGACAACTAACGTTCTCACGCCTCTCCTCTTTAGGTACATTACTCTTGCTGTCTCCGAAGAGGGATTTAACGTATATGTACACATGGCCCTCTGGGTGCAGATAGGTTATAATTCCTCTATAATAATAATAACCCTAGCGATTTTATCTGATAAAATATTTTGTAGATGAACCCATATCACACCCTTGAAGCTTTCCTTTTTCCCAGACACTTCGAGCAATGCACCAAAAGAGAGTTACCAACCTTAAAGTCGATATGATGATTGTTTATTTTTTATAAAAACAACCTTTAACATATCTGAAAGAAACATTTGAAAGAAGTTTATAAAGGACTTGAACGGTTAGGGGAAGGTGCCTACTTCTCCGGAACTTTCCCTGTAAACAAGGCCCCCACCTTGGCACAAAGATATGTAACAAGCATGTGCAATACAGAGGGCGGATTCTCAAGAGTGCATCGTATGATCAGTTCAAAAGAACTTTCTTGATCGATGTAATATTGTCGTTGTTTTGGGTCTAAATTGTCTCTATATAATTTCAGAACAAGCGGATCTTTACCCTAAGGTTGACAACTAAACAAGTGGACATATAAAGATCAGCTTGTCGAAAAGTGAAATATTGCAGTTTCATTGAAATTTTGTTTAATTTAGTGTCTAAAATTGAAAAATATTTTGAAATTATAAAATAAAATAAATCGATCTTCGATGTGCAATAAAATCGATTTTGCTACTCCATGAAAGATGCGGGTCTGAATTACATTGATATCAAATAATTCGGAGGAAAATGTTCTTTAAGCTAAATATTCTTCGTAATCATAAACTTAACTTAACTTAGAAGAACATGAGCAGAGTACGATTGAAAGAACATCGAGGGAAATATTAAACGACAATAGACGGGTCAATTAAATAAAGAAAAAATATTTAAATTCATACATGCAGTGTATGATAGTATACCCTATACCCCTATACTTGTTTAGGATAGTTAATGCTAGGCTAGGTTATACTAGGGTAGGCTAAGTTATGCTAAACTATACTAGGCTGGACAGTGTTATACTATGCTATGCCTGTGTAGGCTAAAGTATAATAGGCTAGGGAGGGCTATGCTCTGCTATGCTAGGTAATATGTTAGGCTAGGATTGGCTAGCTAACCAAGGCTATAATAGGCTAAGTTATGCAAGGTTATTCTAGTCTAGGGTATCGTATGGTATACTAATCTAGGATATACTAGGCTAGGCTTGGCTCTATTATGTTAGGTGTTGTTATGCTAGGATAGGCTATAACAAGTAAGCCTATAGTTTGCTAGGCTAGGCTACAGTTTGCAAGGATATATTAGCTAGGCTATAGTAGCCTATTCTAGCTTGGCTATACTAGGCTAGGCTACTCTAGGCGATGCTAGGCTAGGCTCTGGCATTCAATGCTAAGCCATGGCTGGTTAGGCTAGGCTAAGCTACACTAGAAAATGCTATGCTAGGCAAGACTATACTAGGCTAGGCTAAGATAGGCTATAATATAATATTCTAATTTAGACTAGGGTCTACTAAGATAGGCTATACTAGGTTACGATAGCCAAGGCTATACTAAGTAAATAGGATAAAGTAGGCTATACTTTGATAAGTTATACTAGGCTAGCTAGTTTATCCTAAGCTAGGCTAAGTTAGGCCCGGCACAACCAGGCTATTCTATTTTAGGCTAGGTTTTTAGGAAATTTGAAACCCTTATGTTGCTTTACATTCTCTTTCGAATGATAGAATCGCCAATGTCCTCTCAAGTTTAGTCCATGGATTATTGAAAGTTTTAAAGGTCAAAAGGTCATAAATAAAAGTAAGTGAGAGCACTTGACCTTTTGGTCAGCAGACCTTGTTTTATAAATAGTGGCAGAAGAGACTGTAGGCCGTACGGATATGTTTTTGAAGAAGGCTGTGAATTTTCTCTCAAACGCCTACACGCCCAAATGTATCATCTGCATAAATAGCTAACTTTAATACAATAGGAATGTTTATTTATTTATTTAATTTCTGTTAATTTTTATAAATTGCTCAATTATTTAGAAAATTATTTTTTAACTTTTTCCCATTTAAGTTTTTGCCTATTTTGCTTCCCTTCAATTTTGACTTAAAATGTTAAATCGGTTTCTTAAACTTTTCAATTTAATCAAATAGTGGATGCAGCATTTTGGCTTCTTATTGCAGTCGCCGCCATTCGGGTAGAGAATGAGTTAAGTGAGGCACAGTTGTGTAGAAGATTTGAATTGTGTTGCAGAAGAAACGATGTGATTGATTAGACCCAAAGAATCTATCATGCACTGACCTTCATTTCAGACCACTTGAAAATGGTCTTAGCATGACGTGACGTCTATTTTATTTGAACATATAAAAAGGTGGAAGATTCACTTGCAAATATTTATAAGCAATTGGATCATGACATCATTAAGTAATTTTTATTGGGTTTCCTCCCTCTTTTACCTGTTGTTTGGTCGATCGAAGTTGTGAAAGGCTGAGTGGAAAGCAAAAAGAATCAATACCTCACCAGTCTTAAATGTCGAAGGCGGAAAAGGTTCATTCGAAGACTCCAGGAAGAATTTTATAATGAGTTCAACTCTAACGTAAATATTTCCCCCCTTCTTAACTTCTCATACTGAAGTTAAGAATATTGAGGAATTACACCTCACAGAGTTTCTTTCGACACCAGAGAGATGAAATAGGACGTCATTTAAGAACTTGTGATGCTATTACTCAAGCAAATTTTTCTCACTTATATTTCAAAAGTAGAAAGTGGATCAAACCAATCATGGAGTGGTGGTTCTAATAGACACGTATCTTAAAGTAATGGACAAAAATAACCTTGTTTTTCCTAAAGCGCAGCAGCCCAAGCTTTCTAAGAGTTATTAAATAAAAGTTGTCGAATTTGACAGAGCAACATATGTCAGTACAAAACAAGAAATAGATTTTAATGACATAGGAGTTTAATACAAAGTCCATTTAAATACAATGGCCTTGGTCAAAATATAATTGCAGACTGATGGGTCACAATCAAATCACGACGAATCATAGATTGATTAAATAATTACTTAGTATTATAATCCTCAAAGCCGCTGTCTTCCCCCAAAATCCCATTATTTAAGTGCTATTCTACGAGCTTCTTCTCTTTGGCGGTATTTTGAGTGCCTATTTTGGGAAATAGTTTTCAATAGTATTGGAAAGAGTATTCGATCGGACGCTCAACTGGATTTGAAAGACAAACTAGGAGGCACAGGGGGAGTTCAGCTGGTCTTTAAAGAATTCATCAAACAAATCTTTGTATTCTGTTCTTCCTATTCTCTGGTCTTTTATAGATTTCAACAAACAAATCTCTTTATTCTGTTCTTCCTATTCTCTGCTCTTTTATGGATTTCATCAAACCAATCTCTGTATTCTGTTCTTCCTATTCTCTGCTCTTTTATGAATTTCATCGAACCAATCTCTGAATTCTGTTCTTCCTATTCTCTCTAATACTTTCTATATTTCGACTCGAGTTTCTTTTGTCTTCAAACAAAGGGCGTGTTTGTTTTAGCTCAACAGGGCTGAAAAGAGGCTTCGATGCTTTTCGCTCTCAGATTCGTGCTATGAAAGTTGCCTTTAAAAGAATTATTTCGTTCTCACGATATTTGTTATAATAGAGAGAAATAATTAATACATTTTACTATGAAAAGTAAAATGTGAAACGGTTAGTAAAAGAAACTCTATCTTACAGTTCTAAAAAAATAGGTAAATGGAAAAAGTGGATTCAAATTAGACTAAAGTCTTCCTTCCTTTACTAATACCTTCCTTGTTTGTAGGTAAGCCTCCGTAAGGGAAGAAGAAGATCTAGAGGAAAAATAGTATCTACTGATGGATACGAATGGAGCCGTCGGATAGAATCCGTTAGATTGGGTGCGCTGCAATTGCTGCTCAACTCCTTCACGGAGGAGAAAAATTGAATGCAGATCTCCCCCGCAATAAAACCGAGGGGCGGAAAAGAAACGCTTTATCCGTTAAGTAGCAAATTTCCCTCCACCATCTCTCTTTCTTTCTTTTTACCAAGGTATGTATGAGCTGGGGTAGAGTGGATGGATTTGAAAGGGATCAGAACTACTTACCTCCGTGTCAACGCAACGATGGATCAAGAAGTATCTAATAATCGGTGCGATGACACTTCAAAGGCGTAGCCTTTTTCTCTGCCATGAGATCTTTAGAGCCTATTTTTATCAAACTCTAATTAGAGACAAAGAGCGGGACTGAAGTTAGGACCAGAAAGATCCGTTCCTACGCAATCCATAAATTGAGAGTGGCACATCCTGAGGCGGGACAGGGACAGGGACAACGCCGTGTCACCGCACCGTCGGATTTGCGCCGATGTATCGAGTCATCGGTTAAGACGAGTCGTTTCAGCTTTCCATTTGGTGAAGAAGATTTCAACATAGGACAGGGGAAGACCACCAGGCCGATGGGTTCTGATCGATGCGTCGATACTTCGGTCACAAATACTACTAGCAAGAAGATGGTGGCCAAAATGGGTATGGCGTTGACCTAAAAACATTCAAAGAAATTGAGTTTTCTCCATTGGCTGTCTTGAGACATTCAAGACAAATTCTTTGATTGATTTTATATTTGTTATTTTTGTAGTTCACTGAGATAATGGCAAGTTTCAAAATTAAATTTGAAATTTTGATGGTAAACTTTTCCAATGGAAGAAGATTTATTAAAAACATTGACGCTAAAAAAAATCATTGATTTGTTTATTTAATGAATCAGAGAAAAGAATCTTTCCAATCTGCAATCCATTTGTTCAATTGGATTGAAACTTAAGACAGAGAAATACGGCATAACAATCATTATAATTAGTTCAATTCCACGATTTCTTCCTTGGGTTCAGGTTACCACTCATGTGATTTGGGTGCGAAGTGGTTACCATGACTGACTTCCCTTTTAACGGTTCGAACCAGATTCGGGTAGATTTACCTTGCCGTAAATAATTTTTTTCTATTTAAATAAGGTACCATCTTCCAAGGGGGTCGTTTGGTTACCAAGTTACAAGATAAGTCACTACTGCGATAGGCATAGGACAGTGCGAAGCAGTCGGTAAGTCATATATAAAATCCCTTAAAAAATTTTGGGTATGGAATCGCGTCGTCTTGAACTGCCAGGGGCCCAGTATTGGGTCCTCCTCCTCCTTCCTTCTTTCATCCTTAATCTAACAACACAATCACGCAATTTGGGTACGGAGCACATCAGCACAGTAAAGTTCCAACTCATGGCCGATCAAGCACAAAGACACCAATTATTTTGCCCACCCCACATTGGCTCTTAATAGTGATATGGCGCTATGTGCCTCAGCATCCCCTTCAGTCAGGGTTCGATCTCCCACAGAGGGCTCCAGCAAGCCTGCTCTCTTACGAAACCCCTCGATGCACACCTATAATCCACAAATTAAACTTCCTCCACATTCAACCCTCTCTTATCAAACACTCAACCACACAATCAACCAAACTTTTACGCCAACTTCCAACCCTTCACTTACACTGCCACTCACACCGGCAGATTTTCTTCATTACTCGATTGCCAACTATTCCCTTTACAAGCTCATGTCACCACAAAACTCTCACAGTCACTAACTTATATACGCTCATACACAGAATCAGACACACGAAAACACTCTATGTATATTCAACATAACTACGATGATAATAACAGAGAGGAAGCTCAGATACATTGGATCTATTTGAGGAAAAAGACAACGTTTCGGGCGTATCTCCCATCTTCAGGCTCTAAACTCATTTAATATTAAAAAATAAAATAAGATAAGATAAAGTTGTTATGGACAGTAAAATTTAAGAAATCTTATAAAATGTTTGTAAGCAAAGGAATATTGAAAGTTTTCACAGCGGAGGAGGAGAACAACAAATAATCCAATGAAAAATTAATGCAATTTAAAATCAATTGGTTTTGATTTTCTGTTATTTTGGCCGTTTTTTTAACTTATGGCCTTTATCTTTAAATCTTAGGAATAAAGAATTTCTGGAAGTACAGAGGTCATAATTGTCAAAATCAGAGGAAATGAGGACAAGAACACTTTAATGTCAGGGAGAAGAGTTTGTATTAAATATAATTGTAAATATTTAGTATAAAGTAAATCAATTTTTCAAACTAGGTTTGGTCATATTTACTCATTGCGGTATCTAGGAATGTTGAATAGAGGAAATTGTGAATCAACTGCTATTAGTCGACAAAATTAGGAGCTCCAAATTTTAAAAACCTTTTCAAACCTCTAAGAACAAATGTACTTGAAAATATAAAGAAAGTCTGACGTTCATAATGATTTGGACCGCCGTTAGATGGCGCCTTTGTAGCATACCGCTGACTATAGGGAGACAAAATTCGGCTCAAAAACAAATCGAAAACATTTAAATGTAAACGACTCTTTCATCTTTTATTTCCCTTAACAAAGACTAAAACGTGGTAAAACACAGACGAGAGCTCAAAATTCCAGGTAGGTACTTTCTGGTACATGCACACGGCCCGAATACCTAGTTTTCTACCCGACCTTAATGTTCGTCCATAATATTTTGCACCAAGACAAAAAATATGCAGAGAAACAAGTCTCCTTAAATAAATTGCGAGAAAATAGAAATGTCTCCTTGTTTCTGTTCTCGGCGAATGCCACGATTTCAACGCACCGCAAATCTTCGCCGAAATTTCGTAGCTGGGACGCTAATGTGGATGGGTAAATTTCTGGCTTATTAGGTTTTCAGCATTATTTGGTTACAGATTAAGCTCAAGATAAAGATTATTTGATATAAAAGAGTAGAATTAGATAAAAATAGGTATCAATTTATAAATATGTAAAGAATGAATCATAAATAAATCTATGTTCTCTCGAATGAATCGGATGAATTTGTTTTTTCATCTTTGTGTTCTTTAAAACCATTGTCTACCATTTACTTATACTTCCTTTCACACTTTTTCATAACGCATTTGTTACACACTTGTCTTCAAAGCACACCGTCTCAGGACCTATCTCCCTTTACAAAAGCTTATTCTATTATTCTTCCTTTGGGAGAGGAAAAAATAACACTTGTCCTATCTCAAAATCCAATAAAACAAGATATAAAACTCAACTTTTGGGTTTTACATCAATCTCCTATTTACTATTTGTCAGATTTATTTATTAATTTTAAACACATACCAATTAATTTTAAAAAGTGCTCTTAAGGATTATTATTCATTCGTGACTGACAGCGATTTTTATTTTGTAATTTCCTATTGTTTTGCATTCCACCATACGCCTCTCTTGCAAAAAAAAAATCTATTTCTTTATCCACGAATAAAATAAGTAAACTGAGTATTTTACACATACATTCCGCTATTAATTACATAAAATTGGTTGTTACTTGGAGGAAAAACAAAGAAATATGACTTCCATTTGAACTCCAATTATTCTGCAGTTTATCGCCACCAAGAAATCCTTACCATTTTGACTAGAAAGTGGCGTGTATTTTATATTAATTTGCTTTAATCCTGCACCAAGTTATCCCCACTCGGCCAAGTTATAGTGGTAAAAAATTATCATTATGCAGAGAATAAATGTTGTGAGTTGATTTGATTTGATTTGATGGAATAAGTTCTGTTTTTTGCCTCCATTTTCGGTGGGTCAGCGTTAGCTGACCTTCCTCTAGTAGTTAACTACTCTTGCCTTGTTTTGTTTTGTTTTTGATTTCTCTTATATATATATATATATATATATATATATATATATATATATATATATATATATATATATATGTATAAATAATCTCTATATATAAAACTTTTTCCTCCTTCGTTATGTTAGGCATTCAAGCCTTTCAAATATAATTTTGCTAACTCGGTAGCTTTACTTTATTTATTTTTGATTTATATTTTGTTTTCGCCTTTGTGGGCATTTGGCCCCATTTGCTTTCCTTGTTTTATTTATTTTCTATTTATTATGTTTCGTTAGGCACTACGCCTCTTTTTTGTATTCTTATTTAATTTATGTTTGTGTTTTGGGCACTTCGCCTCTTTTGTCTTCTTTCTTGGTCTTCATTTAATTGTTTGGAATTGGGCACTACGCCTCTTTTATTTTAATGTATTTAATATCTGTAGTTGGGCACTTCGCCTCTTTTATATTTCCTATTTCTTAACTTGGCTTATTTGTGGAGTCAAATTGAGTAGTGATCAGGCGAACTGTATCTTGCGTCCGGTTAGGTAAATACTTCTCGCTATCTGAACAAGGCTACTTGGTTTTCCTGGGAGCACATTCTTCCACTGGGGAATAGTGCTCTCCTTGTAGCTCATCCAATAGCTTGCTGCGGTACTTCAAGGTCCGCATCTATCTGTGGGAGGATTTTGCGTTCGGTTTTTTCCCAGGGCTTTCTCTCTAGCCTTTGGAGGACTATATTCAATGGCTCGAGTCCTGCTCTTGCGTGCAGTTCCGTCTGCCGAATATAGTCCAATCTCCTCGCGCCGGTTATAAGCAGGGTAGCCTTGTTCTGGACTCTCTGCATAAGTTTGAGAGAGGTTGAACTGGATGCCTGCATAACCACTGCGGGGTACACCAGAACTGGTCGCACCAGAATGTTGTACAGTTTCCTGATGTTTTTGGAGCTGAGATTTATGAACCTGTACAGTTTTCCAAGTTCTCTTTTAGCTAGGGAGATTCGGCTATTGATATGCGCCTTATACCCCGTTGAGGAGAGGCGCAGACCCAGGACTTTACCCTCGTTATAGTACGGGTAAAGTTCGTCTCTGACGATGACGTCGTCCCTTTTCCGGTGGTTCATTGGGAGGATTTGAAACTTTCGGCGGTTTGTTTTGATTTTCCACATTCTTTCGAATCGGTTGATGTTTTAGATTTCGGTAGCTGTCTCCCTTGCTTGAACTTCAGCGTTCCTATAGGAACCGGGGATGATTTGAGTGATGTCGTCTGCAAACTACAGATACATCACATCCTCCCCGACTGGAGCAGGTAAGTCCAACGTGTACACAAGGTACAGCAGCGGACTCAGACAGCTACCTTGTGGAACTCCCGCCTCTAGTTCAAATATGGGTCCTCTATTGCCCTCGATCGAGATTCGGACTTTCCTCTCCATGATGTAGTCACAGAGAACCTTTTCCAGGACCGGGTTTAGCTGGAGGCCTAAGATCTTGAATTGTAGACCTCTTAGCCAAACCTTGTCGAAGGCCTTCTGAAAATCACGCAACACCACGTCTACGTACTTCCCATCAGCTTAACAGCGGGCTAGCTTTTCGGTTAGGAGGGCAAGGGCTGTATTAGTCCCCCGCCTCCTGTGAAACCCGTGTTGCTGAGGGTTGTGAGCTTCCACCTCGGTCAGCTGATCTTGTAGCCTATTGGCTAGAAGCTTCTCGTAGATTTTGCCCACAAACTCCAAGAGGGATATTGGCCTGTAGTCCACCAGTTGATCTGAGGGTTTGTTCCCTTTATGGATAAAAATGATTTTATCCACTTTCAGCCCATCGGGGAAGTAGCCCGTATTCAGGGAAGCGTTGAAGATGTTAGTAATTCTCTGAATGATCTGCCAGGGGGCATGCCCCAGATTGTTCTTAGTGATACCCGTCCAGCCTGGCGCCTTTTGTTTAAAGGTTTTTATGACTTCCATGACCTCTACCGTTGTTATTGTTCGGCCATGGTCCGCCATTTTCCTCCATTCGTCGACGTAGGCTTGTGGGTGCGTTCTATGTATGATCTGGTTGAACTCTTCAATCAGATGGTCTTTGAATTCCTGGTCAAATTCTGCATCGTCCTCTGGTGTTATTGAGAAGATTTCCTTCCAGAACGTGCGGAATCTTTCCACCAGGACCACCAGATCCTCCAAGTAGTCATCGCTTTACTTGATGCGGGTCTTTTCTCTACTTGGTAGGCCTTTTAGCTTTTTCACCAGGCGCCAGAATTTATCGGGGGCCATCTCGCTGTCCAACCTGGTTATTAGGCTGTTCCAGATCTCAGCCTGTTGTTGGTTAATAGCCAGCTTTAGCTCGTCGCGTAAGCGACGGAGTAGCGAGCTTTGCTTCCGATTCATACCCGCTCTTCTTATCTCCTCATACAACTCCCTGTGCTCCCTGGGGATCTCTTTCATCTCTTCAGTCCAACGAGGTTGTGGAAGAGTCTTGTACCCTGTCAAGGGTACGCACTTGCGGTCAGCCTCGATGATGAGGGCTGTTATCCTCTCCAGCTCCCCGTCAATCTCCTCTAGAGTGGCCTCGCCTAGGTTGGCTGGTTCGTAAACGCCTAGGATTTCTCCGTAGCGTTCCCAGTCGGCCAAGAGTTAGCTTTTGCGGAGTGGGCCTGGAATCTGGATCGGGGCGAGTGATATAGTTGTTTACATCGCAATATGGACGCTGGGCACTGCTGGTCCTGGCTCGCTATGGTAATTGAATGGGAAGCAATCGCTTGTCATGATTATGTCGGGCTTGGTTGCTGCCGGTGAGGTGATATAGGTCGGAAATTCCGGTCCTATCCTCTGCAAGTTTTTGCGTCTTATAATCATTTCCAAGTTATGGCCTCTGTTATTCGTGTTAACATAGCCAGCCGTTCGGCATCTTTAGCCCAGTATCTTAATTTGGTACGATGTTGTGTTGATACCGTGCTCCGAAATTAATATGATGTCGGGGTTTAGCACACGGAATATGTTTCTATACGCCGTTTCTTTTTTCCTTCTTTCATTAACATTGAGTGTTGCAATCTTCAACCTGTTGTTCGGGTTTTCCATTCTTTTTTCTGACTCCAAGTGTTTCTTGGTGAAGGGACGCTTTTTCCCGTTCCTCTTCTTCTTGTACTCTGCCGCGGGTATTTCCTTTAGTGTGTTCCTGTAGAAGGTGATGTTATTGTTGTTGAGGGTCTCTTCGACTACCTCTTTATCACACTGGGCATCGTAATCCCACTTGTAGTATTTCTTTCTGATTCCAACTAAGATCTTGTTTTTATCATTGTCCTTTGGGAAGGGGAGTTGCTCCGATGCGTATATTCTGAGGTTTAGCTCATCCGCGTCTAGAGCTCTCCTTGTCACTCGCTTCTTCTTGCCACTTTTTCCAACAATTGGTGCGGCTTCGGTGTCTGAGGACTCCGTTGATTCTGAATCCTCTGAGCTTTCCTTTTTTGTTTCTTGTGTCATTCTTAGACCTGGCAGCAGCTTCCATTTCCTTCCTGGCTTCTATCCTGGGATCCGGTCTTTCGGTCTTTTCCTGAGACTTTCTATCCTGTTTGTCCGTTGCTTGGTTTTATTTTGGAACCATTTGTAGTTGTAGGACGTCTCCTGAAGGGGGGTCGTCCAGGAACTACATCTGGTTCAGGCCATTTTTCTCCAGCATCTGGTTCAGCTCTTTTGCGAAGCATCCATGCTGGGTTAGATTCCTGACATGGGCATACAGGCTGCATGTCAGAATTCTGGTCGACTCTTAATTTTGAATCTTCAGGTAGGTCTTCTTGATTGCCGCCTCTAGGTAAGCTGCTTTTGTGACTTGGGCATACGAGGTGTGTGCTCTCTAAGTCGCCTCTTCTTGACTCTGCCTTTGTTTGTTTTTGATTATCTCTTTTTTCTTCGGACAAGCAATTGCTATAGTCCGGTGTCTTTGTCCATAGTTTATGCACTTTTCGCGAAGGCTCTGGCAGCTCTTTCAGTGGTGTCCGGGTTCGCTGCATCTGGAACATAGACTCTCGGGTGCTTGGCATTCTCGGGTAGTATGGGCCTCCATTTTATTGCAGCGGAAGCAGAACTGGACTGAGTGGAACTGTTCCCTCTCAATCTGTTCTCCTCTGATTCTGGCGTTGAAAAGCAGGAGCCTAGATTCCTTCGCCTTCCTTGCCATGAAGGTTCCCCAAATACTATCTTGAATACATGGGCGTATTCGGTGTTATCCCTCCTATTACGGAATTTAACAATTTCCGTGGCTTTCGCCCATGCGTGTTTTTGATAATTTTATCCCTTATTTCCTCACGGGAATGTTCCCCTATCCAGGGATCTAACTTCCGGCAGATAACACTCCTGTGTGATTGGATATGTAGGGGAATAGCTGGTTGCAGGCCAAGCTCACGGATGATTTCGATCGCAGCCTCCTTTGTCATCGCTTCGATGTCTTTTTCCGTCTCACAGACGGCGACATAGCCGGCGAGGATTTCCAATAACCTTATCATGGCTATTTTTAGCTTCCCGTACACTGCTTCGAAGAAATTCTCTTTGGAGGGTCTGTTGTGCCCGCTTATGGTGCGCAGCGGGACCCGGGGAAGCTAGGTTCGGGCCATCTTTTCTGCACGAGACCCTAGGGGCGATGAACCACTGTGGGGTTGCTTCTGCTTCGTGGTTTCCTGAGTGCTTGCCAACTTAAAACTTGGTTAGGTTGTCCTAAAAGATAAAAATTATTTTTCTTCACTTTTTAGAGCGCTTATGGGGAGGGAGGCAGCCTCCTCCCCACCGTTGCAAGCGAGCCTCCATGAACGTGAACTGCTGGATGGAGGGATAAGATGAATGTGGGTGAACCCGGGGAGGCTCTTCAGACGGTTAGTTGTGGCTGACTTAATGATTGGTGGTGATTGAATCAACTACCACCACCCGAGGGGTGCCGCCATGTCTGGGGTTTGGTTATCGATGCTGCTTCCAACTTACACAGGGTCGGTTGTATGTCCCCCTGTGGTCTTGGCCGGAAACTACCCTCAGGGACTAAAGTGAACTCTTCCCCAAAGCTTTCAGTATCGCCTCGTAACCGGGTTGCCACTGACGCCGAGTTCTACAGTGGGCTAGTCCACAAACCTGCGTTCCTGGGCGCCCCCAATTATGCCTATCATACGACGGCATAGTTGGGACGTGGCAAGATGAATGGCAGTTCAGTTCATTTCAGCTACCCTGCCCCGGCATGGGGGGGATGCGAGGTCGAATTAGCCCGAAATTTGTCGGTTTGTCATGCTCTAATAAAAACTTCTCCTTCTGTTCCCCGTAGGGAAACGTGAATATATTCACGTATAAAGTCGCGTTGCTCTACCGGCGAAAGACGTCTTCAGAGTTGGATGAATTATCAAACTTTTCTATCTCGTCAAAATTTTCATTGTGAGTAAGTAACTCAGATGAACTCCAATTTATCTCAAATGAGATATATAAATTCAGCCAGCCTGTATTACAGAGCAAATTCGATAATCCATACCATGCTGTGAATTAATGTGGACTAAAAAGTATGTCAGGTCGTAATTGATTAACTACCTTGATATATTTTTTGGTATTTCGATTATTTTCTTGAAGTTCGTCCCGATGCCAAATCGACCACCGACTCCGTACACCAGAAAGACGTAAGTTTAAACATAATAAAATGAAAATTATGTGAATCTGAGGAGGGAGCTGTAGTGCGTGAGAAGCGAATAGCTAAGTGTTGGAGGAGAAAACCCCCCGAGGGGAGTAAGAGTTGTAGGAAATCTCTTTAGGTGCGACTGTGATGCCAAAGTTGGAATGTCTAATCCCCAGTCACGGGTTTCGGTTTTCCTTGGCTAAGACTACGGTAGTGCACTTATGCCGAAATCCACGGCTCCACCCAGACCCAGACTTGTTCCTAAAGGAGCTTTGGTAGCCTTTGTCCATGGTACCTGAAAAGGGTTCATACTTCTTGGAGGAGGCGGAACTCCTCCATTTTAGTTGACTCTCTTTGTCGTTGGTGCTCTTTTGTTTCTCTTTTGTTTTTGGCTTTCGTTTGCTTTTATTATTTAAAGGTTTTAAATTATTTTACTATTTTTTAATGTGCTAATTAGATACGCTGTGACAACAATGAGCCACGTAAACCACCCAGTGATCAAACTATACATGGCGAGGCAGTTCACCTTGTGTTGGTTGGGATATTGCAGAAAGGGTCGAGAAAGGTAGAAAGATGAAAGGATTGTAAAAATGAAGGATAGTTCAAAACAGCCGACACCAAACAATGCCCAGGGAGGAGCGCATCGCCTCTGGTCTCAATCAAAATTTCTTAACAAAAATTTATTCTGTGTGCTATCCAATGCCGTTGACCCTTCAACGATACGTCAACCTTTTCCTGAAAAAATACAAAAAAAAATAAAAATATATATATATATATACGAGGAGCGGTCAATAAGTTTGGTAATTTGTATATAAGGAAACGAGATAAGAGGAAAAGTGTTTTATTATTTTTCAATATACCTACCCTCGACTTCAATGCACTTGCGCCACTTGTCCCTGAGGCTTCGAATTCCCGACAACCAGAAATCTCCCGACTGCTGTTCAATCCACTCCTGGATGGCGAGCTGGACATCTTCATCGTCCCCAAACCGGCATCCACGCAGTGCAGCCTTGAGCTGGCGGAATAAAAAGTAGTCGCTGGGGGCCAGTTCTGGACTGTAGGTGGATGGTTAAGCTCTTCGAATTTGTACTCGCGCAGGGCAGCTTGTGCAACTCTGGCCTTGTGGACTTTGACGAAGTTGAAGTCGATCATCGGGCGCGAAGTTTTATATGGATTCAACGGGCAGAGACTTTGGTCATGGACAAATTGTTGTGGATGATGTTGATAACACTTCCATGTGATATTCCAAGTTCTCGCTCGATTTCTTCAACCTTCACCCTTCGATTTTCGAGGATTATCCACTCAAACGGGCCACATTGTCCTCATTGGTCACGTTGACGGGTGACTTGGACGGGGGTCATCTTCAAGGGACTCACGACCATGGCAGAACCTTCTATTTCAGCGAGCAATGGTTGCACAGGAAGGGGCGGTGTCGGTGTACACTGCAACCATGCGTTTATGGATCTCTTTTGCATTCTTGCCTTCCTTGGTCAAAAGTTTGATCACTGCGCGGTGCTCAACCTTCTCCATTGTTAAAAAATTTGTGACTGACGATCTGCGATCAGCTACTGCTTCTTAAATAGACGAGGCAGGAGCGTGCGGCTGCAGGTCCTGACTTGTCATAACTTGTCCTAACACCCCCACAAACAGCCATCCCCCTTCCTCTGTTTTGCCCTACCGATTTGCAAAACTTATTGACCGCCCCTCGTGTATATATATATATATATATATATATATATATATATATATAGAAAAATTAAAACTGAAAGAGTTCGTAAACACATCCTCCGAAGGTTTGTGAGCCCGTTTTCGATCTATTTTTGTACGCTGCCTCTTTATTGCGTCCTAATTTTATCTGCATTAAAAATATTTCATTTGGAACTGTGGCAAAAACCTTTTGGAAATTAAATTAATCTACATCGACATTTCTTGAATATATCAACAGTCACATTTATTAGGTTATTTGCTTTCAGGTGTTCCACTCATTGTTTTCTGTGCTAAAAACAGACAGCTAATTTCTTTGTATTTTAATATAAACTGGATCGCTGCAACAAATGTTAGCAGCCGCTTCTCCGACTCGGCGGTGATCATCAATCGAAACAGTGATTGATTGAACCGGGAATTTTTACATCATGAGTACAAAATTACAACGTTAAAGCGAATTAATGCAGATTAGTAAAGGCAAAACATTTCAAATAAACGTTAATGAGGATTACGATTGTTTTGTCAAAGGTGATTAAGGAATTTAATTTTAGTAATTGAATATTATATTAGTTTATGATTGACCCTAATGGCTGAAACTAACGTAGACATTTATCTTCTTGTATGGACTAACAAGCATAAATAGTAGATAAATCGGGGACATAAATACGTTATCTAAACAAGTTTAAATAGCACTTTAATGTTCCATTTTGGTAACTCGATATTATCATGAGTTATGTACCAATTGAGTGTCTCCAAATTCTTTATACATAGAATTCAATTCCATAAAAATAATCTTGGATGGTTTTCCAAGTGGCGCAAATTTTAACGCAGGTAACTTCAGGTGCAGTTAATTCTAATGCATTACAGTCTGAGTGATGATGGCTCGTCACAAGATAGTTACTAATAGAAAACTAGTTAAGTAAAATAGTTCATCCGTAACAATTATTAAATTCACAAAACTATCATATTTAGGGAAATAAAAAATAATCCGGATTTATGCTACAATATAAGAGATTGTCACTGCCTGAGGCCATGAGTGGCAGTGACCAACAAGGAAAGCCAACGAGTTGACTGAATTGAATGCGCCCAAACGATGATTCCTTTCTAGATTGGAGTGACGAAATCCCTAGAAATAGAAGTGAAAATAGGAAACAAAGCAATTTATCAGGGTTGCCAATTTCAGACTCTGGGGATATAGGAGTTAAACAAAAACCATTAAGAATTTGCGAGTGTACATATATATCGAGACCCCCTCCCCCATGGCGAGGAGAAATAATGAAGTAATAACAAAGGCCCCCTGGGTTCCCCTTTGCCCCTCTAACAGGTCCCTGGTAACATGCAAGAACCGACAAAATTGTAAATTTAGGAGACAGATTCCTGACCTCGACGCACAATTCCGACCCGCCGAGGGGTTATTTATAAACACGAAAGTTAAAATGTGTAAACTATCGACCTCGTATTACGCTATCCCCAGAACCACACGACACTAAAGTACGAGAGAATTGATATCACACTTCTGTCGGATCAATAGGGATCGGTTTTCCCTAATTTCAAAAATGCCGAGGTGAGAGATAGAGAAACACATGTGACACACTGCAGCACAATTGATCACTTCCAAGCAATTCTGTATTAAGCCGGACCTCTCATCGTATATGCAAGAGGTGTGTAATGAAGTTCAGCCATTTTTGTAAGATTTTTAATCAAATTTTCACATTTGGGGTCTGCCTGAACTAGTTGAAGTCTTCAATATTCTTAAGTTTCTCTGCGACTTTGTGGTAAGTCATCTTGCTGACGTGGAGCCTATGGGTAATGTCAGACTTGTTGTAGTCCACGCGCAGGAGAGCAGAGATCTCGATTCTTTTAGCTTTAATCTCGAAACATTTGCACATAATAAAAAAAACGTTTTAATGACATGTGCTAGAAACGTGAAACTTTAAGTTTTCTAGAGGAATTCTTTCTACCTCTCAAAAGATAAAAAACACACGAGTGAAACAGAACTTTTGGAAACCCGGTATTAGGGTTTCACTCTCGGAAAGAACAAAGTTCTACTTCTCGACTGCTTGATAGAAAACAAAGTGTAAAACCATCATTTAAACTCCGAATACTTCTTAGTGTTTTAGAAATAGAAATCAATTGCATAATAGAAGAGAGAAACTCTTTCTGGCATGAAATCAACTTCGAGAATTTGGTTGAAAGGAAGTGAAGTATAACATTACTAGACACATTGGATCATAACAGACGACAAAAAAGAAGCCAGGATATGAAATGAATCATTCCTAGCAGTGAAGAAGAAATCTTAAAATCACAAAGAAGATCTAATGGAGTCCGTTGGCCTGGGATTCTTGTGAATTGTCTCGGCCAAGTCTTTGATTTGGGAGGTGGATTTGTCCTGATTTTATGTCCCAGCCGACGCTGCTTGGAAACCTAAAGTGAGAGAATGCCGCTTGTAAGAAACCTGGAAAATTCTAATTTTGTGAGAACTGAGAGGATTTGAAGATGGCAAAGGCAACGGAAATAGACTATTTCGTATCAGGTAACCAAAGAAATTCATGAAATTTTATTTTCTCTTTTGTTGTTTAAAAAATACACGAATATTTTTGTTAGATGATACACGAGTAATTCCACTCTAATTCTTGCGCTCAACCTTCTCTCCTTCCGTCTTATAATCTTAACATGTACAGTATTTTCACCCTCTTCATACACTCTTATACTCTTAAAGGCCTCTTACAACAAAATCAGTAGATGAAATATACTCAACAATCACCTCTCTTTTGGGACGATCCAGATAATCATTTACTCTCCATTATATCATGTCCTTTTATTCTCTTTTCCTTCTCGTTCCACTTCTTTGTGTGCAATCTTCTCTATCTTCCTAAAATATTCACCGCCTTTTTGAAGGATCAGCAAATTCACCTCCTGCCTTCTCTTTAATATTAGCTATGAAGCCTCTTGTCCATATTCAGGATTGTACCTTCACTTATCAGTTCAATACACCCCCATATCGCTCTTGCACTAGCTGAGAGCACCTTTTAACGTCATTTAACATAAGCTCCATCCCATGTTTGCACCTACATTCTCTCATGTCGTCTTAGCCTAACTTACTTGTTGTTTATTGCCTGAATGACGCCTTGTGAGAGAAAGGCGAAAGGACTTGGAATCAAAGTTTTATTTTGTCTGAGGCTAATCTTTTGTTTTTAATAAACCACTTCCAGGAATATTCCAATTTTACAACGGGTTTTCAGTACACATATGACTTCATATTTTCTTCTCTTACTCCCATTTTTAAACCAAAAACATGGTTAGGAGGTTGTGTTCCTTAAATTTAAAATAGTGCCATCGGTTGTACTTTGTCTCTACTAGTCATAGTCTTTCAATTGTGAATGGGAAATTAAATTCCCTTCTTTGTGCAGAGCACTCGACAATGTTTTTAGGTTTTGTATTGAATAAGATTGGAATTTACCACTATTTCTTTATTTTTTCATTTATTATTATTTCACTAATAGACCGCGCATAACATTTATCCCTTGAAAGGAAATTCATGAAATCGTCTTCAGTCAAGATTTGAATTGTTTGCCAACGGGTTCCAAATCCGCTGGAGTTGACCATGCCTTTGACGATAATCAGGATCGGTTGTACTCTTCATCTTTCGCTTCATTATATAGAACCTCCCATATCTCGATATATAACCTCAGTAAACATCTAACTGACGATTCAACAAGTTCATCGATATCGGGTCGTAGCTTTTTTCGTTTTAATAGTAATTATTTTTAGTCGCGTGCGAGTCTAGTCACGAGCGACTCTACATCTCACTATGTCGGTCAGTCCCCGTTTTGCTTTTTTTGTTTTTGTAATAACATTGTGACTAATTGGCTGATTCTAACGAAATTTGAAACCCTTATTTTTTACATTCTCTATCAAATGATATAATTGCCAAGGTCCTCCCAAGTTTAGCCACCATGGAATTAATTTGTTTTAGCAATAACATCATAACTATTCGTCGCATTATAAGTAATCTTTCTCGAATGACATAATTGCCAACGTCCTCCCAATGTTTACCCGGGAATTATTTTGTGATGGCAATAACATCATAACTATTCGGCCAATTCAAACGAACTTTAAAACCCATTAACCGTTTTACATTCTCTTTCGAATAATATAGGTGCCAAAGTCCTCCCAAGGTTAGCCCTCGAATTATTTTGTTGTGGCAATAACATCATAATTATTTGGCCGATTCTAATGAAATTTGAAACCCTTCTGTTGTTGTACATTTTCTTTCAATGGTACAATTGACAAGGTCCTCACGAGGTTAATCCAAGTATTATCAAATATTTTAAGATCGTAAACAAGGTCGAAAACAAGGTCCGCACACCATGTTTTCCAGTGAGCTTGTTTTTAGCTGTAATTTAAATATGCAAAATAGCAAAGTCGTATCATATCAGGGAATTTTATCCTTTATCGCCCATTTCACTGCATTCTCCCCTTATGGACATTTTTCTATGAATCGTGTCAAACCCTTTAAAAATACCAGTACCCATGGCAGAGGACTCTCTAAAGCAACTCCCATGGCGTTGCAATCCGTAGGAAATTCCCTTTTTATTTTGGGAGTGAACATTTTCTTTATGTGAACGGGAAGATCAAACCTGAAATCTTCTTTCATCCACTAGTGAGAAAATAGCGTCAGGTTTTACACGTTTTTTCGAGTATTCTCAAAAATGGAGTAACTTATTTTTTAGACAAATTGATAATTTAATTATAGGCGTGATAATATTTTAAATAGTAAATTGATAAATATTGATGGTATGTATTGATCTAATGATTTTCAAATTGGAGATTTCAATATATTCAATAAATAAAATGATAAATAAATAAGATTGAAAAACTGACTTGTTTAATATTATCTCTTTCTATAATGTTTTTTAAAGGTCAAAAGAAATGTCGCAACCAACAAGGGAATTTTAATGAGGGATTGGAGACGAATGGATAAACAGAAAGAACACAAAGAGAAAAAAAGAGAAGAGAAGATAAAATTGTCAATGGCAAAATTGTGGAATTTATATATTGGGGCCGAAAAGGTGCGTAACATAACTCGTAGATCCCTTTTGTAAAAAACAAACACTCAAAATTATAACACATACAGGTCAGTGTTGAGAGTATAAAACCTGATCACTAAATATATGACACGAAAGAAAATACAATAACCAGTAAAGATTTAATAGTTCAATGAGAAATATAAATATTCCACTAAAAAGAACGATAATTTGTTTCAAATAATTTCTTAAACTTAGAAAATTATTCCTTCTATGTGATCTTAATTAGGCCAAGATCATTCCGAATCAGTCGAGAAAATCTCCTCTGTTAAGTTTTAAATCTTTATAAAGATTCAGAGATCACAATAAAGGTAACAACCTTTTACTTTGTACTCTTTTATATATCTGTGTTTATTTTCTATAAATGCATTGAGTGTTCTTCAGTGTCGTGTAATTAATGACTGCTGAATATTAATTCCCAGGTCACATGCGAATGTTTTGTTTGTCCATTATCAATTAATCTTTTTGTTCTATTAAACTATATTTTTTAAATTTCAAGTCAATTGCATATTTGCATAGGGAATAAAGAGGTCCGTTCTTTTGTATTTTAAGGATTTCATGAAAGAGTGTATAGTTGTTGCAAGAGGATTGAAATGACTTCAAAAGTACAGGCTTTGTAAGACGGTAGCCGGGTGTCTCCTCTTACTTTTTGCCAACAACATAAATGGGCTAGGCAGCGTTTTCTTCTTAGCCTCATAGCCAAGCTTCTGAATTCACTTTCGATCCTCATCCTATCGGTCCAACTACTGGTCTACCAACTGCTATATTTTTTTATGACCGACCATAAAAGGTCTTAAGCCTGATGCAAGGCTAATGAATGATACTTATCGGAGATACTTTGGACCCCACTTTTCACCAACTCAAGTACTTTTGTCCATTTGAATAGTGCGTCATTATCAGCCCGGCAGAATAGCCACCGAAGCTGCTTCGGTGATTTTGTATTTTAAACACGATCAGACTGCAATATTCATGGTCCACCATCAAAGCCATTACCACTAATAAATTGACCTAATAGTTTAAGGAAATTATGTCTAGGCGCCATATTTTTGCTTGATACCTCCGTAACTAGAAAACTAAATGGTGTAGTAGCTATTTTAAATACTTATTAATACTTTTAGCAACACCTTTAACTCCAGCGCTTAGAATTTTATGATGTAACAAAATTCAAACATTAAAAGAGAAATATTACTAAAACTTTACATTAACTCCACCTACAAACTATCCTGTTAGACGAGGCAACTCTAAATACCAAATGAGATTTTGCTGAACGTAATTTACTAAATGGTTTGGGAAAAATCTAAGTTAACTAAGATATAATTATTTATGTATTATAAATCTTCGAATAGGTTTGCATTTTGCCGCTAGGCTTTGTTGTGTTGTGTAGTCAAGTAATAATATTTTGGGTCTTTTTCCGATCGGACTCGGCAGCGAATTAGGCACTTGAAGCTATCGCGAGGTTACGGTTAGGATAAGTTTACGCTAAAGAGTTCAGGGGTCGTAATGTGAGTATCAAATGCAATTGTAGATATCGAAAAGGGAAAGAAGAGACCATTCCAGTAAGCAAATAGTGCTACCAATAAGCAATGATAATCGAAAGTTGTTTGTCTATTTTTCGCATATCATGACTAAAGATCAATTTTAGGCATGGTTTATCAGTGAACTAATAATAAATGAAATAAATCGCTATGTATGTATATTAGTGACAAAGCACAACCGATGGCATTCTTTTAAATTTACGAATCACAACCTCTTAACGCCCATTTTGATGTTAAGAATTGGGAGTAAAATAGAAAGATATATAATCATATCTGTACTTAAAACCCGTCGTAAAATTGAAATGTATTTTAGGGGGTGTAATAAAAACTTAATCAATTGGGCTCCATCTATGATAGCATTAATGAACGAGTTTAAAACATTTATTCCAAGTCACTCAGTTTTTCTTCAATAAGGCGTCAGTGAGGCGCTAAACAACAAGTAAACTAAGCAGCTTGAGAGCTGTTAATTAGATTAGATTGTTTTCCTAATCTTTCTCTGCTCACAAATGAGCCAACTCAAACAAAGAAGACAAAGCTTTAGCTTCTGAATCTCGAAATTCTTCTAAATTGTCTCACTTTTTCGGCCTTATCATAGCAGTGAGGACGAAAATAATTCGTTATTCTCCTTCTCGATATAACCAAACAACATCTAAGGAGGAGGATTTAGCGGAGCCTAGAGTTACTTTATAGCCAAGTAGTCTCTTGGAGGAAAAGTAATAGAGAAAGAGATTTTACAGTGTGTAAGATCAAATTTTAAAGTATTACATAGGGATTAGATTAATACTGCATCAGCCATTTATTGAATATACATTGCGTGTGAAAATAGACGCTGAGAGTTACCTAAAAAGTGATTGTCTCCAAAAGGACTTTCACCAAAGTGATCAAGCTCGAAAAATCCACGTTACATTTGGGATGGGGGCCCACATCCGTTATTTAGCCCCGCTCTCCATCCCTCCGGACTGGTGTATCTCTTTGGTAGCTGTCTGGTGGCGTCTGCTTAGTTAAAATAAAGGATATGTGGGGCAGGGCAGCAATGGTGAAGTAGAAAGACCAGCAGTGCTCTACGGTGCCACATTTCTGAACCAATTGAGCTGAAGTTTGGCACAGAGGTACAGCTGCACAAATGATTTACGTCACATTTTCCTAAATGTTTGGGAAAAATCTAAGTTAACTAAGATATAATTATTTATATATTTGAGAAATCTTCGAATAGGTTTGCATTTTGCCGCTAGGCTTTGCTGTGTTGTGTAGTCAAGTAATAATACTTTGGGTCATTTTTAGATCAGACTCGGCAGCGAATTAGGCGCTCGAGGCTATCGCGAGGTTACAGTTAGGATAAGGTTTGGCCAAGGCGTTCGAGGCTCGTAATGTGAGTACCACCTGTAGGCGAGGTTAGGTTGGGATAGGGTAGGTTAACTTAGGTTAGGTTTTGGAACAAGCAACTGGCGCAAACCTGTCCCTGAAATATTTTCCAATCATTATGTCTTATTTTGACATTTCAAACATAAATAATAGTAATTTTCAACCCTTTGCGCCATGCGTGAATGAAATAAGCGATTGTCTTAAAAGACAATTTTGATTCTTCTAACCAAGTGTCTTTTCGCAATCCAACAATGAAATTGCATTCACGCTTATTACAGAGCCAACGGCAACGAGAAAATGCTAATGAAAGTTTCATAAGACTATTTTTGCAAATTATATCTAACCTAACCTTAACCAAACCTTAACATAGAGGTAAACTCGAAGTCCAAATTCGTTGCCGGGCCTGTTCCACTTTCTTAACTTTCTTTTTTTAAATTAAATTAAAAAGCTAAACAATGTAAATCGAGTATCTTTAAATAATCTATTAAAAATTAATTATTTTGAAATATAAAAATAAATGAAGAAAAGCATATTAAGGAAAAGAAAGTCGCTTCACCTTTCAGGGTCAAGGATTTTCTAATATTTACTTTTTGCTAAGAGTTGATTTAGAGTTGGAAAAAACAGACCTTAGGACTATTTTTTCGTATAGTTGAAGCTTTTATCCAAGTAATTACTAAGAGGTACCAAGTTAAAAGGTGGCGGTATTTTGTGGTTGTATTTTTAGTATATAAAATAAAATTTAGATGCAAAATTAGAGGTGAGGATTGTTTTTACGGTATATAAAAAAAATTTCAGTCGAAAAAATCTAGAATATACGTTTAGAAAATAAGTCGCGAAGCCGCTCCTCCTTTTAAGATATATTATTATGTATTATAATTATTTATTATGATGTACTATCATTATATATCATGATTAGTATTAATTATTATCAATATTATTTATTATTAATTAATAATTTGTAATATAATTTCTTTATTATTATCATTACGGCTCTCCACCCAACGTTTTCTCCCCGCACTTTGCACCAGATGGAGTGTTTCCACCTGTACGGAGTTTGATCCGAGTGCTATGGTGCTTCGGTGGACTGCATGCCATCCTGGAATCACCTAGAAAACAAGGCATAAAAATAATAGGTGATCACCCAACCTACTCGTTAGTGGACCCGCCTATCTCTACTTCTCTTTATTACATGCCCTCCTACCCACTTACACACTCGTTCTCCTATCCTTTTATGTTGTGCCTGTCCGGCGCACTTTCGTCCTCTTACGAGCCTCAGTCGAGTGGCAATGTAACCTCTGACGTCCCTACCTGCTGTGAAGGACGAAAGCCCGCTGGCTACGAAAGGTATTAGGTACGGGAGGTGCTGGACCTTGGACTCTGCTCACCTTCCTCCAGGATACATATTAGGTGGATACGGCAGCAACATCCTTTATGGTCAAGGTTCCTGGACAATTTCGCCAAAATGGCTGGCCGGGTAGGCAAAGCCCATCAACGTTGGACCTGGACCGATTATATGTGTTAATGATCATATTCTTAAATTTATGATCCTACGGAGACTTTTTACTCCTCCAAAAGACCCCTTCTTTATTTTTTCAATCTAATTATGGTGACATCAGTAAGCAAGAGTGGGAAAGCGTATGGAAATCCGCCTTCAAGATTGAACTCCTCCCGGAAGGATGGGAAAAATCAATGCACCCCTCACCCCTTTGACCAGAGACCTGTCTGTGGCGGGCGGCTACTATGGTAAATATGATATGTGATGGCTTGGGGATTCAGGGTGTCACCGAGGCCCCCACTAAGATAGACAGGGTCCTAGTGACCGAGCCCTAGACGTAAGAATCTTCTATGGGGTTGCATCCAGCTTCGGTGCCAAGCAGTGAACCCGATCTGCCCCTGTGAAAGCTTCTCCTTAGACGGCTCGGGCACCCGAGAACTCACTAGGAAAGGAGGGACCTCCTCCCTTGGCTGGTGCCCCACTACCAGCTAAGACCTTTTCCATCTTGGAGGAGAATCTTGCTGAGGCTGGATTATCTAGCCTAGGGGCTCCTTTCGGCGTTGGAGAGACAGGTTCATTCCCCCGCCCTCTTCTCCTAAAAGGAAAAGAAGAGGGCTAAAGGTTTCTCTCATTCCGCGGAGGCTCATGGGAAGGATGAGGTTGCAACCGTTTTGGCAAGAAACCAGGTAAAGATCGGCAAGTCTGGCTGCCAAGCGCCTCCTGTGGTCGGGGGAGGGGGCACTTCAAGAACAAAGGCGCAAGTGCGCTGATCGGAGTCTCGATTACGTCGGGGGCCCGCCTTTAGTCACTACCTGTCATTTTCAAACAAGCGGGCTTCAAACGCTATCTAGTTATTCGGGGCCACTGATGGAAGCATGTTGGTTACGGGCAAAATAGTCCATCAGAAGAGAGCATTAGCTTGCTTGGTTAGAAGAGAGTCGAAGGTATCCCGTTTCTGGGACCAGAGCCTTTTGGCAACTGCTTGAAATCTCTCCGAAGTTGTCATGATTAGTGCCATTAGGACACTTAATAGAACGCCGGCGAGTGTGACACGGCACTTTAAAATGAACGTTAAAAAATGGAGTATTCTATGCACGGGAACGCGTGGACTACTCCATAGATTATATGCCCTTAGATCTGGCCTACCATGGAAGGCTCAAGGTCGAACGTGTGATGATAAAACAGGGAGAGGCCTCGAGACCGTCCCCGCTACATTCTTCGTCACGTTCGACCTTGACATGCTCCCTGAGAAGGTGCGTGCTGATTAGTATCGGTACTGCATGAAAGCATTCATGCCACTGCCGCGGAGGTGCTACTACTGCCACCGCTCCGGCCATAATGATCGCTCCTGTAGACGTGTAAAGTCGTGTTTATCAGAAGTCTGCGTAAGTTGCTTCAAGGCCGCACACGATAAGTCCAAATCGTGTGTAGCAAAGTGTCAATTGCAGAGAGTCACACCTCGCTTTTTTGAAGCAATGTAGTGCATATCTCCTGAAGAAGGGAATCATGGCCGTTCAGGATACGGATCGTCTCTGATTTCGCGAGCCTAAGTACATGGTCATCGCGTGTCTGGCGCTGCCTGGGATCTTTTAGGCCTCAATTTTAAAGAAGGCAAATGATACGAACACGTGTTTCCGAGAAAATTCGGAACACTTCTGCCGGTTTTACTCTTCCAAGGCGCTCCCATATTTAGAACTGGTTGCACAAATGGCTCAACTCTAAGCCTCTGCCTAACACAGGGCTACCCCCTCCCCATTCCTGACCGTTTCCCGTAAGGCAAAACGTCCGTGCAACTGCACCGATTCATTAAACTCACAGGAGGCAACATCATTGAAGGTAGTCCGGGGTTCTTAAAGCTGCCGCCCGAAAGGAAGATAGCTAGGCTGTGTGGCTCCGAGAAGGTGGATCCTCCAAGGGAAGAACCTCGCTTCCAAAGCCCCCTCCCCCTTCAGGCTAAGTTTTTAGGTCGGCGTGCGGAAAAGACTCGTATGGGGAGCCAAACTTCCCTCGATAAGTATTAGAAGGAGATAGGGCCTTTAGCCCGTTGTTCGGCCAAAGATAGCAAGAAGGCCTGCCTCTGGGAAGCGTACGGGCATTTCCTTGAGGGACTATTCTTCGAAGGTGGCCCCGCATCTCCTCCGAGCTAGGTCTTGGATTCATGTTCCTTCATTGGAATTACTACGGACTCCGTGTGAACCGGAAAGAGCTGCGAAGGCTCTTCTCTTCCAGTTCATCGTTAGCTATCTTTTTGCAGGAGACCATGCTAGGTGCGTATCCCCTTCCCACATTCCCGTGGTATAAGGGTTTTTGCCTGTTTTTTCTCAATCTATCTAACTTCCTGCGTGTGGTAGTTAATGGAAAAATTGAGAAATGTTAGACTAGCCTTTTTCCTGTAGAGTGGAAGCCACTTGTGTTCCGCGTGTTGCATCCAACGTAGGATGCTCTGCTTTGAATGGAAAATGCCGTCTGAAAGACTTTATTTCGTATAAATCACTACGGCTCGGTGGTTTTTCGATCTGGACAAGGCCTATGATACCGCATGGTGATACGGTATAATGGAGACTCCACGCAACGCGAGCGAAGGAACGCCTCCCAATATTTATCTCGGAGCTTTTGCGAGATCGTTAATTCCGCGTAAGCGTGGGATTGATAGATTCGCACAGTTTTCTTTGTTTTGTTTTCGACCGACGCCTAACCTAGGAGGCTCATATCCGCAGCACTAGGGTATGTTGTACCTGAGCTATGTACATTTTTTGTTCAGTTACGTTCAGCATCTGGGGTGGTGATAGGGCTACTCTCTTGCTTTTCTATCGATCCATTGTTCGTTTGAAGCTTGACTACGGATATGAAGTTTATGCATCCACAGCTGAGTGTGCATTGGGAAAAGTAGGCTCGATCCACTACACCTGTCTCCGCCTGGAGACCGGTGCCTTCCGCATATCCTCCATTTAGAGCCTACTTGTTGATGCTGGGGAGAAAACTTCGTGTCAAGCTGCATCTGTTCGTTTCCAAGCCATATCCCATCTGTTTGAAGTCAGCGTGGCTGTACCAGGCGCTGCGTCTGTCTTCAAGGCCGAACTAATTGAAATATACCGCTCGGTACCGGAGATAACGCATCGTGACCTGTTCGGAGACCATATTGCTATCTATCGCAACTCACAAAGCCCCTTGAGGGCTCTTGGTGCATTAGAATCTCCATAGCACCTAATTCGCGGAATCCGTGGCGCCAAGGTCGCCGCAAGATGAGTGGATGTCCAGATTATGTACTGCTGGATTCCTGGACATGTGAGAATTGGGGGAATGAGCACACTGATTAGGGCGCCAAAGCGTCTGTGACAACTGGGCGACCAGATCAGTGGTTTGATTTTCCTCACGCAGACTATATGGCAGGAATCAGGGCGCCCCTCCGTGAAGCATGGCAAAAAAAGATGTGAGGCAGTCGAGGGAAACTTAAAATAGCATGTAATTTCACCGCGACTATTCCCATGGACCTAACCCCTAATGCCTCGATGGCTTCATGTCGCTTTCAGTCATCTTAGAATTGGGCACAATCGCGGTACGCATCGCCATTTGATGGATCGCTGACCCTCACCTCATTGCGTTGTGACCCGGACTGCTCCGCACATTCTTGTTGAATGTCCCTGTCTGGGTGATCTTCTCAGACGTTACTTATCCTCCTATCTAGAAAAACTGAGTCACTTCCATTTGTCGCTTGTATTCTGAACGGGTTTGTGTATACATACTTGTAGACTCTCTGACTTTTTGGAAGATGCTGTCCATTATATTTGACTCTATTTGTGTAGGCCACATTTCCTGCGGCGAGGGGAAGCGGTCCTTTCCGCGACACAGGAGCGTGTTTTCTTCTTCTCCCTGCTTTGTTGCTTACTTTGTTTGCTTCTTTGCCTCAATTACAATGCCGCAAATTACCTTCTTGTGATAGAGAAATTTCTTCTGGCTCTGTAAAACAGGAATTTCTTATTGGATATCTTCCTTCAATCCTGGCAAATAGATACCGTGCATTCTTTTAGCAAACCCGGTAAAGATCAGTCTATCCTGGCTGATTTTCTCCCAATTACTATTACATGTGGCAGGTGCAAATGATTGAGAAAATAGTAAATTTTATGTTAGTTTATTTTCTGGAGACCAGAGTTCACTCTTTTATGCTGAGTGGGAATTTCGTAAGTTCCCTCAACGTAGGATGTTTTGCTCCTACTGGAGAGCGACTTATGTGAGGTCTTTTAATGTAAATAGCGTTTCGCCAAGGCGTTTTCGTTATGGAGGAGGGCAAAGATACTTCGTGAAGATGCGGTATCATGGGGTTTCTCCATTTAGTGGGGGCGAGGAATCCTTCTAATCGTTCTAGCTGAATTCCTAGGAGATAATACATATGTGTATGGTTAGGGAAAGCTCTCTCCTGCTCTGCTGGGCAAGATGAATGCTCCCCGAAGACAATTATTTTGGGGCTCTTTCTCTCTTCGCCTTGAATACTAAAGCTGTCACTTAGGTGATTATTAATGATAACCTAGCTACCCCCTCCTTAGATGATCTTTTGATCTCTTAAAGGGTAACACAGATGATACCTACACTGAAGCATCGACTCAAACAGGCACTGAACTGTGTATTTTGTTTTGTCGGTTTTTAAAATTTTTACGGCCAATTTAAAGGTGGTGGATAACTCACGATGACGAAGACTTTAACCAAGCAGACTCTAAACATCGGATCCTTGGCCTAGATTTTCACTTATGCACAATCTGGGATCGTCACATTCGCATTCTTAGAATCTTTTACACCCAAAACAATCAAATGTCTTATTAGTGTCGTTCAAAATAAGGAATGCAATTAGGGATCTCCTTTCAATCTTTTACCGTTGCCTTGTCCGATCAAATCTAGACTAAGGAACTTTACTTCTATGCATCAGTACTTCTGCCACGAATGGTGAGTTTGGTCCACCACAGGTAGTTTCATTTCTGTGACCGGTACCTTCCATCGTCTCCTATTGAGGGCCGCCTTGTCGATGTGGAGAAGATATCCTCGCATTACGTTGTGAAAGCTGGATGTTGCGCATGAATGCATGATTTCATCGTCTCTGAGTTGCCATTAAATAGTTCTTATTTCCTTCTTATCCAATTTAGAGATACATATGCCTAGAACAGACGCCAAGCATATCCCAATCCCTTTGCTTTTAGGCTTATGAAACGCATCGGGATTTTACCAACTCTGAGCGTTCGTTGCAATAGTTCTACTTCCAAGGCTTCTACTGCACAAAGGGTATTTATTACGTTCGTACTCCTTGAAGTATACTTCGTCACAATACTGCTTTTCACTTGCATCCTATTAAGGAAGGTCTCATATTTCCTCTCCTAATTAGCAAAACTATTTTAACTCATGCCAAATATTTGGCTAAAATTACATAATTTATATCTAAAAATTTCCCTAAATATCGTCCTATAATCAAGTCATTACAGAGCTGCATGCTACCACCCAATCAAACAGAAAATCACCTATTTACCATTGCCACTACGAGTCACGCCTGATCCATTCTCTCTTCAGACATAAACTTTACATTGATCTTCATATTCGTCTCACAAACACAAACATCAGCAATATCATTATTTAAGACACTTATTAATTATCTTTCCTTTATCTATCATACTTTTTAGATCCCATCTCAAATTAGGTTAAAGAATGAAGCAGATTACAGTATTTAAATGGCTGCGGTCAGCTGAAAAGTTTCAACCCATTACTGAAAGTGCTTATCGCGCAAATAGAGCCGCAGATTTGTCCGGATTAGTTCCTTCACTATCAACCTCTATCCTGAATTCGTCGCTTTTATAACCGTGCAGGAAGTCAGCATTGGTATTCTTTATTCGCATTTAAAGAAGTAAAGGAGTGAAGGATGATGATAGAAGTAGCCATAAAAATAACGAATATTGACAAGGAGCAGATTTCCTGCATAGGGCAAATTAAAAAATAATCATACGGCAAAATTATCACTTTTTAATGTTGGCATCAAAAGATAGTCAAATATTTCAGGGGAGGAAATAGAACCATTATTATGACCATAAACAGACATAATGAAAGGCAAAAAACATAAGGGAAGTAGTAAGCTCCGCACACACAATATCAGCCAAAATGCATTTGCTATTAGTAATAAAACAATGAATCAAGAATGAACACAACATATTGCACGCTCGATCGTGATTTCAGCACAATACCTTTCTCCCTTTCGCAATAGGAGCAGTTGTCGGTTTTTAGCGTCCACGTAATCGGGTTTTGTAGCTTCCTTATTCTTTTAACTCCCTTAACTTCATCACTTTCTCTAGAAGACCTTTCTTATTTGTCCATTAATAAAACTAAAGTAAATCCCTCAGTTATCCTAGATCCGTCATCGCAATAGTCACTTTCTGAATTTGGGGAATTCACCTACGATCAAAGGATCGTAAAGATTAATTAGGCTCATGTGCGTACTTTCTCTCACATACCAAGATGGAACCAATAACCTTTATAATTCTGAATATTTTCTGCTTCCTACCCTTAATGATACCAGATATTCCTTCGGTTTCTCATCATACTCAATTTTTCTTCCTCCCAAATCTTTTTGTGGGCTTCCAATCGCTCCTGCCAAAGTCAATTCTGAAATTGTGATTGATCTAAAGAGACAAGGAATCCAGTTTGAAAATGTTGAGAATACAAAGAAGGAAAAGAATTAGTAGAAACGATATTAAAGTGAAAGGAATTTATAATGACTGCATCCTAAAATTTCATCAACCACAAATACCATAAATAAACCGCAGATTGGGTACATTTTATTTCTCTTGAATCGAACTAACAAGGAAGAGTACACTGAAAACAAGAACACCGAATTAGACCACATGCAAGTTCGCCTTAGCCCTGTTGATAACACAACTATTTCTTAAGTTCATAGGATTCGGTTGTGCTTGGGTCCATGCTTTTTAACAGGAAAACCAGGAAATCACACCTATTTTGACGTAGGATTTGCCTCAAAATCGGTTAAAAGCAACAGTTCCGGGGTCTCTCGAAGCATGTTTGTCCATTAGCATTGGATATAAAGAAGATAAAGCAACAAATATCTAATCACTTTGGAAAGATAAAGGCGCAACTGAGCCAAAGCAATTTAATCTTTTTCCTTAGCTTTCAGACACAAATTATACTCCTTCCTCGGAGACTGTTGCCTGTAAGGTAAAAAAAGACAGACAAGGAAGGTTTTACAGTGTATGGCGATCCTTTTTGTTATCAGAGAGAATCGGGTTGGTATGGATGGGCCTTAGGAGCTAAACAGGAACGAGTTGCAAGTCTGTAGGCGAGAATAGCCCCAAGACGCCTCTCACAGGCAACCGTTTCAGGATAGTATCAGAAAAAGTTGCAAGCCCTTGTTAAGAAGATGTGAGATAAAACGATTCGATGTTACTTTATTTTATATTAATATTGCAAGGAAAGAGCCTATCATAGTAATTTGTGCGTTTCATGCCTCAGGTAGGCCTCCCGATTAATGAGGTAATGTATGGCATGTGGCAGAATATAACCGAGCCAAAAGAATGGCCGCCTATAAGAAACGACACTTAAACATTATAAATATTATATATATATTTGATTATTTATTCAATTTCTTTGTGTTATTCTTCATTCATATAGTTTTTACTTCAATTAAAACAAAGAAAGATAATAAAGATGAATCGGGAGAAATTGGTGAAGTTTGACGAAATCAAGATGTGCACGATATATAGCTGCAGTTCGTCCTGCATACATTGGAGATGAAAGGGTGTACAACTGCAGAGACTGGGAGCGGAAGGGCGTCCGTTCTTCCAGGTTTAGTTGTAACAGGGACCCTTCCCCCAATATATCATCCACCCCATTGAGGGAAGTCCTAATTCAGGAAAGGATATTAGATTGTCGATCGAGATTAAAAAAAAAGACTCCTTAAGTTTTTGAAAATGTGAAGTCGCAGCAGCTTCACATAAATTTGGAATAATTCAACTCTATAAATACAATTTAATGTAAAAAGTTTTTCTTTAAATATTTTTAAGGAAATTTTATGACTGAAAAATATTAATTTGTAAACTTGACCAAAAAGAGTATGGAAATTAATAGCAACGGCCGTGCCCTGATATTGAGTAGACGCTAGACTAAGTAATCTGTATTGGCCGGGTCACTCGATACCAGCAGTAGTAATATGGATGCTTAGATCCATAGTACTTGCGCTAGTATCGAGTGAACTGTTCAATGAAGATTACCAGCCCTTTATGGGAGAGTGAAAGCGTTCTTCTCCACGCTTCAATTCCCTCTGCCCCAACTCTACCAGATGCCTTTCCCGGATGTCCCTCACTATGATATATTCAACAAGAATCTGCAATCATCTCTCGTTACCTAAAGGTCGTTGAACCCGACTGGTGTTTTACTAGGCATAGTTACTTAATCTTACTTCTGCTCAATCTCAGGGTAGGCCATTTTCACCGATTACCGCACTCTTCTCCCTATCAACTCTGCTGGCGTCAAGGCGATGACTATGCTTGGGCGCACCTTTGCCTTCCGCCTACAGCACCGTGTGTGCCTCGTACTCAGAACAGATTTACGCCTTCCCTGAAGCCCCTCGCTAGTGTCTCCCTCCTGGCTTCCACTGAAGTCGCCCTAGCCCTCTCCTGCATTGTCGTAGGACGGTTCCTGGATTATCCCACTACTCTCACCACAGCCATTCTACCCTTGGGTGATGAGCTTTCAAGATCATCCAATATGAGTGTCACCTTCGGCTGATTTCTCTTCCATGTTTGGGGTGAATTGAAACAAGGCGAATGATCCCGTTACTCGGTCAGCTTCCACCACCCACTTTGCCCAGTCCCATGGGAAGAAGATCCTTCATCTGCAATGGCATTCTGCTTCACCAAACTTCACACCGATAAATTCCCACATGGTTATGGAGCCTACACATTTTACCCCCCTCACCCCCACCCCCCGTCATAAAGAGCTGGTGCTGTCTAGCCTCCTCATATTCTCTCTCCGCTGTTCTCTTTTTACCTGCCTCTTAATAATATGCTTAAATTAACGGCGTAGGGCGCATTTGCATCGATCTGTAGGCAGCTCCGCCTCTCCAGTGAAAGAAAGAGGCCTAAAATATACGTTTGAAATCATTTCGGAAAGGGAGGGGTCTCCTAGGGTACTTCCTTTCCTTGTTACTTTTCTTTTGATAACAGTTAGCGAGCAGTCAAACAAATAAGTACCAATAATTCAATAATGGCGATTTTGGATGCATAGGAGCACTCGATTAACATATCATAAGCTACGGAATAAATAACTTTAGTATTCGAAGTCCTGAAAATCGAGGTATAAAAAATTAACTCCTATCTTAGCTTTAATGGGTACATGCCTATTCATTTTCACCGATATTTCCATCTATTGCACTGCTTCTGCTAGTTTAATATCATATATCATTTGTGATAGAAATAATATATCATTAAACCAATGAGCTTACTGTGACTTCCATAACTTTTTTAATTTTTGAGAATATAATTAAAAGAGTGTAAATAGGCGAGGTCTTATTTTAGGTTGCGATTTTAGTTCAAAACACTTTTTCAAAATAAGTAAAAGCCAGCCACATTTTTACAAGAAGCTCCTATTCTCGTCATGTCTGTAAACCCTAACTAAATTTTGTCTTATCTGGATAGAAATCGCTATTTTTTATCATAAAATAAGCCATATATAAATAAAAAATTAGAAATACAAAAACAAAAAGGGTTTTATGTTTTAATAAAAATTTTATTGTACATAAATGTCCCTAAGTTTTAGAAAATAGCTAATCGAGAATGTAAGTTATGGCCTACATAACTGCTTGCTTTAATATACTCTTAAGCTAACCAAATTCTAGAGTAAAAAAAGAAATATATTTAAAGTATTCGTTAAAATGTTGATTAAAAACTTACTTTATATAATTATAAAATAATCATTATGAAAGTAGACAGAATGTACAAGTCTAAATACCACGTACATTAGTGTATGCAGAAATACCTCGACACAAGCTGCGAGTCCCTCCCGTATTCCAAATTCACCTTTCGCCTCGAATTCTCCTTTTCCCCTTTTCGCACCAAAGAGACGAACAAATTTGCGGCCGGTCGCTCAGGAAAATGTCTGGCTTGAAGGACACCTGCTAGCCGACGAAAGTCCGAGTTTTTCCGCCGTCGTAAACCACAACGTGGAGCAAGGGTAGCACGAAGGTGTGAAGGATTTACTCTGTCTGGCGGCAAATGAAAAGGTTTTTAGCGCTATGATACGGATTTTATGAGAAGTCAGTGCTCTCTCCCGATTTTTGCTCGTGAGGAAAATAAAAGCGAAAATTCTCCCTTGTGTCAGGCAAAAGATCTTGGACCTACGTTGTGAAGAGAGATCGTCCCACAAAGGAAACTGTTCGCCCGTTGCAAGAAACTTCTCGGGGAATTGGTGTGTTGCTTCACGGTACTTGTAGGTGCCAAACTTCTCGCAGCCCCCCTCCCCTTCAGATTCAGAGGTTACACAGGACCTCCCTCTGAGGATTACCCTAGACGTAGCTAGGTAATCAGTTTTGGCTACCCACTCCAGGAGCCAAATAATCAAACAGTCACTTCGGGGAAGAAGAAGTCCGATTTGAGCCACAGTTTGGCTCGCCTTTGTGATTCGGCATAGGATCATTATATCACCGGTCTAGGATTACCTTCTCATTTGGTAACCTTGGACGGCCGGACTAAGTGCGATCACCGTCACCAGAAGAAGATCTTCACCGTCATTCTCAAAATACTTACGAACTCAAAGCTATCGTTAAAGCGAATCACCCCCTCCTCTAACTTCACCAGTTTATTCGTTAACTAGAATTCCCATCCCGAGCCCATAACTCGAGTATTAGAAGTGATTAATTCAGTGCTTAATTCCATAATGTTATTCCATTCATTCTGTCGGCTGCCATTATTACACAAGCATTCCAGTGAGTAATTTTCAAGTATAATCCCCACGACATTAGGTAAGACTTACTTATTCAGTACAAAGATTAATTCGATTTATACCTATATACGCTGTTTGATATTTCTAATTCATGTACATTAAAAATTATTTTTGTATCTGTGTGTTTAACTATTTTGGACGATCCTTTGGCAATTAATAAGCAATCTACTCGGCTTAAATCTCAATATTACACAGGTCCACCCATGACTGCTTTTTACATAGTGAGGACACATTCAGGGGATCATTATCTTAATTTTGATCAAAAGGAAAGCACCAGGGTTATTCTTCTTCACTGGAAGTGGCTACGGTAGGTGCATTAGATACACTTCACCTCCGCTTCACCTTGGTGCATTAATAAAATATATTTCTAGGAAGTGGGACCGGGATTACCCACTCACTAAACCTCAACACCAAATTTATTTATTTGAATTCAACAAATTTGCTATATGTTTCCATCGATCGAAGAAATTTTCCATTTCAGTTCTACCTAAAAATGTTTCAATATTTTGGTGCCCAGTTAATTTTTGTTTTTGTTGTTTACCGAAGCAGCAAGCTTTGCTATATACGCGGTTTTAAAAATCCATTAGAGAAAAATATATAAGGTAATATATCTATCTATCAGAAAAAAATATATAAATTTATGAAATATCTAGGAGATTTATGGAGCAAATATGATTTCACTTAATATGAAGCTATTTTTTTAATATAAATATTTATGATTCCATTAAAATAAAATATTCTTGAATTATTCAACAATGCCGTATTTCTACCAAAGTTATATTCTGCATTTCTCTGCCTCAGCTTCCGAGAGATCGTAATCTGGAAATGTTACGAGGAATTTTATATTTTACTTGATAGTTTTTTAGCACAAAATATGTATAAGAGGATATATTACCAGGAGAAGACCAAAATCTAGACATAGACCTGACTAGACTGAAAGACCAAATTTGGAATACAAATGCCCTTTTGCATATAACTTGCGGTTTCATCCATCCTAATATGTACAAAGTGCATGTACAACTTATAGCCATGCTTATTTTATATCTATAGTTTATCATGCATTACTTGCCATCATTTAGTCTGAAGCTACTGTAAGTTTTAGGATGGAAGCCTCAGTTTCCGAAATTATCATGACCGCTAATATATATATATATATATATATATATATATATATATATATATATACAGCCTCTGGCAAAATTATGGGGCAAGTATGAAAAAGTGAAGACTATGATTGAAATTTATTTACTTATTTCATACTTAACACGATACAAATAAACATTTTTGTTTATTTTCTATTAATAATTAATATTTGATTTGTCCTTTTGCTTTTTTAACTCTTGAAGACGTTTTTGCATTTGGGCATGAATGGCTGGGGCAACCTTCTGCCATTCAAGGTGTGATACTAACGTTTATTCCAATTTTTTCAGCGATTATCGTATTGTTAACCCCTTAACTATGGAGCACACAAATATGTGCGTTCGTAAATTGACAAGCTTTTGCGGAACGCACATATATGTGTGCCTCTGTTTTTTTTTTTAACTTCAATCTGCGGAGCGCAAATATTTGATTTATAAGTTCTGATTGGCGATTGGCTGATAAGTTGTAACCATATACGTCACCAATACACGGAATACTTAATTACGCCATATTATTTAAGAATTTGAAATATGCCCAGCTATAAATGACTAAGAGTAATAAAAACGTTGTCAACACATATTAGATGATGATAGTGATATGTCACTGTTTCATCATAGTGATTGAGATAGTGATTTGGATATAGATAAAGTTTTAGATAACCATTCTGAGCATGATTTGATTGAGAGTGATGTGACTGAAACTGATTATTGGGGTGCTTTGGGGGCAGCTTGTGATTCATTTGTATTTTCGGATAATGTTGGTTGCAAAATAAATAAAAAAATAGAAGCAAATAATATTTTACAATTTTTTTAATCCGTAGAGAATGATAATTTTATAAAATTTATTTGTGATGAGACAAACAATTATGAACTGAGTTGATTTCTGATGCAAGTAGTGCATTAAGAGTATAAATGACCAAGTAGGCTTCATGATTAGAAAGATATTTCTGTTTAGGAATTTAGGCTTTTGGCGGCCATTCTGCTTTTGATGGGATTGATCAAAAACCAACGTTACATTCTTATTTCTCTAGAAGCCCAATAACAAACACACCCACGGTACAGTAAAGAAGCCCAATAACAAACACACTAACGGTACAGTAAATAATTTATTAATTTTTCATAGTTTTCTATAATATTTATCAATTTGTTTGTGGAATTAGATGGTAATACAATTGCACAATAGATAATATAATTAATAAAATAAAATACAAAAAGTAGAAATATATATAAAAAGTACAATAAGGAATTTAAAAAGGTAAAATACAAAATAATGAAAAAGATAAAATTCGCAGTTAACTTAAAAGTGGTAATTTTTTGATAAAAAATGTCTCCGAAGAAACAGATTCCGGAAGCTCAAAGATCTCAAATCATTGCCTTGTCCAGAGAGGGATTATCCCAAGTCAAAATTGCAAGAAACTTTACATGCTCGAAAAACCGTGTCCAACAACCATTAGAAGGTACAATGATACCAATTCTTTCAAAAAAGATGATGGTCAAGGCCGCAAAAGTCGCAAAGGTGTACAACTCTGAGGGAAGAGAGGTTGCTGAAAAGGACATCTCTGGCCGATGAAAAAACCCTTCTCTGATGTATCTGCTTTGTTTCGGGCGGCAAAAAACAAAGTGATATGGAGACGCACAGTGAGGAGAAGGTTATTAGAAGCTGGGCTAAAACAATGTAAGGCTAGAGAAAAACCTTGGCTGTCTCAGGGAATCAAGAGGAAGCATCGTCTTGGACAAAAGAGCATGAAAATTGGAGTGATGATCATTTTACTAAAGTTGTCTGGTCTGATGAAAGCAACTTTGACGTAGATCCTCCATATTAGTTTCCACTAATTTATTGCGCTTGTACACATTTGTATTGGATACCAAACTGATCAGTAAAATTTGTATTTCTCCTCAGATCTTTGGAACCCTCGGAGCTGTTTATGTTCGTCGAAGAGTTCGAAAAGCTTAGGATCCGAGATATGATGTCCTAACAGTTATATTTGGAGCTCCCCGTATAATGGTTTGGGGTGCAAGTCATCTTTAGGTCCAGCATTGTTGTTCACTTGTCAGGGCAGAATGAATTCCAACACTTGCACTAACATGTTAGACCAGGTTTATCAATCTTCCTTACGTAAAAGTTTCAATGATGATATACCAGATGCTGTAATCTTTCAACAAGACAATGCCCAATACCACACGCTTCGAGTCTCAAAGGTTTAGTTTGAAAAGAAAGGGGTGACGTGGATGGAATGGCCCCCTCAATCTCCATACCTCAAATCTATCCAAAATTTGTGGTCACACTTCGGCACAAGAGTGAGGGTGAACAAATGTTCCTCTTAAAAGTGAATAACTGTTAGAGACAAAATTCATGATGAGTGGCAGAAAATTGAGTGGTTATAAGAGCAAAAGAAGGACACATCAAATATTAATTAATGATAGAATATACGCAAACATGTTAAGTTTTATTATGTCAAGTATGAAATAAATGAGTTTCAATCATATTCTTTACTTTTCATACCTACCCCATAAATTGGCCCAGCACTATATATATATATATATATATATATATATATATATATATATATATATATATATATATGTTTTGTTAAAGATTAGGTTGTATTTTGATTTTATGAATTTTATTTTGGAACGTTCCAACTGGCAAATGCAGATTTTTGTATCTGGTTGGAGATTAAAGATCCGTTGAGGAAGATCCATTTAATTTTTTACAGCTAATTTGAGTTTTGGCCGTGAGCTTTCATCTTTCTTAAGTCATTTTCAGACGGAAACCCCAGTTATTGTTGAGGCTGCGTTGATTTGGTGTTTGCCCTTGGTTTTGCCTCCTTCACCGGTGAGGTAGCTCATTGGTGGTCGTGAGCAGCGAAGAATGAAATAGATTTTCATTCTTTGGTGCTTTTATAGGTCAAAGTCGGAGTACCATGTTCCTTTAGCAGAAAAAGTGAAGTACTCGCTTGGAACTGGGGCGTTAAGTGTTAAGTTTGGGGCCCATCTCTCAATTCAAATTAGTTGTAAAAAATAAAATGGATCTTCCTCAACTGATCTTTAATCCCCAACCAGATACAAAGAAATCTGCTTAGCCAGTTGGAACGTGCTAAAATAAAATTGATAAAATCCAAATACAACCTGGTCTTTAACAAAACATGTATAGACGAGAAGCTGGTACCAACATACACCGATATATATATATATATATATATATATATATATATATATATATATATATATATTATGTAAAAGCGCAAAGAGTAGAAAAACGTTGGTGATATATTTCGATAAGTGAAAACTTATCTTTTCCAAGCCATCGAAATAAATAAGAAAATTTCCAAAAGGGCGCGAAGTGAGGATGCGCAGAAGTCAGCTGACGGTTAAATTTCGCTACGTCATATTACGTCACGCCCTCTGTAGGTAAAAAAGTATTATCATTATTCAATATATTTAAAACTATTTGATCGCTTTTGCAGAATATTTTAATGTTTTCGAAAGTATTTTCCTTTAAGATGAAAATTGCTTCTGTAATTTGCATAATCTGCGCATCTTTAACTTAGACGATGGGTTTCATACTGCCTCACCAAAATCATTTTCTCTCTCTCTATTGTTGACCAAGGAGCGGCTGAAGTTACCCGACAGGAGGTCCCTTTAGGGGGTTGTTTAACACGTCGTTCTAAATTTATAGTTTATACAACATACAGTATATCGTATAGCAATTAGAACAACATATTTCATATATTTAACTTGAAGAGGACTCGGATTTTGTAATATATTTGTCACAAGGATTCTTCAGGAGATTTCGAAAGAGAGGAAATTTTATTATTTCCAGTGGGAATGATATTTGTGCTATCTTTAGAAAGTTCGCCAGGAAAATTAAGGTAATTTGCCTTTTTAGCTGCATTGCATTTGCTATAAAATCTATTTCTAGCCTCCCAGAGAAAATCTTCGGTGAAAACTCGGGAAGATTGGGGGAATCGCCATTTTTTCAGGATTTATGTCTCTGTGTCATTTATTTCTCATAATAAGAAAGACATTCTGGTTTATATTGAGGTCTTAAAGTACTATTTATTAGGTGAATAGGTTCATTGTATTCGATTGTCAAGCACAGAATTTTGAAGGAATGGGCTATGTTAATCTCTCTCAAATTAATTATTCCCCACTTATAATTTGTTGAATCTTAAAAAATATCTTGTGAAGCAAAGTGGTGTTCCTCCATAGTCTTAGCCCCTAAACGCTTAAATAAATCGTTATTTCTGCAGTTTTATCATATTACTTTCTGACAAAATTAAACGTACTTTACACGGAATAAGCAAAAGAATCTTATGCAGTTTTAAGCCACCTTCAAAATAGACATGGAGTAGATCATGTGGTCTATTTTGAGTCCTTTCAAGTTGAATTTATATGACATTCTTTATCGTCTATCGACCCGGGAAACGTGAATATCTTTCCGATAAACGCCCTGTTAGTAATGCTCTTCATTCCTTTTTTATAATAGAGAACATGATTAAAGGAGTTACCTTACATAGCTGTTGGGTATTTAGGAAATCAACATCTAGACCATCCGCATTTAGCTTAATGGAATGGTCATTGTTGCCGTTTGTGTTTTTTTTAGCACCGATAAAGAAATCGAAAGAGATATGTTGTCTTTTTCGGTCAATATCTTATTTAAGCACACTTTAAGATTTGACAATGAGATAATGGACCGATGGATAACCTGTTTACCTCTCCATGAATTTAGATAAGGTTTGCCTCTCTTTATGATATTAGAAACTCCAGAACAGTTTTATGGAAATTTTGAATTGCCTCAGTCAATATATCGTGCTTAAACCTTTGGTAGGCGAAGAACTTCTAGATGAACAATACCAGATTTTATGCTTATGTTTAGAGTGTTTCAGTTTCCACTTTGAGTGTTTTTGAAGTAAATTTGTGTTTAGGTTCTTCCTAATTATGAGGTAAAGTGAAATCTGGCGTTTGATGGGAGTGTCAACCACTTTCAAAAGTCAATAATCTTTTTTTAAGCTTTGGAATTCCTTAAGGTTTCCGTGGAGAATGCATTTTACACTTATAAACTTGCCCCAGTAATTTAATATGTAGTCCATCAACTCGAATCTTTTAAGCAAATGACATTAACGCTTCTTTGAACCATTCAATTGATAATTAACGAAGCGATTGTTTTTCTTGATACTTGATTTAATTGTTGGAGTAATGGGGATTCGTTTACTTATCCAATGAAGCTCAAGTTACAATTCCTAGTTTATTAATGTCCCAAAATTAAGAGTAATAATACCATAAAAGACTTTTAATCATAGTATTTGTAAACGTGACGATAAAGGAAATTATATGTGAGCGTTACGAAGATTTCCTCATATGTGAACTTACAAAAGGATGAAACTGGGTTTTCTAGATCCAATTTTCTGACTCTGAGATCAACAATGTAGGACCCTAGGTACACACACAGTGTCTTTCGAGGAACTAACGATGCCATAAACACATTTATACAACTCATCCCTCCGATAAAATCTGTATTGCTTCAAGGAATGAAACAGCAATATTATGCATTATGTATTTATGACGCTCCGAGAAATTTAGTTTCTTTTGGTGTTGACCGAAAAGAAAAGAAACGCTTTCCCCATAGCCGGCTTACATTTAAGAAATTTGGAACTCAGAGATTCATTAACTTAAACACATGACGTGCACACACTCCGTAGAGTAAAAATAAGATGAGATATTTGAAAAAATCAGATTTATTCTACCCTGTTTTTGATAACAGTTGGATAGATCACGCTAACTGGAGACGCGAATTGTAATTGCTTCTCGAATTTCACATAAAACGAAGTTCGCTGCCATCGGTAAATTGATCTTATTCATATCTGATATCGCAAAGGCTCCCTATTTATTATTTATTAGTTTTCATGAAGCTTATCCTATTGAATGTCTTATTCGACATATCATTTGAGTTGGGGAATTAGAATCAAGATTGACTTGTGAAATGGTGTCGCACCAACATAACGATCCTCGAAACACCTGCCGAAAATATTTAAGCTATATGGAAGAATCATTCTCTTGCATAATCAAGCTGCGTTAATTTCCCGATTCTAATGAAAATTACATAATTTATGCCTCCACTCATTTAACAGACCTCAGCAGACACGCAATAAATAAAATGAGAACACAATTGCATTTCTTTATGTTAGATCGCCTGATTAAAGGAACTCTTCCTGTCCACCCTTATAAAAATAATAACTACTCAAGTGTATATTTGCTGAAATAACTGTTTAAAGATAGAGGAAAATTCAAAGATCAATAAATTTCTGCTCAAAAGCGAATTCTGATTAATTCATCATTTTTAATAAAACTGTTGAGAAAAATCTCAGCCTGCAAACTCCTTCCCAAATCATATAAAAAATTACTCGTTATAAATTTAATTATTTTCAGATTTATTCCCACTTCAGCTCTAACTTTCATTCGTGTCTATTAAACTTCGGTCCTTATCACAAATAATATTGGTTTCCTCCTCACAAAACTGCTATTAATCCCGACCAATTAATTTCATGCTTTAAAACATATATTTTTCCCAGAGCTCCGCGTTTTTAAAACACAAAATAATCACCCAAGAACCACAAGTTTAAATTGGTTGTCTCATCGTTAGTTACAGGAAATTAATTCTAGAAATTAATTACGTATTTATGTGCGAATTATTGCACCAACAGTAGTTTAAATGAGCCGGTTTGGCTTCTTTGTTGATTTACGCCTTTTTTTTTCTTCCTTAGGCATTTGGGGGGATGGGGTCGTGGTTAGATGAGTAAAATGAATCTACTTGAAAGATTTTGGTCTCTTTCTTTAGTTGTTTATCTACCTGAACACATTAGTTTTGTTAGGAAACTTGGTTGACATTACAATGAATTAGATTAATATGATCAACCTTGGAAGAATGAAAAGCAATACATATATATTTAACCCCTGTTTAATGAATTTTAATTTAATATATCTGTTTAAGGAGGAATCAACCATCTAAGAGAAACTTGCTGACCTTTTCATCTCTATTATATTCTCCTATGGACGAATAGAAATGCGAATCTCTCTGTTTTTCAATCATTTAAGAGTGAATATTTTCGCTCAGAATGATTGACACGTGGCTATCAATTCTTCCTTCGTATAATTCCTTCTCTTTTTCTAAATGTTACATAATCCTTAATGATTGCTTCCTTATCCCATTTCGCTACAAGTGGACACAATAAGTTTTGAGTACGCCAGTGAGACTAGTAGAATTGGGATCTGTTGTTCCATTGCTGTCAACTAAGACTAAGGGGCCATATCAAGAATAGGGGACCCAATTTTACCAAATCAAGAATAGCCACCCTAAAAGCTCCTATTTCGAGAATTTCGACCCCAATATAAATATCATGTAAAGGAAAAAAACAAAAACATATCTCAACTTTAATTAAATCCAAATAAAAGGTATATTAATTTATTAAAACATACATTGAGTAGAAATTGCATTATACAAATTAATTAACCTCATTACTTTATTTCTTCCCATCCAAGGAACTGTTTTAAATAACCAGGAAAAAATCCGCGCTTGCACCCTCCATTGTTGCTACTTTTTGCCTTATGTCTTCCACAACACGATTCATTATTGTGTGTATGAACGCCTTTGTGTGGAAAAAATATGGAGAGGTAAATTGCGGTTAGCACGATGGCCAAGAAATATCACCTAAACGTGAAATTAACCGACCATGGTTGCTTTCGCTGTATGTGGTTTCGCCCCATCTTGTCGAAACCAAATATCGTGTAATATCCAATTAATCTTGTATCATTTCTCTGTAAGTGGCCCCTGTTACTGTTTTTTTTCCCGTCAGCATCCCCGAAGAAGCGGGGACCAATGATTCTCGAACTGGTTATGCCGCACCAGACCGTAACATACATGAAATGTCTGCTCGTGTATTATCTTGTTTTTTTTTAGCACACAGAATCTGTAATTTTGTTTATTAACGTATCCATTAATGTGAAAGTGGTCTTCTTCGGACATGATTAGGCTCGAGGTAAAAGTCGGATCATTGCTTAGTCACAAAAATGCGCTCGCAAAGTTTCTTCGTTTTTGATAGTCTGGAATAATCAAATGTTGAGGTATTTGAATTTTTTTATGGATGAAGTTTCAATTCTTTTGTTAGGATGCGTTGCAATGATGTTCTATAAATTTATAATTGACTGGAACATATCCAAGTTGACATTTGTGGCTGTTGTTAAACAGTGGTTAACACACGCTAAATGGCACATGAATTTGTCGCAGATATTGGTCTACCAGAGCTTTCTTCATCACATGTACTTACTCCTCATTGTAAGAATGCAATGCCTCGGGGGGACATTTTGTTGATTAAATACTGTCCTAAAGTACCTCTATACAGTACCATTTAGTCATTTAATCATCACCATGATCATGATGATGATGATCATCATCATCACTAACTCTATAATTAAGAACGGGATTTTTCGGAGTATTTGAATAATAATTTCATCTTAGTTTGATTATGACTTAAGTATATTTTAAATTTTTATCAAGGTAATTTCTAAGAATTTCTTTAGAGTTTGAAAAAAAAAAGTGTTTAGTTCAGAAAAAATAAATATGATTATCCAATGATTTATAATGTTTTAAAAGAAAATGATTTACAATTGGCGAAGTTCAGAAAATTTATAAAAATTTAACCATGGTCTCACTTTTTAGATTTTAAATTTTAATCTTAGTAGCGAAGCCATTGCCTTGTCCATTTATGAAATAATTTGTCACATTATGGGTTAATAAATATTATTGTGTATTATATTAGGTTGAGGTATAAGTTCTTGCGTTTTTTAATGTTGTGTTGATTTAGGTTTTGTTGACGTGATTTGTGCACATATTAAGAAACAATAATAAATAATGAGAGCAAAATTTGTAAAGGTTAGGCTACGTCTCAACAGCGTTGACTAATAGGCTTTTGCTTAGGCTACGTCTTGAAGTTGAGTAATAAGTCATTGCAGTTTATTTAAAAGTTGTGTTAATTTAATTTTTGTTCTGTACCCTCGAAATGAAATGTCAAGTTGAAAGAAAGGCGCATTTTCGACACTTGTTGTTATTGATTTTCAATCGAGACGGGCACAATGTAAACGCAGCCAAAGCTCGTCGCGATATTTGTGTTGTGTACAAAGAAAATGCTTCATCAGAAAGGACAGCTCAATGGTGGTTTTCACGATTCAAAAACGGTCATTTCAATCTTAATGACGAAGAACGTTATGGTCGCCCCCTTAAGTAGGAAGAAGATCAATTGAACGACCTTCTTCATGAAAATCCTCGTTATTCGACTAGAGAATTGGCTGTATAATTAGCGTGTGATCAGAAAACTGTGGTGAATCACCTTCATTCGATGGGGAAAGTTCAAAAACTCGGTGCATGGGTTCCGCACGCTTTGAGAGAAAGCAACAAACTTCAACGCTCCACGATTGCCGCAGGTTTGCTTGCTCGTCACAAGGCTACTCGTGCATATAAGGACAGATTTATTCACCGCATCATCAACATGAACCATCGAAAACAATGGCTTAGCCCCAATAAATAACCACTTCTGCTATTAAAGCAAGGACTTCGTCAAAGGAAAGCGCCAAACAATCCAATATTATTCGAGGGTTTATGAATAATTAGATCAATGTTTTCCTACCCTAAATTTAACTTTATCCTCATATTTTTAATAATGTGGCATGAATAATTTGGGCCACTGTATCTTTGTCTGATTTGTAAGGTCCATTCGTGTGACATATTCTTTGCCATAATCTTAACTAAGCCACGAGAGGTAAAGAAAATCACTCTGCTTTGCAACAGGATTTGTTTATGCAACTAAAGTTTGATAGAAGAATTAGCAACTCTATTTACAGGACGTTCCTCGTGCATTCTCGAATATCCGATTAGAGGAAAGAGCAAGTACTGGTCAACCTTTTTTGAGGTGTACACAAGTTTTTCTCTTCCGAACCAAAGCTTTTTCTCTCTTAAAGCTTCTCTTATCAACCTCACACTTCCTGCTGATCAGTCTCCTGAAATCGTTCTCTCAGCCAAGCTAAGGTGTCATTTGATGTGTGGAACCACTGTCAAGTAAAGGGGACTATTGCAAATTTATTTTAAAGAAGGCACAGAAACATTCAAGGAACACTCGATTCTTAGATATATAGGAACCACTGTTTATCTCACGTATTCGATTCCATTTTGATCGACGAAGCCTTTAGGCTGCTATTCATGCCTTCGTCTCCTCACGCTTAGACTACTGCAATTCTCTTTTACTGAATCTCCCTTCCTTGTCACTTCGCCCCCTACAACTAGTTCAAAATTATGCTGACAAGCTCCTCCTTCGCCGCCCCGGTTCTTTCCTTCGATGCCTCTGTTATAGGAGCTACACTGGTTACCTATTCGCTTCCGTACCCACTATAAAATTCTTTTCATCGCCTACAATGCTCTAAACCTCGAGGCTCCACCTTATCTCTCGTCTGCCCTCTCCCATGGTAAAACTCCTCGGGCATTCCGGTCTTACCTCGCTTCCCCCCTGAACACTTCTCGTTCTGTTCTCTGCTTTATGAATGACTGTTCTTTGTCATTTTGTGCTCCTAGACCCTGGAATGCTCTTCCTGCCAAGGTCCGATCATCTTCCCCTCCTTGCTACTTTTAAACGTCTTCTGAAGACTCATCTCTTCAGAATTGCCTTCTCTTCCCTGTAAACTTTCTTTACACTCGCTACACAACCTGCGCTCTGGGAGGACTAACATCCCTGAAGGACGCATTATAAATACCTATTATTATTATTATTATTATTATTATTATTATTATTATTATTATTATTATTATTATTATTATAATAAATTAATAAATACTTTTAAAGAATATCTAAAAAATCCTCCGAATTCTCTTTGAATCCTTAATAAATTAAAAAAAGAATCCGGATATCATGGTTATAAAATCTTCCAACGGCAAAGAAGTAGTGATTTTAAATCCAGCTTCATAAATTAAAAAAATTGTTTCTATCCTCTCCGATAACTCGACCTATTTCTCAATCCGTTCAAATCCTCTTGAAAAACAAGATCAAAGCCTAACTGCCGATCATTCCCCACATATAGGGAGTTCCTAAGATTCATAAGACGGGGTTCCCCTATGCCCTTTAACCTAAAATAGGGGGAGTTGTACCAAGAACTTAGCTAAGTGCCAGTCCAGACCCTTTCCCCTATTCTCTGAATTATCTCAGTTTCCCATATAAGGAATCCTGTATATTTTATTAATAAAATAAGAAACTTTGACCTTTGCCCTCCCGCACAAATCCTAAATTATCATAGATCTTATCAAGTGTTGTACCAAGCAACCACAATTATTTAACAATAATAGTTATAAGCAAAAGGGGCGGTTTCTTCGTAGTTGTTCTCTCTCTCCGGTCCCAAACTTCTGCCATTCTACTACAAACAACGACGCTTTTTTAAATTTCAACAAAAGACCACTTCACAATGTTGTTCATCCATTACCTATACATAAAACAGCTCACGATGTAATTGCGAGGCCTAATTTGATCCCTGCAGAGTACGTTACATGCTGATTAATATTTGTGATCATCTTGCTTTAGCCATACAACTCAAGCCCTGGAATTTAGCTATCAGACTGCACTTTCTGACGCGACATTCAACGCCAAGAGACCTCTGTCGACGATTTCCTTTATACGAGAGACAAAGAGGAAAATAATTCAACAAAATTAGAATCTCTTTACATTAATTTCACTAAACCTCTTCGAAACTCGGATACAAGTCATCTATTCCTTTTTTTTACAAATTAGGGACTCTAACTATTTCTTTTGCAGATTATCCATATTTCAATTATACTAAAGAATCAGCAATATAAATCCAGGAAGATGGGTTTTTATCCATAAATATGGAAAATACTATGAAGGCAAGTATAATTTTAGGATATATATTTGTATATATATATATATATATATATATATATATATATTTCTCGAGAATTATTTGCAAGAGCGCAATCATAATTATGCGATTAAGAAGGAAATTTTTGGCTAACTAGCTCTTTATCGAAGCCCTCGAAGGAGCTCTTCTCACATATACGAGAAGTTAATGCATAAAATAAGATTTTATAAGAGAGCCAAAGACTCTCTTTTGGTCACCCTTTTTAATTGTCTAAGAAAATGGAAAATTCGTTTTATCGACTCTAGCCACGTCCTGTAAAATCGACAACTATTTGCAATAGGGCAGTCATAATTATGCGGTTAAGGAGAGCAAGTTAGCCAAAAATTGTCTCCTTAACCGCATATATATATATATATATATATATATATATATATATATAAAAGAGAGAAATTTGACGCTAATGAGCAATGAGACAAGAAACGGGACTTTTTTAAAGGTAAGAGAAAGGGACAATAAAAGAACACTAGGATCAAAGAGAGCGGAGGGCGGCACAATGATGGCAATTCTTTACTGAGAAGACAGAAATACCCTCAGTGGAAAATGTTTTGAAATTCCTGTCCGGGACTCGAACCTGGGTCTGGTGATTGCCGGGCAGATGCTCTACCGTTAAACTACCAGGCACAGTGACTCTACTTCCCCCTAAGCGTTACCCCATCGAACCCAGTATCTTCCTAAGCTAGGAACCTCTAAGGAATTTTTATACGACCTTTAAAAAACTCCTGTTTCTTAACTCATTGCTCATTCGCGTCAAATTTCTATTTCTCTTCTATTATATTGTTATATAGTCTGCAATTCAACGTTTCTGCATCTTTCTTTCTGTCTTCAAAATTGTTTTGAAAGAAAGAAAATGAACATAGCGAAAGCGCTATGGTGGTTTTTATCACCCACAGAACTTGTATTTGCTCTTTCTCTCTCTCTCTCTCTCTCTCTCTCTCTCTATATATATATATATATATATATATATATATATATATATATATATATATATATATATATATATATATATATATATATATATAATATTACGTTATACAATATCAATCATTAACTTCAAAATGAAAAATAGTTCTTCCGTTTTCGTCATCAGTTCCATTATTTATTCAATTTATCATTAAAGTTATTGATTTGAGGCTGAAAAATTAATCTCAATTCCTCAAACGAATTGTTTTTTTTGCCTACGATAATAATCAAATTTGTATTCAATAGGGATATTGTGTTACCATTCTTGTCCCAAATTCTCGCCTCCACCTTTTAGAAGCACTGGCACCGATTCTAAAATCATTGCCCCCTTAATTTTTCTCGTCTTGAATCTTAAAGAAATTAGGATACCGAACCTCCATCACCCAAAGAATAAGTCCAGGGACTTGCGATTTCCGCGGAAAACAAAGCGACACATAAACTATTGAATTAAATCTTGTGGTTAGTCCCGTTTTATAAGTCTATTTAAGAGCCCACTTTTCTTCATGAGTTCATATATATATATAATTAAGTGTATTCTTTTAGGATTTTAGATTTATTACACTATTTTCTTCTTATATTTTCATTCCTTTGCCGCCTCCATAATATAACGTGACGTTGACTCTTCTCTCCATAGCACAAACATATTCGAAACATTTGTTCTAATCATCCAACCAATCAGGAAAGAAATGTTAAAATAAACCTCCCTCATTTCATTTATTTGGTAAAAAAGAAAGTGAACTTCTTAGAATAAACCCCAGTTAATAGTGAAAAGAAATCCTGGAAATTTTCTTCCATAAAATCGATAGTGAAGGAGTAACTGCCCCCGGGTGTACATAAAATTAGTCATGTAAGTTTGATTAGCAACTTCTTTTCTGACGTTAATTTCCTAATTGGTGATTTCGTCTCTTGACTTAACTGGGCCTCTCCCGATCATAAGCGCGGATAAGTTAACATTTCTAAATTTTCTATTTTATCATCATTATTAATTGTGTTGTGAAACTTTTGGAATTTTCGACGAAGAATTCCCACTCGGAATTTTGGACCACTTGAAAAAAAAGTAAGAATTACGGATCAGAAGAAAGGGATGATCAACATCTTGAGTGCGGCACGGCACAAAATGTGTCACCATGTCTCTTGGTCCAAAATGTACATTAATGGATCAAGAGAAATCACTGAAAATGAATTGAATTTTTTGACCAAGTTCAAAATCAATTTAATATTAGTTAACATTCTATTATTATTATCCAATATTTTCCCATTTTATTCATACACCTTAGATAGATTTGGTGGAGGTTCTGCAAGTGAGACAGAAGTTACTTGGTGGCGTCGCACTTCAGTGAGTTCAACTTCGAGGCTTAAGTCCCACTTGAACGGGGAAATTTGTTCCAGGCAAATCGACGAACATAAGCCTGTCCATCATATGTTTTCCCCGGCAAGTGGGTGTCAGTTGCCACATCGAGAACCACCCTGCAGTTGAGCTGTTGAGGATTTCGTACCCAACTTGCCCCAACGACAACAAGGGGGTCTAAGCCCTTATTGTAAAGGCTTGACAAGTTTTAGATTGATGCAGCGTTCACGATCCAGAGAGCGCCACCTAATCTCCTCCTTAGAATACTCGGGCGAGATACCTTCACCACATCACTCTTCCATCTTCTCCTCCTTAGAATACTCGGGCGAGATACCTTCCACACATCACTCTTCCATCTTCGCCTCCTTTCTTAACGAACCTCTCCTAGCAGAGAAGCCTTCGGTGGATTACACTTCTTAGTTTTGAGGTAATTGATAAGATAATAATAATAATCTTTGATGATCGAAATTCATAGGACCTCAAAAATGGTTGAATGAGAAACTCGGACTTGGTGGTTTGGTTCCTCATAACGCGGAAGGGCAGCGACCATCGATAAGAGCGCAACCCGATCAACCCCCTGTATCTACCATATCTTATGACATAATTAACCTCACTCCCACCTCATTAGGGTGTATATGTTTCTCCCCTCCCCCCTAAACGAGTCTTTCCCTTGAGAATTAATTAGACAAAGAAACGCGAATTGGATCAAATTTATATTCAATAATGTTTTGTGACATCATTTATTTGGACAAAAAGAAAATGTTAAAAAGTGTCGAGTGTAAGTTAAAGGGGAGCAGTGAAGATGACTTTAGAACACTGGAATAGTTCACCCCAAATCCAGTAAACGACCCGATTCAAATCCGCCTCAATGAAACCGTCATTATTAAAGTCTAAGTCGCGTTCGCCCGAGCGGAGATCTTAAAGGCGACCGAGTTCTTTTTCCATTTTGTCGCTCGGTTTCACAAGAAGGAAACTATTCGCTATTTTGCCTTCTTCTATTTCATCGCTTTATCTATTTTCCCGATTCAATGAAGGTTAGTGTTGAGAAATATATAAACGGAGGCATGATTGCGAGTCTATATTTCGTTCATACAGCCAAGCCTTCACATCTTTAAGGATGAAGCGATCAGCCAAAAGGAAGAGATTTAATTTCATCTTTATAGGTTTGGAAGAGGAGAGTAGTACCTGGTTGTGTATGGAAGCGTATTTTAGTCACACCTCAAGAAGTTCGAGCAGTCTTTTCTAGTACCAAAAGTGGAACGTGGTAGGTAGCAATGGCTAATCATCAGGAGTTTCATTGGGTAAAGTTGTGGCGGAAAACGATATTAAAAATAAGGCGATTTATGGTGGCCAGGAAATATTCGTAGCTTTTTCTCCTCTTCCTCCTCTCTTCTTCTTTTCTTTTCTTCTCCTTCTTATCCAACTCTTATTCCGTTCCTTCTCTCTTCTCCTCTTTCTTATTCTCATCCTTCCTTTTTTCATTTTCTTCTCCTGCTCGTCAATCTTTTCTTCACTTCCTCCGATTCCTCTATGGGTCTCCTCTTCTACTTCTCTTTTTCTTCTACTTCTCTCTCTTCTTTTTTTCCTACTCTTCATATTATTTTTTTTAGCCACATCCTTTACTTAAATTTCTTCTACTCTTTCTCTTCTTCCACTGTTTTCCTCTCTTTCATTCTTCTTTCCTCATTCTTCTTCCTCTCTTTATCCTTACCTTCCTTCTCTTCTTATTCTCGTACCGTTCTTCTTCTTCTTCTTCTCCTGCATTTCTTTCTCTTTAACCCATTCCAAAATTTCCCTTCTTAAAATACATTGTTAGGGACAAAAGGCGCCGCTTCTCCACTTCTCATTTAGATCTACTCGGTTTTATTTCCTCCTCATCAAAATTAAAATTCAAAATCCATTTTAAAAATAACTTCGATTCAACTTTCGAATTTACCAAAAAATAAAATAAAAAAGCAGCCATGGTTAAATTTTTATAAATTTTTAGAACTTTTCCAATAATAATAACGATAATAATAATAATATCTTGATTTTAGAAAACGTCCAAAAAATACCAAGTCATTCATTAACTAAGCAAAATAAATTTACCATATTTTCACTTCTTTCCAAAAAATCCAGTTCTGAAAATATAGAGTTAAGGATAAAACATCAAGACTTAGACAAAATAAAATTGTCTTATAAATAAAATATAAAGAGTAAGATAACATTTCTCTCCATTTGGAAATAATACTAAAATAAGTGACTTTAACACAGCAAAACTTTAATTAGAAAAGACCTCAAAAATATATATAATAATGGTGGTCCAAATGTTACTTCCCTTTTTAAAAAATAATTCAGTTCTAAAAGTTGTTGATATATAAAATGAAAGAGGAGATCTTGGAGTTTTATTGTGGCACAATAGTTACTTCACACTTTTATTGGGTATTTCTAATATGTATATAAATATTATAAAAGTGTAAATTAAGAAGTTATTCGAAATAAACTGAAACTTTAAATAATAACAACAAAAATATAGATACCAAACCTTAAATGAATATTTTATTTTTAACAATCATTTTATCACTCAATTTCCAATTGTAAAACTGTAAATTTTCAACTTTAATTATGTATATATTAGAAATATTATTATATAATATGTAAATTTCTAATTTCCATTGACTTCTGGAAGCTTTAATACTCTTACTTCGACTCATAGCTTTCTCTTCTCCACACAATTTCTCTTTTCCCCACTATTAACTAATTACGAACCATTTTGTATCAATATTTTGTTAACTCTGTCGCGTAGCTTCCTGGTTTAGCTACATTAACAAAGTGGGCGTGGACCACGCGCATAACTAAGTCAAGTCTTTTTCTTCCGTTGGATACTCGCCGCTTGTGCATAGGTGGTAGTTGCTTTGCGATTTTTCTCTTGAATGTTTCTTGATTGGGGAAGACATTAAGAGCTTACGATGAGGCCCATCATAGTTGAGGCATACCTTATTACACCCGTTGGTGCATTCTTTACAGTTGTGTCCGGAAGTGGCACATTCTGAGCAAACTCTGCCTTCGAACTTGCAATCTTTTTTTGCATGTTGCTCTAGGGCATAGCATAAGAAACATACATGTATAGAGACAAAAGTCTCCCCCTCAATACACGGATGCGAAATTTGGGTGCAAAACAGGATGAGGGCAGTTCGGAAGGTGGCCTTAAATAGGTGGGTGATTCTCCTACATCCGGCAATCCCCCACCAGGAGAGTTGTACCAGATACAGACAGGGAGTAAGCCAACCCAGACATGAAAAAACGGATCTAGCTTGAGAGATCCTCGACTGTACAAACCTAGTGTGCTCGAAAAATTAGAAAGAATGGAAACAAGTCAACCATTCCAGGAAAAAAACTCAACTCAAAAAACAAACCAACAAAGGAGAAACTCGAAGGAATCAAGACGACTACACCTGTACAGAGAGCAATCGACCATAATATTAGTATATATACCTCACCGTCAGCTCCACTACAAAAACTATCTAAACAAAGGAAATTATCGAAGGTATAATGAAAAGTAAATAGAAGTGGAACTATGATTATGATGCACACGAGGAAGATGTGCTTACGGCACTAAAGAACGGCGTAATCGAAGTATGCCCAGACTCATACTTTAATCTTCTCTACGACCAGTTTTAGAAGAAAAGATCTGAAAGAATGAGGTCTCCAGCCCGGAAGGGATCAGCGAAAGTAAAAAAAAGTAGAGAAACACTAATATGGCAGACAATAACAGATTTGTTAACAAATTGAAGATCTTTCCGCTTAATGTAAAATGCTGGGAGGGCAAAACGAACATCTAAAATAACATCGCGACGAGAAATAGACCCAGACGTAATCCTAATATCGGAACACGGTCTCAAATGAGCTACCAATTGTTTCCATGTATATAACTATACTACCATTATGACCAGCCATACTAATGATAGATATGATGGCGTTGCATTTGTCATGCGTAAAGGTTTTAAATTCAAAGAGATCCAGAACTTAGATGAATCATACCTAGCCATAAAGATTAGTACTACCATCGACGATCTAGTGATGGGGGTATGATACCAACTCCCCAGACGCAGATATCTTTCTATCACAAATTTCATACGGCTGTTCAGGAGAAATACCTACAGCATCTTAATCGGCGACTTTAATGCCTGCTGCTGGGAAGTAGGATTCACAAATGCGATCACTGGCACTGGAGACTTCCTGAAACTACTCATGAAATGCAAAATATTGCAAAGCGTTGGCCCAGACTTTGCCACTTACCTGACGATGAGATCAGTAACGACCTCGGATATTATCCTCGAAAATCGGAATTTCGTTTTGAACCACTCAACCGTATCAGGCCCGTACACTCCGTCGGACCACATTAGTATGGTCACAACCGTATCAACGTCCCCTACACAGGTCAAAATTCTAATTCACGATGTTTGCCCAAGGCCAACTGAGACGCCTATAACGGAATCTCCCAGGACTATCGAGTGGGACAAATGGACTGTTCCACAGTCGAAGATCTCGATGGACATTTTGAAGACATAATATCCACGATAATGGAACCAGACAGAGTAGCCAATCCCAGGCTGGATTGAATTCAAGACTCTTCCGGCACTACGGTGGGATGAAAACATCATGCAGAGAAAACATAGGCTGGAAGCCTTAATCATGAAGATAAACACACTTAGCAATACGGCGCAAAGATACCAGGAACTTCTGAATCTTCGTTTGGAGTTAAAACACCTAATTAGTGAGAAAGCAAGGATGGTATAGGACCATAAAGAGGTTGAATGGAACCCTCACCTGCAAGACCGGAATTACCATCACAATCAACGGAATAAAGATTATGGATAACCCTGAAATAGAACAACAATTCGGAAAACACTGGGAAATGAAATTCAAAATCTGAGAAGAAGAAAATGACGATTTTTTAAACAGATTATGAAGAGGAAGTTTTGGCAAGATTAGAGAAATTCGAACCAGCATTAACACCCATTTACCCACGAGTAGTTGGAGGCAGTCTTAAAAAGTTTGAAACAGAAAGCGGCATGTATTTCAAGCATCACTAAAGCACATCTGATAAACGCACTGTGAATATCAACGAGGCATTATTGAAACGCTTCAATGCCTGTTTAAACATTGCATATTTTCCAAGCCAGTTAAAAAAGGCAGAGATAATCTTTCTCCTAAAACCTGGGAAGCCCAAAACAGAAATAAGCAGATACAGACCTGTATCCCTACTAGAATTTAGAATTTATAGGATTTTTTTTTTTTTTTTAAGAGCTCATCTGGCAGAATTTATAGGAAAGCTGTTTCAAAGAATGCTTAATGACAGACTAAGGAGCCATCTAGATGCAGAAAACCAATATAAGGCACAACATGGTTTCCGTCGGAACCTGGGTACATAAACAGCCCTGGCCTTGATTACCGAATATATTGCTATTGCAAAGGCTGAAAATAAAACATGGATGTCGTACTTAGAGCGTTCAACTTGGATTTAGACCTAGTATGGACACTAGGCCTAAAAAAGAAAATAAGTGATCTGGGAATGGAGGAAAATATAAACAAGGTCCTCTGTGATTACTTTGAAGACCACTAGGCAATATTAAAGATCAATGATTACGGAGGGCAGCCATTTACAATGAGAGCTGGTATACCCCAATGGTGCTGTTTGAGTCAGCGATGTACATAATATACATAGGTGACCCACTATGTTTAGATGACAGACGATATCACACAGGTGATCACAAATAATTTTCGTAACCCAATCGACATAGCAAACAGGATGAAAGGTGAAATTACTAACCTTAACAACAATGAAAATGGAAACAAAATGCGAACAAATGCAGAAAAATTTAAAGTCTTACCCACTGGGAGAAGAAAAACTGCAAACGTACTGGCACGGAGACAGTAAGCCCAATGCACTATTGAGACGGAGTAAAAATCACGAGAAGAGGCTATGGAGTACATATTAATGAGAAAGTTATGAAGGCCAAGAGGAATTTACTATACCTATAACGATTTAAGGAACTCTCTTCAAGGAATAAAAGAAAATTGTACATGGCCTCGGAAAGACCTATTCTACTCAAGCCTGTCATTTCCCTGCATCTAGCAAGTAAAACTCAACTAAAGAAAGCACAATTGGTAAACAACCAAAAGTTGTGACTTATTTTGAATGTTACTCGCTGGGAATGCATTCCATCGAGAATATTGCACAATCTTGCAGAGGTTGAGCCAATAAACATGACCCTACACGAGAGAGCGAAGAGAAATATGGAGGAAAATTTATTCATAAGTCCCAGATAATTACTACAAAATATTAGAATATGTCCTAGATTTCGAACTCCAGTACAGAAACTAACGTAGAGGATTTTGTAGCAGCTAATTGCGCGCGCAGGAGGATGTTGACCCAATATATAGATAAATACACAACGGCAAAACATAAATTCAAAATTAGGAGAACCAGGAAAAAGAATATACATATATAAGTGTATACATATGTCCATATATATACACACATACGCAGTGGATAAAAAAGATAAAGACAATATAAGAAAATTAATCAAAATTAGCTAAAACAAATAAATAAATGAATAAAAAAATCCTAAGTGGACAAGAAAAAGATCCGTAATGGAAAAAGAAAAAATAACATTGACATAAAGAATAAAGGCTGATGTAAAGAAAATACTAGACGTATTGGCATAAAAATTCTTCTACTAAAATAACACTTTTTTCTGTCTAAACCTTCTCCTATTATTATACATCTATTTTTTCCAATCTTTGAAGTTCTTCGATCTTTGATCATTGGCCGGTTGTCGAGAAAACTTATTCCGATCGATCGCATCATTTTCGCAAGCTCTGCACCTCCTGAAAATTGTTCATACTTTCAATTCAATTTTTGATCATTCTCAGAAATAAAAGATCTACGATGGAAGGATTAGATGCGATAGAAAGGATGTAGGAGGAAGATCAGGAATATTACTGAGTGATTAATGTCTTTAGACGTCAGGTTTATGAAGGAGCGATTCCATTTTATCGAACGACAACTCGGGCTTCCAGACTTCGAACCATAAAAGAAGAAACTGTTGAGGACGAGAAAAAGAAAAGAATTAGGAACATCTTCGCACCTTGGCTTTGCTGTTTTCGAAGGAAAGAGCAATAAATGAGAAAAAAGTTGTCAAGCATAAATAAATAAAAAGTATGAATGAGAGTATAAAATTTTATTTTTAAAAACCTTTAAACTGAGATAATATTTATTGGTTTATTCATAAAATAACCTCCGAGAGTTTCTTCCTTTTTAAATCTTTACAAAATAAATTCTTTTAATTATGGTAAATCAAAATAGGTCTTTTAAACATCCTCCAGTTGTCAGTAACAAAAAAATATATAAATACATTTTCACATTTCATTTTCCACCTTTGGAGGAAATTATCACCTGTCAAGGCACCCACTCTTCGGGTGATGGGTGGACGATGCCCCTGCTATAACTGAAAACCCGAGGACCTGCACGTCTTCCCGACCCCAGAACCCATGACCCCAGGACCTCTCTCTCGCTCGGGGGGTCTTTTGCACTTCATTTACCATGCCTGTAGAGACCCAATAAAGGGGGAAAGATGGCGTTAAGCGTTCTGAAATCCAATGGACTTGCCACCCATCCTCATTTCGATATTTATTATTACTTTTAAGATTTTCTAAAATTTAAAAAAGATGAGTGGTAAAATAATTGATAACATGCCCCCCTCCCCACTGCACCCAGGAGGGTAAAGTCGATTTATTTTATTATCTTTTCGAGTATTATTTTAATGAGAGAAATTAATTTAAGGGTGTTAAAATAGTCGACTATTATGATATTGTAGAGCCTGCAAGAGGCTGAAATAAATCCTACCCACTACCCTCTTCCCCCCGACAACCAAAATCCCTCATACCCTCAATGTGTAGTGAAACGAGGTCGAAAACCAATCCTTTATTCTATTCATACTTTATTCAGTTTTTATTCTTATTCTTTATTCTTTGGTTTTGAGATTACTCCCTCCTCATAAGCCTCAACATTTATTTACCCTATTTAAACCTTACACCTAATAGCAGCAAATAGGGAAGCCCCCCCCCCCCCTCTCACCTATTTGACTCAAACACTTTGATCGGGGGGTGCTTGGGAAATGTATTGCGTTCTCCTTTTCCCCTTCTGCCACCCACTTTTTCTACCACTCTCCCCTCTTTACCTTATCAAATTTCACCCACTCTTCCCTCTTTCTGTTTCGCCCCACTCCTTAGTGGACCTTTCTCTCTCTCTCTCTCTCTCTCTCTCACTCTCTTTTTCTCTCTATTCCTCTTTCGCTCTTACAACTAAAAGAGCTTCTGCACACAGCCGCCCTCATACCACAAATCCTCGGCCCGTGGTAGGATACATTGCGAGGACCCTACCTGCTGGCAGGACCGAAAGGCCTCCCGCTAAGCGAGGTATTCGGTGGCTACCCCTGAGCCTCTCCTCCTTCTACCCGCTACTATCTACTTTCTTCTACCATTCTGCCCCCATTAGAGAACCCCGTCATTGGGTTGACTACTCTCAGAGGGGAACTGGTTCTTCCCTTTTCCCCTCTTCTTTACACTCATTTTGCACCACTCTTCCCACCCTTCCTTCCTCACTTTCTTGCAAAGCATCTCCAACTCTTTTTTTTTGGGTCAGCTTTCCCTTCCTAGCCTCTGATCCTCCCGGAAGGGAAGGGGAGGCAATGCCCCTTCCCTCATAGCTCTGCTCTGTGCTAGTGGCTTTAAAAGACCTGGGCACCAGTGTGTTGGGTGTAGAGCCTTGGAAACCATTGCAACCACATCGAGCCTCGTCTTCCCCACAAGATGACCCCAATGAGGATCGATCCATTACCCTACCCCGTCTTCACAAGGCCCACTCCACCTCTCCTCGCCATAGAGCGCCACTTTCACATCAACATCTCGTTAATCAATCTTCAGAATGCAAAGCCCCCCCGCCCCTCTAATCTCAGAGACAACCATAGGTTACCTCCCTTCACCCTATATGTGACAAATTATGAACCACCAGAGAACAACCTGCACCCGTGAATATGGGGTTTATGACCCCTTCAACCCCCCTAATTTTGTGGTCGCTTTGTTATAAATGTCTCTATTTTTTAAAAATACGCAAATTCTTACTTAGCTCCACTTTCACTACTTAATTAGGGTAAATTTCTAAATATGAGGTTATGGCAAAAAATGGATTGGCCGCCGCCATTTCCGCCATCTTCCATTGTTTTAACCCTCGAAAGAATCGGTTCCGAAGGGGTTTATGTAGTTTACTTTTTTAATTTTGTTAAACATTTTAAATATTTCTTTTCTAATTAAGATGCCATAATTGTATACCTCCTGCAGGATTCGGCATCAATTTCCCTCGTTCAAGGCCTCGTCTCGTCTAACCTAAAAACACGAAGCTCCATTTTGTTAATAGGAATCGCATCGTTGTGTATTTTATATCATTTTGAAGGGCTTTTTTTCTGAATTAAAATATAATAAATACTTTTAATACTAACCAATTTGAAAGAAAATATCATTGATTTAAATAGAATTCGGGGGTGAGGCTTCTAAGTATGAAATCAAGCAACACAGTATCAAAACTAGAGGCTTAACGACGATTAGCAATCACCATTTAGACTCGAATCTAAGGTTAAGCTTTCGAATTAGGAATATTACGATTTTATCTTAATTTAAAGCAGGTGGTGGGCATGGGAAGCGAAGCATCCCATTTAGAAATTACCTTCAAAATTAGATATAATACAATATGATGCGATTGCAATAGGCTAACAAAAAACGACCCCCAAGGGACTTGATTTAATTTGCTCAAGAAAAAATATTGTCTACATTAAAAAAAATTTCTAAACATATATATATATATATATAATATATATATATATATATATATATATATATATATATATATATATATATATATATATATATATACATATATATATATATACATATATCGGTAAACATGTAGACGAGCGGCCCGACCGAAAAAAAATATTTTTTTGTAAATATTATCGTTCACCCGTGTTTGAATATTCATGCGCGTTTGAGTTTTTTGCGAATGATAGCTGCCGCCATTTTTTGTATTAAAAAAAATGCCCGAAAGTAAACAAAACGAAAACGCTGTTTACGTAGGCCATTTTTTTTACAAAATTGCCCGAAAAAAACAAACGAAACACGCTGTTTTCATACTTAATTGCAGTGGTTATACTTCCGAAATAGCGAAGAGGAAGGCCTATTTATTTTGCGCGTCTGCGTCCTATTCGAAATCGCGCTGACTTGAATCATGTTTTATTTTAGAGCATCTAAATTCAAACTGAGGGGTCACATCTAATGCCCGGCCACAAATGTCGCATTCGCTTTTAATTTTAACTAAATTATGAACATCCAAAAAGGTGAACAATTTATCTTTATCAGGAACTAGAGCTAATAATTTAGAAATGGAGGACAGATAAAACGCACAATTCGATACCATTTTCACACTGCTTAAAAGACGTCTGTATGAGTCATTTGCATACTGCGTCTTTGTGACACAGCACACTGCTAAAAAAAGTAGTTTATTTAAAATATCCAGCTAAATAGATTTAAATGTATATAAGGAGGTAATAAAAATAGTAAAATTAGGAAAAATATATTTACAAATAAAAATGACTCCGAATGAGGATAATAAAAAGCTATTAAGTGAAAAAATTGAAATCAAGCATTTCTGACGTCATACCCCACCCCCACCCCTATTATAATTCGCCAAACGATTAAAGGCGCTGACATGATGTAGTTAAAGCATTCAACTCTGTAAACTTCAGAACATTATTCTATAAACAATTAGGATTCTATACTGTGTGGCTGTGCCCCCCAGACCCCCCCCCCCAATTTAATGAAACTCAGGATACTCATAGTGTGGTCCCCCCTTTGTGTTTACTCCCACACGAGCCGTCCCCTTAAATCTACTCCAAAAACGTGAAACATTTTCGAACACGGACTAAAATAGCACGTCTTATTGGCCGGGCTGCTCGTCTACATATTTACCCCTCTATCATCCAAAAATTCAAGAGTGGGCATAAACCCCAAACTAACCCCTGCACCTAACTCATCAAATTCCTTACGCGATCACCAACTCTTAAATAACACCCCAGTACTTGCCTCTCCTGAAACGCCGGCGTGTGCGGAAGTCCCTCCTGTTCCGGCCAAGGTGGTCATCCCTGCCAAATGTACACTTTGACGACGATCCTCCTTCAGTCGTTCCCACGACGATTGTGAAGGAGGACGAGCTCGTAAGCACTCGTCACCTTCTCTCTCCGATTGCGCCTCTTCGAGTCCCCTTGAAAGAACAAACGTGCTCGAAGTACCTCAAATATTGAATATTTCACGAAAAAAGTAAAAGGCCGTGGACTTTTGGCTATCTCTAGAAGAACTGAGCTTTTCCAATTTTATTAAAAGTCAATTTTATTTAGAAGTGAATTTTTTTTTCATTTTCAATAAGTAAAGAGGTTGTTTGATATCCGAATTGGGAAGAGCGTCTAATAGGGCAAGGGGTGTAATAAATGAAGTATGGAGGAGCGGCACATCACATCCCACCAGGTGCAAAAAAGAGAAACTACGGTCGTCTTTTCCTAATAGTTAAAATCTCCCAATATCGTTTTCGCGTATGTATAGACCCAACGACGGGTGACAGAGGGCGTTACACGTTATTTAAAATAAAGAAATGTCTATTTATTACTAGGCATTGGGTGATTAATCCTGTTTAATTTTCTTCGTTTCTTCCCTAGATTTTTCGGATCATATGTAGATTACGGACCCCAACTTTGGCCTTATGTAGATTACGGACCCCAACTTTGGCCTTATGTAAATTACGGACCCCAACTTTGGCCTTATGTAGATTACGGACCCCAACTTTGGCCTTATGTAGATTACGGACCCCAACTTTGGTCTTATGTAGATTACGGACCCCAACTTTGGCCTTATGTAGATTACGGACCCCAACTTTGGCCTTATGTAGATTACGGACCCCATTCTTGCCTAAATGAATAATACAAAACCAAACTAAAATTAATAAAAAAAACATTAATATATATTTTTTGTAATTTAATTAAATGGTTAGGTTAGTTTTCTTGTTTTTAGTACCCTAATATAAAAATGTTGTCTTTGGTTAATTAAAAGGTTATTATAAAAGGTCATATTTATTATAAGTTCAATTAAAAGAATATTGTGAATTAATGGTATTACAAAAATGAAAAGATGTATTGTTTCTGTGCCTTTCACTCCACATAAATTCGTCTAAGTATGAATTTAAGTGTAATCTCCTCCATCCATGCATTGATTTTATCCAACATTTTTGCCTATTCCAATACCTTTCGATAGTTTATGTGTGTACTTGAGTAATTGGGTCAATTAAACAAAGGTAATGATTCACTTTCCTGCGAGTCAATCCAATATCTTGTTGAATAAGTTCATTCGTCTCTATGAATTACAGTTCCAAGTTTTACTACTTTTTGTATAATTGGTAGTAACGTTTTTGCATTTCTCTTTTTCACAATCTCCATTTATCCTACAGAAGGTTTATTGCAAGACCAAACACCCATAATGGCGTGCTCGGAATTCTTCCATGATGGTGCTTGGGTTTGTGTGAAAAACATGACTCGTCTCTTTCTACAATAATTCCCGGACAACCAAGTTGTCCTTGATTATCTTCAAAATATTTAGAACACACATCTCTGTAAATAAACCATATCAATCCTCGATAGTTTTTTCTGAAACATTAAGCTGATTCATTGCATTGGGGGGAGGGGGAGGCTCTTTCACTCCAAAGATAAATGGCGAATATTCCCATGTCTTCAAAGGCAGCTTTGATTGACCAAAAGAAAGATTTAGAACGTATTAATGTTCTTGTTTTGTATTTGGTGCAATCTGTAATGGACATTTCCATACCAATTTGTCTAGAGATGAGAAATGTTTCGTCCAGTTCATACCTTGATGAGAGCTGCAACACTTCATTTCAATAGCAAGAAGGCGCTTCTGTTTCATCTAGTTAATAACTGTTAAAGTCTCTTCAGCTGATATTGGAGGGCACATGACATCTTAGAAAATAGATCTATTCATGATGGGGAAATTTTCTAAAATAATAAATGAGATTATTACTTCAATTATTCTTTTGAAAATGATCGCTGAAAATTTAAAAGCTAAACCAAAATTTAATATTATAAAAAAAATAGAATAATATTTTATTTCGTAGAAGCAAGTTTCCAAACATTGAAATTTAACAAGAAGGTATAAAAACCTAATAAAAAGGGCCATATGCAGAATACGGACCCCAAACAACAAATGTAGAATACGGACCTCAAACAAGAGGTCCGTAATCTACATATGTTCCGATTTTTCTTTAGTAGATTAAATCATCTATGCTGTTCTGTTGCTATTTCTTTTTTCCGTTCTTTTTTATGTTGTTTATTTGTATTTAAGTTTGTGTTTTAATTTTTCAGTTGTGGACGTTTATAAATTTTTCTCTACTTAAAATGCTGCGTCCGGTTTGGGGTGTTTTTATGTCTTCTTCGCGTAATGCCGTTTCGATCATGTCGAAATCATGTTCTGAGTAATATTTACATTTACTGATGGCGCTATCTAGCCCGTCCAGCAATTATTCATGTGAGTTAGTTCGTCAGCGCCAAACTTTCCATGATACTGGGAGGATCCCCGACCAGATAATGAAATTTCTATAAGGTCAGTATGACAATCGCTGGTCGACCCGAGGGCCCCAGGAGCCGGTCCTCTTTTGGGGAGAACCGCCAGGAAGTATTATGTTTTGACGCCAAACAGCGTTCAGGTGGAAGCCTTCGTCACCTAGGGGAAGAGGGATCTGTTCCGCGTCAGAGGTACGTGGATATAGATACATATCGGCAGGATTTCTTGGAACAGAGAGTGGGTGTTTGTTGTGCTGTGAAGGCGGGAGAGTAAAGAAAGCAGTGTTGTGATTGGTTGTGTGTGAGGTGAGAGGTGTAAGATCTACCCCCATCCCCTCGAAAACAGGCTGAGCACATCGCGTCCACCAATCGGTAGCCAGATCTCTACGTGCGCTCACGTTTGTGTCCGCTCATGCCGGGATTCGAATTGAATTCAAACCCGGTACCGCGACGTTGAGAGGCCAACGCCGTATTCTCTCAGCTAGCATGAGCTCTAGAAATTTGAAGACTAGTTCCCTTGGGATTGGGATAAAGGATAAACAATAATTAATTATCCCAATCCTTGGGAATTTGTCTTCAAATTTGTGTTCAAGGAATTTTTCTTTTATTTGGTATTTTTCTTCTTCTTTTTCACTTTGGTCTATTCGTCGTCGTTTTGTTTGATTTCAGCATCCGTTAGTTCTGGAGGATTATAAATTTCCTCTGATTCTCTTGGCTCTTCTATGTCGGTTATTTCCTCTTTCTCAGATGTTTGTTTCTCTTCATGTTTACTTCCTCCTTCTTTAGCGAAGCTCTCTGGATCGGTTGCATTTGCTGCGTGGGCATAGATTGGCATTGCCATTATTTTCATGCTTTGTCCTTCAGGCAGTTGGGATCAATCAATCAAGGAGAGTCAAATAAGATAATAGAGCATTTTTATTTAAAACATTTCCGGATTAAAAAACGAAGCAAACATGTAAAAAGAAAACGTTAAATTTAATTATATTCATCAGCAATAACCATGGAGCATGCAGGAAACGTGTCATCTTTATTTATTTTTTTCCACCTAATGAAGATATGAATGGAAAAATTCCCTTTTGAAATTTGAACTTTTCATGCTCGTGATAGCTGATAAAGGCCTTCCCCAATATCTTTCACTTCATTGTGTCTGCACATTTGTATGTGGGTCCACAAAACATACAGTACTGGCGGAATTATTATGGATTTTTCTAAAATTTGACTTTTCTTTGTACAAAATGTCAGTGAAACCAATTTCATTGGTTGCAAATGGATTACTTTATGCACCAACACCGAGCAATTATTTAACTCTTATTTTCAGGAATCTTATATTACTTTGTTAATATAATTGGTAACAATGAAAAACAACACTTCATTGGACCATTTCGATGAAGTCACAGCCAGTTGTGTGAGTCAGTTGGTATCTTGGCTTTAGAGTGTAAATAGGATGTTTGCTATTATTATATTAACCTGTGGTTGTTAACAACAGTGCTTTCGTGTGTTTCAGATAGATTATTGGTTATTTTAAAAGTTTAATTTTGTGTGTATCAGGTAGTTTGTAGCTATAAATGAATTAAACAAAAATGAGTAAACAGAGTGATTTAAATCCTCGAAAAATTAGACAAATAAACGTTTCAATGAAAAAAACTAAATTAAAACAGAAAGAAATAGCAAAAAAACAAAACAGGTGTTTCACCTCTCAAACAGTCAGTGTTATTAGGAATAAAAATGATAACGCTAAAAATTTAAACTCAAAACGGATTGGAAAAGGTGGTCGTAAACGAAAAACAACTCCAAGAACAAATAGAAAATTAATACGACAGACTCATAAGAGCAAAAGAACATCTTGTAGGACGATTTCTTTTGAAATAGCAGCAGAGGGTGTCAGCCTTGCCCTAAGAATAGTTAATAGCAGGCTTTTGGAAGCTTGATTGAAATCATATCGCCCGAAAAAGAAACCTCGACTCACGGAAAGAATGCTGAAGCCACGCTATTTCTGCGCAAAGAATCACCTTAAATGGTCATCAGAACAATGGGGAAAGGTAAGAACACCACCTAGCTAACCAGTTACTTGTAATTCATAAAAAAAAACATTAATACCTACTAACTTTAACAATGCCGCATTTTTGTAATGGCTCCAACCTTTTCAAACCATAAAGTTTATTTGATGATTCATTTTTTCAATTGCTTTTCAACTACTTATGTTGTATTTTCTTCTATTGCAGGTAGTTTTCTGTGATGCCACAACCATTGCATATAGTCTTCTGTGATGACTTAACCATTGCAGTGCTAGATGACCATGTGCAGAGTGTAAGTAAGAAGCCGGACTGGAGAAGAATTTATGGCTGAATGTGTGCGGAAAAGAGTAAAATTTCCAACGAAAATGATGGTGTGGTGAGCCATTTCGGTGCGTGGAAGAAGCTTTGTGCACATTGTTAAGAAAACTATGAACCAAGAAAAGTATATAGAAGTTCTTAAAGGTCATTTACTGCCTCAAATAAGAGAATAGTATAGCGACAGACCTTGGATATTACAACAACATTCGGCCCCATGTCACACCGCAAAATCAGTGAAGGCATGGTTGCACAAAATGGAGTTCACTGCTTCGATGGCTCTAAAATTCCCCGGATATGAATCCAATTGACATTTTATGGTGTGTGTTGAAAGATGAAATACACACAAAGCTCCTTACAACCAAGCAGCAACTCATATGCCGTCTCATTGAAGTTTGTTTCAGAACTAAGCGAATCCAGGAAATGTGCAAAACATTGGTCAATGCCATGCCAAGACGTGTTAAAGAAAGGTGGCTAAACTGCTTACTAATGAATGTAGAAGACTCAACACTGTGCTAATGCGTCAAAATAAATCTATTTGCAATCAATAAAATTAGTTTTATTAGCAAAGAATTTCAATCTTTGGAAAAGTCCATATTAATTCTGCCAGTACTGTACATAATAGTTGACTGTGTGATGTTCAAGTCTTATTGAATATTTGAGTATGGTTTCCACTGGTCAACATGAATAACTGTTCCAGGCCAGGCCACTTTTTTCATTATAGGTAATAGAGTAATGGTGCTATGAGTTCTACTATATCCATATAACCTAAACAAGGCACTGTACTTGTAACCACAAGGCCAAAGAGTCATATGGACTCCTTTGGTTCTCATCTCCTATGGTACTCATGGAAAAAACATGCTTTGTGCATATTCAACATAAATTTAAAACTTTGTACTACTGGTACTCTTAAAAAGATGATAATTTTACAGTCTCAGTAATAATGCTTATATCTTCATACCATGAGACTATTTCTTCTCTCCACTTTAGAAGTGACAATCTTGATTGGAGAAAGAACGAATCCTTGCGAATCAAAGCGGTTGTTTCTATTTTGCAGACTTTCTCTTGACATTTCCATATGTATTTATCTTGTATTGATGAACATGCTGTCCAGTTTAGTGCAGGCTTACACTCCCCGCACTTTAGCTCAATCCTCAATAATCCACGCTGCTTCATTCAGTTTATAACATCCAGTGGATTTTCGACAGTAAGCTGTTTGATAATATCTTGGTATGTTGCATAACCCATAATTATAGGATGTGTCCTTAATAAACATATGTGAAGGTATATAAAAGAGTATAAAAAATAATAGTAATGAACTTTCATGTTGTATGCTGAAAAGAAACCTTTGTTCAAGTTCAAAACTTCGACGAGTATAACCAATGCTGAGCTTTATGAGGTAAACAGGATTCTAAGGCCGATTTATCTTTCACCTCCGAGACAACAGAAAATATAATGTAAACAAGGTTGATTATTAATTGAGTAATGAGGTGATAATCAAACGCATCCATTTTTATTACTTTTGAACCGATGATAATGTTAATTTACTAATTTTCTATCTAGAAAACCTATTTTATTCACAGAGTGATTGAGGCACTAATGCCAATTGCTCTATCTCTACTAATGGCAGGAGTAATCAAAAGGTTGATGCATCCAGACCCCAAAACAGTCGCTCATTATTGGATTATCTTTGATCCGATTTGATCTGTGGATTCTGCGTCTGTTGCCAGCCAATAATCAGGAAAACGAAAGGGCTCAGCGAAATAATGGAATCCATTTTCCCATTGAGAAATATCCGTGAGCACAAGATTTCCTTTACAATAGCCTCCATAAATGACGATATCTGCGAAATTGATTGATTCTTTTTCGCTTATTTTATTTTTTAGTATTTATCAAAAGAGGCTCTTCAATATAGCAGTGAGGTAAAGAAAGAGAAAAATGCGAAAGTCTTCATATTCAGGACTACTTCGCGCTTGCAGAAAATAATTTCAATCTCTTCGACAGATCTATCTGCATTGCCTATTGCCATTTATTCGGGGCGAAAACCAACCATTTGGGGGGTTAGTAGCACGTGAAACTAATATTTCCCAAGTTAGAAACGCGCCATCGGAACTTAAGTTCGAGGCGCGCGATCTGTTTTCGAATCACAAAATCTTCCATTCCGGGAATCATTTGTTGGAAAACTTTGCTACTTGCATAATCGATCTCCTCTTCTCAGTTCTCCGTTGTTTTTGTTTAGTTTCGCTAAACTTTGCATTATGCAACAAGAACCATTTAAATGAAATATATAAAAACTAAACCCGTTTAAATAACCTTATACCCATATCCTTCTGCACCGTGGCGGATGGGTATTTTTCAAATCGGTGTGATCATTCTTTTCTTTTCCAGGGGGTTATGACGTCATTCTGACAGGGTTAGCAGCGGCAAGTTATAGCGGCTATAAAGGACAAGATGATTTCAAATATTTTTTCTTTATAAAAACATAAGTAAAGATTTCCGCAGCATGAATATAGAATTCCACAGCATAAATAGTGAAGGTAAAATTTGTGTATTTTTGTTAGAATAAAAATATTTATAACAAATTGCCTTCAATTTTGATGGAGTCGTTAATCCGTAGAATTACCGAAAAGTATATAGAAATTCCTGGTATTTGGTGGGTTAGGGAGCTTAGGAAGCGCAACTCTCCTGTGCGGGCTTTGGATCCTCAGATGGTCATTCTTTATTGGCGAAGAACAGAGCAGATAAGACCAGTAATTACGTTTAGGGTGAAAGTACGTTTTTTATTTATTATTACGAGACGAGATTCGGGTCGAATCCGGTTCCGTCCTGCCCCGTTTAAGTGACGCTGAAGCCTAGAAAAAAAGAGGAACGGAGTCCGTGACGGTGACTCGGCCAAAGCGCGCGACTTGCGTGAGGCCAAAGAGACATTACAGCTCATCTTGCTACTACTGGAAAATTCACACTTTCTACCAAGATTCGAACCAGTGACTTCTAAATTTGGGTGAACCACTGACCACGAAATCTGAAACCTGAAATCATTACGTGATCAAGTGAGTGGTCCCTGGCTCGAATCCCGGTGGAGGAGGATGAGTTGTCATCCTTTGCGAGTCAGTCGATTATGCCTTATGGCACTCATAAGAGCCTCCCCCGCCTCCTGTGGTACTGCATCGCTTCGAATCAATGGTTCCTCACTACCCAAGTGTGGAGAGGGAGACGAAAGGGTAAAAGACCCCGGGAATCAACGAGCAAACCCGGGGTTCATCTGCAAGAAGTTGCTAGTTCGAATCCCTCTCAACATCACCTGTAATTGTTTTCCAAAAATGTGTGATCGGTATGTATCAATGCCACTAAGAACTACCGATGATAAGTAAACGTAAGTGGATATTCCATCAAGGCTAAATGACCGCTCCAAAGTTGTCATATTGAAGATTACGTGCCCTTCCAACCCCACTGACCCAAGGAGAATGGCCTTATTGGTCTTCTACTTTATAGTGGGAAATGGTCACTAGCGACAATTTTAAACCTGTCTTTGGTTATAGCGGTGTTCTTCGGGAAAGGTGTAATGTAGCCCACGGGTGGTAAGCAGTCGTATATGTAGATGTTCAGGAGATGGTTTACTAGTAGCATGGTGCAAAATATAATGTAGCATCTTCGTCTTCTTTCCTAGTCGTTGGACTTCAAGGAAACCACTCAGAGCGAGGTGGTTGCTGGTTGCTTTATTAAAGAAAGTAACTGTGTACTGCTCTGCCGATGTCCAACTCCTCGACTTTCTGCTGGATGTCAACATCTGTTAGGTTATTTTTTATGTCGATGTCTCAGTTAATTGGTGTCGTTTATGCCTGTAACCAAAGAGGAAATTTCTGCGTCCCCCGCGGGGCTTAAATGTACTCTGGTAACCATACTGCCGATACTGAACAAGGAGTGGATTCACCCGAGTGGACAAACTGGTTTCAAGATAACTCTGGACTATTCGATGGTCTGCGCGCTTGCGGGACCCCCTTGGCCACTTTTTGGGGCCGATTCATTGCGAATTAAATTTCTTGCATTGATTACTTTAATTAATTGGTCACGTTGTCTCAAAGCAACGGCAGAAATTAATCAGGTTTGTTTGTGGTAATTTATGCCACGATAAAGAAAAAAGGTATCAAAGTCATTTTATCAATTTTTCATCTACACTTCTTAGACCCTCAAGACGTAAACAGGTTAGAATATTGCTATGAATTCCACTCCCTCTCAATACTGCTATACTACTATTTATTCTAGTTGTATGCAATTTATTGACGATCGATTTGGGTTTAACTCCAACATATGTAGTCAGGATTTAGTTTCCCAAAATCAATAGACTAAACAAAATTATTCATGGTTATGTTTTGTTGAGGGGCAAATGACCAAGATAAATCCAGAAGTAGCTAACATAGAAAGAGTGACGAAAACATGATCATAAATCGCTTAAAATTTGGTTCTCAAATAGAAAGGTCGGTAACCATCTCCATAAAGTAATTGAGTATAAATTAACTCTAAGTAGATAGATATAATTAATCCTTTATTTCACTTAATTAAGGCAAATTTTGAAAATTATTAATAATGTTTGGCTTTCACAAAATGGCACAATTTTCACTCTCTTTCTATTGGTGCAATTTCAAGTGTCTTCTTATCATTTTTAGTATTTTCAATTGAGAAAATGATGGAAGACAAATATTTGGCAAATTGCGTCCAGTGTACGAGATATGAACATTCATAAATCAGAAATTGTAGACATGACTTTACTATGTGTGGAGTAACTTTACATAGCGTTGATTTAAAGCGAGATGTAGAGTTTCATTTTTGATGATCTTAACTTTTAAGCCGTTCCCTGAAGCAGCAAGGATGGTCCAAGAGGAAAATGGGTTCCAATTTCTTCCAAATTGGTTTAGAAATCTAAGAATGCCTTTCGTTCTTCCGCTCTGTAAATCATCGGGTCGAGGCGGAACTTTGGTTTCGATTCTTTCTAAGTTCAGAATCCTCATTTTTTCTTTCTACTCGCTCCATAAGATCAGTATTGGAAACACTAGGGAGAACGCCCTTCCTCCACACCAATCAAGTGTGTTGTGTAGACTTGTTTGGTGTAAAAGAAGATCACTCTGGAGCGTGTCTGATACAGAATGACTGGGGTGAGTGAGAGACAGATTGCTATCATAACTTCACTTCATTTTTTTAGGATTGGAGAAATCTGGGTTTATGTGAAAGCGTGACAGGGTCTGAATGGTTTTATTAAACTAAATCCCAACATGATTCCAGAGAAACAAGTGTAAATATACGACAGATAAAACGGATTTATATTCCATCGTCGACGTTTTAAAGCTGATAAATGCGACCATTTCTTTACTTGGAAAATAATGGCTGCCTGGAATGCCCTCACTCAAAACATACAATTAAGAGCACAAGTTTAAATGTACTCCACTGCCAGAGGCTTTTTATTTATTTACTCGATATAAATGTGAATTATTTCGGTATTATAGTAAATATTATATATTTATTCCAAGAGAAATCTAAAAATCCAATGCAAAATCTTCGAAATACGAAATGATTTATTTCAACAAGATTGAACAAACAAATGTTTTCATTCAATCAAATAAATAAATAATTATTTACATCATCTTTCTTAGAAATTGCAGCTGTAAAACATTGATCATAGTTTCCTACTAAATTGAAGCTCTCTTCACAATCAAATTTACTTCAATTATCGTTCAAGGGCAATTGAGAAGGTGTGGGAGAGGGGGGTTCTTTCCTGTTTTAGGTTCTGTGGTTCTATACTGAAGTCTCAAAAATCCTTGGATAGCAGAATGTAAAGTTAATGGTTGTCAGTCTCCCTGTAGCATTCCGTCATGCAAATTCCAGATCTGCTGAGTCAGCCTACAAACCGGTTACTGTTCCTGCCAAAGCGACGTCAGTAATAGGAGTCCAAACTGGTAGTGGGTACCAGACAGATGCAACATTCCATTTCTTAAGCTTAGCGGCCATTCAACATCCCTCGATCCAAGGTGTCACGTGTGTACAGAGATGGTAGGCTTTGGTAGGCATTACCATCCACCGGAGACAGCGCAGTGGCCGACCACGGGACCTTAATGATGGTGTCTGACTGGAATTCTTTATGGTAATGAACAAGCAGCACTAGCTCAAATCGCAACCACACTCAATGCAAGTGGTACCCATCAGGTCACTGAAGCGTTCTAGGAAATATGAGAGGAGGAGACTAAAATATCGAAAAAACACTATTATTTAGTGTTTATGAAACAAACATAATTAAAAGCAAATTAAAATATGCAAAATGTCATTTTAAATAGAACGAGGAAATATTAATAAAATTAGCAACTAAAATATTGAAAAAATGAAATGCACTAAAAATTACGAAAACCTAATCAAAATAAATAAGAATTCGTTTGAAATAAATCAAATAAATAAACGTAAACTCAACAGACAAAATAATGGTAAGAAAACTATGAATTGATTCCTAAATAAATAAAATTATGAACTTAAATGAATAGCGTCCGTCCAGCTTCCGATGAGGGAGAGAGAGAAGAGTCGCCCCTCTTTTCGGGTCTTAGAATTGCCTTCCTTACAGGGGGAAGTGTTAGAATTTCTCTCTTTTGGTGGGGCTTTTAGAAAGGCCTTCTTTTCTGGTAGCAGTCCTAGAATTGCCCTCCTTTACGGAGGCATTCATAGAATTGCCCTCATTTTGCGAAGCCTCTTAGAATTCGCAGCGGAACGGCCACTGGCATTTCATGGCCCTTTCCTCCTCTGTGCTAAGCCACTCGATGGAGAAGCTCGCGCGCCTCGTTTTCATGGAAAGCTTAAACGTTATACACGGACTCAAATCACGTAAAATTCTTCAGCGATTTTTCTTCCCATTAATCGCTGATCTATGCTAAATTTTTGTGAAATTCTTCCTAAATTTGAAAGTAGATGATAAGCGTCGCACTTTGCTGATTTCAACACAACACAACATTCACAAGGTAAAAGCTTTTGTCATTATTAATGGCGTCGCTTATGAGGGTCGATGTACGGCTATTTATTCTAATCTTAGAATACTCTCCCATAAGGATAACTAGGACAAAGGTCCTGTAATTTAGTTGAGGAAGTTTGTTTTGCCGTTCACTTTCATATTCTTCCCCGTCAATTCTTCTACGTCTGACCAAAACAACACTCCAAATAATCTGTATTTAAGATATTAAATAATTCCTCCTAGAGAGCGTCAAATATTTAGTTTGTACATTTTAACTATATGTAATATAACTAAATAATCTGAAATTGTAAGTAAATTTCTTATTTAATTTCGTGGAGGTTATTCAATGTTACCTCAAGGTCTATTTTTATTTTTTTCCTTCATCTCTCACCCTTCATTTTATTAACACTAGGTGAAAATTCTTTCATTGGTTACGAAGCCTTTTCCTCTTTTCCTTGAATAAGATCTTATTCATTCACTCCTGCTTCTAATGGACCTCGACAAGAGTCTCTGGGACTCAAATCCCTTCGAGATCGTAAGAGAGACATCTAAAATCTCCACTCATTCCCTCCTTCTTTCATCCTAGTTTCCTCTTTAAGGCGATCGATGCGTCGATATGAATTAGTTTGTTATACATTTGCAGTGAAATGTACAGTTTGGGATGGATGTGTGGGGAAACAGTTGTAAGGGAGATGTGGCGTATCTGCAATTCATATATTTGAAAGTCCAAGGGGGCGGGATAAGAAAAAAATAAAAATAAATTAAATAAAAAACATGAGTAAAAGGCTAAAGAGTTAAAAGAACTAAGACACAAAATTACCTCTCTCATAAATGCTAGAGCACAAGGAAAGTGCATTCAAAATATAAGAACTTTCCTTGATTGCAAGTCCTCAAAGGTTCTAAATTGTGCTTCCTTGTGGTATCGCTCTATATAGATATATGTCAGTGTGCTTAGTTCTATAATGAAGTTTGGTAGCCTCAGCAGAGGATCCTTGGGATCCCTAAATCCATGGCTTCCATCTACGATCACATCAGTTTATGATCTGCAATGCTGACCTGATCTTGGACAATGGCTTACTAAGACAAACTTACCAATCTTACCACCGATCCAATAGCGATAGATAAATAACTTCTACATTTTGATATCCATTACGAACCGTAATTTGGAAGAGAAAATCAATTAACTTCGAGTCTTTATAATAGTCAATATAAAGTTTTCCGAATGGGAGGAAATTACGGTATTAGAGTCAAAGCTTAATTCTCTACTCACCACAGAGTAAAAGTGACAAAATTAAGCACAGCAAAGAAAACAATTCTATTTTAACATTTCTTTATATATAAATGGACGCTTTTATGCAATGGCGTCGACTACCCGGGATTATAATGCCTAAAACCCTATAAGCACACCAATAAACCAGAATAACCACTTTCCAGACAAGCCTCCTTTAATTCTCACTAAATGGAAATTTTCTTCACTCCCCCGCCATAAGCCATTGACTTCTTTCTTTTGGTTAGATCTATTTTCCCTGATCATGGATTTCGCTATAAAAGAGAGCACCAAAGTTGCCCCGCTTCTGCAAGGCCCCAATTCGTTTCAGTGAAAATTATTTTTTATACATATATGCAACTATTTGCTCATTTGACATTCAATTCTATCCATTTATTTACGTTCACTGAGCATTTAGTCATTGCTAATCAGGAACTAATTAACCCTCTCTCTCAATCGTGGATGCTTCTTCACCAGCTATCTCAACTTTGTAGTTATCAATCTCCAATTATAGGCGTCGCTTGTTTAATTAATATCTTGCAGTCCCTTTGGCATGATTAATTTCAATGTAAATCGACAATTATAAAACCGTTGTTTCATTCTTCACCTTAGAGAGAAGGATCAGACTTTATCTCCTTTTCTTTCCCTAGGAGAGAGAATTCCATTTTTCTCCAACAGATGTAATGTCCGACACTACAGATGTAAGAAAGCGTGAGGAAGAGAATGAAGATACAAAATAATAGACACATCAGAACAAGGAAGAACTGTGAAGAGGGTGAAAACACTACGTAAGAGAAATGCAATGCGCATATGTGTGTTTTTCTTTAGTCCACGCATTACAAACATATTGGAATATGTTTATTAGGTCTCTACAACATGACCTATGTTACGTTCATGCCCGTGTCTCCAACGAGCCCAGACATGTGTACAGAAAGGGAACCTTCCAAACGAAGTCATGGAGAGGCGGGATTAATAACATTGTGAAAGAATGCAAATAAGAGAAGAATAGAGTGAATTTTTAAAAAATGTGTAAATTGTAGGATTAAAGTCACTTCGATTTTATAATTGAATTGCTCGAGATAAAAGTATTTCTGGAATTTTTACTTTTTCATTTTGAATTTTAAGTTTTAAAGTTTTAAGACTTCAATTAACTCAAATAATGAAGTTTTATTTGTAGCGATTAAAAATGTCTCTTACTTTTAAAAGAGGAGATCACTCTTGTCCAAGGCGGAAAAATACACTCAATTTTTCAACATTATTTTAAAATCTAAGATTTTGCATACCTCGTCTCAGAATCATTTTACAAGTGATTTTATTTTAATAGCAAAATTTTAATGATTTTTATTTGGGAGATTTTAAATTAAAAATCATATTTGCCTCTCGGTAGTTGGGATTAAAATACTTGAACTTTCTTTTTAAGAAAAAAAGGGTAGATTACGTTGAAGAATAATTAACATCAAAGCGAATATTAGGCGAAAGCGAACCTATTGAACTGTTCAGGCTGAGGAAAGCAAGTTGCTACCATTTCCTTTCAGCAAGTACCATGTAGGGATCACTTCCAAAAAAGAATAAGCAACGACTTCCAGGATTAGGTGTCCCTACAGTACTGAAAATCCCACATCCAGAGTCAGAAGATGGAACTGCGTCAAATGCATCTACCATCGACCTTCAGGTTTTTGCTGCTAGTGGCCCACCTAATGTTAAAGATCCTAACAAAAATAAGGATAACCAAAATGATCAAGAACAAGACAACGACAATAAAAATGATAATGATAATAAAAAATGAAACAAGGACACCAAGGGTCGGAATGACAAGGCCTTACCTCTAATAGACCCAATTCGACTGAAAATCACCAGGTTCTTCGTGATTTTAAGGCAAAACAAACCTGGAGATCTTTCTAACATTTCCCCAGTAAATAATGTTATCAAAGCGGCCCAACAGAACAGAAGAAAGATATTTCTTTCCCCAAAATATCACCACTTCCAGAAAAGTTTGCCCAAACTACTCCCAGCCAATAAAACGTTAGTAGAGACTGACATATTGGAACCAAGCTCCGAGATTACAAGGGCTCACGGAGTGTTTGGAGTTCCCAAGCCAGATGGTTCGATGAGAATTATTTACGATATGTCTAGCCTAACTCCCCTTTAGCAGCCACCATCTTTTCGACTGCCCAACATCAACAAGGTCCTGAAAGACACCAAACCAGGCCATGTTGCAATTAAACTAGACTTGTACAGCGGTTTTTATCACCTACCTTTACACCCTAAGGCTCGACACCAGTTTGGAATAAAGATATAACAGCAGTCCTGGAGGTTTAAGAATCTTCCCATGGGTTTCTGTGGTTCCCTCTACCTCAAGCAATACTGTATGGAGGCAATAGCCAACACATCGGCTAGAAAACACGGAGCTACCTTATTAACTTACCTGGACGATATCCTTATTGCTGGACCGCTGGAAAACGTCCTTAATACCTTGGAAGAAATCCTTGCGTCTAGCCTACAAATCAACCTGAAATGTTCGCAACTAACCCCAACAGAATAAATACTCTACTTGGGTATATGCATCTACTTACAAAAAACCAGGGCTAGATTAACAGCCACTAGAAGCATTGCATATTGCAACAGCCAGATCCTCGACTTACAATACTGGCACCGTATGGGCGGCCTAATCAACTTCATTCTCCCTATCATCCAGCTGCCTTTTTTGTGGGTCTAGATGTGTAATCTGGCCAGAACTCACCACCTTTCGGACCGACTACTTATTGCGCTCATACCCCTAGTGGACACCAGATGGAGGGCCTGATTATGAAGCAAGGCCAGTGCTATACTAGTATACTGTGACGCCTCATTAATAGCCATCGTCCTAACCAACCGGACAATTGCAGGTCCCCCCGTACGCTTTTCATTATGAAACAGTCGCCCTCTGGATTACCCTCCTCCTCTTCCCGAGGGCGCGCATTATGGCGGATTATATTCCTACCATCAACAATACTAGGAGGGGGAAAATTCCACCGGACATCTTACACTCCCTACAAGGATCCTCGCTTCAAGACCTTTCAATCATCTAGAGGACATCTGCCAAAAATATCCGTTATGTCCGATCCGCTAAGAACCTTGCTGATGGTCCATCCCGCACCAATTTTACATCGGAAACCCTGTGGCAATATCCCGACCATAACTGCCTAGCAATAGGTTATATAAGGCAGCGATGGTTCGGGATGGACACATTCGACTGCTCTGGTTGCCTTAGCAAGTCTGATTCTCTCTACCTTTGTAAAGATTGTGCTATGCCAAATTTCATTTCGCATCGAGTTTTGAGCGTTATGCCGCGCGTTTGGTGAATCCTTACTTACGAGATTTTTAGCAGTGATACTGAATAAACTTTCATTTACGATTTTTGTTAATTGAAACTGTGAAAACTTTTTTCACTCGCTTCCTGCGCCCATAGCAAGGAGTGAACCTTCTTCCCCACTCCCCCTCCGAATTCTTTATCGAGTCTCCTTGGTTGGAAAACAACCTGCAGGCATTTGAAAAGTATCTACATGGAAGGTAAAGTGCTATTTGCAGAATATCTATTTTGGAATGGGACACTTTCCTAAAACTATCTTTGTTCTTCTCTCTTAAAAGTGGTGATAAGTCTCTTTCAAAAACTACACACACTCACACTTCCAAGCCCTCACAATCACTCCGCGGGGTATTTTTTCTTCTGTATAAGTTTATTTTTCCAATCCTTGTACATGAGAATATGGAGGGATAAATGAAAGAGACGCCTATCCCAAGTGACCACCAGGCTATCTTTATTAAAATCTTAACCTCCCCCATTCAAGTCCCTATGCCAGAACGCAGGAGCTACGCTCGAACCAACTGGGATAATTATCAACGACTTCTCGAAAATTACAACCCTGTCCCCTTAATTAATGCCACTCTAGAAGAAATTGATGAGGAGTTGGATAAGATTAATGATAATTAATTAAGAGCCGATAAGGAAACCATTCCCCGAGTTAAATCTAAAACTCTTCCTGCCCCGTACTGGACCCCTAGAATAAAATCCTTCGCAAGAGAATACAGGGAACGGATCAATGAAGTGAACCTCACTGGCCCCAAAATCACTACATACAGACGAACTGACAGATATGTGACGAATTAAGGACTCTTATTAGGGACCAACAGAATGTACTTTGAAACAATTTAATAGACAGACTAAACATAGAAACCGACTCACGTACATTTTGAAAGACTGTAAAAAGACTAAGAGTCGGACAGCCACAGAAGACAATAAGTCTTAGACGTGAAAATACCGAAATTACTGACGTGGAAAAAATCGAAGAAGAATTCAGGCTCTTTTGGGCACTTATATTTAAGATATCTCCAGAAGAGAATCTGACTTTGATTTAGACTTTGAAGACGGACTTATAAACGACTTGAATGACCAGATATACAGAAACCATCCTCACCATTGTATATCGCAGGAAAGGTAAATGGAGGGACTCGGCGTTAAAATTACTGTCGAAGAACTCTCAAAAACCTTAAAATCCTTTCGTCAGCGAGCACCAGGGCGTACAGGACTGACAAGGGAGAATTTTATTCTAGCCCCACCTAACATCTTATTGGGGCTCAGGAATATTATGAATGCGTGCCTGAATGTGGATTACTTCCCTGACCACTGAAAGGTAGCGAAAATGATATTCATTCCCAAAGCCGGTAAGCCACCAGACAGTCCAGCTAACTTCAGGCCTATATCTCTCTTAGAATTTGCAGAGAAAGTCTTGGAGAAGATATTAGCCAACAGGGTAAAGTCGTTCCTCCAGGATAACAATTCTCATAATAACCAGCATGGCTTCTGAATGAAGCGAGGAACTGAAACGGCGCTAGCCCTGATCACCGAGAAGTTGGCAAAAGTAAAAGCTGAAAGACGCCACGCAAATCTGGTACTTCGCGACGTCAAAAAGGCCTTTGACAAAGTATGAAGGAGAGGCCTGGAATACAAAATCTTACAATTGGGCCTCGATCCCATACTTGAAGGGATCCTATGCGATTACGTAATGGAGAGGAGGGAGTTTCTGAACATCAAGGATTTCAATGGCCCTGAGGTGGGGATACTTCAAGGCGGGTTCATAAGTCCCCTGCTCTACAATATATACACCATCGAACTTCCCCGACCTCTGACTGAAGGTTCGTACGATATAACAATGATATGTATAGCACTTTATCGGAATACGAATTACATGGCACAGAGTACAGCAGTAGAAATCAAAAACATCAACTCTTTCGAGAGAAGATGGAAGATATTTACCAATGCCCAAAAGTTCCGTGTAATTACACTATTCCGACGGACCCTCGCAGACAGTCCTGTGGGGGATGCACGCATGTCATACCGCACAGAGGGCATGGTTCTGGGACTCCGTATTACGACTGGTGGATATGAGAGTCATGTAGCTAAAACTACATCGAATGCATGGAGGGACTTGGTGAAACTTTTCAACTTCATAAACCTGAGTACCTCCAACAAACTTAAGATCTACAATGCATGCATTCGATCAAAACTCCTGTATCCGCCGGTCCCTATAAACGCGATTTCCAAGACTTAAGTCCTTATACTGCAAAGGGTCCAAAATAAGGCGGTCTACATCATAGCAGGCACCCGAAAGAGAGAGCTGAGAAGGCAGAGTGAGCTCCATGGTGAACTCGGGATAACACCCATAAACGTGGAGCTTCACCTGAGAGCAACTAAGATCTGGAACAAAGTTCACCGGCACCTCCATCCCGAGTTTGTGCTTGAACATATTGACTTTGATGACAGATCACGCGCAATACCCTTTTAAAAACAGCAGACTACAAGGAGCTACAAGGAAAATAAGTACCATAGAAGACTTTACGGTCCATACAAGGAGGGTACTTTTGGCGCAATCCTTGAAGGTGGCCGTTGGCAACCTCGAAGATCACTCGCGAGGATCATAACGGTGATTTCGCAAGACTTTAACTAGTCTTGACTTGAACTAGTCAACAGATTCACTGTTGACAACTTCCGTCGGAAGTGCGTTCCAACTACCACATATACTGTATGTGAAGAATTTCCCACAAAGATCACGGTGGTATCACTTCAGTTCAAGTTTGTAGCCGTGATTTCTTGTTCTCCCCTCGCTGAGCTTGAAAATATCCACGTAGTCCAGTCTGTCGAAGCCTCGAAGAATTTTAAACACTTCGGTAAGCTGACCACGTAGTTTCCGGGTCTCCAGCAAGAACTTATCTAATGCCCTTATTCTACCATTATAACTCATATGCCTGATAGAGGGAATCAGTTTCGGACGAGGGAGTTGTACAGACAGAGTACTATCTCCTTGTTCTGATATCCAAACTGTCGCTTTATATAACCTAACATCCTTTGGACTTTCTTGTCGACCTCAATACACTGTTTCGAGAACTTGAGATCACTGGTGAAAGTTACACCCAAGTCCTTCTCAGTGTCGGTAAATTCAAGAGAAGTGCCCTTAAGAATATAGGGTGATTGGGAATTTCGGTGTCCGATATGCATCACTTTGCATTTGTTCACGTTAAAAGGCATTTGCCACGTATCAGACCACTCCCCAATCTTCCGAAGATCATCTTGCAGGCGGGCAGTATTTCCATCATTTGCAACGTTCATATCAAGCTTGGTATCGTCGGCAAATGTAGAATTCTTAGCAACCATGTCACCGTCCATGTTGTTGACGTAGATGATGACGTAAACTACTCATTGACGATGACGTAGACCCAAGGTTCACTTAGATTTTTTCACAACACCAAACACAAACAAAGCCATACAATATCATTCACTAAATTAGCAAACTTCTAATTTTTTTTCTAAACTTCCCCAAAATTTTAGCGCGATAAACTCGCCAAAAAAAAGCAATAAAAACAACAAAAATACAAACTAAACAAAATAATAAAAAAACCCTCAAAATTTGACGTAAACTACCCGGATAAGGAGATGCAAGTCTCCACAAAAAAAAACAGTAGAGAGCAAATAAACCCGCTGCTACAAAGGCTTGAATGCCTTCTACATATGTGTAAAATATATATCATAAATTATATAAAAAAACGCAAAGAAAACCAGAAATGCCTTTTCACCAGGGATCTGTCTTTCATTCTTCTTTTCATTTTCACTTTCCTATAATTTTCCCCACTATTTTCTCCTACTAAAAAAAACCCCTACTACTATATTCCTATAGTCCAATGGACACATTCGCTCGCAGGTTCCAGTGGTCGGACACACCTCCCGGATAATTTTTTTTTCCCTACCACCCACCCGTAAACATTAAATTTAACTTATATTATATAATTTTCCTGACTTTTGTTTTTATATAGCTTTTTCCCAAATTTGGCGTAATCAGTCCTTTTATAATTTGTAACTTTGTGTTTTGAAATAAATGAGTCAATTTTCTCCAATTTTAGGAGATATGAATAAATAAAAAAAAGGAGTCAAATATGAAATATTTACCCTCGTAATTCCTTTGAAAGTACTTGAATAAATAAGTTTAATAATGTAATAAATATTAATTTATCCTTCAAAATTATTATAAAGAGTAAATATCATTACTTATTATAAACATTTCATCCCCTCTTTCGGTTCACTCTCATCATTTCTCATCCGAATTTTATTTTCTTGGAATTACATTGGGTTGATATTAGGGGCTTCCCTAGGCTGTAAGTCCATAGGATTATCTTATTTCAAATTAATGGAGGGGGTAACACGGGAAAGGGAGGGCGTGTGGCTCCTTCAAGTTCCAGGTGTAAAATTCTATACCTGACCCTTCATTGTGGGTTTAATTTAGGTTAGATTTGGGATGCATTGATTAAACAGGAGCAGCCAGACATTAAAATATCCATCGCACGCACTAACGAGACCGATAAAGAGAAGTGCAAATAGCCAATAAATGGTGGAAGAGAGGGCAAGCAAGAGGTTAAAACACTCTCTTCAGGTCTTTGTTCGTAAGATCTCGATAGCCGCAGGCAGATGAAGATCCAATTCAATTCCAAACACTTTGGGAGCGAATGGAATAGCATTTTTCTTTTCCCGGAGGTAATCTATATGTTTTGATTATATTTATCCTTAATTATAAAACGCAAAAACAAAATGACGGCAGTGAATGCTAATAAAAAATTGGCTCATCCGAAGAAATTTCTCAGCCAAATTATTTGTTCTGTGGACCCAATTCTGTTCACTGCCTCGCAAGGCTCGAATGGGACTGGAGAACTTCGCGAACTTAACAGACCAACGCAAACGCAAACATGATGGCTTCGGTTGTAATTTACTTAAATATGTTCCTTAAGGAAATGAAATAATTACAGAAGCGTCTATCTTCTAGAATCGTAATGAGTTTGAGGGCACCAAGTCATTTGTAGTTTCATTTTGAACCTCAAATGTCCTTTCTTACACTCCTTCAAAGAGTTCTATTAATAATAGATTTGCAGAAACTATTTCACCATGAAATATTCCTCCCTTTCCTTTAGACTTTTTAGAAAATAAAAGGAAGCGAGTGAGAAAGGGAATTCATCTCCTTATTGTCAATTATGTATCTTAAGTAAGCAATTTTGATACGGACAAAATCGTAAAGTTTGCATTGTGGGAAAATAACTCACAATAACATTGGTAGTGTAGATTACACTACTTCGTTCCTGCCACGAAGGGAGAAGATTTATAGAGTATTTATTACAAGATAAAACACATTTGGAATATTTCATTTTTACTTCTAAAGAACTAAACCGTTGTGAACAACTTCAATAATTTTCCAAAGAAGCAATTTTCAGAATAATTAAGAACATTTCCGCGATAAATGCAAAGAAGCATGAATTTTCATCACCTAAGATAAGGCAAAAATTTTATCATTTTAACGAGGAATTTACGGACGAATAAACAGCCTGGGACGACGCCTGGTTTGTGAGCAGAAACAAATTAGTATTTTTTAGGCTAAAGTTCGACATGACCAAAGATTACAGCTATTTTGGGGTTCGAATGTGTACAAAACTGAGTATCATTAACGGATATGAGATGGTAATTACGCTATGTTTTTTTCCTTAATTATCTTTATTATAAAGGTTTTACATTTTTAAACCCTTTTCTCAATTAAGTTCTTTCCATTTGATCTAGCCATAAATTAGAGAAACACTAGTTTCTTTTAAACTTTCAGAACTGAGTAAATGAGACCATGATTCATATTACCGATCAAAGAGAAGCGCCGGTTTAATTAACGACACCATCATTTGAAACGTGAGTTGGCGACTAAGGAGGTAAGATGAGCCGCTGGTCACTTCATAAACAACGAATGGATCGGGATAGTTATTTTTCATTTCTTGGCCGGCCCATGATATCTTAACCTCATAGGTAGGAATTAGACGAAGAAATCAGATTATAATAGTAATCAGGATGCGAACGGTGGATAGAGGAGACAAAGAAGGAGAGTTCAATGCATATGTACCCCACTTTTCTCATTCTCATTCACCCTCTGATATCGCTTTCTCTCTCCGTCTCTCGTTAACTAATCAATAAAATTTAGACGGAGATTTGCGCATCCAAATCAGATATTCCTCGAAAGAACTTCGATCTTATTTGGAATATTTTCTGTCCATTTGCTTCACCAGCAGTGGTTCGAGCGTCATGACCTAATTAATTAAGTGGAAGGAGTAAAATTGCAAATTGGGACGCCCAAGAAAGTTATGTTTAATTTTTAAGGAAAGTTAAGTCCAGGCATTTCAAGAATAGCTTATCGAGAGGAAAGTAACCTGACGTGCGCCATTGTTCTAAACACAATGTCTTAGAAAACATCCAAAAATCAAAGTCAACTTTTAAATTTGAATGCCCCGCCCCCCATCATTTTCAGCCCTTTTTAAAACCTGGATGAGAGGAGGAAATGCTTCTTTGAATAAAGTTTCAGTAATGACTAGAAACTAAAAATAGATCCTCCCATTTTTGTTTTCTTATCTTTTTTGGAAACCAAAAGGGTGAATCAAGATGGACAAAGTAAACCTTTTTATCTGATTCTCGTATGGTCCACCTACAATAGAAAAGGCATCTTCTGCCTTTCAAAAATAAACCTGCCATCTTCCACTAAATACTGTGTGATCATTTATTGCTTTATTTAATTCTTTCTCAACACTTAAGATTGAGATTCATCTAATGTATGTTGATATTTTGTTGTATTTCACAATAAAAAAGTTAGCTGTAAACGAATATAAAAATATAACTGTAGCTACTCACTTATGGTATATGAAGAGGAATTAGACAGTATTTCATCTTATATAAAAGGAAATAATATAAGATTGACTGATGTAATCACACCCTAATTTGAGAGGGGGAATTGGTGACAACTCTAGAAACTCCAAGTTCCCATTGGCCTTGATTTTCCGGTCCATTTGTGTAGTGAAGGAAAATCGACCCCTTTGAATACCCGTTGTTAATGTGGTTTTAAAATGCGATTTGAGTTTCCTACCAACCCGCAATTTTAATTTCATTTTTTTAGTTTTATTCACTCACTTATATCTGTTAGGCGCTACCTTTCCTCCTCCACCTTCCGTCAACTGCGAACTTCCATTTAATCGGGTCCATCTATTTTTGCGCTCTTTCCATCTCAATCAACACGAGTACTATCACCATTAGACTACTACAGATACGTATTTAGCTTCCTTACAGTTCCACCTCCATTTTTTCCATTTTTTTAAAGATCAGTCCGCGTAAAATAATTGGCAGCGATGCCCTCGTTAGTTGTTGGTACTTAACTTGGATCGTGTTAAGAATAGGGACTCCAACGCCTGACGGAGTCGCTTTTCTTGACCCGATAAAAGTGTTGAAACACAGAAATGGTGTCACTAATCCAATTTACCAGCACATAACCATAAACTACTCTTTGACCTTCGTTAATACACACCTGGGTTCATACACAACATAATAAACCGTGTTGTGGAAGACATGAGAGAAAGATTAACAAAATGCAAGGGTGGATATTTTTTGAATAAGAAGAAATTAATGTCGGCCCTAAGCTAATAGTGTGAAAATATGGCAGGGGGCAAATTACACCTCAACTGACCTCCCATCCAGTGATAATGTATACCAAATTTGGCTTAAGTGGGGTTTGGATCCAGCGCGATCGTCGTAGCAGGGATGCTACTGTGGATGCGGAAAATCGCCGCCCTTTAGGATTATCGCCATTCTTCCGCCTCAACTTGTTATTACTTGATATAAAACACCATAATAATATTAATAAAACAATTTATGAATCATTAAATATTACATTGAATTATACACAAATCTTTGTTCCCTGACTCTACCTATCACTCTAAGTTCAACCATACTTTGTGCCAACCCGAATTCTTACACTGCCCTCTTCCAAGCATCTCATCCACTCTCTTCTAACTTACCGAAACTTATTTTGTTATTTTCCTTGGGGAAAGATGGAATTAATGGTTAATCTATCTTGAAATCCAATAAAACATATTTCCATTTATCTTGGTAAATTTATGCCTCATCCTTTTAAGTAGTTTTAAATTCCTAAAAATTTCATTTTCAAAACGCAGCTCTAAAGAATTATATTATCCATGTATGACTGAATGTGAATTTTATTTTGTAATTTTAAATTGTTTTGTATTCAACCCCACACGTCTCTTTTCCAGCACAAGAGTTAAAATATTTCTTCATTTACAAAGTAAATGAATAAAATATTTATACCGAGTAATTCATACATACCATTGTTAGGAAAACGAAGAAATATGGCTTTTCGTCCTTCTCCTAAGTATTCTGCAATTTATGGCCTCCAAATCTTTTTGTCATTTTATAATCATTGCAGCCAGAAATATGTATATTTTAAATGTGGAGATGCAGGTATTTTTTAACGCTTCTGTTTAACTTTGCACCACGTTATCATTACTCTTCCGAGCTACGGTGTAGGCAAATTTAGTGGATAAACCTCCAAATTACTTCAGTGATGTGGTACGAAATCGGTCGAGATCTCCTCGAGAGGAGATTCAACCACAAACCTGACACCAGTCCTGGGATGTTTGGTAGAGGTAAAAGTATATGAGGTGGTAATTGGTAAAGCCCTCCACTTTGCCAAGATTTTGCAGAGCTGAAATGACAAGATCTAGACACTAGATATTATAATTTTTATGTAGTTTGAGTTAGTAGGATTTAGTTTTGCTGTTTTGTTTAAGTGACCTGATTCTTTTGTCATTGCTTCCCAGCACTCTCATCTCAACTCGTATTGATCCATGCTCTCACTTAGAATTTAGGGTCGAATCTTCTCTGTAGGTCAAATTGATCGATATCGTAGAGACATAATTTATAAGTAAAAGTATGTGAATCTGACAAGTGAGCTGTGGTGTGTTGAAAGATAATGAAAAAGGTTAGAAGGAAAAAGAAAAAAATAGATGTGTGAGAACTGTAAAGTTTTTTATGAACCACAAGTGATGAAGGTTTTGGCAGAAAATGACTTTGAAAACAAAAGCTGCAACTACGACAATGACAAGTGGCTCAAATGCATACAATGAACCCCCGCTTGAAAGAGATGCAGGAGATATGTCTTCAAGATTCTACAACTGCAGGTGTGCCCCAGCGTGATTTCCCTCTTTGTTCACCTTTATTTGAAGTGCATTTTGGAAAATATAAGATTGACCTTTTTGAGAGTGGTGAGAGTGAAATGGGCAGGAGATCCTAAATCAAGAATGTGAAAGTAGAAAAAAAACAAAATACGTCAAAAAAGGGGGAGAAGTTCAACCTACATATCATCTGTCCTTACGACCTTCACAATCTTCAAAAACTCACTGAACAGTAAAATAGTTACCATCCGACGCACCGACATAGTAACTTATCCAGTGACGTTCACGCGACTAAAACTACTAAAGAGAACTGTGAATTGCCTGGTGTCATCTGATGATAGCAGACCACCGGCCTCTTAAATTGCATCCCATTATAAGATTCGGACAAAAGAGGAGACACAAAGAGTTCCATATTCTACCTGTGTAAGTAATTATCAACTTGTTTATGAAGGAGTTCACTAGTTTTGCACAGTATTAATGTGAGGGAGAATCCTGGGAGGCAGAGTATGGATGAGATGGTGAAGTTAGCATACTGATAATCTAGTTCAGTAGACCAATGCTCCAAATGGTATCTGTAAAATAGGAAGAGTGAGGTCATGTTTGAAGTGAGAAGACGGTTATTGATAAGAGGGTAGGATTTGATGCAGCTCGATCATGGAGAAAAATGGAACATGAAATACTTCAGAAATATGAACATTATTCATACAAGAGTGAATAAGTCCCATACAAATAAGGAGAAGTTGATGAGTGAAGAAGTTCTCGCGACATCTGAGAAGTAGATTCAGCTTTTTACAAGGCTAATTAGTCATAACCACACTGAGATCTCTCCACGACATTCTGCTACCAATTTCTAAAGCCAAATTTTAACAGAAATAGCAAGTTGAATTTCATTGTTATCAAACATTCCTGGAAAATCATGATGGGTTTTTGATAGAGATATAAGAAGTTATTTTGTCTTGGAAGAATGGAACTCACCAGATCTGCCTTCATTAGTGATAAATACGAGCTCCACATTAATAGCAAGAAACAAGATTAAGAGCATGCAAAAGAGCTAACCTATGAAGAGAAAGAGGATGATTTATGAAATGTAGAATCAATAACATATGCATTAAGTGAGGTAGGAAGGGTTATAAAAAAGATCATTAATGAAGAAGAACAGAGCACGAGAGAGAAGACAACCCTGAGGAACACCACTAGAAGCAGCAAATTTATGGCAGATTGCGAAAGAGGGCTCCTAAAGTTTGAATTTGAAGGAACCTTTTCCTATATTATATAGGTTTAAAGTAGGTAGACTAGAATTAAGTTTTAATAAGTTTCTCTTTCGAAAAATGATGACATGTAGTTGCTAACCAAAGTGTAACCAGTGTCTGTCTCTTATGGCATTTGCGACCAGCACTTTATGACCCAATCGGAAAAACTTTATTTGGGAAATTGTGCTTTATAAATTATTTAATTGAAACAAATTTTTGCGGTTTACGGCACATTTATTGTCGCTCGTAAATGTCCTGATCCATTCAAGAGGATTTAGTGACGCTCAACGTCTGACTCCTCGAGATAGTTTTGGATGAATCAAAGAGTGGAGGATTCTTTTTCTTCTTTTCCATGGTTCGCAATAATATACATGGCTTCGGGTAGGAATTTATTGTAGAGAAGTTTTATGGTAGACCGAACTATAAAGGAGGTAACTCTTAAGTGATGGTAAATTTTATCGCACGATTCTTATATTTAATGCTATTACAAGGGGATTATTGCAGAATTTAGGGTAATGGAGGACCTGAGGTTTTTCCTGAACGTGTTGTAGAAGACTTTTAGAGCTTTATCCTAGCCAAAAGATTGAAATAATTAGGTTAGTCATTTATTTCATACTTTTCAACTTTTATTTCCACTATACCTTATTTACTGTTGACCATCTGCTCTAGGGATTTTTCTTCATCTACAACTATTTCTAGATCTTCTGGTTCCGAATATCCCTAAAGCTGGTGCTTTGAAGATTTGAAACAAATGCAAGAAATCTCTTAATCATGGGCTTTAGTTCTTATCCTTCCTCTTAATCTTCTGAATGATTATTTTCCACTAATTTTCGAATTCCGTTCCTGTTTCTGGAACTTAAGGAATTGTAATGGTTGGTTATCTTTCTTTATTTCATTGAAAACCGAACCACATCAGAATGAACCCCGTGAGGACACTGTACTAGGTGGACACAATCTTAATCTTGTAAACACAAACTTTCATAAATTGATTTAAGAGTATAATAAAAACTGGTATCAGGTACTATTCTTACAGCAACAGGTCAAAATGGATGAATGAGTTAGTTAGGACGCTAATGCCCTTATGCTGGATCTCGTAATAATGTGTTGCGTGATTTCTCTTATCTAAGATCTAGACAAACTGTAACTTTGTGTTGGAATTAATGTTCTAGTAAAATATTTAGGACACCCTTCAAGATGGCTGACTTTTAATCTCTATATATCAGTAAAGAAATACCTCACCTCGTTCTTCTTTTGCAAATAGTGCACTAAACCAATTGTCGGAGTTTGTTAGTTTAAGAAAACACTAACAGAATAGGTTTGGGGTAGAATTATGTTGTCAAATATCTCTTGATCTTATTAATAATTTATCTTTCAATTAACATTCCTTAAATAACGAAATAAAGGATTTGAAAAATAGTTTTTATTTAGGTTGTAGCTAATTTATTTAAATAACAAACGATGGCTTTAATCTTTCTCCTGCGTTCACTAAAGGAGGTGACTGATTTTCATCCAGAGAAGAATTTATTGGAAATCATAAGAAAGGAATTGCGTTGAATTCTAAACAGAATCATGAAAATGATGAATTTTATTTAAAACTATCCTCAATTGATTTTTTAAATGCGACTTCAACGATGTTGCTTTTCTTTGTTATTTAAAGCTACCAAGTTACCTTTAGAGATAGGAAGAGGGTGCGATAGTTAATTTGTAGTCGTTGGTACCTCTGTAAAGTAAACGGTAATGATGGAGGAAGATAAACTGTGTAGAAGATATATAGCTACAGATAAAATGGTTAATTGGTGCCTAGAAGGACATATAGTTGCCCATACTACCCTCGTAATCGCGATTGGGGGTCTAATTCCGAAGCAAAGAGCACATTATTGCATCAAAGCACATGGTGATCCATCGGTACGAGTACGAAGACTAAATGGCGCACAAAGGAGAAAATGCACCAATCTCCTTCTAATATTTATGGTTCAAATAGGGGGGTGGGAGGGAGCTTATATATGTATTTGTGTCTTGTCATATAATTTTACATTTTGACTAAGCGGAGTAAGAGTGAAAAAGCTGAAGAATACAATAATAGTGATCATGAAGATCCTGACACCTTCGCCATTCTTAAATATTATTATTGTTGATTTTAGGGAAAAATAGTAAATGTGGGTTCTAATGATTATGTAATTTTCAACATTAGTAGTTAACAAACAATAAATAATGTTTGAAAAAGGCATCATTAAAAATATATTCATTGCAACACATTAAAATAAAGGCAAAGGCAACGAGAGCTGAATCGATTGTTCTCGTTACGCAATTTTGAGATAAACTTAATATTTTCGAAAGGAAATCCTTTAGTTTGTGTATTTGGCTGAGGCCGTTGATTTTGATCAAGAAAAAGCCACGTAACCCGTCAAAGAATGCCCCATTTTAAAATATTTGACAGTGTCTTTGATCTCGTATAAGCCATTTGCATAAAAGAGCTCAGTAATAGAATAAACTTTTATATCGAAAAAGCCTGTGCTAATTCCATTAAGGTCGTCTCCATAAAAGCGCCTCGGTGGAATGCCTCGAAACAGAAATGATCTCCGATGGAGATGGAAAAAAGAAAAGGTGTTTCAAATCCTCATTCTGAGAAACAAATCGAAGTATCACCAGGTTTTGTGACCCTCTTATCAAAATTAAAATGAAAAGTAAAATCATTGGAAATCAGTTTTATGCATTACCTAATATGTTCTTACTCGTACCTCGATAACTAATGTCATCCGTGGCCTTTCTCAATATTATTCACGAAAAAATACTCCACCGCATATAGGATTATCAAATGGGACCCTAAAATTAAAGGTGGGGGTTTTCCCAACTTTATGCCAAAATGGTACCCCTTTATTGCACTTCCAAATATTGAAACTCGAAAATTTCCGTTCGCTTCCTCGTTTAGGTCTGTCGTAGAATAGGCTCTCGACGATATACCATATATAACTATTCGTTGAGGGAATTATTTTAATATTTCGAGTGCGTGGTAATCTGATTGGCCGAGGTTAGTCCAAAATGGATGGGGGGGCCTATAGAGGCTTATTTATCTTTAATATGCTTAGGAAGTGGAACGGAGCGCAAGGATAAATAATATGGCTACCATTAATAAAATAGAGTTTTATTAATTAAACTATCAACAACACACAAAGAAAATGTTTACATAAACGGGGTATGAAAAAGGGTCGTGGGAATATCTGACTAATCTGAGGATTAAGATTTGGAGAGATTTAAAAAGGTAAACAACAAAAGTTAAAGGGCGGAATGCCTTGACAAAAGGTAAATGATTAAAAGTAATGCTCAGCTTACGTAAGTACAAAGTTGTTGTGCAGAGGAAGACGATGCGACAGAATCTTGGGTCCACTGGCGATTTCCAGCAGAAGGGTTCTTCGGGGGGTTGTCCCTAACGAGGGGGAAGGACTATCTTCGAGGAGTGAGAGCGAAGTGGGGCTCGGAAGTACGAGCGATCCTTGTGATAGCGAATCGGAGATGTTCTAGATGAACAATGTAGGTTATTGTGGAAACCAAGCGTTCTCTTAAAGAACGTTAAAAAGGAAGGAATTAAATTATCCGGACCTGATCTCTTGGGAACGAGAACCGTTTCTTGACGAACGGGCTTGAAGAACAATGGCTGTTCTAACGTTGTTCTCTTTTTGAACAACAGGGAGGGCCTTATTGACTTGTCTTCTCAAAGGCACGAACCTTGGCACTCAAGGGATATTGTCCTCTTCTGGAAAATAAGGGGTTTCTCGGCAGAGTTCCTAGGTGCACAAGGGAGACCGGATCAGCTTGATGCCTCGCAAAGATAATCTGGATCTGCTTCATTTGGGAAAAGCTATGGTATAAATATCCGGAGCCATCTCCATGACGTAGGGAATAATTGAGTGGGGGACTTCGGGGTAATGTTCCGGTGGCGCATGGGAAAATACCTTATCTGCCTATAAGCCTAATTTAATCTGGCTAGATCGACGTATGGAGGCGAAACGGGGGAGTGAACCTCCTTGATTAAACATTGGCTATGATGAGAGATAACGCGCTTCTGCTTTCTATCGCATGCAGGATGCACTTGTGTAAGCATGTGGGTAAGCATGTTTAACATGTGATAGAGGTTGAATTAAAGCGGCCTCAGACCGTTCTATCACAAGGTCATTCATAATTATGTCGCCACAGCAGTTGAAGAAGCTTTCCTGTGCTACGGTGAAGATTTGAATCGTTGCCTAACTACATAGACCCCAAAGCTTCTCATTTGACCATGCCTGCCTTTGACTATGATCAGGATACACTCGAATTCTATTTGTCATTTCTCCAACCCGTAAAGAGGTCTTCATATTTCTTGATATTTCACCTCATTTCACATCTAACTGACGATTCGGAAAGTCCATGAACATAATTTGGAGCTTTATTTACTGGTTGTTAGTAATCATTTTTACACTGAGCTTTTCCGAAACTTAGATATGGAACGGCAACTAGGTATCAATACCTTTGCATTTCCTCTTCTATCACACACTTCACTGCACTTTACAATAAAGAACATGTGTCTCTCTATGATCTTACCGTCAATCTGCCTAATAATAATAATACCTATTCTCCTTTGATAGAGGTTCTCACAATAAACGACAAGGGCTCAATCTTCTTCAGAAATTCCATTCTTAGTTCAGGATTAAACCTCAATTGGAGGTGAATGGGAGGATCATACTCGAACCTTTCGTCACTCTATTAGTGGAAAAATGGAGTAAGGTTTTAGACGATATTTTTGAGGATTTTGAAACATGAATTATTATATTTTTTCTTCTATACTTTTGGATTATTTTCCCTGATTCATTCAATTATAAGCTTGATAATCTCATATATTAAATTGACAAATATTGTTTGTATCGATATAGCGTTTTTATCTGTGAGATTGACAATAAAATAAATTGATAAATAATACAAAAAAACTGATATTTTAATGCTGTCTCATTAGAAAATGTAGTAAAATACTAAAAGACAAATTGCAGCAAAGTTCTTTAATTTGATGTAATCAAGGTGGGTATTGTAGCTCAGCAGAGTGAGGCGACATCTGAGGGAAAATATGGATAAACAGAAGTAGAAGTAGAAGAAAAGGAAGATAAAACGGTCCTAGAAAACCTTGTTGGATTTGGAATAGTGAATTCTGAAAGGAACATAATAAACCTCAATGGACACTTTTGTACAAAGAAAACCAGCACTCAAAATAGCAAACCATAATGAGAGTGTAAAGGTTGTTCACTAAATATACAACCAATAAGAAGAAACAATAACTTGTAAAACTTATCATTTAAAGATTATTTTCCTAACTAATTATTTTAAATGATATTAATTATGCCTAGATTATTTTCTCTTTCGTGATTTTTATGATGGCGGCAGAAAAGGTGTCAATTCCTGACACTTTTTTACCCATGCGAGAAAATCACCTGTGCAAAGTGTTGAATATCCGTGATCAAGAACATCCAGAGACCACGAAAAGAGACGTCCAAGTTTCCTCTCTGCCTTACATACGAGTATGGAAACTCTCAGTACTGTCAAATCCTTAGAATGTGTTCAGCTTTCTTTACATTTTAGATTTAATAAGAACATAAGAACATAAGAAAAAAAGGAGACTGCAAAAGACCATTTATGGCCTATACTTGGCAGCTCCTGGTGGCTTTATATCGGTGGACTAGTGGGAGGCAATTAAGTCGCTGGTGAAGTGGAATTATAATTTTCGTCTATTAGAAATTTGCGCTCCAGTCGAATATTGTGTTTATTTGGGGTTGAAATGAAATGATTAATTGTTTGGGTTATTTTATAATATACTGTAATTTATTATTTGGATTCGATATCAGCTTGATTATATGTATATAGCCTACATGTACCCACAGGAAATTTCTGCATGTCCGCAAATAGGCCACTATGTACATTTGCGCGGTCAAGTTAGGTGTCCGGTAAATAGGCCCAAGAAATAAAACGTATTATCCTCGAGATAAAAGAGAGATCCTTTGAATATTTATTTTTGAATTACTTTGATCCTATATATGTATATATATATATATATATATATATATATATATATATATATATATATATATATATATATATATATATATATATATATATATATATATATATATATATATATATATATATATATATATATATATATATATATATATATATATATATATATATATATATATATATATATATATATATATATATATAGAGAGAGAGAGAGAGAGAGAGAGAGAGAGAGAGAGAGAGAGAGAGAGAGAGAGAGAGAGAGAAAGAGAGAGAGAGAGAGAGAGAGAAAGAGGGAGAGAGGGAGAGAGAGAGAAAGAGGGAGAGAAAGAAATAGTAAGGTGCATAATTCTGCCTCTTAAATTTGCACAAACTCATGGCAAAATTTAAACTTGATGTCCAACAAAACTTCCTGGGATTGTCTAGCAAACGTGATTTTCAAGAACTCTAGAATAATCTACGAATTCGATATACAGGGTGCGTATATCGTCGGATATTTGTCAACCTCTATGTTTTGCCACAGCTTCACAGAATGGGTAAAATCATGCAACATAGGGACGATATAAGCATGTTATCGTTTAATGTCTCTGTTTTCAGGTTTGTGCTCAATGAGCGCTATTTAAACATTACGTAAGTTCACCGTAGATTCTATGGAAACTTTGTTATGTTAGTGATCCTTACCGTGACACTCGAATTTTGCGGATGGTGCGTTTATCTAGATTAAAAACACAAAAAGAAACCTAATTATCTGGTATTTGTTTTCATTTGTTACAAACTGTTTTTCGGAACAGTGGCAGAACTCTTCTTTACCTTCCTTATATACCTTGGACGAAGAGACTTAATAAACTTTGGATCCACTCCACAACTAATGGAGAACTGTCAGGACGATGTTCACTAAGGCCATGAACACATGCAAGTGATGCTCATCTGTGTTTGAGAGAAGAAAGGCGTCTCAATGCAGCGTTTACATCCAATCATTACAGGGAAAGTCTTGTAAATACCAAGAGGAGACCAACACCCCGACGACATTAACATGTGTTTCAAAATTCATTATGTAACTAATTAATCCAAACTCAGCTTACAGCTTTTCCGCTGTCTCGGTCTCGGGGTAAAGTTGCGCGTAAGAACCTTAGAACAATTTGCGCAGCCACTTGATGAGATTTAAAACAGGATCCTTAACAAGAAGAGGTTAGATAAGTTCTATGATCACAAAATCTGTGGGTCAATGTCAAAGAATGACTGTATGCCAGTTGAGAGCATTGCTCTGAGTCATTGAGGGTAGAGATCCTATGTCGGCTGTCTCGTCGCATTGTGGCATCCAGATACACAAGATTTAAGTGGAGGAGTTACAAGTATTGGCTCAAGACTACCCAAAATGCCGAGAGTTCTTAAACGTATGGGTATCAGGTTTTGGCTCCGTCGAATGACAGTAAAGCCAGGCTCTGTTATGACTCACTGAGCTTGAAACCTATGTTGTTAAATGGATGTATCACTAACTATTTATTTGATTTGTATTTGTTATTTGCCTCCTAGCTTTACATCTTTAATTGCTTCTTCGTTCCTTTCCATTATAGTCAAACTTTTTACTTCTCTTCCCATATCGTTGCCTTGTTTACCAGCTGACAGTTCTTCTGCCTCACCAGTAGTACCAATATTAGATATAACTGATATGGTTAAGTTACTTTGTCAGGAAAGGAACAGCTATGTGTAGATTGGCAGCTCTACAGGTCAATTTATTTCCCGTTCGACTTCATGTTGTCGAAATATCTGAGTTTTTTTTTAAGAAAGAGTTCAAGCTTGTTTGTGTTTTAATATCACCATATATATATTGTCGTGGTTTAAGGCCGAGTACGTATGTACGTCTGATTCGTACACGAGTAAATCTGTTCCACTTTTCTCTAAGACTGCTCTAATTTAAATTCTTTAACTAGGGAAGATTCCTATTATGATATAGCTATTGCTATTGGCAGCGTTCGAGGATTTAATTAACAACTCAGACGAAAATATACTTTTAATTACATAAAATAATGAAATATTAAATCTTTAAATAAACTTTAGCACGGAATAGAAAATAACAGAAAAATGAATATGTTTTGGATTCGTTTACCTTTAAATCAAAGGGAGTCAGTCACCAGTGGGGTGACCTTGAAAGTGAGTCTACTCACTTTGGTGTTTTGAGGCGAGTTGGAATGTAGAAAGCCTCGCTGACGTGAGGAGTGTTGGGATAATAGCTGATGCTTCTCACTGAGTAGGTGGGGGCGCATAGCAAGGCTATTTGATTTGAAGATGTAAGTGAGGGGATCTTGGATGAAGGGAAATTATTCCGATCCTTGTGTTACAAATTCGGGTTTCTCGAGATGATGAAACTAAACCAAGAGGTGAATCTTTTCCCGTATGGAAATTCACGTTGGTATTCCTCAAGGCTGAGGGATATCTCTGTTTTCTTTTTCAGAAAACTGAGATTAGGGGTATACTCTGGGCGAGAGTGGTATGAGAGTTTGTCTCGATACCACTGGTCTACTCTTTCAAGCGACCAAAGTAACGGCCTCGGAAGGGTAATTCGCGCTCGGTTCCACTTATCTTCTTGATTCCCTGTTTGATTCAGGGACTTCTCTACTTCTCTCGATTACTACTCGGATTCTCATGTTAAATTTCTCAAAATTGAACTATATATACGTCAATTATCCCATGGAGGGAGCGGCAAAACCTCACTAGCCCGCAGTTAAGTCTCTCTCTTAGGGCATAAATTTTCAATGTTTTGACGCTTCGTCCCTTCAGGTTTACGCACGGGAAAGGTGAGATTTCGTCTAATTTGGCGAAAATAAACATGAACAATGGGAGGAGACAGTGAGCCTGTTCATAGATTTTCTGCCGACGAAGCCTTAGTCAGCAAGGTTTTTCATTCTATAAGCTCTCACTCCCTCCTATGTTTATATTAACGGACTACGAAATCAGCTAACTGAAATCCTTCTTTGAAATTGACTTCACATCTTGAGAACCGTGGAAAGGGGGGGTGGGGGAAAGTCTTGGCCCATGTGGAGCGTAACGGTTTATGCTGTATATACAAACTAGCGTCTGCTTGTCCTGCTGATATTCATTCTTTTACACACACACACACTGACACAAACATATATATATATATATATACGTAGGTGAGTCAAAAAGTTCTCAGACAAATGCCAGATTATTGAAATGTTCGATTTTGTACAAGTAAATACAGGGTCAAACACGACTTTCATGTTTTCTGAACAATTCCTACAAAATTCGTCATTCAATTTGTCGAGACTCTTTGTATTAGATGTGCTTCAAAAAGGTTACTTTTTTGAACCCATAAAATGGCAAATTTTGAGATAAGAGCGAACATTAAATTCCTGACTAAACTTGATTGGAAGCCTGTTAAGATTATTGACGCTCTACAACAGGTTTATGGTGACTCTTCGCCATGTAGAGCGGTAGTTTACGACTGGATTAAGCGCTTCAAGGGGGGCAGAGAAGAAGTTGAAGATGATCCACGTGAAGGGAGACCCTCCACCTCCATTAACCCAGAAAATGTCGAGCTTGTGAGGAATCTAGTGGATAAAGATCGCCGTATTACTATTGATGAAGTTGCCAATGCATGTGAAATCTCTCATGGCTCAGCATTTGGAATTCTAACTGAAAATCTTGGCCTGAGCAAGCTTTCAGCACGTTGGGTCCCAAAAGCGTTGCGAGAAGACCAGCTGAATCATAGGGCCAACCTTTCTTTGGCTATTTTGACCAAGATTGAAGCAAACGAGGATAGTTTTTTTGAGCGCCTCGTAACGGGAGATGAAACTTGGGTGTATCAGTTTGATCCTGAAAGTAAAAATCAATCAAAAGAGTGGCACCCAAGGGGGGCAGCAGGGCCTATCAAGTTCAAGACAGAGAGGTCCGTTAAGAAGATAATGGCTACAGTTTTTTGGGATTCGGAGGGAATTATTTTAATAGACTTCTTAGAAGGACAAAAAACTGTTACATCCAGCTATTACGAAGGAGTTTTAAGGAAGCTGAAAACTTCAATAGCCAAAAAACGACGAGGAAAGCTCCACAAGCAAATCTTGTTCCACCATGACAATGCCCCTGCACATTCGTCCAAAGCTGTGAGATCTCAGCTACGGGAATTTCGATGGGAAACTCTTGCTCATCCCCCTTATAGCCCTGATTTAGCACCCTCTGACTTTTTTCTGTTTCCAAATTTAAAGGGACACCTAAAAGGAACCCGGTTTCAATCATTGGATGAAGCAAAAAAGCAGGTCATTACTTGGTGCCAGAGACAACCCCGTGAATTCTACAAAGATGGTCTTTACCGTTGGATTCATAGATTAAGAAAGTGTATAGATGTTAATGGAGCTTATGTAGAAAAATGATTACAGTATTATTACAAATAAAAATTTTATGCCATTTATCTGAGAACTTTTTGACTCCCCCTCGTATATATATATATATATATATATATATATATATATATATATATATAGATTTATGTATATGTATATATATATATATATATATATATATATATATATATATTTATGTATATGTATATATATATATATATATATATATATATATATATATATATATATATATATATATATATTCTATAGAATGTTCTATTTGCAATTTACCTTACTTCGAGCAAACTGGTAAATCTTAATCTACTAGAATTTACCATCATAAGTATAATATTAGAAGAGGTAAACTAAACAGCACTTTATTTTGAAATTTATCCGGAAATAACCACCCCATTGACTGGAACTCAGCAAAATTCCTTTATCATTCCGCTGATTTCACAAAAATAATTATTTTCGAATGTTCATTAATTGGCATCTTGCCTAATATAAATATTTCCCCTGGCTTATTTAAACTCCACCCTGTTGTAAAAAAAAAACTTGTCAATAACTTCATAATGCAGCGTGTTGTCACTCTTTATTAGTGTAATATCATTCGCATTGCCTCCCCCAAGACGTGTCTCTGCTATGATCGTAGATTAATTCTTAACACTAAATGTTTTCGTTCTAATGATAATTCTTTAAAATGTTTTTTGTTTTCTTACGCCCCCATTTCCATTCCTTTTCCCCCGCGTTGTTGTATGTATATCGTTTTAGGGATGCATATGTCTGTTATTAGTTACCTATTGTTCTTTTCATTGGTATTTCTTTGTCTTTTTTACGTTTTTTCCTTGGTTTGTACTACGTGATGGACGTTCCCTTTGTATCTTTATACCCTATATAAGGTTGTCTTCTCCATTTTCATGCCATTCCTTGAAAATGAACTTGCAAATATAGTTCGAAAGTGCTTCGATTAATCTTTTCATTTTCCTGTGGTTTAATTTTCTTATATTAATTTTCATATATATATATATATATATATATATATATATATATATATATATATATCAGTGGCGACTCTGGCACTTAGGCTGTTGGGCTTAATCTGATTATAAATATCGTTCGGTGGACGTATATTACAAGCTGATTTAATTTCTGCCAACACTGACTTCAAGAAATTAATTGTAGCCAATAACCTGGGCTCCTTAAATTGAGCCTGGTCGCAGTTCAGCGCCTGGTGGTCGTCTTAGAGGTGCCTGTGTCAAAAAATGTTATTCGTAGCGGACGTTCTCTTGACATCGTTTGCACGTGCTTGAATCGGGCTCAGAGGTTACATCCCCCATGTTGTTATCTATACATAATCGTAAAATTTGAAAATAATTATAATTCAATGTTTCTTGAATCAATATATTTCTCTATAGATTAGGATTTAAATTCCAATCTATGAAAGGTTTCCATTCTCGAATATTCTTAAAGGAACGTAAAATTATCCATCAACTCGGGCTAATAGGAACGAGCCTAGTAGGTGCAAAAGACTAACTGGCATCTCTTGTTAAGCTTATAGTCAGGCGACAGTCAGATCGGTCTCTGGCTAATGTTGGTTGTGCCTGCCGCTGTCGTTATTTGATTGTTGTTATTCTGTGCGTCTGTATGTAAGGATCAGTTGTGTTTGGCAGGGTTGCTTTATTTTTAACCTTAAATTAGAGATAAGGAAAGACTTGAATAAGAAGAAGGAGCAGCACAATAGGATATTATACGAGTTCGCCATCAAACCAACACGAATGGAGTTCATGTATAAATGAAGTGAGTAATTTTTTTATATTAAAACTATATTTCTGTCTTATTGTTAAATTATTAGTGCACATATAAGTGTGATGTGCATTACCTCTCTTACCTTCTTTTGAACATGTGTCTTATGCAAAATCTGGATGAGCCTGGGTGAGGCCTATGACCTGGAGTCTCCTCTGATATATATGCTTCTTACTACACAGATATTTGTTTGTGTTTGTGGTTTTGCTGCTCATTTGTTTTGGTGTTTGACCAATTAGATACTTTGTTTTTTCGAATCCTTTTATTTGTAAACAAAGACAGTAAAAATTTAACCTTAGTCTCGCCAGACACAGAATAAAAATTAACCGCCGAGAAAATTAAGCTTCTGATCTCTTCCATCTTTGCTGAATTTCCCGAATGAGACCTGCTTTAATAAAGAAAAGAGTGCTTCTTTTCCTGCGGTTTATTGACACTTACTCATATGGTAATATGTTTAATAACCCATAACAAATAAAGAAAGATAATTCACAGGAGATTTCCTGATTTTAAAAGACTAAAGAAGGAACAAACATAGATTTAAAACAGGAAACTGGTGACGTAACTCAGTGAAAAGCCTCGGATTGCTAATTCAATTTCTCTTTTGATCATTTTATTAATTATCTTATTTTTTTCCTTATTGTTGCGAATTAGTGTTGTTTTCTATTTATTTTTAAAGCGAGTGTCTCTATTTTATTGAATAATTTTCTCATTAATATCTTAATTCCGCAAATGCTATAGTTATATCGTTAAAGGAGAAATATCCCTCGAATATACTCAATAGTCTTGGTAGAAATTTAAGTGCAGACTGAGAGGTTACAATCAAATCACCACAAATCATGTTAAAGATCACAAAATAATAAAATATGTATATAATCCCCAAAGCTGCTCCTGAAGTGCTATTCTTCGAGACTGCGATTTCGATTCATTCTCTCTTTGGCGTTACTTCAAGTGCCGATTTGCGAAAAAGGTTTTGAATACGACTGGAAATCGTAGGCTATCTTTCGCTAAACTGGATTTGAGTGGAAAACTAAGGGATGGGGGGTATGAGGCGGGAGCTTATATGAAGCTGGGCCTTCTATAGTTTCCAACAAAGATCCTTTTATTCGGCCCATCCTATTCTCTCCATTACGACCTTTATTTCTACTTTGTTTTCAATTGCGTTCAAGGAAAGCGCAGATTGCATTAAGATCAAAAGGGCTAAAAAGAGGCTTTAATGTTGAGATTTATTTTACTGCTACTATGTAAAATGAAATGTGAAACGCTAATAAAAGAATTCGTAATCTAAACTCTCTCAAAGAATGGGTAAATGAGAAAAATGGATTAAAATTAGACTCTTAAGTAATTCTTTATGTATTGGATGAAAGAGGGAGTAGTTAATACATCATTTGTTTTTGAGACATTTGAACGTTAGCACTGAGTTTTTCCATTATCCACTACCGTGAGGGGAGTAGTAATGTTGATATTACTTCGGCAGGTTAAGTAGAAGAAAAAGTGATTCGGTTTGAGCGCAATGGAATGAAGAATGAAAAGTAGAGGGGTGGTGTGATTGGCTTAGTATGCACTGATTGATATGAATGGAGCTGTCGCAAAAGAAGCGTTTCATTCAAGGTGAAACGCTAATTGCTGTTCAGTTCCGTCGAGGATAAGAAATGTTCAATGCCCGTCTTCACTCATGAGGAAATCGAGATGGTAATACACAAAAGATTTATTCCTAAGGAGTAAATCCTCCTCTCTCTAACACTTCCTCTCTCTCTCTCTCTCTTTCATTCTTTTGACCAAGGTATGAGCTGGGGTCGGGTAGGCGGAGGTGAAGGGGGTTTGAGCCATACTTAACTAAGTGACACAGCAACGATGAGTTAATAGGTATCGACTCCTTGGTGTGATTGAGGTCACCATGAATCCAACTCCTCTTTCTCTGACATGAGATCTTTACACCCTACTTCGATCAAACCGTGATTAAAAAGGAAGAACAGTAATGAATTTACGACTCAAAAGATCCGTTTCGACGTGACCTATGAATTAAAATTAAAAACCCCTGAGAAGGTACAGGGACAACCCCGTGTCAACGCACCGTCAAGTCTGAACCGATGTATCGACTCATCGGTCAAGACGCGTCGGGCTGGGATCCGCTTGGTGAAGAGGATTTAAACATAGGACAGAGGAAGACCGCCTAAAATTACCTATTGTCGTAGTAAGGAATTATATTATATCAATACTATATTTAATCTATGGGGGAGGAACCAATAACTTAAAGGCGAACCGACAAGGGGACCGGAACGCCACGAGTTTCTTCAGGCGGAACTACGAGAGAGAGTGCAACGAGGTCAGGTAAAATTTGGACAATGGCAAAAGCTCAAGGTTAATTAAAGAGGCATGTACAAAAATATATTTTTTTTTACATAAACTAATCGGAGGATTGATGGACAAAATTACACCAGATGAATTAATAGGCAAAGTTACACCAGTAAACAAGGGGGGGGGATTGTAGTTATGAATTAGACTATGAAGTTAAAATTTATGGTATTACAGGAGAAGTCTATTAAAATTGGGGGGAATTAACTCAAATAGGTTACTGAAGGGGGAGAGGGGTTGGCTTACTGATGATTCCGGGTGAGACGTCAGGGTAAGGCTTCACGGATGTCTTCTGCACGTGAGGCGAGGCCGCTCGGAACTTTTCAGCGGGAATTTAAAGTGATGACGGTTCTCCAAAAAAAAGTGAAGGGAGCGGTAACGTCCGGTCGAGCAAGAGTATTTTGGCCACCCAAAAACGATGGGCAAACGAGGAAGGCTTCGACAGGAGTTGATGAGTGAAGTCGGAAAAATCGCTCGGTAGCGATAGTTAAATGGAATTACCTCACTGGGTGGGGCTAATTCCAATACACAAATATTCCAGCCGTCACTTTGTTTTGTTGTTAGCACCTGACTTGGAATTAGGGGAATTTTCTTGGATACGGGCAAAATTTCTCAACTCTGTGTCTGTCTCATGGTAAACGAGCAATATATATGTCTGAGGCTCTTTCCGCGGGGGCGGATGGGGGTAGTGGAAACAGCTCTACTCTCGTTTGGCCTCTAATCTTCTTGCCGAAGCTATTCTAACCAATGTAAAGGTGAATCGTGGTGGACGCGGTTGTGGAAGGTGGGGGATGAGGCTTGCCAATTTAAGCCAAACATAACCTTCTACAGCGCAAGGAAGTTCCTTGCTGGACAAGAAATTCCACGTGGTATTCCCTCACACATCTCCGAACCGAAAGATGAGGCTTTAAAGAGCAGTTGCGTAGGGAAGGATCATCCCACCCTTCAAACTAGAATGATCAAGGGTCTAGGGAAATTCTGAACAGCTACGACAGGTGTACACATACAAAAAAAACGTGAATCTGAGCTTAACGGGGAATTTAAGGACATAAGCCTTAAACAGGTCAATTCTAGAGAATTTAACTAGTACAATTAAAAAAAAAAATCACAGAACATTGGCGAGATTTCAGTGGAACCAAAAAATATAAAAATAAATGGAGGCATAAATATGGGACTAAAGGCTAAATAATTTAGTGGATCCCCCACAAAAATCATAATTATGAACATTAATGAGATAATATATATACAATTCACGTGGAAAAGCTTCGCTCCCGCCGGAGTGTGCATGAAGTAATCCACGGGTCCTCTAGCCTCGAAGACAGGGTAGGGTCCCTTTGACTGGCTAAGGAGTTTGTTGCTTCCCGTGGGAAGTAGCACCAGCACCTCTGTGTCAGGCTTGAATTTTCGTTCTCGTGACTTAAGGTCCAATTAGGTTTTATACCTCTCAATAAGTCCTTCTTCGCGGGATACGCCACTCGTTTTTACCTCAGGTGGACTCACGCTCGAGGGTTTTAGTTTTCTTCCAAAGGGGGGAGGGCGGAGTTGCGCACTCCTTCTGGGCGCGGGAAAACTTGCCGCTCCGGAGGGCTTGGAACTCTGGGTCACTAGGAATTTCAAGGGGAACAGGTGCACGGGATTCCAGGGCTGCCTGTGTACGGGTAATTACTGGCTAGGCCACGGGATGGTCGTGAATTACGGGGTTCTGACCGAAAAAAACGGAGCAGAACTGGATTGGAGCCGCTACCACTTCGGCCCAATCAGACATATAGTCACACTCGATGTGACAACGAATTACTGAGAAACGACTGGGGTGGCCAAGGTAGTCGTGGACCACCGCAAATTTCTTGCGCTGGCGCCCAAAGGGAAGTGTGGGGGGGTGTAGGTCCTTAGACACTATTTTACAGGTGCACCCGGTGTCACGGATGAGGGTGGATACTCGGCGACCGTTTACAGTTCCGTTCTCGAACTCCAATCCACCAGGGTTGTTTTCATTAAAGAGAAAGTTTACCTGATGGACCGGGTCTAGGGCGAGTAAGGGAGGTGTGGGAGTATCCTGAGGCGATGGAGGAGGATCAGGGGCGGCCCAGATTTGGTGCACTTGGTGGGACTGAGAATTTGTAAATCGGGAGTTTTGAGGACAGTTCGTGCGGTAATGGCCGGGAACTCCGCAGGTGTAGCAGACGATCGGGTTCTTTTGGTACGGCACAACCGGGGGAGAAGAAACTAGGGGCTTAACGTCTTGGTGTTTATATGGATTGAAGTTTCTTGGCTTCGAGGGACTAGGAACTTTGGTAAATCTTGGAACCAATTTAGGGGGGTCTTAGGGCCATAGAATTTAGTTTTGTGGGTCGATTGTGGAGCCTTTAACATCCTTAGGCTATAAATCGTGACTACCCGCGTAAACATTGGCCTCTTCCAAGCACTCCTTGAAAGTGGCGCAACGTTTATCCTTAATGAAAGCGCGAATTTTGGGAGCCACGGCAGCTCAAAACTGATCCCCAAGGAAGAAGTCCAGAAGGGACTCGAAGACCTGGGGAATCTTGCACGCATCCAGCAAACACTGAAGGTGTCTTTGGAGGATGTACCCGTATTGTCGAACTGTTAGGCCAGGGCGGATCCTTAACTGGTGAAATCGGGAGCGGTAGAATTCGCTATTCATATAAACAGCGGCTAGAAATTCAGACTTTAACGTGGAATAGTACAAAGTTGCTTCCGGGGGAAGGGATACAAAGATATCCCTTAACTTGGCATTTAGAAGGGGAAGTAAGCGAGCGAGGCCATCATTTTCGAGATCCCATCTCTTCATCTGAAAGATTTTGACCCAAAGTCCTCTCCATCATTAAAAGCGGGAAGGTGGACTGAAGGAGTTTGGGGAATTTCAGTCCGGGAATCGATGGACTGAGAATCTATTTGATTTCGGCTCATTTCCAGCTCATGCTGCCTAATTTGTTCTCGTTCTGTTATCTAAATTTTGTTCTTCTCCATCTACATCTTCAATTTGTTCTCCATCTCCGTTTTCAGTTTGTTCTCCTCCGTTTTTCTTAGTTCCTCTTCCCGTCACTCTTCCCGTTCGTTCCTCTCTTCTTCCTGTACGTAATTTAGCAGGTCTTTGCCCGAAAGACCTAACAGTTTACCCTGACTCTGGAATTTTTCGAAGGATGACATTTTTACGCCATTAACTGAGGAAACACTGATACGCGAACGACCTAGGACACTACCCACGCAAAACGAATACTTGAGTATTCGTGAAGGCCTTGATCACAAAAAAATTAAGATACACCTATTTACCTTTGCTGTTTCTAAGCGGAAAAAAAAATAAAATGGTCATATCGGAATTAGGACACCAAGGACCTTAACTCTTTTGGATTAATAACCAGGCGAGTCTCAAAAATTCAAACACAATAAAAAAAATAATTACCTGGGGTCCAACACCAAATCTAAATAGATTACGTTCCACTGGTCTTCAATTAACTTGAACTTGCCTTCTGCCAGTACAATACAAAAATTCAAATAAAATGGGTAGACGTGAATAAAAAGGGAACTTATAATGACGGAATTAAAATGATACGGGTTCGTTAAATCCCTAAACACATTTGACACAAAAATTATATAATATTTATATTAATAAATATATATGTCACGGTATGACATTATATTATATCAATACTATATTATATCTATGCGGGAGGAACCAATAACTTAAAGGTGAACCGACAAGGGGAACGGAACGCAACGAGTTTCGTCAGGCGGAACAACGAGAGAGAGTGTAACGAGGTCAGGTAAAATTTGGACAATGGCAAAGCTCAAGGTTAATTAAAGAGGCATGTACAAAAGTATAATTTTAGTTACATAAAAATAATGAGAGGATTTATTGGCAAAATTACACCAGATGAATTAATAGGCAAAATTACACAGTTAAACAAAGGGGGGGATTGTATTTATGAATCAGCCTATGAAGTTAAAATTTATGGTATTACAGGAGGAGACTATTCAAATTGGTGGGGGGGGGGGAATTAACTCAAATAGGTTACTGGAGGGAAAAGGGGTTGGCTTACTGAGGATTCCAGGTGAGACGTCGGGGTAAGGCTTCACTGATGTCTTCTGCACGTGAGGCGAGGCCGCTCGAAGCTTTTGAGCGGGAAATTAAAGTGATGACGGTTTCTCAAAGAGGGGGAGGGGCGGTAACGTCCGGTTGAGGGAAGTTTTTCGGCCACCCGAAAACGAGGGGCGAATGAGGAGGGTTTCCACAGGAGTTGATGAGTGAAGTCGGAAAAATCGCTCGGTAGCGATAGTTAAATGGAATTGCCTCACTGGGTGGGGCTAATTCCAATGCATAAATATTCCAGCCGTCACTTAGCTTTGTTGTTAGCACCTGACTTAGAACTAGGGGAATCTTCTTGTGTCCGGCTGAAACGTCTCAACTCTGTGTCTGTCTCATGGAAAATGAGCAATATATATGTCTGAGGCTCTCCCCGTGGGGGAAGGGGGTAGTGGGAAATAGCTCTACTCTCGCATGGCCTCGAATCTTCTTGCCGAGCCAATTCTAATCCGTGTAAAGGTGAATCGTGGTGGACGCGGTTCGAGGCTACCGCTTGTGGAAGGGTGGGTTAGGCTTGCCAATTTAAGCCTAACACAACCTTCTACAGAGAAAGGAAGTTCCATGCTGGACAAGAAGTTCCACGTGGAATTCCCTCACACCTATAATTCTTTCAATTTCAAAATATCTTTTATTAGTTAATGTTACCACTGATGCGCCTTTTTTTGCCAAGGGGATAAAACTCGGCTACGCGGATAAAAGATGAAGACTTGCTTTAATTGAGATGACAGCTGTTGCACGCTGTTTGAACTCGGATTTGTTAGCAATTATGAATATATATATATATATATATATATATATATATATATATATATATATATATATATATATATATATATATATATATATATATAATTTTCAATAAGAAAACAATGGCGAGGAGTAGACTTAAATCCAACATCCAAAAAATCTATTACGATTGAGTAGTGCAACTTTTCGACCCTACGGTCATATTCTGGCTCTAGAAAACAGATTAAGATGTACAAATATACAAAATAGGTTTAAGTGTCACCGCAAATTATAATTATATTAATCGGGGAGTAAAATACAACGATTTAGGGAAAGAATTAAAGTAAATTGTACGGAAAAAAACAACTAAAAAACTGGCTAATAAAAGCTTAAAAAACAACAGCAAAAAATCAATACAAAACCAAACGGATCAAATAAGAAACATACCTTGAATCTTTGATACCCAGTGAGAATATGGTGTGGTAGAGAGGTGACGGAAAATATAAAAGTTTCGCTAGTAGTGGTTGTTTAAAGAATGTTTAATGCAATAGAAGAGGAATCAGAATTGAGTGAGGGAGATAGTGTTTTGATATAAATAGATTCAGAGATACGTAGTGACAGTTGGTTTGAGTTGGAGTCCAAAATCTTCAAGTCATTCAGGGATGGGATTGTTTGGCATTTAATCGTGTTCTCTCTTATAGAAGAATGTTCTTTTTTATTAACAAGTTTCCCTGTTCTAAGGCTGATGCCCATGTGAGAGAAAAAACGGGCCTGAAGGGTACGTAGGGTGCTTCCAACATATTTTCCAGAGGTACACTCTGAACAAGAGTAAAAATAAACTACACCACTACGTAAGTCCTTAGGAGTTTGATCTTTAATTTAAAAAAAATTTCAAATTGTGTGGTTGTTGGAAAAAACAACTTTAAATTCAGTTTGCCTAAAAAATTTTGTTAATAGTTTAGAGATATCTTTTCTGAAGGTTCGATTCAAAAATAACAATCTCAGAAACAACATGAAATCTAACTTCTTTAGGTGCAGTGATTTCATGAAAGGAAGGGTTGTAGGGGTGCGAAGATGTATAAGAGAGAAAACTTCCTTCCAAAGCGAGAATATAAATAGCCCATTAAATTACCAAGTCAACACGGACTTCGCCGTAGCGTAATGGTAGAGTGCTAGCCTCGGGGCAACTTCACTCAAGAAATAAATAAATATAAGAAGGCCCCCTCCCCCCCTCATAGGGTAATATATGTAATTTAAAAACTGTTTTATTGTCCTTTCAATTAAGAGTGACGGAAAGCTGTTTTTTATCAAGAGTGACTTCAAGTTCTGGAACTCTTGGTGGATTTGGAGGAAGGATGAGCAAAGGTGAAAGCCCCTGTGTACAAGAGTCTTAATGGTAGAAATTTCATATTTAAAATAACAGAAACTATAAAAGTTAATCCCTAACCCTGTAGAAGTGAGTTTATATGGATTGAAGTTAAGACATTGCCGTTTTCTCTGGAAATTAAAATGTCTAAAAAAGGGATAATCTTATTATTTTCTGTTTCAATAGTAAAAGAAATATTCGGGTGTAAAGAATTAATAAAATCAAGAAACCTTTGAGCTTGTAAAGGTTCATTAAAAACTGCGAAGCAGTCATCGACAAAACGACGGTAAAATAGTGGTTTATAATCGTCGGCACACTGATGAAAAATTAAGTCTTCTAAAAAATTCATGAAAAATTCAGCAGCAGTTGGGCCAATAGGAGACCCCATCGCTACCCCATTTGTCTGTTGATAGATATTATTATCGAAAGTAAAATAGGACTCATTAAATATAAGCTTCAAAAGTTGTTTGAAATGAGGTCTAGAAAATCCCTGAAAAGTTTGTTGGTGATTGAAAATTTTGTTAAGAATTATTTCAATGGTTTGATTGACAGGTACATTTGTGAAAAGTGATTTGACATCAGAACTTACAAAATACTGATTATGTGTGAATTTCTGTTTTAGGATATCGTTTTGAAATTTATAGGAGTTAATGACAGTAAATTTATTACCTTTAATGGGGGACAACAGTTTGACTATAAACTTTGCTAATTTAAAAGTCAGTAGAGGGTATGAAGCTATAATAGGGCGTAATGGAATATGAGTCTTATGGATCTTTTGGCAGACAATACATTTTGGCTACGCCAGTACCCGTAGCGAAAAGATCCTTATAGGTGCTCTGATTAATAATTCCTTGGGACTTTAATTTTATAAGAAATCTATTTACTTTATCCTCCATTCTTAAGATCACATCTTTGGCTGGTTGGGTTATAAGCTTAAACTTATTATGGTCGTTTAGGATATCTTTTGTTTTATTGACATAAGCAGCACGGTTTAACAGAACCGCGCCGTTTCCTTTATCTGGTTCGGTAATAATTAAGTTAATGACACGAGTCAGTGTTTTTAAAATATCTCTGTCGGACCTAGGGAAAATAGAGGAGTTAATACGGGATTTTCTGACTTTGTGATAGTATTCATGTACTAGATTAGAAAACTGTGTTCTGAAGTCAGTTAAATTACCATGAATCGGAACAGGTGTAACATCATGAAAGAACTTTTCAAAATGGACAAAAAATCGTGGTTTCTGAATTTGGAATATAGATAACTTAAGTTGAAGTCCTAATGAAAGCAAAAAATTCTCTCGTTTACTCAAGAAATAGTCAGAAAGATTAGTAATAAGTTCTTTAGGATGAAAGGGCTGGCGAGAATCAAGCTCCAGAGATCGAAGTTTCCGTTTGTGGGTTTCGGAAACAGAATTTATCAATAATTGTAATTCTTCCGACCCTCTCCTCGCTCCCTTTGGCCCTCATGGAGCTGCCAAGGAGGAGAGAAGAGGCCCGGTACCCCTTTGTAGCCACCCGTTATCACATTGTCCAGAGCCAAAGTAGGCTCCAAGCACTGCGAGTAAGGCAGATAGGAGTGACAAGGAGAGGAGGAAGAAAGTTTTGAGATAGGACAGCGAAGAAAATAGTAGGAGTCAAAAGTGGACTTAGTTAGTCATGGGCCCCACAGCTTAGCGTGGAATCCGAACCACGATGTGTCTCTTGTCTAACTATAAATTTGCAGTTTATCGTGACCCCTTTGCTACGTATCTACTGTGAGTCCCATGTGCGAATGTGATAGTAAAGAAGAATAAATGCTGAAAGCTGAATGAAGTGAGAGGTTTGCAAAGAGATGCTAGTTTCCTGGAGGTGAGGCTTATCTCTGTCCATTTAAGGTAGTTATAACTAGCATGATAAAGTTAGAAAATTTATATTTGCTTGAGTATCCCGCATTGCTGTTCTTTCTTTTGTATATGTATATATTTTTAATATGTCTAAGTTGCGTTTGTGTTTATGAGGCGTTCAAACCGTTATTTGTAATTATTCTTCTAAAAACTTGGGTAGGTTTTTATCTCTCTATTTATTCTTTCGTATTCCTATCTTAGTTATAATTGACTATATGCTATTCTCTGTTGATGCTTCGGTTATTAATTACTCTTAGTCGTCGTCGAGTATTACTATCTTTCTCTAGGTGTAGATTTTTTCTTCGTCCTCTTCTCCTTATTCTACTATCCTTGGGAAACTTGGGAATAATCTGTGTGATCTCCATCCTTCTCTTTGGGCAATTTAGTTGGTTAATTCAACTCCTACTTCATATGTGTCTTTTTTATTACTCTCCTTGCTCTTTTTTTAATTCTTCTGCTAAGTGGCTTCATCTTTTCCTGCCTATGCAAGTCTCGTAGTCTTCTTTTTTCTCCTCTTCTAGTGTTTGTTATTAAGTATATGGCATTATTTTGGACTGTATGGAGGCTTAATAGGTTACTTCTTGAGATTGTGTACATCGATATGGCTGGATAAATAATCGCGGACTGAAATATGGCTTGATAAATTTTCCTCGTGTTTTTCATGCTTAGGTTAACTAACTTGTATAATAATGCCAGGCCGCTTTTGCCCCGATTTACCCGCTCAGTTACGTGCCTTTTGTAACTTGATTTCGTAATGGTTATTCCAAGCACCTTAGATCTTTGTCATATCTATAGCGCTGTCCTTCTACATATACATCTGAGATGCTCTTACTGTACACGGGTACCATTTTAAATTTATTCCTGTTGGTTTTAATTTTCCATTTTTCTTCGTATCTATTAATGCTTCTTTTCTATTCTGCTGCCATCCTAGCTTGTATTTGTCCGTTTGAATAACATCTGAGTGACGTCATCGGCAAATTGGATGTTCAGGCAGCCCTCATTTCTTGGTGGTGGTATATCTGCTGCGCAGATTGAATAGATAGAAGGACTGATACATCCACCTTGGGCCAAATCCCCAGTGAGCTTGAATGTTTCTCTTTGGTGTCGTCCTCTTTTCAAATAAGCGCGTCTCTTCATTACATAATCACATAAAATCCTTTCAAATTGGTTGTTAATTACCAATCTGAGTATCTTGAGTCGCAGTGTGTTCTCTGTAAAGAACATCCACTCGTTCCATACAATAGTTAAAGAGAAGATTGAAGTTAGCCAGGCAGATGTCCGGTTTTGTTGCGTGTTCTCTTCGAAAGTATGTAGGGAAATTGGATCCCAGTCTTTGCAGTATACGTCTATTGATATGCGTGTTAAGTTGTCTTCTGTTCTCTGTTTATATTTCTATATCTAGAAGCCCCGCAATGGGCGCTTAAATCGCCCATCAAAATGATCGGTATCCTATAGTTGAATAGTTTTGTAAAGTTTTGTACCAGTAACTTGGGGCACCTGAGAAGCTGGTATCCAGTTGGGACAATGATGTTGCTTAATTCCATTTTAATTTCTATAGCTAAATATGCATCCTCCAATCCTTGTATTGTTTTGTACTGCAATCCTTGTTTGACAGCTATTGCCGCTCGGTCGTGTGTTTCTCCTGAAGGATTTGTGCTAATAACATTGTAGTTCTATATCTTTATTTTCTCGTTTTCTGTGTTTCTTCCATGTTGTGATATTAGTATAACATCTGCATCAATCTTTCTGAATTAGTTTTCGTACATAGTTTCCTTGTCTTTCCATTCGCATGTGTTAATTTATAGTATTTTTAATTTCCTAATATCCATAATCCAATCGTCCATTTCCGTTCGTTTATTCATTTTCCGTTTGTGTATCGTATCTTTTAAGTTATCGGTGTTTCTTATTCTTTCGTTTCCCCTGGGTTCCCCCTCTGCTGGTTGCGTTCTAGAGGCCTTCTGGTAATTCGTCTCTGGGTGATGGACCCCTTTTACTTGCGGATTTAGATCTGTTATATCTTTGGGCTTTCCGGCAAGTAACCTGTGTGCACTCTTGCTCTGTGTTGTCGGAGGTATTTTCAGTCTCTGATTCATCGTTGTTTATATCCTCTTCTGTTTCTGCTGCCTGTTGGTTTTCTTTCATCTCTTCGATTAACTCACCTTTTCTCTTTTCTGTTACTTTAATTTTTAAAATGGCCTATGAGTAAACTTTTTTGGAATTTCATCGGTTCGAGCCCGTTTTCATGTAACATGCTGTTGACTGTTTTTGCGTAACTTCCAAGCTTAGCTATGTTCATCACGTGGGCATGTATACAAGTAAATATTTTTACGTTGAGAGCACCTACCAAATTTATCTGTCTTGTCGGCTTGTTAGTCACTTTTTTCCATTGATGCATATGAGTTTCTACTTACGTTAGCGTTTTTTTTTTGTTTGACTCTGCTTCTTTTCTCTTTATTTTTCTTTTCTTCTGTGACAGATCATGGCCATAGTTCTGTGTCCCCTTGGCAGTTAATGCATCTTCTATCTGTGTTGTTGCAGTAACCCCAAGAATGGCCTTTAGTTCCACATTCAGAACAGATGATTAGGTATTTGAGGGGGCAATTTTGAGTCATATGTTCCTCCATGGTATACGATCAGAAGCATATATGTATACATGTGAAGACGTCTCTTTGTATGTGGAAGGATGGGATTCTTATGTTGAAAGCGAGAAGTCTTTGTTCGATGATAATTGAAGCCATTTCGGTAGATTCGCAAATGACCTTAAAAACGTGAGTATAATCTCTCAAATTTGACTACTTCTGCTATCTTGGGCCATTTCTGCCTCCCATCTAGTTATTCTTTTATTTCTTGGCATGAGTGCTCTCCTATCCAGGACTTGATTTTTCGGCAGATGACACTTCTGTTAGCCATAAATTGTGTGGGTACTCTTTCTTCGAAATCCAACTACCTTAGCGTAATACTCACAGCAGATGATAGTAGTGCTTTACATCTTTATTTTCTGGGCAAATAACTATGAATCCAGATGGTCTCGATACATTTGATTAGTGGTATTTCCAGATCAGCAAATATCCATTGCACTACTTCTTGTGCTGATCTGTTTCTTCCGCTGGGTATGAGTTCAAAGGGGAAGCCTTTTGAAGCCCGGTGGGTCCATCTTCCCTGAAGGGCTCTTCTGTCGATCTTCAGCTGTAGAGAATTTACCCAGTCTCCACTAGTGGGAGGAACCCTTCTACCTGTCCTAATTCTATCTCGCCTACCTTCCAACTTTCGCACTCTCCTTGATCAACCCTACAAATCTGGGCTTAGCCCTAACAGCGGTTCATAGTCGGGTTCTGGATCGTGACCGAGAACCGGCCCCTCTTTTCTGGCTTCCTTAGGGGGTCTCCTGCAGGGGTTACCTATATTTTACTACCAACTGCAACTCAGTCCTTGCCGGTGACCAAGTAATGTAGTGCTAGTGAGAAGTAAATTTGAATAAAGTATGAATAAAGTATGAATAAAGAGCCAAGAATTTAGAATAAGGAAGAGCAACCCCTTCGGGGGGTGGGTCTACCTCAATCAAGAGGAACATGAGGAATCTCAAATCACCCCCAGGAGCGCATATATTTCTTCTTAGAGGTTTTCTTAGGAAAGGCGTTTTTTATTTTCTTCTTTCCCGAAACTTTTCTTCATTTACCTGAGATGCCTTTACCAGTTCGCAGCGAGAGAGCAAGCGTACAGACTGAGTAAGTCAAATGAAATGACTATTTATTTATTCATTCATGTAGAAAGCTGGTAAAAAAATAAGGGACCACCTTCACACTTACGTTGATTGGGGGATAAGGGAAGAGAGAAAAAGTGACGAAATTTAAATAGAGGAGGAGGTATAAAGTTTGGCCATGGATCGGGCCATCTCAGTTTTTCGTTAAAAATTTACACTTGACTACAAATTTGCATTTAAATTTAGAAGGAAAAATACTTGTGATAATTCTATACAAAAATATTTAGGGCAGAAAAAGTAAAGGATTATATACAACTAAAATAGAATAACACATATAGCTTAGTCACAATAATAAGAGTGAATGTTAGTTAAATTACAAAACCATAATAATTATAGTGTCCAGAGTCAAAATTTTTAAAACGAGGTTTAATCGGTACATTTGGCACATTCGGTTAGATTTGGATTCACAATTATGATGCTACACTTATAGTCAGTATGCGAGTTGGACGTAGGGTCGCCTGTAGATGTACGGTGTAACTACCGTTTTGTCAAGAGGCATGTACGGCTTGTATCTCTCGAGGTCATGTAGCCTGAACATGTCTTTTAGAATGTCTCGTGGGAAAGTAGCCTCCAGGCTGTCCCAGATGGCGGTGCTGCGTGAATACAGGAAGGCATTCACTGTTTTCAGCCCGGTTCTGCAATGAAGCTCCCTCGACCTGACCAAATCGTCCCATTGTACCCTCTGCATTTAAATCATTCTGGTCCTTAAAGCTGTGTTTAATCGGACTGCTGGGTACAGCAGCTTCGTTCTCACTAGAGAAGTATATAATTTCTTTTTGCTTTGTATACTAAGATTGGAAAATCGGTGTAGTTTGCTGAGTTCAAGTTTCACAACTTGAACCTTCGAGTTGATATGGCTTCATATGCCGCGTTTGGAGATCCTGAGGCCTAGGATACTCGCTCTTAGCGAATAATTTATTGTTGAGTTCTCTAGTCGGATGGGCTTCGTCTTCCGTCTTCATATCGCGAATGCAGTGAATTTGTTCGAGTTTGTCTGGATCTTCCACTTCTCTTCGTACCGGGAGATTATCTGGGCTTCGGCTGCAGTCGCCCTTGACATCACTCTTCTAGATCTGGTAGGGTGAGTCACAATCTAGGTGATATCTCCACGTACTGTACGTTGAAGGTTCGGGGAAGTAGAGGTTTCGGAATGTCCCTAGTTTAGATTGTAAAGAGAGTGGGATTCAGACAACTTCCTTGGGGAACTCAAGATAGCAGGTCAAATGGGGCTCCGATGTGGTCCCCGAATGCTATCACCACTCTCCTACTAGTCAGGTAACTGTATAGGATTTCCCCCAAATGAGGGGATAACCCGTCTCGAGATCTTATATTTGAGACCATCAATCTATACCTTGTCAAAGGCTTTCTTCACGTTTCGGCAGACCAAATCCACAATACAGCCAGAGGCAAGCCCCTTGGCGGCATATTGGTATGCAAAGGCAATTGCAGTCTCCATGCTCCTTTTTTGTAGAAGCCATGTTGTTTGCCATTATGCAGTGAGTGTGACGACAGATGGGAGACCAGCTTGTTGTTCAGAATCTTTTCGAATACTTTTATAATTATTCCGAAAAGTGAGATCAGCCTGAAGTTCATTACTTGATCTTCAGGCTTCCCTTGTATAGGACTAAAGGTAATTTTGGCTTCTTCAGGCCGTCCTTGAAGTATCCTGCTGCTAATGCTGCGTTGAAAAGATTCAGTAGCCTGGTTTTTGTCCCCACCGGAGCTTCTTTTTTGTGCCTTGCTGTTCGGCTTAGGCTTGGAGCTTTTTGCTTAAGGCCAGAGATTGCAGAATCCAAATCTTCTTCGCTAATTGACATGCCCTCCGGGGCGCACTCCAGCATCCTGTTGAGGTTTGTGGTTTTATGTGGAGTTAATCTCCTGTAGTGCTTTTCCATGTGCTCAAGAACTCTGCCCTCTAAGCCCAGATCAAAATTTTTCCCCTCTTCTTCGGAAAACGTCGCTCCAGACTATTCTAAAAAGTTCTCCCAAGAAATTAACTTAGAACCAATAAACACAATTCTTCACAAAATGGCTACAAAAATATGGGAAAAATTAATTCACTTGTCCAGGTGCATTATTGGCGAGTCAGTATTCGAAGTTAGCCTTCCTCTTAATTAGCTGATGGTGTTCCAAAACTTTTCAGGGTTGTCCTAGCTATCTAGGATATGGATCATGTGGTACCTTTTCTCCCTAATCTCCTGCAGCAACAAAGAGTTCATTTGTTTTCTTAGCTGGTGGACTAGCGCAAAGTACATTGGGCAGGAGTATCCAGCAGCCGGGACGCCGTTGTAGATCGCCTGGAATCGCTGCTAAAGGAGGATCCTCTCCTGTGTTGAGTGAGTCGGTATTAGGATCTTGTACCTTGTGCCTTGTGATGAGCATAGGGATTTGGTCACTGAGTGTAAGGGGAACAGGCTGCACATAGTTATGGAAAGAGAAGTTGGGGTTTCTAAGCACGATGTGCTTAAATATCACCGCCTTTCTTGCGGTGACTAAAGGGGCTGGTTTGGGCTCGAGTCCGATTTGGGCCAGCAGCTCTGATGCCTTCTCGGAGGTGAGTGTTTCTAAATCTGCTTGATTATGGCATATGGCTGCGTAACCGTTTCCGAGTTCTATGAGCTTTGTTTATGCTAATATTCAGTTATTCGCAGATTACCTAGAAAACATGGGACGTAGAAGGACCCACTGAATTAGTTTGGCGAAGCTAGACCCCAAGGTCCGGTGGTTCCTCTGGAATGTTCATTGGTCCGTTGCCACCCTTATCCCATAAGCAGCCACGGCGCTAACCACACTCTGTCCACCTTATCGCCCACGTTGAAGAGAGAAACAGGAGTAATCTCCAATCAACCCCCCTGTAAACGTTTTTCACTGGGTGAGGTAGGCGGAAAGAGGAGATATCTCAAATCAGTCTATCGCTTCCCCACTGAGTCTCAGGAGAGGAGGCAGGACAGGAGAGGCATTTACCTCCAAGAAGGCATCAAAGCTGCTGGCTCAAATCAGACTCAAGCCCAAACCAGCCCCTTCAGTCCCTGCAAGAAAGGCAGATATATGTAGGTAGATAGACTCCTGGGTAGGAGCTAGAACAGTGGAAGAAATCAAGATCGAAATCGAGAGAAATCATGCGTGGGTTAAGATCGCAGAAGTCATAAAGTTCCGTTGTGGTGGAGCGAATGTGTATGTCTCTGTGTGAAGGGCCATTATCCTACCCCTTTCCCAATACCCTCTTCCTCCCTCTGTAAGAATGTATGTATGAATGAGAAAGTTTTTATATATAATATATTTATTTGTTTTCATGTTTTGTTTAAAATGTTTTTTTTTTCTCTTCCTCAACTATTTACCCGTTGTTTGATATTTTACGATAAGCCACTCTATGATAGATAAAGATTTGTAAAATTTAATCTTTCCTTTTTTGTAAGGAGTGGCAGTTAAGTTATTGTACGTCCAATTTGAAGGATGAGGGCTTCTATATAGCCTCAATAGTGCGTCAAGATCACTATATATTATATCGAGCCGAGAAGCACCAGTTTTTCTTGATAAGTCTTAGGCATTGTGAATACTCGAGTGGCAGCTGGCAGGACTTCTCCCCTGGACTATCACGTGAGGCCTTTTCTTGTATCGTTTTTTATAAAGTGTGGCTGTTAGTCCTCCTTGAAACGATTCATCTCGTTTAGTGCATTTGTTCTTTTTTCATATATCTCTTGTTTGTTTGGTAGTAAAATTTAGTTAAATAAGATTGTGGATATTTCACCAATAAGTAGGATTATTTTTACGAGATCTCAAATTTATTAGCCCCTATATCTTGTAAATATTTACCCCATATTTTTTGTAAGTAAAGGACTGTACATACAATTAGTTTCATTTCTCCCTCGATTTCTCATTTCAGAATAAGTGTAGGAAGCGGGTTGGATTGACTGGGGAGAGTCTAGATTTTTGGCCTGCTACACCGTGACATAACGCAGATCTTGAAACTGGTCTTCGTGGAAACAAAGATGGCGCAAAAAGCTCAAACGACTAGGTTGAGACTCTTCAGCATGGTTATCGGGCCTACGCAAATCTCCCGTGATAAGCACTTCCAACTGTTGACGCACTTCCCCTGCCTTAAAATGGAGGACTACACCACTCGCAACTGCTCCGATAAAGAGAAGACACTCTACTCCAAAGGCGGACTAGAAGGAAACTTCTGGATGCACTGTTTCTCGCAGACTAAGATATGCCTAAACTGCTCAGGGCCTCACAAAACCTTGAGCATGCAGTGCGCTGTGCGCAAGGAACATCTTAACCGCAAAAGACAGCCTACAGTGTCTCTTCGAACATGACATACGCCAGTGCAGCAAATTATTCGCCAAGCGAGAGTATCCTAGCCTTCAAGAACTAACGCGGCATAGGACGCCCCATCAACTCGAAGGTTCAAGTTGTTAAACTTGAACTCAATAAACTCCACCGATTTCGCAGTCGGTGGAGGGAACAAAATCGGGCCCTACGCTTCATACTAAACGTGAAATGGGACGATTTCGTCACGTTGAGGGAGTTTCATCGTAGAACCGGGTTGGAGACGGTGAATGCTAACAATATATCTTGAGTTCAAAAGCATTTTTAATACATCTAAGAACACATTTACCTGAAAATTAAGGAGAGTCAGACGTGCAAAGGGTTGGAAACATAGAGAGAGAATAAATGGGTCTAGAACAAAACAAAAAGATAAAAATGACTCATATTTTATTTTATTTAGAAAAGACTGAAAACGCAGTGAAACATGCACGATAGCTTAAATATAAGCCCATTTTAATCCTCTATTTACATCTACATTCTCTGGTATATGCACGAAGAAAAGAATACTTTTCTACACGACCTTAATGTTTGTTCCTGATGTTTTCCACCAAGACAAAAAATACGCCGCGAAATAAGTCTCCTTAAATAAACTGCGAGGGAAAAGAAATATTCCCTCGTTTTTGATCCCGGCGTTTTAATCAAATCTCCCAAAGGAGAAACGAATACGCCGATTTCAACGCTCTGAATCACTAATGAGAGGTCGACAGATTTGAGGCAAAATCTCCCGGGAACAAATATAAAAGACCCAATGCTCCTCCGCTAGTTGGCCTTTCTTGGGTCATTTACAGTGGTTATTGCGAGAAATATATTTCCGTGGAGCGGAGGAATGGTCTGGGGATGAAGTACATTCACTTGTCTCTTGAATTTTCACCTTTCCGCACGCAATTAATTTAATTAAAAGACATTCACTCGAGTTGATACTTCTAGTTGGCTGTCTGATATAGGAGACCGAAAATTTCGAAGGGGGTCTTTATGAACCCACGTGAGAAACAACTTCTTGCGGGTTGCACGCCTATAAGGGCCTTAGAACTCCAAGTAGTTTTCGCTTTAGGATACTTGGACGATTTATCTCATATATTTTAAATTACCTTAACCTCTCCACTTTAATTTACTTTTTTTCTGTTAATTTAGGGCAGATATGATGGCAAATGAGGTCCTCGAAACCTTAAATGTGAAGGATCGTTTTCCTATATAATTAAAGTTTGGAATGACCCCATTCGGGGATGCGCTACACTAGGTATAGACAATTTTTGTAAGATTATTACGAAAACTGGTATTAGGTAATAGCACCTTAACAGGTCCATTGGTTTACGAAGTTAATTAGGTAACTAGAGCAAATATTCGGCTGGACCACGTACTAATGTTTCACCTGGGATCTGTGATGTAGGTTCTAGACAAACTGAAACTTAGACTAAGACCAATTGTTTCCAACAATATTTAGGACATATTTCAAGATGTTATCTGCACCGCCGCAAACAGTGCATTATAGGCTTGTCCTCGCGGGCCCAGTGTCTCCTTCTGTAGCTCACTGCTCTCCATGCATCAGCAACTGACTTCTTCTTCGAGAGCTCCGTTTTGCTCTCGGACCGGTGTCGCATCTGGTTCTACGCCCACTAAAGCTTCCACAGCTCCGTTAGTACTGCGTTCGATCTTTAGGGAGCACACATCGTACCCCGCTGGATACGTGTTAGTCAGTGTAAACGGATAGATAGCTCCAAGTGCCAGGATGGGGTCAGCCTCCACGTTGTGTCCCGGCTGTTCGAATTCAGGGGTATTATACCAGGCATTGCATCTCTCTCCACGGGCGGCCTTAACCCCCAAAAGCCAACAGTGGTCCATCCATATAAACATCCAGTCTAACCTCACTCTACTCTAACTGCTTGTTGGGGTCGGAAGGGCAAATATGATTGTGAGGAATGATGAAAACTTCGTTAACTATAAATGTAACTAAAACATTCGATGGTGTAGATACTAGCCTCGTTACTTTTCTGGATTCACAATCATTGATTTTAGCGTAAAGAAGTAAATGGACTTCTAATACTTCAGTAACAACTTTAGTGCCGATCATCGATAAATTGTCCGAAAGAGACATCATCAAAAATACATTTCATTTTATTGCACTACATTACAACAAAGTAATGACTTTCTAGTTATTAAAAACGACAACAGCAATGAATCGCCTCTCGATCTCTACTTCTTGTAAACCAAGAGTCTGAGAAGGCGACAAATTCGTTGTGAGATTGATCCAATTGATAATGGAAGCTGGATTGAAATTTTTCGCCATGTAATTCGAGACAAATTCGAACATTTCCACATGGAAACACTTCATTTTGTTAGGTTGCTTAGTAAGAGATAGATTAACACATGAGAAGAATGAATTCAAAATGTAGAAATAAAACAAAATAATTCGTAGTATGAAATTGGCTGGTCATTAGACCCCTCAAACCTCGAAAGAGAAGTGATCCTTGGTGAAGACGGAATGGAGGAAACGCGTTTCCAATACTCATTCATAAGAAGAAATTCTCTTCACATCATATCTGGAGAACTATGAAAAATCTTGGCCTTGTAGACCACTAATGATTTTATATAGCATTCAAATTGATATTTTAATGGATAGATATCTCTATTATGCGCTACAAAATATTTCATTGATATAATAGGGATGATGACATGGTCGTGGACCTTGATTTCATTTGTGATTGATTGAATTTCCTAACCTCACTCGTGAAAAATGAGCACACCCCATATAAGAGAAACAAGTAGGATTTATACAGTACCCATATATTGCTTTTCAAAATAATGCGATTAATTTTGGAAAATTCGATTTGGCTTCGTGATAGATGAAACAGTCCGATTGTGGATTGGAAAATGGGGCCTTTCTGAGGGTAGTCAAGGAGAATAACCACTTCACCACCCAGAAGGATAAGTTATGTGTAGAGAAATTCCTACGATTCCTGTCGACTTTGTTTTGATTTGAACGGTACGAATCCCATCGCGAGGGGACTCCACGATCAATTCTTGGTAGGTTTAATGTATGCCATTAGGGTAGTAGATAGCACCGTACGTCGGGAGAAATGAATATTCCATTACAAAAAAAATGAAGCAGAAATAATTGTTCTGCTTGCTTGAGATAATGTGTGTGTGTCTACTAATTGTAAAGCAAATGACATCTTTTCCGCCAATATTTTATGAGTGAAGATTTACAATTGGCCTCAAACCTAAGTTTTGTTTACTATTTTTGTCTGTCAGTTTCTTTGCGTTTCTGCTGCTTCTTCATTTATTCGGATTCTTTCAGATCGAAACGCAATTCATAGCCAGAAAATAACATGAATTATTGCGGCAAAAAGAACTAAAATGGGCCTCATTGGAACCTGAAGAAATCGAGGGGAGTCAGCGTGGAAGATGCTGAGGAATGAACATATTTATAAACACAGAGATGTTTTGAAAGCAAGTTTTCAACAGTGTACAATTAAAGAGTAGACTTATACTAGCGTACAAAATGTTGCCTGGGTTAAGAAGACGACTACTGACAAGTAATTGTCTTGTTTTAAATTAGCTGATATAACCAACGGTGCCTTTCATTGTCTCCATAAAAACTCTTTAGGGTTGAAATTTAGAATTTCTAATGATTTCAATGAGTGCTCTAAAAAAGGTTGAGATCCCAAAGGTTTTTAAGAGAATAAAAAGTAGGAAATATTATGCTTAAGGGACGAGATTCATTGGAAAGGGAAAAAGAAGTGTGCAGTGAATAAATTTCTAATTACTTTCACTGTTATTTCTAATTATATCTATTTCACCATTAAATAAAAATCTGAAATTCTTCCTTTTTCGTTCTCAAATAATTGGAAGGGACATTGATTTCATTCTATTTTAAAAGGGAATCCTGCAAGTGACATTGATTCTGATAAGGAGTAGAGATTTTTCCAAAGCTGGTGATGGGTTGTCCTCATTAAGACCAAAGGTTTTAATGAGGAATATTTTATACTAAGTCTTATTCATTTTTAAGAGACCAGGAAATCATAAACTTTATTTATTATTTGATTTGAAATGCAAATATGTAGGCCTTGATTTCGCCTGGACTTCATTTATCACTTGTGGTTACGTTTAATATTTAATTGTGAAATTTACTATATTATTTAATATAATCAAATATAATATTGGCATTGGAAAAGGATTCTTTAAATGTATATACTTTGTCGTGTTTTCAGTTCAACCAAATTGAATGGAATGATTTTGCGACGCATCTTACCTGAAAGGGAGGATTTGTATCGCCTCGATCCATAGTTTCCTTACGTCTCTTTGAAAAGGAGACATTGTCAGTACTAATAATGGTTTGTTCTAACTTATTCTAACGTTTATACTAGAATCTGATCTTTAATTTATTGTTAGTGGTACTGAGGAAATTAATCAAATGAATCATTCAAAATTGGCTTAGTGTTAAAAGGAAATGAATGTTTGATTTTACCAGGAGGGGAAACGACATGTTTGATTCTTATAAAAGAACTTTAGTAAGATTGAATAAAGTACATGCTATTCAATAAAATGGGACCTTCTTAGGCCAATTGCAGAGATTGATTCCCTCATGTCCCGCTATTAATGGGGGACCTGCGTAAATGGATCTCTGCTATTTTAGGGTAATATAGAAATAGAAGTGGTTGGAGGAATATATTCAGGTGTCACTTTTGAGTTTCCTTTCTAAAAACTAAGATAAGTTAAGTCGTCTTGTCATTATGGAATCTATCAGGGACTCGGGATGCATCGTTTTACCGCGGATGCCATGCTTGAGAGGAGTTGTTCTCGATTAATCTCCTCGAAAGAGGACGGGGATTCGAGAGCGACAAGAGTTTGTTATTTTGGGTGGGGTTGGAAAGGAGGGTTCTTTTAGGTATCTTGAATGGACAAAGATTCAGATCATCTTTCAACAATTTTGCCTGATCATGTTCATTTCTTTTTGATGGTTGTGGTTCTCAATGATCGAACGAGGGGGGTTTCAACCTTGGAAGACCACTGTCTGTCTCTTCAAACCTTAAGATAGCTTTACACCCCAAGATCTTCTCTCAAGGGGGGGCCAACATTCTCCAAATATTGCCCGTTGTCTTCCCGCTTCATATTTCTAAATGAGTGTTGCTTTTTTATTAATTTACACTTTGATTCCCGAAATTCAATTTCTTTTGAAAGAACCAGCAGGAAAATAAATAATTTTTGGTATATAACATATTTAAAACGATTTGTGGATTGCAGCCAACCTTGCATCCGTAAGTTTCCATTTATTAATTCGAAAATTAAAATGATATTTCTTCGTTACTCATTGAGAAATAATGTGAAATATTCATTAATTATATTGGGCTCGCATTTAATAAATCTCGATCGCTTTAAAATGATATTAAGCCAATTAAGAACGCTTGGTGACATCTTATATCCAATTAGCGATGATAGCTCGATTCCCGAATCGAAGACTTTTCTTGTTCATAATAAGATTAATTATTGTGAATTTTCTATCGTTCCTTCTTTAATGAGGATTTTTATTGCCTTTGATCGTAAGGCCAGATTTCAATCTCTTATATGTTGTTTTTTTCTTTGTCAGTTGAAGAATATATTGAGAATTATCTCTAATTAATGGCTGAGATTTTGACATACTTTATGAAAAAGACTTGAGAAGCCTTTGAGAAAAATTAGAATCTAAAAATTTTCAATTTCGGTCCAGAATCGGAGATAGAAACTGTGGAGTGCTGTGGTCTCATGCGAGCAATCAATAATTCTTAGTTGATTCCAGGGGATCTCCTGATTTGTAATAACGCTAACTTGAGCTTCCTTAGAAAGTGGATAAAGAGCTATACTGTAATGAAGAAATGAATGGCTCTATTAGAAGAAAATGGACAGGGTTTGTTGGCAATAAAGCGGATTCGTAGATAGGGATAAAGAAAGGAGAGCGAGGAAAATGCGATTAACTACCTTTACTGCAGAAACCGTCCAAATTCTAGAATATAATTTACAGCTATAATGGGGTAATAATCCATTTTATCATTAAAACAATTAATGGCAGCCTGCGTTTATTTTCTTATTTTTAAGTTGTTAAATTAAACAATTCGACATTTAATTCAAAAGACCAGAAACAGCCAACTGTTCCTAGGGCTAATAACCTAATAGGTCCTACGGGCCATAGCCAAAAGATATTTCTCATCTTCTCTGGTTTAGAGAAGCATGCGAGATGTTGCTCAATCTGAAGGGTCAAGGTCTCAAAGAAGTTAGTAAATTGCAAAGAAATTGAATGGATTGAACTTTTAGAGATCGAAGAAAGGAGGTGCCATTTGTTATTTTAGTGAGATATCACCTAGATTTCATGGTTTAATTACCGGACATAAAAGAAGAAAAGAAGGGCTTATAGCAAACTCCCACCAATCACAGGTGGGCACAACGTCTGGAACATTGCGCAGAGACACTATTATCTACATAATTCATCAGGCTAATAGTTAACTACAACACTTTGTGTTTTATATATTTTCTTTAGTCACAAAACCGATTGCTCTTCTGGCTAAGAAATATTTGAAAGGTGGTTTAAGTCCACACTCCCCTGATGTTGGACAAGTGACTCTCTCTTGAGCCCAAAGGGGTTCTGAAATGTTCGCTGGGTAATACCAAAAGAGATGAGAGTCAATTTCAGGTTAAAGTCAATTTAAAACGAGAGTAATTTTGAGATCAGAGTCAATTTGAGGCGAAAGTAAATTTGGGTCGCGAGTCTCTTTGAGAGGAGAGTAAATTTTTTCCTTTGAGACTAGTGTCAATTTGAGACAAAAAGGAAGGCCCAACGCTGACCTTCATTCGACTTTAGACACGAAGGGTCCGGTTTGGAAAGATGGAAGTTCTTATCATCATTAACTCCACCGAAGGGGTCAGAAACATGAATGAGGCACCAAAAGGTTAAGGGACAAATAGGATGAAATAAAGGTTGCAAGACTGACCACAAGGGATGCACTATTTAACAATGGCTTGGCCTGATCTACCCATAGTTCACAGGAGAGAATATGTCAACTGGAACCCCAATACGAAGGTAGAGCATGCGATTCAAATGAGGGCTAATTCTCATCGTTCTTGCATATCTGCTCGAATGACTTGATTTCGGTACTTTCCTTCAGAGAGGCTTGGAATGTATCAGCTTATAAACTCGGGCATTTAAGTCATAGAAGGAGTATCAGAGGTCATTCAACCCTCTGTCCAAATATTGGGTTTCTGTTGATTTCTCTTCTCTTCTCCTTTCGGTGTCACCTTTTCCTTTTAGTTATGGAAATGGACGAGGATTAGATTGGGCGTTTTTGCGTATTCTAAAGAAAACTTGAGAAGTATCCGATTACCGAAAATAGAAGGATTCAGATAAGTAAGAATAGCATCGCATTTATGCAAAAAAAGTGCTTGAAACGACTTTTGGAAAGAAAGTAGGGAAGTTTGTGAAAGCTTGATTTTTACATATTATGACACTAAATTGCTTAGAGAGAACATGAAATTATTCGAAACTTGTCTAAATTTTGCCCCAAAATGATAAAGTCGAGAACTTTCAGAAAGATAAAGATTGCCTGGTAGCCCGAAAAGCAAAAGAGCTAGTTATGGCATAGGACCAGGTAAAGAGGGTCTCAACATATCCCTATTTAGTTATGAGAACAAAACGGCAGAGGAAATTATAGAAAAGACGCCTCAAGGAGGTTCAAAGAAATTCCTTTGCGACCCAGACGTAGGACGCCTTGAGGAACACGACTCTGCACAAGATTTGGTGTGGGAAAATAATGATCATAATTACAAATTTCCTTGTTATTTTAAATATTTTTTTAGGATATTCAAAGCTATCAAAGAATTTTATTAAAGTTGTTTACGATAAATCTTTCCATGATATTTCAATCCCTTTCCATTAATTAATCACGTTCTCTGCAATTTTCCGTCGATCAAACCGCGCCAAACATATGTGTATCATTTACTAAGCTTTGCCCCCTTAATTTACCTCCCCTTCTCCCCTACTCACTCATGTATCTCCCGCTGGAGATATGGAGGAAATAGGTCGGGTGATCGGGTGTCCCCCAAACCCCGTCCCTGGCTCCAAACTCGTGCCTTGCGGGCTGCCTAGGAAAGAGACTCATTCTTGCGGCGCTTCTCTCGCCTTGAACCCGATCTTGTCTCCAGATGAGCATTGGAAGAGCTCTTTCCTTTTCTTTTATGTAATGGAAGGATCCTTCCTCCTCCTTCTCCTACAGGATTCGGAGCTCTGTAATTAGAGCCACACACAACAAGGAGAGAGAGAGAGGCGGTTTGGAGTGAGTCATATCCATCGCAACTATCCTGATCCTGCTTCATTCGATTACGGAAGCAGAGCCACCTCCGAGATGGCCAGGATCAAAAGGGACGAAGCAGAGAGATGGAGCATCAGGATGAAAAGTGGAAATTCAGTCGTATAATAAAGAAGAGATTCAAAGAAAAGGACAAAGATCATCCCTGGCGAGAGACGATTCTCTGTTAATACAGCCTGTCTCTCTAACCCATGTGAGCTGTATGGTCGACACTCGGCTCCCTCTCCATCAACCAACACCTTCTGCGCCATCTAATTCAACTCCTTATCAGCCTTTGTCAGAGAGAGAAGGTTACCTACCCTCGTAAAACCCAACGTCTACCCGTGGCGCCTGAGAAAAGATGCACCTGCACGCCCAAACAGCCCCAAGGGAGCAGCGAGAATTTCTTTCGGCCTTTCGTATCCCCCAATGCCGCGACGGCTTCAGGTCGCTTTCTGTCGCCTCCGAATCGGGGACACTCGTGTGACGCATCGCCATTTGATGGAGCGCTCGCCTGCGTCGTCCCCCAGACTGTTCGGCACATTCTTGTCGAATGTCCCAGTCTGGGTGATCTTCGCGCACGTTACCTGTCCCGGTACCAGGATGGGCGGGATCGCTAACGCCTGTCCCTTATACTCGGGACTGGTTCGTGCACACCGACCTGTGGACTTTTAGACTTTTTGGAGGAAGCTGGCCTTCTCCCCGTTATTTAATATTCAACTATGGATCGAAGTCTTCTTCGCTGATGGTGGGCGGGCCTTCCCTCGTCAACGGAGCTCGCCCTATATTTTTTTAATTTTTTGGTTTTTCTTTTGCTTTTTGTCTGTATTTTTTTTTTGTTTTCTGAAATTTGGCTTTTAATATAGCCTAGATTTAGGCTAGCTTGAGTACGGCGACTTATGCCTTAAAAGGCAGCCACCAGATGAGATATATAAATAAAAAAAAAATCGGCCCTTTGTTCCGTGTTGGGTTCCCCTTCTGTCCCGTCGCATCGCCTGATCGGCTAGCCTCGATGTTCGATTCCACGACAGCCTCTTTCATACAGGCCTCTTCGTCATAGAGTCAAATTCCTTCCAATTTCTTGCTATTCCACTTCAATAATTTATCCACAAACAGTGCAAGAAAGAGAATTAATATAGGATTAAAATCAGAATGAAAAGTTTATTTCCTCCTATTTTTCCAGGGAATTAACGCCTGGAAGAGAGGAAATTAGCGTCCTGAAATAGCTCCTCATTTCCAATGGAAAGTATTGACGATGATTGCAATGAAAAGAGAACAAAAAAGCTCTTTTATTCCTAGATTGGAAATTGCGAACAGATGTGCTGAATACCAAATGTGGACGACGAAGGAGAAATAAAGATTTTAGGTACATTCAGATACAAACACTTCTTTTCTTTCAAAATCATGAAAAGATATTGTGTAACAAAATGACATGTAAGCGTCATTTGCATCCAAAATTAAATTTGAAATTCTTTCGCAGTTATTTTAGGTGAAAAAACCAACACTTGGTGGTGAACGGAAGGAAATGAGATCATTAAAGCTATGCTGCTGCCAATATATATGAATAAGATGCTTCCTATTATTCAAGAAACACAAAATTTAATGGGAATACAAAATATTATATATATATATATATATATATATATATATATATATATATATATATATATATATATATATATATATATATATATATTAATAAAGAAATAAAAAGCAAAGGAGGCGGGTCCCATGTTTAATTTTAACGTTTCCGGTATTTCAAAACTCAAATTCATGAGCTATACACAAATTCGAAATCACTACAGATAATAATCTAATACTAAAAACCTCTGCTCCACCACAAGTGCAATAATGTAATACTATAAATCAGAGAAAATGACAAATAAACGACAGAAAATAACAAATAAAATTTATGTTAATAAAAAACAAACAAAAAAGTAGTGAGGTAAAGTAGAGCAGAAAATATTTGCCTGTCCGATATTCGACAGGCGAAATTTAGAAAGGGAGAGAATTGGATACATTTACAGTATAGTAAAAACTGAAAACAGAAACATTACCCTACACGGTTGAATGACATTATCAAATGAAAGCGAAAATGAGTTTTATGATTAAATACATACTCGTATATGTATTTAATTGACCCCAACAAAATGAACAAATTCGACAATTGTTTGAAAATGAACCAAGAACTTCGATAAGAAAGGCCAGTCAGAAACTTCATATGTCCTAGACAACAGTGCACAGAGTTTTGCGTTCAATACTTATGAAAAAGCCTTTTTAGTGATCATAATTGAGCCGGAAAAATAAACTTCAATATTTTTTTCTTTTTAATATCCATCAAGAAGGGATTATCTCGAGGATTGAAAAGAAAGATTGCGGAGCAGCCTGTACATGCATGTGAGGGAAACCCACGTGGAATCTCTTGAGCAGACTGAACTTCCTTGCGCTGCAGAAGGCCCGTTCAGGCCTAAATTGGTAAGCCTAACCCCCTCCCCCCCTCCCACAAACAGTAGCCTCGAACCGCGTTCCCCATGATTCACCTTTACGCGAACTAGAATAGCCTCTGAAAGAAGATTCGAGGCCATTCGAGAGTAGAGCTGTTTCCCGCTAATCCCCCTCGGGGAGAGCCTTGGACATAAATAGTGTTCGACTCCTATGAGGAGACACGGAGTTGAGAAGTCTCGTTCAGACGCCAGAAGATTCCCCACGGTTCCAAGTCAAGTGCTAGCAACAAAGCAAAGTGACAGCTGGACTATTTTGTGTATTTGGAATTAGCCCCAGCCAGGAGGTAATTCCACTGAACGATCGCCCCCGAGTGATTTTCCCGACTTCTCCCGTCAACTTATGTCGAAGCGCTCCTCATTTCGGGTAGCCGAAATACTCTCCCATGGACGGAAGTTACCCCCACCTCCTTGTTTTTGGAGAACCGTCATCACTCCAATCCCCCGCTCAGAAGTTCCGAACGGCCACACCTCACGTGCAGAAGACATCCATAGCGCAACCCCTCTCCCCGCTTCAGTAACCCAATTGAGTTAATTCCTCCCCATTTGAATAGTCTCCTCCTGTAATACCTTAAGTTCTAACTTCATAGTCTCTTTTATAACTACAATTCCCCCTTTCATTTACGGATGTAAATTTACCCATCAATTCTCTCATTTTTTTTGTGTAAATAAAATTATATTTTTGTACATGCCTCTTTAAATAACCTTGAACTTTGCCATTGTCCATAATTTACCTGACCTCGTTGCACTCTCTCGCTACTCAGCCCGTCTAAACGCGTGGTTTTCCGTCCCTTTCGTCGGTTCGCTTTCAAGTTATTGGTCCCTCCCTCATAGATATAATATGGTATTGATATAATGTAATGTCATACCACGACATATATACATATTAATATACATATTATATAAATCTTGTGTCAAGTGTCTTGGTTTTTTTACGAACCCGTATCATTTTAATTTCGACATTAGAAGTTCCCTTGTTATTCATGTACATCCCTTTTATTTTAATTTTTGTATTGTACTGGCAGAAGGCAAGTTCAAGTTATTTGAAGAGCAGTGGAACGTAATCTATTTAGATTTTGTGTTGCACCCCGGGTAATTAACTTTTTTATGGTGTTCGAATTTTGGAGACTCTCCTGGTTATTAATCTAAAAAAGTTAAGGTCTTTGGTGTCCTAATTCCGGTAAGACCATTTTAATTTTTTTTCCTGCTTAGAAAGAGCAGAGGTGGGTAGCTGTATCAATTTCTTTTTGTGATCAAGGCCTTCACGAATATTTCCAGTATTCGTTTCGCGTGGGTAGTGTCCTAGCTCGTTCGCGTATCAGTGTTCCCTCAGTTAACTGCGTAAAAATGTCATCCTTCGAAAAGTTCAAGAGTCAGGGTGAAATGTTAGGTCTTTCGGGCAAAGACCTGTTAAATTCCGTACAGGAAGAAGAGAGGAAGGAACGGGCAGAGCGAAGAGAATTGGAGATGGAGATGGAGATGGAGGAGAACAAACTGAAGATGGAGATGCAGGAGAACAAACTGAAGATGGAGATGCAGAAGAACAAACTGAAGATGGAGATGGAGGAGAACAAACTGCAAACGGAGATGGAGAACAAACTAAGGATGGAAATGAAGATGGAGAAGAACAAAATCGAGAACAAACTGAAGATGGAGATGGAGAAAAATAAAATGGAGAACAAAATGGAGATGGAGATGGAGAAGAACAAAATGGAGATGGAATAACGTGAACAAATTAGGTAGCATGAGCTGGAAATGAGCCGAAATCGAATGGATTCTCAGTCCATCGATTCCCGCTGCAATTCCCCAAACTCCTTCAGTCCACCTTCCCGCTTTTAATGATGGAGAGGACTTTGGGTCAAAATCTTTCAGATCAATAGATGGGATCTCGAAAATGATGGCGTCGCTCGCTTACTTCCCCTCCTAAATGCCAAGTTAAGGGATATCTTCGTATCCCTTCCCCCGGAAACAACTTTGTACTATTCCCCGTTAAAGTCCGAATTGCTAGCCGCTGTTCATATGAATAGCGAATTCTACCGCTCTCGATTTGGCCAGGAAAGGATCCGTCCCGGCCAAACCTTTCGACAACACGTGTACATCCTCCAAAGTTACCTTCAGTGTTGGTTGGATGCGTGCAAGATTCCACAGATCTACGAGTCCCTTCTGGACTTCTTCCTTAGGGATCAGCATTTAGCTGCCGTGGCTCCCGAAATTCGCGCCTTCATTAAGGATAAACGTTGCGCCACTTTTAAGGAGTGCTTGAAGGAGGCCGATGTTTACGCGGGTAGTCACGATTTAAACCCCAAAGATGTTAAAAGGCTCCCCAATCGCCCCCCCCCCCAAACTAAATTTGATGGCCATAGGACCCCCCCTAAATTGGTTCCAAGATTTACCAAAGTTTCTAGTCCCTCGAAGCCAAGAAGCTTCCATCCATCGAACCCTGAGACGTTAAGTGCCTAGTTTCTTCTCCCCCGGTTGTGCCGTACCAAAAGAACCCGATCGTCTGCTACACTTGCGGAGTTCCTGGCCATTACCGCACGAACTGTCCTCAAAACTCCCGATTCGCAAACTCTCAGTCCCACCAAGTGCACCAAATCTGGGCCACCCCTGATCCTCCTCCGTCGCCTCAGGAGACTACCGATCCTCCTTCGCCCGCCACCACGCCTCACTTTCGACATTACTCATTGCATTCTCAAGTTGTAATGACTTCAACATTTTCATTACTTGCGGTCCAGTAAATAAACCACCCTTAAATTTGGCCTCTGATAGCTTTGGAAAGAATGGACAAAGCTCTTGAAGTGCTTCTCCACCATGATCCAATGCTTTTACAAACTGTTTGACCACACCAAGCTTTATATGAAGTGGAGGTAGCAAAACTTTGGCAGGCTCTACAAGAAGCTCTCTAATAACATTTAGTTTTCCTGGCTGTACGGTATCTAGAGGGGGCCACTCAATCTTCTGGTAATTTACATGATCTGCCCTACTGTCCCATAGGCAAAGAAAACCAGAATATTTGGTGTACTCACCATGCAATTTGAGTGAGAAGGCAAACATCTCAAAATCATCACAAATATCTCATTTAAACATAGTATAGTTTACCTTCTCGAGAAACCTTTTACATTGTCATATTCTTCCTTCATCTGCACCGAGTATGGTATAGGCAGGGATGGATACTGATTCCCACTATATAGCTTTGAGGCTTTTTGTAGAACTACCTATGAGAAGTCGCCATTCCTCAGGCTTGTGATCAATTCTAATAGCTGTAAACAACTCATTAATATATATGCCGAAGCAGAGATCCTCACGTACTCCTTTATCAAAGTACACATCAAATTCCTCATGGCGCGTCCTGTATACTGTTGATCTGCAGCCCTCCACCAATAGATTCCATTCATTAAGTCTGGATGCCAAAAACTGAGCTCCTGACTTAGTGAGGCTCAAATCCCTGATGAGATCATCCAGTTCACGTTGATTTGGAAAGTGCGTGCGGATACTCATTCTTGGCTCAAACGTTTCACCCATTTCTTTATTGTCACAACCTTCCAACTCCATCATACCCTCTACCTGAAAAAATATATCTAAAAAGAGATGCATTTAATAGCTGGAGCATAAATATGGATTACATGTGTAATCACATTACAAAAAACCTTAGCTAGATTATTTGAATATTTCAGTAGTTATTCTGTTACAAAGAATATAGCTTACAATTTGATAGGATTTACTTACATTTTCTGGCGGCCGTGGAACCAATAAAGTATCATCATGTGGCACAGGTACAATAGAGGATGAAATGTTAGGATATGAAAGGGATTTTCTTCCAATAACTTTTCTGTACTTTGATATGTCAATCAGGCAAAAATAGCAAGCATCGTGATGATTTTTTGGCTATCACCAAACTCTCGGCACAGCATAACTTTTCTTGCACCTCTCAGCCATGCATCTAAATTTGATTGACAACTTCCACATATCTCATGAGGAGCTCACTCATGTTTTTTTTGGTCACCCATACTCATTCCAAAGTACAGTCTATAAGCAAACCAGTACTTTGCACCTTTCACAATTTAGTTTGATACATGCTTAGGTCCAACATAGAAACCACACACAAAACAGAACGAATCTGGTGAATTTCTGCATCCTCTTGTAGCCATAATCAAGAAAGTCAATATTTATCAAATAAACTTGAAAAAGGAAATAAATAAATTAGCAACAAATGTAAGTGTGCTTTACCCGTAACCCATATATTTCTTTATATTAACACAATTTGTTATATCTTTCAAACGGTCGTTGGTAGAGAAAAGTTAGTATATATTTGGAATCAGAGCAAAATTTAGTATTAAAAACACTCAAAGAAATAAGAGAAACAAATGTTTTGTAAAAATTTGTTACCCAATGTTATCATTGTATAATAAATGTTATAAAGAACGTAATTCTTCAATTACCTTTAGCATTACTTGGTCAATACAGAGTAATCTAAATGCGGAATTCTAAACTTTTGACCGTGGTTTCAAAGACCTTCCTCAAGTGTTTTCCGGGATACGAAGAAAGACCTTCGCTCAGTGCACAATACCATCATCTTCGATCAATTTATTAGTAAGAGAAAAATAACTTGGTCTGTTTGATTTCTAAATTCATGACCATTAATTTGCATTTGTAGACATTATATTTCATTTGTAGTAGTTTAGGGAATCTTCAATCATGATTCATTTATGTCAGTTTGACCTTTTATTTTTTCACATGTAGTTTCCACACCCATAAGGGGGTTTATGTTCTGAATTTGGAGAACTTCTGCCTTTTCTTTTAATTTTTCTTTTCCATTTGTGGCGAAGGCACCAAAAATGCAAACGGAATGTTTAAAACAATAAAAAGAACACCGAAGAAACTCAACAAAGGCACTTTCTAGGCAAAATCACTTTATTCCTCTGTCAATGGAAGGTTTCTCCATTTCGCTGCTATAATCAACCCAGAGTTGTATTTAACGGAGATTTCGTTTCCTTCTTTCAGGCATTTGATGATTTTTAGTGTGATCTACACTATAATCTTATTATACAAGGTCTAGCAGTGAAGTAGATTTGTAGAAACAAGAGGAACGGAGAGAAACCTATTCTTGTTTTAAAATGAAAACTATATTTTTAATTCTAGTAAAGCAGAAATTTCAATATATTATCAATTATACATTTTTCCATTCTGATCTTCAACATTTCTTAGGTTAACCTTTTGGTCCTGGTCAAACTTTTTCTCATCAAAGAAAACCCAATGTATTCCAGCTACTTGACATTTCAACTGACCTAACAGCATCACATACGAGCTTTTCTGATGGTGCATTCTGAAACCTTGTAGTCCTTTGTAAGCGTTCTAATCGACTTTGAGGGTTTTTGAGAACTTTTCCTCAACTTTCGGCAGGAATTCTTGGGTGCTGATGGTATTAGAACCCTGTACATGTGATTTTAATTTGTTGTTAATGTTGTATCTCTATCAGGACTTTTCTAATTTGGTTACGAAGTATCTGGCAACTTTAAGAGAACAAGCAATCTCTGTATCATTATGCTGAGATATAAATAGCTACTATTACAGCGTGCCTTTTCATTTGCTTTGTCACTTTAATATCTTTCATTATTGATCTTAAAAAATAGTACTAAGAAAGTACAAGCTATTCAAAGTGATGTCCTCAAAATACTGAAAAATACTGACGTATTTAGGCTCATATAACACAATCTTTAAATTTAGAGCTCTCAAATTACTCTTTAATCTGAAAGTTTATAGAGATTGTAGCGAATATTAAATGCCTCTTTAAACATTGGAGATGACATCGGTGTTTAAAATAGCGAACCTTTTCTACAATTTAAAGCCGGCAAGGCCTAAGGTAAATTTTTTCAAATATAATCCTATTTCCCTTCCAAGCTAAAGTGCTAGAGGTCGTATTAGGAGGGGCGGTCAATAAGTTTTGCGAATCGGTTGGGCAAAAAAGAGGAAAGGGGATGGATGTTTGTGGGGGTGTTAGGACAAGTCAGGACCTGCAGCCGCACGCTCCTGCCTCGTCTATTTAAGAAGCAGTAGCTGATCGCAGATCGTCAGTCACAAATTTTTCAACAATGGAGAAGGTTGAGCACTGCGCATTGATCAAATGTTTGACCAAGGAAGGCAAGAATGCAAAAGAGATCCATGAACGCATGGTTGCAGTGTACACCGACACTGCACCTTCTGATGCAACCATTGCTCGCTGGAATAGGGAGTTTCGCCATAGCCGTGAGTCCCTTGAAGATGACCCTTGTCCAGGACGCCCGTCAGACGTGACCAACGAGGACAATGTGGCCCGTGTAGAGAGGATGATCTTCGAAAATCGACGAGTGAAGGTCGAAAAAATCGAGCAAGAACTTGGAATATCACATGGAAGTGTTATCAACATCATCCACGACAATTTGGCTATGACCAAGGTCTCTGCCCGTTGGGTCCCTAGAAACCTCACGCCCCATGATCGACTTTAACGTCGTCAAAGTCCACAAGGCCAGAGTTGCACAAGCTGCCCTACGCAAGTGCTGATTCGAGGAGCTCAACCATCATCCCTACAGTCCAGATCTGGCCCCTAGCGATTACTTTTTATTCCGTCAGCTCAGGGCTGCACTGCGTGGACGCCAGTTTGGGGACGATGAAGATGCCAAGCTCGCCGTCCAGGATTGGATTGAACAGCAGTCGGGAGATTTCTGGTTGTGGGGAATTCTAAGCCTCAGGGACAAGTGGCGCAAGTACATTGAATTCGAAGGTAGTTATATTGAAAAATAATAGAACCCTTTTCCTCATATCTCGTTTCCTTATATTCGAATTGCATAACTTATTGACCGCCCCTCGCATGTAAAATAAGTGCAACGGAAAACGCTCTAGGTCTCCCCAGCGAAAAGACTGTATGGGCACAGCACGCCTTAGGCCACAGAGTAAATATGGTCTCCCATGAGGTCGAGCAGAACGTTACGGCTGTGATGGCTGCAATCCATCGTTCGGTACAGAAGATTAGGAAAACCTTTGGAGTTTGGGGACGGATTGTGATTTAGATCAACTCGGGGAATTGAGTGTCTCACAGAAAAATACATGCGATGCTTATCCATTGTATTAGTGATAAGAGTGCCCATATAAAATTCAAAACGACAAGTGGCCCTGAATTTCATTTGGAAGAAGGAATGCCATAGGACTGCTTCTTTTCGCCATGAATGGCAAAATGCTTTTGAATAATGATAAAAAAATATTCGATTCATTCTAAATATTCTATGAAATGTTTCCGAAAGTTTTAACTCAGTTTATTCTTTAAATCTTCCAATTTTGGTATATTAACAGCGATGAATATATCTATATATAAATGATTACAAAAGATGTTATATGATAAAGAATCACAAATCAATTCAGTATTGTGCCCAACAGTTGAAGAAAAGGGGGACCTCCTTGTAGATGACTTGTTACATCACAAAAATGATTTACATATACAGTGAGGTAAACAAATATTTGGACCCTCACAAAAATGTGAATTCAAATTAGTCCTATTATAATTTTGTTTATCATTTATTATATTATTAATAACGCTTTCTATATTCAATTTAAAGGAAGCAATAGAGTCATTCTTCAAATGTATATAAGATTATACAAAAAATGTACATATTAGAGTTGTAGGGGAATCGTCACTTTCCCCCCCTCCCCCCCCGTTCAAGTTCACTCGTGGTGGAGTCACAAGGCGGTTACCGCAAGGACATCCGGCCCAGGCCTCGGCGGGTCCAACGCGTGACCGCCGCGCTGCACCAAACGGTGCCATAAAAGACCCTAAAAATCAAAATGCAAGATCTCCCCCAGGAGAGTGAGATCCAGTTTCACGTCAAATAAGAAATTGGAGACGTGTTTCTCCCAAGCTCGAAGGCTAACGAGGAGCCGATGTAAAACTCAGTGGGAAAAACCGTTGGGCATAAGAACTCTCCTGGGGCCGTCCTCAAGACCCTCTCCCCCCCTTACCACTCCCCCAGTGGGGTGACAAGGTATAAATGAGGAACACTGAGAAAAATCGAGGTAGTATACGTCAGACTCCAGGTGACGAGTCCTCGATTAAAACCGAGCCACCTAGACTGGATTGGTAGTGTACTTGGCTCGCCAGACCAAGAAGTACCCTGCAAGAGAGGCAGGGCTACCTACCTTAAGGGGCTAAGAAGAAGCTCATCCTCGAGCTAGTCCCTGGTTATCAAACTAAACGCTAAGTTAACTTTGTTAAGTTCAACTTACTCTCGCCAGAGAGACTCCTCATATCCTGGTGAACCTTAAACACCAGGGGTATTCCTCGTCCTTGAGGAATTAAGAAAAGAAGAAGGAAAACGCTCCCCCTGGAGCCAGTTACTCGGTGGCCACACCGAACTCATAAGTTACCTTGGTGAGGAACCAAGTTCAACTTATTCCCGTCAGAGAAATCCCCTCCGTTATACTCGCCCTTGAAGAAGACTGGAACTAAGAAGAAGCTCATCCTCGAGCTAGTTCCTGGTTACCAAACCCCCCTCCGTTGTCCTCGTCCTTTGAAGAAGACCCTCCTCGAGTTCAGTCCTCATCCATGAACAATTAAGTAACGAAGGAGAAAAACTCCCCCTCGAGCTCGTTACTCGGTGGTCACACCGCACTCCAAGTTAACTTGATTTAAGAACCAAGTTTGACTCTCTCTCGCCAGAGAGACCACGACTACCTTGGCGTTGCATAAAGCACTGTAATTGTTCTCATACTTGAAGAACTCCCCTTCCTCCCGGAATATCGTGTGGACCCCCCCCCCCCCAGCTGCTACCCTCGCCAAAACGACCGTGTGATCTCGCCCATCTACATCTAGCCAGACGGCACGCGTCGTGAGTCAATAACATTCCTGAGGCCTTTTAAACTCCAGATGAGTCCGTAAGCCTAATTCTTATATTATGGTTGTGTGTAGAGAAATTAACTAATTTTTGAGGGTCAAACCAATTTAATTAATTCTTGTTTATGATAATATTCAGAGTATTGCTGTAGTTAATGTTTAGATGTTGTGTATTCAATGGTTAAAGTTAAAATATAAGTTTATTTTGGGATTATTGTGTATTTCTCTTATATCCTTACGTGTTTCGGAACGGCTCTGTTCGTTAAGTTATTCAGATATCAATATATTAGCACTCTTAGCACTCTTAGAACAAAAAGGGGGGGGCATTCAACGACAAGAGTGGACTTGATTATTTCTACACAAGAGAGAGGGCCTAATTTTCGTTGCACCAACGTTGTTTGCTATTAATGTTGTCAGGAGTTTCTTATAATACTTGGCCAAGTTCTGCCAACATTAATTGGAATATCTGTCGCCTCCTCCCTAACTATAGCTTTAAATTTGGCGAGGATGTCATGTTTCCTCTTATAGACTTCTTTCCTTCAATATTCTCCAAAGGATTTCCATCGGATTCAAGTCAAAGGATTGACTAAGTCAGGTAGAACAATAATATTCTTCTGCAGGAACTATTCACTTGTTGCTTTCGCATTATGCTTTGGATCGTTACTTCGTGGAACATAAATGAAGATGTATCTCTAATTTATCTAAAGTTGACTTTAAGTTATTTTTTATTATATTCCTGTACTTTGCTTCATTCATTGTTCCATCAATTATATGAAGAACACTAGTCCCCTGAAAAAAAATAGCTCAAAAACATAATGTTGCCACTTATATCGGTGAATATAGTAATGGTGCTCTTCAAACATAGGTGGTTCAATCGCGGTGCCAAACATTGCGAGCTACATCCAGGCAAAGATGTAACATTTGGTCTCAAATTTGAAAAGCATAATGAATGAGCACTACAGAGAAGGTAATGTTTTAGAAGTATTTCTACTTCCATACGTCTTCTATCAGCAACCAAAGTTGATGTAGGTTTTCGATGCGATTCAGAGAAAACTTTCACCGTGCTAACACAAGTGAGCCTTCTCCAGAAACAGGGGCTTACGTGGTGTTCGAGACCTAAGAGCTTGTCCTTTGAGTTCATTAATAATTATTCTTAATTGATGTACCAGCAGTGCGCCGCGTTGTTGCGCTTCTGCCCAAGTAATCATAAGGTTCTTCGATGCAAATTTCAGCATCGTTGACGGACGTTTTGAGATAACATTCCAAACTACACTGCTGATACAAGATGTATGGAAGTAGAAATACTTCTAGGACTTTACCTTCCCTGTAGTGCTCAATCATCATGCTTTTCAAATTAATTGCGATATTTTTACGTTTAAACACGTGATACAATATTGCATTATGATGTTCAAATGCAATATTAGTTCATGCAAAACACAACCTAAGTGAACTATTGTTTAAGAGAATAGCATATTTTTGTCTTTCTATAACATTTTTACCAAAATATACTTTAATAAGCTAATTTAAAAGGATTTCTCCATGAATGGCTAAATACTTATTTCTACTCTTGCCTTTACTCTAATAAATTAGGTATAGTCAGTTTAACAATTTCACAATTATTAATTTTTTCTGTAACACAGCAAAGTAAGTTAATTATAAGACTACCATTCATTTTTAAAGGCTGGGATATATCAAATCACCTATCAAAATGTGTTCACATCTTTGTTTCATCCACTCTCATTTGTTTGAAATTTTTGGCGCAGGATAGAAAGACCACGAAGTTGAAGGGAGGAAATTAGTGAGGAGGCACCTAGTGACTCTCTTCAGATTCCCAATCTATCAGTAACGAATAGAAGGAAGATACCTATCTATTTTACAATCCATAATTAACCACAGCAGTAGAATATATTGCGCCTACAAACCATCTGAACAAAATTTCTCTTTTTACTTTATTTAAACCAGAAAAAGGCGAGAAATCTCTCCCCAGAAATCTCCGCCTACGAGAGCAAATCTAGGGCCTATCGGCATTGGTCTTGTACACTGGGGAAGAATTGCCAGCATAATCACCCTGGATGAAAAATAAAGCCCACATATCGAAGGGGAAGATTAAACCTAAATGATCCTTTACAGCGGAAGAAGAAACATTCAAGTGAAACCTAAGCCGAGATTAGCCCCCAAAAGCGTGCATAGTAGGGATCAAAATCAAGGAAAATAATAAATTAAAATAGTATTTAAACAAAAACCTTTAATAAAAGTACGACTAGTCATAATTAAACCACTGATTTAAAAATATGGTAACGAGCTCCAAGTAAGGAAGTAAGTTGCCATAGGAGTCCTGTGGGTGGTCAATTGTTCTCGATGGTGTGTAAAACGTCTTCTTTACCAACACTGAACACCTTTTGCTACTCAACTGACTTCCTGCTGCGAATGTCAATTAAAAGACGCTTCCAAACGAGATTTGATTTTTATCCTCTATACCTTAAGGGGACGGGACTAAACTGAGCCGACAGAAATAATGAAGACGAGAAACAGAAGCCTTAACTTAGGCCTCATTTCTTTCATACACACACCATCAGGCTAAGTGACTATTTGTCAGGTAACTGAGGTGGTAATGAATATGGTTTCGGTTAAGGCAAAACACCTATTTAAAGTAATAGGTTTCGAACTACGTATCCCATCGGAAATTATAACTGAGTTGTTAATATATTTACCACGACTAGAGAAGAGGTTTTCCAAAAACAACTCAAAAGAGATTCAATAAGAGAATGAGTGACTCAAGGGCTATGCCAAATTAAGCCACGAGAAGAAATTTGGGAAAAATCAAAACCTAGTAAAAATTACACAGGCCTGCGTTTGAAAAGAACATTTCTGTTCCTGCAGTTTTCTTTAGTGATTCCTAACGAAATTGTGCTCCTAAATTGAAATATGACATTAATTTTGCTCAATCAGGTCTGGTTTTTTGAGATACAGCGCACTACATTTTTTAGAAAAGGGCTATTTTTGAAAAAATCCCTTATTTATATAAAAGTTATTTAAAAAATTACAATTACTTGTAATAAAAAAAATACCGACTCAATTTGACTTTCTTTCAATTAATTTTAAACTTACAGACTACTTATGAGCTTACCCAGGAGTGCAAAGAAACTATTTTCCAAGAAAAGAAGTCCTTGATGACTTCCGCTTGTGAAGCGATGTTGGTTCGTCGCGTTTAAGACACCAGCAATAGTCAGCTAACATGTTGATGTCCCAGCGTCCTTGATATCTTGTCTCCATCGTCTTTATGTCTTGTTGAAATCTTTCTCCTTGTTTCTCGCTATAATCTCTACAGTTTGCTGGAAAATAGTCAAGATGTCACTGGATAAAATGCATTTTTATTGACATGTGAGCTCCCATTGTTTCGAAGCTTTTCATAAGCTCATTTACATGTGAGATATATTCTGAGCTTCTTTTATTTGTCAGAAAACCGTCGATTACTTTACTAAACGCTCGCCGTGCTTCTTGTTCACTGGCTTCCATATTGGTGTAAAAATGCTTGTCCTTTAACAGAGTTCTAATTTGGGGACCATCAATTATGCCTGCATGGAGCTTGGCATCACTGATCTGTGGGAATTTTTGCAGTAGATACTTAAAAGTTTGGCCTTCTTTATTCAGTGCTTTGACAAAGTTCTTCATCAGGCCAAGCTTTATATGAAGAGGAGGCAGTAAAACATTTTTGGGAGGGACTAGAGGTTGAGCTACCACATTGTGGCAGCCAATTTGGAATGCCTCTCGAGATGGCCAGTCTTTTTGCTTATAGTGAAGACTATCCGCCTGGCTATCCCATAAGCACATGAAACATGGATATTTTGTGTAGCCTCCTTGCATCCCAAGAAGAAGGCACACAACCTGAAAGAAAACATATTGATGCATATTGATGTACATGGTTTCTAAGAACTTCTATTTTTTGCATAGGCAATTTTCACTAAGTTTATTAGGGGTAGGGAGAAACTAATATGTGTATAATATCCTTCTGTCATTGGTATTTAGAAACAAACATTCCTTGAAATTTTTAACAAGTTCAATAAAGTAAAATATATCTTACCTTGAGATCACCACATATTAACCAGTTCTGGTTAGATTACTTGATTGTATTAATCAATACTTTCATATTTTCGTAGCTTTCTGTTAACTGAACTGAATGGCCAATAGGTACAGATGCCATTTTATTGCCATTATTTAAGAGTACTGCCTTCAAACTTCTGCTAGAAGAATCAATAAAGAGCCTCCATTCACTTGGTTGGTAAGGAACGCCAAGTGCCTCAATTAAACCTTTTACATCATTGCAATACACCAAAGAGCTGCAAGAATCAACTGCACAGAACTTTCGAAACTCTTCGTCTCTATTTCTGAACCAAAAGTATGTAGTTTCTTGAGTTAGGAGGTTGCTCTCACTAAGACGGGATGCAAGAAGTTGTGCGTTCTCTTTAGAAAGACCAAGATATCTAGTCAAGTCATTTAATTGACCTTGAGTGAGTGGTCTTGGCAAAGTCATTGTAGACGTAGGCTGATATGTCACTGAAGTGTCAGTGTCATCCACTTCTATATCTTCTATATTGTCTTGTAGCTTAGTATTTTTAGGTGGAGAAGGAACTGGAACTCCTGGACCATGTGGTTGTGGTTTAATGGCAGTATGAACATCAGGATAGACTACAGTGTGTTTGTTCTTCTTATTGACACCTGAAAAAAAGTTTCGCATACTTAATTTACATACTTTTAATTCACTCGACCCTCGTTTCCACATTTTTATACACATTTTTCATACCAGGTAAATTTACAATTTTTAAATACAATCAATTTTTATATACAATTTTACCACAATTTTTCTACCAGCATAATACACTATTTTTATACACAATTACAATTTTAATAGGCTACCAAAAGATTTGTATAAACATTTCTAGATTTGTCAAGGACTATATTGTTAAAGTAATTATCTCACCTTTAAGATTTGTCATGCAAAAATAGCAGTCTGTAATGTGGTCCTTGCCTTCTCTCCACACCATAGGTACACCAAATGACAAACAGTTCGTTTTGCCCTCACTCCAGCGTCTTAACTTCATATGTGCTTTGCAGCACATATGTGGAGCAAAGTTTTGGTCTTGATTACCTAGCTTTATTCCAAAATATGCATTGTAAAGGAACTTTACTAACGGCGTTATAGTGCATTGCTGGTCACTAAAAGTTACCTTTCCACAAACAAAACAAAATCTATCAGGACTGTTTTTACACTTTCTATTCATTTTTATGAAATATAAGGAGTTTTGCTAATGTATTTGCCTGCAAAAAAATTCACAAAGATAAATAAAGTTTTAGAAATACACTTTAAACACTGTTCATAGATGAGAAAAGTCATGGATTAAAAAACCAACACTTAGTTGGAGAGTGCGCAAGCAACACACAACCACTCGCGCTCGCGGTCAGCTAGAGACTGAGCTCTCTAACGCCATCTAGGGAGCTTGGTCTGTATCTTACGACTAAACCTGATTGAGCAATATGAATGCTTGATTTGGATTTAGGAGACAAATTTCATTAAGAATCACCTATGAAACCCTCAGGAAACTTTTTGACGCAGACTAGTGTTATCTTTGAAAACACGGAAATGGATCAGAAAGCAAAATGCAAGTATTAATTGGGTTCTATCAGTGGGACAGACTCGACAAAATAGAAGTTTATGAGTATACATCGCCAAAAATATACTAAATCTTATATGCCATACAAAAACATAACCCTAATGATTGCGTCACCATTCCAAAATTGTGTTCGAACCCCGCAGGCAGTGAGAATGTATCGAAATTGCGCAATCGAAAAGAAATAAGATACTTAAAGTGCGGTGAGGAGTACATTTCCCTGGACATGAAGCGCTCTCTACTTAGAAAAGCATAAAGAAAATATTAAAGACATTGAAAAGGTGAAAAAGAGACAAAATAACGGAAATCTCATGTCAAAGGCACACAAGCGATTAAACCTGACGCTGATAATGGAGGAAGAGCATAAATCTCATAACACTAATTAACTGCGCCCATTTTATAAACCTTGCAAAAATGGAAGCATTCGAAGAAGTTCTCATCAATCTACTCGAAAACGACGGATTTTCCAAACAATTAATTATGCTTCCGTCCAAATCACCAATCTGGCGATATACTGAAAATTAAACTCATCGAAGAGATGCAGAAGAGGCTGACGGATAGATATTAAACCTCCCAAAACCTGACCTCCTTTGTAGTCATACATTTGAAAGTTGTTATTAGTTGGTAGGAGACATTTGATTATAAAAGTTGTTAAGAGCATTTAAAGCTACATCAAAACGAGTTTGACGAATATCAGAGAAATTATGATAGTTGAAATAGTGGTATTCTAGGTACAATAAGAAAAAGGTAACGAAGGTGTAAGGTTGGCTACTATAACAATGGTAAGTCACTTCCATACTGCCATGGGTAAGCCTGGATCTTCCTGCTCATCAACAAAAACTAAGTAAACCAATTCAATATAAAAAAGAAAACATTATAAAAATGAACGTTTAAAGTAGCTATTATAACTTTACTTTGAACTTCACCGTATCAGGGATTTTCATATAGTTTTGGTCTACATCTCAAGCAACATTGTTTACTTACACGAAATTGCAATTAAAAAGTCTCACCGACTACCATAAAGTGGCTTATATCTCAAAAAACCTTTCCTGGTTGACACATACCCAGGTTGTATCGATGATAAATATTTAATCTGGTTCAATCTTTTGTTCCTTTCGGAGCCTTTGACGAAGATTAACGGTGAACCCGATGTTCATCTTAACAGAGGATCGACCATCAACTTAACCTGCATCGTGCAGTATTCTCCAAAACCACCGAACTTCATCTACTGGAACCATAACGACAAGGTCAGTCATAGAGCGGAGATAAGTTACCTCATCGGCAGGGTATTGTAAGGTACTGAGGAGATAAATAAAACTGCTGGGAATAAAGGGGTGGAGAAAAGATTGTATATAAATAAGATTGTGAATAAAAAAGAATGAAGAATGATAAAGGTTTAGGAGAGTTAAGGACAAAGCTTGAAAATAATGTATTTACGCTTGAAGTATAAAATAAAAATGTCCTACTTTGGACTCCTGTAATCTAGTTACAAAAAAATTAAATGATTTTGCTAAAAATCCCAGAAATAATTTTTCTATGTTACACTTTTAATGTTGTCTTAATTTCCTTTATGACTTCTTCGAGCCCACTCACAGGCGCGGAATTTAAAGATATTACACGCGGTTGGGATCTGTGCATGTGCACGTATCGTTTGTTCTTGCCGTTTTTATTCTCCCTTATCTTTCATTATCACTTATTTTACCTTATTCGCTTGATTTACACACCCAAACACTTTAGCGATTTACGAGGCTATCTTCATCATAAAATTATGGCCACCTGTTGGGCTCGACTAACTGCTCTACAATTACTACTTCTCCACTCGACAAATCCTAAAAACAAAGTTTGAGAGAGGATAAATGTTTGAAGAATTAGTGAACAATTAAAACTAGAAAAGCTCAGATACTTTTCCTTTCGACCGTTTCTTGGACGTCTTTGTGATTCTTTTACCCACGAAGACAATTCTTTGCAGTAAAAGAGAGAAACCAAATTTTTATTGTAATTACTAATATAATTACATTTACCAAGCATTGCGCCTTTAGTATAAGTTCATCAAAATCTTTTAGAGAACAAGGGTGTTTGGTTATTGGTAACTTCTGAAGTGCTTTTTTTCATTTGTTGTTCTGTTAGTATCTACTTTTCCCAATGTAAGAAAGATTGCCTCTACTGTTTCCTAAAGAGCTTTAGACTTCACCGATTTTTTGGGGGGGAAAATTTAATTGCCTTCCCAGAGATACTTTAGAGAGGAGTGAATCTCAAATTCTCTCTTAAGTTGTTTGTAAGTGGTATTATTTAGTTAGTAGATTATTTTAAAATAAAGTGTTAAAGTGAAGTTCAATTTTGAAGAGAAGCTGCACGTTGCCCTCTGAAATGTATTTGATTGATTTGACTACGTGCAAGTAAACCAAAGTCTTCTACCACGAAATTTAGGAGGGCCAACACCAAACTAAAACAAAATGAAGAAGTTAAAAACTTACATTATTTTCGTAAGGAGGTAAAATTAACTTACCATTAATTTACCACCCTGAAAGACCACACAGATCGACCACCTGCTTCTATTCGTGGTCGTTTTGACTCTTTAAATCTACTTTTGAAAATTTGTAAATGAGTAATGGACCACACCCACAATGACCAACACCTAACCGTCGTACCATTCCAACAACTCCAAACACCGACCGCAGCTTCTAACAAAGAAAAGTTCGTGTCAGGTACAAAGAACTGTCGTCTCATGATAAGCTTAGATGCGCGGTAGGATGCCCCCCCCCCCACCCCATTCCTTCCTCCTTCAAGAGCATGCGATAGGAGAGGAAATTGTAGGAAATGGATGGAATGATCCCCAAGCCATGTGTGGAGAAGCAGGTTCTTCGACCTAAGCCATTGCCTTCATGGGATTATTATACGGAAAGTGGATTCCTATTGCAGAGTCTTTTACATTAGTCACATGGATACTATCTCGTGTATTCTTCTTATACGACGCGCAGCTGGCATCATGATTGTGACATATGCTTATTGAGAGGACTAAGAGATGTCTTTTGGTCTCGTTGCAGATCATCAGCTACAACTCAGAGAGGGGCGAAGTGACGGTGGTCATCGATAAGGGGGAAGCGATGACTGGCTCCCTACTAATACAGAATGCCGAATCCACTGATTCTGGGGACTATGACTACAACTCCTCCAACACCGAAGGAGCCAACATTACCCTGCACGTTCTCAGCGGTGGGTAAGTGAGTCCTCAGCACCGCAACTGACCACTGGATCACTTAAAACAGAACGATTGATGCCATCAAGAGAAGAACCAATACAAATGCTAAGAAAGATTGACCCGAATATAAATTCCCGCACAAATTGCTATAACCACTTTCTATACTCAGTTTATCTTCATCTCTTTTCTTCTCTCTTTTTCCTACCTTAAATTTACATTTGTATCCCATTTCCTAGTGCAATATTACCCTCTTTTTTTTCAAAAGCAAACATATCTTTCTTACTAATTTATGGCCTTTTTATTATTAAACACCCTGTTAGAGATTATTAAAGGCTTTATGTCTTTCATCAATTCTTCCGCATCTTCTTTGATTCATCCGCTGGTTTTTCCTCAAATTATTCACCTAAGTCTAATTGAAGTTTATTGTAATTCAGAGGTTTCGAGTCTTATATTCTACCCTGAAACGTATATGCCATGATAGAGACCAAAATTCCTCTTTCACCTTTCTTATTCTATCTTTTAGCTGTATGGCCAAAAGAGACCCGATTCCACGAGTGGTCAACACTTGCGATCCGATGGACACGTCATTAGACCAATTGGATAACTCGAATGCAACCTAATAAAATATGCTAAAGACTTATACAAGTTCTTGACACTTCAGATTACTCCTTTTTGTTTCGGAAATAATTTAACTCAATATTGCCTTCATTATAAAGGCCTCTTATTTGGTACTGATGGAATAATCCAGCAAATAATTCAAGTCTAATTAGCGGCATGAAAATCCCCAAGATGTTCACTCATTCCCTTATCTGTTCGAGGAAAAGCAATTCCAAATTTGCTATTGAGTATTCAGGAGAAAAGGAAAAATTTCCACTTTTGCTCAAAATTATTTGCCACTCACCTGAACAATTCTTTGCAATTTTATCTTGATGATGCACTTGATGATGCTCGTCCCATCAGGAAAGAAAAACTAAATAAAGTGACCAACTGGTGATCGAAGACGTCCAAATACTCAGTATCGTTATTTTCTGACACAAATTGATTGATTCATCACATGTTCAACTGAAATACTCCCTGAACATGATAGCACTTACAAAGGCATATCTAGCTGGCACAATACATCGCCTTATGCTATTTCCTTCTTACAATCACGCTTCCATCTCTTTAGAATATTGGTTATCTGGAATAGTCAGGGAGTTTTTATGCACTGAAACTCTTCTTCAAAGAGTCCTTCGGCGACTCTCTACCTAGTGCAGCCAGCAGCGTCGTGGCCCATTCTGTTTCGCGGGGCCCAACTAAAGTTGTGACAAAAGTACGTCGAATAATCGCTGAAATATCACCAGCTCCCGATGGGAGGCGTATGTCGGCGTGAATTCACTTAACTCTCCTCAGGTACCCCCCTCATACTTTGCTTTTTTTCTCATATTAATATAAGCCCTAGATATCGGTTCTCCCATAGACCTTCCTTACTAGTTGAGTAGTTTAGATGAGGTGGCATTCCTGGATCTCGCTCTATATCGGTGCTATAGAGACTTTGTGCGTGTCAAAACCCACCTTACCTGAAATGTGAGTTGTGCGGGGTCTGACAGACCTCACGTTACCTGAGGTGTAACAGCTTTCATGGTGTGAATATCTTTGTCATATATATGTTTCAACCTTTATAATCAGGTGCAATTAATATTTTTACTATTTATTTGCAGAATAAATGAAGAGGTGAGAAATTGAAAAAAAAAATCAAAAGTGTTCGAGCCACTAAAAGTGAAATAAAAATGAAACATGAAAATGAAAATAATGACTAATAACAATCTGTTCTAGTGAAATAAAAATTGATTTGAAAATGAAAAATGAACATGAGAATAGTGAATAAAAACAATAAATGACCAAAGTAAAAGACAAATGATGTTTGTAGTGTGTACAAAGATGATGTACGGAATTTTTGTGAATTAGGAAATAATATTTCCGAAGAAAGATTTTACCGTTTTCTGTTTCTTGCGCTTTGTTGGTTTCATTTTTATCATTCCTTCGCGCTCATGAAAGATTTATACCTTGTATATTCGCCGCGTGTTAACCTCAATTCTCCTTTGTCCTTTGAATTCCCTATTAATTTCCTCTCTCTTTCATAGTCCTGATCCATCTTGCGAATCGTAACTTAAAAGCTTGTTTATTCGGAAGATTTTTTGTCTGCCGCGTAGCCAAGTGGTCTGAGATGATTTAATTGAGATTAAAACGGATGCTCGCTGCCTCAGTGTGCACGGTTCGAATTCCACCCTTGTAGGAGATTTTTGCGAATTAGGAAATATTATTTCAGAAGAAAACTTTTCTCGTTTTCTGTTTCTTACGGTTTGTTGGATTCATTTTCATAATTCTTTCGCGCTTATGAAAGATTTATATATATCTATATGTATATATATATATATATATATATATATATATATATATATATATATATATATATATATATATAAGCATAAGTATAAGTATAAAGGCTCATTAGGTGTATACTCATATCAAAACATAAATATGTAAGAAAATTGGCGAGAATCTAACGATAATGGCATCCAATATGAAAGAATTTTAAACATTCATCCCATTTAACATAAAGAAACGAGATCTTAAACTTAGCTACTTAAAGATATTCAAATGTGATTTTCTTTTAATGGTGGTTGTTTTTATGTAATATTTTGAAGGTGGCGAACAACCAGCAGCAATGCAGCATGGTGGGCAGAGCAACTACTCCTCTTCCTGCATCAAACTAGTTATTTCACTGCCGATGCTTCTCTTATATCTTCAAAAGGAAGCCTATTTGTAAAACACTGCTTCCTGGAATTACCAATGGGAAGTAGGCCTTCATTTTTAAAGTTATATTGAAGTTATAAAAAGCGTTTTAGTTTTTCTGCAAGATAATCAGCATTTTTTGTTAGATAGGGTAAGATCAAGAAGAAGAATATTAAAATCAGCTCCTAAAGAGGCACAAATCAGTCGTATTCTTTTAAATATCGCCAAGATAAACAGAGACACTTCATGGCACCGCCTTCCAATCAATTGACCTGATTAAATGAAAACCAGAGCCAATATATAAAATAACTAAGCTCGAAAGCGTCATCCCTATGTTTGATGAGATTAGATTCAGTCAACAACTTTAGGTTTTAATATGATTTTTCGGTGTGTAAATTTGACGGGTGGGGGTAAATATCTCCCTTAGTGTAAAGTGATGAGATAAGATTAAACAGTGCAAGGTAGCTACCCGCAATCCCTTTCATTAGAGTGGTTAATCGTGTGTACACTAAAATATATCTTTAAATAATAACCTTTGGCTGAATATGAGCGATGATCAGTCCTATGATGATGAAACCTTGGCCATCCAACATGCAAATTTGGCATCATTTGTTATCATCAACCCCACACCATTTGTAACTAATTGTAGCTGTTTTATATATTTCTCTAAACAATATTTAATATATATCTAGATTAAATGTTTGTCATTTAATTAAGAGGTAAAATTAATTTGATGGTGGGTTATCGAATTTAGGAGTTTTCATCTTCCTGTGTAGTGAGTTCGAATGAAATGACTGCCATGACTCGAACCTTGAATTGGCTCTGAGACTCGTTTCATTCAGAATCTGCCACATCATTCTTAATTGCCCCTCCTTACTATCCTTTAGACGCAGCCCTGTGGTTGTTGACGATGCCATTCTCCAAGTAGTGCCACAAACCAAGTACTCTTTAGTCTCACTTCAAATAACCAAAATAATCGAAACACAAAAAAGGGGGGTGAGAAGAGGTTCAAAGCTATTGGCATATTTTCACATAAACATAACCCATGCTGTTTGTCATTGGCACTTTTATAGCAGAGCCTCAAGAAGACAAAAGCTCTGAAAACCCGAAGAGCTACTAATCTCTCGTAGCCAGTTTTGGGTCGTCGACTCAAATCGAGGTCTCAAACGAAGAGAATCTGTCGATCGCTTCGTTGCGATGGATCCTCCTTGGGGTAAACCTACCAGCACCAGGGATGGAGTGCTGGGTAAGTCACAATTCGGCCGATAAATAGGGTGAAGAGACAGGGTGATGAGGACATAGGATTAGCAATTCTCCATTAGAAGGACAGCAGGCAGAGTTCAGATATGATAGATGGCAGATACACAAGAAAGATCAACATCTAATTGACTCCTTTTTCTTTAAATATCACAATTTGAATTTCAGAAGCAAAAGGCGACATCGCTGATCTGGATAAACGGCGATAAGTTTCATGTGAAATACCAAAAGCCTCAAAATCACTCCCCTCTCAATCAACTTTCGTTTTGGAATTGAATGACAAGAGGATTAGGTCAAGAAGTTTGACGATTAGAACTAACCGCTACTTCCAAATTGAAGATATTCATGCAAACAATGAAAGCAGCCGTGTCGGGTCAATCACAAATTGAGTTTCAATCAACTTCGCTCCTTTTTAAAAATTATTCCACCACGGAAATAAGTTTGTTCCTACTTCATTAACTGGATAAAGTTTAATCAAATTGTTAATTCAACCGTGTCGATAGCTACGTTGTTGGGAGAGGGGTTGATGATGGCAATGGGTGACACAAGGCAAATAAATTCTCTAAGACTCAAAGAAATGTTCTTCAATCTCTGAATTCTCGACTAAATCTTGGGGTTTTAGGAAAGTCTGTAAACATTCTGTTTCGGTAACTTTCTCCCTTAGAATAACGCACCATAATTTTAATTCTGCAAATTACTATTGTCATTGCCTCTTTGACAAACTCTTGTGAAAGTCTGCCCCAAAATTATATATAAAAACACTAGCACAAAATAAACGGTGGGGGCGGATTTAGATTTTAAACATTGTTGAAAGATGAAATGAATTCATTGGACACCAAACCATTTCCAGATCAGAATTCCTTTAAGTAAAGTGTTTGGCGCTATTTCCAAAAGTAATGAATGATTCCTCAAAGCCTTCTCCTGCTGTTGTCGCAGAGATTCGTATGTTTAAATTCCGTTTCTATTCAAGCTTCGGATCGATCCATTTCCGGTGTTTCGCAAAGACCAGACCAAAGTCGAGACGTTTAAGAGTCGGCGATGAAATCACAAAGGTAAATAAATGATTGCCATTACCACGGCAAAAAAGCGCTTTCTCTTTCTGAGAAAGCTTATTCATATTCATTAAACACTTTCTAAAATTTAATATTCCTTACCCTATTTTGAGTATTGATGGCAGAGATTGACTACTTTAATGCTTAGCTGTAGCAGGATCACTTATCTATAATTATAAAGGATACTATTTTATTGTACCCTTAACCATTGTTGATGTCACTGTTGTTTTGTAGTGATTAATGTAGGGTAATAGAGACGAAGTAGTGACAATTTACTTTTTAATGAAGCAAATATGAGTAGGCCATTTGTTCGTGGAAGTTTAGGTATTCACAGTCACGTGACACACTAAATATAACAACCAAAATACCATTATTTCATGTAGGATATTATTCTTTTCCGCTGAAATCCCATATGATGAAGCCTTTCCATAGAAAAGGCTTAAATAACTCAAAAAGTGTATTAATTTTCGGGTCAATAGAGTTAAAAGAGTAGAATGTGCCTATGGAATGTTAGCTAACAGATTTGAATTTCTTATGACCTCAATGAAATAAGTGTTTAAATATATTTAGCTTTAGTGAAAAGATTCGCGTATTTCATAATTTTATTCAGCATGAAATTAATTTCAATCACTTTAGAGGTGATGTTGTTCATGCAAAGGATTTTGATTTTTCAGATGTAAGACTTACAGCAACAAAAATTTCAAGGCCAACAGAAGAAAGAAGGTCAGTTCCTGATAACTTCAAATGAGATTTTCTTTTCCCAGGGTTTCTTTTTTTGAGTGGTAAGACCGAGGGATCCAGTACTGTATAGTTTATAGTGAATAAAACTCTTGTGCCATCCGTACATTTCTACGAAGCTCTATCTTCTTTCACAGAGCCGATTTCACATAACGATCAATGGAATCATATAGAGCAAGGCGAGGTCGAACTTAGTTTCTTAGGAACTCCACTTGCATCATATTTTTACACAACTGCGGATTCGTCTTGACTAATGTAGAATATAATACCAACCTTATATTACGTGATGTGACTCGAATAGAATCGAATTGAGTAGACTAGACAAGACGAGACTCGAGGCCAGTGCAGACACATTTTCTCCAAGATTTATACGAAGTAATCGTAACAGGGGTGACGATTCAAGGCGAATCATGAATCGTCTTGAGTCGATTGTTCTAAATGCAGCCTAAGGCTTTGAGCTAGTACGGAATACTCGAAAAAAGGAGTTGGTATTCAGTTGAACAAATGAATCGGGGGAGTCATTAGGTTTCCTTTATTTCCGAGGTTTGAAACAAATTCTGAATTTTGTTTTATCTCACTTCTAGTTTATAGCAAAGAGTGTCTATATTAGCCTAAGGGAAAATTAGGGTTTATAACAACTATGCGATGTACTTAATTTGGGGTAATTCCACGCTAAAGTTTTACCGCATTCATATGTCGGTCATTCCGACAGAGCCCTTTTGCATTTACATGGGATTTGTATTACCCCGTATTATTCGGGGACTATGACCCCGAACAAAACGACCGGGATCAGATTATGGTATAACGTAGTTTATAAGGGTTATTTCGCTGACCGACTTGAACTAGGGTTTAGATATAACCCACTAGGAAAATTTATACAAAATCCACACTCCGCCGCCCATAAAATCTTCCTTTACCTTCACGGTTGTCCAGCACAACGCAAAATACTACACACTTACAGAGGGTTTTACAAAAGTTCTTTTACACTAATTTTTTTTATTTTTCCGTCAAATAAACATAAAGTGCTACTTTTTCCGCATGTGCCGTTAAGTTTTTAAAGCGTTTTTGCCATTGTGTACAAATGTGTCCAGATGGAAGTGAAAAGATCCGAGATTTCTGCTCTTCTGCGCGCGGACCACAGCAACTCCAACATCACCAAGCGGCTCAACGTCAGACAGATGACCGTGTACCGAGTCGTGTAGAGGCTCCAGAATGGGGAAAATGTGAAATATCGACCTCGTTTAGGCAGACCTCAAGTTTGCAACCGTTTGGCTGTGAGAAAGAGCTTCCAAAGTGCTCCGAAGCAAAAAATGACTACGATTGCGAAGAAGAAGAATATTTCGGTGGCTACTCTGCCAATGCCGTCAAAGAGGAGGTCCGTTAGTGCTTGAGGTGCCTGGAAAGGCCTCTGTTAACAAACCGTATGAGAGAACAACGTCAGGAGCGCCTTTGTCGCCTTCTCAACGACTTGAAGAGTCATAGCAATCGAATTCTCATTTTACTCTAATGGATAAACCTTCACGGCTGATCAGTCAGAAAGAACGCGTGGTAAGCTTCGGCCAGGAGGTCTCCGAAGTACGCGATGTGTCCTAGATCAAGTACCAGGCATCCATGATTAAGCTTGGCTTCGTGGCATTGGATAGCGAGAAGATGCCGCCGGTGTGGTTCGAAGGCGGTTAGAGGCTCACCGCTGCCGAGTACAGGGCCATATTGGCCACGAAATTACTGCCTTGGGTGACAAAGTTCACGAAGAAGGGGAGTACGTCTTTCAGTAAGACTGTGCCCAGGCACACACTGAAAAAACCGTACAAGACTGGTTAGGGTCAAACATGAGCTGCTGCATTCAACAAGCCCCAATCCTCTCGACTACGGAATATGGGCGCATGTCGAGGGCAAGGCTTGCAAGGTCTGCTACATCAACATGAGAAAGGACTTCGTCTGCAACGTGGACCCAGCCTTCAGGCCTTGCCTTGAGCTCATGCTTATGGCCAAGGGTGGCCACATTGATTACTATTACAATTTAAACTAACTACATCAAAACTATCAGTGTGTTCTTTTTTGAGAGCGTCGTAACGATGTAACAGGACTTTTGTAATATCCGGTAAACATTCGAGACATTTACCCTCATGGTATATTTGCCTCAAATTCAGACACCCCTCAAAAAGTTCGACCAGGATTAGGTGGGCGGGGAGGAGGGGGGCGGCATGATGTGTTTGCCTATTTCAGAGAGACGTTGATTGGACCACGGGCCAGTGACCCTAAGCACAAACGAACGGGAGGAGGCATGAGTATTAGCCGCCTGATGAAAGGTAGTTAAACTTTCCGTATTTTTTGTAAGAGAAGGCAATTTCCTATTTTGTATAAGAAAAGGCAAGTCGGTATTTTTATAAGAGAAGGCAATTCCATATTTTATATAAAAGAAGGCAATTCCGTATTTTCATAAGAGATGGCAATTTCGTATTTTTTATAAGAGAAGGCAATTCCGTATTTCTTATAAGAGAAGGCAAGGACAGGAGTTAGTTACGACCTAATTGGTAAAGAATCGGTATCCTTTATTTGCAAACCTTTTAAACACTTTCTTTGCAATCTTTTTCAAAAATAATCCTTACAAACATTTAAAAAAAAAAACGTTGCAACCTTTTTCAAATGTTTCATAGCAAACATTTCCCTCTTCCCCCTCCCGAAAAAATAAATCTTTGTAAAGCTTTTTATAAAAATGTCTGAAACCTTTTTCACAAAAGTTCTTTACTAACATTTAAAAAAAAGATTCTTTGCAAACCTTTTTACAAAATTTTCTTTGCAAATCGTTTCCAAACCTTACTTTGCAAAACTATTTTTTTTTTAAATATTTGCAAACCTTTTTGAAGAAAGAATCCTGGCAAAGCTATTCAAAATATTTCTTTCCTAACCTTCTAAAAAAATTCTTTGCAAACATTTTCCCCCAAAATTTATTTGCCGACCTTTTTTCAAAATTTTCATGGTAATCTTTTAGAAAATTCTTTGCAAACCTATTTACAAAAAAATTCTTTGCAAACCTTTCTCCAAAACATTTTGGTAAACTTTTCTAAAAATTTCTTGCTAAACTTTTTTCCAAAGTTTCATCGCCAACATTTTTCGAAAATTTGTAGCCAAGATATTTTCGTTGCTTTTCAAGCTTAATAAATTTTAATGATGCCTCTTTATTTACCATTGATCCGAGCTCGTGTCCCGATCACCTATTCCCGATCAAAGGTAGTAATTAGTTGTCTTCTCGCTCGTCTCATCCTCATTTTCTTGTCAAGTTTTCAATCAGGAAATTTCTAATTCCATCTCTGACCTTATGATTCCCGAACAAACAGCTTCGTTGCGCCATCAAGTTACCTAACTTATCTCCCTCACACTTTCAGGCTACAAACATTATATCTTCGTCACATCATCAAGTTAGCGACGTGAAAGCTTTGTCAGGCAATCCATTCCTCTCCATGACCTCCAACATCTTAGCATCGGTCGAAGCCTTTTAATTTCCTCGCTATAAATCGGGCAGAGAAATGAGAGGCGTTAAATAGGCCTCGTTTGGAGCCAACCTGAGGCGTCTCCACGCTCACGTCTGCTTTACATAAATCACTTATTGAATTTCGCCGAATTGAGCCGACTATGAAGGAGAGGAAATCCGAAAACACGCAATCCAATCAGGAAAAAAAGAAATAATCTTGATAAACTTTTAGTCCATTTAAAAAATGTTCCTTCAGAGATGGCGGCGACTTAATGGCTTCAATGTCCGACAGGAAACGAAGGTCACTTTTTATCGCTGAAAAATTAAAGCGAGAGATTTATTCAAGTCATTAGAGAATGACGGGATAACAAGATACTACTTCCCCGGGTATTACTAACACAGATAAAGGAGTGGGCAAGAGGGGGGAGGTACACATATTAATTCAGCGTAGAGATAATTTAAATAAATATCTAAGGGTGTATAGCGGTCCGAGTACACTACAATTACTATTATTATAAACGTGTTAATACTAAAAAGTAACGATCAATTGAATTACAAAACATCAATACTGTAAAGGAAATTCATTTTCAGTTTTAAATATTTAGGTAATGTTAATTATTATTATCTTGTTATTATTTTTCCTTTCTTTTGAGCTTACACTTTTTATTCTATCATCAGAGAAGTTGTATTATTATTATTGTTATTATTATCCCACTGAATTATTTCCTTATGACCAGACATTACTATTATAAACGCACACTGTACGAAATTAAAGTGTTTTATTTATTTCCTAAATAACCTTAGAAGCTTAATTAAAAAAACTAGAAGTTCCCCAAAAAATAATATCAAGGTAATATCGACTAGATAATAAACATAATAAGATAATTAAAAGGAGAATTACAATCTTAATTATATGTTTTAACCAGACAAAATTCACAACATACAATCTGCAAATCAAATACTCCAAAGAGACTGCATATTTACAATAACCTACAGTTAACAGCGGAGCACTATTTTACTGTAAAAGTTACAGTCAGTACAGTATTGCCAATTTTACAATATACCTTTAAACAAAGCTTCCACTCACCAGGGCACTGCAGTTGTCAATCTCATTGCTATTACTCCACTTATAATGAACAGAAACACTCAGCCTTATAGAAGCATTTCCCATCATCATCTTTGGACAAAAAAGGAGTCACGAATCACAATATGCAAGCAATTCAGCCTCCCCCCTATTAATCCACCAGCTTGGCAAACAACACTTGCCAAAATCAAAACATCCAAACAGTGCTAAAAATACTATAAGTTAACACGGGATGTACATAAATTAATCTCATCAGACACGAATAAAAAAATACCAATTGGAGTACACATAAACATGATAAGACGTAAGACCAACAGATCTACCAATCCTTTCCAAACCACTTTACGTCAAACCCACCTCGACCCAGACTTCCCCCAAAATCCCTAACGCTCTATTACTAACAAAATAAATATCTCACTTCTCCACATATCAACACTCTCTTTACTCACAGACAATTAAGAGAAAAACACACCAAACTTCATCCTAAGGAACCACATCCAAAATTGACAGTTCGGGGAAGTTACTGTATATGAGACACTTATTTTAGCTCACCTCTTTCATTCTTCAACAACACAAACACATAATACACCTTGCTCAGAAACCAACATGCATAAGATGTAACCATAACCAAGATGGTACTTAAAACCTCTTCACCTCTTCTAACTTCGCACAAGCACAAAACACACCTTACTGAAAGACCTTGGACTCACCCGGGATATTTGGTGACCTGCATAGGGAGACCCCATCCTTCCGCCCGTGCAGTGAGATAGAAGCGAAAATTTAAAGATAGAACTGAGATTAGCATAGCTTGTTTTCTCTTCCACTACAGACCTCGACTTTCCAAAACTCGAATGCCTAAAAACAGCTCAGAGATGAGGAAAATGGCTGCCAGGGGCGCTTTTTTCATCGTTATGGGAATAATACGGAATGCAAAGATTAAATGCCGGAAAGGGCATTTGCACCACCATCATAATGAATATTTTGGCGTCGAGGAATCGAGTTTAGTCCATCGACTCAGAAACTAAGATGCTTCATCTTCCGCCCAAGGGAAAAATAAACTCGTATATCTAAATAGACTCTGTATTATAATATAAATAAAACACACATGAATTAGAAGATAGAATATTTCGTTTTATTTGCTTTTGTTAAAGTGTATTTCTAAAGGTACTGATAAATTTTAATGTCCATATCGATTTTTTTCCGTTACTACTATAAACCATAATAGAACCATTAAAATATTTTAATATTCATAAATAGATCTTGGGAGAAAATAAAAAAATTATAAACTAAAATGAAGTTGAAAATACCTCTATCAAATTACATTAAGGACTTAAATCTCTTTTTTTTTTAAAGATCCACCGCAAAATCAATATTATTAATTCATTTCCAGTTCGGAAATTTAAATCACAAACGTGAATTGAGCTTCGTAAAAACAAACTACATTACATCGAAGTTGAGAATAGAGGTAAAGGAGAACCATTCTGGAAGAGAGATTAAACGAATATTTTGAATTTCCCTCAGAGAAAATTTACATTTGCTGGTTTGCAGAGCTTTACTTCGTATATTGCTAAATATATAGCATTTATTTAATAACTTTTATTAAATCATAGATCCCCACATCTCTCTGTCTAGTTTCACTAAGTGAAATTTTAATAATTACTTAGATTTACACACGAAACTATACATATCCACGCCACAATACAATAAAACAAAAAACAATACTTTTAACCTTCTCCAATCGCCAACTAATCAAGAAAATCAATCAACACCTTTAGCTGTTCACACATCATAATCTTTCCCTCTGATTGATTAAAAGAAGACCGGAGGTCTTTTTCTTCGATAATCTTCTCAAAAGAGTAAAACTATTAAGCCATATTTTCCTGTTCGTTGACCTTAGATAGCCTTAGATAGCCTATTTCGGTCAATCCAATGGAAAATCTCTCCCGCACGGTCTCTCCCTTCGCTGTTCTCAGTTGCTAACGACGATCATTACATCTTAGGGGCAGACTTTTTCCAATATTTTTCGCTTGATCTAGACTTTAAAGGGAGGTTTCTCACAAACAAGGGGTCTGGAAGCGTTATTCGCGAAACTCCTTCCTCCCACATCCACCAGTTCACTCTTATTAAATCATAGATCAAGACATCTCAAGGACTTGACTTACCAAGTTCAACAGCCCTCTTTACAGCGGTGCATTCTACAACATACTAAATATTACCTCGATAACATTCACTTCCGACGAACCCGTATAAATAGTTAAGCGTTGGCCAGGGTAAGATTAGTATTTTGCCTAAGAGGACGAGTCGCGGAAGACTTATTTCTCACGGCCTCCCTTGCCCCAAGAGCCTGAAAACAAGAAAATTAAATAAGAAGAAATAAGAACTAGGAAGGAGGAGACTCTCACAAAGCCCTATTCGACTCAGATTCTCCGCGGTGAAGTACTCCCTCAATCCCTCCTCTCGAGGCTAGCAGTGATTGTTAGATGATAGGTTGTATTCTCCTTCATAACTTAAACAGGCCGAGTACTAAGCGGCTAAATGCACACCCAACCATGCCGTTGAAAAGCAATCGAGCTCGACGCTCCTCCCCTCCCCTTTAAGCCCTTCTCTCGGGTCCAAATTCCTCTGGCGGCAGATCCAACCGCAACGGTAGTTTCCCTTTTGTCGGTCTTTTACGTTTGTGTCTACCTGCTCACGGCTCCCGCCTGGAGCTGACGTGTGTAAACCTTTTTTTCCATTTAGTTCTTGTGTATTTATATGTTGTATTTATTATTTTATTTTTGTTTGTACAGTAGTAAAGATTATTTTGTTTCATCCAGTTTGATATCCAGAACCTCATAGTTGAATTAGTTCGGCCAAGGAAAATAGTCACTCTTACTCAATTTAGTGCAATCTACGTTTAAAGTGAATCATTCAGGACAACGCCAAATCGTAGCGTGTCCTGCGGGGTTGCCACGTTCCCTTCCTAGTCAAAGGAAGCAAGCGGAGGTCAGGAAATCTAACCTGACCTACGACAGTCACTAAGCACTTCCTGAAGAAGGACATAACAAAATTTTATATATTCTTCCTCTCTCTCTGCCTAACACTCACTACAAACTCATGTCGGCACGTCCATCTTAGGACCCTCAAAATATGTCAAATTACATTCTGAGGCGTCCCTCGCCGTTAACGCAGGAACGTGGGTCAGTTTTATTTTAAAAGACATTCCTTTAATGACACGACTTTTATGTACCCGCGCACTTTCGCGACGGTTGAACACTTTTGGGACGTTAAGTTATGATGTAGCCATTAATGGAATCTACAGAATAGAGCGTTTTCTTGATAGAAACATGAGTGCGAATGTCACGAAGTGAAAACGAGGAGGCATGAACATTTGAAATACCTCCTTTGGGGAGACGATGGTGTAAGCGTATGGTATGCACTGATGACCAAATAGTTGTCGTGTTGATATGCTATAATGGAAATAAGACAATTAACAAATAAGCGTCCAGCATAAAAGGCAAAGCCAATCAACAAACAAGCGTCCAGTAATTAGGGTGAGGAGAAACAACAAACTAGCGTAAATCACTTAAAGCGAGGAGAATAAACAAACAAGTGTCTAGCATTTAAGGCGATGACAATCATAAAACAAGCGTCAAGAAAATCAAACAAAGAAAATATTTTATCTGGTTCTGAACATTTCCTACTTTTCGAGTTGTCTTTATATTTTAAGAAGAGAAAGTGAAATCTGACATTTGACAAAGATGCCCTCAAAAGTTTATTTAAGGACAACAAAAACAATAATCTAGAGAGCGGAAAAAAAACTGTCAACTACTTTCAAAAGTAAATGGAATTTTTTCATTTTATTTAATAGTTGCATTGTCTAATATCGATTTCAGAAATCTACATGCCAAAAGCTCACTTGTCTATTTTAATATGTCCTCCCCAACTTCAAATTTTGAACCACTATAAGATAAAAGTAGCATTTATGTAATTATGAATTAATGACATTTGGCCAATTTTACTTTCATCATTTAATTAGAAATTTCAGTTCGAAATGAAAGAATTTCTGGTTTTCGAGACAGCCAACATGGTGCACGCATATGTGAGTCAAAAAGATTCATTTTAGTTCACATGGATGTAAAACGGCATTGACCAAAAGAAATATAAGAAATTCACTGGTTAAAAATCATTTCCTGTGAGGAATTGCTCTCGAAAGTACAAACCTGCTCCCAGGGCTAAAAACTGTTGCACTTTTTCCCAGTTATCGCCTCCATTCTTGTTTCTAAACATTCCCTAATCAAGTTACAGAGTCGCCACAGAATATAATTAAAAGGATAAAGTTCAATAATTTGTTAAACCAGGCAATGACTTCGCAACTTTCCCCTACGGGTGAAGCTCGCGCTTCGCTACTAAGTTTAAAATTTAAAATCTCAAAAAAGCTGCCATGGTTAAATTTTTAGAAATTTTCTGAACTTCGCCAATTATAATAATTTTAAAAAGGAACTAAATTTCCCCCCTTTCAAAATATCACGTTGCTAAAATATAGTCATAGAAGAATATATATAAAAATAAATTTTCTGAACTTCACCATTTGTAATTCATTTTCTTTTAGAACATTATAAAGCATTGGATAATCTTTTTTCTGAACTTAGCCATTTTGTATTTTCAAACTCATAGAAGTTGCCTTGATAAAAATTTAAAATGTACATAAGTCATAACCAAACTGAGATGAAATTATTATTCAAATACTCCCAAAACCCCCTTCTTAAATTATAGTTAGTGATGATGATGATGACGATGAAGAACCAAGGTATCCTTATGTTCTGTGATATTTTGTCAATATAAAATATCCTCTCTTCTCCCAATGAACACCTGGCAACAGGGGTGGGGGAACCTTTCCCCTTGGTTGAAATTCTTAATCCTCCATTAAGTGGGAAAATAGAGGGCTTGATAGGTAGCATGAATAACAATTCTGACGCATCTGATTATTATACATAACATGCAAAGTAATTATTCATAAAACATAATCTTGAATTAACATTTTACCTTATTTTTTATTATTTAAGTGATTAATTAATGTTTCGGGTCTAAAAATCTCTCGAGTCTGAACAAACTTCAAAATGTTTAAAAGTTTGAACTTCTTTTATTTCTGTCGTCGAAATTCTTACGAACTCAAATTTAACTCGTTATAATTGGAAATTCTCTCCACTGCTCTGAAGTTTTCTACACTTTATTAAACAAAATGTAATAAAAAGGAAAACAAACGAAGCTGGCATAATTTGGTCTGGTTAAGTGAGCTTCAAGATCGTCCGCTTTTTTTTGCACGGTTGTGTGCCGGAAATTAGGTGGATTGCGTTGCTGATTTTGGTGCTGCAAATCTTTCTCTTCTCTCGTCCCATTTGCCTTCAGCAGTGAGAAAACTATTTTGGGGGGATAACTGCGACAACCGATTCTTATAATAGTGCAATGGCATTTGAGAAAATACAACTAAAGACAATTATCTAATAATAAAATTGAAGAGTGGCTCTGTCTTTTTGATACCATTTGAACAAATCAGGGGGAATATATTTAAGGAAAAAAGGGGATTACTATATGGATTTAATCGAAGGCTCCATAAATCAACGAATGTGATATAAAAAATTAACCCCATTGATTACCCTCTGTAATTGGGTCAGAAGTGGCACAGTTTGTTAGTCTCATTTCAATGAGCGTTAAAACTTTTTACACAGCCTTAAATTACACTGTACAATAATAAAAAAACCGGAATAACCTTTTATATGAGTATTTTTTGGCATAAATCACGAATATAACATCCGTCCCTTTCTGGAACACACCGGTGTCTCGTAAATTACCATCTTACGGTATATACACTGATAGTTCCGTCAGGGTGAATGCAAACAGGATTGGGCTGAAACTGACAACTCTAAAAGTTATTAATGGATTTTGATATAATTTTAATGGGGTTTTCCTAAGGTATTTGTCAACCTAACCTATGAAATTTATCAATATTATGTTCGTTATATGGGACCAAAGCTATGGTAACTCTTATGTAACGCTTGGTAACTTTGTAACTTACTATAAATGCGTGCTATTTTTACTTTTTTACTAAATATTTTTTGCAGTTAGTATTTATATTATTTTTCACATACTTCAGTGTTTTATGTTTACAGGAAACAGAGCTAAATTGTGTAGATGATGCAAAAATTCCCCGGCCAGTTTCTGTTATATAAGTGCATCAGTTACATTAAGACAATACAAGAGACAGTTGACTAAACATGTGAAGAAACATTATGAGCTGTAATTTGGATGTAAAGTGGGTGACCAGGACAAACGCTGGGCACCTTACGTATGTTGTGTCAGGTGTACAAGTTCCCTTTCTGCCTGGCTGAATGGTGAAAGGCCTGGCCTCATGTTTGGCGTACCAATGGTCTTGAGGGAGCCAAAGGACCATTCAACGGATTGCTACTTCTGCTTAACAGATATTAAGGGTGGGTATTCAATGTGTTTTATTTCTCCGTCTTTAATATATTTTTAAGAGGTGTATGAATTAAAAATATCAAAATAGATACTATGTTGTTCTTTCACTATTTCTGCAAGTGTCACAGACAATAATATCCATTTTTAGTTTGATTATATTTATTTCACTGCAGGTCGCAACAGAAAAGGCAAGAAATCTATCATGTATCCAGATTTTTAGTCTGCTATTCGCCCAGTTCGACATTAATGTGCCATTCCTTTACCACAGCTAACCTCTGAACTACCAAGCGATGACAAGAGCAACTCAGACGACTCAGAATCCCAAAATATACCATATGCGGCACAGGTTGAATCTGACAAGAAACCACACCTCATTACTCAACCGGAACTAAATGATCTATTTCCTGATCTAACACAGAATAACTTAGATTATTATTTATTTGGTGAGCTTATGATGACTGCAGAAAAGAAGTCAATTCCCGACACTTTCTTTACCTGGGTCCAGAAAATCATTTGTGCACAGAGTTGAATAGTCATGATCAAGCACATCCACAGACCATAACACGAGACGTCAAACTTTCTTTCCTACACTTATATGTAGAAACTCTCTGTAGTGTAAATCCTTTAAATGTATTCACCTTTCCTTGGGGTATTATATTTAATGGCGGCTTTATAGTGATGGGCAATCAGTGGGCAAATAAGTGGCCATTTTCTTCTATTATAAATTGGCGTTCCATTATTAATAGTCTATTCATTTGAGTGACAAATGAAAGGATGAATTGTTTTGGTTATTTTTTAATAAAATGTATTTATTTATTTGGATATGGAATAATAAATGTGCCGTTGAGGTCTATTCTTTAGTATTTCGTGGATTTCACGTAATATCGTCAAGTCCGTACAAGAGGGTTGAAAACCTCTCAAAAGTCTAGGCTGGGTAAGAAGATCTCCTACAGGGTGTTATCATAGTCCTCCATCTATTTACCCAAAGAATAAAATCTCGAGTCACCGTTTTCCTTTTATGGTCCCAGGGCACCGTGTGAATTCCCTTTCGGTACTGTCCAGTCCAACTACCACTACCGCTCCACCTGCAACTTTCACAAGACTGAGGCCAAACAAAAAAGGTCGGGACGTAGAGCTTATGGATTTGGGATCCCTACACCTTATATCTACCCACGGATTCTTGTCCTTTTGTAGAGTCTTTTATTATTACACCTCCTAAATGGCCACCAAAACTGCTTGCGTGATTTTGTATTCCGTCTCGATCCGGCTCCGTTTTGCTTAGTCTATCACTTAAGCCACCACCACCAAATCAAATACCCTAATACTTGACGAGTATTGTGTGTGTGTGTGTGTGTGCATTTTCTTTGCTCGATACCTCCATACTTAGAAGGCTCAAGAAGAAGAATGGTGTAATAACTATTTCAAACCCCCTTTTCATTCTTTTGGAATCAACTTCAACTGAAGGGCTTACATCTTTATGCAAAGCTTTTGCTTCTGTAACGAAATTCCAACATTAAAAGATAAATATTAATTTATCTTCCCATTAAATTAATCTACAAATTATCCTGTCAGGCGCAGCCACTTTAAATATCAAAAGAACCGAATTCATTTCCTTGTCAAATGCAAATGAATTTTTTATTCTCCATATTTTATATCATTCAGTGGTGGTGAAGCTTTCAGATGCTCCGTGGCAAGTAAGCTCTTTGGGGTAAAGAAAAACAAATAAAGAGACAAAAAAAAAGATACAACACAAAGAAAAACACATGAAAAGGTAAATTGAAGTCAACAAAAGAAAGATTACAAGAGAGAAATTACTTATTATAATAACGTGGCGACAATAATTGAAAATCAATCAATTTTTAATCGCTAAAAATAAAATATTAACGAAAATATAAGTGGCAGAAGCATTTGCGTCAATGCTGCTCTACCAGTACCAATAACCCTGTCCGAATAGACTAACGATAGGTCAGCAAGAAAATCTCAAATTAGGGCTTAAGGGATTTGAATGAGATCCTCACCAATGGTTTTAATTAGTCAGAGGACGATGTTTTTTGGGGGTTCTTTCGTTTTTTTCTTTTTTGAGGCTACGGTATAAAGGGTCGTGAAACCCACTTTGCTAAGGGGGCATCAATATTCAGTAGCATCTTGGAATAAAATAGATGAATCTTATTTTACCAATTTTTGGTGAAGGAAGACCTTTCAAGAAATCGCAGGAATACAGGGCTTTTCTCTCTGAGAGCGCAGGAAATCGAGTCAGAAGATTCAACCAAGTTGCTGAAATAATTTTTGATATCGAAAAATGTTAAGCTGAAAACAACTCTACCAACCAAATGGTGCCACTAATAAGCAGTGAAAAGCGAAAGTGCTTTGTCCATATCTTGACTGAAGACGATTTCATGACCTTCTTTCCGTGGGATCAATTTTATGCGCTGTCTATCAGTCAAATAATAAATGAAATAAATAATGAATAAGTGGTAAATTCCCATTTAATTAACTAAAAAATATAAACATTGTTAATCGCTCTGCTTGAAGAAGATAATTAAAACTTCCCGTTGGCAATTAAAAGCCTATTGATTTTTGTGAGAGCCTACAACCAATGGCATTCTTTAAAATTTATGAATCACAACGTCGTCACGGTGCTTTCGATGGCAAGTGAGGAAGATATCAAAATTGTAGTGAAAACCCGTTATAAAATTGGAATTCTCATGCAAGTGATGTAGTAAAAGCTGAAAAAAATACAAACTTTGATTCCAAGCCCTTTGGCTTTTCTTTCTGAAGACGTCATTCAGGCAATAAACAGGAAGTAGGTTAGGTTTTGAGAGCACAGGAAAGAAGGTAAGTGTAAATATGGGAATAGAACTTGCGATAACTGAGGTGAAGAAGTGGTCTCCGTTAGTGCAAAGGCGATAAGGGGGGGTGCTGGAAGTGAAGAGTGAAGTTACAATCCTGAATGGGGGCGGGCTGTTTAAAAGCTTACATTGAAGCGAAAGCGGAAGATGAACTTGCTTATCCTGCAAAGGGGAAAGATACAGTAGATTTCACACATAGAAGTGAAACTAGAAGAAAGAGAGGATCGAAGGAAGTGTTCGGATAGAGAGGAAATGAGTATCCTGATTCCCCCAATTAGACGTGATTCTTTAGTCTAAATTTCCCCCCAAATTAGAATCTAAGTAGGAGGATTTATCGGAGTCTAGACCTACTCTATAGCCAACTAGTCTCGTGTAGGAAAATAAATACACAAACAGATTTAACAGTGTGTAGTATCAAATATTAAAGTATTATTTGAGGAATCCATTAATACTGCATCAGCCATTTATTGCATAAACATTGCATGTGAAAGTAGAGGCTTAGAGATAACTAAAGTTTATTTGGCGATTGAATCGATAAATTATATCCAAATGGAGATTCACAAGCTAATAATGATAGAAATATCCACGTGGTAGGTGTCTGGTGCCGACGGTTAGGTCTGTTTATTTAAAAGAGGGGATTTGTGGGCCAGCAATGGGGTGGAAGAGAGAGATTAAGTAGAAAGGCTGCAGTTGCTATAGGCCGCCTTATTTTTGCATCAATTGAGCTGAAATTTCGCACAGAGGCACAGTTGCACAAATTAGTCGCGTCAAATCTTTCAAAATGTTTCATAAAAGTCTAAGTTAACTAAGATACAATTATATATATGTTTTATAAATCTTCGAATAGGCTTGCATGCTGGAGCTAAGCTCTGCCCTGTTGTTGGTTTCAAGTAATAATAATTTGGGTCTTTTGAGGATCAGACTCGGCAGCGAATTAGGCGCTCAAGGCTATCGCGAGGCTAAAGTTAGGATAGGCGTTCGAGGCTAGTAGTGTGAGTACAGCAACTAGGTTAGGTTAGGTTAGGTTAGGTCAGGTTTTGAAGTAAGGAACTGCCACAAACATCTCTCAGAATGTTTTTTTAATTATTCTTAGCTTCTGGAGACATTTTAAACACAGAAAAAAGTAGTTGTAAACCTTTTGCATCATGAAATAAGCGATTGTCTGACAAGATGACTCTGCTTCTTTTAACCATGTGATTTATCGAAATCCAACACTGAAATTGCATTCCGCTTATTACAGCACCAACAGCAACGAAAATAGGCTGCAAATATTAATGAAAGATTTATAATAAGACCATTTTTGCAAAGACGCTGCCATAACCCAACTGAACCTAACCTTACCTTACACAAACCTTAACATAGAGATAAGCTCAAACACAATTTGCTGCCGGGCCTTTATCGTAACAACCCCAATATTTTTCCTCACACGTGAGATTGAAAAATTAATTATCGCGAAAAAATAAATAAAATTGCCAATTACTATCACGAATATTTGGGGAATATCAATAAATAATAAATAATATATAGCTAAATAAGCTAGGAAAATCCTACATATGAGAAACTTGTAACCCTGTTTTGTTCACATGAATTAATTAGTGTTCATTTAATCATTTTATTTTTGTTTCGTGTCCTTCTCGTTCCGGTCGCTGCATTCAGCGAGTGATGAGGCTTCGTTCTCTGACTGCGAGGCAAAGATTTCTCCAGGGGTGGTTGTGTGGGCGTTTCGAGGAAGAGGTTCGGATACGGTATGAGACACATAACATACCTACATGTCCTTACATGAGAATCTCAAGTCTTTATTTAGATTGCTTATGGCCTTACCACCATTTTTAGTCGCGGTGGACTCTACATCTCACTATGTGACTCTGTCAGTCGTGTGGTTGAAAGAGAAAGGGCTGCTTTCTGTCCAGGATTGAACCTGGAATTGGACGAGACACCTCACCAAAGGAAGGTGTAATTTAGTTTAATCTAAATGATGGAGGAACTTTTGGTTGCAACGTATAAAAAAGTTACGAGCACCTACACAAATTTTTGAGAAGAAGACAATGTTTCTGTTAAAGTGAATACAGGTTTCCATTCAGTCGAATAACGTGTGTGTTTGTTCATGCCTTTTAAGGAAACTAATTGATAAACCTGTTGGATTTCATCTTCGACTATAAAATGTTTCGACTTTAATCTGTTCTCTGTGAAACATCGAAAATTGATCGATCCGACGCTTGATTAGAAACGGAATTCAACCATAGACGTCTCTGAGAGAACAGATAGAGGAAGATCTGAGGAATCCTTCAGCACGTTTGGAAATTGTTGCGCTAAACCCTTTGATCCAAATGCAAATTTTACTCCCCTTTGACAATGAATTCTAAGGTGAAAACGCCCCAATTTATAATTAATTCATTTCATTATTTGACAATGACCAAATGACATCTCCCCCTTCCCAAATTATTTTCTGCTAGTGCTTTTCTATATCATCCTAACCGTGTTTGTATAGTAGTTTGCCAAAAAGGCAATGGCAAAACAAATTTGGAGAGGAAGGATAATTCTTTTTGTTCTTTCATCTGAATCAAAGCCGTCTTTGATGGTCAAGGAGAGATTTTGATTACTAAATTGTTTCTAAACTTTCCCCAAGGCCCTAGTTTTCAGTCGAGAATCGTAAATTGCTTACCCAGCGGCTCAGCTTTCTTGGATGTGAGTTGCAAAGTCTTTATACCACGAAAGGGTGGGCGAGGAGGACGTGCTTTGCCCTTAAGAGAGTTAACAGTAAACGGCAGCAGACGAGCCTTTTTAACTCCTCCCCTTTAGCCCTGAGTTGACTGAAAATCCATCGTAGATGAGCTGTGGGGTTCTTGTGCGAGGTAAACATCGTCACTGGATTAGATGCAACATTTGTGGAGAAAGAATTCGGGGGCTTCTTTGAGCAGAATAAGATGAATACGCTCCTGCCTTCTAGGACTTACTGTGGAGGGCCTGCAAGTCATGCAAGCCTTTCCTTCTTCCTTCCTGAAAACCTCTGCCTCGGGGTGCATCTTTCTTTTCTGCATGTCATCGGCCTTTGGAGTGTTCAGATTTTCAAAATTAACAGCGCTAACCTCGGACAGGGAGAAGGAATATGAAGGTCCATTGTTACTACCCTCATTTCCAGGGGTAGATCTTATAGGCTCCGGGTTGGCTTCACTACCAGCTTCTGTGTCTTTTGCTTATTAGGAGTCTACCTTTTTTTTGGATGTACATGGCAGCTTCACAAAGTATATGGGGCTTCATTTAGTTGGGACGGGGCTTGAATCTGTACTGGCGCCAGCTCCATCAGGTTGGGGCGCAGAGGGTGTAGAATCTCCAGAATTTTTCGGTGTGGGCGCGGAAGCTAGCTCTTTCTTAGGCCTGTAAGGGACAGCAGTTTAGGGGTTTTTTCTAATTAGAGAGGCATAGGAAAATCCTGGTCGTGAGGATGGCGATAAAACCAATTCTGTTGCCTCTCTACAAGAAATTCCTTCCGCAGCCTCGAGAGCCACGACATTGTTTGGATGAAGCAGGGTGTATCTTGCCATAATTCACACACTTGACCTTACAAGGCCCAGCTGTGTAATGTATGTCTTTTGGAGTAATTAACTCAGATTTTGAGTGGAACCAACTTGACCAATCAGCAGGTTCTGTTGGCAGTGATGGGCATCAATATATGAAAAACGCCTAGATGATAACAATACATGAAATTCTTCTTTGGCTCTACCGATAGTTTGACGCTTCCTCAGGATATACTTAATCCGCGCACGTTGTCGATAAGACCATAGCCAAAATAATTATTTTTAATTCAGTTAAGTTCTTTTAGTAAACACCATATTAACTATAGGTCACTGAGTCAGAAAAAAGTAAAAATGTGATAATAATTAACTAAATAATTCTGTAGCACATTTATTGGGTATATTTTAATTCATTTTTTTAATTCCTTTAAAAATTACAAATTACAAAACATTCTATTTTGTTTTTCATTATAAACATGTTTCACTCCACAAATATCTAATATTAAAAACTAATTACTCAAAATATTTAACACTAACTAAATCAATAAACAAATTCAATCAATTGTGAATCCCATTGCTGATAAATTTCATATAGGAATTTAGTCTTTATGCGACTATCGCGCAGAGTCGTAAATCCTTTGTTTATTATGCGTCGCTCCTCTATAAGGGTCATATTTCCAATACTTTTAACCCTTAAAAGGTTCCCACAAATCATGATTTCCAAGAGCGTCTTTTCTATTTTCACCCTTTTGGGGGAAGTAAATAAGATTTTTTGAAGTAGACTCTGGAATCAAATTAACTGGTAAACAAAAGTGGCGCTGTTTTTCCAAATGATCCAAATATCAGACGTAAGGACATTTCCACCGACACAATGCTAAGGGAACAAATTGCTCACTGTCTATATAGACATGTGGTCACAAGAAAACCATTTATTAGCAAGAATAAGCGTGACAAGTGACTCCAATTTTGAAAGAGTGGAGGACTGTGGTTAATTGGGGGGAAGTTGTCGAGTCTTACGATCTCAAATTTCCATTATTCAAAAGCGAAAAAGGCGGCGTTGTAAGAATAAAAGTGGATCCATCATACATTGCTCCAATGTCCATGCCCCTGTAGGTAGTAGCATTAGCTGGGGATATTTCAGTTGAGCTCGAGTTGGATTAAAATGACCGGAAGGGATCATCAATTTGTTTGTTAATTTCCTGATGGGATGGGAATCTTCATGGACCACAGTGCCAGGAATTATCGAGCTAAAGTTGTAAGGAATTGTTCATTTTATTTATTCATCGATTGCGTAATAATAATTCCCGACCGCAACACCATTAAGAAATATTTGGGACGAGTTAGAAAAGACTTTACCAAGTTCTTCTCTTCTCCTACCTTCGTTAAAAGAATTCATCCAAAAATCTTTGCCATTATGGATGGAAATGACGTTGAGATACTGCAAAAGAGGAGAAGTAACGTCGCGGGTAAAGGGAGCATATATCAAAGTTAAAGGCGTTTTTACAGCATATTAGGTAGGGTGACTTGTTTGTATATTGGTCGTGCAGTGTATTATGCAGATTTCTGATTTTACTTCTCAGATAATTCAATTTATTAAAATTCTATAATTTCTTGTGACGATTCCAAATTCCAAGTATTCTGTAGTATCCAAGTATCTATATTTATTGAGGATTCGCTACTGAAGTTCAAATATGGTAAAATGAAATCAGTTATCCATGAAATTTAAGACGAAAACACTCACGCCCTTCTCTCCGGGTGGTTATGTTCAAACTCAATTCCGAGCAATGAAGAAATATTGAATTTTGGCTTGAATAATAAAAATAGAAAATAAGGCATTTATTTTTCTCAAACTATTTAAGGAATGCGGCATGTCTCATGGATTATTTAGGCCTGTTGTGGCACTCTAAATGGGAATTAAATTTTAAAAATATTTTAGGAAATATTTCATTATTGCAAACTCGCATCCATTTGTTATTTAGGTAGAATTGAATTATATTATTTCTGAAAAAAATTGGACCACATCAAAATGTAGAGAATTTTGGCACGTATATAACATATTTATATCGTTGCAGATTGGATAATTCGTTTATAGACGTGGTCATATAATAGGAATGGTCCATCACTCCTGGATTCGTGTCGCTTTTGACAATAGAGCTTAAAGATCGAAGAGGAAAACCAAAAGAGGAATTCTGGTCTCTATCATCGAATTGTCGTTTTGTGGAGTATATTAAAAGACGCAAAATCTCTCTGAATTACAGAAGAAATTTAATTCAAGAAGAGAGAAAATGTAATGGTTGAATCAAAGAGGAGGAAGAATATGTGGAATACATACGGCACCCCCAAACCCAAAAATCTTCTAAAGTAGGGTGCCAAAACAAAAGGTCGTAAACATATAAATAATGAAAAATGTTTGCTTTTGAAAAAATGGGTAAAATTGTATTGGGAATTGCGATAGAAATGTATATTTGGGGTAGGAAAAAGAGAGAAGAAAAAAGCTGAAGCTAAACTGAATATAGAAGGTGGCTATAGCAATTTGTGCGTGAAAATCCTATTAGCGTCGATCTGTCTTAGCATTTGTATTGGTTCTTCTCTTGACGGCATCAATCGCTATGTTTTGATCGATCCGGTGGTGACTTGCATGCTGAGGACTCACTTACTTACCGCTGAGAACATGGACGGTGATGGTGGCTCCTTTGGTGTTGGAGGGGTTGCAGTCATAGTGGCCCGAATCCGTAAAAGCTGCGTTCTGGATGAGTAGGGAGCTAGTCATTATCTCCCGCTTCTCGATGATCACCATCACTCCGCACCTCTCTGAGTTGTAGCTGATGATCTGCAACGAGACAAAACGCAGCTTTGAGTCTTTTCAATAATCATATAGCACAACTATGATGCCAGTTGTGCGTCTTATAAGGAGACTACAGACAGAAGTGACCATGATGTTAATGTAAAATACCGAGGAATAGAAATCTATCTTTAGTATAATAATCCCTTGAATGCATTTGAAGTCAATGAATTAGGTAGAAGGACTTGCTTATCCAGACATGGCTTAGTGGGGTTTATTCCATCTAAATATATCCTCCTTTATCGTTTCCTTTCGCATGCTGTTGGAGGAGGAAAAGGAGTCCATCATACCAGACCTCTAAGCTTAATAGGAGTCGAGACCTCCTCGTAACTGACACTGACCTCGATTCAATGAAGGACAGAAGCCTCATTTAACGCGCTTTGTTATGTTATTTTATTACTTCAGTTTTGGTTCTTCTTTTATTTAGCTTAAATCGTCTCTTATTTCACTTTGTCCTTTTATTTAATTTATGGTGGACATATTTAATATATCTTCCTTGGATTAGATTAATTGATTAATAGTTACGAGATTAAGTGCTTCTGCCCTTCTTCGTTTTCGCTCTGATGATATCATAAAGATAATGAATCCAATCTGATGGCAACGCCCACACTTGGATTGTTGACGTTTAAGAAATAAAAGAAGAGGAAAGAGAAAAAGAAGAAATAAAGAATGATGCAATATCAGATCGCGTAAGAATAGTGAGGATGGAAAGCTGAAGCAAAGGCAAACTCCATCAGAAGGCATGAACAGATTATTAGTTTGAATTTAAAGGGGCGGCAGATTACATGCTGATAACTCTTATGTTGGGCCGAGAATTCCCGTTAAGCAGGAACCAACAATTACATGTATACCAAAATATAATTATGCATTTTTAGGTATTTACTCTACTATAATGGTTATACGACTACAGATACCAATTTCTCCTCTTGTTTGCCTAGGATTCATGAGAGCCATTTACACTCTCTCAATGCGCGGGCATGACCGAGCAAAGAACATCTTTTCTACTTCCCGCAGGCCATCGACTGATAGTGGTGAAAGGGAAATGCAATGAGAGAAAATGAGCTACCATTTAAAAAACGGTGCAGCGAAAACACATACACTTGAAAAACATGGATGACAATTGGACCGGAAGTCACTCGAAGATAACACCGAAATTATTGCATAAGCTCCAAATCGCCAACAATTACTCATATTAGAAGCTCTCTATATAAAAGGAAAACAGCCCAAATTAAATACACAAACAAACATACAGTTCACCCTGCCTTTCTCGCGTCCTCGTGCGCCAAGTAATAATCTCCGCCTATCTTAATCTTGTGCCCATTTCAAACTAGCCTCGTTAACCTCTTTAAGCCGGGTTAACCAAAGACCAAAAGCGAAATATTAGAGAAATTGAGAGACTCGAAAAGAAAATTGTTAATGCTGAATTCGCAGTCGCCTTCAACAAATATATATATATATATATATATATATATATATATATATATATATATTTGTTGAAGGCAACTGCAAATTAAGCATTAATAATTTTCTTTTCGAGTCTCTTGATTTCTTAAATATTTCGCTTTTGGTCTTTGGTTAACCCGTGTATAAGCTCGCCAAAATTCATTACCAAAGCACTGAAGAACCTCGGCAGTGAAATAGTTCACTGAAATAGTTCAGGACTCCTTATGCGGATTTACTCCTTATGATTTTGAAATGCATCTTGTTTATTTCTTCAATCCAGAAAGTGCAGCTGATTGGAATTTCTTTCGCAATACTTGTCATAATTCACCTTTTCTACTCCTCGAATTCATTGTTTTTATTGTTCTCTCTCTCCTCCCTCCCCCATATTAAGGTGAACACTTCTTACTAGATTCTAGTTTCAATAGCAATAATTCATACATATAGAATAGTATTTAAATGTTTTATTTTTTCTCCTTCTTGAAACAAACGGGTACCATGGGACTGACAATTGAAAACTACTAGTTAAGCCAAGCATTTAAGTACATGACTCATCGGACAAATGAATATTTTAAAATTTTTAGGAGATTTTATATATAGTTTCTTGCGTCTGTTATTTTTCTGTATTAGAGCCCTGTTGATGTTACTGCAGAAGTATGGCTTACGGCATGAAGCCGTCTCTCGGTAGGCTTCTCGCATACTCTAAGGGATTCTTGAATACTACAAAAGATCTTCACATACTCCAAAGGCTTGTAACTTACTCGAAATGATTCTCAAATACTCTAAGGCTTCTCACAAACTTCAAAAGATTCTCCCTCACTTTTTTCTCTTTATCTTTTCGTCATCACTTCTTATTCTCACTAGAGTTTTGTGGGGCATTTTAGTGCGGCCTCTTCTGTTCTCATCAATAGATATATTTGGCCTGTGTTCCGTCGGCTGTTCATCATAGAATTCAACGTTTCATACAAATTTATATCTATGTAGGCTATCACGAAACGTATCTACAGGCTAATTACTTCATTTAAATTATTTTTAACTCTTCTACGGTGTAAGACAAATTTCCCGTCTTAGACCTGTGTGTTTACTGATGTGCTGTTAAAATGGAAAAATGCGCGACGCACTCAAAGACCGTCACATACAGCGTCACCGTTTCGCGTACTCATGACATGATACTAACAAGACCTCTCTTTTAAGCGCTACCTTGATGATAATTACCAATACAAACCGGGAAATCAACGCAACTGGTTAGTTTGGACTCACCTCATCTCAACATCACACTTGAACCTAATGAAGCTAAAATAAATCAATACCAATCCGTTCTCTCTCAATCAGGTCTGACAACCCAACCCGTTTCCTAATGTATTTCATCTATTTTCGTGAGATTTCTATTAGAGCTTCCATATCTTCTCTACCTTCAATTTTGGCTACCCACTCCAGGAGCCGAATAATCGAACAGTCACTTCGAGGAAAAAGAAGTTCGATTTGAGCAACAGTTTGGCTCGCCTTCGTGATCCGGCATAGGATCATTATATCACTGGTCTAGGATTACCTTCTCATTCGGTAACCTCGGACGGCCGGATTAAATGTGATCATTGTCACCAGAAGAAGATCTTCACCGTCATTCTCAAAATACTTACGAATTAAAATGTATCGTTAAAGTGAATTATCCCCTGCCCTAATTTCACTAGTTTATTCGTTAACTAGACTTCGCATCATGAGTCTATAACCTCAAATATTAGAAGTGATTAATTCAGTGCTTAGTTCATTAATATTATTCCATTCATTCTGTTGGGTGCCATTAAATTTTATGTTTTTTAATGCCTCATTTTATTTTTTGCTGAGAATTTCTGATTGGGGACCAGAGGCGATGCGCTTCTCCCTAGGCACTGGTGGTGTCGGTTGTTTTGAATTATCCTGCATTCTTACAATCCTTTTATCTTTCTACCTTTCTCGACCCTTTCTGCAATATCCCTCCCAACACAGGGCAAACCGCCTTGCTGTGTAGAGTTTGATTACCGGGTGGTTTACGTAGCTAATTGTTGTGATAGCGGATCAAACCAGCACATTAAAAAGTAATCTAATAATTAAAAAATCTAAAAAAGGAAGCAAACGAAAGAAAAAACAAAAAAGAAACAAAAGAGGACCAACAACAAAGAGAGTCAACTAAAATGAAGGAGTTCCGCCTCCTCCAAGAAGTCAGGAGACTATAAGTCTGTTTTTATAAACCCTTTTAATGTGCAATGGACAGACGCTACCAAAGCATGTTTAGGAACTAGTCTGTGTCCGGGTGGAGCCGTAAATTTCGGCATAAGTGCCCTACCGTAGTCTTAGCCAAGGAAAACCGAAGCCCGTGGCTGGGGATTAGACCCTTCAAAAGAGATTTCCTACAACTCTTACTCCCCTCGGGGTGTTTTCTCCTCCAACACTCAGCTATTCTATTTTCACGCACTAGAGCTCCCTCCTCAGATTAACATAATTTTCATTTTATTATGTTTAAACTTACGTCTTTCTGGTGTACGAAGTCGGTCGATTTGGCATTGGGACGAAATTCAAGAAAAAATCGAAAAACTAATACAAGTTGAGGAGATCTCTTTTGTGAGCAATATTAAGAGAATCAAAGGGGTTTTCAAACTAGGCAAAAAATACGAAAAAATATATCAAGGTAGTTAATCAATTACCACCTGAAATACATTTTAGTCCACATTAATTCACAGCTTGGTATGTTTGATCGAATTTGCTTTGTAATACAGGCTGGCTGAATTTATACATCATACTGAGGTAAATTGGAGTTTATCTGAGTTGCTTACTCGCAACTTTTATTCTCTGAATAATGAGCATTTTAAAGCATTTAACTTGACCGAGTGGGGTTAACTTGGTGCAGGATTAAACCCAATTAATTTAAAATACGGGCCACTTTCTAGTCAAAATGGTAAGGATTTCTTGGTGGCCATAAATTGCAGAATAATTGGAGTCCAAATAGAAGTTATATTTCTTTGTTTCTCCTCCAAGTAACAACCAATTTTATGTAATTAATAGCGGAATGTATGTATAAAATACTCAGTTTACTTATTTTATTAGTGGATACAGAAATAGCTCTTGTTTGCAGGAGGCGTGTGGTGGAATGCAAAACAATAGGAAATTACAAAATAAAAATCACCGTCAGTCACGAATGGATTTTAATCCATAAGAGCACGTTTTAAAATTAATTTGTATGAATTTGAAATTGATAAATAAATCTGACAAATAATAAATAGGAGATTGATATAAGACCCAAAAGTTTAGTTTTTTATTTTCTTTTATTGTTATTTTTTTCTCTCTCAAAGAAAGAATAATACAATAAGATTTTGTAAAGGGTAATAGGGCCGTAGACGGTGTGCTTCTTAGACAAGTGTATGGCAAATGCGTTATGAAAAAGTGTAGAAGGAAGTATAAGTAAATGGTAGAAAATGGGTTCAAGAACACAAAGATGAAAAAAACAAATTCATCTGATTAACTCGAGAGAACATAGATTTTTTTATGATTCATTAAGTTTTTTACATATTTTTTTAAAATTAAACCTATTTTTATCTAATTCTACTCTTTTATATCAAATAATCTTTAGCTTGAGCTTAATCCTTAACTAAATAATGCTGAAAACCTAATAAGGCAGAAATTTACCCATCCACATTAGCGTCCCAGCTACGAAATTTTTGCATTGAAACACCATTGAAAGTAGGTCACATTGGCTATGATTTTTCACCGGATGGTACGTGAACTTTTGGTTTCTGCCTAATTTTCCTACTAATGGTTTCGAGCCTACATTAATTCATCGCTGCTACATGATTTTGTTGGTCTCGTAAAAATAATTGCAAAAAACAATTGCATTAATTCAGGTTAGATCGACTGATTAAGGGAGTTCTTCCTGCCTTCCCCGAATCAAATAAGATTTGTTTCTATTTTATCTCTTTTTAATAAGAGGACGTCTATCGATATTATTATTATCATTAGTATTGTTATAACTAAGGATCGAAAAACAACGTGGCAATGCACACCATTTATTAGAGCGAAGAATTGCGGTGCGTTGAAATCGTGGCATTCGCCGAGAACAGAAACGAGGAAACTTTTCTTTTCCCTCGCAATTTATTTAAGGAGACTTGTTTCTCTGCATATATTTTGTCTCGGTGTAAAATTTTATGGACGAACATTAAAGTTGTGTAGAAAACTAGGTATTCTTGCCTTGTGCATGTACCAGAAAGTACCTACATGGGATTTTAGGCTATCCTCCGTGTTTTACCACGTTTTAGTCTTTGTTAAGGAAAATAAAAGATGAAAGAGTCGTTTACATTTTTATTTTTTCGATTTGTTTTTGAGCCGAATTTTGTCTCCCTATAATCAGCGGTATGCTACAAAGGCGCCATCAAACGGCGGTCCAAATCATTATGAACGTCATACTTTGCTTATATTGTCAAGTACATTGGTTCTTAGAGATTTGAAAAGGTTTTCAAAATTTGGAGCTCCTAATTTTGTCCAATAATAGCTTTTTGATTCACTATTTCTTCTATTCAACATTCCTACCTCCCACAATGAGTAAATATGACCAAATCCAGTTTGAAAAATTTATTTACTTTATACTAAATATTTACATCTAAATTTAATACAAACTTTTCTCCCTGACATTAAAGTGTTCTTGTACTCATTTCCTCTAATTTTGACAATTATGACCTCTGTACTTCCAGAAATTCTTTGTTCATAAGATTTAAAGATAAAGGACATAAGTTAAGAAAACTGCAGTAACAGAAAACAGACAAAATTTGATTTTAAATTGCATTAATTTGGCGTTGGATTATTTGTGGTTCTCCTCCTCCGTTGTGAAAACTTTCAATATTTCTGTGCTTACAAACATTCTGGAAGATTTCTTATATTTTACTGTCTATGACAACTTTATCTTATCTTATTTTCTTTTTTAATATTAAATGAGTTTAGAACCTGAAGATGGGAGATAGGCCCGAAACCTTGTTTTTTTCCTCAAATAGATCTGAGCTTCCTCTCTGTTATTATCATCGCAGTTATGTTAAATATACATATAGTGTTTGTGTGTGTCTGATTCTGTGTATGAGCGTATATAAGTTAGTGACTGTGAGAGTTTTGTGGAGACATGAGCTTGTAAAGGGAATGGTTTTAAATGGAGTAATGAAGAAAATCTTCCGGTATGAGTGGCAGGGGAAATGAAGGGTTGGAAGTCGGCGTAAAAGGTTGGCTAATTATGTGGTTGAGTGTTTGATTAAGAAAGGGTTGAATGTGGAGGAAGTTGAAGTTGTGGATTATAGGTGTAGATCGAGGGGTTTCGTGAGAGAGCAGGCTTGCTGGAGCCCTCCGCGGGAGATCAAACCCTGACTGAAGGGGATGCTAAGGCACATAGCGCCATATCACTATTAAGAGCCAATGTGGGGTGGACAAAATAATGGGTGTCTTTGTGCATGAGTTGGAAGGGGATGGGTATAACTTTAACTGTGCTGATTCGCTCCGAACCCAAATCGCGTGATTGTGTTGTTAGATTAGGGACGAAAGAAGGAAAGAGGACGAGGATCCAATACCGAGGCTCCACCAGATCGAGACAACGCGATTCCATACCCAAAATTTGTGAATTATTTAAGGGATTTTATATATGACTTACCGACTGATTCGCACTGTCCTTTGCCTATCGCAGTAGTGACTTATCTGGTAACTTGGTAACCAAGCGAACACATTGAGTTACTGCAAGGTGAATCTACCTGAATCTGGTTCAAACCATTAAAAGGGAAGTCAGCCATGGTAACCACTTCGCACCCAAGTCACATGAGTGGTAACCTGAACCCAAAGAAGAAATCGTAGAATTGAACTAATTAAAATGATTGTTATGCCGTATTTCTCTGTCTTAAGTTTCAATCCAATTGAAGAAATGGATTGCAGATTGGAAAGGTTCTTTTCTCTGATTCATTAAATAAACAAATCAATGATTTTTTTAGCGTCAATATTTTTAATAAATCTTTTTCCATTGGAAAAGTTTACTATCAAAATTTCAAATATAATTTTGAAACTTGCCATTATCTCAGTGAACTACAAAAATACAAATATAAAATCAATCAAAGAATTTGTCTTGAATGTCTCTAAACTTCGAATGGAGGAAACTCAGTTTCCTTGAATGTTTTAAAAAGAATTATTATACCTCTTAAATGGTGATGACGATTGGATCCCGTTCTGTCAAACGCTATGATCTTTAGGTGAACGCCATACCCATTTTGTCCACCATCTTCTTGCTAGTAGTATTTGCCACCAAAGTATCGACGCATCGATCAGAACCCATCGGCGTGGTGGTCTATATCTCTTCTATATTGAAATGAATCCCTGAAACGACCTGTCTTAACCGATGACTCGATACATCGGCGCAAATCCGATGGTGTGGTGACACGGCGTTGTCCCTGTCCCGCCTCAGGGTGTGCCACTCTCAATTTATGGATTGCGTAGGAACGGATCTTTCCGGTCCTAACTTCATTCCCGCTTTTCCTCTCTAATTAGAGTTTGATAAAAATAGACTATAAAGATCTCATGGTAGAGAAAGAGGCTACGCCTTTGAAGTGTAACCGCACCGATTATTAGATACTTATTGATCCATCGGTGCGTTGACACGGAGGTAAGTAATTCTGATACCTTTCACTTCCACCCACTTTACCTTAGCTCATACCTTGGTCAAAAGAAAGAAAGAGAGATGGTGGAGGGGGACTCGATCCTAATGGATAAAGCGTTTCTTTCCCGCCCCTCGGTTCTATTGCGAGGGATTGCTACATTCAATTTTTCTCCTCCGTGATGGAGTTGAGCAGCAATTGCAGCACACCGAATCTAACGCATTCTATCCGACGGCTTCATTCGTATCAATAGGTAGAATCTATTTTTTCTTTAGATCTTCTTCTTCCCTTACAGATGCCTACCTAAATACAAGTCAGGTATTAATAAAGGAAGAAAAACTTACTTTAGTCTAATTTGAATTCACTTTTTCCATTAACCTATTTTTTGAGAACTGTTATATAGAGTTTTTTTACTAACCGATTCACATTTCACTTTTCATAGGAGAAGTAGAGTAATTGTATTAATTATTTCTCTCTATTAGCACAAATATAGTGAGAATGAAATATTTTTCTAAAGGCAACTTTCATAGCATAAATCTGCGAGAGAAAAGCATTCAAGTCTCTTTTCAGCCCTGTTGAGCTAAAACGTACCCTTTGCTTGAAGACAAAAGAAACTCGAGTCAAAATATAAGACGTAATAGAGAGAATAGCAAGAACAGAATACAGAGATTTGTTTGATCAAATCTATAAAAGACTCAGCTTTATACCAGCTTTAAACCCCCCCTGTGCCTCTCGGTTTTTCCTTTAAATCCAGTTGAGCGTCGGATCGCATACTCTTTCCAATACCATTGAAAACCCTTTCCCTAAATAGGCACTCGCAATAGCGCCAAAGTGAGAACACTCTCTTAGAATAGAGCTCAAATGGGATTTTTCGGGCAGACAGCAGTTTTGAGGATTATAATGCTAAGTAATTATTTAATGAAATCTATGATTTTTTGTGAATTGATTGTGTCCCATCAGTCAGCAATTATATTTCGTCCCAGGTCATTGTACTTAAATGTACTTTGCATTAAAGTCATATGTAATTAAAATCTATTTCTTGTTTTGTACTGACATACTCGTATGTTGCTAGGTCAAATTCGACAGCTTTTAGTTAATACCTCTTAGAAACCTTGAGCTGCCGCGCTTTAGGAAAAACAAGTTTATTTTTGTCCATTACTTTAAGATACGTGTCTATTAGAACCATCACTCCATGATGGGTATGATCCACTTTCCACTTTTGTAATATAAGTGAGAACAATTTGCTTGAGGAATAGGATCACAAGTTCTTCTTGTTACACTGAGAGAAACGACGTCCTATTTCATCTCTCTGATGTAGAAAGAAATTCTATTAACTGTAATTCCTCAAAATTCTTTAGTTAGGCTGTAAAGTATATGTCGTTCTTTAGTTTTACAAAATATTCTTGCGTTTACAGTTATAACCAGTCGTATTTTATTGCATTGAGTCACTGGCTACCAAAACCTCCTTGATCGGGTATGAAAGGCCTTTATTTATTCCCTTTAGTTTGGTCTGGATTCATAATATACCCAGATTTTTAGGAAACAAGTTCTCTCATTTGTTAAAATTTTTAATGACAGAAATAAACAGGAAGATATTTTTATGTAGGTTGCTCATTATTCTGAGTCATCAGAGTGGAGGTCAACTCTTGGAGTTAAAAAAACTTCTCTGGCAGTGGTTGGCTGTAAACGCTGCATCTAGACGCTTCTATTCACCTAAACGCAGCTGGGCATCTCTGCAGTTGGTTTTGGTTTTATTGAGAGCTTCGCAACCGTGGTCCATTTTTGGTGCAGTGGATAAGGATTTCAAAGCCTCTTTATTCTGTAAACTGTCATTCGGTGAACTACGTCTACATCTAGCCAAACTGGGGCATCCAGAAAGGAAATAAATGACTTCACTTCTTAATCCGAGATAATGTTTACAACAATTGAAAACAAATACCCAATAATTGGCTTTCATTTTTTTAAAATTCTAGATGAGTATAACACTCGCATAATTGGTTTGTTGCAAGAAGAATCGTTAACAGAGATTGCAAAGAATCTACGGTCAACTTAAATAATGTTTAAATAGAGGTCATTGAACACATATTTCCCATAATCCAAGCCATTGCCCATTCGGGGAAGTTGTCTGACGATATACGGTCCCTGTACATCGAATTCCAAAATTATTCTAGAGTTCTTGAAAATCACAAAGTTTGGAAAGAATTCCCGGAATACCTTGTTGGATATCAAATTTAAATTTTGCTGAGTTTGTGGAAATTTTAGAGATAAAGTTATGTATATGTCTATATATGATTATGATAATTCCGAAATAAATATTTAAGTGCATCCCTAGCCTCGTTAATAATACTTTAGACTTCTATTGCCTAGTTACGGGACTCTAAAACCCGTGAGTGTATGTAGTTTCGTAAAAACCTTTTTCTAATCGTGAAATTTCTAATCCTAGAAATTGATAAGCAGATTGCTTGCTTTAAATTGCTATTAACAATGTCTTTTTCTTGCGTTTTCTAAATGATACTTAAACCATCGAATTTTAAAGTGATCATAAAATGACCAAAATGAGAGTAAAAAAAATAGACCTAACTTGTTTCCTTCGAAAATAAATTCCCTTCAAGCTGTAAACACAAAATGACGAACCATCAACAATTTAATATTCTGCGAAATATTTGCGGTGAACATTGCTAATTAGCATTGAGAGACATTTTCCCCAGATACAACGACGTTCTAATCTTGCACAAAGTTTCGATCCTTGTAAATATTTCTTCAACCATAAACATAGAATTATTAGTTGTTAACTTCACTAATATGGGGTAAATTATTTACGTTAGAGTTTAACTCATTATAAAATTTCCCCTGGAGTCTTCGAATGAACCTTTACCGCCGTCGACATTTAAGACGGGTGAGGTATTGATCTCCTTTTTTATTCCCTCATCTTTTTGCTTTCCTCTCAGCCTTTCACAACCTCGATAGACCAAACAACAGGTAAAAGAGGAAGTAAAACCCAATAAAAATTAATTAATGATGGCATGATCCAAATGCCTATAAATATTTGGAAATTGTTATTAAATTAAAAAACAATCGTGGTAAAATAGATCAAAACTCTGCTGAAATTTCAAATTTTTTTCCAGATGTGTTCACAAAGTGCATTGCTGATTTTCTCTGTCAACGCTTCTCTTATGTAGGAAGGTAAAAGACCAATAGTCCCTTGTTTACAAAATATTGGCAAAACTCAAATTATAACCATAGATGTCAACAGGTAAGTAGAGAATTTCAATCTTGGTTTGTTTATTTAAACTATGGTGGAGATTCCTGTGTCACACAACCCCTGTACAAAGGTTCGCCTCACTCAGCAGAAGCTAATCTTCCACCTTTTTATATGTTCAAATAAAATAGACGTCACGTCATGCTAAGACCATTCTGAAGTGGTCTGAAATGAAGGTCAGTGAATGATAGAATCTTTGGGTCTCATTAACTACATCGTTTCTTCAGCAACACAATTCAAATCTTCTACACCACGGCGCCTCACTTAACTCATTATCTACCCGAATGGCAGCGACTGCAATAAGAATCCAAAATGCTGCATCAAATAATTGATTAAATTGAAAATTTTAAGAAACCGATGTAACATTTTAAGTCAAAATTGAAGGGAAGAAAAATAAGCAAAAACCTAAATTGGAAAAAGTAAAAAAATAATTTTCTAAATGATTGAGCAATTTGTGGAAACAAAATTGAAAAGTTTCGATGAATTTATCAAAATTTACAGAAATTAAATATATAAATTAACATTCCTATTTTATTAAAGTTATCTATTTATGCAGATGATACATTTGGGCGTGTAAGCGTTTGAGAGAAAATTCACAGCCTTCTTCAAAAACATATCCGTACGACCTACACTCTCTTCTGCCACTATTTATAAAACAAGGTCTGCTGACCAAAAGGTCAGGTGCTCTCACTTATTCTGATTTATGACCTTCCGACCTTCAAAACCTTTAATAATTCCTGGACTAACCTTGGTAAGACATTGGCGATTCTATCATTCGAAAGGTTTCAAATTTCGTTAGAACCTAGCCTAAAATAGAATAGCCTGGTTGTGCCGGGCCTAACCTAGCCTAACTTAGGATAATCTAGCTAGCCTAGTATAACTTAGCAAAGTATAGCCTACTTTATCCTACCTTTGCTTAGTATAGCCTAGGCTATCGTAACCTAGTATAGCCTACTTAGTAGACCCTAATCTAACTTAGAATATTATAGTAGAGCCTAGCTTAGCCTATCCTAATATAGCCTTGCCTAGCGTAGCATTGCTAGTGTAGCTTAGCCTAGCTTAATCAGCTATGGTTTAACATTGCATGTCGGAGTCTAGCCTAGCGTCGCCTAGAGTAGCCTAGCCTAATGAAGCAAAGCTAGAATAGGCTACTATAGCCTAGCTAATATATCCTTGCATACTGTAGCCTAGTCTAGCATACTATAAGCTTATTTGTTATAGCCTATCCTAGATAACCACACCTAACATAATAGAGCCAAGCGTATCATATTATAGCCTTGCCTAGTATATCCTAGACTAGTATACCATACCATACACTAGACTAGAAAAACCTTACATAGCTTAGCCTATCGTAGCCTAACATAGTATTACCTAGCATAGCAGAGGATAGACCTCCCTAGCCTATTATACTTTAGCCTACACTATCATAGCATAGTATAACCCTGTCTAGCGTAGTATAGCTTGGCATAGCTTAGCCTAGCATAAAGTAACCTAGCCTACCATTGACTATCATAACCAAGTATAGCATCTACTATCATATTATCCCCTAGGCAGGCATAGCTTAGTCTTTTTTAGCCTAACATAGCATTGTATATTTTACCGTTGTATATTATATCTTGCCATAGTAAAGCCTAGCAGAGTATAGCATATTATAGTCAAGCAGAATATCGGCCGAATAGATATGATGTTATGGCCAAAACAAAATAATTCTCGGGCTAACCTTGGAAAGACCATGGCAATTATATCATTCGTAATAGAATGTAAAACAACATCAGTGTTTTAGATTTCACTAGAATTGGCAGAATAGTTATGATGTCATTGCCAAGACAAAATAATTCCCGTGCTAATCTTGGAGGGACTTTGGGAATTATAGCATTCGAAAGAGAATGTAATACAACATAAGGTTTCGTTAGAATCGGCCGAATAGCTATGATGTTATAACAAAAAACATCAAAAGATCAAAATAGAGACCGACCGACATAGTGAGATGTAGAGTCGCTCGCAACTAGACTCACACGCGACTAAAAATTCCCATATTTCTTAACGTACTAGTAACTGATAGGAAAGATTCTGCTGATCTTTTCCCGCTTTAACAAAATTTTTGTTGTGGTTTCTCAGACAGAATTCGCAACTGGGTCTCGATTGAAAGGAAAACAAAGTTAAGAAAGTGCAAAGCAAATTTATCAAAAGTGAGAATGAAACTATAAAAATCTTCTGAAAACTCACTCGGAGGGAAGATGGATCAAGGGAAATTTTATTTTTTATCAAAATACTCTTCTTCACACGATATTATTCATTTGTGCTCTCTTCTAAACTGCAAGTACGAATTTAAATATTTTTTTATATTTATCTCGATGCTCTTTCAATCGTACGTACTCTGCTCATGTTCTTCTAAGTTAAGTTAAGTTTATGATTACGAAGAATATTTAGCTTAAAGAACATTTTCCTCCGAATTATTTGATATCAATGTAATTCAGTCCCTCATATTTCATGGATTGGCAAAATGGATCTAATTGCACATCGAAGATCAATTTATTTTATTTTATAATTTCAAAATATTATAAATTTTAGACAGTCAATTAAGCAAAATTTCCATGAAACTGCAATACTTCACTTTTCGACAAGCTAAATTATATAGAAATTATATAGACCCAATTTAGACCCAAAACAACAACAATATTACATCGATGAAGAAAACAAAGGAAATTCACTCATCTTTCATTTATGTATTAAGAAAGTTCGTTTGAACTGATCATACGATGCACTCTTGAGAATCCGCCTCCTCTATTGGACATGCTTGTCACGTATCTTTGTGCCAGGGGAAGGGGCCTTGTTTACAGGGAAAGTTCCGGAGAAGTAGGTACCTTCCCCTAACAGATCAAGTCCTATAAACTTCTTTTCAAACGTTTCTTGCAGATATGTTAAAGGTTGTTTTCCTAAAAAATACACAATCTTTATATCGACTTTAAGGTTGGTAACTGTCTTTTGGTGCATTGCTCGAAGTGTCTGGGAAAAGGAAAAGCTTCAAGGGTGTAATGTGGATTTATCTACAATATATTTTATCGGAAAAATATCACTAGAAAATGATTATTATTATAATCATCAAGCTACCAAAGACTTTCCCTAGGGTGCAAATAAAACAGAATTGAATTCGCACAAAATATTAGGGGTAGTGGAGAAAGACAGAGGTAACGAAAGGAAATAGGCCCCTAGTAGGCCCAAATAATGGAAGGGAAGTTACTGTAATAAATAAACATTTAATCGAGACTTAAATGTAGAGATGTTAGGAGAAGTGACAATATCATTGGGTACTGATTCAAAATTTTGAACAATGAAGGAACAAAACACCGATAAAATTGCACAGTACAAGCATTCAAAGGGGTCGTGGTATGACATTACATTATATCAATACCATATTATATCTATGAGAGAGGACCACTAGCTTGAAAGCAAACCGACAAAAGGGACGGAAAACCACGCGTTTAGATGGGATGAGTAACGAGATAGTGCAACGAGGTCAGGTAAATTATGGACAATGGCAAAGTTCAAGGTTATTTAAAGAGACTTGTACAAAAATAGAATTTTATTTGCACAAAAAAATTAATAAGAGAATGGAAGGGTAAAATTACCTCGGAGAATTAACGGGCAAAAATCACATTAATAAACGAAGGGGGGAAGATTAACTCAATTGGGTTACTGAAGGGGGGAGGGGGGTTGGCTTTACGAGGTCTTCTGTACGTGAGGCAAGATCGCTCGGACTTCAGAGCGGGAGGTTGGAGTGATGACGGTTCTCCAAAAGCAAGGGGGAGGGGGATAACCCTCGGTCCACGAGAGAGTATTTCGGCTACCCGAAATAAGGGAAGCTTCGACATGAGTTGATGAAAGAAGTCAGGAAAATCATTTGGGGGGATCTTTCAGTGGAATTAACTCCTGGCTGGGGCTAATTCCAAATACACAAAATAGTCCAGCTGTCACTTTGCTTTGTTACTAGCACTTGACTTGGAACCATAGGGAAATCTTCTTGGTTCTGGCGAGACTTCTTAACTGTGTGTGTCTGCCGGGAAGTCGAGCGTTATTTATATCCGAGGCTCTCTCCGGAGTTGGCGGTAAGCGGAAAACAGCTCTAATCTCGAAGGGCCTCCAATCTTCTGGCAGAGCTATTTTAGCCCGCATAAAGGTAAATCGTGGGGGACTCGATTCGAGGCTACCGCTTGTGGAAAAGTGTGGGGGGGGGGAGGCTTACCAGTTTAGTCCTATCCGGGCCTTTTGCTGCACATGGGAGTTCCTTTCTGCTAAACATCTTCCAAGTGGGGATTGCCTCACAAATCTCCCAACCGAAAGATGATGCTTTACAGAGCAGTTGCGTAAGAAAGGATCATCCCAACCAGTCAAACTAGAATTATCAAAGGTCTACGGAAATTCTTACCTGCTACGACAGGTGTACACACAAAAAAACGTAAATATGAGCTCAGCGGGGAATTTACGGGCATAAGCCTTAAACAGTTCGATTATAGAGAATTTAACTAATACAATTTTAAACAAAATAAAAATCACAGGAGAACATTGGTGACATTTCAGTTGAACCAAAAAAAAGGAAACAACTAAATGGAGGCATAAATATGGGACAAAAAACCCCAACAATTTAGTGGACCCCCCCAAAAAATCATAATTAGGAACATTGATGATATAATATATATATATATATATATATATGTATATATATATATATATATATATATATATATATATATATATATATATATATATATATATATATATATATATATATATATATAATTCACCTGGAAAACCTTCGCTCCCGCTGGAGTATGGATGAGGAAATCCACGGGTCCTCTAGCCCCGAAGACGGGCTAGGGTCCCTTTCACTGTCTAAGGAGTTACTTGCTTTCCGGGGGAAGTAGCACTAGCACCTTCGAGCCAGGCTTGAATTTTCGTTCTCGTGACTTAACGTCCAATTAGGTCTTATACCTCTCAATAAGTCCTTCTTCACGGGATACGACACTCGTTTGTTGCCTCGGGTGGACTCATGCTCGAGGGCTTTAGTTTTCACCCAAAGGGGGGGAGAGTTGCGGACTTCTTCTGGGCGCGGGAAAACTGATCGCTCCGGAGGGCTTAGAACTCCGGGTCGATAGGGGCTTTAAGGGGAACAGGTGCACGGGATTCCAGGGCTGCCTGTGTACGGGTAATCACGGGCTAGGTCACGGGATGGTCGTGAATTACGGGGTTCTGACCGAATAAAACGGAGCAGAACTGGATTGGGGCCGCTACCACTTAGGCCCAACCGGACATATAGTTACACTCGATGTAACAACAAATTACTGGGAAACGACTGGCCCGGCCAAGGTAGTCGTGGACCACCGCAAATTTCTTGTGATCGGGCCCAACAGGGAGGAGTAAGTCCTCAGACACTATATTTCAGGTGCACCCGGTGTCACGGACGAGGGTGGATACTCGGCGACCGTTTACAGTTCCGTTCTCGAACTTCAATCCACCAGGGTTGTTCTCAATAAAAAGTAAGTTCACCTGATGGACCGGGTCTTTGGCGGGCGAATGCGGATTGGGAGTCTTCTGAGGCGACGGAGGAGGATCAGGGGCGGCTCAGATTTGGTGTACTTGGTGGGACTGAGAGTTTGCGAATCGGGAGTTTTGAGGACAGTTCGTGCGGTAATGGCCGGGAACTCCGCAGGTGTACCAGATGATCGGGTTCTTTTAGGACGGCACAACCGGGGGAGAAGAAACAAGAGGCTCAACGTCTCGTTGTTCCAATGGATATAAGTTTCTTGGCTTCAAGGGACTAGAAACTTTCGTGAATCTTGAAACCAATTTAGGGGGGGTCCTATGGCCATAAAATTTAGTTTTGTGGGTCGATTAGGGAGCCTTTTTAACATCTTTAGGGTATAAATCGTGACTAACCGCGTAAACATCGGCCTCTTCCAAGCACTTCTTGAAAGTGGCGCAACGTTTATCCTTAATGAAGGCTCGAATTTCGGGAGCCACAGCAGCTAAAAGCTGATCCCTAAGGAAGAAGTCCAGAAGGGACTCGTAGACCTGGGGAATTTTGCACGCATCCAGTCAATACTCTAGGTTTCTTTGGAAGATGCACCCGTGTTGTCGAAAGGTTTGGCCAGGGCGGATCCTTTCCTAGCGGAATCGGGAGTGGTAGAATTTGCTATTCATGTGAACAGCGGCTTGCAATTTGGACTTCAACGTGGAATAGTTCAAGGTTGCTTCCGGAGGAAGGGATACGAAGATATCCCTTAACTTGGCATTTAGAAGGAGAAGTAAGTGAGCGACGCCATCATTTTCAAGATCCCATATATTGATCTGAAAGATTCTCTCAAAATGGACCAAAAATGACCCAAAGTCCTCTCCATCATTGAAAACGGGAAGGTAGACTGAAGTAGTTTGGGGAATTTCAGCCCGGGAACCGATGGACTGAGAATCCATTTGATTTCGGCTCATTTCCAGCTCATGCTACCTAATTTTTTCACGTTCTTATATCTCCATCTTCAGTTTGTTCTCCTCCATCTCCATCTTCAGTTTGTTCCCCTCCATTTGGTTCTTCTCCATCTCCATTTTCAGTTTGTTCTCCATCTCTGTTTTCAGTTTGGTCTCCTCCATCTCCATTTCTCTTCGCTCTGCCCGTTCGTTCCACTCTTCTTTCTGTACGTAATTTAGCAGGTATTTGCCCGAAAGACTCTTAACATTTCACCCTGACTCTTGAACTTTTCGAAGGATGACATTTTTACGCAGTTAACTAAGGGAACACTGATACGCGAACGAGCTAGGACACTACCCACGCGAAACGAATACTGGAAATATTCGTGAAGGCCTTGATCACAAAAAGAAATTGATACAGCTACCCACCTCTGCTCTTTCTAAGCAGGGAAAAAAATGGCAAAGTTCAAGGTTATTTAAAGAGACTTGTACAAAAATAGAATTTCATTTACACAAAAAAATAATAAGAGAATTGAAGGGTAAAATTACCTCAGAGAATTAACGGGCAAAAATCACATTAATATACGAAGGGGGGAAGATTAACTCAATTGGGTTACTGAAGGGGGGAGGGGGGTTGGCTCACGGATGTCTTCTATACGTGAGGTGAGGTCGCTCAGACTTCAGAGCGAGAGGTTGGACATATGAGAGTTCTCCAAAAGCAAGGGGGGTGGGGTAACTTCCAGTCCAATGGAGAGTATTTAGGCTACCTGAAATAAGAGAAGCTTCGACAGGAGTTGATGAAAAAAGGGGAGGAAAATCACTTGGGGTGATCTTTCAGTGGAATTACCTACTGGCTGGGGCTAATTCCAAATACACAAAATAGTCCAGCTGTCACTTTGCTTTGTTGCTTGCACTTGACTTGGAACCATGGGGAAATCTTCTTGGTTCTGGCGAGACTTCTCAACTCTGTGTGTCTTCCGGGAAGTTAAGCGTTATTTATATCCGAGGCTCTCTCCGGAGTTGGCGGTAAGCGGGAAACAGCTCTACTCTCGAAGGGCCTCCAATCTTCTGGCAGAGCTATTTTAGCCCGCATAAAGGTGAATCGTGGGGAACTCGATTCGAGGCTACCGCTTGTGGAAAGGTGTGTGTTTGGGGGGGGGGGTAGGCTTACCAGTTTAGTCCTAGCCAGGCCTTTTGCTGCACATGGGAGTTCCTTTCTGCTAAACATCTTCCCCTTGAAAAGCCCTCACAATAGGATTCAAAGCAAAACCATTAAGACCAAGAGTAAACCTTGTCACCGGATTGTAATGTCCAGGCAAGACACTATGTAACGGATGCCGATTGTTATTTAAACCTTCAAATAAAACACTAAGTGCGCCAACTTGCCGCCGATGATACCAATTAAGGAAAAGCTCAGGAGAGATGAACTTAATAGAATTGAAAGCTCTATCCATCAGTGTCAAATGGGAGTTGGCGGCAGACATCCAAACAGGAGCACAGAACTCAAAATGAGGCAAAATGAAAAGAGAAAAATATTTTAATACTGTTGAGTCACGACCAAACGTTTTCAAGCATTTTTGAAGTAAGTCCGTTTTCTGGGCAATTGGAGAAGATAAGAATCGGATGTGCTTATCAAAAGTCAGCTTAAATAGAGTCAAAAAATACCCCGAACAAACTCAACCTAGAAACTATCTCAACATGTCCACCAGAAATATGCAACAGAGATGAGATGGATCCAATATACGAAATCTGCTGATAGTAATAGAATACGTTTTGCTAGCATTAAGTTTAATGCTGCAAAGTTGACACCGATAAGTGATCCTAGCTAAATCTTAGTTCAAGGACGCAGCAACCTCACCTTTGTTACTAGGAGAGTTAACAAAAGAGTAAAGTGTAGTATCATCGGAATAAGATACAAGGTTATTCTGAAGATTAGGGCCCATATCGGAAGTAAAAGTAATAAAAAACAGAGGACCAAGTACACTGCCCCGTGGAACACAAAAAGCAATAGGCACCGAAGCAGAAGAGATTCCATCAACAATTTCACATTATGATCTATTATTTAAGAATTCAGTGAAGATTTTAAGAAGATTTCCACCAATACCAAGAAGTCTCAACTTATAGATCAGAGTCTTATGGTTTACCACGTCAAAAGCAGAACTCGAGATTCAAACCTACGGTCCACAAAATACTGCAGATTATGAGACAGAGTCAAAACTTCATCACAGATTCCCAAACTCTTACGAAATCCAAATTGAGAATCAGATAATAATTTTAAGTTTTCACAGTATTTGGATACCCGCTTAACCTAAACACGTTCAAAGATCTTGGATAGAATATGTGTAATAGATATGGAGCGGTACTCAGAGAGAGAAGTTGAAGTTGAAGCTCCCTTAATAATGGGGTGATGTTGAAAAACAACCAGACTTCAGGAGCAATCTAAATATTACTTCCAATTTAGGTGCTATAATTGTGGTACACTTAAAGAATAGAGGGAAATAAACCATCTGTGTATGTTCCACCATATGTGTCAAGATCCCAAAGAAATTTATTTAATTCATTGGATCTAAAGTCAACAGAGACAAACTTTGGCAATGGAAAACAAGTCAAGGGCAGGGATAATTCTTGTTTACAGTGTTTGTGAATAATAATATCTGAGAGCAAATTAGTTTTTCCCAGTGATTAAAAGACACTGAACTATTATACTCACGAAGAGGAGGCATACTAGAATCTACACAAAACAAGGAATCCTTGAGAGAATACCACCATGTATATGTTTAAGCAGCACCAGCAAGAGCCTCCTGCAAGTAAAAAATATAAGAAGTTTCAGCTGCATTATAAATTCTCTGAGCCTCATCTTTGAGAGTAACATAGTTGTCCCATAGAAATTGACACCTGTTTCGTTTCCAAAGATAATAAGCTACCTGTTTTTCCCCGCTTACATCCTCATTAAACCATTCTTTAACGCTTAAATGTGATTTAATTATCTTGCATGGGACGCTTCTATGTAGAATGTCTAATAAACACTAAGTAAGAGCTGACATTGATGGATAGAGCTTTCAATTCTATTAAGTTCATCTCTCCTTAGCTTTTCCTTAATTTGTATCATCGGCGGCAAGTTGGCGCACTGAGTGTTTTATTTAAAGTTTTAAATAACAATCGGCATTTCATGAGAAAAATTGTCCCAATTAACACGAGACTTAAGATAAACCCGACAGAATTAATGTCTACACAAATTGTACAACTGATGGCATTATGGTCAGAAGTACCAATGGGAGCAAGGACAGAAGCTTCAACGACTCCTGGAACATCAGTTAAAATAAGATCCGGGTGGTTAACAGAATTGTGTGTAGGTCCACTAATTAGTTATTTACAACCAGACAAGTTCAAGAAATCGAAATCAGCAAGACTATTTATATTTGTTGGAGATACAGAATCCAACCATTCTTGGTGATGTGCATTCAGATCTCCAGGAAAGATAAATGAAGCTTTAACATCTACTGATTGTATTGACGCCATGGCAGTTAAAAGGCAGTCATATAAAACATTATTCGCAGTAGGATTTCTATAAAGCCTAAATATATAATGATTATTATTTTATTTACTGGAGACTTAAACAAGCTGCATCTCATGACACTGGTAAACAAACTTTGTTAGGTGTTGTGCACTATAGCTTGATCTGATATACGGTGCCATTCTACGGGCACTAGAAAAGCAATCTCGTCTAATAAGTATAGGTTTGTCGAAGTTGGCTATTTGTCGCTCAGAGATATGTCTAAAATCAGAGACAAGAGTCTCTGAGCACAAAACAACTTCGTAGTTAGCGGCAGCCAACGAAAGGTCCTTTAAGTTTTCGTATGGCCCTCGGATGTTAGGATAAAGAACACGGGAAGTATTAGGGAGTTCTCGGCGTGGGCCAGGATTACGCTATACACCACCACAGAGCAAAGTCATTAAAATATATATAGAGTAAATATAAATACTCCATAAACTAAAAGAATCAAACGATGGAAAGGAAAAGCCAACCTAGAAGGAGCCATCACATCTAGGTAAGGCAAAAACACTGTCAGAGAACACCACATCCAAGAGGGAACAATAAAGATAAATTTTCATGCAAGAGAAAGAGAAAGAGAAAAAGCAAGAAGAAAATAACAACCTCCTGATAAATCCACTAGAGAATGTATTTATTCATTTTGCTAAAACTACTTTCAAGAAAAAAATCCCAGGATATTGTAGGGAAGGAAGCTGTACAGCACCATGACAGCATGGAAGGGAAGAAAACGGACAATGGAAGACCTTAGTACAATGGCTATGGCCTTATCCTACTCCTCCTTTCATTGTTTAAATTCGCAGTAGCGGTCTTCTAGCCTTGGCCTAGAGAGGAGAAACCTACAAGGCAGTAAGTGGTTTGGATTCAGAGTTATCCTTCTCCTAGCATTTGCCTAAAAAGGCATCCTTACAAGGCAGCAGGGAATAGAGTTTATACGATGGCGGATCAGACTCGCCATATCACAGTGGGGAAAAAACAGGTAAAGTGGTAATTATAAGATATAGACATCACTCCATATCCAACCACACTCTCGCCCTTTATGTACTTCTAAAGGCCACTTCAAACAGCACCAAGATGGTGGCGGCATCATGTTTTCCTTTTTACCAGTCACGGCATCAATGTAGCTTATTCTCGTCATGGATGCACTGGAAATCGTGTTTTGCGTCAATAGCTTCTGGTTACATTTGAATTCGAACATATGATGGCGTCGTTTGAAGGGCCTCCCAAACACGCATGTTACAGATAACAATCTTAATGATCTCAATATTCCAGGAATTACCGGGTTTTTTAGGTCAAGGGGATTTTGCGAAGGCGAAATCGAGCCTTGGAGACCACAGGTAAAATACTTGATTTTTTGCGCTGGCTTTGGTTCCCATTAGAAATATTTTCCCATTTAAAATTAGTTGAAGTCTATTAAAACTTTAGATACATGGTCTAGATCTTCTTGATACGTGTTTGCTTCATGTAACTGCTTGTTGAATTCGTTAGGTCTCTCCTTCTTGGATTTTGATTCCACGACCCTCCACTCTCGAGAGACTTTGGTTTTGGGTAGAAACAAACATTAATGATTGCTCTGCTCAAAGAAGAGAATTAAAATTTCCAATGGCAAAGTAAAACGATATGGATTTTAGTGGCAAAGCACAACCGATGGCATACTTTTAGATTTATGAATCACAGCCTCGTAGCGCTGTTTTCGATGGCAAGAAATGGGAGTAAGAAAAGAAGATATCAAGTCATGTTTGTACTAAAAACCGCATTTAAAATTGGAATATTCATGGAAGTGGTGTATTAAATGCTGAAACGATTGGCATCCATCGATGATAGCATTAATGATCAATTTATAACTCTCCTTAACCAGCAGAAAATTAGCCTCATAAAATGTAAAAACATTGATTCCAAGCCCTTTGCCGATCTTTCACAAGGCGTCATTCGGGGGAGTACAACAAGTAAGCTAAGCAGTTTGAGAGCAGGTGAGAGAAGGTAAGTGCAAGCATAGGGAGAGATCTCGTGTTAAATGCTGGAATAGAACGTTGAAGGTCAATTCCTGAATGGTAGTAATGAATTGACACCTGCATAAAAGTGAAAGCAGGAGGTGAATTTGGTGTTCCTTCAATGGTAGAGGAATAAATCAGGATGATACAAAAGATTGCAAAAGAGGAAGCAAAACGAGAAGGAAAAGAACATCTAAGGACGTGTCCGGCTAGCGAGCAAATGAGTATCTGGAGGCCCTCCCAAATGGAGCTGATTAGTCAGTGAATTACATCTACTGTTGTGTTGTAAGAGAAATTTAAAAGAATAATAGTGCATGAAGAGTGTAAGAATACTGTGCTTGTTATGACACTAAGGAGAGAGAAGAGGTGCAAGAATTAGAGTGGAGTAACATGTGTATCAGGTAAATAAAAAGTTTGGGTGTTTCTTTTAAACAAAAAAGAAGAAAACTCTCGAATTTTATTTGTCACTTGATACTAAATTGTCTCCCTATCCGTCACCTATACCGTCATAAAATCGTCTAAATTTCTACCAAAATTAGGCTCCGAAGTTTCTTTCGATGCGCCATTTCCATACATTAGGTAAGTCCATTTTCTTGCCAAGCAAGTAAGGGATGAATCATAGAATATGGTTAAATCTACATCGCAAATCAAAGACGCGACCGAAAGATTTCACAGGAATTCCGGCAACGGACTCCAACAGATTTCCGTTGTCATTTTAAGATTTTGTATTGACTCCTAAGAATGATTCATTTCATATTATTAGCCACTTTGCTGTCGTCTTATATGGTCCAATGGGACTAGTACCGTTAATAGTTAGCTTCCTCTCAACCGAATCTTTTAAGTAGTTTCATGCCAGGAAGAGCAATTTTCCTTATTTAGGCAACATATTTTCCTTCCAAAGACACGAATAAATATTCGCAGTTTAAATGATGGTTTTACTCGTTGTTTTCATACATACAAATATTCTATCAATCTGTAAGCAGTATAGATGTAGACAGTAAGTGGCTAACTCTTGATAACCTAAAATTAATTATAGAATTGAATTATTGTTGCATTGCCCTATTTGCATTACCATGTAACGCTGTTAATGAGCTAAAATTCTTTGCCTAATCCTTATCTGGTCTCAAATGCGCCAACTCCAGCAAAGAAGACAAATATTGTTGTTCTGAAGCTCAAAATTCTTCTAAATTGGCCTCATAAGAGCAGCGAATGGGAAAATAATTCAATATTCTCCTTTTCGATATAATCAAATAAAATCTAAGAAGGAAGATTAAGCAGAGATTAGAGTTACTTTATAGCCATTAGTCTCGTGGAGGAAAAGAAATACAGAAAGAGATTTTGCAGCGCGCAGTATTACATTGGGATTACATTAATACTGCATCAAGCATGTATTTCATATTCAGTGTTTATGAATGTAGACGCTTTGAGATACCTAAAATGCACTTGGCGGTTTAATGGTGAAAAAGCAAATTTGTTGAGTTGTATGTAACGTAAATTGTCTCCAAAGGGAATTTTACTAATGTGATCGTACGAGAAAAATCCATCTTGTTGATTTCTAATATTCCCCGGCTTTGGGGTTTCCAGGTTCAACAAGAAGACTCCAATAAGGACCTTAACTTTTGTGATCATTTCGGAGTCACGCATCCGTTCTTTAGCCCGGTTCTCCATCCATCCTGAGTGGTGTATCTTTGTAGCAGCTGTCTGGCGTCAAAGGTGGCATCTGCATATTTAAAAGAGAAGATCGTGGAGCAGTAATGCTGTGTAGAAGGGAGACTAAGTAAAAAGGCCATCAGTTGCCATAGGCGCCTATATTTGAGCACCAATTAAGCTGAACTTTGCAGAAAGCTACAGTTTCCCAAATTAATCACGTCACATCTTTCAAAATGCTTCGGGCATAAGTAAATTAACTACGATATAATTATTTATATATGTTTTCTAAATCATCTAATAGGCTTGCATGGAGCCGCTAGGCTTTGCTCTGCTATCTGCTGAAATAATAATGTTTTTACTCACCAGTTAGATTGGCAAATTAATTAATTAATTATCACATCGAATAAATATATATGCAAACAAGAAGAACAGCTTCGCCACTCCTCCTTACAGAAGGAGCTTGCGCTTCTCTGGCAGACTTTCAGGCTGTGTCCTACGGCCTATCATGATTCTTTTTTTTCTCCATCTAAATTTGCTTTAATAATTTCCATGCCAAAATTTTAAGAAATTCTCTGAACTTCATCATCTGTAATTCTTTTAGTTTAAAAAATTCAGAAAAATTCGATACCTATATTTATTTCTGAACTTCATCATTTTATTTTTTTATATTATAAAGGAATTATTAGAAATAACTTTGATAAAAAATTAAATCTACTTAGGTGACAACGAACTAAAAGAAAAAATCAAATTCAAACCTTCAAAAAATCTCGTTCTTAAAATATAGGGTTATGGATAAACTAGGAAAAAGCCAAATTTCAGAAATTTGGCAATAACGTAAAAGATTCCCCTACAATTTCATTTGTTTTATTAGTAAATGACTTATCTTGTATATTTCTAATTAAATATACCTCAAACACTTTATCTCTCATCAATTAATATCAAATTACTTTGGCAATCTGAAAGAAATTCCGCATAAAGTGTAAGATGAGTAATTGTGACAATTTTATATCTCTGAAGGTAGGTTATAGGTTATGCTAAGTACCGCCACCCAAGAGAAAATGCCCACCACAGAGGGTTTAAAAATCTTGCACTAGAGCAAGAAAGAGATGAGAAATTAAATAAATACCTGCACTTTCTGGACTTTAATTTATTACAAATCCCATAAGTTTAAAGAATTTAAAAAATCTATCCAATGTAAAGCGAGTAACTTCACAGTCTTGACTGATTTTTGTTAAATACTTTGAAATATAAAAATGAATGGGAAAAAGTATATTAAGCAAAAGAAAGTACTTCACCTTTCAGACTTAATAATTTTCTAGTATTTGTCCTAGACTAGAGCCTGGTTGATCCTCACACTACGCTCGCTCCTCAGCGTTGCTGAAAAAAATTCTGATCTCAACATTTCGAATCTAAATATTGACACTTGCAATGAAGAACAACTCTTCTAATTAGTTATGAAGTAAACAGCCTTAGAAGATAGGGCGGACGGTTGGATAATGAGGGAATAGACGCGGAAATACTGAATATTAAATAGAGAAAAAGAGTTAAGGTAGAGGATTCAATGTTCCTATTTCATTAACTCCACATTTGTTTGAAACAACTACAATTCCATTGTATCTATTACACAACGCTACTGCTTCTGGTTGAGCAGTGACAAGCAGAAAGAAACAAAAACTCTGTTGAGCGAAGTTAATTAAGGCTCTTTAGTTATGATCAGTCTCCACATTTAGTCACGATTAAGCTCGATTTTTTGTTGCCTGGCGTTCGAATCCCGAGGTTAGATTATCAATATCCATATTGAACACCTTTAGATTAACTAACATAAACCACATTTAAATATCATTTTTTTGAAATAAAGTTTTATTTGATTATTTATGGAAAGAGAACAAACTCGATCGTATTATTTTGATTAAGAGGAGGGGAGTTTAAATAAAGGTACCTGAGTAAAATTTGAAAACTCTGAAAGTTTAATTGCCTGTGATTCTTAATGGAGGGAAAACTTTTTAAAAAGCAATTTAAAATTTCTCTCAACAATTTGGATACATTTATTGTAGAAAAAGTTAACTTTTCTACACTGGTTCTCATATCTAAAAGTTGTGTGGCAATTGCTTTGTCTGATTAGGTTATGTTACCACCTGTCTTATTAGAACTCTGAATTAGTCAGTTGTTGTTATCTAAACTTCCTAGATTTCTCAGACTGAACAAAATATCCCAGTTTACTTCAAACTTGTGCGTTTATTCTATGTGAAATTAGCATTGAATTTTGCGTATATTTTAAAGATTTCGCCACTCTTGGCTCTAATGATGAACTTATCCCTCGCAAGATTTTTTCCTTTTAAATTCATACCAAATTCAATTTGAAAACGCGGCTCGGAAGAAATTAATAATCCATTTGTGACTTGAAAAGAAATTTAATTTTGGAAATTTAAATTGTTATGCGATCTCCGACACGTCACTTTTCCAACAGGAGATTTTAAATATCTCTTTATCTATCAAATAAATGAATAAAATATGTATAGCAAGTATTTAAAACATACTTTGTACTATTGCTTACTTTAAATTGGTAATTAATAAGTATGAGGAAAAGGAAGACATATTGCTTTCTCTCGTACTCCTTAGTTTTGGGGGGCAATTTTTGGCCTCGAAGCACTTGCTATCATACCATCATTTCAGCAACAAAGCTTGCTTCTTATATATTAGAAAATAAATGGATCTCTTATAACCCGAATAGCGAAAAGAGGTGAGTACTTGGGAAGTCGGAGCCATTAAGAGGCGTACCCCTCCCTGAACTTGCCCCTTCCCCCAAAGAAGATTTCTCCGGTGTCGCTGAAATGGATCCAAGATGAAGCTCCAATGACACTAAATGTTGGGGAATGGAGGGCGCATTCAAAGGCGCCAGAAATAAGTAAAATTGGAAGTGTGAAAATGAATGAGGTAGCGAGCAACAAAAGGATGTCGATGGCTAAGATGTATAGATGCACCTTCTACTTCAGCAAGATGTACGGCTGGCAAAGACTATAAAATCGCACCTCAACTCTGTTCTCTGTTTAGGTCTTTCAGTTAGCGAAGGAGATAGAAATAGTGAGAGAGAGAAAGAGAGAGAGAGAGAGAGAGAGAGAGAGAGAGAGAGAGAGAGAGAGAGAGGTCTCTGTTTGCTGTGGCCTGGCTACGAATGCATTGTGTATACAAAAGGAATTGAGGTTAAAATGTCAGGTAGTATGTACATATAGCGGAACTCTGAGATTTGAGTGGAGTGCGAATTTTAATGAAATTGAAAGATTTTATGAAAGTTTTTTGTTAAATTATGTTCATAATGTTTAAATTGTTTTTTGCACAAAATTGTAGTGTTCCATGTACAGGGTGTCCCCAAATTTTAATTTGTTGTTGAATCCTTTTCAGAACCCTTTAATAATGAACACAGAAGAGCTGATTTTTGTTGTGATCACTCGTATTAGAGGAGCAAAAAGTTAAAAAGAAAGTTTAGAAAAACAGGACATACAGCCAACGCGATCCGTTCACTTGTTAACAAATGTAAAGAACCGGATCCATACATGACGAGAAAGGAAGAGAAGGGAAAATGTCTAATCCAGACAAGACTGAACAAATTCGACAATTGTTTGAAAATGAACCAAGAACTTCAGTGAGAAAGGTCAATCAGAGGCTTAATATGCCCAAAGCAACAGTCCACTGAGTGTTGCGTCCAACACCTATGAAAAACCCTTATCACATTCAATTACTGCACTACCTTAATGAAGAAGATTATCCAAATCTAGCAGCAAGGTGCACAGAATTTGTAGATCAAATTGAAAATGAAAACCTATTCGATAACATCTTAATCAGTGATGAATCGACTTTCCACACAGGTGGTAAAGTTAATCAATACAGTTGTTGTATCTGGGCAAATGAAAGACCAAGTGGTATCATGGAATGAAAAAGAGACTCACCAAAAGTTAACGTGTGGCTTGGAATAACCAAATTTAAAATTTATGACCCATTCTTTTTTCATGAAGCATCTGTGACAGACAACAACTACCTTGATATGCTCCAACAGTTTTTAGAACCACCTTGTTGATGATAGCATTGTTGATAGTCTCGTGTTTCAACAAGATGGTGAACCTTGTCATAATGCTCTAATTGTCCGAAATTAGTTGAACAGTCGCTGTCCAAATCGATGGATTGGACGTGGAGGAGCTAGACTTTGGCCTCCGCTTTCTCCAGATTTAACAAAAGTCTATCGGCAAAAACTTAGTTATTTAACTGAACTTAAAGAACGCATACTTTCACCAATGCTGAATATGAGTCAAGAAATGATCCACAATGTTTTTCACAGAGCTAAAGATCGATTTAAAATTGGCAGAGCTACGGACGGAGCACATGTTGAATAATTTAAATAAAGTTTTCTTTTTTGTTTTCTTTTTGTGATCATAATTGAGCCGGAAAAATAAACATCGTTTTTACCTTTTTAATATCCATTAAGAAAGGATTATGAAAAAGATTGAAAAACAAAATTAAGATTTTGGGACACCCTGTACATAAAACACTACAATTTTATGCAGAACACAATTTGAACATATTGAACATAATTCAACAAGAATTTTTTATAAAAGTTTTCAATTTAATCAAAATACACACTCAATTTTGGGACACCCGGTTATTTTAGTGATTTTAAAGTAGATGAAGGCATAAAAGACTGAAAATCTGATGTACTCAATAGTGGAAGATATGGATAGTAGTAGAAGATAGATGATAAAAGGGGTAAGAAGAGTTTATCCTAGTTTGAGGGACATCGCAGGCATTTGATTACTTTTGATTACTCATTTTTTCCTTTTTGTTCGTTTTATTCTGTTATTGTTGACTTGTCTGTTTGTTTATGTATGTGTTATTCTTTATATTCTTATGTGTATTTGTCTCCTTGATTTGTTTATTTAGTCTTCGTGTATTCTTGAGCTTTTGAGCCTTTATTAGTCATCCAATATAGTGTTTTACCTCATGTTTTGTCCTGGTTGTATTTGTTTGTTTTTCATTAGTTGTGATTATAAATGCTGTCTTACATTTGTTGTGTCGTTACCCTTTGTTTATGTGTATAGTGGTGTAGTGTTCTCTTCGGTGCAGAGTCTAGTGCTTGGGAAAAGTCGATTTCGGACGACTTTCTTACGCAATCTGGCAAGGATGTTTAAGTTGCCACCTGTTCTTCTTAGCTCTGGGATGACATCATTGGCCAATGTTGACCAGACCCATTTGGCCAATTTCTGCGAGGCGACATTAATGGACTACAGACGTTGTCTGCGGTGCAGGTCCCTTTACCGAATATACTCTCTCTGTCTGGTTTTGTTGATGCATAGGGATGCAGAATTCCGCACTCGCTGGAGCCTCCTCATAGAGATCTTACTGGCCGCTTGAGTCACTACTGCAGGGTAGATCACCTTATCCCGGGTGAACATCAGGTATAATTTCCTGATATTAGCTGAGCTAAGATTTCTAAACCTATATAACTTAGATTTTTCTCTCTTCGCCTTATCCTGCCTCTCCTTGTAGTCTCTCAAGTAACCGTGGTCGGGGATGTTTAGGCCTAGGATGGTGCCCTGGGCGGAGTAGCCGTATCTTCCCCTATCTATTACAATGGGTCACGTCGACTTGCGGCTCAGCGAAAGGATCTTAAATTTCTCCCTATTGTCTGATTTTCCATCTTCTCTCATATTTGTTGATGTTAGAGATCTCTGCTACAGTGTTGTCACCTGATCAATTACTAGAAACGATCTGCGAGACGTCATCTGCGTACTGCAGATACATCGTGATCCTGTATATTTGAGTAGGGAGGTCGATGGTGAAGACCAGGTAAAGCAGAGAACTTGTTCCCTTTTGGAATGAAGATGATTTTAACCATTTTATACCCGTCTGGAAAGTAGTCTGTATTCAGGGATTCGTCATAATGTTCACCATGCCCTGAATAATTTGCCTTCCGTGGGGCATTCACTAGGTTGTTCTTCCTGAGCCCAGACCAACCCGAAGCCATTTGTTTGAAGGACCTTATGGTGTTCATGGTCTCTTCAATGGTAATGGGGCGCCCGTGGTTAACAATCTCTCTTTCTCTAGATACTTGCAGGTCTTAGTGGGTCCTCTGTATCATCGATCCGAGGTCTTCGAGCTTAGCTGTCTCATTCTAGCTACCCTTTTCTGGTTTGAGCCTTTCCTACTGAATTCTTCGTAGATCTTCTTGTTTTCCCTGGCGATTTCCCCCATTTTGTCCGTCCACCTAGGCTATGGAAACATTTTGTACGAGGTTCTGGGGACGTATCTTTCGTCTGCTTGAGTGAAGAGATCAGTGATCTTATCAATCTCCTCATCAATTTCTTCGAAATTTGCATCACCCAGGTCAGCTGGCTGATAGTTGCTTACCATTTCTCTGTACTGCTCCCAGTTAGCTTTTGCCTAATTTTTCCTAAGTGTGACGGGCTTGAGCATTGGCGCTAGCGATATGGTGGTGATGATAGGAATATTATCGCTCAGAACCACTGGGCCTGGTGCGTTGACGATGTTAAAGGGGAATTCTGGACTTGCCAACATAATGTCTGGTTTTGTCGCCGAACACTCTGTTAGGTTGTTTGGAAAGTCTGGTCCGACTCATTGGTATATATTTCTTTCGAATAGTAGTTCCAGGTTCCTTTCCCTTTGGTCGACGCGCGTGTAGACAGATGCACGGCATCTGTCGTTTAAGTCTCTTCCTAGCAACGCTAGCCTTCTGTGCCCGAAGTGAGTGAAGAGGTTGTTGATCGCTAGGTATTGGCGCTTGGGCGGCTGGTAGGCTGCCGCTACAGTTAGGCCTCCAATTAGGGTCGTGACCTCGACAGCCACGAATGATTATTCTAAGTCCGATAACATTTTGAACTTTAAGTTTTTTTCTGATCGCGATGGCTGAGTTATCAAATTGTTCTTGTTGGTGGTTCTTCTGTATGCATTATATTGTGTCCGCGTTCGTGTTTACGCCATGTTCTGACATGATGATGATGTCCAGGTCCACTTTACGGAACATATTACCGTAAGGAATGGACTTTCCTTATCATCTATCCACATTCAGTGTGAGTATCATTAAAGTGTTGTTAATGTTCTCCATTATTTTCTTGTTCTTGAGTGTCTTTGTACTTTTAGTAAGTCTTATTAACTGTTTTGGATTTTGCCGTTCCGGATCTTTTGTATTCGGCATTACTTAGGGCGATGCGAGAATCTTTGTGCACTTTTACTTTTCCTTCGTGGATAGCTTGTTCAATATCTGATTTTGATTCTGTTGCTGAGTAGGTCCATTTGTATGTTTTATCCCGAATTACCCGATATATCTCCTTAAGAGCGAGTTTCCCTGGGTATGGGGTCTGCTCAGTTGTAATTATCTTGAGGTCAATCTCCTCTCCATCGTCCTTGTAAGTACACCTCGAGGTCTTCGACCTAATCCTTGAGCTACGGGCCTCTTTGTAGCCTTGTTTTCGACCTCCTCAGCATCAAGTTATAAAGATGATAATCTCGTGAGATTGCCCTCTGCCTGATTAATCCTTCTTGCTGCTTTCTTCTCCTTCTTCTTTCGGCGCCATGAACCTCCAATCTTGGGTCTTTCCTGTTGGTCCTAATTTTTCCAGTCGTGGCCTCAGCTGCTTTCTTAGTGCCTCTGGATTTTTCCTCTGGGGGAAATGGTGTCGCCGGTGTCTCTTGCGCATCCTTTGGCAGTAGTTGCAACTGTAGCACGTCTGCCGATGGTGGGTCATTCGGAAACGACATCTCTGACATAGCGTTTTTTTTCAGCATGAGATTGTTTACGTGTGCAAATAGGATACACGTAAGAATCTTTGCGGAATTATCGTTCTCCAGCTTTAGATATATTTTCGATCGTTGTTCTTCTAGAGTTCTGGCTGAGGTTGGTTTTTCGCTTGGGCGTAGGAGGTATTAGCCCTCCTCGTTTCCTCAGCTTTCTATTCGCTGTTTTTCCTTTTGATAATCTCCTTTGGGGAGAATAGGACATGGCTATCACCCTGTGGTTCAGCCTGCAGTTTGAGCACCGCTCTATCTGTGTCAAGTATTCTCCCCATCCATGGCCTTTCCCGCTGCACCTAAAACATGTTATAACTTGTTCTTTTCACTCTTTTGTGGGGTGGTGTTCGATTTTGAAACAGCGGAAGCAGATTTGAATGGGGGTGAACTCTACATTATCAATTTTCCCGCAGCTGATCTTTGCATTAAAGAATAGCAGTTCTCGTTCTTTGTCCTTTTGGGCAATAAGTGTCTCGCTGAATATTAACTTAAAGCCTTGTTGGTACTCTGTGTTGTCCCGTTTGTTCCGGAACTTCACCACCTTTGCTACTTTGGCCCACGAATGTTCTTTGGTATGTTGCTCGATCTAGGGGTCGAGCTGCCTATATATCACATTCAGATGTGCCTGGATCTGAGGCGGAGTGTTGGGCTGTATGTTTATTTCTTTTAGCACACGTTGTCCCTTCTCTTTAGTGAGTGTTTCTATATCCGTCTCTTTCTCGCAGATTGCAACATAACCGGCTGGGGTATCAATTAGTTTAGGGATAGCCACGCTTAGCTTTCCATAGACTGTTTAAAAAAACTTACCTGGATCCGACTTAGGCTGTCCATCTATGATCCTCAGGGGGAGTCTTGTGGGGTGGTGGGACGCAATTTTTTCTGTTTGCAGCCCCGCTGGCGGATGGTGCAAATCTTCCTTCACAAGATTCGGTTTTTCCTTGGGGGTGTTACACGGCCTTAATTGTTGTTATGTGTGCGTGTTTTTTTTACGTTTTTTTATAATTTTGTTTTCCGTGGGGATGAACGGAGACCCCCTCTCGCTACCTGCCGCCTAGATGGAAATGGAAACTGCCTTTTTAATGAATGCTATTGATGGATGAGATGAATCCGGGTGAAATCTTCTTTGGGATGTGATTGCATGGCGGACTTATTGATAACGCCGCCCTACCGAGCGTCTTTTAATCGTGACCTCATCCCAAAATACCATAGAGATGGTTGTAGGTCCTTCTATGGTCCTGGAAGAGGCCCCCACTTGGAGAAGCAGCAGAGGGAGCAGTCCGCCCCTTGTCCGGAAGAGTTTTTGACAGTGTTATAAGCTGTGGGCTACTCTTCAAACCAGATTCCTACAATGCCCCTAATTACGTAGAGGGGGTCTGGGGACTTAAGAAATCATCTGCCTAGGTGGGGCCACTGAAGAAAGGAAAGATGATGGTTAGTAAATGTGATAAGGTACACCAATATTGTATTCTCTTTCTTAAGATCTAGTTCTAAAATTAGAAACAAGATTTTCAGAGGCGTTTGGCAAAATATCCTAAGCCGTTGCCTCCTTTTCTAGATATGGAGATATGTTTTCCCAGGTATTTCTGATAAGAATTCCGAACAGTCAAAGAGTGAATTATGAATGAAATGAAATGAAAGGGAAAGTGGAGGAAAAAGATTTAGATCTCCGTGCCCCTCCTCCACACCCTGAAGAGTCCCTCCCGGAGGAGGGATCCGTTCGAGGGGCAGGGAGAAGCCCGGTTCCCCCGAGTTTCCCCTGCGCCCTCCTCCCTCTGGGCCTGAAGGCACCGAGGAAAAAGACCTTCGGAGCTCCGGAGAGAGGAAGGGGAAGGAGGGGAAGAAGAAAGAAGTGAGGATAGGACAGACTAAAATAAAGTCAAAGGCTTGAAACTTGACCAAGTTGGACTGTGGAACTGCTTAACGTGAGACCCGGACCACGGTGTATTTTAAGTTTTCCTACCTTTTACTTGCTATTATTTGCTCTACCTGTCCCTGGTGTTAGTGTTTGGCCCATCTTGGGATAGCAGTAAAGGAAGAAGGTGATTGAAGTGGAAGGAAGTGGAGGTTTGCAGAGAGGTGCAAGTTGCATGGAGGTCACGCTAATCTCTATACCAAAAATTAATTTTAGAGTTAAGTTCGAAATAAGTTAGAGTGAAAGTGTGTCTGTTTGTTTATTTCAGTGATTGTTTTGTTATATGTTATGTGTGTATGAGATAGGCGTTTAAACCGTTGTTAGCGTTATTTGTTTTCCTGCTATGTTAATAACTCGAGTTTCGATGATTTTTGTAGCATAATTCTCGTGTTTGTATCTGTTGTGTGGGCTCATGTTATTTATTTGTTTATTTTTTCTTTATTCATATTGTTTTTCCTTTTTCGTTTATTTGCACTTTATGGTTAGTTTTGTCATTCGTTGTGTGTTCAAATTCAATCCGGTGAGTTTGTCATTATTCGGGAACTTTTTGTCACAATCGGGTTTCCTTATTTAGTTTACACGTAAATCTCCTCCTCTTCCTGTTGGTCCGCTTTGTTTTTAGCACTAGAAAACAGCATATATTGTCTCCATCTTGCCCCTTGTGCTATTTGATTATTTAGTTTCTTTCCTATTTCTTCTTGAGATTTTCTATGATTTTTTGGTTCTTTTTTCAATTATTTTGTTTAATGGTTTTATTTTCACTTCGATGTGTAAGTCTCTTTGTTTTTTCCTCTCAAATCGTCAAGTGTTCGTAATTATGTATACTGCCTTATTCTGTATACGTTGCATTCTTGTTAGATTGCTTCTTGAAACCGTATATATGGCAATTGTTAGGTATATCAAAGTAGGCTGTATCATGGCCTGGTAGATCTTTTTCTTATTTTTCATGTTTAGATTTCTTAAACTGTAGAGTAAAGTTAGCATGCCTCGTGCTTTGTTTATTTTTCCGGTCACGTGTTTCTTGTAACCATTTTTGCTGATAGTTAGGCCTAAAATCTTACCTTCTCTGTTATAACTGTATCGCTCTCCATCTACGTAAACGTCAGATAGTTTTCTGCGATACGTAGATATAATTTTAAATTTATCTTTATTCGTTTTAATTTTCCATTTGCGTTTATACTCGTTTAGATTTTCTATTTCTGTTGCCGTTACTCTAGGCCTGCATCTGAGGGTTTCGATAAACACGGAATTAATTGAGTGAAATCATCTGCGTATTGTATGTTCACACAGCCCTCGTTCCTGGGTGGGGCAATGTCTGAGATATACACTGAGAAGAGCGAAGGACTTAAACACTCTCCCTGAGCGAGGCCCGCATTAAGCTTGAATATTTCACTTTGGTAATACTCTGTGTTTACGTATGCATATCTTTCCATGTCGTAGTCGCATAATATTCTTTCCAAATTGTTGTTCATTTCCGATTAAGAATTTTATGTTGTATGCCTCTTTGCCACACTTTATCCAATGCTTTTGCTACGTCCCGGCATACAATGTCCAAACTGCATTTCTCTCCTTTCACTTTGCTTATTTTTTCTGCAATCACGCTGGGGGCCATCTCCGTATTCCTGTTCTTTCTGAAGCCGAATTGTTGATGGTTTCAGAGATTGTTTTCTATGAGATATTCATTTAATCTTGTGCTCAGGTTTTTTTCAAACACCTTCCCGATGAAGTCGAGAAAGGATATAGGTTGGAGGCTATCTTTAACTCATCGGGAGAGTATCCCCTGTTTATACAGGCGTTAAACAGGTCCCCTATCCCTTCGAGTATATTACCCGGTGCCTCTATATAGTTTTTCTTCTGGTGAGGTCCGATTTTCCAGGGGTATTTTGTTTAAAATTCGATATGGTATTCTTTAATTCTTCGAATGTGATTTTGGCGTTAAATCTATCATTCACATACCGTTTCTCTTCTACGTAGTGATAGGGAAAGTCCTCTCAATCCTTTCATTTAGTTCGTCAATTATTTGGTTTTCGAAGTCTATATCGTAGTTTTCGTTTTCCTCTTCGCCAATGATTAAAACTCCATTCAAGTGTTCCCTGAACAATTTTTCAATCTCGCGTTCATCTTCGAATAATTTCCCGTTTCTGTCCTTAAATTTATTTTCTCTTTACTTTTAGTATTTCCCATTCTTTTTATCTTTATCCAAAATGCTCCGGGCAATAGCTCGTGGTCAATATTTCGAACGGATATATCCCAGTATTCTCTTTGTTATTCCGTTATTGCGCTTAGTAGTTCCCGCTTCTTCGTTCTCAGATTGCGGTATTTTGCCCTTGACGTTCCGTTTATTATTATGTCCTCGTTTATCGCTTTTATTTCTGCATTAGTTTTCATTTCCTTTGTCCATATAAAGTGTTCAACTGGTTTGTATGTTTTTCTAGGTATTGCATTGTCGCCAGCTGTTTGTATTCGCTTCTTTATTTTTTTCCAACTCGCCGTCGATTTCTTCCAAAGTAGCTTTATTGAGTCTGTTTAGTGCGTACCTATTCAATTCTTGTTTGTATTTTTCCAGTCTGCTCTATGGTATGCCTTCCATTTTTTAGCGGGTATTTGTATTGGTTGCTGATTCACGGTGAGTAGTGTTGCTGTGTCGTCGCTGTAGATAACATCTACAAGTTCCATGTGTTAGATAAAAGGAATGTTATTGTTTCCTAGGAAGATGTCTGGATTTGTTACTGTTCTGTCCTCAATTAGCATTGGGTACTTTGGTCCTAGTCTTCTATTATCCATCTGTCTATTCGAGCTTGTAGGTCTTTCCCTGTTTGGTTTCTGTTCCTCTATCCTGTGTAGGTGCATCTTGCGTTCAGGTCTCCCCAAAACAAAGTTGGAAGTCTATTGTTAAATATTCTCACAGAGTTATTTATTGGGAGTCCCGGTCGTCGCCGTGGTTGGTATCTCGTAGCAATTATTATATTGGTTAATTCCATTTTGACCTCAATTGCGAGGTAAGACTCGGTTAGTCCTTGTTTTGTTTTGTACTCTATTCCTTTCTTTATTGCTATTGCTGCTCCGTCGTGTTATTTCTTTGTATGATTAGAAGCTACATATTACGTCATAGTTCCCTATTTACAACTTGTACTTCTCGAAGATAATTCCGTGATCTGATATTAGAATTAGGTCGGAATCTATTTTCCTGAATATATTTTCGTATGTGTTTTCTTTATCTTTCCATCCGTTCGTATTTGTCTGTAGAATTCTTAATTTTCTCTTCTCCATTTTGTCTATTGGCTATTTAGCGGTTCTTCTTTTATAGGAAGGGGGGGTTTTTACGATTATTTACTTGTACCTTTTCTTGTGGTTCTTCATTTCCTTACTGTTCTCGCCGAGATTTGGCTGTTTTTCATCTCAAATTTCGCAGCTGCTGTTTCCGGTATTGTGTCGCGCGGTGAGGCATCTTTGGTCGATTTCCTTTTTTGCTTTTTGTTTTTACACTTACTTTCTTTTGTGATTTTTTTATTCTTCTCTTCGGTACTACTCTCTGATTCTGTTTTTTTTGCTCTCTGTGTCCTCTTCTTGTTCTGATTCGCTATCATTTATTTTCGTTTCTTCAATGAGTGTCTCTTTCGTGTCCTCAGAGATTTTAATGTTGTTATGGCCGATGAATCAATGTCCTTAGGGAATTTCATTGGTTCCAGCCCGTTTTCCTTGAGCATAGAGTTCAACGTTGTGACATATGTGTTCGGCTGTGCAATATTCATGATGACTGAGTGGAGAATATACGTCAGCAGTTTTACGTTTAGAGTCCCGTCGATTGTAACCTGAGTGGTTTCGCCGTTAGGTTTAGCTGGTGCTGATGAACATGTGGAATTTCGTGAAGCATCTATTCGTTGGTGGATTTCAGTTTCTTTTCTCCCTCTAATTTATTTTCTCTTCGGGCATGACATATCCATTGTTCTATCGCTTCCTCAAAAATTTACACATTTTTTAATATTATTTGAGCAGTTTCTCTATGAAGGGGGGCCGCTGCACTCCGAATATATCTCTTCCTTTGGGGGAAGTTGGCAATTATGTGATCTTCAATCTTATAACACGAAGCAAATTCGAATATTGTGGTACTGATTCCGTTGAATATTGCTCGTGGAGATTCTAATACTGTAAGCGAGAAGGCAATTTATAATGCTTCTGTGGCAAACTCTGTACACTCGCACACAAATTTAAAAACATAGGTGTGCTCTCTGAATTTAATTATGTCGTGACTCTTCAGCCATGAATGTTGCTCTTGTAGCTCTTGCCTTAATTCCTGAGGCGTATGTTCTCAAATCCGAGACTCAATTTTACTGCAGACGATACTTCGATTCGCGATTATCTGTAGAGTTACATTTGCTTCTAGGTCTATTTTAAGTAGGGCGATCGTGCCCGCAGATGCAAGTAGTAGTTCGACGTCATTGTTACCAGCACAAATTACTAAGGATCCATTCGGCTTCTCGATGCATTTGATAAGTGCAATTTATAAACCCTTGAACTGTCTTTGGGTGACTTCTTGGGGTTTCCTACACTTAAGTTCGGTATAAATCGGAGAGGAGGTCTCTTAATGAAATCTAGCGGGTCCATTATCTTAACTCATACCTCCTTTCGGGTGCGACGTTGTGAGGGTATGGAACGTACATACTCACATGCCGCCAGACAATCGTGGGAACGAAAGAAATTTGTCGTTTGAGTTGACCTTCGTCTCCTCTCTCTCTCTCCCCACCCTTCCTTCAACTGGCGACAGGAAGTCGGACGAAAGAACGTCTATCTCACAAAAAAGCTTAAATCTTATTTGCTTTCTTTATGATACCATGGAGATTGTCCAGAGTGCGCTGCGATAAGCGAATTGTAGTGAATGGGATCTCTCTCTCGATTTCCCACAATCCGCGATATAAATAACATCGCCGTTTACCTCTCTAGAGCGGGGGCCCAAATCTACTCGCGTAATCCTCACGTTGAACGAGAGTCGTTGCCGTAACGTATCGACTACCAACGCACCGTTGGGTCAACTTGGTCGCTGTCTCAAAGTGTTCCTGGAAGTAAATCCCGCCACGCAGAGTCTGTGACTAGAACAGTAGGCAAATAGACGAGAAAGGACCGAGTGAAGAGTGAGTGGAGGATAATGTGTATGATAGGGGTTCATACAGAGGGTGTGATGTGAGGGTGCGTACCGGGAGCCTTTAAACCAGGCATTATTCCTAACTGGGGTGGATGCGAGAGTGCATTGCACCCCATCGCTATGAAGGGCGTGGACAAAATGATGGGCGTCCTCGTGTTTAATAAGGCATAAGGAAGGGCGAGGGTGGTGGTGTTGCGCGTCAACCACACTTGTGGGAAACTTGGTTGAATTTGAATTCTTGAATTGTACCAATTCCCTTCTTTGTCTGGTCATTGGTGCCATCATATGGTAGCAATTTAGTCGATAGTTACGTATAATGCAAATCCCCCTCCTTGTCGGCTTCCTTGGCCCATAACTATGTAATTAAATGTAGCTCATGATTGGCATTTCTATGTAAATAAAATGCAGATTGCGATGGAGGTCCTCGAAAAGGCAGAGATGAAAGATCGTTTTCCTCTATTATAAAAGTTTGGAGATTGGAATAAGGCTTTTAAAATGTCCCGCCCCCGTTGGAAGAAGGCATCTCGTTTGGACCCCGCTCGCCTCGGGTCTCAGAGACCCGCGAGAAACCAGGGTCAAAATCCTGACGCATTCCCGCCGCGCATTTTAGGTTCCGATCGAATAGGATCAATCGACCAAGCACATCTGGGTCGCTATTTTGGCAAATTCACCTCTAAATTTAATTGAAAAAAATCTGGTCTTTTTTTAGCACATTTATTGTTGCTCGCACATCTCCCTCACTGCTCCATTCGAGAAGATTCAACATCTGCTTCTTGAGATAATGATAGTAGGGTGAATGGGTCGGTGATTCCTTTCCTGTTATTCTATGCTATGAACAATTTAGATTCCCGGAGGAATTAATCTATTGTCGGGGAGTCCTATAGTAAAAAACACTTTCAAATGCTAGCAATTTTTTTCACACGGGTCAAATACATATTTGCTCATTAAGCCCAAATTATTGCAGCTTTTTGTCCTTTGGAGGGCTTAATGACTTTCTGGGAATTGTAAAAGACTGAAATTTCTTTCAAATAGTAACATTTAAGCTAATGAACTGTATTTCACCCTTTCTCAACACTTATTTTCTCAACTCCTTATTTACTGCACAGTCCGTGTTCTTTGCCGATGATGATGACGTAGATGCTTGAACGTGCTCCTGGTTTAAGGGTACTACTTTAAACAGCGTAGCTGTCGTTGTGTTCATTCCAGGAAAATTCTACAAGTGCCCAGTAGGCGTGTATAGGCGGAAGGATAATGATCGAGGGGAGGAGGAGCCCTGGAGAAGGTGTGGCTGCTACGCGGCCTTAAATGACTCATTTATTTATTTCATTCTTTATTTCCCCTCACCTTTTTCTCTTCTTCGCAGAGGTGAGGCAATTAATGATGGCCAAGGAAAACAAATGTATAGATTTAGAAGACTAAAGTATCATAAAACAAGGAACGGGAAAAGTGTGCTATGGAAATTTCTGAATTAGGGGGATAATTGTCATTAAATGATATAGATATAAACGGATAGATATCTGCAAAGTGGCTAATAACATTTTGGTGTTGCAAAAGGGTTGAAGAAGATCCTAGAACTATGAACATCCAAGATCCACCTTGTTTGAACTAATCATGGTCAGTACGCAACGTGACGACAGGTATTTTGCGTTGCATGAGCCTTCGAGATCGTAAGTTATCGCAGTACAGCTGCAACCTGAATAGACAGATGACTGACAGGTTAATGCAAGAGTCAGAACAGTAGGTCGCCAACTACTTTCAAAAAGCCTTAAATCATGTAAAGCCCGCTAGAAGCGGCTAATCAACCTCCAGCAGCAGCAACGTCGACTGGCCCAACGAGTCCGCCTCCCAGTTTTTCTCAATCCAAGTCAAAGTTAAAGTCCGCTAGAGGGAAGAGGATCAGAGGAATCGAGAGTGCATTTTGCCAACATTAAATCATGTTGGCCGCTTTTTAATGGCATGAGCGTGCATGTGAAGTTCATGGGTGGGTCGTCTTACTCTTAGTGATGGCACCATGAATTCACAGAGACACTAAGCTATCTTGAGTGATTACAAGCTTCCTTCAGCCAGATCCCTCTACAGAAGTGCCCAGAATGTTATTTCCAGCAGGAAAATGCCCCATGTCACCGGTTTGTGCCAACCATATAGTGGTTCTTCCGGGAAAATAATATCATTGTGATCTACTGGCCACCTCAGTATCTGGATCTGACTCCACTGGAGAACATCTTACAGGATCTGAAAGTGACCGCAAGACGTCGTCAGTCAGTCTTAAATGAGCAACTGAAGATAGTCCTCACCGTCGAGTGGACCAGCATCGCACTCTACAGGTTTGGCATCCTTGTAGAGAGCAGCCTTGAAGAATTGATGCTCTAATTACTGACAAGGAACTCTCGACACGCTACTCTGATTCACGTATATGTTGCTGATTTTACATGTTTTAATTAATTTTGCCTTTTGTTCATTCTTGTAGATAGTTTAGGGCATATATAAGTTATTGCTTTTATTCCTTATTATTTCACTGTAATGTTCATATTGATATGCAATTAAAAACTTTACTAACCAGCATTTATCGAAATTCCTAAAACATCCTAAAACTTTTGGCCGTGCCATTTGGAGAGACAGGGATGAATGATTCAGAATTAAATTTACGATAAAAGCGAGATATCCTTAAGGATTGAATCTCGGGGAGTCAAGAGCGGCAATCTAGTCAACAGGAACCATTTAATCAAGAGAAACCATTAAAAAGAAACTTGTGTTAGTATCGAATAGCAAACCTTGTTGATTTTATAGATGGTTTAATCGTAAATTCATCAAATAATGCATCGTCTCGTGATGATTCTTGAAGGGGTGCTGAGTGACGACTTGAGCCGTGTACTGATCGAAGTCGTTAAAACACTTAAGGACTTCACTAGCATAAAGTGCTAGTTTTTATTTGAGTTAGATAACTAAATGACCACTAGAAATAATAGCTTCTTTCTTAGTAACAAAATATTTAACACTGCGATATCGAAGAACTTTATCTCGTACATAATTACGCAGATATTAAATTATTTACCCTCACAAGTCATTGCAATTAGTTCATCAATATTTTTTAGAAAAGAAAAGATATTAATTTATAATTATTATAAAAAGTAATTAACAGAGCGGACTATAAAGATTTAATCCCCTCTTTCGGTTCACTCTGATCTTCTCTCTCACCTCTTTTTATTTCCTTGGAATGACCTCTGGTGGATATTAGTGTCTTTGCTAGTTTTTAATTCCTTGTATTATCTTCTTTGAAACTCCTGGGGGAAACGGAGCAGGGGGTGTGCCTTTCCTTAAAGTATCAGCTGTAGAATTCTACAACCCCCCTCATTGTGAGTTTAATTAAGGGGAGGTTTGTGATGCATTGATTAAGCGGGAGTAGCGATATCATAGAATAATCCATCACATGGAGTAACTCGCCGATAAAAAGAAGGAGCAAAGAGCCAATAAATGGTGTCAGAGAGGGCAAACGAGAGGCGGAAACACTCCCTTCAGGTCTTCTGTCGTATGATCTCGATATCCGCAGGCAAAAGAAAGTCCAATTCAATTCCAAACACTTTGGAATAGTACTTCCTCTTTAGCGGATAATCCCTTGGATTTTGTTTGTATTTATCCTTAATTATAAAAGGCTAAAACGAAATGACGGATTTGAACGAAGATGGAAAATTGGCTCATCCGCGAAATTCCCGAGCTTAAATATTTGTTCCGTGGACCTAATTCTCTTCGCCGCCTATCAAGGCTCTAATGGGACTGGACAGCTTCGCGAACTTATCAAACCAACGAAAAGGAAACATGGCCTCTTTGGTTGTAGCTATTTGCTCAACTATGTTCTTTAAGGCAATGAAATATATACACAAGCATTGATCTTCAACAAAGGAATTGAAAAAACAAAGAACGGTAATGTGTTCGAGTGCACTGCATCGTTTGCAGTTTAGCTTTCTACCCTTAATGCCACCACCTCTTATTATCCTTCTGAAAATGTTTTTTTTACACAAAATATTCCTCCCTTTTCTCTTCACTTTACTGGAAATGAAAGGAAGCGAGTAATAAAGGAAATTCATCTCCTTATCCTTAAATATGGGTCTTCTTAAGTAAGAAATTATGATACATACAAACGTAAAGTTTGCATTGCGGGGAAACACCTTGCAAAGTCATGGGCGGTGTAGAGTACACTACTTCGTTCCCGCCATAAAGGAAGAAGAATTATCGAGTATTACAAGATAAAAAAAAATATCTGAAATAGTTATTTTTTACTTCGAAATAACTGAAATGGTGTGATGATCTTAAAGAATTTTCCAAGGAAGCAAATTTGAGAAAAACTAAGAGCATTTTCCGTGATAAATGCAAAGAAGCAAGATTTTGCATCGCCTAAACCAAGTCAAAAGTTTTATCCTTCTAACGAGGAATTCAGGGACGTAGAAACAGCCTCGGATCTTTTCTGTTTTGCTAGCAAAAAAATATTAGCTTTGTTTCAACCTGAAATTCGACTTCACCAAAGATTATAGCTGTGAATAAAGTCGAATAAGTCAATAATTGAGTGTCATTAACGTATACAAGATGGTAATTACAATATGTTTCCTTGAATTACCTTAATTATATAGGCTCTCTTTAAAAAAACTCTCAAATAAGTCCTTTCTTTTTGGTCTAGCCAGAAATTTCAGAAACAATCGTCTCTTTTAAACTCTCCAAACTGAGAAAATGACACCATTGTTTTCATTACCCACCAAAGAGAAACGCCGGTTTCCTAAACGACACCATCATTTGCAACGTGAATTTGCGACTGAGGAGATAAATTTTGCCGCTGTTTACGTCATAAGACTAGCCTCTAGCCGAGAGCCGGTGCTTTTTTAATATTGTGTTTTATTTACGTCCGTTCTAACGAAATATGACTTCCCAATCCAAACAAGTGTAATTTGTTCGTTTGCGTTTGATATAAAGTGAAGCCCATACGAACGGCTCGGGAACATTCTTTATTCATTTCTTGGCCGTGTCATGATTTAGTGGCCTTATTAAGAATTAGAATTAGAAACCATATTATAAAAGTGGTCAAAATTTTAAATATTTTATAGTTGAAACAAATAAGCAGAGAACATTGCCAATTTGCACCCTCTTTCTCACTCTCTTTCTAACTCTTTCAGAAAGGTTTATGTCTCCTTCTCTCTCATTAACTGTTCAATAAAGTTTTGCCTGAGATTTGAGCTTTTAAATCCGATTTTCCTTAAACTATCTTCGAATCTCATTTGAACGATTTTCTGTCTATTTGCTTCACTAACAGTGGTTCGAGTTTCATAAATGAATTAATTAAATGTCAGTGGGAAAATTTAAAATTGACACGCCCAAGAAAGTTATGCTTACCTTTTAATGAAAGTTAATTCTGATCATTTCCCGTATAGCTCACCTGGAGAATAAGGAGCTGTAGCCATTATGCCGAACACAACTTCTGAGAAAACTTATCCGAAAACGAATGGCAAATTTTAAACTTTCAATCAGCCCCACCACCCAGGTTTTGGGGGAAGATGGGATCAGAGGTTTATCTTCTATTTTCAATGGAGGCTAAGCACTTTTTAGAAAATAACAAAGATCCCTTTTCCTCAAACAGCGACTTCCTATGCAGCGTATGAATTGTAGGAGATTTTCTTTTGCTCACAAACCTTGAGACGGCTGCAAATGTTTCGGCTACATGAGCTTTATTGACTTAGGGCGAAAAATAGGCGCTTTTCTTTCTGGAAATCATAAGGGATACAACGAAATTGGTATCGACAACTGGATTCAAGTTGTAAATAGAAACTAAATGAATTAATCGAAGAACCCAAAAGTGGCGGCATAATCTCGCTCTTCATTTAATTTACGAGGGAGAGAAGAAAGGCGAGTAGATAGAGTTAGCAGCGGCGAGTAGATAGAAATAGTAGCTACAAACGAGATTAACGTAGAATTCCTTGAAACAACATACGAAGAGGGGTCGATGTATTTGTACATATAAAGTATGCTTGTATGAAATAAAGGGAAGAAAAGAAAGAGAGAAACCAGAGCACAGAAAGGGGAATCTCTATCAAATGTATTTCACAAATGGAGTCCCCGAAAAATATGTCTTCAACATATATGATTTCCTATGTTTTTTGGTAAACAAAAATATTGAATCGATTGGGGCAAAGTAATCCTTTTATAGGTTCCTCTTATAGTGCTTCAACCATATAAACAGCATCTTTTGCTTTTCAGGAAATAAATCTGCCTTCCTCCACTAAATACTAAGCGATTTATTACTTCAATTAATTCTTTTCTCAAAATTTAAGATTGAGAGACATTTAAAATATGTTGGGGTTTTCTTGTATCTCAGAATAACAAAAGTTATCTATTAACGGATATCAAAATATAACTAAAGATACTCACTCCTATGTGATACTAAGACGAAATTTACACTCATATATTTACAGTAAGATAAGATCGACTGATTTAATTCCACTCCATTTTGAAGAAAATGAAGATAGTCCACCCTATGTTAAACTATGTTGATTGTTATGAGCATAGGCACTAAAGGAAGTATTTTGTTCAATATCAAACTATAAACTACCATGAAGTGTGTTCAATTTCTAAATAATTGGGAAAAGTTCTTTTAAATCAAGTTCCGTTTAATTCTAGCTACAATCATATATACGATAACGTGTCTAACTCCATCTAATTCCGCCTAATGAAGAAATTACACCACAGGATTAAATAATGAAGATAATACACTAAATTTTAAAGTAACTGAAGAAACTGCACCCTAATTATCTCGAAGATGGACTATGATCACTTTATCCCTAATTTATCTTCTTAGCTTGGTAAGAGGTGCCTTAGAGTAATTATGTATATTTGGTACGTTTTGTGTGTGCCAGCTTGAGAAAATAAAAGAACCACTTGGCTCTCTAAATATATGTAAAATAATCCTAGTAATTAAATAATGTATATTGTCTAGTTCATATTGTCTACCAATATTTTGATGACTGTTACCACGGAAAAATATTTATGGTAACTTGTTAAAGGTGAAAAATTATGTTAACTTGTTTAATGGGAATGAACTTCTCTTTCTGATTCGGACAGGAAAAAGGTGTAAAGCTTGAATGATGGGAAAACAGCGCCATTGTCACCACACCTAATTCCTTCTTAAGAAACGAAAAGCTCTTCTTTCCCGCAGGAATAATTCCACATGATGACGAAAAGTTCAAAGCCGCCAAGAAACTGAAATACGTTTTTAAAATTGATCGTTGCTTATAATTGATATAATTGTAGTGTAGGTTGTGGACAGACATTTAAACTCCTAATTGAGCAAAGTAACTTGAGTGAGTGAAATGGGAAGTCATTGTTGAGGTGCAACAAGAGGAACGACTTGAGAAGAGAGGGTACAAGGCTGTATGCAAGAAGTCTCAGGTAATGTTAAGGTGCCATCCAGCAAAGCATGGTTGGATACATAATGGAAATGGCTAATAAAAGAGGAGATTTAGAAAGTGGAATGTAGACGAAGGGGGAACGAGGGATTGAGCAAGGGGTGGGGTAGCATCAATCAAGATATTATTATTGGAAGATATTTATTCATTGAAGGAGTCAAGTTTTAAAGAGATTGAAATGGGTTAACCTTTTGAGAATTGAAGAATAGAAAATAAAAAAAAACTATAGGTTATTTGTGCTTCAACTTCAGCATTATGACAATGAGCTACAAGTATTTCACGATGCATATACAGGGTTTCCCTGATGTAGCTATTTCAATGATATCTTTTATAACTGACTTCTATTAATGTTTATCATGTTTATTATGTGTAAAAGTTTATAGTTTTATAATTCAAGCCGATTCCCTTCGTAGGGAAGAAGCTTTGACAATACGACTTTTGAAAAGGAGCTCCACTAGCGCAGTTAGGATGTGTGGTTGCGGTACCAATCTCTGTCTCTGCCTAATGATTCGGCATGGGGCACACTAGGGGACTCTCATAATCCAAAAAAGAAGAAATAGAAGACAACAACTCGCATAGATAGTAATAAGATAGTGAACTAAATAGCAGAATGATATAAAAAAGACAAAAGGGACACTAGGGACCTGGGTGGAGAGCAGCTCTCTGAAAAACAGTACATTTCGCACTGGAATCCATGCAGAACGGTAAGAAAATGAATCATGAGCATGTTTCTACACAGAACTTAAAAGAACGAACAATTCTAAAATCTACGAAATCTAAAAATGTGCAACATTTTCTCAATAGTACCAAAAGAGAAGCGAAAGTACAAAAATAAACAGAAACGTTCGTGCATAAACTATATGATGGCCAATTCCAGAGGCGAACCCTAAATGAAACAATAACGGACATTCAGAGAGAACAAATATTAGGCGTTCTTAGGCGGGACACTTGAAAGAATGACCACTGTGTGAAGGAAATCATATTTTTGTGTACTTATACTCTGCACCACCCTGTTCCTAGAGAGTTTAAATGTGCCCTCCTGACACCAAAATTTTGGTTAGATGAGGTTTGTTGAGTGAATAATTTTTCATCAAGAAGTTGTACACGACTAATTTTGTTCCTTTTTTTCTTACTGTCACTGTTTCACCCTTATTCTTTTTCCAAGACTGGTTAGACCCAGCTAGTAGTAACAGAGTTAATTAATCTATCTCAAAAACATAATTTGATGAAGGGGTATGAGTTAGCGCTCTCCTTAATCCACCTGTAGACACGCGGGATAGAAGCGACCGATGACGCGGCGATGGCACCGAGCGACAGAGGGTGCCTTCTCTGGGCGAAGAAATCGGATGGAATCGCCTCAGGAGGACGCGCGGCAGCCATCACCACGGAGGCAAGTGATAGCTAATATTCTGTGTTTACATCAGATACTTTACTAAATTTAGAAACATATTTATATAAAAAATGAGTTTGCGGGAGGACACAAGGATCGCCCTAGCAAACAACACTCCTTCGTCTCAGACTCAGTTGGCCCTCGACCGTCCTAGGAGCAACTCGTTCGCCCTGGAGAGAGAACGGATGTTCCTTGCCAGTCGAACTTTAACAGTTATAGTGTTTCCTGCCTGGAGTGTTTTCCATTATGTCAAAACCAAGGGCGTGAGCCAATTTGGTCTCATTCTGTGTTCGCCATCGATGGAATTGGCTGTGAAAATCCTCAGTTAAGTTTGAATGGGAAGATTGTCCCCGGTGGGGAAATTATCGTAGTCAGAGAATGGGGCCGCGTAACTTGGTCTTCTGGGGATTGGGATTTGATGGGTTCTAAAACGCATTTTTTATGTAGAAAGAGAGAGCAAAGACGTGACTCACTGGCAAATAACGCGTCACGGGACTCATGCAAATTAGGTTCAAGAGGCACCCAAATGGAAGTCGGAATTTTCTGAATAGATTTTGGTCCACTGGAAACACTGGACTCAAGAATTAATATTCTTCAATTAGGTTCGATTCTAAAGATCATTTGAATCACACAAAAGGTGAGTCCCCCCTTTCTTTTGCATTTTAATGGGATCGAACCCAGCCTTCATGCGATCTCGCAATTTAATGTCCTATTACAATCGGCTCAATTAAAGACCAATTAATTTTAGAAACTGGATGTAACATTGGAGAAAATTGGGTAAGTGGTATTTGTTCTTTAAGTGTCCAAAGAGAAATAAAAACTTCTTTAATACTAGGAAGGAGCAAGTGAAAGAAAACATTAGGTGTGTGAGTTGCAATTTCCATTATTGTAAAAGATCATGTTAAATTTCTCCCCCTAATACTTCCCTAGTGGATATAGAAAACAATTAATCGGTTCGAATGTTAAATTTGAATATATAAATCTAAGGAGCAAAACACTAGTTTCATTTCCAATCTCACTCTTTTACTCTCTTATCTTTCTTTTTCTTTAGGTAAGACTAAATATTTTAAAGCAAACATGATACTCTTTCCTCCATATGGACTAAAAGATCCTTAGATTCCTTTTTGTCTATCGGCCACAATGATCCAATAAGATTCACAACCAACTGTAAACTGTATCATAGAGGCGGCTCCTTTTAGAGAGTTAAATACGGGGCAATTTTTTAGGGGGTTTATTTCTTGGGATTCTCGCTAAGATCATGCAATTATTTGCTGCCAACACACCAATGTCGAAACTTGGTATCAGAGATCATAAAAACTGAAGCATTGATAAAGGCTGTGGAGGGGAGGGAGTCTATAGTAGATTAAACCGGCGATTTAAAAGAAAGAAGACGGGGAAATACAGAAGTATGACCGCACGTGATGTGACACTCTTGTGTCGTGAATATATTTGAATCCTTTCACGCATTCTGCAAAAATCAGGGTAGTTTTATCATTTAAAAAAAAATCTTAATTTACTGCTTTTCTTTCGTGTTGCTGGGAAGAAATTTCTTCTGCGAAATTTTCATTGGAGTGAATCAAAATTTAACCGAGAGAAGTTGTGATTGAAGGTGATTGTATGCCTGTATTAGGTGCAATACCATTGATGCAGAACATTTTAAGGTAGCTTTTCTGTTTCCTGACTCTTGCATTTCCGTTTCCTTGTTGCATTATTAGAGTCCCCACATACGAGCATTTTCTTATATTCCACTGCAATGACATCTCCGAGATTAGCTCTCTTGCTTGTCGAGCGCAGTCCATGAATATGTCCCTTGCAACGATCCACCCGACATTTTCTTGCTGCGTCTCTATGTTTCATGTTCAGCGTAATTATTTGCCTTGAAGATGATTATTTACTTTGGTCTAAATATAATCACGCTCAAACGATATCGTAATACTTTTTTACAGATGCGAGGCATTCTTTTGTATGCATTGTGCTGTGTGGATACTTTATCATCGAGTGCGTTGGAGGTGATTTACCCGAAGTAAAGATCATAAAATTTATTGGATTAAGGGATTCAATATACAATGCAGAGAAGTCTATTAATTGATTAGCAATAAGTGTGAATCGACGCTAAGAGAAAAAGGAATGAGAGCGAAGAGTAGGGACACATTCGGTGACATCCAACCAATCATTTTGATCAATATAGAAAAGAAGCTTGTGTGACAGCATAGAAGGGATCATCAACATAATTATTAGTTAACCTAGTAAGGCCAAGATTATGGAATAAAGCTCTTTGATCTGAAATCTACTAAAAGTGATCACCTACAGAATCTTCACTAGAACGAAAACTGTTCATTTCTCAAGATTTCTCAAGTAGAGGTGATGCCTATAGCTACGAGCGATATATTATTTTGTCAATTTCATCACTCGATTATGATCCCCTTTTTGACTGATGGCCTTTATTATTGCATAAAAAAGGCCTAATTACTTCAATATTAAATATTGTGGCTGCTATTTATCTATCCATTTCGTACACATTTTTTTTAGAATCTTTTCCTGAATATTATTTTATTTAGTTTGATTAAAATATTAAATTGGAAAACCAAATAATTTACAAAGCAAAGAGAAAAGGTTTAGTCAATGTTTTAGAGCTCGTTATGGAAAATACCCTTACTTGATATTTTATTAATTTTATGGATAAAAAAGGCAAACTTTCATCTATCACTGTGGGTTCCTTAGGCAAACAAATTCGTTTTTAATGCTTGGAAATTTGTCCTCGACTCGTTTCAAAATCGACAATTTTTTCTTAGTACTTTCTATCCCAAACCATTTTCATATTTTTTGGTTATTATTAATCTGTCTGCTTGATTTTCTGTCTTTTTTAATTATGATAATTCAACAAATAAGACCCGAAAATTAATTGCAGCTACACAAAATGCCTCTCAGGATTAGCACTGGTATCCCCATAAAAGATATTGGGTTTTCTATCGTTCCAAAAAATCTTGTGATATAATTTCGGTAAAACCACTAACGTTCAAATTTTGGAAGATAAAACCCTACTCACATTAATGCATTGGGAATTACTCGTTCCCACCGCTAGACTAAACGTGGTTTACGTTTAGCTCCTGCTTTTAGAAAACCTTTTTACTTGAAGTAAGCCCCCCCACTTAGCCCTGATTCTTCTTCACCTGCCCCTTCACCCGTTCTCTCAACCTCTCTCTTCAATGTCAGAAGCCTCTCGAAGAAGGCTGACTACATTCATGACCTGCTCGTTAACACTCGAATCACTCTCCTTGGACTCACGGAAACTTGGCTTGCCCATTCTGCTTGCTGTTTAAATCTCGCTACCCCTGATGGTTACGTCCACTCCCATACCTCCCGTAACTCTCACGGTGGTGGAGTTGCTCTCATTCACAGTGCCTCCTTCCCTCTGAATAATCTGCCCTCTTCATCTCTTCTTTCTTTTAAGGCGCTCATCAATGTCTCTGATTCCACCCCATCTCTAACTATCTTAGTCCTAAACCACCCCCAGCTCCTCCCTCGAGCTTTTTCTTGAAGAATTTAGTAACCTCCTCGCTGGCCTCTCCCCCACTGGTTCTCTGCTAATCCTTGGTGATTTCAACCTTACTGGCCACAATCCTAATTTCAAAACCTTTCCTGAAATCCTTGATCTCTTCTCTTTCACCCAACACGTTTCTTCCCCTACCCACTCTCACGGTAACATTTTAGACCTTGTAATTTCAAACCTGACGACTGCAAATTTGTCCACTGCTATATCTGATCACTTCCTTATCAACTTCAACTTCTATATTCCATTCCATATACCTCCCCAGCTGTATCATAATCCTAAGCCTTTCCGTCGACTAGCCTCCATTGATATTCCCTCCCTATCTAATGATGTGGCCTCCAAACTTCCTGCCATTGATGCTTCTGCCTCTCCTGACCAGATTCTCTCTTCTTTGGAGCAGAATGAGACCAAATTGGCTCACGCTCTTGGTTTCGACATAAGGGCAAACATTCCAGGCAGAAAACACTACAACTGTCAAAGTTCGATCTGCAAGGAACATCAGTTCTCTCTCCAGGGCGAACGAGTTGCTCCTAGGACGGTCGAGGGCCAACTGAGTCTGAGACGAAGGAGTGTTGTTTGCTAGGGTGATCGTTGTGTCCTCACGCAAACTCATTTTTTATATAAATATGTTTCTATATTTAGTAAAGTATCTGATGTAAACACAGAATATTAGCTATCACTTGCCTCCGTGGTGATGGCTGCCGCGCGTCCTCCTAAGGCGATTCCATCCGATTTCTCGCCCGGAGAAGGCACCCTCTGTCGCTCGGTGCCATCGCCGCGTCATCGGTCGCTTCTATCCCGCGTCTCTACAGGTGGATTAAGGAGAGCGCTAACTCATACCCCTTCATCAAATTATGTTTTTGAGATAGATTAATGACCTCTGTTACTACTAGCTGGGTCTAACCAGTCTTGGAAAAAGAATAAGGGTGAAACAGTGACAGTAAGAAAAAAAGGAACAAAATTAGTCGTGTACAACTTCTTGATGAAAAATTATTCACTCAACAAGGGTGGTGCAGAGTATGAGCAGACAAAAATATGATTTACTTTCCTCTGTAGTCATCCCCTCAGGTGTCCCGCCTAAGAACGCTCGGTATTTGTTTTCTCTGAATGTCCGTTCTTGTTTCATTGAGGGTTCGCCATTGGAATTGGCGATCATAGAGTTTAGGTACGAACGTTTCTGTTCATTTTTGTACTTTCGCTTAACTTTTCGTACTATTGAGAAAATGTTGCACATTTTTAGATTTCGTAGATTTAAGAACTGTTCGTTCTTTTAAGTTCTGTGTAGAAACAAGCTCATGATTCATTTTCCTACCGTTCTGCATGGATTCCAGAGCGAAATGTACTGTTTTTTGAGAGCTGCTCTCCACCTAGGTCCCTAGTGTCCCTTTTGTCTTTTTATATCATTCCGCTATTTAGTTTACTAACCTTATCACTATCTATGCGAGTCGTTGTCTTTTATTTATTCTTTTTTGGATTATGAGGGTCCCCTAGTGTGCCCCATGCCGAATCATTGGGCAGAGACAGAGATTGGTACCGAACCACACATCCTAACTGCGCTAGTGGAGCTTCTTTTCAAAAGTCGTATTGTCAAAGCTTCTTCCCTACGAAGGGAACCGGCTTGAATTATGAAACTATAAACTTTTACACATAATAAACATGATAAACATTAATAGAAGTTAGTTATAAAAGATATCATTAAAATAAATACATCAGGGAAACCCTGTATATGCATCGTGAAATACTTGTAGCTCATTGTCATAATGCTGAAGTTGAAGCACAAATAACCTATAGTTTTTTTATTTTTTATTCTTCAATACTCTAAAGGTTAACCCATTTCAATCTCTTTAAAACTTGACTCCTTCAATGAATAAATATCTTCCAATAATAATATCTTGATTGATGCTACCCCACCCCTTGCTCAATCCCTCGTTCCCCCTTCGTCCACATTCCACTTTCTAAATCTCCTCTTTTATTAGCCATTTCCATTATGTATCCAACCATGCTTTGCTGGATGGCACCTTAACATTACCTGAAACTTCTTGCATACAGCCTTGTACCCTCTCTTCTCAAGTCGTTCCTCTTGTTGCACCTCAACAATGACTTCCCATTTCACTCACTCAAGTTACTTTGCTCAATTAGGAGTTTAAATGTCTGTCCACAACCTACACCACAATTATATCAATTATAAGCAACGATCAATTTTAAAAACGTATTTCAGTTTCTTGGCGGCTTTGAACTTTTCGTCATCATGTGGAATTATTCCTGCGGGAAAGAAGAGCTTTTCGTTTCTTAAGAAGGAATTAGGTGTGGTGACAATGGCGCTGTTTTCCCATCATTCAAGCTTTACACCTTTTTCCTGTCCGAATCAGAAAGAGAAGTTCATTCCCATTAAACAAGTTAACATAATGTTTCACCTTTAACAAGTTACCATAAATATTTTTCCGTGGTAACAGTCATCAAAATATTGGTAGACAATATGAACTAGACAATATACATTATTTAATTACTAGGATTATTTTACATATATTTAGAGAGCCAAGTGGTTCTTTTATTTTCTCAAGCTGGCACACACAAAACGTACCAAATATACATAATCACTCTAAGGTACCTCTTACCAAGCTAAGAAGATAAATTAGGGATAAAGTGATCATAGTCCATCTTCGAGATAATTAGGGTGCAGTTTCTTCAGTTACTTTAAAATTTAGTGTATTATCTTCATTATTTAATCCTGTGGTGTAATTTCTTCATTAGGCGGAATTAGATGGAGTTGGACGCGTGATCGTATATGTGATTGTGGCTAGAATTAAACTTAATTTGATTTAATACAACTTTACCAAATAATTTTGAAATTGAACACACTTCATGGTAGTTTATAGTTTGATATTGAATAAAATACTTCCTTCAGTGCCTATGCTCATAACAATCAACATAGTTTAACATAGGGTGGACTATCTTCAGTTTCTTCAAAATAGAGTGGAATTAAATCAGTCGATCTTATCTTACTGTAAATATATGAGTGTAAATTTCGTCTTAGTATCACATAGGAGTGAGTATCTTTAGTTATATTTTGATATCCGTTAATAGATAACTTTTGTTATCCTGATATACAAGAAAACCCCAACATATTTTAAATGTCTCTCAATCTTAAATTTTGAGAAAAGAATTAATTGAAGTAATAAATCGCTTAGTATTTAGTGGAGGAAGGCAGATTTATTTCCTGAAAGGCAAAAGATGCTGTTTATCTGGTTGAAGCACTATAAGAAGAACCTATAAAAGGATTACTTTGCCCCAATCGATTCAATATTTTTGTTTTCCAAAAAACATAGGAAAACATATATGTTGAAGACATATTTTTCGGTGACTCCATTTGTGAAATACATTTGATAGAGATTCCCCTTTCTGTGCTCTTGTTTCTTTCTTTCTTTTCTTCCCTTTATTCCATACAAGCATACCTTATATGTACAAATACATTGACACCTTTCCATATGTTGTTTCAAGGAATTCTGCGTTAATCTCGATTGTAGCTACTATTTCTATCTACTCGCCGCTGCTAACTCTATCTACTTGCCTTTCTTCTCTCCCTCGTAAATTAAATGAAGACCGAGATTATGCTGCCACTGTTGGGTTCTTCGATTAATTCATTTAGTTTCTATTTACAACTTGAATCCAGTTGTCGATACCAATTTCGTTGTATCCCTTATGATTTCCAGAAAGAAAAGCGCCTATTTTTCGCCCTAAGTCAATAAAGCTCATGTAGCCGAAACATTTGCAGCCGTCTCAAGGTTTGTGAGCAAAAGAAAATCTCCTACAATTCATACGCTGCATAGGAAGTCGCTGTTTGAGGAAAAGGGATCTTTGTTATTTTCTAAAAAGTGCTTAGCCTCCATTGAAAATAGAAGATAAACCTCTGATCCCATCTTCCCCCAAAACCTGGGTGGTGGGGCTGATTGAAAGTTTAAAATTTGCCATTCGTTTTCGGATAAGTTTTCTCAGAAGTTGTGTTCGGCATAATGGCTACATCTCCTTATTCTCCAGGTGAGCTATACGGGAAATGATCAGAATTAACTTTCATTAAAAGGTAAGCATAACTTTCTTGGGCGTGTCAATTTTAAATTTTCCCACTGACATTTAATTAATTCATTCATGAATCTCGAACCACTGTTGATGAAGCAAATAGACAGAAAATCGTTCAAATGAGATTCGAAGATAGTTCAAGGAAAATCGGATTTAAAAGCTCAAATCTCAGGCAAAACTTTATTGAGCAGTTAATGAGAGAGAAGGAGACAGAAACCTATATGAAAGAGTTAGAAAGAGAGTGAGAAAGAGGCTGCAAATGTACACCGTTCTCTCCCTATCTGTCGCAACGATAAAACAATCCAAATCTTGACCACTTTTATAACATGGTTTCTTAATCTAATTCTTATTGAAGCCACTGAGCCATGAAACGGCCAAGAAATGAATAAAGAATGTTCCCGAGCCGTTCGCATGGCCTTCACTTTATATCAAACGCAAACGAACAAATTACACTTGTTTGGATTTGGAAGTCATATTTCGTTAGAACGGACGTAAATAAAACATAATATTAAATAACCACCGGCTCTCAGTTACAGGCTAGTCTTATTACGTACACAGAGGCAAAATTTATCTCCTCAGTCGCCAACTCACGTTACAAATGATGGTGTAGTTTAGGGTAGTGTAAGCCATGGTGTCATTTTCTCAGTTTGGAGAGTTTAAAAGAGACGATTGTTTCTGAAATTTCTGGCCCGATCAAAGGACTTATTTGAGAGAGTTTTTTTAAAGAAATCCCATATAATAAAGGTAATTCAAGGAAACATATTGTAATTACCATCTTATATACGTTAATGACACTCAATTATTGACTATATATATATATATATATATATATATATATATATATATATATATATATATATATATATATATATATATATATATATATATAGCTGGATTCTTTATTCCTTGGTAAATAGCTGGAATAAGCCTCGAAATTGTGAACAGCAATGACAACTTTGCTTCTTGTATAATAATGATAACTCCTTTTGTACTGACCTTTTCTTGGACTTGGACTTGGACATAAAAAGTGCTGAGATTTAGGGAGAGTTAGAGAGAAAGATAGTAAGAGAGGAAGGTGGTGAAGTAGGGTAAGTTTACAGAATAGATGATCTGTGGGAGAGAGAATAAATAGGTCCATGATGAAAGGGTAGCTCTGTTGTTCTTGTTTTTGGATGAATTTTGTTTGTTTCTTGTGTTTATTTAATTACCTATAACATTTATAGTTTATTTAATTAAATTTAACTTGATAATTTAATTGTTAATTTTTAGATCTTAATGATCTTTTTGGCATTCAAGCCTTTATTTGAGGCGGAGTTTTTATTCCTGTTGTGGGTTTTCGAAAGAGTTTATTTTTAGTTTCATTTCAATGTTTAGAAAATTTTGAATTTCTACTAAAGGAACTTACGCATTACACAGTCGTTTTTGTGTTTTGTCGATTTTTTCATGTGATTTTGGAGTCACGTCACTGTTAGACTGTATCCTACTGCTTTTAAATGGTCTTATTGGTCGGTCGACCTCGATGTCTAGGTGTGTAGGAGAGAATTCAGGGGAAAAACGGGTGCCAATGGCTTGCCAGATCCTCTTAGCTATGTCGTTATCTCCGACGTTGATCGGAGATAATACAACCGAGTCGTTTTTGTTCTCTTCTTCGGGTGTTTGCAATGAGAAGCACCGCTTTATTCTGGATAATTTGTAGTTTCGCAATGTGGGTCTTGGCACTCGCGTTCAGCGGCACCGGGGGGGTACAAGTGTCTCGAGCGAATGCACGCATTGAATATCTTGAGTTTATTTAAGGGAATAAGGTCACGGAACCTATAAAATTCCCTCAAATCTCTCTTGCTGTTAGTGACTGTTCGCTCAAAATTACTTTTGTAGCCCCCTGTGGTGATTTTGAGCCCTAGAACCGTCCCTTCCAGGCAGTAGGGGATTCGCTTCCCGCCTACACTTATATCGTTGAAGGTCTTTCGAAACATGGGAATTATTTTGAATTTGGGGGCATTAGTTGATATCTTCCATCTCCTCTCGAAAGAGTTGATGTTAGATATCTTCCTAGCCGGGTTTCTCGCCATAAATTCCCTGTGAACATAAGCGGCGGTACAAATTTGCGATATATCCTCAGCAAACTGTACGTATATCGTACCTTCGGAGAGAGGTTGTGGTAGATCGCGTGTGTAAATGTTGTATAAAAGGGGACTGAGACAGCCCCCTTGTGAGACCCCTGCTTCGAGCTCAAATTCGGGGCCTTTATGTTCTCTGATATTAATGTATGCTCTCCTCTCCATTATGTAGTCACGTAGAATCGTCTCAAGAATGGTGATTAGGCCTACTTAAAGGATCTTAAATTGTAGTCCTCTCTTTCAAATCTTATCAAAGGCTCTTTTGGCATCGAGGAGCACAAGGTTGGCATGCCTTTTGTCTGCCTTGATTTTAGCAAGCTTTTCGGTGACAACGACTAGTGCCGTGTCAGTTCCTCTCTTTCTTATGAAGTCGTGTTGCTGATCGTTATGCAAGTTGGCTTCGTCGAGAAAAGAGTTGACTCTATTAGCCAATATCTTCTAGAATGCTTTACCAGCAAATTCTAAGAGAAATATCGGTCGAAAGCTGGCAGGGCAGTCCAGGACCTTTCCTGGTTTTGGGATGAAAATCATCTTGGCCACTTTCCACTGATCAGGGAAGTAGCCCGTGTTCAGAGCGGCGCTCATGATGTTGAGAAGGCTACTAGAAACGTTAGGCGGGGCCTTGATGAAATTTTCGCGGGTCAGACCCGTATTACCCGGTGTTCTACTGCCATAGCTCTCCATCACTCCTACCTGCGACACACAGTGGTGATGAGAGGTTTTGTGTATTTGCGTGTTTAGCTGTTGGATTATGTCAGTTTCGAATTCAAGGGCGTAGTTATCATTTTCTTCTGGGGTAATTTTGAAGATTGAAGGCCAGAAAATCCTAAAAATTTGCTCAATCTCTTCACTCTCGTTAAATTTTTTGCCGTCGTGAATGATTGTCATTTTTGTTTGTGGAGGTTTACCTTTAAGACGTTTAACCGTCTGCCAGAATCTAGGTGAGTCTCTTTCTATTAGTCCGTCCCATAGTAGTGTTTGTTGGTCCGTAATTAGTGTCTGAAGTTCGTCTTTAATTTGTGTTAGTCTTCTGTAGGCATTGTGGTTGGGGCCTATCAGCGCTACTACATTGGACAGGTCCCTATAATCTTGGGCTAGGCCTTCCATGGGAGGGGTCCAGTGGGAGCTGGAAGGGCTTTATAATTAATACGGGGAATGCTATTTTTATCGGCCTTCATTAGGAAGTCAGTGATTTTATCCAGCAACTTTTCTATTTCTTCTAAATTGGCATCAAATAAAGGGTCGGGGATATAATTTAAAAGTTAATTTTTATAGCATCCCAAGTTTGCTTGCTTATACTCGTAGCTTTTACGTTCTGGGATTGCAATTTGAATGAGATTTACTCGTACTGTAATTTTGATAGCCTGGTGGTCGCTCGGAATGAGGGGGCCCAGTTCAATGTAGTAGTTGTAAGGAAACCTGGTGCTACTAGATAGGACTATATCAGGTTTCGTTGCTGATCTTTCCATTATGTACGTCGGAATTCTGGTCTGATCCTTGTGATGTATTGTCTGTCAAGTCGAACCCCGATGAATCTGCCTGCATTGTTGTAGTAAGATCTGGGGCAAAAATTACATTTTTCTTGTGGCTAAATATCTTTAAGAGGTTGGGCATGGGCAAATAGCCGCGTCTTGAAGGTTGGCACCCCGTGGCCATGACCAGTCCACCTAGGGCAGTACTTACTTTAATGGCAAGGTAGGATTCTTCTAATTCCTCCAGTGTCCTGTATTTTAGTCGTTTTTTGAAGGCTATTGCGCAACCGTCATACCTTCCCTGGATATGATTCTTGCTAATGACGTGGTATTGAAATAATTTTAACTGTTTTTGCGCGGTCAGTCCGTGTTCAGAAATAAGTATTATGTCAGGATCACTTTGTTGCATAATATTGCCATAAATGGAACCTTTTCCGTCCCACCCATCGACATTCATATGTATAATTGTAAGTCTATCTGCCATTTTGTGTAATGTTGGTTCTCTAGTGTGTGGGAGTTAAAGTAGGCGCTTATTCGCGATCTACTTTAGCCCCATGTGGTGTACTGGGCGGGATGCGCTCCCTGCCATTTTTTTTTTTTCCTGTATTCGCTGTCCGTAATTGTGTAGAAGTAGTTCATGGTCCGTTTTATCATATTTTGGGCAAAAGCCTCCTCACCTTGCCGCTCCGGAACCTTATCTGATCATTCCCACTTGTATCTACCGGTTTTAAGACCTTCTGATACTTCGCGGGAATCGATTACGGTTGGGAAGGAAGCCGATTCGGGCTCATGTAATTTGAGGTTGAAACCTCTAGCATGATACGCTAGCTGGTGTTCCCTACCCCGTGATGAGGAGGTTGACCTTGGGCCACGAGTTTTTGAGGTTTTTCTCGACCGTGGAGACCTGGTTTCCTTGGGTCGCACTGCTTCCTTGTTTGATGTGTGATTCTGCGTGTTAGTTATATCGGTGCTGTCTTTCCTGGGTGAAAGTGGCGCCTGTTTTGCTCTTTGTGTTAGCTTGGGTTTGTTTAGACGGGGATCGCGTGTGGTGGCTATGTTTTGTGGTGTGGGCACTTTTTTAGCACATTTTCTGGCACTAAGCGGCTACGCTTATTCGCATAACCTCCTCTGAAGGAGGGTTGGCCGGAAACCACATCTCCTGCAGCCCGTTCTTTACGAGCATGCGATTGACCTCTTTCTGTACTGACCTTTTCCTTGGACTTGGACTTGGACTTGGATATATTAAGTTGTGAAAGGAAAAATACATACACGCATATAAGATTGCAATTGCACTCATGTATGCATATATATATATATAATAGTAGGAGATGGATCGATAGGGATAAATTTCCCTAGTGAAAGGGTTAGAAGGTTAGAAAATTCCTGGTGATAGGGAATCGCAAGCGTTTATCTGAGATTGGTGTTCTTCTCATTGTTTTTGTTTTAATATTCATGTTCTTTTGCGTACTCTTTTCTGTTTTTTTTGTTTGTGTTCTTCTTGGTTTGTGATTGTTTATGCTTGTTTGTTTGTGTTGTTCCTGGTTTGTGATGTTATTGTTTGTGTTTTCATTTTGTTTCATGTATATTCTGGTGGTTTTCTTGCAGCGTTCAAGCCTTTGCAGGTGTTTTCTGTATCTTTTGTGTTTCTCTCGTTGTTCGTTTGTGTATTTTTATAGTGTACTTCTTATTGTATATTCTTTGTGAGGTTTATTGTTAGATATGTAGAGTCTTATGTGTAGATTAGTTTTTCTTGTCTTTCGGTCTGTTCTTTACTACTGATAAAGTCAGGCCTTCTTCTGTTTCTGTCCTCCAACGGAATGTCTATGTCTGGTTTCGTCCGTCATTAGTCGTGAGAATTTCTCCCACGACTTGCGTATCCCCAATAGCTTAGGGGAGGTTTTTATCCCCCTCCCATATAACTCCATTTACGCTAATTCGTTGCTAATTTGACATTTCTCTAATAAAAGCAATTTATAAATAAATTGAGTAAAAGAGAACACAGCAAGGCTTAATTCAAGGAATGGAAAGGTGAAAGGATCAATAATGAAATCATTCAATTTTTAATGTTTTGAAGATCAGATTGCTTAGGATTTGAATATTAACCCTCTGTTTCTCCATCAAATTATGGTTAGTTTTGTAGCAATTGCAAAATTAAAATAGGCAAGATAGATTTCGAATAGATTAGGTGGATTCTCCGTCCAATCACATATTTTATCTCATATGTTACCTTACCATATTCTACATATAGTTAAAACATGGTGTTGTTTGCTTATTTGTCGCATTGTGGGGTTTTAATCGAGTTGCTATTTTGAGATATGCGTCAATAAGCGGTAATATACACTAGAGAGAGCATAACTGGATTTTATTAAGGGTTTTGCTTTCACTAAATAGAGATTTCTATGTAGATGGGATAATTCCTTTGTCAACTAGTGGGACTTTAAAATACGAAGGGTTTAGTTAAACATCATAGGAATTAAATATTGCTCATGCAACTCCATTCCAACTGAAAGAGAACATTAGAAAAAAGAGCAAATAATGAAATAATAAGTTTAAGTAGAATTATCAAGGGTTTTATTGTATTGAAATAAAACTAACTCAAGTTTTTGCAATTGACATTGAGGTTATATTTTCCATTATAATCGCTAAACTTTATTTGAAATTTGTGACCTAATCTTCCCTTTTTTCTCTCCTTTTTAACTAAAATTTTATATCATTTTTAGTGATTTTTCAACTAAAATTAAACACACAAAAAAGTAAATATATGAAACCTATTTAAGAAAGTGCAGATTATACGAGTTAAAAAAAAATCATAAGAATTGGATATGTCCATGAATCTTTACAATCTATATGAAATAGAGCGTTAAGAGATGAGAGAGATTCTGTTTTAATTGGGATCGAGAATAATTATATCTTAAAGATTTCCCTTATTTTATTAGGTTGAGGAATAAGTTCTTGCGTTTTTTTTAATGTTGTGTTGATTTAAGTTTTGTTGATTTGTGCACATATTAAGAAAAAATAATGAATAATGAGAGCAAAATTTGCAAAGGTTAGGCTACGTCTCTTAACAGCGTAGACTATCAGGCTTTTGCTTAGCGAACGTCTTGAAGTTGAGTAATAAGTCATTGCGGTTTATTTAAAAGTTGTGTTAATTTAATTTTTGTTCTGTACCCTCAAAATGTAATGTCAAGTTGAAAGAAAGGCGCATTTTCCACAATTGTTGTTATTGATTTTCAATCGAGACGGGAACAATACAAACGCAGCCAAACCTCGTCGCAATATTCGTGCTGTGTATGGAGAAAATGCTTTATCAGAAAGGACAGCTCAATGGTGGTTTTCACGTTTCAAAAACGGTCATTTCAATCTTAATGACGAAGAACGTTCTGGTCACGCCATTAAGTTGGATGAAGATTGATTGAACGACCTTCTTCATGAAAATCTACTAGAGAATTGGCTGTACAATTGGCGTGTGATCAGAAAACTGTAGTGAATCACCTTTATTCGATGGGGAAAATTTAAAAAAAACCTCGGTGCATGGGTTCCGCACGCTTTGAGCGAAAGCAACAAACTTCAACGCTCTACGATTGCCGCAGGTTTGCTTGCTCGTTACAAGGCTACTCGTGGATATAAGGACAGATTTCTTCCCCGCATCATCACTGGCGACGAAAAGTGGTCTGTTTATGTCAACATGAACCATCGAAAACAATGGCTTATTCCCAATAAAAAACCAATTCCGCAATTAAAGTAAGGACTTCATCCGCGAAAGACCATGATGTGCGTGTGTGTGATGGGATTGTGAAGGCATAATTTTTTATGAGCTCCTTGCGAACAACGAAATGGTCAATACAAACTCTACGTTCAACAAATGTATCGACTCGCCGAAGCTATTCGTGAAAAGCGACCTCATCAACGTTATGGAGTCCTTCTACAACACGACAATGCTCGTCCTCACAATGCTAATATGACAAAAGACGCCATCCAAACACGTAATTGTGAAATCCTGCCGCATCCTCCATATTTGCCTGACTTGGCTCCATCGGATTTCCATCTGTTCCGATCGCTCTCCAACAATTTGCGCGGCGTTTTGTTCAATACTGATGTAGAATTAAGAACCTGGTTAGAGATTTTTATTGCAGAGGCATCTAAAAACTAGTTTAACGCTGGGAAGAAGTCGTAAATATCAATCAAAAATGAAGTTTTTCTAAAATTGTTAATGGTAATGAATAAATTTGATAAAACCGCAAGAACTTATTCCTTAACCCAATAGAAGACCGATTGCAATCGAATAAAGACCTCTCCTCAAAGTGGAATAAAATGAAGAGCTCTCCGTCAAGAAATGACAGAGATCATTTTATATAAGACAATCAACAATCTTCCTCCTGATCTATTTCTTCAACTATGAATTCAATTACTTTGTCAACTAATTGGGATACACATTACAATTACTTAGTATTAGCAAACAAACTTGAAAGTAGGAACTCGAAACCAACATTGGTACTCTTGTGAAATTGTTGAGCTTACCACTATTCACAATAAAAGAAGAACTTGTTTGATTTCCTTCTGTGTTCTAACCTCAATTATCATTTTTCAAAATTGTAATACAAAATTATTAAAGAGCTGCCCCCCCCCCTACTATTCAGGTCCAGAACTTCAGAAGCTATAACTTTCGGTATGAAATACTATTTGTAATCGGAGGACACATCGAGACCAAGATTCGTAGATCTGACGCAAGTTTTATGTTCAGCGAAATAATGCAAAAATGCGTCGAAGAGTTCTGACCTTGAGACAAAGATGTGAATTCTGAATTTTTCCATTAATATCACCGCTCGGACAAGTAGGAGTTTAAAATGGCTTTTGGAAATGAAAGACAACTAGTTGTTGTTTTTTTAATTTACAACTATTGGTAAATATTGACTAGTACGAATGAGACGTCTTAGGAAACTGCGACTGGTTATCATGAGTTTAGAGCAGATTTGGACTGAGTTTAAACTCAAATGGCCAAAAATGCCTGTTCGGCCAAGCCTAAGAAGAATATGAGTACTTTCTTGGTTTTCAGGCCAACCGTTGGCCATGTTAATGGCTGTTATCAGCATTTCCGGAGATGTGAATGATGGCCACCTGGAAGAAAGATGACTAAGCTATTGAGACCCTATTCACTTACACAGTTACTGTGGTGCACATGTACGAATAAAGGCTACAGTTCCTATGGTGCACATGTGCGAATAAGGGCTAGAGTTTGAAGCTTGCATAAAAAGTTAGTCAATTCCTTAAATTGATCTCATCTTTCCTACAGGAAATCGAGCGGGGTGGTATCAAATAGTTGTTTGCCAATTAACTCTGTCGATCAGCATCAAATTTTGGCGACCATTATTAGCTAAACAAGGTCAAAAGTCCTTATGACCTCATGACCTTATGACCTTATGATCTTATGCCCTAATGACATTAGGACCTCATGACCTTATACCCTTATGACCTAATGACCTTATGACCTTATGACCTTATGACCTTATGACTTTTCGACTTTCGAAACCTTCAACAAGTGGGGCAATGCGACCCATAGTTAGATTTTATTTTAAATAATTCTAATACTACTCTTGGGAGGACCTTGGTAATTATATCATTCAAAAAAAATGTAAAACAACTTAAATAGTTTCAAATTTCGTTAGAATTGGACGACTAATTACGATGTTGACATATTATGTAGTCACTTATAGAGTCGCGTTACCAACTGACCAACCAACCTACAGACCAACATATGTAGTAACTTACAGAGTCGCGTTACCAACTGACCGACTGACCTACGGACTCACATATGTAGTAACTTGTAGAGTCGCGCCTAAAAAAAGGAAACGTCGAATTTAGGAGTGAAAATATTCACTCAAGGAGAAAAAAAGTCTGACATGTTAAAAGAATTGAAGAATGTTTTGCATTATTAAAAGATTTCATTAAAATCATATTAAGTCAATTTTCAAAGTTCCGAGATTAAATACATAAAACATAACCACATAAGTTCTCTTTCGATTATGTTGAAAGGAACTCACTCCTATCCCTGCTACACTTTTCCACAATACCTACTGCAAATGATACAGGCAAATGATGAACGGAATTCATTATTTTATTCCTCTATCCCATCTCTAGCTTTTCTTCTATCTCACTCTTGCTATTCCATCCTTTGTCCTGCTTGATTCTTCGTGTTTCTTTTCATCGTTGATTTATCCAGATTTCATTAGATTAGTTGAGTAAAAATGGTGGAGAGAAATACTGAGCGCAGTAGTTTGCGGAGACAGGAGCAATAAACCTCCATTAACGCTGCTCAGACGGCAGCTCCGTTAAGTGGACCCATCTACAGCACAGGCATCGCCAAATAATATTTCTCTTGCTAAAAATACAGAATAAAATTCTCGTTTTCATCCTATAAATTACGTTAAATTAAATAAGAAAAATAAAGACTCGTCTCAAAATGAATATTACCGAGAGATTTTATGAAAAATCCGAGGTGAAATTAATGCATATTTTTTATTTCTAAAAAGAACCAATTTGCTACTATAGTGGACCAATTTGGTAGTGCATTGCATCAATTTGGTAGTACAGTGGAAAAGACATTGGATTAAAACATTTACTTTTAATGTATGATTTCCTCAAAACTATGTAAGCGATAATCTATTTCAAGCCTTTCTACCGATTATTTCACATAACATTGAAATTTTGCCAATCTTGATCTTCTTTTTCTTTTATCTATTTCATTTTGGGAAGAAGCTTAAGAAAACTCACTACCAACGGACAAAATAAACATCTAATTTTGCTCATCTAATCTTAGCAATATAATCATCAAAGAAGCTACGAAACGATTTCGAATTTTCCCAACGAGAAAACCAAATCGGCTCCCGAAAGTAGAAAAAAGAATAAAAACAAAAAGAATCAAACAAATAATTTATAATTTTGCGGAAAAGACGATATGAAAGTATATTCCACCTATACGGGGCGATTGTTGGGGTAAAATCTTAGGTAAATCTTAAGTCCATCTCACCTCCAATAAATAAGACATAGGCAATAGTGCGTTTTTCTTGGCCAAAATCTTTTCCTCAAATGAAAATCGCCAAATTATAGATCTGCCAACCGATATTTTCATTGCTACATAAACAAAATTCATTAAATTTCCTTCTTTTTTTTTAGAAAAAGAGCGGTGATTAGTAAAATTAGAAAACAATCTAGTACTTACCGATTTCTCGCCGAAAAGTAATGTGGAGAAATTATTGAAAATTGATATTGATTAATACTTTAATATTAACCTTTTTTGCATATTAAAGTACGAACATAATTCTTATTTTTCGGTGAGAAAGAAAAACAGGAACCATAAAAGAAAAACACAGCTGATAATAGTTTTCATAAAAGAATGGTGCGACCGACGGCCGTGCATTGACCGAGTTCAGTTAAATGAACTTTGAGAGTTATAAACACCATTCGTATGGCGAATAATCTCAAGATAATATTCACCAGCCAAAAAAGAATGATAATTATTAGAATAAACAAAACAAACAAGTATTAGAAAATATAGTAACTTCCTTTCCGCATTTCTTTTGATATTTACCCTCAATTATAATTCTATGATAAATATTGTATAGCAAAACAAGGAAGCTAGAAAGGAGAAAATATCAACCTGATTCCTAAGAAAGTTTTTTTCAATAGAACCAAAGACTAAAAACAAACGATTTGCAGACTTAAATGAGGGGCTAATCTCAACGAAAGCCAAGATTCACCTTACGGAAGAAAAAAATAATTTTGCATTTCTAAAGAATCTATGGAGCGAATAAACATTTAAATCCCTAAGTGGAAATAGTTCCACGAACATACTTCTATATTCCAGATAGTTAACCTAACAATTACCAAACAGTTCGACTAGCCCAACAGAACAGTCCCAACTAGAAAAAAGTATAAAGAAATGAAATAGTTTTCCATAAAACTTTCTGGAGGTAAACGATATGGAAAAGTCAATCTATTCGATGCAACAACAATTATAATTGGCTAATCGAAATAGTGAAAGAAATGTAGGTTCAGTTTTAACTCTAATATTTATTAGAAAATAATTTATAAAGAAAGTTTTGTGAGTAAATCTACTTAAAACAAACTTCGAACGAAAGAACCAATATAATTACACGTAGAATTTTGGTAATCCTAAAAGTTAACTTGAAATTCACTACACGTTTTGTCTGGTTCAAAATAGCAACAACCAATTTTACTAAAGTTTTGTAATCTGAGTGTTTGCGAAAGGTGCAACTTTTTAAACAAACTCATTTAGTATTTAGTTGGTAGTTTACAAAGCCTAAATCTCATTCTATTACAATCTACGCTCACTTTAAGTCCACAATACTATGTGAGAAGCTACTAGATAATTCGATACTTCTAGAGAATCTTTCCCTGGAATCAAGGTGGGTCCAAACTCTAAACCCCGCAAGCGGATGCAGTTCCACAGGGGCCCTTTTGTAATCAAGGAAATTTCACCTGGAGGATTAATGGCCCCAAATAGTTCTTTTTAATGGCTTTCTATTTAAATCACCCCAAAATTATTAAAGTTGAAAGTGGTGATACAGAGACCGGAAAAAAATATGGAAAATAAACATCAATTCATTGTCTGTCCTTCTCAATCTCTGGGACCCTACCAGAAGCTCCCCCCACAATTTCATTAGTACAATATTCTACTAAATATTTCAGCTAAGCATTAATAATTATTATTAAAGTGTATAAATATTAGTTTCCTCTTTACCAGGACATTTTAGACTGGCCACAGGTTCCGTTCCAGAAGGAAGACACTTATAAAGGCTCCTTAAATCTTTTTTTCCATCCCCATAACATTTAAATGCTGACCTCCGCAAAAAGGGTTGATTGTAAGTACTTAAGAGCAGTTTCATCCTGGAGTCTACGATTGCACCTTCCCGCCCTCAAGATTTAAGATCGAGGAGCTTTTCCTTCTTAGTTTGCTTTTCTATTTCTTCTTTGTTCTGCTTTCCTCCTCTCCTTTCATTTTATACACTTCCCTCACACTCTCGATAGAATAAACTACGGGTGAAAGAGGACGTAAATCTATTCAAAATATTTCATTTTGAGAAATAAGTTAAATACGAGACATTGTTTCGAAATATTTGGTTTACCTTTTAAATTTAGGAAATCATATTTGTGAAATTGATAAAAACTTGGCTCTTATCTTCCTTATTTCTTCCTTTCAGTTGTGTCCACAAAAGTGATGCAGAATTTCACTCAACAAAGGACTTCTTACTGATATAGAAATTCCAAGAACCTTCATTTGTTTCCTAAAAAAAATGGAAGAGGTCAAAAAACATAACGGAGGTCAATAGCTAAGTAGAAACTTTCCTTCTTGGCTTGTTTATTGACCACATGGTGGAGATTCATTTGTCACATGACCCTCATGCAAATTTTCCTTTCACACATCATGAAAGAATCTTCCCTCTTATTATTACAAGTGCAAATGAACGAGAATTCACTTCATCCACACCTTTACCAGTTGCTCGTGAATAATGAATTTCATTCACATCATGTTGGAAGATTTGGGTCTGATTAACCGCACCGTTTTTTCTACCACAAAATTCAAATGTTCCACAAAAGATCAGATGAACTCATTCTCTACCTCTTTGGAGGCAAATAACGCATCCAATATTTGACTCAAGTTAAAAGTTTAAGAAACAATCGAAAGACATATTTGAAGGGGCGGAAATTAACCTTAAAAATACATGGAAAAAAGTGTAAAAGTATAATTTTGAGAAAGTAATTGTGTAATTTAGGGAAGCAAAAGTGCACAAAGCTAAATAGATACCTAAAATAGAAATAAATGCATAAAAAATTAAAAAAATAAAAAATAAATATACGTAAAATTACCTATATGAGGAAGAAAAATCTCAGGGATACTGAACATTGCAGAAGATTCACAGCCTTCCTCAAGAAATGTCTACAACATCTGCGTCAAAGTATTTTGAACAATTCTGATGTTTTCAATCGTCCCAGTCTCTGGTTTAACAGATTCCTCTAATTTTTAATTTTTCGACTAAAACGATTGTTGTGGTTTCTTTGAGTGGACAAATAAACGGGGTTTTATTGGAAGCTAAAACGAATTACTAAAGCCTAACACAAACTAATCAAAGCTTAAAAAATTTCTATTTTGACACGAAAAATCCCCCGGATGGAAAAATGATCAAATTTAATTTGAGTCTTGATCTTATTTCTCCTCTACTCACGATAGTCATCATTTTTGCTCTCTTCTCCTCTGCAGGTACGTTTTTAAATGTCTTTCTTTATTAATTTACTTTAGTGTGGTCGTTTGATTCTTAAACACTCGTATTGATCGTGCAAAAGGTTACTCGAGAATTTCTTTTAATTACGTAGAGCTTTTATATCGCCAAAGGAGATAGTTTCTTTGATAATACAAGAGTGCTTATTACAGAGTACTCGAAATATTTATCTAAATTAGCTTTTTTCTTTCGATTATTTGATATTGATGTCCTTTTGATTCTGATTCTGATGGTTTGTGACGCTTAATTTAATTGAACATTGATGATCTATGTGTTTACTATTCTCAAACTATTCTTATTAATTGTCAGTTTTGACTTTGATTTCCTAAACGTATTTTTGAAGCTTGATTCTAAATTCAATGAAACCCTGCAATATTTCACTCTTCGACAATCTGGGAAATGTGTTTATTTGGCAGCCTTTTGGGCCAAGATTCTCTTGTTCCCCTTTTATATAAAACCAATTTAAAACAAAAACATCGATAATTTTACATTGAATGGATAAAAAATTAATTGTACTCTTCTTCCACTTTATGTATATAGTAAGAAGGGCTCAAATATCTACTTTGGGTACTTTTCCGCTCTTTTCATATCTCTATGTCTTAAATGAGTGCTCAGGGCATGTTCCGGAGAGCTACGCACCCTCCCAGTCCTTACTGCTGTTATTCGTTTTTCAAAATTCAACCTTTTCTAGATGTCAGTCGAAAGGTCATAACTAAAGGTCACAATTGGACGTCATAACTGGAGGCTTATTTCATTAACTAATTCCTGAATTACAAACCAGAAAATACCATACGAACCAGTCAAAGATAGTTTGACAAATAAAGCAAATGGTGGTAGTTACAGGTGACCAACAGGTAAAAATGGAGAGGATATGGATATAGAATTAGTTTAACCAATTTTATTTCTCTTTATTTATATTTTAAAGTAATATTTATGGATTTTCCTCTTAATTTTTGAAATTAATCCCAAATGGAGGGAATTGAAAGAAAACCGACCTCCCTCTAATGCATCAAGAATTAATTTTTTTACATATTTTCAATTTATTTGAAAACCAATTAACTATTCGGCCGATTCTAACGAAATTTGCAATCCTTTTGTTATGTTACATTTTCTTTCGAATGATATAACTGCCAAGGTTCTCTCAAAGTTAGTCTAGAAATTATTGAAAGTTTTGAAGGTAGCAGCGTCTTAAATCACAATAAGTGAGAGCACGGGACTTTTGGTCAGCAGACCTTGGTCATTTGACTGTATGTCTTCGGAAATAGAGGAAGGGAGGCAAGCCGATCCCTAAAAACTATCAATACAGAACTGCAACACTGTAAGAGACGCGGACCGGTGGTCTCTGTTATCCGTTTCCCCTTTAGGCGGTTGACTTTTTCGAGCCGCTTCCACCGGGAGAGGTCAATTTTAGGGTGCCTACCGGCTCTCTTGGCAGGCCTCTGTGAAGGCAAAGGATTGAGTGTCACTGGTAGGGAGATGGAGTTTTCCGGGGAACCCTCGAAAAAAAGGGATGATAGGGAAGCCACCGCACTTGTAGGTTTAGGGGGTGACCATACCTTCTCTCCGGAATAAAAGGGTTATATGAGCCCCTGAAAATGCACAGCAGGGCACGTCCTTTTCAGAAGTGGAGCTGCCCGAGATCGGCTCCAAAGATGGCAAAGAAAAGCACATTTGCAGCATGAAGAAGGTGAGAGGGGAGCCCCTACACTAGTTAGAAAGGTCCCTCGATTTTCCTCGTCCTCCGCACATCAAAGGTGGGCAAGACCACGCTTGGAGGCAGATCTCCATAGGATAAGTATAATTCCAGAGTGTCATCCTTTACACATACGTGGTCCATTGGTCAAGCGTTGATGGGCTTTGCCAATCTGGACCACCATTCAGATGAAATAGTCCTCGAGCATTAATCATAAACAATGGTGCCGGCGTAGTCACCTTATATGTGTACTGGAGGAAGGTGAGCAGAGTGGACGGTGCATCAAGCCCCGTACCCAAATCTGGCCTTGACCTGCACGCCTTTGGGCATCGGATTAGGTAGGAACCTCACAGTATACTCTACCACTCGATTAAGATCATAAGTGGAAGATGGTGCGCAGGGTAGCCTTGACCTGTGCCGATACAAGAGAGGGTTTGTAAAGGAAGAGGCGAGTAAGTAATAAAGAGAAGTAGCAATAGCTTGGTCCACTAACGAGTATGGTGGGTGGTCACCTAATTTTATCATACCCTGGACAATAGAAGAAGAGGCCGACTAAAGACCACATAAAGTGACAGAGTAAACAGGGTAGAAGAAAGACGAAGCAGGGTGAAATTGAGTTGGTAAAGAAGACGAGGTAGTTGTTGGAGGAAGAAGAAGAAGCAGGCTAAGCTGGGTCCGGAAGAGGCGCTGAATCCCGTCAGCACAGCGGCTAGAAAACCCCCTCTCCGTGTCCCTTTCTGGAGTCTGGTAGCGAGTGATAACCAAGATCTGTTGAACCAGTGAAAGATGGGTAAGGTGGATTGGATAATTTATCCCCACACTTTTCAATACAATTTTGAATAACAGATAGCTGAAAGTCATTCTCTAGAAATAATTCTCAATGAGTGCAAATTTTTCGTGTGGAAGAAAATATTTGGATGAAATGTTGAAGCCAAGATGAAGGAGAGCTTTGATATTGCTCAGTTTCTAAGTAATGTCACAAAAGCTGTAAAATTTGCTAGACCGGTGAATGTGGATTTCTGATGGACCGAATTGGTGGAGTTTGTTGATATGCAGGAGAAGAGAATATCAAGAAATGGAAGTTTTCCATTTTTTATTTTACTTGCGTCGATTGAAAGTTGGAAGGGAATTTATTTAGATAATAAAAGAAACGGCGGTAGAAGATTGGCTTAATATTTTCATGGGGACAATCATGAAGAGCAATTTCTTCAAACTTGGCCATAAAAATGTCAGTAATTAGAGGACCAATTGTGTACCCCATCCTACAGCCTCTCTTTATGCGAGACAGAGTCATGAAAAGATATTATTGTCCTTTACAATAAGGTCAAGTAGGAATCGAAGCAAGAAGAGAGTAAATTCTGGAAGGTAGAATGGTTCAAAGAAAGTCCTTTGCTTATGATTCTATGGTCTCGTTGAAATGGATATTTGTAAAGAGAGAGGACACATACAAACTGCAAATAAAGTTAGGCCATGGAAAATTGAAATGCAGAAACTCATCTGCAAGAGTAACAATTGTTAATCTTGTATTCATTAAAGGTTAGGATAAGGGACAAGATATTCGACTAAATTGAAGGTTGCCATCGTCTAAATTGCGAGTATAGGGTGAAGGTGGCCACCATATTTGCTGGATCGAATCCCGTCGAAGTAGTTGGACTTAAATATTTAAATATTCTTAAGCTGTTATGATAAAACCTAAGAGGTTTTAATCTCTCACATGCAAAAATCTTATGACAAATTTATACTTAGCAATCATGACGTTTTTGTTTGTAATTCTGTCCTCCTGGTTGCCTATGGTCACACTAGTATCGCCCGTAATCTTTCCCTTAAAAGACATTAGCCTAAAGGAATTCATCGTTCCCATATTTAGGTGATAATGAGTGAGAAGGAATTTTGAGGACTTTTTTTTCCCTCGTAAATCCAAGGGATTTTAATTCCCGCAGCTCGTTTGAAGCACGTCGGAATATTAAAGGAAGTCGCTTTGACCTGCGACGATATCCTGGGGTCGAGTAAGAATCGCGGGGTAGATGACGCATGTCTTGGGACGTTATATTTGCTTTGCCTATTTTGCATTGCATTGCTGTTGCAAACATGCTTCTCCCCTCATGAACCGATCAGTAAGTTTACCTTCGCTTAATATCCAATTTAAGGAAGAATATCTCCCCTCTTTGGCTTAAATTGAAGAATTCCCTTTTTATCAATTTCTACTGACTCGAAAATTATTTCTAATTAAAAATCCTACCATGATTTTTTTTTAACTAAGTTTAAAAGATATCATCTTACTTGAAATAAGGAGTAATTCTGAAACGAAGGGAAAATATTATTCATTAAAATTAAGGTTGCAAAATCGTGAAGGAGACATTTTTATTCAAATTATTTTTTTATACTACGCCGTTATCCTGGTCGTTTATGTACCTAAATCTAAAGAATGTCTTCTCAGTGTACAGTTTTCTCCCTCACACACGAAGAATAAGAGGAATAAGATCATCAAGGACAACAGAAACTAAGATCGAACCCTCCCATAATGGAACCATTCTATCCAACTCGTTTAAACCATGGCACACCAATCCTTTATTTATATATTCATCAATCCGCTGTTAATCCACCTCATTCGCTTTCGGCTTCACGTCCAAATCGACCCTCAGAGGCCTTTTGCGGAGAATCCTTAGAAACTTGGCGCCCATAAGACATTCCATGAGGCCACATATGCCGGTTTAATTTTGCTCTAAAGAAGAAGTCGCTCGAGACCCATCCGGAGGCCGAGATTTGATAGATTTATTGTGTCTATTATGTCCGTCATAACCCTTACTCCTACACGACATGATATATATTAATATATTTAGGTTGATATCGCGCGATTTGGACCAGTAGTGACCTTGTTCTACATTTAGAAAAAGAATCTACAGTTGCCTAATTTAATAATTCTTGAGTTACTCAATCGTGAATTAATTTTTAGCTGTGGCTTGTTTTCAGGCGAGTGCTTCATTGAGCGCGTTTACGAATCGGCGCAGAGGGTAGAGGTGAGCAGCCCGGCACCCCAGTTCGACACGGCACACTCCAGAGATGTGACGGCACTGGCAGGACAAACTGCCATTCTCAATTGCCGCGTTCACAACACCAAGAATATCACGGTACTAAAACATGTTTTTGCGCATGTGCGTGTCTTTATATTTATATTCCACTCATTTTTAAAGTGATTGTATTTATTATTATTATTAAAGTGTTGTAAAAAAAAGATTTAATTTCTATCGACCTTTTTACAAAGGGGAGAAGTTCGATTGATTTTCTATGGGATAAGATGTAAATCACTTTGGCCCCAAATGAGAGAACGAAGAAAGGGATTTACTCTCAGAAAAGCAACCCAATGTGGTTAATCGCGCAACGAATTCAGCGGCATGAGCTTCCTCCCTAGCACCTCCTATCCTGAATTATTCGCCAAATCAGAATATCGCAGAAAGAAGATATGGATCTTCTCCATCCCATATATAGGGCCAGTAATATTTTATATAGTCTAAAAAGAGAAAATATGAATGTGAAAAAGCACTTAATAAGCAACGAATAATAAGAAAGAGCCGATGTCGTCAAAAAAAGATCCAAACGTCTGCAATGGCCAAAATCATCACCGATGAACGCTGACGTCAGTAGATGAAGTCCATAATTTTTGTAGATAAATACAAACATTATCTTAGCTCAAACAAGAAGTAATCAAAATCAGACTCTCTCTATAAGCCAGGCCATTTGCTATCAGTAGTGAAACAATGATGTAAGAATTAACGCAAATCATTTCCTACTCGATTGAGACTTCCGAAAAGAACCTTCCTCCCATTCACAAGGATTGTAGATGCTGGTCTGTGGCGTTCACGGAATCGGGATCTGTAGATTCTTCATAACTTAACTTCTCTTAAATTCATTGCTTACCTTAAAAAACACCCTTCCTATGGATTTAGTGGTAATGGTCTCTTAATGTGTATCTTTCTTAAACTAAAATATCTCCTTCAGGTGTCTTGGATCCGGCATCGCGATATTCACCTCCTAACGGTCGGGAAGTACACGTACACCTCCGATCAAAGGTTCCGCTCAATACACGAGGAGGACCGCGATGACTGGACCTTGAAGATCAATTATGCGCAGGTACGTCCTCTCTATTCTAATCCTGGATGGAACCGAGAAGGAATCTGGTTCTGAATATTTTCTTCTTTCTATCTTGACTGATACCAGATATTCACCCTAACTTCTCATCATACTTGATATTTCTTCCTCTGAAATCCCCCGAATCCTTTTGACTCGCTTTCACACCTCTGCTAGTGGGATCTTTCCCCTTAAGAAGAGCGGAGGGCGTGTTTAGAAACATACTGGAACCGAGCCCTAGCTCGACCAAATCTACCGAGGGTGAAATCGTTCGGGCGTGGCATGTAGTGAATGTAAGCATAACACTTCTGTTTGAGTTCGGGCAAGAGGAAAAGAAGGTGGTGTTGGGGATAGGCTGTTAAGCTAGAGGGGGAGAGAGGAAAGGAATGGCTTGGTTTAGAAGTAGGGCTTTTTTCCTTCAAATTTAAACCCTAACAGCAATTCAGGCGTAAGAGCAAAGATGTTTGTAGCGAGTATTTCAGAATTACGAACCCTCAAATATCCAGACATCTATTTTACGTCTACTCTAGTCTTTTAGCAAAAAAAAGAAAAGATGGAAGTGAAGGATAGGTTAAGGAAGAGAAGAGAAGATATGGATAAAGAACTAATTTCACAGCTTATTTTCTTATAAAGCCATATTTTAAATTTTATTTTTCAACAACATTCCTAGGCAAGCCATTCCGAGGCTGTATTATTTATGAAAAAACATTTGCCAGCTTAAAAGAGTTATGTCTTGTTGCCGCTTAGTTATCCAGTTTAAATATTGAGACATAATTTATATTGCATAAGCAAATAAAATTAAAGCAGATTGATAAGTTAAACCGTTCAAATAGACCTAATTAGGGAAATGAGAATGAAAAGTGTAATGCCAAAGGTGATTGAGAAATTGAAAGTTATTAGTTAAATTGGGTAATGGTTTATGATTTTCCGTATTGATAAGAACAAACTCAGAAATTTTTCTAGTTTAGATTTACTTAAATATACAAAGTGTGAATAAAATAGACAAATACGTTATTCCATCAAAGTAATCAAGGCAATATTTGATTTTGCTAACTTGCAAATGGCAGAAATTGCTTACCAATTTACCGCTCCATATTCTTTAAATATCGACTTCAGTTCAGTCAAATTACCAAATTTGCAAATCAGGCAAATTACAATCGTGAAAAAATTTATATGTAGTTTATGTTCAAAAAGACTTCAGATTGACGTCACATACGAGTTATTCCATAACCATACTACTTGTATATCCTAGGTCAGATAGATTTCACTGACCTTCGCTTGGTCTCTCTAGATAGGGGGAAAGAGGCCACAAGCAGGCGCGGGGGAATGCCCCTTTTAAGTGGGTGGGATATGCCAGTGCGTCTTCTACCGTTGGCCGACTTAGTTAAATAGTTTAATGGCTTTTTGTGTGGTTCTTGGATTTAAACAACGGAAACGAAGTAATCTTTACTATTATACAAACAAATAAAAGAATTTAACAGTAAATGATTCAGTATGAGAAAACTAATCTTTCAGCAAAATAAAATTAATTTACAATGAATGAATTGGCACGAGCTGTGAGTAGCACAATATTTACCGAAATAAAACGAGAGGAGATGATGAGGTGAAGCTTCGTAATCGGGAAGCGTCACGCCTCTTAAACGGTGATACAGAAAAGTGTAGTAGGATTATGATTTTCCAAGAGTGGAGGGGGGGCCTCGAGTGGTTGTTTGAGGGAGTATCCTTGTAGGGCACGGAGCGGAGCGCGCTATTCCAAAATGAGTCTTTACATTCTTGACTGCCGTAGCTCTGAACAGCTAGTTTCTTGCCTGCGAGCTCTTAGGGTACCGGGGAATCGTTTGAGAAGTTGCGCGTCGGGTCCTTGGCTGATTCCCACGCATCCTCTCGATTACTGCTTGGATACTGCGTGAGTACTGCCTGACTCCTGGCTGAATACTCCGTGAGGACTGCCTGATTCCTGTTTGAACACGACGTGATTACTGCCTGACTCCTGCTTGAGTACTGATTTGATCGTTCCCGTGCTGGGAAATATATACGAATTCACCGGAAGCGATTTTGTTTGCTGTCGGAAGAGGGTCCCACTCCGTCTCAAAGGCGCAACGGGCAAGGGCTCAGCACCCTCTCGCTGATTTGGGTTCCAGGCTCTAGTTTGACTCGTTTCGCTCCTTTCTCGCCCCTGGAGTTTACCGAAAGACGCCGGTTGAAGCTCCTTTCGTCCGTAAGATACTCCCTAGTCCTCTTTGTCCGCGTGACTCTCTCTCTCTCTCTCTGACAATAATTTAATCGGCAATATTGCTATATTTGTCTTAAATAGCAAGAATCACGGCTTTAGGTTACAATATAACATATCATCACTCTTTGAGGAGATGGCTACAAGGGGCGGCCTAGGAAAGCAGACTAGGTTTACTGAAATGAATGGGCCCAAATTATACTTTATTTCTATAATGAAGTTTCGAATAACTAAATCCTTATAAAAATCTAAAAATAGAAGAATGTCAATTAATTAGGATACCAAATACAAAATGGAGCGTGGATTAGATGTGAAATTTCAACTAGAAATCTCAGGAAATGGGCGAATCCTACCAGAAAATTCGCGTGGCACTCCTGCTTGAAAGAAAATGGATTAGTAGTGATTTATTGTCCTTCAGTAATGCCGAATGTGGTGTGGAGATCACACGGATCTCTCCACTCGTAGTGAAATCCAAGTTCGTTTTGGTAATAAAATAATGTTCTAAAGAAGGATCGATTATAATTGAAACAAGGAGTCTCATTATACCAGTAGATCAGTCATTCTAAACTTTCTATCGCTATGCCAAAGGACGACACGGTATCTGACGACCTTCGAGGGCATCACGCATTTTTTTCATTTTAAAAGAGCACCGATATACAAAAGACGGGCTCATGGATTGATAGAAATGTAGAAGGGAGGTGAAAATAAGGCAATTAATCTCTAATTAGTTTCCATGATATTTGGTGCAGGTATAAATTTGCGTGACACGGATAGCAGTTGGTGACCGAAGAAGTTTATGTTTAGGTGCCATGTCGGGTAGTTTTCTGAAAGTAGAGCAAATATAACTATTAATGGGAACCGAACAGACTGCAATCACCCGGCAACGAAAATCTAGGTAGTAGGAATTTTAGAAGACTTGATAATTCCACGAAGATGCGGGTGCGAAAGGAATATATGGGATGATTTGGGACGAAACTTTCTATTTTTTTGCCAACTGAAACACGTTGACAATTCCTATGTGAAATAATGGACAATAAATTTCCCATTAAATAAGATAAACACATTATTAAAATTTCTATTTTCGATGATTAATAAAATCAAATGATAGAATTAATTAAAGGTTTACAGTTCATTCGATCAATGGCACCCGTTTTATTCGAAAAGGAGAGAAAGAAATAGATGGAAACAATATTTGTTTTCGATATTTCTTAATTATTAATATTGAAATTAGGTTCTAGTAGAAGAATTAATCTTATTGAAAAAAAGGAGATGTTAGAGAAAAAAAGAAGAAGAATGAAACTTAGTAACAGGAAAGGTTGGAAAAGTTGATGTAAGACAAAGATTGCTAAAGAAATCCGCATCAACCCCATCAGTTTCGGATAGACTCAGGTCGTTTCAAAGACTAGAGCCTGAGACCTTCAGGATAGATGATAGCCGCAGTGCTTCTAAATACAAGCCTTCCCGCCTCTTTTAGCGCTTATGATGGCGCGGTTTAAAAGGTCATAACTCAATGTCCGGATCATTATATTTGGCATTAAGGGACAATTCCTTTCCTTTTGATGTTTATTAAGGGTGACCATAAAAGAGAAAGGAATCTCATATATTTCGTTGCATTTGGTGCCTCATGTTAGGAACGCCATTAAACAGGATTTCATCGGGAAGGGATTCAGATTCGGGAATTAACTGGCCTTGCAGTCGGACTGGTGACAGTATGGAAAGGATTGTATAGCAACCGATTGGGGTAGATGTATGTTATGTGTACGTGTGTTTCTCAGTTATCTATTGAAATAAAATGTTAAGACGTTAAAAGAAAACCTTTTAAAACTCGGCGGAAAAGTTTATTCACTTTTTCTGTTTACAACTTTTCCGAAGTAGAAGAAAAATAATAAATTGGGAGGGGGCTTTGGTTACCTTACAGTGAGCCGTAATTAGTGAATGGAAACTTGTCTAATATCCTCGCAAATGATACGTTTTAAGTTTTAGCAAACGAAAAGCTTTTATCATTTAGACTCTACTAATAATAATCACTTAATTCCAAGCTAAGATCAGGCAGCAAGTTATTTATCGTGCACCAATCGAGGGAAAGAAATAGGCCGCTTACCAGATTGAGAAAAGGGCATCTTGGTTAGACACGGCCTTCTTGGATGGGCGATGCCGGCTTTCAGATTGTGCACTGAAGTTCGACTTTTTAATTAATGACCCTCTTGAATTATGTAACTCATAAGGTTGGACTCAATAATCTCCTTGCGTTTGGGTTATGCATTTCTAAGCAGATATTTCTATATACGTAGGAGTTTACGTCTCATTTGTAAAGAGCCAGGTAATGTTTCATTAAAATTTGGGAGCATTTGTTTCCCAGGAGCAATGCACTGTGTGTACCATTGCCTAAAACTAATTTCAATTAAATTCTCAGAAAATACATGATTAAATTTGGGCGTACTCATATGTGACCGAGAACGTTAAAATAATATGACTATGTCCCAGCTAATATTTAGTTGAACGTTTGTTATATATCTTAAAAACTATTAGAACGCATATAAATAGGAGATTTTTTGTTCGATTTGGGAAACGTGTTTCCCAGACCAAAAAAGATAAAATAATGAAAACATTATCGCTTTCTCCCTGTGATTATACTGAAAGAAAATTAGCAACAAAGTGCGTTAATTATGTTTACATATACTGCGGATTTCTTATATAAGACGTTGTTAAGCTCATGTTATTCTCTTCTTTGGATCTATGTATTAATACACGGCAAATTTATTGACATTTCAGATTTTCTGGTTATCAGTTCATCAGTTTTTGCTATTTTATCTTAACGTCAGAAAGAAGAGGATTGGCAATTGCAGCTATTAGATGGTATTCAAGTGCATCTAGATCTCTAGGAACTGTTTTGAATGACATTGAGTTGATAATGTTTTGTTTTAGCTTTCTAAACACTCTTACAAATGTGGTTTTTATTCTTTTTAACACAATGAATTTTATTATTCTGCGATCTCGGTTACTGAATTTCACCCGCCTACCAGAGCTGAGTTTTGCTTGAGAAAAAGTTCCTCTCTGGTAGGTAGGAAGGCGAAATTCAGTGACTGGGATTGCAGAGCAATATAATTCCTTGTCTCGATAAAGCATCAAAAATACAATTGTAAAAATTTGGGCAGAGCTAAACTCATTAATATTGGGACATACACACATAAACATATATGTATGTATGTATGTATGTATTAAAAAAAAATTTATTCCATGATAAATTGATCCCAATGTAATATTTTCGTACAAATTCTCCCCCCCCCCCAGTCTTAAATGGCTTAAGAATCTTTTCGCCTGGTAATTTATTAATTGGTTTCTCTGCGCCTCTTTCCAGACGAGAGACTCGGGCATCTACGAGTGTCAAGTCTCAACCACACCTCCACTATCGCACTTCGTCAAGCTCAAAGTGGTCCGTAAGTACCCTCGCCTCGTGCCCTCGTTGAGCTTAGGTCTGGTTTTATCACCCATTCTCCCACACTTATATCTCTGAAAAAGCTTACCGTTTAAGGTAGGCTCTTATTCATGGTCCTTCGTTTAGCGGTGGTTTTAGAACTGATTTGTACTTTCTGGTAACTCAATGGGAACCACCATTTAAGGTAGCATCTCAACCCAAGTTCGGTGCTGGACATGACAGGTGATGCCTCGACCGCGCTTCTGGGACGGAAAGATTTATAGAGGGAAGAATGAGCGGTCAAGGAGATGGGGAAAAATCAATGGAATAACATAAAACAAACGAACATCGACAAGGTCAGCCAAATAAATCATCAAAATTTATTGTTTTTTATTATAATATTCGTTACCTTAAAATGCTACGAACCAACGAAACTTTTTAGGAAAGGTTTAACTGCCTCGTAGAGAGCTAAAATGCTACGAACCAACGAAACTTTTTAGGAAAGGTTTAACTGCCTCGTAGAGAGCTAATGTAAAGAAGAGCGAAAGAGCTGTGAAGGTGAGTAGCCGGAGTAGCCAAATGCGATTATTTGTGGTTCTCTCTAAACAGAAGGACACGGGGGAGGTGCAATTTAATGATTAAATGCGAATTTTGAAGAAAGGGGGACTGCAAGTGCAAACGAACGGTAAATGATTGTTTAAATTCTATAATTAATTGTTATATTATATATTCATCAGGTTCTCTACTAAATCAAATAATTTGAGTGTCCACTAAACAAAAATAAGTCAGTGTTAAACCATCACACTCAAATTTTTAATTCTTAAATTTTATTTTAACTATTTCGAGAATGAATTAGAACATGTAATACAACATATGTATATGTTGTGTCCATTCTTTATTTGGATCGTCAATTTACTCCTGATCAAAGTACTGAATTTTCTCTTATTTTTCTTCAATTTTAACGACCCAAAATTGTAATAAAAATAATCCCAAGGATTCTTGACATATTTTATTATAATTCTAAAAAAGAATAAATTAGGTCAAATAATTAAAAAACTGTAATAAAAACGGATTACTAACCTAATTATATTATTTAGAGTAAATTTATTTCGCAATTTACAAAAACTTTGAGCCACTTCGTGAAAAAGGAATTTCAATTCCGTGAGCTACTTAAAATAATTTCTTAGAGAATTAATTTCATGCCACTGTAGCATTTTTGAGGCTGAAATTTTGGGGTCAGTGGATTATTGATTTATAACGTTGACATTTTAAATTGATCGGTTTATAATTATAATAATACTGGATCGCTCCCGTTATTTTATACCTCTTACGATGATTGTTCGTCTAGGTATTAATTGATATGATTGAAACTCTTTCAATCACTTATTTGAGTTGCTTTATATAAAGTTTAAAGTTCTTTTTCGGTACGTCGGTCAGGGAAGTTCCTTTGTTTTATGCTGTTTCGATATTTCCTCGAATTTTCCATAATTTGTCTCTTGCAAAAGTTTCAAGGAATTAAACATTCTAGATTTGAATTACTCGTTCTCATTTGAATGTGAAAATAGATACGGCATTTCTTAAAAGTTGTTTCCTACTACAATTTGAACATCTGAACTTTGCCTACCGAATTTATGTTATCGTTGGTGTTTGCTAGGATGAATTATTCGTCTCATTTTCCTTTTCTTATAAATTTCATTACACATCATTTTAACTTCGCATACAGTTAAAAGAGCACTGTTAAACCTCCTCTACACTAGACCTTGTCCGAGGGCTTCGCCTGACGTCAAGCCGTGGATGCATCAAATCGACCCATCTATCAACCTTATAAAGAAGTTTTAATGGGCTATTTTAATATTTACTCCTTTATTCGCATGACACAGGATCGTTTTGACCCTCTCCTGTGAGGAATTTATTTTTTTTTTAAATATATATAACAAAGGTTGCTTTGTATCAAGATGTCTTTTCAACTATGTAGGTTTCAGAATTTCACTCACCAAATCGTCGTAAATTATGCAGATGGGTCGGTGTTCATTGTTCATGGAAAGAAAAAGAAATCCATATTGCAAAATTAATTAATGTATTTTTTTTTTTGTCTGTGAATGCGTATTATTTTCAGTTTCATCTATTTTCAAATCCAAGTTTCCCTTTTTGAAACCCCTTCTTTGTTACATAACACTATTACTTGGTTTTCCATCTTATCATTTGTAAGCTTTCCTAATTTTTAGCCTTTAGTTCTTGTAGGGGAATCCTCACTCCCCCGTTCTCTCTCAGTGGAGACATGGGACGGTGACCGCAAGAACATCCGGACCAAGCAACGTGGGTCAAGCTCGTAACTACAGCCCCTCGCCCTCGTATCTATAAAAAGCCGTATTGGTTTAAACGGCCAGATCTCCCCTAAGAGGGTATATTCAATTTCACCTCAAGTAAGAAATTGGAGACGCGTTTCTCTCAAGCTCGAAGACCAACGGAAGGCGAGGTAAGACTCGCTTAGAAAAACCGTTGGAATAAGAACCCTCCTGCGGCCCGTCCACAAGCCCCCCCTCCTACCCCTACCCCAGTGGGGTCACGAAGTATAAATAACAAACACTTGGGAAAAACGGGGTAGAATAGACGTGAGTCTCCAGGCTACGAAGTCCCTGGATTGAGGCCGGGCTACCAAGACTGGACATGTAGAATAAGTGAGTCACCAGAATACGAAGTCCCCTGCAAGAGAGGCAAGGCTACCAAGGTGGCTAAGAAGCAGCTCATCCTCGAGCTAGTCCCTGGTTATCAAACCGAACGTTAAGTTAACTTGTTCAAGTTCAACTTACTCTCGTCAAAGGAACTCCTCATATCCTGGTGCATACTAAAGCCCAGGGATATTCCTCGCCCTTGAGGAATTACAAAAAGAAGAGGAAAAAGGCTCCTCTTCAAGCTTGTTACCCGGTGGCCACACCAAACTTTTAAGTTAACTTAGTTGAGGGAACCAAGTTCAACTTATTCTCGTCAGAGAAACCCCCCTCCTCTATCCTCGCCCTTGAAGAAGACTCCCCCCAAGTACAGTCCTCGCACATGAGGAATTACGTAACGAAAGAGAAAAAGCTCCCCCTCGAGCCCGTTACCCGGTGATCACACCGAATTCTAATTAACTTAGTTAAAGAACCAAGTTCAACTTACTCTCGCCAGAGAGACCCCGCCTACCCTGGTGCCACCTAAAGCACCGTGATTGTTCTCGCCCTTGAAGACACCCTCCCTTGAAAACCGTGCGGCATCCCCCATCTGCTAACCCCGCTAAAGTACCTCGTGATCTCAACCACCTCCAACAATCTGGTCAAAGCCCGCGTCAAAGGACCTACCAGATTCCTGTGGTGTCTGGGGCTCATTGAGTTCAAGGTCAGACGCAAACCCGTTCCAAGGGGTATCCACAAAGGTAGTTGCGGCCAGTAAAGGCCGTTACCATTGTTTTTTAAATTGAAGTGAGTGGTGGGTCAACCATCACTAAAATGTCAAGTAGGTCAAGTTAGAAAGCCATACGGAGAAATTATTGAAGTCTTTTTTGTGAGTATTTTAAAATTCTTACTATTTCTGTGGTTCTTGTTTTGTTTTTGTGTAGTAAATTGTTAAATTTAAAATATAAGTTTATTTGGAGAATTCTTGTGTGTTTCCTTATATTACTACGCGTCGACGCGGCTCTTCATTAAAACAAAAAAAATAGCACTCTTAGAACAAAGCCTACTTCGTCAAAAAAGTATATCATGAACACAAGGTATACCACGACAAAAGTGGTGTCCAGTGTGGAGTGATCAAAAGGGGCATATTACGACAGTTCTTTTTATTGTATTCTTAATTTAGTATTTATTTACTTATTTGTTTTGTTGCTTTCCCTGTTTGTGTGTTCAACCCCTTTTCCCAGCTGCCAGCTTCATACGACTTGGAGCTTTAGACACTTGACATATTAAGACAGGAAAATATAGATTAGTATGAGAAAAGTGAGAGTGTATAGTGGTGAAAGGGGTTTTGAAAATTAAAGTAAAGATAAGTTTAGTATGAGTTTGAAAGAGCTTTGTTTCCTGGTGGGAAGATATCGCCTGCAAAAAGTAGGTATAGCGTATGAGTAGCATGGTAAGTTAGTTGTTTAAGATCCCTGGTCATAGGGAATCACTGGCATTATATATAATTATATACTCAGGGTTTTTAGTGTCAAAATTGGTTGGCATTAAAGCCTTTGTAGTGGTTGGGTGTGAACCCGTCACTACGGAAAGTCAAATTTAGGATTTTGCGTCGTAATTCGGATTGTTAGTTTTGGGTTCGTTATGTCAATATGGGTTTGGTAACATATTTCAGTAAGATGATTTTCTTAGTTTTACGGCTGGCCTTAGATACTACATTCGCACTGTAGCGTAGTTGGATTTGGTAGGTGCGTGTTTTATTCTCTCTCAAATTTAGCTCGGTGCGGTATTTCCCTTGCCAGATCTTTTCTTTCGATACTTGGGGTCCGAGAGAACAATGTAAGTGTCTGTTGAGAATTTGATGAGTCCTCGGAATAGAACCTGTTTAACTAGATCTTCTGGTATGTCGGCCGTGTAGTCACATTTGTACTGTCCGGCCTTTAAGCCATCAACAATATCATCTGGGCCCGCCTCATCCGGAAACTGGTTCCCTACGGCAGCATATACCCTGAGGTTAATCATCCTCGAGTAGTACATGTACCTGTGTTCCCAAGTTTTCGATGACGATAACCTACTTGGTCGACGTGAGTGCGAGGTCGTTTGAGGGTGAGGCCTCTGCTCCACCTTCTTGGGCCTTACAGTCTGGGCTTCCTCCCACTATACTCGTGAAATTGTTTGAGTTTTTTCTGTTGTGTGTGTGTCCGTGTGTTTGGAGCATTCTGCTGTGCAGCCATAACCTGAACTCAAGGATCCGTTTTAAGGGCATTACTCAAACCCTGGGCTTTTTGGTCGCTCTTCTCGTTCTGCAGTTTGAGATTTATTCTAAGCACTTCATTCAACGGAAGGTTTGGAAGAAACCACATTTCCTCTATGCCGATTTTTACGAGCATGGTATTCAACTCCTTCGCGAAGGTACCAGGCCGGGTTTTGTTACCAATGTGCGGATGCCAAATGCATCACATTATTTTGGTTGATTTTTGGTTTGCAGTATAATAGGCTTTGGGGCCACACTACTTTCGGCGATCGCTGCCTTGGCAACCTTCGCGTAGGTGGCGTCAACTTTCCTCTCCTCCTCGTTTTTGCCCTTTTCTTTTGCTGCTTTGATTTGTTTCTTTTTGACGGGACACACCATAGCCATAGTCTTATGTGGGCCACCACAATTGAGGCATTTCTGGATTTTATTGTTGCAATCACGCCAGGAATGGCCTTGGTGGGCGCACACAGAGCAGACGACAATGGTCAGAGTTAGGGCAAGTGGCAGTGGTGTGTTTGTTTAACCTGTAGCACCAGAAACACATTTGCAAGTTAACGAATTCCTCCCGTTTAATCTGCTCGGGGCAGACAGGGACGGTAAAAAGGAGGAGGTCAGTTTCTTTTGCTTTGATCGCCATAGTTGTTCCTGTGAATACTTCCTTAAAAACGTGGGTGTAGCTTTTGAATGCAACCACTTCGGCTTCTTTCGCCCACGAGTGATTCCGAAAAATCTCCTCCGTTATCTCGTCTGTAGAGTGTTCTCCAACCCAGGGGTCGAGGCGGCGGCAGATAATGATCCTATGGGAGCATATTTGTGGTGGTGTTTGTGGCTTGAGGTTGATTTTGATTCGGGCTTCCATAGCACGCGGGGAAGGGAGGACTTCGGTGTCCACGTTCCTTGCACAAATAGCCGAGTATCCATCGGGGATGTCGATGAGGCGTACCATAGCAATATTTAGTTTAGCGTAAATCTTTTAGAAAACCTTACACCTGTCCGGTTTTGGCCAGTCAGGTAAGGTTCTCAAGGCTATGCGCCTGGTCTCCTTTATCATTCCCTTATATTACGCAAGGATGTAATTAGGAAGGGATTCGGGAGGACCGAGTTTCTGGGCGTGTGTATTTCTGTGTGAGGGTGTGAGTTCAGAGATCCGTTATGAAAAAGGAAAAGAATTGTGGGAAAGGTGGAAAAACTGTCCAATGAACAATACAAGCACTTTACCTTGAGGCACCGAAAAAGGGCTCACTTCCTTTCCTTCAACTAGCCTTCAATGAGGCTAGTCAAGGAGAAAATAGTCACTTTCGAACTTATCACCACTGATAATAATTCTGGTTACACACAGCAATGCGGTCTGCGAAAACAAAACACCTCATTCGAATTGAAAATTAAGATCAAATTTTTCCCAAATTCGACTTTACCGCACAACGATTATGTAAGAGAGCAATCCAAGCGACAAGCGCAGTCGTCTTGAAGCTGGGTTAAACTTCGCTGCTTTTCTATCGACCAAAATCGGTAATTTAAGAAGAGTCAACTCGCAATTTAGCTCATCGTTCCCGTTGTACAATAAGAAAGAAATAAAATAGAAGTAATGGTTAATACAGTCAAGCCTCCAATGTTACGCAAATATCTAAGTACCACTTCCATCATAAAGCAAATTATTTCTAAATTCTAAACCCATTTTCACGCTGTATATTTTCATAGCACTAATATTCTAAAAGCTACCCATAATGATAAAGGATTCACAGTTGATTCTTGATGAAAGCATACAAGATGCTTTTGATTGTGACCTACATATTTAACTATATTTGGGAACCACATACAGTGGGAGTGTAATAGTTTCTACAATTTTTGTCATTGAACTTACAAATCAAGTTAAGCTACTAAGGTCAAAGATACAGGACGCCCAATAAAATCATTCTTAAACAAAAAATAAAAAATGATCTCGAAGCTTTTGATCTGTGGTCGAGCAGACTCAAGGGCCATTCATTTTCTATGTGTTAGTGCTAGACTTTTATTGAATATTTTTATGAGAACTCTATTTTTGGCCTTGTTGTATTGAATAGTGATCAATATATGGTCACACTATGATCTTCATGCACGAGGTATAGCGGTAAATTAGAGATTATATAAACAAGAAAAACATGCGAGGGAATGGAATGTGTTTATGATTAAATCACTACCAACCCTAAGCAGTTTTTAAAGTTGCTAATTATATCTTTAATTCTAAAAAAGCAGAAATTTCAACACAAAGAAAACAGACTTTTGTATGCACAAACTTGTCTGTTATTGTACAATTGTGATCGTGATTTTCAACTTTAAGTACATTTAGTCCTATTTGCCACACTGTTGCATGCTCTCAAATCTGCATTTATGGGAAGATTGAAAAAATAGGCTTATTTTCCTTTTAATCTTCTTAGCTAAATTGCTCGAAAAGATAATCTGAAGGCGTGGGTGTAAAATATAGAAGTAACTACCTTATTTATTGCATAAATGGTTGAATTTCGTAAAAAAAAGGAGAAGAAATCAGCTCTAGCCCCCCTAAGGTAAAAACCGCATGGACGTCAATTATGCCTTCACGGCCGGTATGGTTAAAAGGCATCATTTGCTACTCAAGATTATGAAAACGCGTCCGATTCTGGGGCGCGGAGAGCATAGAGCACAGCGATTGACCTCAATTGACTTAGAGAAAAATACCTGCAGTGCTTTCTCCACATTTATTAATAATAGGAGAGCCCAAATGAAAATTCAAGGGTATAGGAATAGTGACCACAACATAATTCGATTTAATTCAAGAAATGTATCTAAAAGTTCTAAACTCATCCCGTACCTTAAATCTTTCAATTTCAGTATATTTCTAAATGAATATTAGCCTTGGTAATAGCGGAAAAAATATATAAATGATAATTAAAGATGGTAGAAAATAAACAATAACAAGCAAATTCAGCATCTTCCCAACATTACAAAAAAAAGGATACATCGCGGTAGATGAAATGTTACAAGCTCAAAGACTCTGCAAAGAAACGGTGAGGTGAAACAAATATTTAGAGTCCAGTTGTTTTTAGTCGGGCTAAAGATTAAAATGGAAAATCCATTTAGGAAAGAACTTCGAAAAAACCTTCGGCTATACGAAAACCAAAAAAAACAGCGATCCCTTTATCGTTAATAAATGGGGAATTTTTTAGAACTTCATTTCTCATCCCTTGTTGAAAAAAAAATTCCCAAAATTCCATAATCATATTTCATTTCAAAAAGTTTCATTTTCCCTAAAATAATTAATAATATATATATATATATATATATATATATATATATATATATATATATATATATATATATATATATACATATATATATATATATATATATATATATTAATATTTATATATATATATATATATATATATATATATATATATATATATATATATATATATATATATATATATACATACATAAATATATACACATACATATATATATGTGTGTGTGTGTTAAAAATACTCTCTTACACATTTATGGGCATTTAAGTTTACTAAAAACAATTTTATCTTAAATTATGTCATACAGAACCAAAGTATTAATTATACGTTCTCTAAATATGTGGGGATATTTAATCTTTGCTGTTGACTTCTATACCCTATTTCCTTCTTTTCTTCTCTCTTTTTCTAAATTTTCACTCTGTTTTAGAATAGGACTATTTTGGATCATCGCATCATCATTGACCCTTATTATCTAGGCTGTGCTGTACTGTGCTTCTAATCACTAGGCAAAGTAGGAAAGGTGCGCGATTAGAAGCCCCCATCGGAGTTTTGCCGGAAATCGATTGTGTCTCCATGGTGCTGGCAACGTGTCCTTTATAAAATAATGAACACGTTTTGTCACTCAACTGACTGCTTGCTACGTATATCAATGAAAGGAAATGTAATCCGGCTGATAGAAATACCAGACAAGTGAAGTGGTAAAGAACACGGGTTTGGTTAAAACGAAAGGCCAATTTAAATATCGGTCTCGAACTACGTATCTCAGCAGAATTAGTTACCGAAAGGCTTAGGATAACTCGACAGGAACTTTTCCGATAACAACTGAGAAGATATTCAATTGGAAATTGGACGACTCCAACGCTGTGCCAAAATCTACACCCAAAATCTTTGGGAAAAATCAAAGACTGGTGAAAATTATCTTTGAAAACAAAGAAATGGCTCAGAAAGCTAAACTTAAGTATCACTTGGGTTCTACCAGAGTGACAGATCCAAACAAATGGAAGGTTCAGAGTTGTACCGTTGGAAATAAGCTACATCTCATTTGCTATAGAAAACCAGAACCTAAATATTTTCCCCCAACTTATAAGAGTGTGTCCAAAATGTGCAGGCAAAAGCATTCATATAAATTGTGTAGTATTCAAGAACTAAAATGCACACACTGTGGTGTAGAGCACAGCTCTCTGTACATGAATAAAATAAAGGAAAACTTTAAAAAGGGAAAAGAGAAAAAAGAAAGGAAATCTTATGCCAAAAGCCACGAAAGGCACCATAAACAGGAGCTTATAACGAAGAAAGAGAACATAAAACTCATGATGCTCATTCACTGCGCCCATATCGCAAATCTTGAAGACTTATAAACATTCGACGGAGTTCTCATCGATCTGCTCGAAAACAACGGAGTCTCAAAACAATTATCGTTCCGTTCAAATCAACAATCTGGCCATATTCTGATAATTAGACTTATCGAGGAGATGTAGAAGAGCAAAATCACTGGGGAATAACGAGTTATACAGAAAAAAACATATCTGCCTTGAATACGGAGGTTGACTGAGACGAATTAAACCTCCAAAAACCATCAAAAAGTGACCTCTTATCTTTTAGAGTCCCACTCATTAAAGTTGCTACTATATGATAACAGACATTTGAGCACAAGACGTTGTTGATAAGGCTGTTTTGGCATTGTTTAAACTACCAATTCGAGAGGTCTTACGAGCTTAAGAGGTTTCCGATCTACCCAATCCAAAGTTGGTACTATTTATTGATCTTCAACTGGAGGAAATTTGGGTTAATTTTGTACCGGTTGCAACTTGCCTGACTGAAGGTCAAACAAAAACTCTGTACAGGAAGTGGTGATGTGCAAGAAATGTAACAAAATATGATAAAAACTGATGTGCATGTCAGTAATTTGTATTTTAATCCAAAGATTTACTTTATATCATCCAAATGGAAGCGTTAGGGTCAGTTAATATATTCAAGATTTTAAAGCTACATCAAATTTAGTTCGACGAATATCCGAGAAAATAAGATCGTCAAACTAGTGGCATTCTAGGTACGATCACAAACAAGTACCGAAGGTTCATAAGGTTGGCTACTATACCAATGGTAAGTCACTTCCTTGCTCCTTGGGTAAGCCTGGATATTCCTCCTCAACCCCGCCAACCAAGTAACCCAATTCAATATACCAAATATAACATTATAAAAATGAACGTTTTAAATTCACCGAAAATAGGGGTTTTCATATAGTTGAGGGGGTACGTCTTAAGCAACATTGTTTACTTACACAAAATTGCAGTTAAAAAGTCTCGATGACAACCATACAGTGGTTTATATCTCAAAAACCTTTCGAGGTTGACACATAACTAGGTTGTAATAATGATAATTATTTAACCTGGTTCAATGTTTTCTTCCTTCCAGAGCCTCTGACGAAGATCCATGGTGAACCCGATCTTCATCTTAACAGAGGGTCGACCATCAACTTAACCTGCATCGTGCAGTACTCTCCAGAACCGCCGGACTTCATATACTGGAACCATAACGACAAGGTCAGTCATAGAATGGGAATTTTCGCATTACCAGCAGGGTATTGCGAAATACTGAGGAGATAAATAAGACTGTTGGAGTAAAAAGAGAGAGAAAAAAAGATTGAAAGGACATTGGAGTGCAAAGAATAAAGAATAGTAAGGGCTTAAGAGAGTTTAGGACAAAGATTGTAATCTAGTTACCAAAAAGTTAAATAATTTTGATAAAAATCACAGAAATGATTCTTCTTTAATCCACTCGAATATTGTCTCTTTGATCCCTTCAGGACTTATTTGAGCTGACTCAATTGCGAGCATTCTAAACATATTACACGCGGTCCGCATCTGTTCGTGTGCAATTAACTTTCGGTTTCATTTGAGAGGATTCTTTACATTTAAGACCTCACCATGGCGAAGCCCAACCAGGCAATAAACACCCAACTATTAATGCCTTAATATAATCCGAAGAGGATACATAAAATATGTCTGAAAAACAAATAAAAACAAGAGAAAAAACAAAAAAACATTAAACGAGGCCTCTATGTTTAACGACTCCAGGTCACGGTCAGGTACCAGGAGCTCTCGTCTCCTGGTAAGATTAGATGCCAGCTAGGACCCCCCCCCCCTTCTCCAGGAGCATGTGATAGGAGAGGAAAGAGATGGAATAATCCCCAATAACCGAAGTCTGGACAAGCAAGTCCTTCGACCCAATTCATGGGATTATTATACGGAGAGCGGATTCATATCGCAGGGTCTTTTAACTTAGTAGCATAGATACAGCGGCGTGTAGTTTCCTTATACGACGCAGGGCTGACATCATAGTTGTGGTATATGATAATTGTGAGAAATCAGAGATACGTTTGTTCTCGTTTCAGATCATCAGCTACGACTCAGAGAGGGGCGGAGTGACGGTGATCATCGAGAAGGGGGACGTGACGACTAGCTCCCTACTAATCCAGAACGCCGCTTTCACGGATTCGGGGCACTATGACTGCAACCCCTCCAACACTGAAGGAGCCACCATCACCCTGCACGTTCTCAGCGGTGAGTAAGTGAGTCCTCAGCACCGCAACTCACCACCGGATCACTCAAAACAGAGCGATTGCTGCCGTCAAGAGAAGAAGCAATACAAATGCTAAGACAGATCGACGCCAATAGAATATTAACTCACAAATTGCTATAGCCACTTTCTATATTCAGTTTGGCTTCATCTCTTTTCTTATCTCTTTTTCCTACCCTAAATAAACATTTCTATCGCATTTTCAAATGTAATTTTACTATTTTTTTCATAACAAATATTTTTCTTTCTATCTTTATCGCCTTCCCTTAAATTATTCATCATTAGTCTGATTAAAGTTTATTGTAATTTAGAGTTTTTGAGTCATATTCTACTCCCAAATATATGTATATAAGTATAAACCTCATTATGTGTAGCCTAATATCAGAGCATGAAATATGTGAGGGGCGGCAAATTGGCGCGAATCTAATGTTAATGGCATCCAATATGCAAGAACTTTCAACATTCCATTCAACATAAAGGAACAAGACCTTAGATTGAGTTATGTCGAGACATTAAAATGATATTATCTTTTAATGGCGGTTGTTTTTATTTCATATTTTGCAGGTGGCGAACACCCAGCAGCAATGCAGCACGGTGGGCAGAGCAACTACTCCTCTTCCTGCATCAAAGTAGTTATGTCACTGCCGATACTTCTCTTATTTCTTTTCAAGGAAGCCTATTTGTAGAACACTGTTTCCTGCCATTACCGATGGGAAGTAGGCCTTCATTTTTATAGACATATTTAGGGTATAAGAAGTGTTTCAGTTTTCTTGCAAGATAAGCAGCTTTCACATGTTTACTACGGTAAGAGAAAGAAGAAGAATATTAAAATTAGCTTCTAAAGAAGAACAAATCCTCGTATTCTTTTCAAATATCACCAAGATAAACAAGGACGCATCATGGCACTGCCTTCCAAATGTGGCATTTGGCCATATCTTGATCGGATTAAATGAAAACCAGAGACAATCTATAAAATACACTAAGCTTCATTGCCTCATTCCTCGGTTGGATGAGATTGAATTTGGTCAACAAATTTAGGTTTTAATATGTGTTTTCGGTGTGTACATTTAACAGGGAGGGGGGGGAGGAATATCTCCCTTAGTGTAAAGTGCAAGGAAGCTACTCCCAATCCATTTAATTATAGGGTTTATTCGTGTGTACATTAAAGACATGTTTATAAAATTACCTGTGTCTGAACTAAAGCGACGATAAGTCGTGCGATGATGAAACCTTGGCCAAGAAATGTCTGTGTTTCAAAGTCGAAATTGCCATCATTTGTTATCATCAATTCATGACCATTTGTATCTCTACGCATTTGTACCTGTTTTATATATTCCTCTAACCGATATTTAATATATATCTAGATTAAACGTTTTGTCATTTAATGAGGAAACAAAATTAATTTGATGAGAGGCGGGGGGATCGGAATTCAAGAGTTTTCATTTTCCTGTGTGTTGAGTTCGAACGAAATGACTGCCGTGAATCGAATCTGTAATTGGTTCCGAGACTCGTTTCATTCAGAATACGCCAGAGGATTCTAAAGTGACATTCTTTACAATCGTGTTGCTCAAGATACCATTTTTTAAGTGGTGCCACAAACCAAGTACCCCTTAGTCTCCTTACAAATACACAAAATAATTGACACCCAAAACACTACTCAATTTTCCCTTCGGAAATGACTTACAGTAGGATTCGGTCAAAGAAGTTTAAGGATGAGAACTAACCACTAGCTCCAAATTGAGGATATTTATGCGGAATCTGGAGGCAGCAGCGCCGGATCAATCTCAAATTTGCTTCTTGTTAAAAATTCCTTCCGACGGAGATACCTTTGTTACTACTTCGTTACCTGGATGAATTTTAATCGAACGGTTAATTCAACCATGTAGAGAGCTACGTCATTAAAAGATAGATGATGAAGTAGAGCTGTGCTACGAGGCAATAAAATTCACTAGGAATCGAAGAACTCTGCTCAGATCTCTCAATTCTCGACAAGTCTTGAGGCTTTGGGAAAGTCTGTAAATATTCTGGTTCGGTAAATTTCTCCCTTAGAAAGACGAAAACTATTTATTCCTCTGTAAATTATGATTGCCATTGCATCTTTGAGAAACTGTTGTAAAACTTTTCCCAAAATAATATAAAAAATCACTAGCACAAATTACTAGGGAGGTGATTTAGCTTTTAAACATTGTCCAATGATGAAATGAATTCATTGGAGACCGAAATCGATTTCAGCTCAGAATTCCTGGTCAAAGGGAAGTAAAATTTTCATTTTGACCAAAGGGTTTGGCTCATTTTCTAAAAGTGATTAAGGATTCTTCAGGCCTTTCTCTAGCTGTTGTCACCAAGAGTTTTATGGTTGAATTCCGTTTCTAATCAAGCTTCGGCGATATCCATTTGTGATGTTTCCCAGAGAACTGAACAAAGTCGAGACGTTTAAAAGTTGGCGATGAAATCGCAAAGGTAAATAAATGATTGTCATTAGCAAGCAATATTTTACCACAAGAACATTCCTGTCTTGCAGGCAAGGAACAAGAAGTCACCATAAATGGCCGTCGCCGCTTAACCACAGACAAGTGACATTTTTCCCTACAGTTTTCAGCCACAACCTTACCTAATCAAGCTCCAATTCTAATTATTTGTCCTTGCCTCTTACCCTGCACCATCTCTCTAATTTTGGTACTATAAAAGACTGCTCAGGCTTCTTCAGGTGTATATAAAATACGCTTCCATAAACAACCAGGTGCTGGTTTCCTTATTACAAACCTTCTGGTAGCTATGGCTTCATCTTTGAAAATATGAAAGCTTGGCTGTATGAATGAAGCATAGACTCGCAATCATGCCTGCGTTTATATATTTCTTGACACTAACCTCATTGAATCGGGGAAATTGATAAAGCAATTAAATGGAAAAAGGCAAAAAAGTGAATATTTTTCTTCTGGTAAGACCGAGAAACAAAATGGAAAAAGAACTTTGCCGTCTTTAAGATCTCCGCTCGGGCGAAAGCGACTTAGACTTTAATTACGAAGGTTTCATTGAAGTGGATTCGAATCTGGGTCGCTTACTGAAGTTGGGGTGAATTATTCCAGTGTTCTAAGTTCCTCAAGTTCAAACTCAACTTAATGAAAGTGATGAAATGTGTGGTAGACTTTCAGAGGTGACAAATTGTTTACTAGTTTGCCCTGGTTTGAGGGCATCACTAGCATTTCCTCTTTTTTTACCCTATCAGTTTTTTTTACGTCTCATCCTTCTATAGTTTTGCTGACCGCCCTTGACGCTCATGTTCTTCCTTTTGTTCAAATATTTGACTAACTCTTAAGTTAGTTCCTCCGTCGTGGCTTTCAAGCCTTTCAAGTCATATTTTGCTAACTGGTAGCTTATCTCTTCGTTAATTTATGTTTTTGTTGGTTTTCTTAGCTTTGGGCAATTCACCTCTTTATTTAAGATTTTTATATTTGTTGTTCCTTTAATCTTTATTTTAATTTAGTTTAATTATTATTTTGGGCACTTGCCTCTTTTTATCTATGTTCTTTATTGTTTTTATCATTTACTACAGTTTTTATGTTTGCTGTTTAATTATTCTCTTACTTATTTTAATTTAAAATTAAATTTGGGCACTTCGCCTATTTTTTTCTGAGCTTTTAACTTTTGTTGTTAATTTCTATTTCATTTATAATTTAACCTGGGCATTTCGCCTCCTTTTATTAATGATTAATTTTTGTTTATTTTATTTCGTTTTATGTGTCATAATAACTTAGGCACTTTGCCTCTTTTTAATATCTTTATTGTTTCTTTTTGTTTATTTTTACCATCTCTTTTTTATTAAATTATTTTGGGGGTTAACATTCTTAGGTATAGATCGGTCTTATTTCTTCCCTTGCAGTTTCTTCCACTGGGGAACTGTGCTGTTCTTTCTACTTAGTGACATCCGCGTTGAGGTATGTCGACATTATGTATTGTTGATATGTGGGAGTATTTCTTCCTTCACATTATGCCATGTCTTTCTCCCTAGCCTCTGGATCTCCGTATTAATTGGTTTGAGTCCCACTATTTCGTGTAGGACTGTCTGCCTGATACAGTCGATCCGTCTTGCGCCATCAATAAGCAGTGAGGCTTTATTCTGTACCCTCTGCAACGTCCTGAGAGAGGTACAGCTGGCCATCTTCGTGACCACTGCTGGGTACCATAGGATGGAGCGTACCAAGACGTTGTAAAGTTTGTTTTTGTTCGGCAAATTCAGCCTTCGGAATCTGTAAAGTTTCTTTAACGCTCTTTTGGCTAGGGACATTGTGTTGTTACTGTGGGTTTTATATCCTGATTTTGTGAGTCTTAAGCCCAGGAGTTTTCCCTCGTTAGAGTACGGGTAGTGTTCGTCATCTACGAGAATGTCATTTACTTTCCGGCAAGTCATTGGAATTACCTGGAATTTCTGGTGGTTCGTCTTAATTTGCCACCCTTTAGAAATTTTTGATATTTTCGATCTCGGCACCTGGCACCCTTGCTTAAAATCCGGGGTTCTTGATGGTCCTTAGGACGGTTTGTGTGGTGTCATCTGCGAACTGCAGATACATCGTATCTTCCCGCACTGGATCAGAGAGGTTAATTGCGTACACGAGGTACATATAACAACGGACTCAGGCAGCTGCCTTGTGGAACACCCGCATCGAGTTTAAATTCGGGTTCTGTGTAGCCCTCGATCAAAATTTGAGCTTGCCTTTCCATGATATAGCCACAAATGACCCTTTCCAGTATTGGGTTTAGCTAAAGGTTCAATATCTTGTATTGTAGACCCGTGAGCCAAACCTTATTGAAGGCCTTTTGAACATCTCGCAGTACCACGTCTACGTATTTCCGCTCAGCTTTGCTGCTCGGGAGTTTTCCGTTAGGAGGGCGAGGGCAGTTTCCGTTCCCCGTCTCCTACGGAATCCGTGCTGCTGAGAGTTATTGTCTCCTTGCTCAGCTAAGTGGTCTTGAAGCCGGTCAGCCAGGAGCTTCTCGTAGATCTTCCGCACAAACTCAAGCAGTGAGATTGGACTTTAATTAACCAGTTGATCAGGGGGTTTACCTCCTTAGGTATAAAGATTATTTTAGCAACCTTTAAGCCGTCTGGGAAGTAACCCATTTTCAGGAAATCATTGAAGATATTAGTGATTCCCTGAATGATCTGCGGTGTGGCATTTACTAAGTTGCATTTAGTTATGCCCGTCCAACCTAGCGCCCTTTGTTCAAAGAACTTTACAGTGGCCATGACATCCTCAGGTGTTATGGGTAGGCATTGGTCCGCCATTTCCCTGCCTTCGTCTACTTGGTGATCTAAGTACATAAGATTTATGATCTGATTTTCAGTTGGCATTCCAATTCCTCGTCGAACTCTTCATTGTCTTCTGGAGTGATGCCGAAGACATTTTTCCAGTATGTTCGAAATCTTCCTTCAAGAACCGCTGGTTCCTCTATATAATCACGGTTCTCTTTAATTCGAGCCTTCGCTTTTCCTGTTTGTCCTTTTAGTTTTCTGATTTTCGCCAGAATTTAGCCTGGTTACACTTGCTCTCGACTCTATCTATTAAGTTGTTCCATATTTCCTTTTTGTTGGACGTTGATACGAGGAGCGATCAATAAGTTTTGCAATTCCGATATAAGGAAACGAGATATGAGTAAAATGTTTTATTTTTTTCAATATAACTACCCCCGACTTTAATGCACTTGCGCCACTTGTCCCTGAGGCTTCGAATTCTCGACAAGCAGAAATCTCCCGACTGCTGTTCAATCCACTCCTGGACGGCGAGTTTGACATCTTCATCGTCCCCAAACTGGCGTCCACGCAGTGCAGACTCGAGCTGGCAGAATAAAAAGTAGTCGCTAGGGGCCAGATCTGTACTGTAGGGGGGATGGTTGAGCTCATCGAATCCTCACTCGCGTAGGGCAGCTTGTGAAACTCTGGCCTTGTGGACAAGGGCATTGTCGTGGAGGAGCAGGACACCGCGTGTCAATTTGCCGCGCCGCTTTTGACGGATGCACTTCTTTAACCCGGCCAGTTCCTCGGCGTAATATTGGCCTGTGATGGTCCTTCCACGAGGCGCAGCGTCAACCATCAAGAATCTCTCAGAATCCCAGAAGTTGGTGGCCATGATCTTCCTGGCTGAGGGTTGGGTCCGGAACTTGATGGGGGTCGGAGAGCCCCTGTGCTTCCAGGCCATGCTTTCGAGTTGGTCTCGGAATCCCAGTGTTAGACCCACGTTTCATCCCCTGTCACTATGCGTGACTCAAATCCCGCCGGCTCTTGGTTGTACAGGAGTAGCAGCTCCTCCGAACTTTGACGACGTTGAAGTTGATGATGATTTTGAGGTTTCGTGACGTTCCTTGGGACCCAATGGGCAGAGACCTTAGTCATGGCCAAATTATCTTAGATGATGTTGATAACACTTTCATGTGATATTCCAAGTTCTCGCTCGATTTCTTCGACCTTCACCCGTCGATTTTTGAGGATTATCCTCTTCACACGGGCCACATTGTCCTCGTTGGTCATGTCTGACGGGCGTCCTGGACGGGGGTCATCTTCAAGGGACTCACGACTATGGCGGAACTCCCTATTCCAGCGAGATATAGTTGCATAGGAAGGGGCGGTGTTGGTGTACGCTGCAAACATGCGTTCATGGATCTCTTTTGCATTCTTGCCTTCATTGGTCAAAATTTGATCACTGCGTGGGGCTCAACCTTCTCCTTTGTTGAAAAATTTGTGACTGACGATCTGCTATCAGTTACTGCTTCTTAAATAGACGAGACCGGAGCGTGCGGCTGCAGGTCCTGACTTTCATAAGTTGTCCTAACACCCCCACAAACAGCCACCCCCCTTTCTCTATTTTTCCCTACCGATTCGCAAAACTTATTGATCGCCATTCGTAGCGTCTTTAAGCTCGCTGCTTAGGAACCGTACTAGCAAGCTTCTCTCCCGTTGTGGATATGCGCCTCTTATCTCTTCATAAAATTTCCTGTAATCACGAGCGATTGTCCTTACTTCCTCTGTCCATCTCGGTTGAGGAGTAGTTACTTACCCTGTCGTGGGTACATACTCGCTGTCTGCTTCTAGAATAGTCGCAGTTATTCTCTCCAGTTCTTCATCTATCTCCTCTAAGGTTGCCTCACTCATGTCAGCTGGGGCGAATAGGCTGCATTGTCTCTTGTAACGTTCCCAGTTGGCCGAGGCGTAGTTTTTGCGGAGAGTGGCTGGAGGCTGGATCAGCGCGAGTGAGATTGTGGTGATGATCGCTATGTGATGACTGGGGACTGCTGGGCACGGCTGACTATGGTAGTTGAAGGGAAAGCCTTCACTTGTTAATATTATGTCAGGTTTGGTGGCTGATGTAGAATTGATATAGGTCGGAAAGTCCGGCCCTATTCTTTGGATGTTTTTTCTTTCCATAATCAATTCCAAGTTTCGACTTCTTTCGCTAGTTCTACCATGACCTTCCGCTCGCCATCTGGCATTGAGGTCACCCCCTAAGATTGCCATTTTGCGATGCTTAAAAATCGTTTAAAAGTTATTTATGGACAGGTAGGCTCGTCGAAGGAGTTGATAAGCTGCGGCTCTCATGCGGTCTCTTACCAATGTGTAGAGTTCGACCGCCATAAAGAATTTGGCCAGCTCAGGTAGGAGTTTGAACGAGATACTCACCTTAACAGCTATAGCCATACCATCAAACCTTTCCTGTGAATGATTTTTCATGAAAACTATGTAGCTCAGTATTTTAAGTTGACCAGATGTAGTGTCAATACCGTGTTCTGTTATTCATATGCTGTCGGGATCCAACACACAAAATATGTTTCCATATGCCGTTGCTTTCCCCTCCCATCCGTTTACGGTGAGTGTCAGGATCCTCATTCTATTTCTTACTCTCTTCATGTTTTCATTTTAGTGTTTCTGGGTAGTGTTTTTCTTTTTCCCGTTCTAATTCTTCCTGAATTCAGAATTTGAGACCAGCTCGCACGTATCATCATGTAGAAAGACTTTGTGGCGGAGCATTGCTTCTCCTAATATTTCTATGTCAATGTCAGCAGCGAATAACCACTTGTCAATTTTTCATTTAACACCTTGGAAGATTTTCCTGTGCTCCATATCCTCGAGGAAGAGAAACTGTTCGCAACACGTAGATAAATAGTGTGATTCTATCCAGGTCCAGTTTCTTGTTTTTACCTTTCATCCTCTTATCTTCCTTGGTTTGAGGAGCATCTTTCGAGTGCGATGAGTCTGAGGACTCCTAAGAGTCCGATGTCGCCGTCTCTGTTCTTTCATTATCTTCTATGTAATCTCTTTTTTGTTTTTCTGCAGGAATTTTTACTTCTACCCCTTCTTTTGTCTTATCTTTTTTGGTTTTGTTTCCTGTTTTGAAGTTTTGCTTTCTGCTGCCGTCTTATTCCACTTCTTTTAATTGTCGGTTTGGTACCATCTGCAGTTGCAGGACATCCTTGGAAGGGGGATTGTTCGTAAACCACATTTGATCCATTTCGTTTTTCGCGAACATTTCATTCATTTCTTTTGCGAATGTACTTGATTGTGTTATATTCATGACGTGCGCGTGGAGAATGCACGTCAAAATCTTGGTCGAATTATCGTTTTGCATTTTGAGGGAGTTTTTTCTTTTCGTCTACTTGTGTAAGTGCCGCATTTGCCGCTTGGGCATATGGGGTATTAGACCTCCGCGTCTCCTCTTGTTTCCTTTCTTGTCGCTTCTTTTTGATCACCTCCTTTTTGACTGGACAAGCCATGGCCATCGAACTATGTCCCTGTCCACAGTTGGTGGATTTTTCGTATATGTTTGTACATTGTTTCCAGTGGTCGCCCTTATCACTGCATTTGGAGCACGTCTCCAAGGGTTCTTTGCAATCGTTGGTCGCGTGTTGCTCCATCTTATAGCACAGAACTGCACTGGCGTAAACTCCTCTCCCTCGATTTGTTCTCCTCTAACTTTAGCGTTGCACATGAGGATTACACGTTCCTTGGCCTTCTGGGCCATAGTAGTCTCTGCGAAGACTACTATGAAGACATGTGTGTAGTCACTATTCTCCCATCTATTTTTGAATTTAATCCTAGCCACAACTTTAGCCCAGGATTGTCGAAGTTCTATTTCTTCATTAATTTCTTCTTTGGCATGCTGCTTGATCCATGGATCAAGACGCCAACAAACTACACTCCTGTTGGACAGAATTTGTGGTGGTATGGCCGGCAGTAGTTCGATTCTACGAAGAACATAAACAGGCTTTCCTTTAGTAATCACCTCGATGTATCTCTCCTTTTCGAAGATAGCGACATACCCAGAGGACACTTCTAGAAGTCTAACCCTGGTTATGCCCAGTTTTTCGCACACTATGTCGAAAACTTTTTTCAGGCTGGGCTTGGGTTGTAAATCTATAGCATGCAGCGGGATTCTGGTAGTGATTTCTATGGTCATCTCTTTTCTAGAGAGTGGCCACTCATGGCAGTGGTCTTCTTATTCTCTCTATTTGCTGGTCTAAGTCGTCTTGATTCTAAGTTAAAGTTTGCGCTCCCTCTCTTCAAACGATATTCATCTAGTGCTTGGTTGTAATGGGGGACTCTTTCTTCGTGGCAACTATGAGTCCATGAACGTGAACTGCCAAATAGGGAGGATGAGGTGATGATGGGTGAACCCGGGGTGGGGGGAATCACGAGGTGTGATTGTATGGCGGAATTTTTGTTGGTTATTTCGGAATCAACCGCTGCTCGTGGGTTTGGGTATCAGAACTGCAGCTTGCATACATAGAGCCTAGTGTTGCTTCTATATGTGGTCCTGGCTAGACACCGGTACTAGAGGAGTCAAGGGAAGTGCCCGCACCCTTCCGGGAAGTTGCAGTGAGGGCTACTTATCAAACCAGCTCTCTTTGCCGCTCCCAATTATGTCTATCACAAAGAACGACATAGTTTGGTCGAGGCAAGATGAAAGGCAGTCCAGTTCATTTCTGCTTCGTTACTCCGTCGAGGGAGTCGGGGGTGGGTGGGGGAGGCTGACATAAATCGCCTAGGGGCAGCTTGTAAGGATTTTTCTCAGAAATCCCCGTTGTGAAAGTCAAGAAAAATCTCTACGTTTTTCCTCTGGCTTGTCTTTTTCTTTGCCTCCTATATCGAGTGAGACATTTAGCAGTTAGCGTCTTTGATTAATTAAAGGCATGAATCCATCTCTAATTTCAAGATTCAAGATAGCATAAAGTTCGAATGTGTAGATAAGGATAGGATAGATAGAAAACATTGTGTAAAATGTGTGTGTTGATGGGATGGTAGGAATGTAGGATGATAAATAAAGGTGATGTTTTGAAGATGATAATGATTTGATTTTGCTTTCTGATGCGATGTGTGTTATGATTTATTAACATTCGAGCCTTTGTTTTCATTTGCTCAATTGAGCATCTCTCTTTTTTCCTTCTTTTTTAGTATTTGTTTTTGTTTTATTGTTTTTTTAAGCTTATTTCATTGTTTGCAGTGTCTGTTTTTTTTCTTCTATTAATATATTTTTTATATATTCTACATCTGGTTTCTCATTTGATTGTCTAGTAGGTAGTCAATTTTGGATGGTCTTCTTTAGATTCTACATCGGGTTTCTCATTTGATTATCTAGTAGGGAGTCAATTTCGGTTTGTCTTCTTTAGCTGCGGTTATATATATTTTGGTAATTTGGTGTTCGTTTTATAAATGTCTTTATTTATAGATCAGAATGATGTCCGTTAATGTTCTTTTTAAACTTCCGTCGAATCTTCGTTTGTATTGAGTCCGGCCGATCTCGTTATCCGGCACGGTGACTCGGTTTATTTCGTTTTGCGGTTTATATTTTCTCATAGCATTTTGCACGGTTTTGTAAGACTATGTTTAGAGGTTTTATTTCAGTTCATGTGTGTAGTACTTCTGATGGTATATATTCCTGTTTTCTTGAGTTCGTGGTAGATCTTATCGCCTTGTTTTGTACTCTTTGGATTTTTATTATTTGTGAGTTGCTTAGCGTATTTAGCAGTATTGTCGGGTACAGAAGCTTTGGACGGACTAAGGCCAAATATAGTTTGCTTTTGCTTTGGGTTGAAAGGTGACGAACTCTTTACAGCGCTGACAAGGTTATTTTTGCCTCGGTGATTTTTTGTGATACATGGGGGGGTATACCCAGTTGACATCACTTTTAGACCGAGGACACGTCCTTCTGTGGAGTATAGGTATGCTTCTCCATCTACTCGTACATCAGCTGTTTTCCTTCTGTTTATTACTATAAGTTTGAACTTGTTTTTGGTGGTTTTTATTTTATTCCTTTTCTTGTAGTCGTTTAAGCTTTTTATACCCCTTGCTGTTCTTCGGTCAATATCTCTTGGATTCTACATTTCGTTGGAGATTATCTGTGTGATGTCATCTGCTAATTGGATGTACATCGCGCCTTTATCGATTGGAAGTGGAAGATTCCTCGTGTATACGGTATACAACGTTGGAGAGAGGCATCCTCCCTGGGGGACACTTGCTTGTAAGGCGAATGGGACACCCGTTCACTCGTTTATATGGAGTACGTCTTTTCGTTCCTCCGGGTAGTTACATGACGTTTTGCACAGGTTTATCTCCAAATCAAGGCTACAGGTTTTGGTTTTTAAACCGAGCAACCACACCTTGTCGAAGGCTTTAGCAACATCGCGGAGTATTAGATCTACTATGTTACGTCGTGCTGTTTCCATAGCGATTTTCTCTGTTATGATCGTAAGCGCGGTGCCCGTTTCTCGCTTGCTCTTGAATTAGTGGTGTGGTGGGTTGTAGAGGTTGTTATAATTAAGGTGTTTGATTAATCATTCATTTAGAAGCTTTTCAAAGAGTTTGCCTAGAAACTGCAGGAGCGAGATCGGGTGGTGGCCTTTGACTTGATGTTTCAGTTTGCCCGGTTTCGGTAGGAAGATCATCATTGCCGTTTTAAATGCTTGGGTAAAGTATCCAATATTAAGGCAGGCATTGAAGATCCTCACTACCGACCTATGTATGTTTTCCGGACCATTAATTAGATGTTCCTTCTTTATGCTACTTTGACCTGGTGCTTTTTGCTTGAACGGTTTTGTGACTGTTAAGTATTCTACCATCGTAAAGGGGCCTCCCTTCCCCCGGGGGCTGTCTCTTTCTTCGTCGATGCTTTTGAATGGTATCTTTCTCCTAATTCATGTCATAATCTTGGTTTTCCTCAAGTGATATTGAAAATATTTTTTTCCAGTGCCTTTGGAAGTGCTTTTGGAGTTCTTGCTGTCGCACTTGCTGTCCTTGTATTTTCAGTTTTATTCTCTCAACTGGTTGTGATCGTCACAGTTTCTTGTACTCTCTCCAGAATTTCCTCGGATCTCCTTCTATATCCATTTTGACTATTATATTGTTCCATATTTGGTTTGAGTTTTCCTTAATGAGCTTACCTATTTGCCTTCTAATTACAGTTAATATGGTTGAGGCCTCTTGACGAAGGAGTTTAGGAAATTTGGAGTTGGCAAATACGAGCGTCTTGGGGGTTGATATGCCCCAGCATGATCAGATCTCCTGTGTTCATTTTTATTTCTATAGCATAAAAAACCCCATGGGGTGGGGTGAGGGTAATTATGTCATAGGATCGAATAGATCCATGGGGTTGCCCCCTTATCGATGGTCGCTTTCCTTACGCATTATGAGGAACCAAACAACCAAGTCCGAGTTTCTCATTCCACCATTTTTGAGGTCCTGAGAATTTCGATTATCAAAGATAATTATTATTATCTTATCAATTACCTCAAAACTAAAGTTTAATCCAACGAGGGAATCTCTACTAGGATAGGTTCGTTAAAAAATGGAGTAAAATAGAAGAGTGATGTGTGGAAGGTATCTCGCCCGAGTATTCTAAGGAGGAGATTAGGTGCCGCTCTCTGGCTCGTGTACGCTGCAGCAACCTAGACCTGGTCAAACCTTCCCAATGAGGGCAGGTAGAATACGATATCCTCGAAACCTCAACTACAGGCTGGTTCTCGATGTGGTAACTGATACCCACTTGCGGGGGAAATCTTATTATGGACAGGCTCATGTTCGCCGATTTGCCTGGAACAATTTTCCTCCTTCAAGTGGGACTCAAGCCTCGAAGTTGAACTCATTAAAGTGCGACGCCATCAAGTGACTCCTGTCTCACTTGCAGAACCTACACCAAATCTATCTAATGTGTATGAATAAAATTGGAAAATGTTGGATAATAATAATAGAATGGCGATTATTATTAAATTTGTTTTGAACGTATAAGAAAAATTCAATTCATTTTCCGAGATTTCTCTTGATCCATTAATGTACATTTTGGACTGAGAGACCTGGCGACACATTTTGTGCCGTGCAGCACTCAAGATGTTGGTCATCCATTTCTTCTAATCCGTAATTCTTTCTTTTTTTTCAAGTGGTCCAAAATTCGGAGTTGGAATTCTTCGTCGAAAATTCGAAAAGTTTCACAACACAATTAATAATGATGATAAAATAGAAAACTTTAGAAATGTTAACTTATCCGCGCTTATGATCGGGAGAGGCCCAGTAAAGTAAAGAGTCGTCACCAATTAAGAAATTAACCTCAGAAAAAAAGTTGACGACCAAACTTACATGACTAAATTTATGTACACCCGGGGGCAGTTACTCCTTCACTATCGATTTTATGGAAAACAATTTCAAGAATTTCTTTTTACTATTAATTAGGGTTTATCCTAAGAATTTTATTTTATTTTAGACCAAATAAATGAAATGAGGGAGGTTTATTTTAATATTTCTTTCCTGATTGGTTGAATGATTAGAACAAATGTTTCGAATATGTTTGTGCTATGGAGAGAAGACTCAATTTCACGTTATATTATGGAGGCGGCCTAGGAATGAAAATATAAGGAGAAAATAGTATAATATCTTGAAAATCCTCAAATAATACACTCTTAATTATATATATATATATATATATATATATATATATATATATATATATATATATATATATATATATATATATATATATATATATATATGAGTTTAAGAGGAAAAGTGGGCTCTTTAATAGAACTATAAAACGTGACCAACGACTAAATTTATTCAATGGTTTATGTGTCAGTTGGATTTTCACGGGATTCGAACTCCCTTGTAGTTATTCTATGGGCGATGGAGGTTGGGTATCCTAATTTCCTTAAGGGATAGAGGGAAACATTAAGGATGAGATGATTTGAGAATCGGTGCCAGTGCTCCCGAAGGTGTTGGTGGGAATTTGTGGCAAAAATGGCAACACAAAATCCCGATTGAATAAAGGATTAGTGTCGTAAGCAAAAAACTATTCGTTTGCGGATTAAGATTAAATTTTCAGCCGCAAATCAATAACTTGAATGATAAATTGAATAAATAATGGAAATGATTACGAAAACGAAAGAAATACTTTTCATTTTTAAGTTAATGATTGATGTTGTATAACTTAAGATTGTATATATATATATATATATATATATATATATATATATATATATATATATATATATATATATATATATATATAAATGTATATATCTCTCAAAGTAGCACGATAGAATGATGGAAATGAATCCATTAAACCACATTGAAAGAGAAAACGGAATAATTTTTCCTTGCAGTGATATTTTTATTACTTTTTTCGAAAAATACGCGCATTGAAGCGAGTATAACCAGGCATGTTGAGTCAGCGAGCACCGCTTTAATCACAGTTTATATATATATATATATATATATATATATATATATATATATATTATGTAAATTAAAGCCAGAATCAGTATTTGGAACATATATAATTTGGAACATTTCAAACATTAGCTATGTTCATCTTCAGTATTTCTGATATTAATATTTTAAAGAAATTAAAACGTCCAGATTTATTTATATGTAAACCAGATAAAGGCGGGGGTTAGCCCCGAGATTCATACACTCTGTGTTCCCCGTTCGCATGTCCCCCTGGTCCTAAAATTTCCCACGATAGTGTCTTTTCTGGCAACTTTAGCCACAATATGACTGCTCAGAGGATTTTCCGGTTTTCATACTGACTTGGTGCTGCAGTTGACCTTTCGGGATACTGCCAATCCTGTGACATCTGCCAGAAAACGACGGCAAAAGGGCGTGTTAATCCGGCCTTCTTCAGAAGGGACTGATCATATCGGCACCCTTTTCCCGATGCTCCATTCGTCTCCTTCCAGCGAAAGTCATAGTTAATTAAGACACGCACTGAGAAGAAAAACAACAACACGCAAAATGCAGAACAAACAAACTAACATACACACACACACACAAATGATAGCGAAGTTACGGTGACTGAGACGGCGAGACTTTAGGGGGGCGGGGGCACTCTCGCTTGGCTCACAGAAAACCCACAGCCTCAAATACGTCCGAGATCGTCTTCTTTTTGTAAGAGGGAATTTCGGCACGCTTACCATTCGAAAAAAATGACCTTGAAGGTATTTGCTGGCGAAAGGTCCCCTTTTCCGAAAGAGATGGATACCATTGATGTATTGGAAGGAATAATATCCGTAAGATACAAATGGGTATTCACCTCAGACGGCTGCAGTGAAAAACTAGTCGAGGAGGCTTTACTCCAAGGCTTAATAAAACTGGCATCCGAAACCTTTATCATTCTAACGGACGGAGAATACAGAAAAAACGTACAGGGAAAACAATCACGCCACCAAACACTCTAGAAGGACCTAAGCTCATAAGAGAATACCTCCTAAAAACAACCTAGACACACACAGGAATCTATAGTGAACAAGACAATGGAGTCATTAAAAATATTACATATTAACTCGAACGGTTGGAAGGAAAAAAATGTACTCTACTCAAGATAAACATTTTTCCCTGCGAAGTTTCAACCAAAAATCACAGCGACGAACGTTTTGACAGATGTACAATCTTGACTTCAGACCAATAAGTGAACTCGATGAGTCATACCTTACTGTGGCGGTCCGTACGGCAGTGGGTCCCCTAGTCCTGGCGACCAGGTACCAGCACACAAAGAGAGGGTACTTACTCCTCAATAACCACCTGCAAATTTCTGGCCACGGCAGAACCGTTCTTTTTCTCGGCGACCTCAATGCGAGGAGTGCTGCCTCAGATTACACGTCGACCAACTCAGCAGGCAAGAATCTTGAGATAATTATTGACAGGCAAATTATGAAAAGAATTGGACCAAACTTTCCCATATTCATTACTCATAGAACAGCCACTAAACCACGGGTCATAGTGCTTACCAGTACTTTCTTCCATTATAATTACTCCATTGAACCGAGCCTTCCTATCCTCAGCGACCACCAGGTTATCCATATTAAAATTTCAACCCACCCAATCCAAATCCCCATTCCAGAACACAAGAGTTACGCTCGCGCCAACTGTGATACGTATAATCGACTCCTCGAAACTACATTCCCGACCCCGTAATTGACGCAAATTTAGAAAAAAATTGACGAGGAGTTGGACAAAATTAATGAGTATTTATTAAAGGCCAATAATAAAACCATTCCCCGGGTAAAATTGAAAACCACTCCTGCCCGTAATAAGACCCATAGAATAAAAACCCTAGCGAGGGAATACATGGACCGAATCAATGAAGGGAAACTCACTGGCCCCAACATAAATACGCCAGACGTACACTACAAATATATGATGAACTAATGACACTTATTAGGGACCAACAGAGTGCACTTTGAGACAATTTATTAGAGAGACTTGACCGGGAAAATGAATCACTTACATTATGGCAGACTGTAATGAAGACTAAAAGGAGGACAGACACAAACGGCAATAAAACTTACACGGAAGAGACAATACGGAAATTACTGAGACTCAAGTAATCGAAGAAAAATTCAGAATCTTCTGAAAATCTATTTTAGAAAAAAACCCCGAAAGAGAATGATAACTTTGATTTATAATCGAAGATGGAATTATTAATGATACGAATAACCAGATACACAGAACCTATCTTCATCGTTATGTAACGCAGGAAAGCAATATGGAGGTACTCGGCGGTAGAATTACTGCCGAAGAACTCTCGGAAACCTTAAAATCCTTTTGTCAACGAGCACCTGGGCGTACAGAAGTGACACGGGAGAATTTTATAAAAGCTCTTTCCAACATCCTTTTGGGGCATATGAATATCATGAATGCTTGCCTGAACATGGGTTACTTCTCTGACTACTCGAATGTAGCAAAAGTAATATTCATTCCCAAAGCCGGTAAGCCACCGGGCAGTCCAGCTAACTTCAGGCCTATATCTCTCTTAGAATTTGCAGGGAATATCTTTGAAAAGATATCGGTGAACAGGGTGAATATCTTCCTCTAAAATAATAATCTGCACAACAAACAACAACATGGCCTTCGAAGTGAGGAAGTGAGGAAGTGAGAAACGGACACGGCGTTAGCCGTGATCACCGAGAAGTTAGCAAAAGTAAAAGCAGAAAGACGCCATGCAAATCTGGTACTCCGCGACGTCCAAAAGGCCCTCGAAAAAGTATGGAGAGAGGCTTGCAATACTAGATCTTACAATGGCCCCGAGTTCGAGCTCGAAGCGGGGGTGCCACAAGGGGGGTGTATAAGTCCCTTGGTTTACAATATATACACCATCGACCTTCTTCAACCTCTGACTGAAGGCTCGTTATAGGTCCAATTTGCGGACGACATATTGATGATCTGCACGAAACCTTATCGGAATGTGAAGTATATGGCACAGAGTACGGCGGTAAAATTTGAAAACATCAACTCTTTCGAGAGAAGATGGAAGGTATCTACCAATACCACAAAGTTTCAATTAAGAGGTACCTGGTTCGTATCTCAACAGTCCCAAAACTTTTTATGAAGATCTCTCAAGAAAGAAAACGGAAGAAAACGTTTAAGGGACCTCCCCCCACTAGAAGTACAAAGAAATCAGAAGACTCAAGATAAATGGAAGAAAATGAAGATGCATCAAGAAAGAAAAGGAAGATTAAGGACCAACCCGGCCAAGAAGAATACGGAAGTCAAGAAAAAGTGAAGACAAATTTTTGAAGGGCTACCTTAAAGAAATAAGGAAATTCAGTCAAGAAGAAAGAAGAAGATTCGATAAAGAGAAGAGCAAGATGGACAAGACTAAATAGATAAAAATTATAAGAAGGATATCCCCCCCTCCCTATAACTGGTGACCCTCAACGGCCGAACAATCTTCTGATCTTCGTTACAACTGCACCTACCCTTACTAGAGATTTAGGAAAAAGTCCTGCTAGGAACTTCGGAGACCCGGGCAAGGAGAAGCCATTACTCATTGATTAGAGACAAGACTTCGTTCGCTTTCCTCAATCCCTCTAAATTAGCTGCACTCATCCGGCAGACTTGGAGGCCGTAGGAGGGAGAGCTACTACTCCTTGATTAAGAAATCCAAGACTAGTCTCTCCCCAATCCTTAAATTCGCTCCGCTTTTAGAAAGGGACCTGTGTAGAGAGGCGAAAATGTATGAGAGAAAATTCTAACCAACTCGGAAATATAAATGGCCGATAAACTTACCAACCAAAAACGGACTAAGGCCAGTCGTATGACTAGAGTATTGGTGTTTAAATCAAGAGGTAGCGCGTTCGAAACTCAACAGTCCAAACACTTTTATGAAGACCACTCAAGAAAGAAAACGGAAGAAAACGCTTGAAGGACTAACTCAACAAAAATCAAGAAGAAATCAGCGACTCAAGATAAATGGAAGAAACATGAGATGCATCAAGAAAGAAAACAAAGATTAAGGACCAACCCAGCCAAGAAGAATATGGAAGCCAAGATAAATGGAAGACAAATGTTTGAATGGCCAACTTAAAAGAAATAAGGAATTTTAGTCAGGAAGAAGAAAATGGATTCGAAGAAGACAACGTGCATCGAGGAAACCAAGTGAAAAAGCAAGAATAATATTTATAAATAAATAAATGGGGATAAGAAGGATATGCAGCCCCCCCCCTACATTAAACTTTTCCTTCCAAATTAGCCAAGAGCTAAGTCATAACTATAGAGCTATTAACTCGCAAAAAAAACCTACTAAAATAAAACACAAAACAAAACGCAAAATCCGGGCGTAAAAACCCCAGATTAATAAAACAAAAATTATCTTCATCAAGCAGTAGGGACTAAAAACCCATCTGCTATAAATGCTTGAATGCCTTTCATATATATATATATATATATATATATATATATACATACCAAAACGCAAAGAAAGCCTGAGATACCCTATCACCAGGGACCTGTCTTTCATTCTAATTTTCATTTTCGCTTTCATATTTCTTTTTCCCAAATTTTCCCCACTATTTCTCCTACTAAACTCCTCTACTACTATATTCTTCACTGTATAACTCCAATGTCTAATGAATACTACACTTGCTACTCAGGTCCTCACTTGTTTATCAATTTATGTGTGCGAGGTGCCAAAATCGTTACGTAGCTAAAACTACGCTACAATTGAGGCTGAGGATGTGCAAACATAAGGCGGTTTCCCACTACACACACACACCGATTGCTAAACCGGAATTCTCTGCAATAAGGAATCATTCGGATACCTTCACCTCATTATTGCCCCCTTCAAATTTCAAGATTTTGGGTTCTGCGAATAAATCCGTAGATCTCAACATTTTTGAATCACTATTTATTAAAATGTTTAATTCACAATTAAATTCGAGTCAGTCGTCCGCACCACTTTACATTTATTAATTCAAATATTTTAATTTTAGTTTGATTTATAATTCATTTGTACCTAAAATGTATTGACAACTCACTCAATGACCCGATAATTATAATGCCCTATTAGTTGGCTACCAATATTTCAGTTATTCCAAACAACTACCATGTTTATCTCAGTTCAAATTTTCCACCTTTTAAATCATTCGATTCCTGTCCTTCTCTCAAGATGGTAAGTGTTCATTCATTTATTTCATTTTGAATTTTAATTTTTGCTTTGTTTTCTCAGTTGCTTTTTATAAATTTGCAGTGTTCTTCGTGGTAATTTTGAATTTTCCTCTCGGTAATATTTTATATTAATTTTTCGAAAATTTACTAAATTCTAAATTTATTCATTATTACATTGTCGCATTATTTTCTCTCGAAATCAACAAACTTTAAACTTATTTTCAGTCATTAATACATATATCTCATTATGTATTTTAAGCTTGCTTGTTTTCATATTGTTTTACTCCATTATAGAAGGAAGATGAACATAACTAATGTTCGAAACGTTCCAAATTATATATGTTCTGAATCCTGGTTATGGCTTTAACCTACATACAAAAATCAAGGTTTTCGAAGGATGTACAAATTTCTACATTTATATTTTCATGCATCCTGCAGAAACCCATCTTCATGGACTTACATCTATAGCTGATTCTTTAGTATATCTGGAAAGGATAATCTGTCTGTTTTGATGTACTACAGTTTAGTTGAGGAGAGAGGAAAGGAGAAGGATATATTTAGTTGCCTAAATTTCCAACAAAAGGTGGAGATAGCTTGTATCCGAGTTTAGAGGTGATTTAGTGAATTAAATGTAAATGGATTCTAATTTGTTGAGTATTTTCCTCATAGTCTCTGTTTCCCATCGAAAAATCGTCGACAAAAGTCTCTTAGCGTTTAAAGTCGGGTCAGAAGCAATCTGATAGCTAAGTCGTCTGGATTAATGATTAGGGCTTGAAGTGTATGGGTTAAGTCAGATGATCCCAAATATTAATCAGCATGTAATATACCATACGTGGATCTAATTAGACCTCGGAATTACATCGTAAGTTGTTTTATGTATAGGTAATGGATGAACAACATTGGGAGGTGGTCTTTTGTTTAAACTTAAAAAAGCGCCGTTGTTTGCAGAATAGCAGAAAATTTGGACCGGAGAGAGAGAAGAACCACGAGGAAACCGCCCCTTTTGTTTATAACTATTATTGTTAAATAATTGTGGTTGCTTGATACAACACTAAATAAGATCAATGATAATTTAGGATTTGTGCGGGAGAGCAAAGGTCAAAGTTTCTTGTTTTATTAATAAAATATACAAATTCCTTATATGAAAACTGAGATAATTCCGAGAATAGGAGAAAGGGTCTGGAGTGCCACTTAGCTAAGTTCTGGGTACAACTCCCCCTATTTTTGGTTAAAAGGCATAGGGGAACCCTGGTCTTCTGAATCTTAGGAACTCCCTATATGTTGGGGAGGGTTGGCAGTTAGGCTTTGATCTTTTTATTTAACTCAGGAAAGACTTTGAACAGACGTAAATATTCCGGGTTAAAATTGGCCTGAAAAAAACTAAGAGGATTTGAACGGATTGAGAAATAGGTCAAGTTATCGGAGAGGATAGAAACAATTTTTTTAATTTATGAAGCTACATTTAAAATCACTACTTCTTTGCCGCTGGGAGATTTTATAACCATGATATCAGGATTCTCTTTTTAATTTATTAAGGATTTAAAGAGAATTCGTAGTACTTGCTCTTTCCTCTAATCGTATATTCGAGAAGGTACAAGGAACGTCCTGTAAATAGAGTTGCCAATTCATCTATCAAAGTTTAGCCGCATAAATAAATCCTGTTGCAAAGCAGAGTGATTTTCCTTACCTCTCGCGGCTTAGTTAAGATTATGGCAAAGAATATGTCGCACGAATGGACCTTACAAATCAGACATAGATACAGTGGCCCAAATTAGTCATGCCACATTATTAAAAAACAAGGATAAGTTAACATTGATCTAATTATTTGTATGTTCTATAAATCCCTGAATAATGTTGGACTGTCTGACCCTCTCCTTTGTTGCACTGTGTGGCGAAGTAATGATATTTTGTATACAAGCTCGGGTTGGCAACTTAATTATAGGGAAATAACAAAACTCCTAAATATTAATGCGAATAATTTTGTGATAACAATGATTAATAAGTAAATAAATATATAAAGTGAATTAATCTGAAAGAATGAAAAATTTAGGAAAATTTGGCAACGCTATTTTGAAACAAAACCGTGTCAAAATGCCTCGACAGTACTGCTCGAAATACAGCAATAACATAAAAATCTTTCCCTAAAATAATAAATTTATTATGTAAATATCCTATTTATTTTATTCCTAACTCCTAACTAAATATGCACAAAACACTTCATTTCTCATCAAATAATATTAAATTATATTGTCAGTCTCTGAACGAAATTCAGGCAACTGTATAAATAATATCATATGTAAACATATCAAAAACGAAATAATTACTTTCATATCAAGATTTAGATCTGAATAATATTAAAATAAAATATCTTGACCTAAACAAAATAAAATTGTCCTCATAAATAAAATAGAAATTGTGGAAATAACATTTCTCTCCATTTAGAAATAATACTAAAAGAAGTGACTTTAATACAGAAAAACTTTAATAAGAAAATTGGAAAAAAACTTGCCAAAAATATATATGTATACATGGTGGCCCAAAAGTGACCTAACATTTTAAAAATTAATAACACAAAAAATAATTAGACAATAAAAGTCAGTGATATCTAAAATCAGAGAGGAGGTCTTTGAGTTGTATTGTGGCCCAAAAATTACCTCACATTGTCATTGAGTTTATATAATACATATATAAATAATATAAGCCTATTTATTAACCCATAATGTCAAGATACGGCAAAGAGCAGCCAGTAAAGACAACTTATCGTGACAACTTATTTCATACATGGATTAATTGTTACTGTACAGAGATACTTAATGTAAGTATTTTCTCAACGATATGTTCCTCGAGGCATTGCATTCTAACAATGGTATTATGGTTCATAGACTTCGGGTCTACAGGGGATGAAGAAAGCTCTAGTAGACCAGAATCTGTGCAAAATTCATGTGCCATTTAGCGTGTGTTAACCACTGTTTAACAACAGCCACAAACCTCAACTAGGACACGTTTGAATCAATTCGAAATTTCTAGAACATCATTGCAACGCATTCTAACAAAAGAATTGAAACTTCATCCATAAAAAAAATAAATAACTCAACATTTGATTATTCCAGATTAACAAAAAAGAAGAAACTTTGCGAGCGCATTTTTGTGACTAAGCAATGACCTGACTTTTACCTCGAGCCTAATCATGTCCGAAGAAGAACATTTTCACATTAATGGATACGTTAATAAGCAAAATTACAGATTATTGTGTGCTAAAAAAAAAACAAGATAATACACGAGCAGCCACTTCATGCATGTTACGGTCTGGTGCGGCATAACCAGTTCGAGAATCATTGGTCCCCACTTCTTCGGGGATGCTGACGGAAAAAAACAGTAACAGGGGCCACTTACAAAGAAATGATACAAGTTTATTTGGATATGCACGATATTTTGGGTTTCGACAACCATGAAAACACTTAGAGTAGCCATTCCTGGTCGGTTAATTTCGCACATTTATGTGATATTTCTTGGCCATCATGACTGGATTTTACCTCTCCAGGATTTTTACTTTGGGGATACCTTAAAGAAAAGGTCTATGTTAATAAATATAATAATATTCAAGTAGTGAAACAAATTATTAATGAAGAAATCGAAAAAAAACACTTTTGATGTTTTGGAAAATGTTTTGGAAAATGTCCTGCAAAATGTAATGCAAAGAATCCATCTGAGTTTTAAAAATTATGGAGAACATTTGAATGATATTTTATTTAAATAAGGAAACTTTCATTTCCTATTAAACTCAAAATGTATTTAGCTCCCCACATTTTCCCCAGAGATGCTCTCGTTAGCTGTCGCTCCTTAACCTCGGACCTGTCAGGAATAGGGACGCCAACTCCTGCCGAGATCACTCTGCTTTACGCGGGAATTCCTCGAGGACGTTTTCCTTACCAGAAAAGGAAGGTTGTGATTAAGGTAGCCCATATAAACCATACCTAACCTTACCAAAACTTCATCGTCGTGTCTGGTTCTTAGAAGTCAAGTTGAGTTGTTCAGCCTAGTAGATACTAGTTATCCACCAGCAGTTTGGTAGATACGAGTAGTTCAAGACAGACCAAGAAACACTTTTGACAATAATTCAAAATGGGGTGGATTAATTGTCCATTGTAATGAATGGCGAAGCTACAGAAATCTGTCTAATAATCTAATTTAACAGCACAAAACCATAAACCACTCTTTAACCTTCGTTAATCCGCACAAAGGCGATCATACACACAATAATGAATCGTGTTGTGGAAGACATGAGGCGAAAAGTAACAACAATGGAGGGTGCAAGCGCGGATTTTTTCCTGGTTATTTAAAACAGTTCTTTGGATAGGAAGAAATAAAGTAATGAGGTTAATTAATTTGTGTAATGCAATTGCGAATCAATTTCCGTTTTAATAAATTAATATACCTTTCATTTGGATTTAATTAAAGTTCACATATGTTATGTTGTTTTTCATTTACATGATATTTATATTGGGTTCGAAATTCTCGAAATAGGAGCTTTTGGGGGAGCTATTCTTGATTTGGTAAAATTGGAGCCCCTATTTTTAATATGGCCCCTTATTCCTAGTAAACAACCACGGAAAAACAGATTCCCCTCTCTCCCCCTATATTCTGCCTGGGTACTGCAAAGTAATTGTGTCCACTTGTAGCGAAATGGGATAAGGAAGCAATCATTAAGGATTATGTAACAGTTAGAAAAAGGGGAGGAATTATACGAAGGAAGAATTTATAGCCACGTGTCAATCATTCTGAGCGAAAATATTCACTCTTAAATGATTGAAAAACAGAAATATTTGCATTTCTATTTCTCCATAGGAGAATATAATAGAGAATATCATAGCAAGTTCATCTTTGATGGTTTATTTCTCCTAAACAGATATATTAACTTAACATTCATTAAACAGGAGTTAAATATATATGTATTGCTTTTCATTCTTCCAAGGTTGATCATATTAATCTAATTCATTGTAATGTCAACCATGTTTTATATCAAAACCAATGTGTTCAAGTAGAGAAACAACTAAACAAAGAGAACAAAAACTTTCAAGTAGATTCAATTCTACTCATCTAACCCCGATCCGATCCCCCACAAATGTCTAAGGAACAAAAAAGGCCTAAATACACAAAGAAGCCAAAATAGCACATGTAAACTACTGTTAGTGCAATAATTCGCACATAAATATGTAATTAATTTCTAAAAAAAGTTCTAGAAAAAATCTAATTTTTCTAAAGCATGAAATTAATTGGTCGAGATTAAAAGCAGTGGGTGAGGGGAAAACCAATATTATTTGGGATAACCGCCGGAGTTTAAGAGACACGAATGGAAGTTGTAGCTGAAGTGGAAATAAATATAAAAATAATTAAATCTATAATAATAAAATAAAGGACAATAATAATTGTAGCAACGAGTAATTGTTTATATCATTTGGGAAGGAGTTTGCAGGCTGAGATTTTCCTCAACTGTTTTTGTAAAAATGCTGAATTAATTGGAATTCAAATTTTAAGCAGAAATTTATTTGTCTCCGAATTTTCCTCTTTCTTTAAACAGATATTTTAGGAAATTTACACTTGAGTAGTTATTATTTTGATAAGGGAAGAGTAATTGTATCCTCCTTTTATTTATCGTATGTCTGCTGAGCTTTGTTAAATGAGTGGAGGCATAAATGATGGAATTTTCATTAGAATCGGGAAATTAACGCAGCCAGATTATGTAAGAGAAAGATTCTTTCAAATATCTTAAATATTTTTGGCAGCTGTTTTGAGGCTCGATATCTTGGTGCGCTCCATTATCTCAACGTCAAATTTTAAGTGTTATTAGATAGGATATTTAACGAAAGAGACAACATATCTCTTTCGATTTTTTTAGCGGTGCTAAAAAGAACACAACAGCAATAATAACCATTCCATTAAGCTAAATGCGGATGGTCTAGATGTTTATTTCATGAATATCAAACAGCTAAAGTAACTTCAATTTTCTACTCTATTATAAAAGATGAATGAAGAACATTACTAACAGGGTGTTTCTCGGAAAAAAATACTCACATTTCCACGGTCGACAGACGACAGAGAATGTCATATAAATTCAACCTGAAAGGACTCAAAATAGACAGCAAGATCCACCCCATGGCCATTCTTACAGGGGGCTTAAAACTGCATTAAATGCCTTCGCTCATTTCGTGTAAAGTACATTTAATGTTGTCAGGAAATAAAATCAGGAAAATCCAGAAATAATTATTCATATAATTGTATAGGACTAAGATAATGGAAAAACGCTTTGTTTAATTATTTTTTCAATCCTTAAAATTTTGGCATTTGAGAATAGGATACAATGACCCTAATCACCGAATAAAATGGTAATTTAAGACCTCATTATAAACTAGAATGTCTTTCCTATTATAAAAATCATGGCAAAAAGACATAAATCCTGAAAGATCGGCGATTCGCTCAAATTTCCAGGTTTTCACATGTCGTGGTATGACCAGGTGTACACGGTTATACGCACACTGGCCTAATGGCCAACCGGAATTAAGGCAATGCAAAACAATTGAATATTGACGGTTTACTGCTAAGATGATTAACACTATCAATTGAGTTTGAACCGAGGGATAATTAATTAAGTAATGATTTTACAATTATGCAAGTTCTAGAGCAAAGGAGATCCTTGAGGTTCGACGCGATAAAGGTAGGAGGAGCGTGACGAAGTCAGGGTTAAATCCTTTTAACCTTGATGTTCGGCAAGTAGGACCAGGTAGGTAAGTTCGACCTTGAACTTGTGGGCGTCTCACAAGACGCTTAATCCAACTACGGGAAACTGAAGTTAGTGGTCTCTTATCCTTAAGAGGCAAACCGGGAGTGCTTCGGGGATGGCTTTTCCGATCCTTAAAATCCGAAGTCGTGGTGAGAAGGGTTGAAGCTCGCCTAACTATCTCCATGAACAACACTGAGTGACGACTAGTTGTTCCTTGGCTCTTCGAGAATCACTCAATTCTAGTCTGAAAGAGAATGTAGTCAATTTCCTCTCGACTAACAAAGACGTTACGGATAACGTACAGGACGGTGGCTTCTGACACAATCTGCATGTGAACTCTGAAGTGTCGAATATATAATCCGAAATTATCTAGACGGGGAGAGAGATTCCTTGCCAGCAAACTTCCTTAATTGTCTTGGGTCGCGATAAGGGCCCATAGCGAGAAGTCACAATGCCCCCTTAATGGTCTTTTCATTGTTCTAATTTTCGCAGTATATAGAGAAGACGAATTTAAAGCGTTCAACGGCGAAATGGGGAAGTCGTGTAGAGGGGGTGGGGATTTACTTCTCTCTCTCCTTATTCTTCCACATCACCCAAGTTTGATTGATTAAAACTATTCTAACAAAAAATGTCACTACATTCTACTGAATTTCAGCTCTTAAATCCATTTTTACTATCACCTAATTTTTTAGAAAGTTGGGATATTGATTAAAAGGTTTTCACAGCCGCAGAGTTTCCTAGACGCCCATTAATCTCGGACGTAAATCTCGGGTCTTACTTTGGCCATCACGGCTCTGCCGCTTCAGTTGGTGGAGGATATTTGTGGAGCCCAATCTGCGCAGCATCTCTGCGCACCATTGTTTGCGTAGCTAAAATAGAACCGCAGGGCAGAGAATGCTATTTAATTATTAAAATAACAATGGGGTTTCTATGTACTTGAAATAAAATGGAGGAGCAGAGAGAAAGAAAATGAGGAGGATGAATAAATAAAAGGATTGAAAAGGCAGAGAGAGCGCAACAGGGGGATGCTTCGTCCACCTAAATCCCTTCATCTGAAACAAATCATTTTATTCCGTTAATATTTAAATAAACAAAACGTGATAAATACATTCACACAATCCGGCTTGTTTACACTAAAGTAAGTGACTCCATTAGTGAATAATTCACTATCCATATACACTTATGTATAATAGGCGTGCAAGGGAGAGTGTTGTGAGGGGTTGTCTTGATGGGGGAGGGGGCATTGTGAAAAGGACGCAATCGTTATGAAGGGCAAATTCGGTGTGGACAATGAGATGCGTGGTTTGGTGATTGATAGGAAAAAGAATTTAAAACAGTTGCTAAATTCCTTTTTGCCCTCCATTCAATTTACGCCATATTGAAATAGAGAGAGATGGAAAACCTCCATTTTGGGGTGTTTTAGATGTTAGAGATCATCGAATCTTCCCTTCCTTAAATACTCATATAAAAGACACTCATAACAATCATTAAGGCCATCCATATTCCATTATCGAATTTCTAATAAGAAGAATCGAATTATGGAAATGATTATTCGCGATTTTATGATTGGTGATCATAGTTTTTTGAATCTAAATTGGGTTTTATTAAGTGGGGGGTTTTTAAGTTTAGGTAATAGTAGGAATTTCATCCGTGGTGCTCTCTAGAAGTCTAGAAAGAGATTTTATAGCAAACGTAATGCAGCAAAAGAGGCAATTTATCTTAATTTTTCTGGTAACTTTCCATAGAATCAAAGTATTTTCCTCTTTTTTCCAAATCTCTTAAGGAATCCTTGAGACACATTATTACAAAATGTTGTTCCAAAACAATATATTTAACACGACGTGTTTTACAACCCAAAATTGACCTCCTGTTGGGTAACTTCGACCGCTTGTTGGTAAAACATTGAGAGAGAGAAAATGATCTCATTGAAGCAGTGCAAAACCCATCGTAGAAGTTAAAGATGAAAAGATTAGACAAATTACAGACTGTGAAGAACGGTCTGAGGCCGCTTAAATTCAGCCGCTATCACATGTTTAGAAACATATTGCTACGCGCGTGCATCTGCGAGAGGAAGCAGAGCGCGTTATCGCCACCTTAGCCAATATTTAATCAAGAAGGTTCATTCTCCCATTTCGCCTACATACGTCGATTTCGCCAGATTGAGTTAGGCTTATGGGCAGATAAGGTATTTTCCCAGGCGCGACCGGGGCATTCCCCCGAAGCCTCCCACTCAATTGTCCCCTACGCCAAGGGGATGGCTTCGACTATTTATATCATGCACTCATTGTTAAAGTTCCCGGTTTACCATGAGGCTCTCGTGCGTCCATTCAGATCTCTCATAAAGAGGACTTGGTCATTTTGACCAAATATCTCAAGAATGTTGTGCATGGGTACATATCCTCTTCTTTGGGGCTTGTATACCGCCATTATGTGTATGTTCCCTGTTTCTGTTTTGATCTTAATAGCTAGGTATGATTCATTAACCTCTTTAAACCTTGTGAATTTTAGTTGCTTCTTTACAGCCATAGCTACCCAGTCATGGTTTATATCAGTGGTGGTTTTATATATTATTGTATGATTTAGCATTTTAATAGTGTTGGTTTCGAGGTCAAAATTTATTTCGTTTATTATGATAAGGTCTGGGTGTATTTTTAGATACGACTTACAAAGTGAATGGCTTTATGCATCCCATCCCACCACGTTTTGACATATTATTTTTAGTTTTCGTTTGATTTCCATTGTTACTTGATATTCTTTTGTTCCTGTGGGTGTCTTTTCTCCGTCTTCTTTAGCTCTCTTTTGCAGGAGAATTTTGTTCTTCCAGTCGCTTCTTATTGTAGTTCTCCTTCTTCATATTGTAACACATTTCTTTATTGATCCCTACACCTCCGCTCATGATGAATCTCTGTATTTTGTTGTCTGAATAAGGGCCGTTAAATTCATATATATACATACCTTTTCTTATCCCCAGTATGATTTATTTTGTATTTCCTATTGAGATGAGCCTCTCCTCTGGGACGGAGAACGTTAGGTTGATTCCTTTTCCTTCTTTGTTGTCTTTTTGTTCCTGACACTGTTTAATCTCCATTCATGTTTCTTCCTCTTCCGTTGCTTCTCCTTTTCGCTGGATTTCTGAGTAGCTATCATTATTCGTTGGTTGTTTCACATTCATTATTTCTTCTATTGTTTGGTTTGTCTTCTGTCTGATCTTTGGGTCTCTCAATAATCCCTGATTCATGTTTTTGTTCTGGCTTGGGGGTTCGATTTCGTCAGTTCTCTTTTGAGTTCCTGAGGTTGGTGGAGGGTTCTTGAATCGAAGGAGGATTCTGTGGAAATCACATTGGCTCCAGGCAATTATTATTTATCATTTTACTTGGTTCGATTGAGGAAGTGCCTGGGTTAGCTACATTCATTACATGTGCAGTGTGAATATACGCTGGTATATTTAATGATTATTCCTGTTTTAGTTCTATGATGTTTTTAGCTGTTCGAAGTTTCTCCGCTGTGGCTTTGGCTACTTTTTCATATGTTTGGTTCCTCTTCTCCTCTTCTGCTTTCGTCTTCTCACTCCTTTTTCTTTCAATGATTTCTTTCTTTATTGGGCGAGCCACCCCCTTTGTACGATGGCTCCCTCCACAGTTTACACATTTTTTTAGGAGCTCTTGCAATCTCTCCATGTAGGTGTGTTAGAGCTGCATTCAAAACAATTCTTTTCCTCTTATCGGGGCCAATTCCTTGGTATGTGTTGGTCTAATGCAAAGCAGTTGAAGTACGGCACAACATTGATGATTCATCGCTACTTATCTGCTCCGGTGTTACTTATAAATTAAACGCCAATAGCCCGTTCTCCTTAGCTTTGCGAGCCATACATGTCTTTCTGAATATAACCTCAAAGAAATGGGTATACTCGTTATTTGTAAGTCTATTTTTTAATTTTACGACTTCGTTTATTTGTGCCCATTCTTGACGTTGCTTAATTTCCTCTTTAATTTTAAGGCTGTGTGCTTTCCTATCCAGGGGTCTATCTGTCAGCAGTATATCACTTCCTGAGATTCTATCTATTTGAGGCGAGACTTTGACCTCAGGCCCTATTGTCTTTAAGAGTGTTGTCACTCTTCCGCTGAGAAGTTTATCGACGTGCTTTAAGATTTACGTATCGCAACGTAATTTAAGGTATGGTCAAGTAATTTAATTGGAACTATTCAAAGTTCTCCGTATATTCTTTTGAACACTAATTTTTTCTCTGGTAACATAATAAGACAATGTAATCCAGACGTTGCATTTATCTCAGAAGATGCAAGAAATGACACAGACAAAATAAAAGATTTCGCTACGAAGTCTTAACCAACAATCACAGCGGAGAACGTTGTGACGGATGCGCGATAGCTGTGAAGAAGAAGTCTTGACCTTAGATCAATAAGTGGGCCCGATGAGTCATACCTCACTGTGGAGGTCCATACGGCAGTGGGCCCCTTGGTCCTGGTAACAGGGTACCAACCCCCAAGCAAAATGTACATACCCCTTTACATCTTCCTGCAGCTTTATGGTCACGGCAGAATCGTTCGTTTTGCCGGCTACCACAATAAGAGAAGTGCTGCCTCAAATTACACGTCAACCAACCCAGCAGGCAACAAACTTGAAACACTTAATAACAGACAAATTATTACTAGAAGTGGACCAGATTTCCCGACATACATTAAACATAGATCAGCCACAAAACCAGGCATAGTGCTCACCATCACTGTGTTTCCCTACAACTACTTCCTATCCCAAGCGACTATCAGGCAAGCCGGGATACTTATAAACAACTCTTGGAAAATTACAACCGCGACCCTTTAATTAATGCAAATTTAGAAGAGATTGACCAGGAGTTAGATAAAATTACGGATTATTTATTAAAAGAAGATAAGGAAGCCATCCTCCGAGTTAAATATAAAACTCTCCCTGACTCTCCTTTGACCATAGAATTTAATCCCATGCAAAGGGAATACGGAGAATGGATCAATGAAGTAAACCTAACTCACCCCAACATCTCTAGGCACAGAAGAACACGACAAATACGCGATGAATTAATGACTCTTATGATGACCACTTTAATAGACTTACTTAATATAGAAAACGACTTACGTACATTTTTGCAGATAGTAAAAAGAATAAGAGGAGGAAAGACACAAGTGACAATAAAACTTACACGAGACAATACAGAAATTACGGACACAGAAGAAATCGAAAAAGAATTCAGACTATTCTGGACATCTATATTTAAGATATAACCAGAAGAGAATGATAACTTTGATTTAGACTTTGAAGAAGAGATTATAAACGAATTGAATGATCAGATACGCAGAACCTCTCCTGACCATTATGTATCGCAGGAAAGAAATATGGAGGGAATCGGCACTAGAATTACTGCCGAAGAACTGTCAGAAAACTTAAAAATACTTTTATTAACAATCACCTGGGCGTACAGGACTGACACGGGAGAATTTTATAAGAGCCCACCCAACATCCTTATGGGGCTTATGCATATCATAAATAGGTACCAGATCGTGGGTTACTTCCGTGACCACTGGAACGTAGCAAAGATTATATTCATTCCCAAAGCCGGTATGCCACCGGACAGTCCAGCTAACTTCAGGTCTATATCTCGCTTCAGAATTTGCAGGGAAAGTCTTTAAGGAGATATTGGCTAACAGGGTGAATACGTTCTTCGAAAGTAATAATCTGCACAACAATCATCATCATGGTTTCAGAAGGAAGCGAGGAACGGACACGGCGGTAGCCGTGATCTCCGAGAGGCTAGCAAAATTAAAAGCAGAAAGACGACATGCAAATCTGGTACTCCGCAAGGTCAAAAAGGCATTTGAAAAAATATGGAGGAGAGGCCTGCAATACAAAATCTTAAAACTGGGCTTCGACCCCATACTTGAAAGGATTCTATGTGATTGAGTAATGGAGAGAAAAGCGATTGTGAACATTAAAGGTTTGAATGACCCCGAGTTTGAACTCGAGGAGGGGGTGCCACAAGGCGAGTGTATAACTCCCTTGATTTATAACGTTTATATTATCAACCTTCCCCAATTTCTGACTAAAAGTTCATTATACGTCCAAGTTGCGATGTTACGATGATCTCTACGACACCTTATCGGAATGCGAATTATATGGCACAGAGTACGGCGGTAGAAATCGAAAACATCGACTCTTTCGAGAGAAGATGGAAGATATCTACCAAAGTCCAAAAGTTCCAGATAATTCCACTATTTCGACGGATCCTCGCAGACATCCGTATGGGGGGTGCACGCATCATATACCGCACGAGGGCACGATTCTGGGAATTAGGATTACGTCTGGGGGATATGGGAAACATGTATATCAGGCTTGGCGATTTGGGGGATTTGAAAAAAATCAAATAGATAAAAAACTTACTACTTTTTTATGTTTTCTATTTTTTATTTGATTTTTTAATTTATACAATTTTTTAAGTATTGTTATCTTTATCTTTTATGTAATTTTTATACATGTATTATACATAAAAGCAATATGAGCCACTGAATACATAATGTTTATTTCATGCAATAACTCTACTTACAGAAATTACAGTTCAGGCTGAAAGTTGTGTCAAAAATCCAAATGAATGAATTAGTGCCAATGCCCCAACCATAAGTTTTTCTAAGCCTTCAAACCATCTATCCTTTAGTTTGTTTACTTCTAAATAAAAAATATTTAAAAATAAAAAATTAAAAGTAGACTAAAAAAAAATCATGATTTTTACCGCAAAAAATCAGAAAATCTGATTAAATCAGTTTGATTTAATCATTGCCAACCATGATACATGACTAAGTATTAAGAGTGTGATACTTCTCTTCTGATTAAAATATGTGGGGGACCAGTTACTAACTCTGGTATCTCCCAAATAATACTTGATTAAAACAAAATTATTAATTCAAATAACCGTTACTGGCACTGTCATAAACAAGTTAAATGACAAACTTTCAGCTACTGACATCAGAACTTATAAATCTAAATTAAGTCCTAGAAATTAAAGAAAATATTGCTAAAAATTATTATAAATATAATAATAATTAATGTTAATGATTTTAATAAAAAAGAACTGTTTTTCTAAAAAATCGATTTTTAATTTATTAAAAAGTCCAATTTTTTTCCAACCCTGATGTAGATAGAGGTACAGCGAATGCTCGGAGGAAGTTGGGGGAATTTTTTCGATTCTTAAACTTCAGTACCTCCAACAAGCTGAAGATCTACAATGCATGCATTCGTTCAAAACTCCTGAAGCCCCGAGTCCCTATAAACGTGAGTCCCAAGTTCCAAGTTTTTAAACTGCAAAGGGTTCAAAATAAGGCCCTCAATATTATAACGAGAACCCGAAGGAGAGAGAGGAGAAGGCAGAGTGAGCCCCATGTTGAACTGGGGCTGAACCCCGTAAACGTGAAGCTCCAATGTAGAGGTACTAAGATCTGGGACACTGTCCACCGGCGCCTCCCTCCCGAGTATAGACACGCTAAATCTTTTTCGAAGCAGCAGACTACTCAGTGACTGTTCACTTAGTTTTTTCAGTATCAAAAAAACACAACAAAGCGAAACACATTTCCCTTTCCCTTGAAAATTAGCCAAGTGCTAATCGACCAATTTTAGTGCGACTAACTCGGCAAATTTAAAACAAAACAAAACAAAAGAAACTTCAAAATAAAACAAAAACAAACAAACAATGCAAAATCCGGGCGTAAAAACACCAGATAAAGAAAATTTCTCCACTAAGCAGTAGGGACCAAAAAACCCTCTACTATAAATGCTTGAATGCCTTTTTCATATATATATATATATATATATATATATATATATATATATATATATATATATATATATATAAATATATATATATAAATATCTATATATATATATATATATACTCGTATATATATATATATATATATATATATATATATATACTCGTATATATATATATATATATATATATATATATATATATATATATATATATATATATATATATAATATATAATATATATATATATATATATATATATATATATATATATATATATATATATATATATATATATATATATATATATATACATTGGGTTGAGGAATAAGTACTTGCGGTTTTATAAAATATATTCATTACCATTAACAATTTTAGAAAAACTCTATTTTTAATTGTTTACAATATGCAATTTAATCAATAAATTATTCTTCGTTGTTATTTACGAATTCTTTCCACCGTTCAACTAGTTTTTCGATGCCTCTGCAATAAAAATCTCTAGATTTTGACTCAAAGAATTTTTCTAACTAGGTTCTTAATTCCACATCAATATTGAACGAAACGCAGCGCAAATTGTTGGAGAGCGATCGTAATAGATAGAAATTCGATGGAGCTAAGTCTGGCGAATATGGAGGATGCGGCAGTATTTCCTAATTAAGTGTTTGAATAGCGTCTTTTGACATATTGGAAATGTGAGGACGAGTATTGTCATGTTGCAGAATGACTCCATAACGTCAATGAGGTCGCTTTTCACGAATAGCTTCAGCGAGTCGATACATCTATTTTTTATTGGGGCTAAGCTATCGTTTCGATGGTTCATGTTGATATAAACACACCACTTTTCGTCGCCTGTTATGATGCGGTGAAAAAATCTGTCCTTATATCCACGAGTAGCCTTGTGACGAGCAGAGCAAACCTGCGGCAATCGTGGAGCGTTGAAGTTTGTTGCTTTAGCTCAAAGCGTGAGGAACCAATGCACCGAGTTTTTGAACTTTCACCATCGAATGAAGGTGATTCACTACGGTTTTCTGATCACACGCTAATTGTACAGCCAATTCTCTAGTCGATTGACTAGGATTTTCATGAAGAAGGTTGTTCAATCGATCTTCATCCAACTTTATGGGGCGACCAGAACGTTCTTCGTCATTAAGATTGAAATGAAAGCTTTTGAAACGTTAAAACCACCTAAGAGCTGTCCTTTCTGATAAAACATTTTCTCCGTACACGGCACAAATATCGCAAAGAGCTTTGGCTGCGTTTGCACTGTTCCCGTCTTGATTGAAAATAAATAACAACAAGTGTCGGAAATGCGCCTTTCTTTCAACTTGCCCTTTTATTTTGAGGGTACAGAACAAAAATTAAATTAACACAACTTTTAAATAAGCCGCGATGACTTATTACTTAACTTCAAGACGTGGCCTAAGCAAAAGCCTTAATAGTCTACGCTGTTAAGAGACGTAGCTTAAACTTTTCAAATTTTGCTCTTATTATTTATTATTGTTTCTTAACATGTGCACAAATCACGTCAACAAAACTCAAATTATCACATCAAAAAAACGCAAGAACTTATTCCTCAACTAATATATATCTATATATATATATATATATATATATTGTCGTGGTATGACATTACATTATATCAATACCATATTATATCTATCAGGGAGGGACCAATAACTTGAAAGCGAACCGACAAAAGGGATGGAAAACCACGAGTTCAGACGGGCTGAGTAGCGAGAGAGTGCAACGAGGTCAGGTAAATTATGGACAATGGCAAAGCTCAAGGGTATTTAAAGATACATGGGCAAAAATATAATTTTATTTACACAAAAATAATGAGAGAATTGATGGGTAAAATTACCTCAGAGAATTAACGGGCAAAATCACATCAATAAATGAAAGGGGGAATTGTAGTTATAAATCATGCTATGAAGTTAGAACTTAAGGTATTCCCGGAGGTTCTATTCAAATGGGGGGGGGATTAACTCAATTGGGTTACTAAAAGGGGGAGAGCGGTTGGCTTACGGATGTCTTCTGCACTTGAGGTGATGCCGCTCGGACTTCAAGCGGGAGGTTGGAGTGATGACGGTTCTCCAAAAGCAAGGTGGGGGTGGGGGGAGGGCGGTAACTTCCGGTCCAGTTGTTTGCGAAGGTTATAATGAGCAACACGGGAGAACCACTCAACTGCCCTTAATCTCTGAAACAGGCAGGTTTCAGATAGATCTCAAGTGCCGCCTGTACGAACTCTCGAGCCCACGTAAAGATGAAAAAGCCTTGTATTTCAAACTACGTGTCGACATTTAATTATATAGCAGCTTATTAAGTTTCAAAGCAACCACAACTTAAGAATCGCTTAATGTTCAGGTCAACTGTGGGAATAGAAGTTTGCTTATTACAAGTTATTTACAAGTTGTACATTCAGAATAGGAAAACATACAAGTATCCATTCCAAATTACTTATTCTCTAGGGTTTGTAACACTTCTTGGTTCATTAATGTACTCTTATCCACCTGATCTCTGAATGTCGCTGGTGGTTACATAACAGTCACCATCTTGCTACAGACTCAGTCGTTGTTTGGAAGAATTTTGCAAAATAATTTAACCCCGAGGGGGGTTTACTAACATTGGCACGAAAATGTGTACAAATGAAATATTAGAAAATAACGCGAGTAATGGTATAATCAAAATAAGTAACGATAAATAGGATAATTCAGCTACTAATTCCAATAATCCTACATATAAAAGAGGGCTAATCTCCAAACTCGGGGTTTACTAAACTCAGACATGAAGGCTTTGCTTGTTTTGTTTTTTCAGTGCTTAGGATCTTTATACAAACTTTAATAGAATACACTCAATCAGTACCAGTAATGATAAGGAGGTTCATTTTCACAGTCATTCTTAAGTTATTTTCTCTCTCCCGTGTCCTTGGTTTGAATTATTATCTACCCAATCGTTTGATTATGATGGCAAGAGAGCGAATAAGGAGGTGATCGCTGACTCCGATGACGTCATGGCAATGAGAGAGGTTGTTTATCTTTCTTGCCAAGTTATTTGGTCCTTCAAGCTGAGTAAATTTCAAGTTACTAAAGCTAAGGAAAATGAAAGCGAAGTAAAGGAGTAAGAAAGACTAAGAAGGATCAGGAAGAAAGAAAAGGAGTACAACGTAGAAAAACAACGTGAAGCAAAAAAAAAAAAAGCAAAAGGACATTGAAAAGTGAAAGGCAAGAAAAGATGACTCCTCGAAGCAGCCAAAAATAAATTCCAATTTCTAGCAAAAGATTCTCATGATATTATTGACATTTTTTTATTGTGAAAGAAAAAGAATCAAGTTTTATTTACACAATTTATTTATTTATTAAAATGTGTAAATCAAAAGGTTGTAAAACATTCAGGAAAGGGCCTGAAAGGAAATGAGCGTAAGATGCATGGGTTGAGGAGGAGCCAGAGATGCAACTATTTGAGAGAGGGGGGGGTAGACAAAGGCGAAGAGGAGGGGTGGGGAGTCAAAGAGAAGAAAGAGAAGAAGGAGGAAGAAAGAAAGAGGTTGTAAGTGGGAGAGAGACGGTAGGAGATGGAGCGACGGAGGGAGATAGAGGAAAACGGAGAGAGAGAGAGAGAGAGAGAGGGAGGTAGAGGGAAGGAGGGATGGGTGGAAAGGGAGTTACAGGAAGAGTAAGTAATTCAGGAGGCCATTCGGTCCATTAAAACGGAGGTACTCATGTTTGGATTATTATTATTATATAGATAGATAGATTACAAAATATTACATTAACGAGATATATATCTGGAGCCCCCAAAGTAATAAAGCATATTATTTGAACCTGATTTCTTTAAAAACAAAACTAGTTTAGGCTTTCGGCATTATCACCTGTATAATGAAATGTAAGATGTGCAACTCCAGTATATAGAAGCGAAAAATAAGACGAAACAAAATGAAAACAGGGAAATAAAATGAAAGATATAAATATATGTTTGCTTCCGGAGGTAAATTTTAATTCCGGCGAACGACCGATTATAAATGGCTTTGGCAATATTATTCGAGATATATTTGTTAAATTTATATTGTCCTTCAGATATATTAAAGTTATCGACCTTGCTAATGATGATTAATTCAGTAATCCTCCTCGCAATATAATTATTAGGTTCATAAGTAATTTTGATTTGGGGGAACTCGATTCTATGGTCATAGTTTTACATATGAACGAAGAGACTTCATAAAAATGAGCCTCTCCTGTCTTCTTTGATCCCGTTACTAAAGTGAACCAATTCTCCAATGTAAAACTTATCGTATTCTTTACAGGAAAATTAATATACACCTGCGTCCTGGTTGGTGGGACGCCGTTTGGTCAAAGACTTTTGGATGGTATTTGTGTATCTGAATGTAATATTGGTGTCATTTCCGTTCACATACCATCCACAAGTCTTTTAACAAACTGCGTCCCATCCACCAGGATGCAGGTGTATATTCAATCCCCTGTAAAGATTGTGATAAGTCCTACATAGCCTCAGTTTATGCCCACCCAAAAGCTTTGCTGTATGGCTCCCCAGTGGGCAATGATCCCCAGTTTGGGAACCACTGATTTAGATCTATGATTGTTTGTTTTTATGTTTAGTGTACGTGAACCCATGGGGTCACAGGAATCCTGAACTATAAGGTATTGCCTTCTCCCTGGTGCCAAATAGATGTTCGTTTGTTGTTTTCTGTTAAATGTGCGTCAGCCAATAGGGTAATAGGCACGAGTTAAAGCTAGTGAAATTAAGTCGTCAATTGTGTCCGTTGTCGGCGATGAAAATGGTGTTAGATTGGAGTCGGCAAAATATGCCTAATTTATGCTCGGGAAAGTTTTAAAGACATTGCGGCGGAATTATCTGAAAATTTGAGAAATAAACAATATCGTTGGGCTAGCGTAATTTCATGCCACCTACCCTCACGTTATCCTCTAAAAACCTTTATATTCACTTATCATTCGATATGTATGAATTATATCTAACATTTATCTTCAACACCAATAATTTAATTGCCAAACTCCACCACATCCCCAGCCAGCCAAATCATCATATTAGGTTTAATCCTCTATTCCCCCATCGCCCTTAAACATTTTGGTAATTATTGCTAACTCCCCCCTCCACCAAGATTGCACCCAATAAAACCATTTATAAAGACTTTAAAGGCCTCAGAGCAGAACTAGCATAAATTTATTTAGATTCGCAGCAATCTATCAGACACTTCATTTCCGATCTTACTTTTCAAAATTGCAGAGGCCTAAGCACCTCCTCTCTATTAAGTGCATCAGATACTGATTTGGGCCCGAAACCAGTCATAGTTGCATTGTCATTCTCTTAAAATAGATAGATCATCATTGTAGGGAAATCGATATCCCACCATAAGAACAGATGCCCCATTCGGGTACAACAACACCCATACGCAAGGCGGTGTAACCCTATTCTTTATCCCACCCTCTTTCCCCTCGACCCGATGGCCACTAGACGCCTCCTCCAACTACGAGAAGTACGAATTAACAAATTTCTTCGTTCCAGTGAGCATAACAATACGAAGGGGAGGATACCAGGTGCAATAACAATGTTTAAACAGGCACTATTTCCCGTAAGATTTGGGCTCTAGTTTCGCGTAATAGACGAAATTATAGGAGCTGCGACCAAAACCAGAAGATGCCTTTAGGGCTAAGTGATAGACGCTCTAAGAAGCGTACTTATAGGAGAGAGACTTAATACAGAAGCCCTAACACCTTCCCCTTTCCACTACCCCCAGTGGGTCGGCGAAGTATATAGGCAGAATATTGGAGAAGAAAAATAGATCTAGGTAGATATCGACACGACGAAGGCCGGCGTCAGCCCGGCGCTCAAAGAACGGAACAGAGAAGGAGCTCATTCTGACCCAGTTCCTGGTGGGCGCACCGAAAAAAAGCCACTTTGTATTGAGGATCACTCTAATACAGCTCTCATCAGAGAAACCCCCTATCTCGGTTTTCAACAAAAACCAGAGATAGACCTCGCCATTGAGGAATACCAATGGTAACTCCCCCAAACCCCCCTTATTCGCCAAAGGCTTCACTTATTGCTCATCGCTCATCAGTGCAAAGCATCTCAAGATTAACCCAAAAATTGGAAAAAAACATACCTTCGCGGTCGCTCCCCCTGAAATCACCTGTTGCTCCAATCCGTCTCCTCACCAGACAAACGGCTGGCCTTCCTGCGAACCCAGCCACGCGCCGCACCGCAAACCACTTCTCCCGTCTACTTAAGATCTCCAGTAAGGTAATTTTGCAGCCGGATTCACGTGAGTTTTTTTTAAAGGTAAAGAAATTTAATTATTTTTGTGTGTCAATTCGCGTTCAGTATTGAAGTGAGCGTGTGCGGTCAACCATTACTTTATATTCATTTTGTTTAAAGTGGTAATTTTAACATAGACTCGTTCATTTATAGATTCAAAGTTTTGTTTTTAATATTTCACTTTTTTATGTTCTAATTAAAGATATATTTTTTTGTTAGAAGTGTTTAACTCAATCCTCGCAACGCTACACATGGCACTAGAAACCCTCCCTGATTAAAGAAGTAAAGCAAAAGATTAAATAAAGTAAAGAAATATAGCACTCTTAGAGAAAACGTAATAAAGGAGTTATTGAAGTACGTAACAAAACTACATACACCAACTCCGCCCTTATACCGCGACAATCCTATTAAATTTAAGACAATTTGAACAAAATTTTCTATAAGAAACGCGATGTCATTTCTATCCATGATGTTTACGCACCTATTCTTTCCTTGACTTAACATATTTTTCACTTCCTCTTTTAAAGTAACTTTCCCCCAGGATGATCTATTGGGTGCTTTACCGCTCTGATTAACAGGTCGTTTAACTGGTCTTTTTTACTCTTTGAAATACACAAAAACAAAATCAAGCCTCGGAAATTGAGTGCCATGCATCTTCTCTACTGCGCCAGTCAGTATTACACTTTACTCTACTTTACTTTTGAGTGTTCTGTGCATTTTCACAGGTAGAATTGCTTTTTCTCCAACACAGAAAATTGTCAACGTATTTCTCTGCTCTTGACCTAAATAAATGGCCCCAAAGCAGATGTAAATATTCTTCCGAATGTAATGACATTACGGGGCCATGTTTTTCTTACACGCGCCATAATGGTAGTCTTGAGATTAAGTCGGCTGAATTTAATACCGCGAAAAATGCAGAAGAAATATAAAGTCTAGAGAATTAATGTGATACTTGGTCTTATTTTAGTCTGAGAAAAAGGTAAGCACACAGAGAAGGCGTCTCATTGTCGACTATATCAATTTTAATCCCTATAAAAGACTCTTTTACCATGATGCAAGAAGTAGCCAGCTTCAGCATGGTATCCTTTACCTCAGGTAATCGCTGAACAGAGGTGACAAGGCTGTTTCACTTCATATAAATAAAAAAAATGGACTTAAAGTGGAATATGTGGAAAAATGGTAAATTATTTCGCAGTAATTTTCCATTAATTTAACTTCCAAGAACAAAGTTTGAATAAATCAAGACTCCTGCGTTGAACATTTGGGAGGGCCTTGATACTTAAAAGATATAGATTTCTTCAGCGCATTTACCACTAATGCCTTTTTGAACATAAAAGAGACAGATATTTCACTTAACAGAATTTTTTCGGTATTTCAGACATTCTACTAATGTAATTCTTTTTCTCATACAAGCCGGTGACAACTTCAGAAAAAAATTACATTAGATTTTAGCGCTCTCTTCCCCGTGACCGCTTTTGAGTTTGTGACCTCTCAAAATGTATCTCTACAGTAGACGATTACAAGTTAAATAAACTCACTGGACAAAAATTTACTCACATAGTTTTCATTATTTTAAACACACCATGCGACTATATTTTTGTCTTGTGATTTTATAACGAAAATGTAGAAAAAATACCAATTGGCAATTCAAATTGGGCGAATAACTCAGTTCGTCTAAGGATGATAGCCAGTTTCTGGTGCTACCCACTCTGTTCTAGATGAAAAACCCTCTCTTAGTCCCACTCTCTCACTCTATTTCTTTCTCTGCGGACATCGTCAAAGAAACTATTATTATGAAGCTTAATGTTGTGATTGTACTTCGATTAATTGACGATCGAGAACCCTCACAATTGGTGCTCCCCTAGTGAATTAACCTACGTAAAAGTGAATAAAGTACACATAAACCTTTGCATGAGTAATTCACGTTGGTTTAGTTAACTATTTTTTTAAACCTAGCAACCGAAACTCAACTCTGGACTCCCGCTACCAAAATTCATGCAATCATTCACAGCAATCGGAAAAATAGACTGAGGAGAGATGGATTCCCATAAAACTCGAGTGAAATCATAATGAGAGTCGCTCTTTCTTTTTGCTCTTGCTTCTTTCCACTCAGAGACTCTTTGAACTATGATATTTCTTCAGCACTAATTATTACTAGGAACAGGAATGATAGCTACACCTGTCGGTCTCTTTTCAGAGAACGAGTGCCAAGATCGTGTCCCTTTTTCAGCAACCCTAACTTTAGTACTTGCACTGGCTCATATGAATGGGTGACGCACTCCATCCTGATGGGGCAAACCCCGCAGGAATACATACTACTACTCTTCTGCTAGCATGAACTCTACTAGCAGTACTCATTCCTATAAATATCGCCAGCAGTCAACGCATATTTCTTTAGACTGCGCTTCACTCGAATAGAGCTTTTATACCCTTAACTAGAAGATTTACGAAGTCTTGCTCATAAACTCATCGTCCCTTGTGATCGAAGAGATTCCAAGAAATTCCACCACGCATAGGGACCGTTAACGACTGAATTCGCTATTCTTATCAGAAGAGTCCCGTGCAAGCGCACGCGTGTGTGTGTGTCCCTAAGCGCGGTACCCCTGCTAAAGCTGCTACTTGAAGTCACCGCTATTCCACCCGCAGCAGCACATCTTGTGTTTGTATAACTTCTCTCTCAGTGAAGGCCTGTAGAGACCACCGGTTTCTGGCATGCCAAAACATGGAAGGAAGGACCATAAGGGATTCGAAGAGGGGAGGCCTCAATAGGGGGCGGAGTGGTCAGGACCGGCAGATGGGCCCTGATAGACATTTATCTTAGGTAGGTCAGAGAAGGAAAACCGAGAACAGTACTTGGGACACTTCTACGATAAGGAGCCTGACAGGCTCTGCGAAGATAACCTAACAGGCCGTCATAGACGATCCCCGGGGTGAAAAACGGATCCCGCTTTGGATTAAAGAGCGTTGTCCGAAACCATCGAGGGAGAGAATATTCGAAGGGATCTTCTCCAAGTTGTGAGATGCATTATGCCGACTGGTAGACCAAACCTATGGCTAGCTTGCAATATGCGACAGCAATCAAGACGTAGATAAATTACTGAGCGAGAAATCGCGCGCCATTCTTGAAAATATTATTCTTCTTCTCAAAGGTCCGCCTTACGTCTCTGCTCAAAGATCAATAATATGCTGGCGTTTAGACCCGTGGGTCTGCTCAAAAAGTGCGGGTGAAATTAAGAAGGAGATCGAAGATAAACAGACCTGGGCAAATGGAGACGAGATCTACAAATTCAAAAACAGGGATAGAGAAGAATATACCCACTTATTCAAGGCGACCTTCCAAACAATCGAGATGGCTGCTAAGGCATCTGAAGCAGGCCTCATATTGTTTTGCACGAAAGTTTCAGCTGCATACATCGAGAGAGAAACCTTTGTCTCTCTGCAGGTCTGTTTTTCATGCTACGCCTTAGAGAGAGGCGGACATCGCCCCCCCCCCCCTCCACGCGTGCCTCAGAAAGCCTTCAACAATTGATCTCATACCTCAGACACCGCCACACATACGCACACATAAAAGTGATATCTTCCTACGCCTTGACCCCTGTGTTGGATGACCCTCGATTGACCAAATCACGGAGGAGATTATTCTGAAACCTAAGTGGGAAAAAGTAGCCGAAATAATCAAATTCATAGACCACAACCACGTTGCTAACGTTGTCTTCACCGAAACTACAATAGCGATTAAGGTAAAAGAAAACGGCCTTCTCCTCTTTAATGTCCGCATCTGCCGCGAGAAAAATGAGCGTGAGGAGTTCGTTGACCTCCCAATGTGCTTCAAGTGCTACAGGTACAACAAACACACCACCGCCACTTGCCCCAACTCTACACTCACAGTATGCTCTCTGTGCGCCGGCCAAGACCATTGCTGGCGCGAATAAAGAACGAGGAATTACAAAAAAAAACAAAGGACAAAAGCAGAAAAGAGGAGAAAAGGAAGGCTAACGCCACCTACGCAAAGGTTGCCAAGACAACGGTCGCTGGGAGTAGTGTTACCACTGCACCTACGTACATGGAAATTGAAAACAAAGGGTCGACAAAAATAATGTGTTGCATATATTATGCACATATTGCTAACTTGATCAAGCCTGACACGTTCGCGAAGGAACAGAACACCATGCTCGTGAATAACGGCGTGTAAAAAATGTGGTTCCCGGAAAACGAGGTTCTTCAAGTGAATCAACAACAGCAGACTGAGAAGAGTGGCCAAAAATCTCCGGATACGAGTAATGCCCTTTCACCGGATCCTCGAGTGCAAGCTATAGCTGCCCTGAAGAAGCACAACGGGCTCACAGACACACCCATCTACCCCAACAGAAGCACAAGTCGAGAAAAAGGAAGTTGTTGCTGTGAGGCCTAAGAAGGTGGAACATTCGTCCCGCCCCAAAAGGCCTCGCAGTCACGTCGACCGAGTTAGTCCTCGTTTTCAAAGAATTGGGCTCTCAGGTACATGTACTACTCGAGGGTGTTAAACCTCAGAGTATATGCTGGCGAAGGGAACCAGTTTCCTGACAACCGAAAACCAGAAGATATTGTCCATTTTCTTAAGGCCGGACAATATAAACGGGATTACAAGGCTGACATACCTGAAGATCTGGTAAAGCAGGCTCTCTTCCGACAACAAGTCCAATTCTCAACCGATGCTTATGTTTTTCTCACGCACGCAGAATTCCGTAAGAAGAGATCCAGCAGGGGGAAGACTCCGCTGTCCTCCTCTACCCCCCCCCCCAAGGAGAAAAAGTGGACCGAGAATAAAACACTTCGCCCCATAACACTTACCCTACATAGAGAGCGTAGTATCAAAAACTAGCCGTAAAATTGAAGAAAATCTTACCCGAACGGAAACATCAACCCTAACATGTCACACTCTAACCTATTATGACAAACCAATTTACAACTTTTCACCGAAATTCGACTTAACGTGGTAATGAGTTTTACTAGTTGTTACCTAAGGCTTGAAGCCAACCAATTTCGACCACCAAAACAACACAAACGGAGATTAACACTGCCAAAGCTAACCTTTGACCAGGGATATATTCATCCCTGCTCTCACCTACTATTTTTACTATAATGTCTACTTTTGCTAGAGATACCCTTCCACCGTGAAACAAAAACCCCTTCAAACTTATACTAAACTTATCTTTTACTATCTTTTTCAAAACCCTTTCACCGCTATACTCTCTTACTTTTGCTCTACTAATATATATTTCATAACTTATTATTTCCAATGTGCAAAAATTTTTCAGTTCTTGCACTCGGTAAAAGCATTGTCGGAGGTTGTAAGTGTCGTGCTACGCCACTCTATACCATAGACTACTCCTATATTATGTGGGGGTGACTTAATCACCTACTGCAACACAAACCGTTGAAGGACTGTTCGCAGGGATTGACGACTGACTAGGAGGTCAAACCTGATGGGTTGGGTTTCAAATCCTTAATTATCAGACTGAGTGCATAATTGGTTAGCGAGATTTACTTGAATAGGCCGAGAGTATCGTTCAAGGTTAGTTAAAGATGAAACAACAAAAACATAATTTTATTTACAAAGATCAAATTGAGAATAATAATAGACAAAGGGGAATTATTTAAATAATAATAGTCTCTTGAAAATTATTATGAGGAGGGATTCTTAAATATAATTAATTTATTAAAGTTGCTAGGCTCAGATCAAAAGGGGGAACTTGAGAATACTAATAATGGAGGGGCTTTCAGTCTTACGGGTCGGTGACTTCGAAGAAGGTCCTTCTTGCGATCAGGTGAGTGGGGAACGATCTGATGAGCCAAGTGGGGCACGGTCTGAATGAAGCAGGTGGAGCACGATCCTAACCAGCCTTCCGATAAAGATAGCCAATCTTCAAAGATGACATTCAACGGGAAATGTGGGCTTACTCTTAATTTCACTGGAAGAGGAAACTTCTTTTCCTCAAAGGTAATCGATCGGGATTTTCTTCGGTTCGATTAAAAGACGGGAGACTGTTGCGCAAATTCAAAGGCTTACCGTTCACAGAAGCTACCAATTGACTAAGGTAGAATCACGGCGGAGAAAGTTTTGCTGTCTGACGAACGCTCACGGGACTTCCTTAGACTTGAGACGACGAGGACGGCCTTGAGTGCGGGCTGGACTCATCGACCAACAGAATAACCCAAATATTTGTATGCTCGATTCTGAGCGGGAAGGGGAAGTTTGGAAAAAGGAGTCACAAACTCCAGACAGCCTAATCCGGAGGCGGAGTCAATTGATCATTTGGCATCAAGGTGCGAGAAACAATGGCTTTTCCTCGCCTCATCACCTGGGGGGAGGAGGCTTGGGACGATTTCGCAGGATTGGGAAATATTTTCCCTATGCGCTCAGGAGTCAAAAAATTCGTAAATGCTCGAACAGGAAGTGACGTTCTTCCTGGCGAGATACCATCGCACGTGGTCTCCGATACAGTGTGTGTGGGAGGAGGGGGTCAGAAGTTGTTCTTTGACAATAAGAAACTTGTCTAAAATGGGCAAGGCAGCTGAAACAGTCGATTCTATTAAAGGCTTCTATCAGCCACGTGCCCTGAGTAAACTCATGGTAGGCTAAATTGTTATGTATCTAATGTTCACAATTACTATTTTTTTCATTAGTAGTTGATAATTTACTTAATACAGGTTATCTTCTTGAAATGAGTTCCATCGACATGACAGCTTCTTCCTCTCATGAGTTGACTTTCTTAACATGCCAGGCTTGTATCCAACATGAGCTTCTTCCATTACGTATCATATGGCGAGTTAAATTTACCCTACCCTGATGTGATCCTTCTCTAGGTGTATTTGTGTATTACAAAGTGTGTGTCATGAATAACATCCATAAACTATTAGTTCATGAAGCTATTCAGATGCTACAATTAGAGTAACACTATTATTAATTTTATTCATTTCTGCAAAGAACCCCAGGAAGTGTTAAAATTATTTTTCCAAGCCTTACAACTTTAAGGACGGACCGCTTATCTCAGTTTCCTGAAGGCAATTGCTACTATTGAGTCTAGGGAGTGTCTTAATATAGCAACAGGTTTTGCCCATATAAGGACAATCATGGCACCAACTGGTTGATCCCAAGAACCGGGGCGGGAGGACGTCACCAGGTCCGAATAAATCATCAATAAAAGAGTGTAAGATCAAAATCCCTCCCAAAGTTGCCTTTCTAATACCTTGGCTCTACTACTCATGTCGTTTACCAGGACACTTGCCTCCTTTAGCAATGGTTCTTCCCGAGATAACCCATGAAATGTAAAGGAAAGCGATAAAAAAGATACAAGCAGGATTTGAGGAAATATTCTTTTAGTAAGAGAGTCGTGGATTCTTGGAATGCTTGAATGGAGATAATGTAATAACGCTTTAGTTTGACACCACTCAAAGGAAAGTTAGAAAAATACATATATAGGGGATGAGAATATATAAAGAACCTGATTTTTCAGAATTATATAAATATATGTATATAGCAAAGTTTTTATTAATACTTGCATGTTTGGGGTCTTGTATTATAAACTCAAGATGATGGTGTTAATATTTGATGGCTGATAACCCATTCCAAAGAATGCAGATTATACTATGGTGGAGGTTTTATGGGTTTCGGGCTAGGCTAAATGGTATGAATTTGATAGGTACTCCTTGTTAAAGCCCTCCACATTTATCAACCATCAGGGCCCGCCCGAGGCATAAGAGAACTAAGCGGTCTCCTAGGGCCCCCATGCCACCAAGGGACCCCCACAAGCGCTTGAAATATCAAGACGTCATGATAAAACATTTTTTAAATAAAAGAAAACAGTGAGTAATAATATAAATGAAATGGGATTACAGAAAAATCAATTTTTATATCATTTGCATATTTGGTACAATAATACAATAGTGTGTTAGATTGAAAAGGTAGCCTATGAAATGTTCAAGCTTCTAGTTTGGTTGTGGGGGGCCCCCAAATAAAATTCTGCTTAGGACCCCATAAAGGCTTGGGCCGGCCCTGTCAACCATAATGGCACAGGTTCAAACTTTTACCTGAGGCCAGACTAACCAGAATTTCTGCGATGATGGGAAGCCCAATTGGCTTTCACTCACAAGCCGAAGCAGCTATTCTCTCATTGGTGGGTGAAATCCACTTCCAATAGAGCAGCTACACATCACACAACCCAGGCAACTTGAGAACTTCATATCAAAATTTAACGGTTGCAATTGCCTCATTACTCTTACCTTCATCAAACTACTGCTCACTACTTAAAGCTATCACATTGTGCTTGCTGAGCACTTCTCACTCTATAGGATTTCCAGACAATGCTTCGTCAACATCAGAGGAACCCGTTGCTAATGGCAGGTATTCCCGCATTCTCCCAATCTTCACGGCAAGAATAAATTATTTTTCAATTATTATTAATTGCTTTAGGAAGAACTCGACCCTATTTCGACTTCTTTGTTGTTCTTCCAAAAATATCCATTTTTCTAAAAGTGCTCGTTATTAAAAACTTAGCGATCATTGGTTACAACCGAATGTTGACCTTGTTGCATTGTTGTTTATTCATGGTGACATTAACCTAACCATGAACACTAAAATATTATATTCTTATTTCTATGTTCAATGGATAGCTTTTTGATTACCCGCCCTTCTTCCATTCCACACAAATATACATTCAATCTTCCCGCCTTATTTTGAAATCACTTGTTGACATAAATCTTTAGATCTTCATCTCACATCAGCGCGTGCATACAAACGCCTCCCACCTCACCTGATCTCCCAGTCCGTGAACATGAACTCACACTGCCTCATTTAACCGTTGAATTCTGACGATTCCAAGCCGATCTTTTTTGTTTGACACCGAGTCACGACTCATAAGAGAAAAGAAAAAACACGACTTACTTTGGCCGGATCGCTGATGTTGGAAATTCTTTCTTACCAAGTTTTTCAACAAGCAATCCATTTCAAGTTCTGTTAGGAATGGGCGATAGGCAGGTAGGCAGGGTAACCGACTTGCTAGCTGAATAAGCCAGGCTAACAATAACCGGATATAACAGCATTCTTTACCTCTATCTCTCTCTTATTGCGCTGTCATTTTTAATGAATGAGGAAAGTCAAGAAAGATGAAATTGAAGAGCAAGTAAATGGACGCCACTAAACGAGTCCCTTTGCGCGTTCAGCACGTAACTAGAGACTGCCTCAATAAGGACATAAAGTGGTGTTCGGAATGCAGTGGAAAAAATCACACCTGATTTAATCGCAACGAGAGTCAGCACATTATGCCGATGGCGTGCCCCGTGAAACGGGAAATCATAAATAGGATGATAAAGACGACAAAGACAAGAATGGAAGAGGAGAAGCAGAACCTGACCTTCGTTAAAGTTGCGAGAGCAACAGCAGAAACAATTAAACTAAATAAAAACAACATTGAAGTAACGCAAGGTGAATCATTAAACATTTTGGCATGTATTTTACATGCGCAAGTGCTTAAAGTAGCAAAGCCAGGGACAGACGCGAAAGAACTCAACGCAATGCTAAAAAACAACGGACTTAAAGAGATGTGGCTCCCGGATAAACCCCCCTCAGCAGATATACTTAGCGTCTAATATAAACCAGCATCAGGAGATAAAACCCAAATGGTAGAGAGGACCACTACACCAATTAATATTCTTGAGACCGAGCTCCCACCAGCAGAATTAAGGGACCCGAGACTTAATAAAAACCCACTGCAACCCCAGCGTGAAAATATGGGAGTAGTTTTTGCCCAAGAAGAAACGAAAGACCAAGAAACTGTAGAATGTACACAAAGAGCAGCGCAAGAAGAGGAGGAAATTGAATCTTATTACAGAGCTAGGAAAGAAGGCACAGAGGAAAAACAGGAGTTCTGCCTGAGGCTCTTCCTCTTACAAGAAAAACCCTTCCCGCAATCCAATGATGAAATAATCCAAGTAATTAAAAGAGACCAATATAAATATGAGTTCAAAGGTCCATTCACGGACAGAGAAGTCTTTAAACTAATAATGAGCGGCAAAATAGAAATCCCCAAAGACCTCTGTCACAAAATTAAAAAGGAAGAAATTAAAAAAGAGAAGGTGTGGGAGAACTAAATCACCGATCGAAAGGAAGACCAGAAAAATAGAGACCAGAAAAATAGAGAAAAAAACCAGTCTAGTAGGAAAATCAACGAAATAATGGATCACACAAGAAAAATAAAGATTATAAGCCACAATGCGTCAGATTGGAATGAAAAAAGATTCTCCGTAAATAATACATACTTTAAGGACGATCCAGAAATGACAATGGTAAATGAGATAAACATCGATCCTGAAATAACCAAAATAAAAATATCCAACTATAACACCATAACGAAAACCACAAAGGACATATAACTACGATGGGGTGGCTATAGCCATACGTAAAGAGATTTGCTACAGGAAACTTGAAAACCAAGATGAATCCTACCTTGCAGTCAGTGTGAAAACCTCCACGGGAAACATAATTATCGTCACAGGATACCAACCCCCAAGGAGAGACTATTTGCCTATACATAATTTCTTGCAGGTATTCGGTGGAAAGGACCAAACGTTACTTATGGGCGACTTAAATACACGCAGCAGAGCCTCGGGATATACCAGCGAATTCAACAGAGCAGGAAAAAACCTCGACCTCTTGTAGAAAGAGGCATAGTATAAAGAATTAGACTCCACTTTCCAACCTACCTCAGGGCAAACAGGACCACAAAACCGCATATTGTGCTGGCATCACCAAATCTTCAGTTTAACTACTTAATCGAGAGAGGCCTCCCTCCTCTTAGCGATCACGAAATGATGATAATGACATTATCACTTGACCACATCCAAACCAAATGCCACATCAGAAAGATATACAGGAGAGCAAATTGGATCGGCAACAGTGAAGAACTAAGTAGACACAAGCAAGCAAAGATATCAGTAATAACTCTGGAAGAGATTACTCAAGAACTAGAGATTGATGGAGGCTGTGGTGGAAGCCGATAAGAGACATGTCCCTACGTTGGAGTACAGGAAAATACGGCATCCCATGAGAACAATGCAGATAGAAGTACTCGAAAACCAATATATTACACTAAGGGAAAGCAGAGAGAAAACGGCTCCCGGACAGTGGAGAGGATGCGACTGCAGGAGGCAATAAGAGAACTGATAAGCGAAATGGCAAGAGTAAGAAACGCTATATGGGATTGCTTGTTAGAAGCTATTGACGATGAAATCAACTCAACAAAGCTTTGGAATAAAATAAACATAGCCAGAGGGAAGAGGACACAAAAACCAAAGATTGCATTAATTCAAGAAGATGAAGAGACTATGGAGCCTTACGAATTAGAAGCAACATTTCAAAATCACTGGAGCAGAATATTCGATAGGAGGCATGAACTGAGAATAGTGGTGGACCTTGAAAGGAATCGTATCAAAATTGTTCCAAAGAATAATGGATCCAACCCTGCTAGAAGAAGAAGGTATTGTACCAATAACACTAAAAGAATTAAAAATAACGACCATGGGCTCTAAACAGAGACCACATGGCGAAACAGGGCTAACAGGAGAATTTGATACGAGCACCGGACTCATTTTAAACAAAATATATAGTATTGCTCTTCATTGCAACGCTCAGCGTGGGGTACGTCACCGATAAACTGAAGAGGTAAAATTATATTCCTACCAAAACCCGGCAAGCATTCTAACAGTCCTAGTAACCTCCAACCCATTTCTTTGCTCGAAACGATGGAAAAACTCCTAGAAAAATGATAAATGCCAGACTATAAGAACACCGGAATAAATCTCACTAATACCCAACCACCAGTACGGTTTCATGAGAAATCAAGCATTACAGTTATATAGTTCTAAAAGACGTACAGAAAGCGTTTGACAAGGTATGGCTGATACGGCTAAAATGGAAAATTAGAAGACTGGGACTACCCACAACTTTCGTAGAATGCCTCTGTGACTATATTACGACAGAACAGCCCATATTTCAATAGAGGGCTTTAACAGGCCAGATTCTGAACTCCATTAAGAGGTTTCACAAGGGGGCTGCTTAAATCCTAAATTGTATATGATATTTACCACGGATTTACCTGGACCGGTCAATGAGTCAACAAGATATATCTAATTTGCAGACGACGTGACCATAGTAAGGAATAGCCCATACAGGCATGCGCCAACAATGGCGAGGATTATGGCGGCTGAGATCTCCAATATAAACAACTACGAACGGAAGATCCGAACAAACTCCGACAAGTTCACGATCATCCCTATAAGAAGACGGAAGACAAGTAGAGGAGAGGTTGAAGACAAAAGATATCGCTATGGGAACGAAGGAAATGTGCTAGGGCTAACACTTACTCAAACTGGTTAGAACAAACATGTAAAGCAATGAGTTTGGAGAGCAAAGGCGAGCCTAACCAAACTGTTCGCATTATGAGGCTTAAAACCAAAAAATAAGAGAGAAATATATAATGCTATTTGTAAAGTCACACTACTTTATCCAGCTATCTCATTGACAGACTACATAAGACGAGCACAGGAAATTGCAGAGGGTCCAAAACTCAGCAGTGTACCAAATCGCAAATACAAGGAGAAGAGAGCGCAAAAGACTGAGCGATCAGCACCGCCAGATTGATCATCCGGCCATGAATGTATCCTTTCACAAAAGAGCTGCAAAATCTGGAACAAATTATATGGACAACTTAGTGACGAGGAGAATAGAAACAGAGATATCTCGCAAAACTACAGAATAAACAACATAGGGAATATCATGAGCGGTAAACTAGACTCGAAAGAGGAGCCACCCCCGATATATACAAGTAAGGGAGTTGCTAACGAATTCACGTACTCAAATAAAACATCTGCAAACAACCGAAAAGAGAAAAGAGCGAAAAGGGAAAATAAGAAGAATAGAGACGCGAGAGCTGTAACTTATAAAGAAAGAAATTTAGAATAACAACAAAGATTGATTGAATCAGAGAGATGGCTGGTCACCCTGTGGTGGAGCAAATGTGAGTGTGTGTAAAAAGGGCCATTCTCCCACCTCTTTTCTCAAATACCCTCTCCCTCCCTCTGTAAGAATGTGTGTGTAAATGGGAATAAGTTTGTTTGTTTTTTGTTTTTTTAAAATTCATTAGCATGCTATTATAAGATGGTTTTTCTTTCCAGGCACCATAATTTGGAAAGATAAAAAAGAACCAGCACTTGTAAATTTACCCTTGTAAGAAAAGCTAACTATAACAATAGAATATTATAAAAGCCTAAGGCCACTAGTATAGGACAAAGGTTCCAGGCCGTGCTCTGTCTTACTTGAGAATGTGAAATAGTTTAGCTTTAAGGAAGAAGGGCTTAAAATAGCCACACAACTGTAACAGGTTAGTTATCTCAGTCCAAGCTCGGAGGTACTAGTTTTCAATAAAAAGATTTCTGTTGTACCACGTGAGGCCATTTTTTTCTGTTATTTATTGACTGTAGAGTCCCAATTTTATTTGGGTTAGTTGATTATTTTTCATTGTTCTTAGGATCGATCAATAATATTTCTAAAAGGACTTATTTATTTTTGAATGTAAATATCATTGTAAATATTATTGTATTTTTTTGTTAGTAAATGACTGTACATACAATCCATTTCATTCTCCTTCGATTTCTCACGTCCGGATTAGTGTAGGAAGCGGGTTGGATCGATTGGGGTTAGTCTAAATTTTTCGGCCCGCTACAACCCAGCAACTGTCAACATCTAACAACTCATTCCACTTCACCACCTTTACCTAAACATACCTTGTCTACTCGTCTTTAGCTATACACTTTTATTTCTATATTTTTTCAAGCTTTAGACATAAACCTACTTTTTATCATCCGCTGAATGAGCACACTGCAACGCCACCCTGTCCAACTTTTACCAACTGAGCCAGACTAATTTTAATGCAAGCTAAGACCAGCAGATCGTGCTCCTCTTCCCATGTACCTAAGTCAAAGCACATCTCTTTCACCTCATAAGCGTTTGTCGGCACCTGACCTGCCATAAAACTAGAGTAATATCCCACAGACACAAACTCATTAAGTGAAAAGTGTAAAGAAAGATGAAAAGAAACTCAAAATCATGTATATTTACAAACTTTCATTTACTTTGTGTGCACCTTTTAAATAGCAAGCAACACTAGATTTATTAATTTTTTCTCAAGTACCTAAGTTTATATTAATATGTACAACAGTAATTCAATTCTCATAGCAAATGCCTTTAAATTGAGAGATATGAGCTATGTAAATTATCAAAATGGGTTGAGTAGAATCAATCAAATAAAAAAAATGACCGAGAAGTTCTGTATCTCAGTAAAGAGAGTCAAAAGTTAATCCTGCAAAAGTATTTTTTTTACTACTGCATTTAAAGTTTTTTGTAAGCTCTATAAGTCTCTACGATCTTGGTGTACCATGAATAATAATAATAATAATGTGGGAAAATCAAGAGATCACGAGGATAAACAGACGCTAGTTTGTTTACAAATTTACGTTCCATATGGTCCGATACTTCCCCCCACCCCCTCCCCTTTGTCCCGCTGTCGCAACAATCCTCGAGATCGCTTGCAAAGAAAGATTACCATCAGCAGATTTCATAGTCCGTTAATAGAAACACAGGTAGGTGGGATAGCCTTTAGAATAAAAATATTTTTACAGGCTCACTGTCCCCTCCGATTGTTTATGTCTATTTTCGTCAAATAGACAAAATTTCACTTTCTTCGACTTAAACCCAAAGAGCGAATGGTCACAACGGTGAAATGTGATGCCCAAGGAGACAGGCTTAAAGGTGTGCCCTCATCTCCTCTCCCCTCCCCCAGGGGATAATCGACGTATATATAGTTCGATCAGGAGAAATTAAGAAGAATCGAGGTAGCAATCAAGAGAAGAAGACGAGTCCCGGAAGCAAACCGGGAATTAAGAAAAAGTGTAACTCCTGTAACAGAGGCATTGCAGGAGATAACCTGGGGCGGCGAAGGAGGAGCCGGGCAGCATAGTTTTGAACTAGTTGTAGGGGGCGAAGTGACGAAGAAGGGAGATTCACTAGAAGAGGATTGCAGTAGTCTAAGCGTGAGGTGACGAGGCTTGAATAGCAGTCTCAAGGCTTCGTAGAAAAATGGGATCGAACACGTGAGAAGTTGCGGAGTAAACCTAGGGAAGGCTTACAGATACGATGGATGTGCAGTTCAAATGAGAGTTGCTCGTCGAAAATAACACCAAGATGTCTGAGGGTATCAGAGAAGGCGACATTGGTTTCCTCAAGGTTAAGGGGAGGAAAGAGAGCTTTAGATTTCTCCACGATTGAAGTGGTACCAATAAGGAGAACTTCAGTTTTATCGTAATTAAGTTTGAGAAAGTTGGCAGACAGCCATTCGTTTATGGAGGTGTAGGCTGAAAGGAGCTTGGTAAATGATTGAGAAAAGGACACAGGGGATGAGGAAAAGTATATCTGAGTGTCATCAGCATAGAGGTAGAACCATCTAGCGATAGCTAGATGGTTAAGAGGGGTTAAGGTGTGTTTTTTATGGATATCACGAATTGAGGCACATTTAAAGGAAGAAGGAACAACCCCTGTGGCAGATGAAGTGTTAATGAGATGAAGAATCAGTGAGAGGCAGCAAGGAGAATTTGGCGGAGTAGTTTAGGAGAAAAGACGGTCATTAGGGGATCCAGATTTGTTAGAGTGGGAGATCAGGGCAGTTACTTCCTTAGAAGATGCCCGAGTAAGGACGTTAAGCGGTAATGGAGTATGGTCAGGGAGGACAGCATGGTCTTGTTCAGGCGATGAAGGTAATATGGCACGAAGGTCAATAACTTTATCAGAGAAAAAATTAGAAAGAGTAGAGGGGTTGATGGGAAGATGTGGTGGAAATGGGGCTAGGAAAGGAAAGACGAGAGATGAAACGAAAGATATTCTGAGGATCATTCTTGCGTCAATTAGCCTCGCGCGCTAATTTTAATTTGGAAGAATAAGTCAAAGTAGCAAGGCGATAGGCGAGTGAGAGGGATGTTGTGTCCTGCACACGGGAGCGTGCTGTATGAAGGAGTCGTTCATGAGCACGTAAGGACCTCCTTGAATGAAGGAGTTGCATGGTGAACCAAGGGGCGCGGTGATGGCGGTTTGAAGAAGGAGTAATAAGAGGGGGGCGTGCACGTCAAGCCAAGCGAATAATGATTGGTGCCGAGAGTTTAAGGTTTGTCAGGTGAAGCAGTATTATCAATAGGAGGTAGGCCAGAAACAACGCCGTTATAGAGAGAAGTAGTATCAATTGACGATAGTCGCCGGAAAGGAGTAGGATGTCGGGACGAGCTAGGAGGTAGGTGGTAAGGAATATAGAATTTAAAATTGACCAAGAAGTGGTCGAAAATCGTATTAGAAAGGTCAGTTACTGTTAGATTAGAGATATGGAGGTTCAAGATAACTAAGTCCAGTGTATCACCATGTATGTGTGTTGAGGATGACATGTTGAGTAAGAGAGAAGAGGTCGATGAAAAGTCTCATTGTGGCTAGGAAGATTCAAGTCTTTGAGAATAAGGAGAGAAGCAGTAGAGGATAGGTCGGAGAATAGGTTACTGAACTCCTCGAGAAATAAAGCTGGAGACGATCTGGGAGTGCGTTAAAGGACCACAAGAGCCCCAAAGAGGCTAGAGGGGGGGGGAGAAGATTCATGGAGAAAGATGAATTGTAAATCAGTGTAACTCCCCCTCCACGGTGGTTTCGAGGAAAATGCAGGAAAGAATGACCCAGAGGGGTTGCAAAGGCAGTGCATGAACCAGAATCAGACACGAGCCAGGTTTCTGCAAAACTAAGGAAGGAAACCTCACTTCGAACAACGAGGTAATGGACATACTCCGACCTATTGGTCAGGCTTCTAATATTGAGAAGAGACGCTGACAGCGCCTACTGATGAGCACAGGAGGAAGGGAGAGTTTTTGAGGTGTTGGGTAAGGAAGAATGGTAGGGCGAAAGAGGTTCCTAAGGGATGCGGGAAGTCTCGGCCCCCTCCTAGTCGGGTGAGTTAAGGATATACCAACCCTCTTTATCTTCGCGTATGTAGCTGGCAAAAGACGATAGATTAAAGAGTTGAGTGAGTCCCTATCATATATAGTGGGGGAGAAAGGAGGGAACAAAGGCGAAAATTATGAATAACGCAACAGACGGGAAAAGTTAACCCTAACTTGACTCATAGAAAGTGTGTGGAGGGGAGGTGGTTCGCCGAGGCGAGGCGTGGGTGTGGGGGAGGATTCGCTGAGGCGAAGCATGGGAGTGGGGAAGAGTTTGCCAGGACGATGCGAGTCAGGGAATGGTAACCGAGTCGAATAAGGAAGGAAGACGAAGAGTAGTATGTGGTAACAAATGAATCAATGGAGTGAAAAGGAAAAAGCTAGTTAATATTTAAGCAATAGAAATAAATGGCTATATAGAAATAAAAATAGATAGCGATATACTAATGCAATAAAAAGGGGGGAAAGCGAGTGTGATAGAACGAGTTCAGAGCTGCGTTCATTTCAACTTCTATCACATTTTAGTTAAAACCATGAGGCTTCCCACGTGCATCTTCGATTCGAGGCTTGGAGTCTTATCAACAGCTACCGGACGTCAATGTTTAAACAAGGAGGTTATCGTCCCCCCCCGTTCGCCCCCATACGCCGACTTCGCCAGATCGAGTTAGGCTTATGGGCAGATAAGGCATTGTTTCCGGCTCGGCTGTGCGTTCCCTCCAAGCTTTCACTCCATTTTCCCCCACGCCAAGGAGATGTCCTGGCTATTTATATGGAAACTTTACCACTAAGATCAGATTGGAGATCCAGATTTTCGTCGCGAAACAACACCACGACCCTCTCTCCCTTTGTGCGCCAAGGGACCTCGACCTCGAGATTCACCATCACTTGTCCAGAAGGAGGACAATATTCCTTGAGTGCCAAAGGTTCGAGCCTTTCCGACGTCAAGTCCCCAAGGCTTCCCCCCCTGTTGTTCAAAGGAGAACAGCATTAGAACAGCCATTGTTCGTTTTGAGCCCTTCGCCAAGAAACGGTTGTCATCCCCCCCTGTTGTTCAAGGAGAACAGCATTAGAACAGCCATTGTTCGTTTTGAGCCCTTCGCCAAGAAACGGTTCTCACCCCCCCTGTTGTTCAAGGAGAACAACATTAGAACAGCCATTGTTCTTGAGCCCGTAGACAAGAGACGGTTCTCATCCCCCCCCTTTGTTCAGAAGAGAACAACCTAGAACAGCCATTGTTCGTTTTGAGCCCTTCGCCAAGAAACGGTTCTTACCCCCCCTGTTGTTCAAGGAGAACAACATTAGAACAGCCATTGTTCTTGAGCCCGTAGACAAGAGACGGTTCTCATTCCCCCCCTCCTTTGTTCAGAAGAGAACAAAGTAGAACAGCCATTGTTCTTCAAGCCGTTCGTCGAGTAACGGTTCTCCTTTCCAAGACGCCTCGTCGGGATCCTTTTATCCCCCCCCCTTCGGCTGGAACTCGCCAGCGGACCGAATATTCCTTCAAGTACCTTCCACTGCACCCTAATGAAAAGTTACGTAAGCCAAATGTCACCTTTTGAGTATTGATCCCTTTTTGCCAATTCTATCCTGTGCTTTAAATTGTTTATCGAACCATCCCATCTCTTTAACTCTATATTTGTTTTACCTTTTTTAAATCCTTTAAATCCTCGGATTAGCCCGAGTCTCCACGACCCTTTCCATTCTGTTTATGTCAATATTTTCCGTTTTTGTGTATTGTTTACAGTTATTATTAATAAAACTCTATTTTATTAATGATAGCAATATTATTATCCTTGAGCTCAGTTCCACTTCTTAAGCATATCGAAGATATATAATATCGGCCGCCAGACAGTAAAAACGCACTCTAGAGATAATTAAGGAAGTTCCCTCAACGAATAGTGATATGTGGTATTTCGTCGGGAGTCATTCTACGACAGCGAGTTTATATTAACGCAAGTAAAAGTAAGAGCCGATAAACATGCGGGTGGGAAGAAATAAACAAGCAAAAAACCATAAATAGAATTAGACAAAACTTAATTAAACCCGAAATGAGCCTAGAGGGATTTAAAATACATTTGGTTTCTGCAAAATCGCAGGTCGTATGTAAGGCTTTTAAATATATTGACGCTACTCGAAATGTAGCCGCGTTATCAGAATATATGGTCATGTATGGAACTCAAAGCCTCGCTATAAATCTCGATAATGACTGTAGCAATAATCGTAGCCCTCCATCCGCAGCAAAATCCAAGTGAGTAGATTTCGTGGTGGCACACGTGAATAGTAAATGTAAACTGTTTCATTCTCTATAACGTTCCGACTGTGATAGTACCCGTATATTCAATCCAGGTTGTATAAAATGGTGGAGCACCAGAAACCTACCCTTCGGCTTAACAAGGCTGATCGGAATATACTTCTCTAATCACTTGCCTTGCCCTCGGACTCTAATACCTCGATCTATCTATCGTAAGAAGACGGTGGCTACCTGGATGTCCATGCATATAATGGAGCTATAGTAACAGCATTTCAGTAAAGCCATGATCGGCTTGCAGTTGTATAAGGTATTTTGTGATGTTTGGGAGAGCAGAATAGGAAAAATGCCTATCGCATTTTATCCTACCTTCTTAAATTAACCTGTCGTTTAATCTCGTTAGAAGCCGATTTATGATGACTGTTCCACAGCTGTTTACATTCTTCCAAATATTTCTCCTTATGTGCCTTTTTAGCCAATTCACTGAAAAGTTCAACAGAAATTCACTGCTAGAGGAGGTCAAGACAACTAATGAATATCTGGTTGCGACAGATTTTTTAACCAGATAAATCGAGCAGTCTTCGTACTTTAAAATTATTTGAAAGTGGATCTTTTTAAGTTCGGCAATACCGGCAAAAGAGTACTACCTAAATCCATAAAGATATGGTACAAGTTGTTAATTATTGATGGACCTGGATTTAAAAGACGTTTTATCACGTTGCCAGCAGAATTGTCAAATACTAGGCTTAGGAGTGGTTGGGGAATCTTTCCGTACGCCCTGATGTGATAAATAGGGAATTTTCGAACACTCTATATGATAAGTACTTAGCCTCACCACTCCTCCGTATCCCTTCTCAAGTTGCCTGAAAAATGTTATCATAAACCTAGGAAAGCGAAGTGCTATCTCGCCTCAATTTAACTGTTATATTTAGATGATATGATTTAGCCATGCCGTAATTACATATTAGGGAGATTGGGATAAATTATTTTTAGGGCAACGCTATAACGAATCTGTTATCCTTGATTTCCACAGAAGATTTGCAATCTTAGTAAAGCCTTTCCTCTGTAATAGATAAAGTTTTTGATTACCTCTTCGTTTACTCTCGGTAGGCCCTTTTGATTGAACCAATTTGTAGATATCTTATTGGTTATATTTATGCTAAAAGATGTTTTTTGAGAAGTCTAATCGAATAGAACCCTCGCAGAAGTTCTTCCCTTAGACCTTGCCACCGTAACTTTGGCGATTGGAATGACACTGGATAAACAATTAGAAAAGAATTTATTGTTGCAAGATTCTTTTTCCTGCCTGAGAGAAATTACATAGACTTCTTTTTATCATTGTTTGATGAAAAACACTGGCTTATATGAGGCCACTTTTTTACATCTCATAAAGCAAAACTTAGATTTAAACTCGTTTCTATAATGCTACGATCTTACACAATTTATACACAATTTCAATACTTTAGCTTGATTTAGTTTATTGTAAGAGGAATGATACTTCAGGCATCCAGAAACCCTCTAATAATTACCACAGAGCGTCCAATGATCCGAGGGAGTAAAGTTAGAGTATTTCCTAGTAACTTTATTCTATTTGTTGCTTTATTGAATTATATTTTCCTGCGTAACGTCAAATGTAGAGATTTTTTTTTTTGAAATTTTCTTTCTGATTGTCCATATCTCCGCTGTAATAACTTTTGAACCTCTTGTTGAATTTCAGAATCTAGGATCTGGGCACCCAGTGTGGTGAATGTAGGGATATCTGTCCTGAGGAAAACAAGAAGAGTTAAACAAATTGTCGCATGAATTTGCGACAGCCCTTCTCACAAGGGAGGCTCTCGTCGCCTTTACTAACTCTCTAGACAGAGGATTTCGGGTGTCTCTACAGCTACGAAGCTCCACATTGAGAAAAAGGATTAAAATTTTCAGAAAAAACCGAATGGTGCTTACTAAATAAAAACTATGATAACGATAAACAAACATCTACATAGGTAGTCAGATTCCGTCGCGCAGATAACTTTCTAACAGTCGAAGGAATACTGCATTTTTCCAAACAACTCCACAGTAAAAGAGAATAGTCAGAATGGTCCAGAAGATGTGCCACCCGATCGAGTTTCACCTCCAAGCCGAAACAACCATTCTATCTGGGCAAATCCAAGAGCTTTTGAATCTTGCAGCAGAAATTTAAACAACGCTGGCAACACGCAAGCTACCTCACGTTTTACCCCTTGCATTGGCTTCATCATTCTCCTCTTTTCCTTAGAACTACTGCTCGAGAATTAAAGCTATGAATCGCCAAATCGTTGGCCAAATACTTCTCTTCCTCGAGTCCTAAGATGCTTCTTCAATACCAAGAGATACCCCTTCCTAACGTCATAAATCATTGCACTGTAAATGAACACTTCACGGCAGGCATTCATAATTTAGTTTAGATTAACATTGTTCGCTTTACTTCAAACTTGACCATATATTTATAAATTTTTTTGTTGTTTTCCAATAAATATCTATTTTGTAAAAGTGTAAGTTATTTCAATCCTATCCATAATCTATTAAAACCGACAGCAATTAAACCTTTCAGTTTAAGGGGTTCATTGGACAGGAGTTTTATTGGTGTTTATGAATTTTGGCAGAATTTTATGAGCTGCTGATTGAAGACTGATTTGTCTCTAATTATTAAGTCTTCCACGACTCTTACTTCGAGAAGAACTACAAGGAAAGCTAAGATATCCTCTTCAGCCTGTTCCATTATTACCCAATATTCACCTTGTTCTCTTCCTCATTGAAGAATCTTGCGATATCTATATATATATATATATATATATATATATATATATATATATATCCCTTTTTAAATATATTCCTTGTTTGTGCATCGTTCTTTTCCTATACCTCGCCTTCTTTTATTTTCCTGCAGTAATGATGGTGGAAGCGAGGGTAATCTTTCGTGTTTATTTGCATATCCCGTCGCTTTATGTGACGGATGAGACAAGTTTTCAGCCTCGCTAATTGGGAAACACACCAACTTCGATAGTTTGCCAAGTTTATCATCTTTTGATAGCACTTGGAAAATTGTTGGGTTTTAGGTTGAAAGTTGCGAAAGCAAATGAATGAGTTTTTTTAATATTTTGAATCTTTCATTAAATATATTTAGTCAGTTTTAATATGTAAATTCACCCGGCACATAAAGAAAAAGGGGAAAATGATCCAAGGGTTTGTTTCCTTTTTATCTACTCAGATAAAAAAATAAAAAAATTAACTTCTTTACCTTCAACATTTTTTATTACGAACCTTGTTAGTTTTGGCTTAAAAAAATATTAGTACTGCATCTATGTTGTAAAGGATTATGAAAGAGACGCTTCTACCTCTCCATTGAAGCCAGCAATTAAATTTAAGGTATATGGCAGAACCCAAAATGATGAAAGAATTATTTCCGTATATTAATTACACATACAGGATCCACAGGAGCCAGCAGCAGGACCCACAGTACTCAGCAAGACAAACAGAACCCCAAATATTGGACAAATTACCTCCTTAACCCATTAAGCAAATTTGTATAAATAAAACGAAAGTTATCAGCAATTTACTAGAAAAAATGGTGTCCAAAATTATACAAACACTTAGGCTTCTTTTTGTAGATAGAACCGTATTGTTTGCATACCAACAGTTTAATCTTGTTTACGTAAAGTCATTCATTCTTTTGACAGCTGTTGTGCAGATAAGAAATCTGCCACGCCTGATCGTAAAGCTTCGCCACCAAGATGATCTTTCAACTGGAGCCATTGTAGAGACTGCCAAGCATGTTAAAAGTGTATTCCATAAAGTAAGGCATCAAACGGGAGGTGAAGGAAGACCTAACAGGGTAAGACCTAACCAGTGCCATATTTGTCAATAAGAGTTGTTTCAAGACCGTTTCTTGAAGATTGTTAAGATTTTGTTCAAAATTGTCTCTCGGCAATCCGTATTATATCGGTAGAAGAAAGACAATCATCACACTCGTGTCAAGCAATTGATCAGCCCTAAAACCACATTGAGCAAATTAAATGTATGGATGCGCAATGGAGCTAGGTCCACTTTATTGAAGAGTCTAAGATTACTTTATTCGGATCTTATTCGTCGCAGATTAGTCGCAATTTTGTCTGATTATTATTAAAAAAAATGAGTTTGATGTTTGGCGGAGGAAGTCTCGTGCTCTAGATGGTAATTTGGGTAGAAGAAACCGGGCTAGTCGTGTTCTTACCGGACACAGAGAATGCACAAGTGTACATGGAATTAATGCGGCAACATATTTTGCCCCATCTGTGAACCTCCAAACCCCAAAGTTCAATTTTCCTATAGGATATCACCCTCTGCCACACGGTCAATTTTGTCTAGAACTTCTTGGACGAAGAGCACGACTGTTATGGAGTGGTCTTGACCTGACTCCCATTGGAAATGTATGGAAGATACTCAGAGTGAGGTCGAAAGTGAGGAATCCCCAACCAGTGTTCTAGAAAGCCTTCAAGATGAATGGGTCAAAATTATTGCAGAAGTTTCATGTGCTTCGTTCCTGACACATGTTATGCGAGAGCATCATCGAGATTAAAAGCCTCCTCACTGGATAATAATTATTTATAACTTGAACAAATGTACTCCACTAATAATGTAATCAATATACCCCCTCTCCATCAAGCAACATACTAAGGCAGTGTCTCAGCAACCACTCCAACAAACAAACAGAAGTAGCAAGTTAGAAGAGAAGAGGAGCAAACATCCGATAAAAAGCAAATAACCCAAATATGTAAAAGAATTAATATAACCGAAGGAAACTCATAACCCTCCAGAACTAACGGATGATGGAAACACAGACAACGAAAAAGGATGGAGCAAAGTGAAAAAGAAGAAAAATATAATAAACCTTCTCTGAACCGAAATTTGGAGACAAATTCCCTAAGGATTCAGATAATGAATAATTGCTGGACGGGCTAGATAGCGCCATCAGTAAATGGGAATATTACTCAGAACATGATTTCGACACGCTCGAAACGGCATTAGGCAAAGAAGACAAAAACACCCCAAACCGGACGCAACATTTTAAGTAGAGAAAATTTATAAACGTTTCTCTACAACGAAAAAAGAAAAACACAAACTTAAATACAAATAAACAACAGACGTAGAAAGGAAAGAAGAAATAGTAATGGAATAGGATAAATGATTTAATCTAGTCAAGAAAAATCTAGATAAAAGAAAAAAGACAAATAAACAGGATTAATCACCCAATACCTACTAATATAAGGACATTTCTATATTTTAAATAATGTGTAATGCCATCTGTTCCCCGTCGTTGGGTCTATACATACGCGAAGACGATATGCCGAAATTTCAAATATTAGGAAAAGACACCGCTAGTTTATCATTGTTGCACCTGGTGGGGTGTGATGCCCTCCCCCCCCATATTTCAGTTGTAGCACCCCCTCTTTACTAATTCACTTTCAATTGATTTGAGATAAACATTTAATAGAATTGGAAAGGCTCACTCATTCTATAGATAACCAAAAGACCACGTGAAATATTCAATATTTGAGGTACTTTACTTCAAGCACGGTTGGCGTTTCAAGGGGGCTCAAAGAGGAGTAGAGGCAAAGTAATGGGATGTTATTTAAGTTAGTGATCGCGTAAGGTCTTTGAATATTTAGATGTAGGTCTTTCCCTGTTGGTTCATAATTGTTCACATATAGGGTGAAGGGAGCTCACATATGGATGCTTTGAGATTAGAAGGGCAGGTGATTTTCATTATGAAGATTGAACAACAAAAAATTGAGGCGAAAGTGGCACTCTACGGTGAGGAAAGGTGGAATGTGCCTTATGAAGTCGGAGAAGGGTAATGGATCGATCCTCATTGGTGTCATCTTGTGGGGAAGACAAGATTCGATGTGATTGCAAATGTTTCCTCAGCTTTACTCCCGACACACAGGTACTCTCTGCCACCAGCCCATACCAGAGCTAAAAAGGAAGGGACATCCCTCCATACGAGCCTGAATGAATGGGTGGGAGGGAAAAGCCAGCCAGAAAAAAAGAGTTGGGGAGGCTTTGGAGGAAAGTGAGGAAGGAAGGAAAGAAGGTAAGAGAGGGGTAGATTGAGTAAAGAAGAGGGAAGAATCAGCTCCCCTCAGTGTGGTCTATCCAATGATGAGTCTTCGCTAATGGATGAAGAATGGTAGAGGAAGGTAGAAAGTAGATGCTAACGGGTAGAAAGAGAAGAGGCTCAGCGTAGCCACCTCACGCATGAATGTGAAAGCGGTGAACACTGGCCACATACTCAGACCCCCCCAGTCTTGATACCCCCTTAGCCGGTGGCCTTTCGGCCCTGCCAGCAAGTAGGGCCCTCGCCATGTATCCTAACATCGGCTGAGGTTATCTAATAGGAGGACGAATGTGTGTGGTAGGAGGAAGAATGTGTGCAGAACCTCATTTGATTTTAAGAGCGAAATATTATTATTATCATCATCATCGTCCGGCGCTGGGTCGAAACGGCAAGAGGTGCAATCCATAAAAGGTGTAATATGCTGTAGAGGAGATAGGGTGCCACCATATTGCGGGGTTTAAATGAAAGATGCATATATTTATTTAGTTACTGGCGAAGCAGAAAGAGAGAAGGGTCGTAGAAGCAGTGGGTACCAGAAGGAAAAAAGGGGAACGCACTATCTTCCCTACCCCCCCCCTCCCACTAAGTGAGCAGTGCCTTCCCTATTTGCAGGAGGAGTAGGGTATACGTGGTGCTGAATAAGGTGTAAGGTCTAAATAGGGTAAGTAAGCGTTGAGGCTTATGAGGAGGGAGTAATCTCAAGATCAAAGAATAAAGAATAAGAATAAAAACTCAATACATTGTGAATAAAATAAAGGATTGGTTTTCTACCTTATTTCACTACACATTGAGGGTACAGGGTATTTTGGAGGTCACCGGGAAGAGGGTAGTGAGTATGGCTTATTTAAACTTCTTGCGGTCTCTACACAATGATAATAGTCGACTATTTTGAGACCTTTAAACTGTTTCCTTGGATTCGACAAAAGAATTGATAAGATAATAAAAGGAGGAAATCGACTTGGCATTTGGGGGGCGGTGGGGCGCAGGCTTATCACTTATTTTACCACCTGATGTAGACAATCTCCTTAAAATTAATAATAAATAACTTAGTGAGGTTGGACGGCAAGCTCAAGTTATTTTTTAACGTTTAATACCATCTTTCCCCCTTTATTCGGTCTATACAGGCACTGTAAAGTGGGAGATAGGAAAATAGGTGCAAAAGACGACCTGAGAGAAGAAAGAAAAGGGGAGAGAGGGAAATAGACAGAGAGAGAGAGGGAGATAACCAGGTTCCCTTAGGGTCCTTGGGTAAGGCATACGTGCAGCACCTTTGGATTTCATTCTTAGCAGGGGCGTAGTAACACCATCCATCACCCGAAGAGTGGATGCCTTGACAGGTGATCGTTTCCTTCAAAGGTGAAGACATTTTTACCTGTTGAAAAATAAAAGGTGAAAATGTTTTTATATTTTTTTGTTATTGACGACTGGAGGCTCTTTCAAAAACCTGTTTTAATTTACCATAATTAAAAGAATTTATTTTGTAAAGATTTTAAAAGGGAAATAAAACTCTCGGAGTTTATTTTATAAATATACTAAAAATACCATTTCAGTTTAAAGGTTTTTAAAGATATAATTTTATACTCTCATTATTACTTGTTATTTATTTATGTCCCCCCACTTTCCCTCAAATATTGTACCAGTTAATTAAGCTTATCACATATAGTGTATTATTATTCTTTCATAATTTCATCCTTTTGCTCATTTATTATCTGTATTCCTCCAAAAACAACAAAGCCATGATGCCAAAAATCAAAAGCAAAGTACCTCAAATATTGAATAATTTTATAAAAAGTAAAATGACGTGGCCTTTTGGATATCCATAGAAGATCTGAGCTTTTTCAATTTTGTTAAATGTTAATCTCAAAACGGATTTCATTTGAAAGTGAATAAATTTGGAAAAAATAAAGAGGTTGTTTATATTAGCAAAACTCAAATTTAGAGGATCGGCACATTACATCGAACCAGGTGCAAAAAAGTGGAACTAGGGTCGTCCTTCTCTAATAATTGAAATCTACATTATCGTTTTCGCGGTTTAAATCGAGGCTAAGTGTGAAGCCTTTGTACTGCTAGTTCTACCAGAGTGGAGACGGGGGGGAGGAGTAAATCCCCAGAAAGGCTCTTAATGGGTGCGGAAACGAGCGTGCTCGTAGGTTTAGAGGGACCAGGGACAGATTGTGCCTTTTTTTTAAATAAGGCATAAGATATCCCAGAAGGGACCATGCGAGCCTGGACCAACTCTTTAGCCTCGGGGAATAAGAGATGATCTGCAGTCTAAACAGCCAGGATTTCCTTCTCTAGGAGATACGAACCACATTTCTTCGAAGAAGTGGGGTGCGGCTCTGCCACTTGACACACCTGGCCATACACATTAGGGATTTATTGTGTACGGTCTTGGAGAAACTTACACAGACTTAAGGAAAAACAGAATTCGAAGTGTACACGAGCACTTTGTACGGCCGAAGCAGTGGCAGTAGTTTCACATCCACAGGAGTGGCACGAATGCCTCTACGCGGAATCGATAGCTACCATCACCCACCTACTCAGAAATCGTGTCACGGTAGAATGTGACGAAGAGTGTAGGGGTGGATCTCGAGGCACCTCCCTGTTCTTTCATCATATATACATTCGAGATTGACCGTACCGTAGTCGGCCACCTCTATGATTATATCTTCTAAGGAGTAGTCCACGAGATCCTTTGCATAAACCATTCATTTCATGAGGTTCATGGTCGTGTGAGGCGTCACACTCACCAGCGAGCCTTTGACTTCCGAAGGGGACTAACCATGGACGCCTCGAAAGGGGCGGGCCCATTCACCAGAAGGATCTTGTCCGAGAAACGGGTCAACTTTGACTCTCTACTAATCACGTTTGCTAATGCTCTCCTTTGAGAAATCATGTTGCTTTTGGCCAACAGGCTGCTATCTCTGGAGCGAATATCAAGAAAGTGTTTAGAGATAGTGGGATCAAAAAGCGAACTTATCGTATTTAAGGCTTCGCTCAGCGCACTTGCAATTTGGTCTTTTTCTCTGCCTCACTACCTGTGGGCGCCTCAGAGCTAATAAATCTGAATATCTCCAGCCCCAGAAGGCGCCACTATGCCAGAAGGACAGATTTCAGCACGATCCATCATTCGAGATGGAGAAGGGCTTGGATGTCAAGGAAGCATTAGTTGGAAGAGCAGGCCCCTCCTCTCCTTATGAGTTATCGGGGGCTCGAGCCGCCTGAGGACAAGCGTATACAAGGGCAGACTCAGTTTCGGTGTTTTGAACCAAGTCGGGTTCACGCCCATAGAAGATCTTGCTAACGCCCGGGACAATGGCCAGATCAGGGTGAGCCTCCACCTGTCCATCCTCCCCCAAAGTATCACATATCCATATCAGGGGTTCTTCAGTCATATAGTCTTTGGCCATTGGGGCCGGCAAACCGCCCTCCACTGTAGAATATAGGGGAGTATGCGCGCAGACCTCCAGCAACCCTCATAATACATACATGTAGGACAGTGGGTGGTACTGCCTAGCGGGTCACGTTATCCCTTGGTTCTCTTAAGAGATTGGCACCATTGAGCCGCTCTCCACTACAGCGGTCGATTCTGAAGGCACGCGTGTTCTCTTGGCAGACCATTATGATTGCAAAAGGGAGGAGCCCCGATGACGCAAAGATGTAGTCATCCTTAGACTCCTCCTCCCCAAAAGGTGAGAGGGAAGTCGTCGCACAAGTATATTTGGTAGAGAGGTAAACCTCCCGGCTGGAAGATGGTTGGAATGGGCTCTGAGAAAGCACAGGGTTGGGCGATCATTCCACATCCTTTTTAAGGGGGAGCTGCCCGAGAGCGGCTTCAAAGATGGCGAAAGATCAGAATTTTCTAGAATGTGATAATTTACACATACTAGTCCCTCGGGTATTAGCTATGATGTGCTTTGAAAAATAGGCCTGCTTATTTGTCAACAACATAATGTTTGTCGGGCTGTATTTTATACAGCATCTTCTCGTTTTTTTCCGCCATTTAGGTTTGCTGAGATAATTAACAAATGCTACCAATGTTTATAAAATTTAAAGAAACACCTATACGAGTTCAAGAAGAACTCTCCACCCCACTCCAGTCCCGTAACTGCAACATATTCGGAAACTTGAACTATTGTAAGAACACCGGAAATCCATGCTTTTGATGGGGACAATTGGGATAGAATGCTTCAGATTTCACAGAAGAGACGCATTGCCTCAACTCTGGCGCACCACGTCATGCGTGCCACAAGAAGTGCCCTCACTACGTCTACCACCAGGATATCCGCTTATCCAGCTACCTGTCGACGGATAGATCCATGGATATGGCAGCATACGGCCACGGAAATAAAAAAAAATTCGAAAAAAGACAAGAATGGGATAAAGTTAAGGACATTGTGAAATTTAGAAACAAAACTAACAATGAAGAGTACACCCATGTTTTGTTCAGAGAAACGGGCATACCATGTAAGGCGAGAGAGAACGGCCTGTTACCATTCAACCTAAAGATAACCCAGGACCAAATCAAAAGCGATTAGTTCATAAATGTTCTCACCCGTTTCAGCTGCTTTGCTTTAGACCAGCATACGTCTAGGGACTGCCCCCCCCCCCCAAAGAAGAAATAAAATGCTCAAAATGCAGCTCAACTTTACACACATGGAAAGATTGTAAAAGCCAAGGAAAGAAGTACGCGAAATGTGCCGGTAACCATCGTACGATGGCGATGGCTTGTTCCCATTAAGAAAGAGATTATTGAGAAGAAGAGGAGAGAGAAGATAAGGCTCGAGGAGGAGAAGAAAAACAAAACATATGCCAAAGTAGCCAAAGAAACAGCGGAACAAATAGTACCGGCAAAAAATATAATAGAGCTCAAACAAGAACGATCATTAAATATACTGGCGTACATACTACATGCACACGTAATGATTTGCAATCCCTGGAACCTATTCCAAGGAACCCGCCATCGCCTGACGTATCAAACATCAAATACACAACGCCGACACCGGAAACCCCAACACAGCAGGTGAAAATGAACCCTCCATCCAATTGACCGGTACCATCTCAGGATTACAGAGAGATTAAAGACTTAGGAACAAGCAATCACAGGAAGAGGAAAAGGGAATGGAAGTGGAATTACCTGTAGCCAAGGTTGGCTGCTCCAAAACACAACAGTTCAGAAGAGCAATAGAAGAAGCAGGAAATGAGGAATCCCACCATCAAACCCAGAAGGAAAAAAGCGCATTAATCTGAGAGTATGTGCTCTTGAAGATAGAACCATACCCATAGGAAACAATAAGGACATCATCATAGGGAATACAAAAAGGACGTTTTAAGTACGAATTCGAAGGCCCGTATTCAGATAACGAAGTTCATAAATGTCTAATGAGTGGAGTAATAATAATCCCTAAAGAGATATGCTTTAATATAAAGAAAGAAGAATTTAGAAAGAAAATAAGCGGTCGAACAAAGTTCCCCTGCGAAAGAGAGCTAAAGAAAGATCTTCACTGGAACAATAAGATACAAAATGGAAAGGAAAAGAAAGTTTAAAATAGTAAGTCACAATGTGTCAGGTTGGGATACCAAAAGGCACTCATATTGTAATTCATACCTCAAACTTGACCCTGAGATCATCCTACTAAATGAAATCAACATCAATCCGGAAATAAACCCCATTAAAATCTTTAATTATACAACAATCTACAAGACAACTGAAGATATAAACTACGACAGAGTAGCGATAGCCGTCTGAAATGACATAAAATTTAAAAGATTGAAAGAATTAGATGAGGCCTACTTAACCATCAAGGTGAAGACTCGAACAGGAGAAATAATAATTATGGCATGGTACCACCCCCCAATGAGGAAATATGAGTCTATATATAACTTTATGGAGGTATTTAGACAAAATGAGCAAGTATTATTCATAGGAGACCTGTACGCCTGAACAAGAGCCTCAGGGTATACAGCCAATTTCAACAACAGCGAAAGAAATGTAGATCTGCTAATAGCAAGAAGCATCGTTGAGAGGATCGGACCGGAATTCTCTACGTACATCGGCTTAAGAAGAGCAACTAAACCAGATATCGTGTTAGCTTCCCCTAAATTCCAATATAACTCTTCGATAGAAAGAGGCCCATCCACCATCTGCGATCACGAAATGTTATCATAACATTGTCCGCAGACCCTCTAAAAATAAAATGCCCAGTCAGAAAAAGCTTTAAAAAGGCTAACTAGCGAGGCTGCGCCAAAGACTTAGCGAATTACGAGCAACCAAATTTAAACGAAGCAACCCTGGAAGAGATAGATCAAGTACTGAACAAGATGATGAAAAAGCTGATAGATACAGACAAGAATCATATACCCAGAATAACGTTTAGAAAATTGTCACGCCATCAGTATACACCGCAATTAGCAGCTTCGAAAAATAGATATTTAAACCTAAAAGAAAAGATAGAGCGAGTTGGTCCCGAAAGAGGTGATAGGGAACTTCTCCTTAACATGAGGAGGGAAATGAACAGAATAATTATGACAGAAAGAAGAGGCATAAGATGGGAATCAGATTTTAGACGGAATTGCCTCCGAACTAAATCCTAAAATTTTTTGGCAAACATTAGCATGGTGAGAAGAAATAAAAAGCCGAAAACAAAAATAACCATCAAATACAATGGAGCAGATACGCTACAACCAGAACAAATTGAGGCCGCGTTTAGAGAACACTGGTATAACGTTTTCAACATATCATCTAAAGAAAACGAAGATTTTGACTGCGACCATGAACTTAGAATAGTTGAGGAGATGTTTAGAAACAGAAGAGAAATAGCACCTAATCACTCTGCTTCCGATAGAGTAATGATGAAACAAGGAGTAGACCCAATGACACTTGAAGAATTAAAAAATACTCTAAATAACACCAAGCAAAGAGCTTCTGGAGCCACAGGTATATCCTGAAAAAAGCTGGTAAGAGCGCCAGGTGTATTTCTTGCTAAAATAGTAAAAATCTTCAATATGGCAATAAGCACCGGGTATTTTCCTGACCCCCTGAAAAGAGGAAAAATAGTATTTATGCTCAAACTAGGCAAGCCCTCTGTCTCACCAGGAAACTTCAGGCCGATAACTCTACTAGAAACACTGGCCAAACTACTTGAATGATTGATCGGCAGGATATTGAGCCAATATCTAGAAGACAACGATCTAATTCCTACCCACCAACACGGGTTCAATAAAGATAGAAGTCCCGAGACGGCACTGGCTGTAATAGTAGAAAGAATGGCCAAAGCTAAATATGACAGAAACTACACAGATCTGGTATTAAGAGATGTGCAAAAGGCTTTTGATAAGGTCTGGAGAAAAGGCCTAAAATACAAGATCAAGAGATTAGGACTTCCACTTCTCCTAATAAAATGCATATGTGACTACATCACAGAGCGCACAGCATTAATCAGCATAGAATGATATCGGGAATCCGAATTTAAAATCAACCAAGGCGTTCCCCAAGGTGGATGTCTCAGTACGTCGTTATATGATATATATATACAGGGGACGTTCCAAATCCAACCTACGATAACCACAAATACGTACAATTTGCAGAGGACGACTCGATAATCGTTAATAGTCCATACAGGCACCCACCAACGGCAGCCAGAATCACTGCCACAGAAATTAAGAAAATAAATAACTGACAAAATAGAAGATAAGGACAAACGCAAACAAGTTCACCATTATTTCCCTAGGACGAAGAAAAACATCAAGAGTAACGATAAACAAAGATAGGTACAGATACCAAAAGAAAGGGAAGGCACTAGGACTAAAGGTAACTTCTAACGGGTATCAAAAACACACTACTGAGAGAATCAAACTAGCAAAAGCTAACTTAGCGAAATTTTAGCAGTTGAAAAACTTAAACACAAAGAATAAAATCAAAATATACAACGCAACGTGTAAATAAATACTATTATATCGCAATTCCACTCAGGATTCTACATAAAACCAAGAACGTGAAATTACAAAGAGTACAAAACAGCGGCGTACTATTAATTACTAATACAAGAAGGAGGGAGCACAAGAGGCAGAGATCTGCACCATGAAATAGAGATGGAGCCAGTTAATGTATCCCTACATAAACAAGGGGTCAAAATTTGGAATTTACTAGAAACACTTCTAGACGAAGATGAAAAAAGAAAGATGGAGATCCCAATAGAACTCAGAGCAAACAATAGAGGAAATTTTAGGAGAGGAAAACCGTTAAATAGAGTTAATCCCGTACCAAAATATAGATAGTAGAAGAATTACTACAGAATCGCAAACAAAGCAAAGAAGTCAGCAACAACTGCGAAATATTCGAATAGGACAAAAGAAATTCTTAGAAGAAGAATAGAGGCGTGAGAGCCCCAACATATTTAACCAAATTATAAGATTATAAAACGTGAAGATAAGAACTCAAGTGATGGCTGATCCCCCAGCAACCTGCACTAACTCGTACTCAATCCATTTCACCACTGTACCCTAATGATTATTATCCATTCTTCTCTAACTCTATACTTTTAACTTCTAACTTTTTTAAGATGTAAGACGTAAATCCCCCTCACTCTACCGATCATGATAAGACTGATATCGCCCTGCTAAAATAAAACCCTTCGAGACTGCCCCAACTACTGACCCTTGTAGGTAATGTGATCACCACCTGCCCGACTCATCACCATGCTATATGCTACTCGTACTACCTAGCCGCACCTCCATGATTACAGATTATGATCTGTCTCCGGGTTGTACAGCTGCCAATATAGCATCCTACAACCCGACATCCAGCTCTCCAGATTCTTCGCCAATCGCCAAGAAAACTAGCCACCAATCGCCATCAAACCCGTTAACTCACTCTCGTGATGTACCCACAGATAATATACCGCTCCTCTCTGAGTACGCTTGGACCAAAAAGGCTGAACCATACTCCCGCCTCTTTGCATAACTCAACCTTTAACGCTCCAACGTCTTCCACCTTCTGTCTGACATGGAATATCCGCGGATACCGGCCAATTATGACTCGCTGCAAGCAATCTTAAAACAGTTTTTTCCTGAAGTGGTTTTCCTCAGTGAAACAAACCTCCGACGAGACCCCTTTTAAATTTCTCCTGCTGGCTACTTCCAGGTCAGCCTAATACAACTCCACTTTTATGGTAACCTCCTCCTAGTCCGTACGGATATATCATTTACTACCCAACCCTCCGATCAACTCTTAACCCCTTGCTGTTCACTTTCACTGATTTACACTCTTAACTGCGTGCTCAATATACTTCCCAACTTCTAAACCAACCACTTTAACCTGCCTGAATGAACTTGTCTCCCAACTCCCGAAACCATTCCTTTTATCTGTAGATTTTAATGTCGTAACTAGTAATGGTACGATGTCATAAATAGCAGCAAAGGACAATTTGTACTAGACGTAGTCTTACAACAAGAACTACAAGTCCTCAATGACTAAGATCCGACCCATTATCGTCCCCAGACAGAGTTCTTTGCCCACATAGATCTCTCTCTGTGCCTAACTGACATCTCACCCGATCAGTTCTTCAGAGTATTGAAAAATCTTGGGGAAGGAACCATTACGCTCTACTTCTAGACCTACTCCCAATTTCCTCCATCTTTCCAAGATCGTATTGGGCATACCAGAAAGCTGACTGGGAAGCTTTTGTAGCGGTCTCATCTTCCATAAAAAAAGATTATGGAACTTGTTTCAGCAACGGCCCACAAACATGTTCCACTCCGCAACGTCCGACTCAAACCATCGGTTGTCTGGTGAAACAAAGAGTAGCTACGCTTAGCACGAACTGAATAGGCTTCATTGCATCCCATGCATGTCTTCTTACATTAAATATAAAAGACAAGGTGCCCTCACCCACCGGATCTTCCCCCACGCAAAACGTCACTCCTGGATACAATACACATCCTCCATCTCATCCCGCACCACTCTAGCTAAGGTCTGCAACAAATACATAAAATCCGCGGCTCTTGACGACACACCCACCTCCGCATCCTCCGCCATAATGACAACCTCGTCAGTGCTCCCCAGGGCGTTGCACAGCTAATTACGAACACAGTCAGCTCAATCTCCCATGGATTGCTCCTCCCCAAATTCAACCCACATAAAGCATTAATACAATCGCAACCATTAATGTTGGAAACGTCCAGAAAACTGTGATACAACGAATCCTTCTCGATGAAAGAACTCCAGGAGGCACTCTCATCCTGTAAGAACTCCATTCCTTCAGATGACTTAATATCATACCACTCATCCAACACGCCTATGTAGATGTCCTACAGTGCCTTTTAACAATTTTTAATGATATTTTCCTATCTGGAACTTTTCCCCAAGAATGACGCCACAGCAATATACTTCCTTTCCTTAAACAAGAAAAAGACCGTTCCAACCCAACAAATTGCCGTCCAATTGCCCTTACCTCATGACTATGCGAATTGCTCGAACGCATAGTGAACGCCCGCCCGATGAGATATTTTGAAGATATTGATATTGGCCTTGCTTTCTCTAGAAGAAACTTCGTAACCCCAATCTTCTTAGACATAGAAAAGGCATATGATACCGTCTGATGCGCTTGATTCTACAACAGATATACAAAATGAGATTCGTGGACCCTTGGCATTGTTTATAAGTAACTTCCTAAAAGACTGCTCTATCTGTGTCGATCTTCGGGGCGCCCGCTCGTATAATATGAGGGTGTCCTTCAAGGAAGCGTTCTTAGCACTCTTTTCTTAATTGCGATCAAAACATATCTTACCTCCTGTGAGCTGCTCCCTTTATGTAGACAATATTGCTATTGTGATGGCCACCATCCTACTCCAGCGAGCTTTCGATTCAATAGTGGCTCATGTCTCATCGACAGAATTTACGATCTCCCTCCGTTAGACAACGGCCCATATTTTTAGCTGACGCAAATCGATCCCTAAGATAAGCCTTAATGTTTCTGAATCGCCGATCAAATTTGCCAGCGATGGTAAATTCCTAGGTCTTATATTTGACCAAAATATGACATAGCGATATCATAGTGAACACCTAATGAGAATATCTGCCCCCGTACTTACCCTTATGGCCCCTTTATCAAAGCTACAATGGGGCTCTGATCGCCGCACCCTCCTCAATATCCACAGATCACATCTGTCAAAGCTCGATTACGGCTGCCTCCTGTATGGCTCAGCTTCCAAGAGCATGCTTAATAAACTGTACTCGCTACATCACCGAGGCATCTGCCTTGCTACAGGAGCATTTAAGTCTTCCCCCGTGATCTCTCTCTATGGTGAAACAGGATTCCTCCTCCTCTCGTCTCGACGTGATGAACATCGCCTTCAATTCTACATCAGATCCCTGTGTATGAGCTCTGAACTCGCCTTGTCCATTCCTATTTTTAAATGGACTCTACATAATTGCATGTTAGTGCTCTTTTCTTTTGTTTTAATCTTGTAACTGAACTGATATGTCCAAATTATTTGACTATTTTTATCTCCTGTTTTTAATTCTAAGATTTGTTACCTGACCTATCCTTAGTCTATTCGCACATGGTTATTGGTAGGTCTAAGTATTATTAGGGGAAGGTTTGATGTAAATGCTTATTTAAATTAATATTTATAATTACTGATGATACTTGATTGAATTTCCCTTATTGCCACCGAGTTTATGGTACGAGTAATGTATGTATTTATTTCATTTTTCCTTCTCTTACTTTCTTCCACTCTTTCTTCCATTTTGGTCTTTTTGGCATCTTTGTTTTTGCGTATTTATTTGTTTTTTTTTTCTTTTTAACCACCACAGCCCAATTTGGAGCATCCTTCAACACCGCCGAATGGATTTTAATTGTGGAGACTAAAAAATTATTTACATTTTACAATGGAATAAATTACGTTCAGCAAAGTCTCATTTGGTATGTAGAATTGTTGTGTCTGGCAAGCTAATTTGGTGGTGGAGTTAATGTTATGTTTTAGTTTTATTTATCTTCTAATGTTCGAATTTTGTTACTTGTTACATCAGGAAATTTTCTTATATAGAATTCTTAGCCCTGTAGATTAAGAAGGTGCTGCTAAAAGCATTAAAAAGTGCTCTAAATAACTACCACACTCTTTTTCTACTTCAGAGAGAGAAACTGCTGAACGAGGAGTAGGTGGATGATATCTTCTTGCATAACATTTGAGCAATGGGGAATGTTTTTGAAGGAGCGTGCTTGGGGCTCCTACTCAGAGAATAATCCCCCCTTGAGGAGGTGGAGTAGCACATGGAGGGCCGATTTGGTGTTAAACAGAATTATAGAAAGGGGTTGGGTATCTTTTAGGCGTATTCCTGCGCGCCGACCACACTTTGAGGAAGACGAGTTGATGCTGTTGATGATGATTGGGGTGGAAGCGCTGAAAGATCTATCATCAAAACGAGATCTTGAATGTACATTTAATGACGCTCGTCTAAGTACTTTTATGTACTCCTCTCGGGTGTGATGGAAATCGATTAATTCCAAGCTTAATTAGGAAAAAAGTTTTGAGCATTGAGGCAGCCCCAACCCCACTCCTGACCGCAATAGAAAGGCGTGGACAATCATTCATCTCTTTCGGAAATTTTGCAAAATTCGTAATCAAAAATGCAAATTTTCCCAACATTTGGCGAAAAATTCTGAGCTGAAACAGTTTGCGGCGTCCAATTAATTCGTTTCATCGGGGGACTTTGAGTGAGACCCATTCTCTACAGGCGCCCCTTATTTTAATGCAAGTTTATTTAGAGAAGCTTGAAATAGGGGCAATGGTCAAACACATTTTTAGAGGGATATATTCTATTGTCTCCCATAACTTTGCTTTAGTGTCCATTGTCTTAATGTTGAAGCTTCAATCCCATTGCTTAGAAACCTGTCTATTACCCTATTTTATATGTCTATTTGTATCCCCTCGGCATCCAATACTGGGTGCTGATCCTGCCACACAAAGGAGGATCCGTCGCAGCAATGCGACCCATCCTTTCCTTCCTTTGAAACCTCGCCCTGTGTCAACGATATCTATCCCTATTCGAGGAGGATATCGATCGCACTTCGCGATTTCACAGCCATTGAGGCACACTTATAAAAGTGGCACTGAAAACCACGTGGTATGCATTTATACAATATATTTACGCACTGCCATTTTGGTTTGAAGTGACGGATTTTTTTTTTTAATTTTCAGTGAGACTCGAAGGCGCATGTACAGCAACTTCAGGACCATTTGCATCGCGAGCATCAATGGGACCATTCAAGTTGGTAGTGAGAATAGTACCTAAGTGTGCCAAACGTATGTTGAAAGAACTCAATACACGAGCAAATAAAAGTATCTGGATTATAATAATCCCTATCAAAGTAATCCTAATTCATTATTAAATGACAAAAGATTCAACCTACTTTTATAATAGATATCTTTTAGAGGAATACATACAAAGAAATAGAACAGTAAGAAGATAAAATGGTGTTAAAACAATTAATGTAAATTCCCCAAAAGGAGAAGCACGATCATTTCTTCGAAAATTTTACCTTGTGGACGCCCGCAGAGGGCAAGGCCTGCAAGGTTTGCCGCAGCAACGTCGGCGACTGAGCTCCTCGGTCAAGCGCGTGCGGGTCAGTATGAGGAAGGACTTCTTCCACAACTTGGGCGTGGCCTTTAGGTCTAACTTGCAGCGTGAGTTAATCACCAACGGCTGCCACATTGATTAATATTACAATTTAAACACATTTATATGTTAAAACAATAAACCGCCTCTCATTGCATCAAAACTATCATTATGTCTTTTGTTTAGAGCCTTGTAACAAGTACAACAGGACTTTTGAAATACCCGGTATATTTCTCTTCTGAATAATAATTAAGTCTGTATCATGATCTCTTCTTCATTGGGTTGATCTGGAAATCCCTAGCAATGGCATCCCGCGTTTCTTACCCGGGGTTGGAATCTGATGAGAAGAAAAAGGCAACGTCCTCGAGCATCGGCGACCATCTATCCTTCATGCACGCGTGCGAAGGAGCGCCTCACGCCGAAATCGATGCCTTGTTATGACCTGAAGGCGAGGAAGTCGATGACTACTGACTTCACTCATGTGCTGTGTGATCGTGGTGCCACGATGTCTCCCGATTCCTTGATTATATTCATTTCGCAAAGGCGACTTAGTTCATTTTTTTCTTATTTCTGAAAGTAACTCGAATATATGACACATAACGAGGTCAATGGGGTATTCCCGTTAATTAAATAAACTATTTAAAGGTGCCGTTCATTTATGTATATCTTCGCTTCAGTCTCTTATGCATTAACAGCAGCGCATAAAATACTCCTTTGAACGCCCAGTGAAGGTCTAACTCAATTATGAGGGCTCGTTTTGTGTTATCTTAATATGCTGATCTATGGATGAATAATATAAGTATTATCTCTGCTGTCTTAATAATAATGGATCCCTTTTTGTCGGACTCTTTTTAATAGAAAGTTAAGATTGATAATTTTTTCCCATATTAACGTAAATTTCCCCCAGAATTTCTTCTCGCAATTTTATATCTTGGCTCATAATTTGAAGTCAAATTTCTATCGATTTAAAAGTATATAATATTAAATCTACGCATAAATTTTCGAAATATTACTTGATTTATTTTGCAGCGGGTTTGCTCTGCCTCCCTTGGCTCGGATGAGAAGAATCGTCTAAAAAGTTTAAAATCCTTCGACGCAAAATTATTTGAGCACATTGAAACAAGAATCGAAAGCTCAAGTCAGACTTTAAGATCCCCAGAATTCAAATATTTTTGAAGAAGTTGCCTCAGAGGAGCAATCTGTGGTAAAAAGTAATATAAGAGAAAATTCGCTCTCTCGCCTCTCCTATCGCTTCTTCCCTAAGGTTACCTCACATTTGTCTTTGTAGATGTAAAAACAGAAAAATGGTGCCTGCAACTTTGCTTTTAGGATTTGGTCTAGGATTGGCAAAAGGCTGGGTGCTGATTGAGCTCAGGGACTTATTCATCACGTCACATCAATTCGCTAATGTTCGGGAAATCGGAAATGGATGAAACACTAATGATGTAGAAAGCGAGAAAACACAAGTGATAGAAAAACAAATAAGAGGAATAGTAACAAGGGTTATAACAAATGATACTTGTAGGAACAAAGAGAAACTTGTCTAAAAGCGTTGCATCTCAAAGAAGCCTTAAGGAAACAACAAAGACTTATACTACCAGTGGAGCTCATAGTTGAGTCAAACCTGAGTTTAATATATTTAAATTATTTATCACTCTAATACACATATTTCTAGGGTCCAAGAGAAGACATTTTTACTGTAAAATTAATTCCTGGATAAATACTTTTGCCCTGAGCTTTGTTCTAGTGTTCTAAACCTTTATCTTAATTTTTTCACTTCAAATTATATTCCTATAAACTATTTTTTCATTAATTTTTCCTCCATTAATCTAATTTTCTTTTCAGATCCTCGTACTGACTCACCGATAATACAAATATATCTATCCCATGACTGACCTTGTTGTTATGGTTCCTGTGAATGAAATCTAGCGGTTGTATTTAGTTCTGCACGATTAAGGGCAAGTTGCTGGTCGACTTTTGGTTAATAGGAAGGCCAAGTTCACCGAGGATATTTGTCAGAGGCTCTGGGATAAGGAAAACCTTCAGCGGGATAAAATCTTTACTATCTTCATAACCTAGGCATGTGTCAACGTATACAAAATGTTGAGATGTGAAACTTTTTATGGTTTTCTGTCAAAGTGTTTAGTCGTAATGTTGTGTAACTACCCAATTTTGTTTAAGACATTCCCACACGGGTAGATGTAAATCCCTATTTAAAGTGGGAGCGTTTATTCCTTGAAGGCTAAATTGATGAATTTAACACAGTTAATTAACCGGTTGGCGTAGATGCGAAGAAAGACCTAGACTTTCCCAAGAGAGTGTGAAGGCAGCTTACCATAGCTATTTATAATAGCTGATTGTATGTCAATCGATACATATCTTTTATCGTCACTAAAACACCGGTCGTTTAACTACTTTAACGGGGACCAAAATGACTTAGTGGCGTTTTAATAGAAAGAGATGCAGCGTGAATTTAAATAATATCTTGAATGTTTAGTAAGTTGAAGATTTTCAAAGCTTTAAAATTCATTTATATAATAACTGACGCTAACCTAACTCTCCTATTTGAAACATATCTGGTAAATTCTAGGAATAAACTACAAGTTACTGACAGGTCACCGCTTCTTAATTCACCGGCTTGATTCGAAGTCCCATTTGGACAGGTTGAGAATGGCATAAAATCAACCCAAAGTCCCATCGGTTGAAAATGATTGAATGGTACCATCTTTGGATAGGATGCGTCTGAACCATCTTAAAATTGTAAGTCCTTTCTGCGATAGACATTGGATAGTGTAAATTAAAAGAATAAATTAGGCCAAAACAGTGACTGCGCCAAATCGTTTTGAACAAAATTCAGGTTTAAATTAAAGATATCTTTAAAGTGCACTTGAGTGTTTACCTTCAAATGGTGTTGAACCATAACAGAAAATACTCAGAAAACCGCAACAGGGGGATGGGGATAATTAGGAATAGAGAAAATGTATACACCAACCGCTTCCAAACACTTTCCACCATTTTTGTCTCCTGTGCAGCTCATTATTTAGTCGCTTTCTTAGACATCATTAATTTATGTGAGTTTCTCCTTGCCTCGGAATCTTTTTCATGGTACATTCCTCGGCACGTGAAAAATCGCAAATGAGAGAGGTTGTGCAGTTTCAAGCTTGTTTCCTTCAGAAAATGTGTATAATATACTTGTTTTTCCTATCGCAATCATTTAGAGACCCAAAGTAATTTTAAAGCGGAATTGCTGCAGAGAATTGCAAGCGTTTAGAAGAGAAGCGTTTTTCGCCTTTGACAATTAAAGGTTTGAAGGAAGGGTTTGAATACATTACCCCTCCTTTTTATAAAGGTAATTCTCGGCCGTTATAGATGCTCTTTCCGGCCAGTGCATTTGGAGGAGGTAATTGTAGATCATTGTAATCATCAAACATTCTTCATTCCTTTTTTTATACATTTTTTAATTTGCTATTGTCACCCGATATATCTTCCACAAGGCAAAACACAAATCCTGGATGTTGTATCTATCGTCAATTTAGCCCCGCACCCTCTTGTCCAAGAACTGGCGACGAATGCATAAAGTCCGTAGCTCTATACGACCGCCCTTCCCTCATATTTTCCCTCATAATGACAACCTTGCCAGTGACTCCAGGATGTCGAAAGGTCAATTGTCATTTCACTCAGCTCAACTTCTCGCGGATCTCTTCTCCCGGACTAAATTCGAAATAAATCACTACAAGAACCACATTCTTTATATGTTTTGGTTTTTGACGTCTTCATAAAACTGCTACATCGAATCGTTCTATACGAAAGAACTCCACCAGGCACTCACACTTCTATTGTAAGAATTTTACCCCATCAGATGACTTCATACTCTACTCCTTTAGCCAGGATGCCCATATACTTAACCCATTCACTGCGGCAGGCCCAAAATAAAAGTCGACAATTTTTCAAATCGTCTATATATAGTCATTCCCGCAAAATGGACTAAAATATATATATAGCGACGCCGCAATTTCACCATTTGCTCTCAGAGCTATATTTAGTTTCTGCCGCAATATCACCATAATCTTTGTGACTATACTCAGTTTTTGCCGTAATTTATTTATATATATATATATATATATATATATATATATATATATATATATTACCAAGAAAAATCATGTGATGACTTTTCCTTGATTAGGAGTCACTCACATCCATATATGCATAAACATATTTATTTAAAAAACCGTTTATAAATCTTAAGAAAAGAGTAAATAAAACTTGACATGGTAAGTTCGCTTATTTATGCATATATGTTCAGGACTTGTGACCTGAATGTATGTTTACCTCCCTCCCTCCCTCAAAAGTTTTGTTTATCTATTGAAGATTTTCTTGAGTGTGGTATACCAAAAAGAAAGGTACTATGCACAGTGGAATCTTGCAGATGTTGCACTGGTATATACTTCTTTTAGTTTTTTTTCTGGAGTGCACAATAGTTGCATCGTCTTTGAATTTTTCCAGTTTCTTCACCTCCTTTTGTTATGAATTCTGAAAAGTGTCTTCCTGTCAGACGAGTTGGACATGGTCCCAATGTAGGCAATGAACTGCTTCTTGTCCATAAAACATCTTTTGAATACTCCAGAAAAATTTCTTGAATCATTTGTAGTCTGAAGTCTAGAAGATTTTTCCTTCCGCCGTTCTTTTTGTAGATGCAGTGAGCATTTTGAAGACAAATTCCTATTAGTCTGAAGAAAATCTTCTTATAATATTTCTTAACACCTTTTCTTGCAATGTTTACTGCAGATAATATCTGATCCATTAAGTCAACACCTGCCATGTGATTTCTTTTGTAGTTTATACAAACAGCAGGTTTGCTGACTTCCTGACCTGCAACATTAACCTTTTCCATTGAGTCATCATAAATTGTACTCAGCATATTGACAATTTTTTTGTCTCTCCACATCAGTTGCATGAGTTTCCCACAGTATTGTGCTTTATAATCGCCCTTCTTAAGTTTAATGGACTTTAGTTTTGTAGATAGCTGTTTTCTGTTTGGTCTACAAGTCCCAACAGCATCAGTTTTACGAGAAACCAGAATATGGTACAACTCTGGTGAGGCGTAGTAATTATCCATTCCAATACAGTAACCCCTGTCTAATAAAGGCTTTGCAAGGTAAAGGACTACTTTCGTTGGCTTAGTCAACAAATTTTCATTTATACCAGGCATATCTAGAGGATAATTAGTCTGCTTTCCTGTGTACACAGCCATATTCCAGACATAGCCAGAATTGCCTTTAGCAAGAACAAAGGTTTCAATTCCAAATCTCGCTCTTTTGAGAGGTATGTATCGTTTCCATCTTAGCCTTCCTTTCCATAGTAGAAGAGATTCATCAATACTGATGTTTTGTTCAGGAGTGTAGTTTTCTTTAAATTTAGAGTTTAGCATGTTTAGCACATTCCTGATCTTATAGAGTGGTTCTGTTCCCAACTTTTCCTGAAAAAAAATGCAAATATTTTAGGAGCAGAAGCAATCTATCTCTTGACATTATTTTACCAAAAATAGGGGTCACTAATAGTTGATTTGTGGAATGATACATCAGTAATTCTGGTTTACGTATCACTCCTTGTAGCATGACAAGTCCTAGCAAGGAAAACAATTCACCTTTATTAGTTTCATGCCATAAAAGGTCGCGGCTTTTTCTCCTTATCTTTCCAGCTCGTCTTTTCTCTTCAATAAAACTTCCTGCATAAAGATTTGTTTCATCAACAAGAACCTTTATAATATCTTGATTTATAAATGACTCAAAAATATTTCTAGGACTGGTATTACCCTGAAGTGCATTACTTACACCCGCATTTCCAACAAATGAAAACTGATTTCGGTTTGCACTCGGCCTTTCCTGCCATAAGTTTGTGTTTTCAGGAACGCTTTCATTCGAATCATTATCTTCACCTAAGTCTACATAATTTTCTATGTCATTTTCTCTATCAGAATGCATACTTGATTCACGACTTACACTCTCTTCATCATCTGTTCCTAACTCATCTAAGAATTCGTCGTTGATATCAATTTCCTCCAGTAGCATAAGAAAATCTGTTTCATCAGTGGTTTTTCTACGCGCCATAATGGGGTAAAATTTCACCTGCGCTTTTTCAAGTTAAAATAAATACTACTAATTAGAAGTATATCACAAAACTAATAAGATCTTGATGAGAAAAAACAATTTCTACTCACAAAACTGTGATAAGCACGTGCTAACGTAACGTCTAGAATCCCAAACGCCAACTGAGTCAACTGGCTTTTTTTTCTACAAATATGGTATATAATTTGAAACACAGCGGTGAAAAGTTGCTGGTTAGTGTATTTATTCGACAAAACTAAATATAGCCTCTGCAGCAATATTGTAATCAAATTTTTAAAATAGAGTCTATATATAGCGTCACCGCAAAACTGGCTGATTTTGGGGAGGCGATAAATATAGTTCCACCGCAGTGAATGGGTTAATACTCTGAAGTGCCTACAAACAATTTTAATGGTATTTTCCTATCCGCAATCTTCCCCCAAGAATGACGTCACAGCATCTTCTTTCTTTTACTCAAAACCAGTTAAAGACCATTCCAGCGACACAAACTAACGGCCAATTGCGCTTACTTCTTGCCTGATGTGGTATCTTAGAAGAACAAGAACTCCTCTCTTCTTCTCAATTTGTGTTACACCAAAATCGCTCTACACCTGAACGCTTTACTTTCCTTGACATTGATAATAGCCTCGCCTTTTCAAAAAGACATTTCGTCACCAAAAGCCTCTTTGAATTGGAAAAAAGCATAGGTTACCATCTGCTGGCGCTTAATTCTACCACAACTGTATCAAGAGAGACTTTATTTATGTGCAATTTCGTGAAAGGCCATTCCTTTTGTCGATCTTCGATCCCGATTCGACTTCCTCAAGCCTTCGATTCAATAGTAGCCTTATCTACTGGATGATTCACTATCTAAACTCACCTCAACCATCTTCCATTAAATTTATTGTCAATAAATCGATTCCTAAGATAAGTCTTACTATTTCAAGATTGCTGATTAGATGGGCTACGTCTTCTAAGTTCCATGGTCTTATATTATTGGGTCTATACAGGCGCGGTAAATAAGGTGGGAGATTGAAGTAGTGCAAAAGACGACCCGAGAGAGAGAAAGAGTATAATCAGGTTTGGTTGGGGTCCTGGGGAAGGGAGAACGTGCCCCTCCTTGGAGCTTCACTAGTAGTAGGAGCATCGCAACACCACCCATCATTCGAAGGATGAATGGAGTAACAGGTGATGGTGTCCTTCACAACCTTTGGTTTCCTTCAAAGGTGAAGGCAATTCCACCTGTGGCAAAATGAAAGGGGAAGATGTTTTTATATTTTCTTTAGTTTTTGACAACTGAAGACTGTTTAAAAGACCCCTTTCAATTTTCCATAAATAACATAACGTCAACTCGGAGGTTATTTTATAAATAAATATGATCTCAGTTAAATGTTTTTAAAAATAAAAAAATCTACCCTCATTATTCAATTTTATTTATTCATTTGTGCCAACTTTCTCTCCAGGTCGAGTTAACAATGTTTCTCACTTATAGTTTACTAATATTCTTTCATTTTTCATCTTTTTTTCTCATTCCTTTCTCTCTTTCCTCCGAAAACAACAAAGCCATGATGCGAAGATTCCCCTAATTCTCTTCTTTTTCTCGCCCTTATCATATTCCTCTGTTACGGTTCAAGTCTTGGCCTTCTGGAAACCCGAGTCGTCGATCGATGAAATGAAATCGCTAAACGTGACGTCTAAAGTCCTTAATCACTGTAATATTCCTGCCTCTCGTCCCACATCCTTTCCATGGCATCGAATCTTTCCATCGTAGATCTTCTATTTAGGAGAAGGATCCAAAATCAAATTGAAAGTAGGAACCAGTTGTTAGAGAGTCCGAAATGATGTGGTCGATCGAAAGAAGTTTTCTCCACAACCAACCATAGTAAAAGAAGAGGTGAAAGTGGGGAAGAAAAGATTGTGTAAGTCAAGGATGCGTAGTGTTGATGATATAAATGAGGAGAGATTTTGATTGTGATACTGATTTTGAATGAGGGTGATGGTGATATGCGCCAGGTTGCGTGGCTAACGCTTTCGCTTTACATTGTGTGTTGCTTTTTGGCTGTATTAATAATATTTACAGCTTAGGAGTCTTTGTTTTCGAGTTGTTGTTTTTTTGAAGTTAGTTTTCTTCAGTTTTCTTTTAGTTTAGTATTCGAGCCTTTGTTTTCATAATGTTCTCTTACGTGCTTTGTATTTTTTTATTTTTACTTATGGTTCTGGTTTCACTTATGTGTTGTTATATCATTTCCTTTCCTTCTTCGATAGCTTTTATACTTGTTGTTTTTTATACATTTTTTAAAATTTATTTTTTGTATTGTTTTTCACGTTTTTCTGGTTTGAGTCTTAGCTGTAAAGTGGTTCTATTTCGTTTTGAACCTTCTCTCTACTATTGGTACTAAAAGTTAAATGTTTGGTATTCTCTTTCCGTAAGCTGGATTTTTTTTAGTATTTCGCCTAGGAAAGTTTTCTCGCATTTTTTCCCCATATCTTTTGGGCGCGTTTGTGCAGAAAGATGTTTAGAAGTTTTAGATTTTTTCTTGGATGCAGAACTCTTGATGGCGTTCCTTCTCTCCTTTTGGATCGCTAATAAAGCCGTCGCTTTGTTCTGGACCCTTTGCATTTGCATGATCTTTGTCTTTCCCAAGGTGCGTAGTGAAATAATCGGATAGGTCATAATTGGGCGTACCAATTATTATTTGCTGACAGGTCATAAAACCTGTACAAGGATGATGAGATGGTCTTTGCAGAGTTGATTTTTTCATTTACGTGTGAGCTAAATCCTTTTCTTGTGATCTTCAAGCCGAGAACTACCTTCAGCATTATAAGGATACCTGGCAATGGCTTCGCCACTATCCCCTACCGGGGGATCTTGCGCTTCGTTACTAAGATTAAAATTTAAAAACAAAAAATAAGCAGCCATGGTTAAATTCTTATGAATTTTCTTAACTTCACCAATTATAATAATTTTAAAAAGGAACTCTAACTAGATTTACCCTCCTTTCAAAATATCACGTTGCTAAAATATAGTTATAGAAGAAGATATATAAAAATGAATTTTCTGAACTTCACCATTTGTAATTCTTTGGGTTTTAAAAAATTCACAAAATTTCGATACTTATATTTATTTCTGAACTTCACCATTTTGTTTTTTGATATTATAAAATAATTATTAGATTATTAGAAATAACTTTTCTAAAAAAAACATAAGTCATAAACAAACTAAGATGAAGTTATTATTCAAATACTAAAAAAAAATCCCCTTCTTTAATTATAGAGTTTGTGATGATGATGATATGATGTTGTTCGCGGTGACTTGGTGGACTTTATATCTTTCCACTGGAATCGTAAAGAACTTGTCCGCATTTATTTTAATTTTATTAGCTTTGTCGACATCGTCGATATTTTGGATTTCGCGATACCTATCGGGTTCTGTCGTTCGCTCGTAATGTTTTGAGAAATATCGTCTGCCAATTAGAGATATATTGCGCAGTCATCCGTGGGTTGGGGGAGGTCTCTTGTATAAACCATGTAGAACGTGGGGCTGAGACACGCCTATGAGGGACTCTTGCATTTAAGGTTACGGCTTCGCCGGTGAAACAATTTATAGAAATTCTTGCTTTCCTCTTTGTAAGATAACTGCAGAGGATTCGCGTGTGGTTTGAATTCGGTCAGAGGTCGCTATTTCCAGCTCCAGTTCTGGCACTCAGTGATGAGTGTCAGTGCTGTCTCGGCACCTCGATATTTTCGGAATCCATGTTGGATGAAATTCCGAAAATCGTTATCTTCCAAGAAATTTCAAAGCCTATCGTTAAGGAATTTCTCGAGCAGTTTACCAATAAATTTTAACAGCGAGATCGGTCGTTAGCTTTCGATGTGCTCTTTCGGTTCGGCAGGTCTTGGTAGAAATATCATTCTCGCTGTCTTCAACGCTGCTGGAAAGTACTCTCTGTTTAAATATGCGTTAAAGATTTGGATTAATAAGGTCAAAATGTTGTCCGGGGCATTTGTTAAGTCGTGTTTGGTGATTTCACTTATTCCTGGGCTTTTCTCTTTCCTCTACCTGTGCCTCTTATATAACAGGTAGGCTCCTGGAACCAAAATCAAGATTAATAGACTCAACAAGAAACTCCACAAAATCGACGTTCAGTGGACTTACCAAATCCGAATAAATTGCCTTTTAAGTGAATAACAGGAATACTATGTATAATATGAGAATAAGTAGATAAAAACGCATATGTCAATTTGTGTATATTAATTTGTATACATAAATTGAGAATATATATATATATATATATATATATATATATATATATATATATATATATATATATATATATATATTGTTGTAGAATGACTCCCGACGATATACCATATATCACTATTCGTTGAGGGAACTTCCTTAATTATCTTTAGAGTGCGTTACTGTCTGGCGGCCGATATTATGTATCTTCGATATGCTTAAGAAGTGGAACTGAGCTCAAGGATAATAATATTGCTATCATTAATAAAATAGAGTTTTATTAATAATAACTACCAATAAACACAAGACGGAAAATATTGACATAAACAGAGAATGAAAAGGGTCGTGGGGGCTCGGCTAATCCGAGGATTTAAAGGATTTAAAAAAAAGGTAAAACAAATATCGAGTTAAAGAGATGGGATGGTTCGATAAACCATTTAAAGCACAGGATATAATTGACAAAAAGGGTTAAGTACTCAAAGGTGACGTTTGGCTTACGTAACTTTTGCACTAGTGGTGCAGTGGAAGGTGGCGCAAAGGAGTTTCGGTCCGCTGGTGAGCTCCAGCCGAAAGGGGGGGGGGGATAAAAGGATCCTGACGAGGCGTCTTGGGAAGGAGAACCGTTTCTCGACGAACGGCTTGAAGAACAATGGCTGTTCTAGGTTGTTCTCTTCTGAACAAAGGGAGGATGAGAACCGTCTCTTGTCTACGGGCTCAAGAACAATGGCTGTTCTAATGTTGTTCTCCTTTGAACAACAGGGAAGGTGAGAACCGTTTCTTGGCGAAGGGCTCAAAACGAACAATGGCTGTTCTAGGTTGTTCTCTTCTGAACAAAAGGGGGGATGAGAACCGTCTCTTGTCTACCGGCTCAAGAACAATGGCTGTTCTAATGTTGTTCTCCTCTGAACAACAGGGGGGGGGGGAGAACCGTTTCTTGGCGAAGGGCTAAAAACGAACAATGGCTGTTCTAATGCTGTTCTCCTTGAACAACAGGGGGGGGATGAGAACCGTTTCTTGGCGAAGGGCTCAAAACGAACAATGGCTGTTCTAATGCTGTTCTCCTTTGAACAACAGGGGGGGAAGCCTTGGGGACTTGGCGTCGGAAAGGCTCGAACCTTTGGCACTCAAGGAATATTGTCCTCCTTCTGGACAAGTGATGGTGAATCTCGAGGTCGAGGTCCCTTGGCGCACAAAGGGAGAGAGGGTCGTGGTGATGTTTCGCGACGAAAATCTGGATCTCCAATCTGATCTTAGTGGTAAAGTTTCCATATAAATAGCCAAGACATCTCCTTGGCGTGGGGGAGAATGGGGTGGAAGCTTCGAGGGAACGCACAGCCGAGCCGGAGAACAATGCCTTATCTGCCCATAAGCCTAACTCAATCTGGCGAGGTCGGCGTATGGGGGCGAACGGGGGGACGATAACCTCCTTGTTTAAACATTGACATCCGGTAGCTGTGATAAGACTCCAAGCTTCAAGGCGAAGATGCACGTGTGAGCATCGTGGTTTTAAATAACATGTGGTAGGAGTTGAAATTAACGCAGCTCTGAACTCGTTCTATCACACCCCTCCATTCCGGGGGGAAGTTGTCACTTCGAAAAAAAAAGAGAGAAGGGACAACGATAGAGCTCCGTTGTAGGGAACTCGTTTTCTTGTACCAACCGTACCTTCCTGCACCTAACTAGTATTACCTCAATACATATGATTATTTTGATCTTTAGATTACAGGGGAAAATAACCTTTAATACAACTTAATCAAAGAAAAAAAAAGGGCATGGAACAATGAAATGATATAAACTTAGTACATACGGGACAAAATAATTTATACGTAAATTAATAAGAACAAATATATAGACATACAAAAAATTAGACATTGAGCGTTACAAAATTCAGACATATACATTAATTAATTATATTACAAAAGAATCTTAAATTAAGTCGTACAAGACGGTATATATCTACATGGAGATACTAATCCTATGAATACAATTATTCTACGCTATTCGGTAACGCATTCCTACTGAGTGCGTCAGCGACCTGGTTATCGGAACCTTTTATCTAATTTATTTTAAACTGATACTCTTGCAAGAGTAAACTCCAGCGCATGATGCGGCCGTTTGAGTGTCTCACATTCCTAATATAGGCTAACGGACGGTGGTCGGTTCCTATTTGAAATTCTTTACATATCAAGTACAGCTTGAATTTGTCTATGACCCAGATAATTGATAGAGCTATCTTTTCTCTAGTGGCATATCTCTTTCCGCGTGGTAATAATTGACGACTAGCATATGCAACTGGATGACTCGTTCTGTCATCCACGTATTGAAGGAGTACACCTCCAATGCCCTCGTTGATCACGTCGGTCTTAACCCCAAAGGATTTTTCCGGGTTGGGCAACTTAAAAATGGGGGCAGAAATGAACTTACTTTTGAGCTGATTAAAATGGGAAACAGCGACATCATTCCAACGTAAACGATCGGAGAAATTCTTTTCCTGAAGGGGGCATAGGGGGGCCGAAATTGCAGCGAAATTCGGAACAAATCGCTGATAGGGAGAAGCTGATCCTAGGATCGATCTTAATGGCTTCTTTGTAATCGGAAGGGGCATGTGGGCGATTGCCTTAATCTTGTTCTCGTGGGGACCTAACTTGCTTTGTCCTATTTTGAAACCCAAATATTTGATGGTTTCGTGAGCAAAATGGCATTTGCTGGGGCCAATGCTGAGGCCATTTTTACGCAGTCGCTCAAAAAGAGCTAATAGGGCGGGTAAATGGTGATTCCATTTAATTAGTTCTTGTAGCTGACTCTTCGGACGTGGTGTCAGCTGCGCGTCACTATCCAGGTCAGAGGGTTCTAAAGACTCGCCTGGTAGGGAAGGAGGAGGGTAATCGGCATCAGGTTGGATGCACACTGTCTGGATTACATTAAGGGACTCCGCGGGGCAATCTTCTTCAAGCGCCGATGCTTCGTCCAGTTCTAAGAAGGTATCTCCATGGGCGCGTTGGGGGTTCTTTTTTTCTTGAGGTCCAGTGACAGTCTCCGTGTCCTTGTCTGGGGCCTTATCACCTAAGGGTGTTACTGATTCACATTCCTCTTTTGCGGTACCTAAAATCCTGGTTAGGGGTCTCCGAGAAATCGGACGGTATCGGGGTTCTGATGGGGACGGGCTCCTGGGCTTCTTTCTTATCTCGGCCTTGAGGAAGGGCGGCCCGAAACACAGGGTCGAAACTTACTTGGGGGCCGTGTCCTATAAGTACGGAACAGAATTGTGTGGGTGCTACAATGACTTCAGCCCAGCCATTATAATATTGACACTGCAGGTAACATCTAGCGATGGGGAATCGGTTCGCCCGCCCAAGGTGGTCATGTACCACCGCAAATTTTTCGTGGTTAGAGGCCACTGGGAGGAGTTCGTCGGACACGATGAAGCATGTACATCCTGTGTCCATGACGAGAGTCAATACTCGGCAGCTGTCCACGCTGCCCTCCTCATATTTCAAAGTTCCCGATGAACTTTTATCAAAACCAAAATTTACCTGGTGGCCTGACGGAGGGGGAGAAGTTTCTGCTTGGGTCTGCACCACCGGGGAAGCCGGGGTCGCATTAATCTGGTGAACTTGATGGGCTGGTCCGCTTTTAAGCCTAGAATTTTGGGGGCAATTCCAGCTCATGTGGTTTTCTACACTACAGGTGAAGCATATGGTTGGTCGCTTCGGGAAGAGAGATGGAGGAGAAGTCTTAACGGGAGGTTTGGAGTCCCGTTGTTGGTTTTGGGGAAAGAAGTTTTGGGGTTTTACGGGGCTCGGAAACTTTGTCAGCTTTCCTGGGAAGGAGCGCGAGTCCGTCCTTCTTTCTTCTCGTTGGATTTCTTTTTCTCGTTCTTCTCGTTGTATTTTTCTTTCTCGTTCTTCTCGTTGTATTTCTCTTTCTCGTTCCTCTCGTTGTTTTTCTCTTTCTCGTTCTTCTCGTTGTATTTTTCTTTCTTGTTCTTCTCGTTGTATTTCTCTTTCTCGTTCTTCTCGTTGTATTTCTCTTTCTCGTTCCTCTCGTTGTATTTCTCTTTCTCTTTCTCTTTCTTCTCTTTGGATTTCCCTTTCTCGTTCCTTTCGTTGTATTTCTCTTTCTCGTTCTTCCTTTTTTCTTTGATATTTTTCTTCAATCCGAGCTAGTTCAATCTGATGGTGAAGGTGCACTTGTCTTATCCATTACTCTCTTATGTACTTAATTAGTTCTTTTCCGGAAAGTCCCAAGGATTCTCCTTGCGCTTTAAAGATTTCAAACTGAGTCATCTTTGCACTTGGGGGCGCACTAGTCAATCAACTAAAATTCCTTGCAACAAGAATTATGCCTCTATAGAATTAGCCTACCTAAATATGGGCACTGACCTATTCGTACTTGGTTTCTCAATCTAAATAACCACTGACTAAAATCACAAAAAAAACACAAACAAATTATTATAACCGTTCCTTGAGCTACTCCAGCTTCTTAAGTTTCAAAAAAAAAAAGGGGATAGCAATCGTTAAAACAAAAGGGAACTACTATATTCTATTATTGTAACGAATAACACTATGCTTTACTCGACTGAGACCAGTGTTTGCAAAGATATAGCGTTAAACCTTACACACCTGATACCAAATTTAAATAGTATATATATATATATATATATATATATGTCGTAGAATGACTCCCGACGATATACCATATATCACTATTCGTTGAGGGAACTTCCTTAATTATCTTTAGAGTGCGTTACTGTCTGGCGGCCGATATTATGTATCTTCGATATGCTTAAGAAGTGGAACTGAGCTCAAGGATAATAATATTGCTATCATTAATAAAATAGAGTTTTATTAATAATAACTACCAATAAACACAAGACGGAAAATATTGACATAAACAGAGAATGAAAAGGGTCGTGGGGGCTCGGCTAATCCGAGGATTTAAAGGATTTAAAAAAAAGGTAAAACAAATATCGAGTTAAAGAGATGGGATGGTTCGATAAACCATTTAAAGCACAGGATAGAATTGACAAAAAGGGTTAAGTACTCAAAGGTGACGTTTGGCTTACGTAACTTTTGCACTAGTGGTGCAGTGGAAGGTGGCGCAAAGGAGTTTCGGTCCGCTGGCGAGCTCCAGCCGAAAGGGGGGGGGATAAAAGGATCCTGACGAGGCGTCTTGGGAAGGAGAACCGTTTCTCGACGAACGGCTTGAAGAACAATGGCTGTTCTAGGTTGTTCTCTTCTGAACAAAGGGGGGATGAGAACCGTCTCTTGTCTACGGGCTCAAGAACAATGGCTGTTCTAATGTTGTTCTCCTTTGAACAACAGGGGGGGTGAGAACCGTTTCTTGGCGAAGGGCTCAAAACGAACAATGGCTGTTCTAGGTTGTTCTCTTCTGAACAAAGGGGGGGATGAGAACAGTCTCTTGTCTACGGGCTCAAGAACAATGGCTGTTCTAATGTTGTTCTCCTCTGAACAACAGGGGGGGGGGGTGAGAACCGTTTCTTGGCGAAGGGCTCAAAACGAACAATGGCTGTTCTAATGCTGTTCTCCTTGAACAACAGGGGGAAGATGAGAACCGTTTCTTGGCGAAGGGCTCAAAACGAACAATGGCTGTTCTAATGCTGTTCTCCTTTGAACAACAGGGGGGGAAGCCTTGGGGACTTGGCGTCGAAAAGGCTCGAACCTTTGGCACTCAAGGAATATTGTCCTTCTTCTGGACAAGTGATGGTGAATCTCGAGGTCGAGGTCCCTTGGCGCACAAAGGGAGAGAGGGTCGTGGTGATGTTTCGCGACGAAAATCTGGATCTCCAATCTGATCTTAGTGGTAAAGTTTCCATATAAATAGCCAGGACATCTCCTTGGCGTGGGGGAGAATGGGGTGGAAGCTTCGAGGGAACGCTCAGTCGAGCCGGAGAACAATGCCTTATCTGCCCATAAGCCTAACTCAATCTGGCGAGGTCGGCGTATGGGGGCGAACGGGGGGGACGATAACCTCCTTGTTTAAACATTGACATCCGGTAGCTGTGATAAGACTCCAAGCTTCAAGGCGAAGATGCACGTGTGAGCATCGTGGTTTTAAATAACATGTGGTAGGAGTTGAAATTAACGCAGCTCTGAACTCGTTCTATCACATATATATATATATATATATATATATATATATATATATATATATATATATATATATATATATATATACATATATATATATATATATACATATATATATATATATATATATATATATATATATATATATATATATATATATATATATATATAAATAAATATATTAATTTATACGAATAAAATGAGACAAGTGGTCGTTGAAGTAGCGCGCGGGTAAGCACAAATATACGAACACGAAGCTGTCAAATTGGACACCTAGGTCAATAAGAGGAAAAGCATAAACAAAACAATTCGCGTCCTCAGATAGAATTATCAGAACAAGAAAGTCTACAAAGCAGCTGGTAAACACAATTTGCAACCAAAGGAAATTATAACACAGATCTGTAAATTCGGTTCATAGAATAGAGATCAAACTATTTGAAATATGTAAGTATATTGTAAATACCAGATGTTCATAACCCCGCTCCGAGGGTGGAACTAATGAACCCGAAGGCGGAGGCTTGTCCCACAAACGAGTCTAGGCCACGCCCCCTTGGAAATGAAACCGTATATATATTCGTGAAAGAGAAATATTATTATTATTATTATTATTTTAGGAAAGGAAAAGTTCGATTCAGTTAAGACATTAATATCAATTCGTTCGTATCTTAACGTTACGGAAGCTTTTATAATTTGCCTAAGTCTTGTCGTTCTAGAATTCAATAGTTTGCGTTTAATAAGAAAATCTGCTTGTCTCCAGCAAAGTACGTCTTGATGTGCCACTTGCCACTCAAATAGGCCCTTATTAGAATAAAACTAAATTTTTGCTACCTCCTTTCTTAAAGTCCTTCTTTACCTCGATTATCCATAAACCTTCGGTAAACCCAGCCAACATTAAGAGTAACCTTGAAGAATCATCTTTGGAGTCAGATAATTCCCCATTCATATAATTGCTACTCACCGCTATAAACTGGTTACCTCGCTCTAAATTGGTAATATATACAGAAAATATTTTTACCTTTGCTTTAAAAGTTACCTCGTAATTCTGGTACTCTTCCCGGGCAATAGAGAAGGTTCTTGACCAGTTATGCTTGAAGCGAGTTTCGATCTCTTTGTCGTGGTTTATTGTAGCTACTTTTTCCTTTAAATGCATCTTTTCTTCGGGTTCGGAACCTTTTGATTTTCTAAACTGGTTACCGAAGTCGTATGTACGTTATTTCTAATGAGTTTGTTTACTCCTGTACGTAGGTTTCTCAGTCGTACGTACCTTTCTCTGTTGTTTCCGTGGTGGAGGATTTTCTCGAACATGGTGTTAATTTGTTGCCATTTTTGTTTAATTTCTTATGTCCATTTTGGTGCGGCGACTGTTTTGTAGCTTGTTCTAGATAAATGGATGAATCGGCTTCCGATATTAGTTTGGGGATATTTTTTAGCTGTGAGTCTATTTCTTCTAGGGGGCTTTCATCAAGGGAGGCGATGTTGTATCCGTCAAGGTGGCATTTGTATACTTCTCAGTTCGTCCTGGATAGGACTTTTCAATGATTTAATGATTTATTAATTAAGGAGTGAATATACAGATGATATTTTACATATATTTAAAATAAATCGATATTAGAGAATAAATAACTTGAAATTAAGCGGAGAAGCGAAAGTTATAAGTTGAAGTAAAGGTTCCTGGAAAATGTGGAAATCAGATATTTACGTAATTTACATTATACTTGAACATAATAACAATACATTTTAAGATTACTCATCTCTAATAATTAAATATAAATATAATACAGGGATACTTATTATTCTACTATTGTATATTTAAGTAGTTCTATTATTTCTATTAATTTAATCAAAATATATTAAATTTATTATTTTATCATTGAAACTTAGTTGTTTGTATTTAGGCTCTTTATTATTTTATTGTATATAATCGAATTATTAATTAAATATTTAACGCTGAATTAATTTTGTTACTTTATCACTTATAATTATATTGTTTACCTTACACTTATTCGCTTTTGTTACTTTTTTCGGCATTTTGAAACTTTAATCACTAATGTTACTATTTATAATTACTTAATTATGTATTTATTCACTTCCAATACTTATTCACTTTTGGTACTTTATTTTGTATATAGTCACTTTAATTGCATAATTCTATTTATTATTATTTGATTATTTATGTATTTAATCACTTTATTTTGAGTTTAGTCACTTTGGCCAATTTATTATTGTACTTTTGGCCTTCAATTTCCGAGGGTTTTCGCCTCTTTTAATTAACTTCTACGTCTACATATTAACTATGTGGACGCTTTGTGGCGGGATGTAGACGACTCTTTTTCCTCTATAAGTCCTTCGATTTCTTTTGCGGACTACGGTCTCTCGAAGGTCCACTTGTACTTGCCCCGCTGAATACCTCGGAGTAACCGCTCCGAGTCTTCTTTCTGGGGCTTGCACGAACAGAAGACCTTAAGGGCGATGTCCACTCCGTCGAAGAGGTAGCCTCTGTCGAGTACTTTTTTCTTCAGAGAAACCTGCGCGACTTCTTCTCGTTCTTTTAATATGTCTTCTTCTTCCTCGTCCGTTTGCTGGGATTTCTTTCCTTGATTACCATTTTTTTTTCTTTGTTTTTGTTTCTTTTTCCTTTTCTTAGGGCTTTGGTTAGAGCCATCACTTTTGGAATCTTCTTCCTCGTTAGATTTTTCTTTTTGTGTGAACGGTTGTTCCTTTTCTTTCTGTGTCTGGTCTTCTATAAACTTGATGTTAAAGATTTTCAGAAGGAGGGTTGGAGGAACCACAGCTTTTTCTTTATGCTGTTCATCTGCAAATGTACCCGGTTTTGCCAGATTTACCAAGTGGGCAAAGATAACCATTACCCTTATTTCCTTGCTTTCGAATGGCAATAGCAATTTTGGAGTACTGTCTATTTCTGTAGGGTTTGTTTGGGTTGAGTTAGATAGCGCTGCTTCCACGTAAGTCCGTTTATTTCCCTCTTTTTCCGTTTTTGCTTTTTCTATTTTTAACTTAATTGCCTGCTTTCGCACGGGGCTGCTCGTGGACTGGGCCCTGTGCTCTCCCACGAGGTTGATGCACTTCGGTATTTCTGTTTTGCAATATTTCCACCAGTGACCAGTTTTGGCGCAGTTAGAATGAGATTCTTCAGCCACCTGGTACATACTCGCTGAATGGCTTTCCACCGCGAAGCATTTGAAGCAACATGCAAGTGGTATGAACTCTTCTGCCTTAATCTACTCCGGAGCCACCTTTAGATTGAACCCCAGAAAGTCTTCTTTTCTTGCTTTCTGGGCCATTTCGATGTTCGTAAAGATAATTCTGATGATGGTCTGGGCTTTTTCAAACTTCTCCACTTTGCTGAAGTCAGCCCACTTTTGTTTTTTGATGAGCTTGGCCTTAATTTCTTCAAATGAATTTTTAGTGAAGAACCAGTCGAGACCCTTGAGAAGGATCGTTCTTCTGGCCAGGATTTCCTTTCAAACAGAAGCCTCAAGCCCGATCTTCTGTATGGGTTCTTTGGCTCTTCGGACACGAGTCATTTCACATCCCCTATTGTGTAACGTATTGAGGCGTATCTCGTGGGGGTGTGTATAAGGCGAATGAGGGCTATTTTAAGGATTCGTAAATGGTCTTCGTAACTTTCTATCTTGTTAGCCTTGCCCACCCCCCAGTAGAAGATGTGAAGAGAGAAACGTTGCTCTCATAGCGGCCCTTCTCTTTTGTTTCGCTTTTTTTTCTACTTTTTTATGTAGAATTGTTTGCCTCAAGAAGAGGTCAACGAAATTGTCAGGGGTTTTGTTCAGAGGTTCTCCTAAGCTTCACATCCGATAAAACCTATATTTATAAATTTAAAAGTGTTTTAATTAATTTTAGAAGCTTCAATCCTCATTGTGAAGTAATTTTAGTGTTACAATAAAACTCCAGGATCAACTCTTTCATTTTATAAACGAGTGACGGTCAATAAGTTTTGCGAATCGGTAGGGCAAAACAGAGGAAGGGGGATGGCTGTTTGAGGGGGGGGGGTGTTAGAACAAGTTATGACAAGTCAGGACCTGCAGCCGCACGCTCCTGCCTCGTCTATTTAAGAAGCAGTAGCTGATCACAGATCGTCAGTCACGAATTGTTCAACAATGAAGAAGGTTAAGCACCGCGCACTGATCAATTTTTGACTAAGGAAAGCAAGAATGCAAAAAAGACCCATGAACGCATGGTTTCAGTGTACACCGATACCCCCCGCCCCCTTCCTATGCAACCACTGCTCGCTGGAATAGGGAGTTCCGCCATAGTCGTGAGTCCCTTGAAGATGACCCCTGGCAGGACGCCCGTCAGACGTGACCAACGAGGACAATGTAGCCCGTGTGGAGAGGATGATCCTCGAAAATCGACGGGTGAAGGTCGAAGAAATCGAGCGAGAACTTAGAATATCACATGGAAGTGTTATCAACATCATCCACGACAATTTGCCCATGGCCAAGGTCTCTGCCCGTTGGGTCCCTAGAAACGTCACGCGCGATGATCGACTTCAACGTCCTCAAAATCCACAAGGCCAGAGTTGCACAAGCTGCCCTGCGCGATTGCGGATTCGAGCAGCTTAACCATCCTCCCCTACAGTCCAGATCTGGCCCCTAGCGACTACTTTTTCTTCCGCCAGCTCAAGGCTGCACTGCGTGGACGCCGGTTTTGGGACGACGAAGATGTCCAGCTCGCCGTCCAGGAGTGGATTGCACAGCAGTCGGGAGATTTCTGCTGGTCGGGAATTCGAAGCCTCAAGGAAAAGTGGCACAAGTGCATTGAAGTCGTGGGTAGTTATATTTCAAAATATTAAAACACTTACCTCATATCTGGTTTCCTTATATCCGAATTGCAAAACTTATTGACCGCACCTCGTATCAACAACTTCTAGAACTGAATTTTTTTTTAAAAAGGGAAGTAAAATTTGGACCACTATTAATATATATATATATATATATATATATATATATATATATATATATATATTCAGGTCTTTTTCTAATTAAAGTTTTGCTGTGTTAAAGTCACTTATTTTAGTATTATTTCCAAATGGAGAGAAATGTTGTCTCTACACTTTATATTTTATTTATAAGAGAATTTTATTTTGTCTAAGTCTTGATGTTTTATCCTTAACTCTATAATTTCAGAACGGGATTTTTTGGAAAGAAATGAAAAAATGGTAAAATTTTTGGCTTAGTTAATAAATGACTTGATATTTTTTTGACGTCTTCTAAAATCAGAGTATTATTATTATTGGTGAAGTTCAGAAAATATATAAAATTCAACCATGGCTGCTTTTTTTTTATTTTTTGTAAATTCGAAAGTTGAATCGAAGTTATTTGTAAAGGATGAGGATAAGGAAAAGAATAGTAAGAGTAGGAGGAAAAGACGAGACGAAAGAAGAAGAAGCCAAGTAGAGGAGGAAAAGGAGTAAGAGGAGGAGAAGCATAGAATAAATATGAGGAAGAGAAGAAAAGATTGAAGGGAAGGAGAAGAAAAGATTGAAGGGAAGGAGAAGAAAAGAAAAAGAAGGATGAGAATAAGAAAGAGAGGGAACTGGGAAAGAAAGGAATAGGAGATGGATGAGAAGAAAAAGGAAAGAAAAGATAAAGAGAGGAGGAAGAGGAGAAAAAGCCACAAATATTTCCTAGCCACCAGAAATGGCCGTCGCCGCTTAACTATGGAAAGGTGGCAATTTTCGCTATCGTTTCCAGCTATGGCTTTACCCGATGAAACCGCAAGTGCAATTATTTGCCACCGCTACTTACCACCGCACCATCCATGTAGTTTGTGTACTACAAAAGACTGCTTGCACTTCTTCAGGTGGATATAAAAGACGCTTCCATACACAACCAGTGCTACTGTGCTTAATTCAAAGCCATTAAGAATGCGACTTAGACTTTAATAAAGAAGGTTTCATTGAGGCGGATTTGAATCCGGGGCCTTTACTGGATTTGGGCTGAATTATTCCGGTGTTCTGAATTCCTCTTAACTGCAATGACTTCTTTTCCTCCTTTCACTTACACTCAACACTTTTTCACATTTTCTTCTTTTTGTCCAAATAAATGATGTCACAAAACATTATTGAATATAAATTTGATCCAATTAAGGTTTCTTTGTCCAATTGAATCTCAAAGGAAAGACTCCTTTATGGGGGGAGGGGGAAACATGAACAACTCCTTGATGGTGGGGGAGGGTAATTATGTCATGCGATGTGGGAGATACATGGAGTTGATGGGGTTGCTCCCTTATCGATGGTCGCTGCCCTTCCGCGTTATGAGGAACCAAACGACCAAGTCCGAGTTTCTCATTCCACCATTTCTGAGGTCCTGAGAACTTCGATCATCAGAGATTATTATTATTTTATCAATTAACTCAAAACTAGGAAGCGCAATCCAACGAGGGCATATCTGCTAGGAGAGGTTCTTTAAGAAAGGGGTTAAGGATGGAAAAGTGATTTTGCAAGGTATTTCTCCCGAGGATTTTAAGGAGGAAATTAGGTGGCGCTCTCGGGAACGGGAACGCTTGCAACAATCTAGAACTTGTGAGGGCAAATCCCTCTTGATTCGTTGGGGTAAGGATGGTAGGAGACATCCCCTACAGGGTGCTTCTCGATGTGGCAACCGATAACCAGAGGACGCGAAGCTGGTCGCCGTCTACCCTGTGAATTTAGAGGCCGACCAGAGAATGTTGTGGGAGAGGTTGTAAAGAAGATGAGGAAGCAAGGTAAGAGGTCAGGGTGTAAGAAAGAAGGAGAAGAGGCTAAGTTCGGGCCGGATGAGGCGTTGAGTCCCGTTAGCACGGGGGCCAAGAAAGCAATTCGGTAAGATGTAATTAGCGTCGAAGCGATTCTCTTAATTTTCCCACAAACTTTATGAATACTTTGTTGAATGCCAAACTGTGATGTCAGTTCCTTCAGAATGGTACCTATACAACCAGCGTAACCAAAGATTGGTACCACGATCCGTGCATACATTAATTCTTTCTCCTTCTTTCAACGAAAAATTGTCATACCATTGACATCCAACTAATTCGAATCAGACCATTCCCTACCTTTCGTCACCTTTCTCCCTACAAAATGAAATGTTGTATCAGATGCAATAATTATTATTGGCGAAATTCTTACCCATGTCAAGTACCTGTTTTCTCATATAAGGAAACTTCAATGAGGCCAATTGTCGGATCCTATATAAAACTTAGGATCTTTGCTCTTGATCCATTAATGAAGTGGATTTCATAGCAAATGTGAAGATATGCCTAGAAGGAATCCTAGGATGAAGTGGACATAAGCGACCTCATCCTTGATTCACTAAATGTTAGTGAAGGAAGAGAATCTTTATTTATTGAAAGGAAACTCGAAATAGCAGTAAAGTCATTCTCACTTTACGTCTTCTAAAAACAGGAAGAAATTACATGCAGCTATCAGACATTTTAATTAAATTTGCTTTGTTAAAATCTAGATATAATAAGCTCTCTAGTAAAGGATATTTTCAATTTACTTATTTTTTAACTTGTTAATAAAACGTGATCTATATGTATAATATAAATCTTTTAGTCGTTCATTTCCTCCTTAGTATAATTGATTGCACGACTTCGTTTTCCTACGTTATTCAAATTTTTAAAAAAATATCGGTTTTATCCAAACACAAACCAGCTTTTTACAAATGCTGTGCACAGCTTTGATCTTCACTAAGCACTTGTTAACTTTTTGAATAAATTTGTAATCCCAAGAGATAAAAAGAACTCCATTACTCCTCACATCACATCTTTATAGAGACAACAACTTAGTAGCTTTTCCACCACTCATTTTCGGCTGAGTACTTTTGATATTTATCTTTTTCGCTTTATTTTAGCAGAATCCTTGAATCTCGATAGATATGGTGTGCTCGATAAGGCTATTGGCAACTTTTCGTTCTCCTTCTTCCCTGTGTTGGAAATCTAAGACAAAGAAATTTGTATTTCAACCCAAGAATATTTCAAACTACCTTAACTAAATGTATTGGGATTTGTTCTATCTCTTTCACACACACACACCAACCTTTTAAAAATTATATGCAGGCCTTCACACTTTACTAAGCAGTTATTAATTTAATTAAAAAAATTGCGAGCCCAAGCAATACGAGAACTCCATTAATGTTCGCATCACATTTTTATGGCACCAACTTAGATAATAATTTCCAAACGATATTTATATTGTAATTCACTTTTGTTATTTATTTTTCTCATATTATTTGTGGTTAAATTGACTCTCGATTAATATTAGTATGGCCAATATAGTTATTTCCAAGGTATCAATCACCTTTGCCTCTGTTGGACAAAAGACAACTTAAAAAATGTAATCGATCAAAGAAAGTAGAAGAAATTTAGACATTTTACCGTTGCGATTTTCAATTTATCTTCTTATTTTTCTTTCATTTGTTTCTTTGGGATTCACAAGGAATCAAATTATATTCGTGCAGATGAGGAAGAGTCTCTAAAAATGGTTCACCTTCATGGCATATTCTGGCTCGTTTAGCCTTGTAGCAGATACCAGCGGTAGTTTAGTAGACTCAGTTTTCGATATCACTATAAGCACTGATTCATCTTTCAAAATGGTGGATAGAAGGTGAATTAATGACTCCTTTTTCGGAAATATTGCAAAGAACAAGTTACATGTATAATCTTATAAATTTTCCATAAATTTTGAGTCGTCAATGAGATGCCCAATTAATTCAAGTTTGTAATAGAAGGAACCTTTATAAATTTTAATAAATCGCAAAACATTTTTAGCCAAAAAGGTTAATTCTCCTTCTGATTATAAACCTAAATTGTTTTCAAAACAAGTACCTACCAAGAGCTCAATTTTTTTTTGTTTCTGATTAGTGAATACAGAACTACGACAGCTAATGATGCATCTTAATTGCTAATTATTGGAAAATTGAGCTCTTATAATTGAAGGAATGCCGAAAACTCTCAGAGGCGAGCGAAAAAATAATTATACTCCATTTCTCCAAACAAGAGAATCAGACTGCGTGTGGATGCTGATGATCAATGGCATAAAGTATTGTTAAAAACCTAACTAAGAAAATTTAGTTACTACATATTCAATGAGTACAACTGAACAACAATCTACTCTTGTTATATAACTGGTGTCATTTAGTAAAAAATATTACATTGTGTGGAAAGTGACATATGGAATAACTTGTTTCATCTTGTGCGTGACCTAACATGTCCAATAACATGCGCCATCTAGACAAATATTTGAAAGCGCTGTTGTGCGCAATAACCTGACCAATAGTATGTTTTATCTAGATAAGCACCTAAAGGAATTGTATGTGAACTGGTAGGTCCAACAACAATTTCCACTGCCAAACTAAGGAAAAGGTAATGGAGATATGGTAACTCAACACACTCGCGACATTATGTTTAAACACCTCAAATATCTCGCACTAAACAATCAAAAGTATCTAACAATATAAGTTATCATTTAATCACCCAAAATTACCCCCTGATAAAATTAGTTCATTACAACTCCTTAAAGCGCACTGAAATACGTATTAATTTTCTATTTGTTTTGATAACACGCTTACTTACAATCCCCTTCTGCCCTTTTAGCTTAGAATATTGAGGGGGTCCTAAATTTACGGGCCAAAGGGATGCAGAAAGTGTGAATCAGCAAGCGAACTTCACATGCGAGTAAGCAATTGATTCACCGCTCAAAACCAGCTCAGGTTTCCCGAGAGAAGCTAATTTACTTACATTCCCGTTAGTGTTGTCATCTAAAGTAAGTTTTCTCTAATGAATATTAACGGGAAAAGGAGAAAATGGTGGAAACGCTGAAAGTGGGACTCGGTCAAGAGCCATTTAGCGTTGAGGGCCAATTTAACGTAGGAAGAAGAATGGTGACGTCGCAAGACAAGTAGCATTGGAGAGGGTCAGATCTCGAAGATATTTCACGGCTACGAGCAAAGAAGAAGGGGCAGACTGGATAAAAGATGCATGAAAAAGAACGAAAACCGGAAAGGAGAAAAGAGGGACTGAAAAGACTTAGTTTGCATTCAGATCCATGGCATAGATTTGATATAAAACGTAAAATTAAACATAGGCTCATATTATATTTACCTCATCACACTGATAATTCTTACACCGGTTTTTGTTAACGATGAGCAGCATAATTAAGAACAATGAAACTACTATTACCTGTGCATCGTCTCTCCCACTTCTCGATATGTTTTAACTTTACTCTCTCAATTCGTCGAATTCCACACCCACACTAATGCAAATATGCATGACGATGTTATTCCTCCTCCACAATTTATAACCTCTCCATCACTCTATCGCATCTTCTGACATTTTTCTTCTGTTTCTCTTCCTTTTCCTCCAAACACTTGCATACCTCGTGTCTTAGTCATGTCACAGTGGGTTGGCTTCATTTGACCTCAACGCATCCACCCACTCTTTTCCACGAACCTTGTTTCCTGCATTTATATCGATTTTCCCTTCTTTCCCACTTCCTCTCCCCGACGACGTGACTCTTACATTATTTTGGATGCTAACAAAGACGAGAAAGCGATGATGGGCGTCTTTGAGCTCCTCGGACTCGAGCTTAGGAGACGGAGATATTTGCCTACTCCGTTGCTAGGCCTTCAGTAATTGCTCTTATAATGTCGCTTGCTCCCACACTCGTCCTTTTTGGTTTCCATGCTAACAACACAAACATCCCATACGCACAAGCTTATCGCTGCTCTCTCTTTCACCCAGAAGACTCCTTCTTCTCCCCCGTTACCCCTGCCGTTTTCTCTAAATTTTCTTTTCTGTCCAGATGATGCATATTTCTACCGGGGTTTGATCTGCCTTTGTCACTCCAATGAAAGTAATTCCCATTTTTCCCGCCGGAATTAATATTTTAGCGCCTTCAGTCCCATGGGAAGCTAAAATATTTCCCTCCGAGTCTCTAAGGTCAATCCCTCCCCGTTCTTCCCCCTCACTCTCTTTGTATCTTGAGCACGCCGTTCTTCTCCCTCACTCTCTTTGTATCTTAAGCACGCCGTTCTTCTCTCTTACTCTCGTTGTATGTTGAGCACCCCGTCTCGAGCCGGCAATCGAATCAGCTTCATTTATTTGTTAGCGCCATCAAGGCAATTTCCGTAACGACTAACTCTTTTATAATTCCAGTTTCATTCAAATCTATTGCATTATACTTGATTGGGACGTAAGATAAATAATTGTTTCTAAATGATATTTAACTTTTATTATGCGAAAAGAAGCTTAATTAATACAGAAATCTAGGATATCAAAGACTCGCATTCCACTCCTAAGAGTAAGCAATGAAAGGAAGAAAAATACCCGCAATTTAATACGAGACAACAAAGAATAGTATTTTTATATACATAACATCAGTGTCACCGATTTTATCCATCTATAATTTAATAATTAGGAAGGTACTTAGTTTACATACATCATAATTTATTTTATTTATATTATTGGAATAAGAAAATGAGGTAACAATTCATTTTCAGGGTGCATGGTAGGTGGCACCGTTTATAGGCTACAATTTTGGTCTACAATATATGTCTTATGACGTCAGACGATAGCGTCAGATGTGAATAATTATGGTGTTATATTATTTTGTATATTAGCATATACTGGGGGCTGCACCCCCCAGACCCCCCTAATTGATTAAAACTCAGGATCATCGCAGATTGGTCCCCCCGCAGTGATATCTCCCCCACGATCAGTCCCTTTGAATTTACTGGCAGGAAAACCGAACCTAATGACAAACAATACTTACTTTTATAGTTTTCTTGATTAGTTTATGCGCCTCTAAATAATCTAAAAGTTTTTTGCGGTCATGCAAAATAAACCCGAATTCGAATAACGAAGAAGCACAACTAGAGCACGAAAAAGCCATAATCAAAGAAAAACAAATGCTAAGCGGGTTCTATTTATAGCTACGACGTTGCCAGTAAGAAGCTGTTACCTAATTTAGAAAAACTATAAGCGAGCAGAAGCGCAGATATTTAGTAAATAATACAGACTAAAAGTTACAAATCCCCAAAACAACAAAAAAATATAACGCCGTGATTGGCCACATCTGAAGCTACCGTCTGACGTCATAAGAGATATGTTGTAGCCCAAAATTGTAGCTTACTAACAGCGCTACCTACCGTGTGCCCCAAATCTGAAGTATTAATCGAAATGAATTATGTATTCTTCACCGCTTTCTTTGCATGCCACTTTATAACTAACTCTGACGAAAGCTCTCGTTAGTATTTAGTTTTTAATGAGATAGATCTGTTGTCATTCTTGGTACATTCGATACTCTTTATAGTAGCCTTCTGGTAGTGCTCGCGGTTCTCATGTTAAAGGTAGCTGTTTCTAATCACAGTCAAAGTTTATTTGCCACCTTCTTTAAGGCGCTTCGTTAAGCCCTATTGAACTTATCTTTTGTCTCTATGTCAGATTTTACTATTTATTTTCGCAATTCTTTTTATATTTCACACACTCATGGTATCGATTTTTTTCTGGGAGGTTTCGAAGTCTGCAACCAACCCATGAGAGGTCCACCGGTCTAGTCTTGTTTCCATCAGGAAATGTAAGGGTGGAAAGAATAATGGTACATTTTAACAGTAAATTGCATGTGAAGCAGGGTTTCTTGTGTGAAGTTGAGAGCAAAATCTTTGTTCCCTTATACATTGTTCTTTTTTTTTATTCGATTAAATGTCTCAAATGTCTACCTACACGATCCGCTTTTTTGATATTTGGTTAGTAGAAGATATTTTTAATTCGCTACTCTAACTTATCAAAATGTAGTTCATATCACTCATCCCTGAAGAGACTAAAATCATTTTTGATTAATTTTTTTCAAAAATTAAATTGCATTCAACGTTTTCCGATAGGATTTATCCCCCGAATCCCTTAGGATCCAAAAATAAATGAGGTTGAGACCCATTTAACATGTTCATTCGGAAACATTTTCTAGTATTCGTGAGAAAATCATAAATTAATCAAATTTTTAGACGCCTTCCTCTCTCGCTTAGAATTGGATTAAGAATTAGGAGCGAAGGATTTTTTTGCTCGATCGTTAATTAAAAGAAAAAAAAGGATTTGGTGCGACCATAAAAAAGAAGCAAAAGTGAGCAGTTCATACATCAATAGAGGATTGGGGAACGTTTATATTGTGTGGATTGCTATTGGAATGTTGTTTTCTAAGATAATTGAGCAAAAGCAACCACGTTTATCTTAAATGAAAGACGATCTCCATCAAGCGAAGAATAACACGACATTCGAAACGAGAGACAAAAGCCATTGTTTAGTTGGTCTAGAATAACAGAGTGTAATTTACATACTAAGAATCGCATCCCTTCAACTCTGGATTCTAAATGATACGAGGGGCGGTCAATAAGTTTTGCAATTAGGATATAAGGAAACGAGATATGAGGAAAAGTGTTTTATTATTTTTCAATATAACTACCCTCGACTTCAATGCACTTGCGCCACTTGTCGATGAGGCTTCGAATTCCCGACAACCAGAAATCTCCCGACTGCTGTTCAATCTACTCCTGAACGGCGAGCTGGACATCTTCATCGTCCCCAAACCAGCGTTCACGCAGTGCAGCCTTGAGCTGGCGGAATAAAAAGTAGTCGCTAGGGGCCAGATCTGGACTGTAGATGGGGAAAGGTTGAGCTGCTCGAATCCGCACTCGCGCAGGGCAGCTTGTGCAACTCTGGCCTTGTGGACTTTGATGACGTTGAAGTCGATCATGAGGCCTGAGGTTTCTAGGAACCCAACGGGCAAAGACCTTGGTCATAGCCAAATTGTCGTGGATGATGTTGATAACACTTCCATGTGATATTCTAAGTTCTCGCTCGATTTCCTTGACCTTCACCAGTCGATTTTCGAGGATCATCCTCTCCACATGGGCCACATTGTCCTCGTTGGTCACGTCTGACGGGCGTCCTGGCCAGGGGTCATCTTCAAGGGACTCACGACTATCGCGGAACTCCCTATTCCAGCGAGCAATGGCTGCATAGGAAGGGGCGGTGTCGGTGTACACTGCAACCATGCGTTCATGGATCTCTTTTGCATTCTTGCCTTCCTTGGTCAAAAATTTGTTCAGTGCGCGGTGCTCAACCTTCTCCATTAATGAAAAATTTGTGACTGACAATCTGCGATCAGCTACTGCTTCTTAAATAGAGAGGCAGGAGCGTGCGGTTGTAGGTCCTGACTTGTCATAACATGTCCTAACACCACCACAAACAGCCATCCCCCTTCCTCTATTTTGCCCTACCGATTCGCAAAACTTATTGACCCCCCCTCGATATTTCATGATGCATATACCCGCTTTGGCATGACTGTGAATATGGGTAAATCTAAAATACTGTGAAAACCAAGCCCAGGTGAGGATCCGCCCAATTGACGGAACCACCATTAAATGTGTGGAACATTTTTCCTACCTAGGATGTATCTACTCAACTCAATTTACTGCATCCAAAGAGATTGAAAATAGACTGCTGGTAGGTCACACTGACTTCGGAAGACTATCTACCAGAGTGTTAAAAAATAAAGACCTAGGTATACACACTAAAATAATAATATATACAGTGACAGTAGTCTCCATGCTCTTATACGCAAGTGAGACCTGTACCATATATAGACGTGACCTCAAAAACTGGAACAATCCACTAAACTAGCTACGTACCATCATGAACATTAAATGGGACGAATATATCACAAATAGCACTTCCCTGAAAAGAGCAAATATCACCAACACCGAGGCAATGATCCTGAGACACAGCCTGAATTATTAGGTCATGCGGTACACATAGATGACATAAGACTACCTAAGAAGATTCTCTTCAGCGAACTAAGCACAGGCTCCCGCCCTAAATGCCACCCCCTTCTCAGATACAAGGGCCTGCTAAAGAAATCCCTCAAAGACGCATCCATACACCCAAACGCCTTTGAACTATCCAACAACAGCTGAAACAGAATGGACAAACAAACTAAAAGTGGGTCCTGACCTATTTAAAGGAATAGGAAAGCAAGCCTTGAAGCCAAACGACAACAACGGGCCGAAAGGGCAAATCAACCCGAGCCAGAATCCACTTTTCAATGCGATCAATAGCCAACTTTGTAAAGCTCGCATTGTGCTCTTAAGGCATAAGAGAGCTCATCACCCAAACCAAAAGTAACTAGACTTTAAACTAAACTCTCTAATGGACTGAAGAAATGATACTCGGAAACAAGTACATGCCGACGACGACGACGGTTCACTGCTATAGAATGTGAATCCCCCAAGTATTTTGCATATCGCTATTTTGGCTTAATTTATTCTCCTAATTTCCACTATCCAATGTCTATCGCAGAGAGGACTTAGAATATTAAGAGGGTTCCGAATTATCCTATCCAAAAGGGTACCATTTAATAATTTTCAACCAATAGAAATTTGGGTCTCAAGGAGTCCAAATGCGACTGGAATCAAGTCGCTGAATGAAGAAGTGGTGACGTGTCACAACCTCTTAGTTTATTCCTACGATTTACCAGATATTTTTCAAATGAGAGAGATATGGTGGCGTCAGTTATTATATACAAGAATTTTAAAGCTTTGCAAATCTCTATCTTTCTAAACATTGAAGACATTATTTAAATTCACGCTGTATCCCTTTCGATTAAAACGTTATTACGTCAAACTGATGTGTGATAGAGTAGGTGAACTACCGATGTTCTATTGACGATATGAGACATGAATCGAATGCCATACAATCGGCTACTATAGATAGCTATGAGTAAGCTACCTTCATACTCTTTTGGGCAAGCCTAGATCATTGTTTTCATCTACGCCAACCAACTAACTATATACGACACACCAATTTAACGCTAAAAAAAACCTCTTTAAAACAAGATTGGCCAGCTATACCACATTGCAATTAAATAGTATGTCAGGCAACCACATCTAAAAATCTTGTATTGCTTGAGACATACCCAAGTTGTGCAGCTAGTAAAGATTTAATCCCGCTGAAGGTTTTCTTCATCCCAGAGACCCAGAGACTCTGAATCCTCATTGAATCCTATCTTCATATTAATAGAGGATTGACCATCAACTTGACCTACCCCCTGCAGTACTGCCCAGAACCACCAGACTTCATTTAGAGGAACCATAAGGACAGGGTTAGTCATGGAACGGAGATATTAGTAGTATTATAAGGAGGGTAGATCGAGATGCTGGGACGAAAAATAGGACTGATGGAGAAAAGACTGTATAGGAATGATATTAAGAGAAAAAAGAATGCAGATGATAAAGGTTTAGAAAAGTGTAGATCAAATATTAGGGATAAAGTATTTACCCAGAAATTACTTATACAATGAAAATATCCTCTCTTCGACTCTACAAATATATGTACAGAAATGATAAATATTTCGATATATTAATCTAAGTTTTGAATCAACTATGACCTCCATTGGTAGGATAAGTCTCGTTGTTGTTTCTTTAGTGGTCCTTCGAGATACCTCAAATGCGAGGATTTTACATGCGCTTCTCCTCGGTGCCTCTGCCAGTATCGCTTGTTATATCCTTTGTTACTATTACTTTTATTTGTTTTTCTATCACTTGAGTTTTCTTTCATTCCATACCATTAGTATTTTTTAAATTTCAAAATCACCGAACAATAGGGAATTAGTGTGACGTTATCGATAAGCATTCAGCCTCTTGTCAATTCGAGACCAAATCCTAAAAGCAAAGTTGAAGAGAAGTTTCAAAGTTTTAGAAAAGTTTTTGATAAAAAGAAACCCGAGAAAAGTCGTAGAATTTGATCGATTCGTCAGATTCCTGGACCGGTTTTCGGTTCTTACACCTACGAAACAAATTCGGGGTAGAAGCGATTATCGGAGAGGCGAGAGAAAATGAATTTTTTCTTATATTACTTTTTATCGCAAATTCCGCTTCTGACACAAGTTCTTCAAAATATTAGGGGAACCAGTGAATTTGGGGGCTCTTAACTTCTAAAATGATTTATTTGGTTAGTCTTTGTTCTTTTGTGCTCAAATAATTCTTTAGCGAAAGATTTTAACAACGTTCCAAATCGATTCTTCCCATTAAAGCTAAAGGAAGCAGAGTAAACATGTCACAAAATAAACCAATTAATAAGTCCACAAGTTATGAGCCGATTAAATATGTACTTTAAAATCGAGGGAGATTTAACTTCACATTATGAGCCAAGATATAACATTGCGAGCAGAAATTCTGGCGAAAATTTACTTTAATATGGGAAAAAATTATCAATCATAACTTTCTGTTAAAAAAGAGTCCGACAAAAAGGGATCCAGTATTATTAAGACAGCAGAGATAATACTTATATTATTCATTCATAGATGAGCATAATAAGAGAACACAAAATAAGCCCTCATAATTGAGTTAGACCTTCACTGGGCGTTCAAAGGAGTATTTTATGCGCTGCTGTTAATGCATAAGAGACTGAAGCGAAGGTATACACAAATGAACGGCACCTTTAAATAGTTTATTTGATCAACGAGAAAAGCCCATTGACTTCGTGGGGCAACATATATTCGGGTTACTTTCAGAAATAAGAAAGAAAATGAGCCAAGTCGTCATCGCGATTTTATCGCCTTTAGGACCAGGCCTCGATATTGGCGAGAGGCGCTCCTTCGCCCGCGTGGATGAAGGATATATGGACTCCAGATTCCAACCCCAGGAGGGAAACGTCGGATGCCAATGGAAGGGGTTCCTACGTCTTCCCAATAAAGAAGAGATTATGATAATGATACTGACCTATTTATTATTCAGCAGAGTAAATATAGCAGGTATTGCAAAAGTCCCGTTACGCTCGTTACGACTCTCTCAACAAAGCACACATGATAGTTTTGATGCAGTTAGACACGTTTTTATTGTTATAACGAATATATGTGTTTATAATGTAACTGTCCTCGGCGAAGAGAGTGCAAGAAGTTGATAAGGGTGAAGAAAGTTGTGCCATTGTAATGAGAGAAACTTCTTACGAGAGTACAAACCAGAAAAGCCGGTTTGATACTTTTCCTCTCGGCCCCAACTGCTCGAGTTTCTCCGTGAACTCACGTAAATGAATGATCTACCGAGCTCCCTTGGCAGATCTTTTTCCTCCCAAAGATTTTACTCCACTCAATTATGAAGTTTCTTCCAACATCATAAGGAAACAGGATGGGGATGGGGTGGGTGGGGGGGACGGGCCGGAAGTGGTATAGAAATCTGAGTGATTATAAAAGCTCAGAACGAAAAGTGGAGTAATGGAGTGTTGTAAAATAATTCCATAGCCAAGCTGATTGCAGACGTTTGATATGGGCCCAGAATTCGAGGGCTATAAAATGATTCCTTTGCCAATCTGGCGTTCAGTAGCTCTCTGCTGAAATTAGACGCTATTGAGAGCCACACTCTTTCGGTAGACACAATAAAAATGAATTTAATTGCTATCCTTCGTTTGGGCGAGGGAAGATATGCATGCGTATTTCCTAGTATGAAAATTCCCAGAGAGAAGTGAAAATCTGTGGGAGATTTATTGCCCCAGATGTCAGCTGACATCGATCGCTTAAATGGGTCTATTGGATGGGGCCTCTTACTGGCGGGGATTAGGGGCGTCCCCCAGCGTCACCGATGCAGTATCGAGGAAGTCTATCATTGGGTGCAGATTTCTCGATCCTTCCTTTTATTCTTAAATTGGTTTTCACTTCACACAAGATTTTATTCGATTTTCACCATTTCTCTCCTTTATCCACCATAGAAAACTAAAGATTACCAATCATTTCTCCCCCTTTTCTCCTTTTTCTATCTCCGTCTATAATCCTCAACCATTTATCTCCACCTGGAGATAGGGAGGATAAAGATCGGGTGATCGGTGTCCGACCTCCCTTCTTCCCCGTTTCTGGCTCCCCACTCGTGACTTCCGGGCTTCCAAGGTGGGTGGCTCCCTCTTACGATGCTCCTCTCGCCTTGTATCCGATCCTGTCGCCAGACAAGCATTAGAAGAGCGCTTTCCTTTTCCCCTAAGTAATGGAAGAATCTTTACTCCTCCTCTTCCTCGAGGATACGAGGCTCTGTAATTACAATCACCAACAACAAAGAGAAAGGGAGAGAGAGAGAGAGAGAGAGAGAGAGACGGGGGAGTGAGTCATCTGTCTGTCTTATATGACTCTTTAAAGCTTGAGAGAAGGGAACGGGACGCAACTCTCCTGCTTTTGCTTCTCTTCCATAATGGTGGCGGCGGAACCACCTCTGGAATGGGCAGGGTCAAAGGGGAAGAACACCGGAGACGGACGATGAGGATGAAGGGTGCAAATTCAGTCCTAGAATAAAGAGAAACACAAAGAAAAAGACAAAGATCATCCCTACCGAGACATGGTCGATGACCTCACTTATTGTCACCCAGTGAAATTCCATGCTTCCAGAAAATTCTCTGTCTATACGATGATTACTCCAAGTGAGATGTATGGTGGAGACTCGGTTCTGTCTCCTCTATCAACCAACACCTTCTGCAACCCCCTGAATCAACTTCTCTTTATCAGCCTCTCTCACACAAGCCTCACCTTCATGGCTTCAAATTCATTCCAATTCGTTTATTTACCATTTAAATAATGAACTAAATCCTCCTTTGTTTGGGTCTGCAAATAAGAGTGAAATTGATTATGTGCCGAAGAATGTGGAGCTATCCTGGAGTGAACGAAAGGAACTAATGGGTCGAAAGTATTTAGAAAGTTTTTCAATTCCTGCTTTATAATGACAATTCGGGGTATTTTGTTGTCGATTAAATTCGGGTTGGTTTCTTCTGTGCCAGGACGGACGATGCTTCACATTTCTTTGGCTCTTTCTCAAAGGTTGATTCCTCTTAAGGAAATTATGCTCCGGAGATGCCATCGTTGGATGTGATTAGTCTTTTCCCCTCAAAGGCGCATGACTCATAGGTTGGGGCCTCAGTTCTCCTCCTTTTCTCATAAAAAAGAGATGAAATGAATATTGGATTTAAATCAGAATGAAAAGTTTATTTCCTCCTGGTTTACGTATCTATATTACCAGGAAAATAAACGACTGAAGCAGAGGAAATTAGAGTCCTGAAATAGTTCCTCATTTCTAATGGAAGTTATTGACGATGCTCGCAATGGAAATCAAAGAGAGAGAGAATTCTCAACCAACCCCAAAAAGCTATTTTATTTCTAGATAGGAAATTGCGACAAGATGTACGGAATATCAAATGTAGACGACGAAGGTGAAGTAATGATTTGAGCATCAGGAGAAAATGGAAAATGGACGCGAATTAGATCAAGCTTAGCCCAGTGGAAAGGCCTCAGTTACATTCACACACACAACTCTTTTCTTTCAAAATACTAAAAGATATTGTGTAACAAAATGACATATAAGCGTAATTCACATCCAAAATTAAATTTGAAACCCTTTCGCAGTTATTTAGGTGAAAAACCAACACTTTGTGGTGAAGGGAAGGAAATGAGATAATTAATCCTTGCTTCTGCCAATATTTAGGAATAAGATCATTCCTCTTATTCCAAAAAAACAAAATCTAATCGAAATAAAAATTTTTACATATATATTAAGAGAGAAAAAATAAAGAAGGAGTGTCACATGTTTAGTTTAAACGTTTCGGGTTTTTCCAAAGCTATAAACATTTTAGAAATCATCGACAGGGAATAATCTAATACTAAAAACCTATACTGCATCAGAAGTTCATTAGTACTATGCTATAAAGCAGGGAAAATGACATATAAACGACGCTAAATACTTAAATAGACGTTATGTTAATAAAAACAAACAATAAACTGTGAGGTAAAGTAGAGCAGAAAATTTTTGCAAAGAAATTATATCAATCAAACGCAAAGACTAAAATAAACGTAACAGTCCGATATTCGACAGGCGAAATTTAGAAAAGGAGAGAATTGGATACATTTACAGTATAGTAAAAACTGAAAACAGAAACATTACCCTACACGGTTGAATGACATTGTCAAATGAAAGCGAAAAGGAGTTTTATGATTAAATACATACTCGTATATGGGTGTTGTAAACAATAGAAAGGAGGACGTTTAATTATTTAAACTTTAATTGTTGTATTTAATACAAATATTCTTTAATAAAGGGATTGGGTATATATTTAGAAAATTTTAAGAGAGAAAAATTGCTTAAAGAAACATCTGTTTTACAATCAATTGCATGTTTCTTGATGGAAGAATACTCTTTATTACTCAATGTTTTCTCATTTCTATAGCTAATGGCCATGTGTGAATAGAATCACCACTGAAGTGAACGTACTGTTCTTCCTATATATGCCTCCTTTTTACTGAAGGGGACATATTATGTTTGATCATATATATTTGAACATATAATGTTTGAACTTATCGGCATGGGAATACTATCTTTCACGCTATAAAACAACCAATATTTTTGTTATTGATGAATATAAGTTTAAAACTGATTTTACAATAAAATTTCTTTAACATAGCAGTTGAACCTTCCCGGAGCAGGTCATATAAAGGGCTGATGTCTGGCTTCATGTCAAATCTGATTTCATTAGGAACATTAAATGAAGAGGAGGGGTTATACAGCCTGAAAAAAATTCCCAATACAAATTTCGACCAAGGATAAGTGGTGTTCATTTTTAGAAAATGTTTTTTAAAAAATTAAATTAAAATGTATAATAAGGTAGGTGAAAAACAGGTTAAAAAATTTGAAGAGAAGTGTGATACTGGCACCAATTTTGTACGTTATATCAAGGAAACGAAAGAAATTTAAACCTTTCCCTATGAAAGTTGGTTTCCTAAGGACAATAGTTTGAATGTTGAAAGGCGTACGGGAGACATTAATATCTAGAAATGGCAAGGTAATTTTAACCTCATGTTGTGGTGAAAGTAATATTATGGTGTAAATTGTTGATAAAAGGCAAAAGCTTTTTAGAACACAATCTAGAAAAAAAAGCAAAGGTATCTTCAACATATTTTTATAAAGTAGGGGGCAGAATTTAGCTGGGCAATCAAGGAACAGTCTTTCTTCAAAATTTCACATGAAAATATTTGCAAAAATCGGACCTAGTGGTCTTCCCGACCCAACTCCATCAATTTGGTGATATACCAAGTTATTGAAAGTGAAATAGTTTTTTCTGACAGATAGCTGAAATACGAGTAACTACAATAATGGTAACAAACTGAATCCATCAAAGAGGTCATTTCTATTTAGAAAGGCTTTTAATAAAGTAATCTTTTATTATTTCCTCAAGTGGAATATTTGTAAATAAGGTTGAGATGTCGAGGCTTGAAAAGAATAAAGGACTTGGCGACTTAAACTTTGTGATGATTTTAGAAGCAAAATCAGGGCTATTATTAACTATATAATTGGGAAATAAAAAGTTAAACAATTCTAATTTATTTATCACCTAAAATTTGATTGGTGAGATATGTAAGTGCAAGCCATTTCGATCTGATTAATGCCAAATTAAGTCTTTTCACCATTAGCAGCAGCACTCCTATTTATAAAGGGTCCTTCAATATGGTCGCTCGATATTTAAATGTAAATAAAACAAGTTGTGTGCGATATATGCACTCAATTTATTTTGAATTTGAAAGTACATTTTAGGGCCTTAAGTGTGGAATATGACGTCGTTCAAATGTCCACCGCGGCTTCGCTTGGTCGAACGTATTTGGGAGTCCCACGATTTCGATGACTTTGTGGCATAAATCTGGCTAAATTTGCTGGATGGTGTTCGTTATGTTGATTTTTAGGACATCAACTGTTTGCATATTATTCGCATAGACTTGCGATTTAAGGTAGCCCCAAAGAAAGAAGTCTAATGGCGTCAAATCCCATGAGCTCGGTGGCCAGTTGACATCGCCGCCGTGCGAGATGACCCTACCCTGAAATCGCTGGTGCAAAATGTCTATTGTGGCGTGCGCAGTGTGGCACGTAGCGCCGTCCTGTTGGAATCACATGTCGTCAGTATGTATATCAGCCATAAAATCCAGTTGAGGCCACAAGAAGTTGCTTATCATCGATCTGTAGGTCTCGCCGTTGACTGTTATGGCAATCCCATCTTCGTTCTCAAAATAATACGGACCGATTATTCCGTTAGACGAAAATTCGCACCAAACAGTAACTTTGTTGGGATGCACTTGGTGCCGGTGTATCTTATGTGGATTATTTTCGTCCGAATCCGCCATTTTGCTTGTTCACAAAAGCATTCAAACAAAATGGGCCTCGTCACTGTGGCGAGAATAGAAATCACGTAATGCGCGGAACCTTTGTCGAACGGAGCACTGAATTTGATAATAACATTTGATGATTTGCAAACACTGTTCAACGCTATGCCCTTACATTGTGACTTGCCAAGTACTTCTGAACAGTTCAGAGTGAAGTAGCCAGATGTCGCTTTAACAACATGCCCACTATCGCCTGACAAAGCTCAAGCGTCCTTGTTGAAAGACCCTTTATTTGACTATTTACACGAGAAACGCAAGATTCGCTCGACCGGAGTCATTCACCGCAAACTATGAGACAAAAAAAGTCAACAAATATGATTTAAAGATTAAAGCTTAAGATTTAATAATTTATAAATGCATGTAGAAAATTTCCGTATGTGTACTGTCTGTCTATTGTTTTGATGCAAGCATTGTGCTCACTTAGTGATCATTTCGGTTTCTTTTCCATAACTTAAGCATGAATGAGACACGCTTCTCTCCAGTGCATCCAAGTGCGATGAAGTTGCCGAAAGCACAAAAATAATAATGAAAGGTCGATGCTTTTTTACACTTAGATAGTGTCGTTAAATCATTTCAAAATTCACACCTACTTCCTACTCTACTGATATAAAATAATATCTGCCAAATATATTATTTGACTGCCACTATCTTAGAGCTGATTGTTTTTTGTACCTCCCATGGGAAACTTTTCAAGAGTGTCGCTTGTCAGATAGCATTCAAAGCATAAAGTCTCTAAGATTAATTTTAATTATTTCGTTCAAAACACATATAGTGAAATACATATCATGTGTTTCATTGTCGGAGTTGAGCAATCCAATTCGAATCAATGGTGTACATAAGAAGAGAAACCATCTCAATTCCATTCTTTCCTTTATTCACAAATCACAACTGTCCTAGACAGTTGTTACAAAACTTCCCTCTCCAAATAAATATAGATAGGTATAAATTGAGAGTCAGTAAATCACGTATACATAACAATATTACTTTTTGCATATAAATAATTCAATATTTGTACGTAAAGTCACTGGCAAGAGGATGACATGAATTGGCAATTATGGCCGTCATTTTATTTACTTTTCTCCCTATGAGTTCATTTTCGCGCCAGCTGTGCAAAGGCAGACATTCTTCTTATTCACATTTTTATTGTTCTATTTTGTCTCTTGTATTTGCGATTTAATATTTTACCTCAATAATTAAGTAAGGCTCGTACACCTATGATCAACAATGTCTACATTTTGTTGTGTATAAATGGTTTGACCAACAGAGCTTTATTTGTTTGTTTAAGGTCATTATATCAGCATATGAAAATGTCAAACAGTGGAAAATTCTCATATACCACGTTTCCAATGACGACAGAAAAAACTTTTAAAAAAAACAGAAATCAGTTTTAAACGCGCTAAACACAGATAAATCTTATTACCTGCTATGGCCGTTTCAATTTAATTAGTTCTAGTCGAAGACTTGGCTTAGATCTTAAACTATTATTGCTGCCTCAAATTTGTGGATCGAACTGCACAACGATGCTTTGCAGGCCTAGATTCGCAAGCGTTTGATCTCGAGTCGAGATTCGATGCATTCCAATGCATCGACCCTTTTGCAGGAGGTAAACCTGCAGGAAAAAGGGTAAAGCGAAGAGAGAATTTTAACATTTTCCCCTCTGTTCTTAACAATTTGCTGGCCAAGTTAGCAGTGGGGGTAGGGAAACTTCTCTGATTGAAAAGGATATGTTGAGCAAAAGTGATGTTGATTCGAGTCTTGTAAAATATTATGAAAGATAAATAGTAAAACTAGGTAAAGCAGGCACTTAAACCAGACATGTTCAGTCACGAAGTCAGAACCGATTTAACGTGGACAAACGAAATGAAAGAGCAGAACTCGTGAACCATGACGTCTTTCCTTGTTTGCAGCCTTTAACTAACAAACGCTTTCTCTCAGAATAAAAAGGACTTGTTAAATAACAAGGTCTGCTGGCCAAAAGTTGCATGCCCTCACTTATTCTGATTTATGACCTAACGATCTTCGAAACTTTCAATAATTCCCGACTAACCTTGGGATAACCTTGCTAATTATATCATTCGAATGTAAAACAACATAAGAGTTTCAAACATCGTTAGAATCGGTCGAATAGTTATGATGTTATTGCCAAAACAAAATAATTCTCATGCTAGCTTTGTGAGGAACTTGGCAATTATATCATTGGAAAAAGAATGTAAAACAACATAAGGGTTTCAAAGTTCGTTGGAATCAGTTCAATATTTACAATGCTATTACCAAAACAAACAAAAAGCAAAAGCGGGACCGACCGACCGACATGTGAGATACATATACATAGAATCACCCGCGACTAAAAATCTGAGAGCTTTTAGTGGCAATGGAATGGAGAGCTAGAAGCAAATCTATCGTCTGATGAGAGTTGAATCAAGAGCTCATTGACGGTGTGTATTGACTATAACATCCTCCCAGTTCGTACTTTAAACAAATAGTTATCCATTTCTTCCGAAAGGTTCAAGTTATTTCCATTTATTTCTTTGAAGCTCCTTGAAGGCAAATGCCGCCGCGCCGCCTTCCTGCTTCAATAGAGAAGGTTCAGTTGGACGTCCTTAATCACAAGAGCGTCGAACGAACCATATCGACCCAACATGGCAGCATTATGCACATATAATAAGTAAACTACACACCTCAAATAAGATTCACTTTATATGCAGAAAGCTTATTATGTCACTTTGATGGTAATCATTAGAATTATTGTATAGAAAGTGACAGAATATACATACTAGTTGTGTTGCATTTTTTTCTTCGACATAAAAATGATAAAGTGATGAATATGAATAACATTAGATAACACAGAAGTTAATTCAATTTATTTTGCCAAAATTAATGTGAATCCACTAGAATATTTCTTCGTTAGTCTGGAATAGATTTACATTCCTTTGATTTCCAGAGATACTTTAATTATGCGTAATTTATCATTTCATATTCAAGTGTTAATCAGCATTCGTAAATCCATTGTTGTTTTCTTCGTCTTAGATGCGATATCGTCCTTCCTTTCTTATTTGGAGCATCAAAGAAGTGGAGAGATTAGAGAAGTTCGACTCTTTTGTTTTCCAATAGTCAAATACACTGACGTTCCAAGAGTCATGGGATAGCATCAGGAGGAGAGGATCCATCGGAGTACCCTTTTTAATACTCAGTTACCAGACACAGCACGAAACGTGCGATCTTGTCGTTTACAATTGAATACTAGATGTGGTGAGACCGGATTAGCCCCTGTTCCGGTCGTTTATGTCTGAAAGAAAATGCAAATAAAAAATAGGTAACAAGAAATAAAATCAGGATGAAGAGATAGAATCGATTTTTAGAGAGCACTGGGAAAGGATTATAAAAAAGGTGAAGAAAATTTACATGATTTGAATATAGCGTTTGGAAATCGCAAAATAGAGGCACTAAATGAAATCAATGAACGGACGCACCCGGAAGACGACCACTAACCTGTTTGCGGGAGTCTCTTTTGCTGATAATATTTCATATATTTCGAGAAGGAACAAAACTCTTCCAAGGACGATTCCAAGATGGTTGTTGCACGGGTTCAGCTTAAAGGATCTAGTCGTCAACAGCTTCGAATTTAAGTACACTCAAAGTGCAATGGTTCATTACCCACCATTGATTAGCTTTTGATCTCTATAACTTACGAAAATTTCAATGGAATTTCGTATTTTTTTAAATGTCAGAGAAAAAGTCAGGAATGGAAAGAAAAGGAGGTAATTTTAACACATATGACCCCCTCCCCCCTCCCCCTGTGAAATAATATTACTCTCGGTAAAGGCCGTTTTTTCAATAGTAGATTTAAAACGAAGTGTAAAATCTAACAAGGACGTATCCCACAGAAGGTTTGTAAGGAGAGATCTGAATAAAAGTGGTATTAAATTGTGTTGGGGCCTATAGGGCACGTAAGCTTACAATTATCACCTGACTCCACGCTTTGCAAGAGAGTAAAAGAAGAGTATTAGGATAAAAAAGCGATAAAAAGATAAAAGAAATGTTAAAAAAACACAATCCCAACCGTAGCCGAGAGGACGGAGTCAGTCCCCACCGGACGTTTAGACGTTTAGAGAGAGATCAAAGTTTAGAGGATTTCCGCTTTTATTTAGCCAAAACAAATCTTGCCAAAGACGAAACTTGCCCCAAGCAAAGTTTGGCTTTAAAAGATAGAAGTTATACATCAAAGAACAGGAAACAAGAGGGTGGGGGGGCTATAGGAGCTTAGAAAATCTATTTGCTCCCAATTTTCATTTATTCTTATTTATACTAGTAAATAGCAAAAGTACTACGATCTCCAGTAATCGTCTATTTAAAAAGAGAAAAATGGAAAGGTCAATTTTCTGAAGATATAATCCTAATACCCCATTTTGAAATTATTAGGTTGAGGAATAAGTTCTTCCGTTTTTTATGTTGTGTTGATTTAAGTTTTGTTGACGTGGTTTGTGCACATAATAAGAAACAATAATAAATAATGAGAGCAAAATTTGCGAAGGTTACTCTACGTCTCTTAATAGCGTAGACTATTAGGCTTTTGCTTAGGCTACCTCTTGAAGTTGAGTAATAAGTCATTGCGGTTTATTTAAAAGTTGTGTTAATTTAATTTTTGTTCTGTACCCTCAAAATGGAATATCAAGTTGAAAGAAAGGCGCATTTTCGACACTTGTTGTAATTCATTTTCAATCAAGACGGGAACAATGCAAACGCAGCTAAAGCTCGTCGCGATACTTGTGCTGTGTACGGAGAAAATGCTTTATCAGAAAGGACAGCTCAATGGTGGTTTACACGTTTCAAAAGCGGTCATTTCAATCTTAATGACGAAGAACGTTCTGGTCGCCCCATTAAGTTGGATGAAGATCGATTGAACGACCTTCTTTATGTAAATCCTCGTCATTCGACTAGAGAATTGGCTGTACAATTGGCGTGTAATCAGAAAACTGTAGTGAATCACCTTCATTCGATGGGTAAAGTTCAAAAACTCGGTGCATGGGTTCCAGACTCTTTGAGCGAAAGCAACAAACTTCAACGCTCCACGGTTGCCGCAGGTTTGCTTGCTCGTCACAAGGCTACTCGTGGATATAAGGAAAGATTTCTTCATATCATCATCTCTGGCGTCGAAAAGTGGTGTATTTATGTCAACATGAACCATCGAAAACAATGGCTTAGCCCCAATAAAAAACCACTTCCGCGATTAAAGCAAGGACTTCATCCACGAAAGACGATGCTGTGTGTGTGGTGGGATTGTGAAGGCATCATTCTTTATGAGCTCCTTGCGAACAACGAGATTGTCAATCCAGAACTCTAAGTTCAACAAATGTATCGACTCGCCGAAGCTATTCGTGAAAAGCGACCTCATCGGCGTTATGGAGTCCTTCTGCAACACGACAGTGCTCGTCCTCACATTGCGAATATAACAGAAGACGCCATCCAAACGCTTAATTGGGAAATCCTGCCACATCCTCCATATTCGCTAGACTTGGTTCCATCGGATTTCCATCTGTTCCAATCGCTCTCCAACAATTTGCGCGGCGTTTCGTTCAATACTGATGGGGAATTAAGCACCTGGTTAGACGAATTCTTCGAGTCAAAATACAGAGATTTTTATTGAAGAGGCATCTAAAAACTAGTTGAACGTTGGGAAGAAGTCGTAAATATCAACGGAGAATACATTATTGATTAAATTGCATATTGTTATCAATTAAAAATGAATTTTTTCTAACATTGTTAATGGTAATGAATAAATTTGATAAAACCGCAAGAACTTATTCCTCAACCCAATAGATCTTTTAATGTCGAAATGTTACCTGACTCTGTTATAGCACTAATCCATATTGAGGCCTAGGGTTATGTTTTCTCGATATATTTTCAATTATTATTGTTAAATAGTCTGGTTCTTTGCATGTCATTTCATCTATAATGGTAGAAATCTCTCGTTAGTGTTCACTTTTCTAATGTGGTGGATCAAATGAATTCTTGGAACTTCCGATACTTTTTTTCATATAGGAGTGGAAATGTCCGCGGTAATCATGCAAGAGGTCGCTGCTTCTGATCACAGTCAAGGTTTATATGACATCTTAATCAAGGCACGCGATTAAGCCCTTTTGGACTTCTTATCTTTTTCCGTCTATGTCAGATTTTACTATTTATTTTCGCGATTTTTTATACTTACATGCATGGTATCGATGAATTTAGGTAAAATTGTTCAAAATATATATATGAAATGATAATCTTTTAATGTCCAAATGTTAAAATTGATTTAGTGTTTAATATCGTAATGCTACATTGAAAATTGATGATTAATGGATTGATAACAAGCTGATTGGTTGGTGACGATTGATTATTAATTAGTAATTAATTCAATCTATTACAAAGACGTTAATGGTCATGAAGCTCTTTGATCATTAGACAATAATCAAATGTAAGTAAATATTCAACACCGTTTGGGAACAGTGAAATTTTCGATTGAGTAGCAAAACCTGGCGATTCGGAATTAAGCTAAGGCCTCATCTGTCTATATTTTGCTAAATCCTTTGATGATTTGAGTTTTAATATCCTTTGTTTAAATTACAATCCAAACAAATGCACATAAATATGATTAATTGGCCTAAAATCTAGGTCCAGATCGTAAACAGAGCGAGATATTTAGCTGATCAAAATCCGAATAGTTACCAGTAACAAGTAGAGTTCCTCAAAGCTCATTTTTGGGACCACTCCTCATTTTAATTTTCGGAAAAAGAAAAGGCTTGGAATGGAATGAGAAGTAAATTTATTTGCTAATATTATTAAATTCGTCATATAATAAAAGATAAAGATGACGGGATTATCTTACAAAATTGCTTAGATCAATTATTCAAATAATTATATTTTATAGTTAAAATAACAAATAAAGGGTTAGTTTTCTATTTCTTATATGGCAGTATAATATAAGCTAACAAGATTACTATCATTCATTAGGTAGTCCATCTCAACAAAAAGAGCAGATACTTTGTTCAAACTATACACTTCGATAGTTAAACCAAGATTAGATTATGCCGCTCACGTGCTTGAGAGAAAAAGAATTCTAGAGAAGAACGAGAAGGAGAGAGAGAGCGAGTTGGTTGTGAGTTTCTTTGTGCAAGAGCTGTTAGTACACTTGTGTCGATCTCCACGACTCCACTACGAAGCGGACTTGATTCTAAATGGGTCTCTCCTGGATATGGAAGCTTCCCTTTGTTTTCTACCGACGTCTTACCTGCGAGACCGGTGGATATTGGGAAGATGACAATAACTCCGAGACGTGCATTGTGCGATTGTAAGTCCGACTGCAGCCCGTCTATCACTCGCCAATGTGTCTCAGTGTAACTTTGGCTGATCTCGACAGTACCAGTGCCACAGAGAGACGCCAAGCCAACCCTAAGTATTTTGGTTTTAGGTGTAGTCAGCTCCTTTGAGAGCTTGATTTAGCTCTCTGTCTGGTGTCATCTCGGAATTTACCCTTCGTTATTTTTCGTTTTATTTTATGTAAAAAAAATAAAATCCTAGTTTGTAAAATACGGCTCTGAACTCTCATTAATATTTTTAAATCAGATTTTAGCTTTGCAATCCTGCTCACCATGTGCCATCATCCTATTACAGCCCCACTTCCTGCTATTACTGGTTACCAGTGCCATATGTAGTATCCTACTTACAATCTCTGGACCCATTTAACTGCCGCATACTCTCATTTCATCATCACTCACTCCCTCAGCCACAAAGATTTATTCCCATTACGGTATCAAACGAGATAATCGAAAGACCACAAGAAACCATTTGAAAACGGTTAAAAATAGGTAGTCTCACCCCTCCTTCGCCCTCAAGTTGGAGACTACTCTGGTTGCCGGTGCTAGTCTGCTTTTCCCGCCTTTCGGAGTTTTTTCAAAGTGAATTTTAGTGAAGGTGGATTTGTTCGACTCGCTTAGAGTAGTGAAAATAGAAATTGGTAAAATTGAAAAAGCGCGATTTCGTTCCAAAAGTGGACTAATAGCTTTTCGATTTAAGAAAGTGAAGGGTGGAATCTTCGCACCTTTGTTAGTTACAAGGACCGGACCCCCACCAGGTTATCCGCAAGCACTAAGGAAAGTTGAAGGTAAAGTGGAATACAAATACTTGGACTTTGGCACCTCATTCTCTCCTTCCTCTCATCCACCCCCTTTTTTCTATTTTTTTCACGATATATATATATATATATATATATATATATATATATATATATATATATATTTATATATATATATATATATATATATATATATATATATATATATATATATATATATATATTTATATATATATATATATATATACTGTATATATATATTTATGTATATAATATCTCTCAAATAAGCGCGAGAGAATGATAAAGATGAATACAATAAACCACATTAAAAGATAAAACGGAATAAATTTTTCTTATAGTAATATTTATTACCTTTTTTCGGAAAAATCCGTGCAAGGGAAGCGATTCGAACCATGGACACTGAGGCAGCGAGCACCGTTTTGATCACAGTTAAAAGTACGCCGTTAGTACACTATGCGTGGTATAGTTATGAGAATTAGCGTAGACCCTCAGTGCCAAAATGAATGCCAGAAAGTTCCCACGCCCCCAAGCGCAGCCAATACACGCGATCCGCGTCTTAATCCACCAGCAGACACGCAAACAACAAAACAGTCGCCAGCTTCACCCAGGAAAAACACCATCACTACAAATGACACGCAAACACACACAAACGACAAGGAATCAGTGCGATCTAAGGAAGCCAGGTCTCGACGATCAAAGAAATCCTCCAAAATCCGCCGCTGAAGGTCAACCTCCTCCTCTTCGCGAGACAAAAGGCATCAGCTCAAACACCACGCGAGGGGATTCAACTTCAAAATATTTACCCCCGAATCAGCTCCTTTTCAAAAGGAGCTCGATTCCCACGAAGCAGCTGAAGGTCTTAGGACCGCAAGGTACAAGTGGGAATGTTCAGATGAGGATCCCGAGCGGCAGATTGAAGATGCCCTCGCTCAAAACATGGTTAAACTGACCCGGGACTGCTTCCACACGATCATGGACACAGAATATAGGAAAAAGATAAACGGCAGGGAGCACACCCTGTCCAGTAGACCACACGGGGCTGAAGTAGAACCTGAATAAACGCCTACTTTAATCCAACACACTAAAGAACCAACACTCCACAAAATGGCAGAATTACGATTATATATATGAAAGTCAATGTGTGCGCGGAAAAGGTTCCATCTATGGTAATATTATGCAACAGAGTGACCCTGACATAATACTTATCTCTGAACACTGACTGACCGCGCAAAAAACATTTAAAATTTTTTCGATACGATGTTATTAGCAAAAATCACAAGCAGGAACGATATAATGGCTAAGTAATAGCCTTCAAAAAAGGATTAAAATACAGGACCATGTTGAAATACTTAGAAGAATCCTACCTTGCAATTCAAGTGGGTACTGCCCTAGGCAGACTGGTCGTGGTCACGGAGTACCAACCCACAAGACGCGGCAATTTGCCTATGAACAACCTGTTGCAGGCATTTAGCCACCGGAAAAATGTTATCTCCGCCGGAAATTTGAACGCAAGATGCGCTGGGGCAGGATATACTTCCTACAATAATGCAGGTAGAAACATCAAACTACTACTTGAAAGACAATAAATGACAAGGATCGGACCAGAATTCCCGAAGTATATACCTGGGAGAGCAGCCACGAAACTCAATAGAGTCCTATCTAGAATCAGGTTTCCTTACAATTACTACATTGAACCAGGCCCCATCATGCCGAGCGACCACCAGATTATCAAAATTAGAGTAGGAGTAAATCTCATTCAAATTGAAATCACAGAACACAAAAGCTACAAGCAAGTGAACTGGTAAAATTATAGAAATTACCTCTTAATTTATATCCACAACCCCTTATTTGATGCTAATTTAGAAGAAAAAGTTGAGGAGCTGGATAAAATTACTGATTTCCTAATCAAAGACGATCAAAATAGTATTACCCGTATCAATTATAAAACCGTTCCAGCATCCCCCTGGACCATTCCAATGAGAGCCCTGGCCCCAAAATATAGGGACCTGTCCAATTTAGTATCGCTGATAGGCTCCAACCACAATGCCTAGAGAAGACAAAGACAAATTAAGGACGAACTCTAGACACTAATTAGGGACCAGCAAATGCTACTATGGGACAAACTGATAGACAGACTCGACATAGAAAAAGACTGACACATGTTCTGGCAGACGGTTAAACGTCTTAAAGGAAAACCTTTACGAAAAAATGACAATTACTCACAACGGCCCCCAAATTACTGAGACTGAAGAGATTGAAGAAAAGTTTAGAATTTTCTGGTCTTCAATCTTCAAAATTACTCCGGAAAAAAATAACCATTGCAACCTCGAATTCAAACTGACGTAATCTACCAGTTAAACAAAAAATACCACAAACCTCTCCTCACCACTGTCTGTGGCAACAAAGATTGATAGAAGGCTATAGCAGTAAAATAACTGCCATGGAACTCTCCGTTACTCTAAAGTCTTTTGTTCAAAGAGCCGTGGGTATTACGGGACTGACCCGCGAGAATTACATCCAAGCCCCGCCTAACGTTCGGAGTGGTCTTCTCAACATAATAAAAGCTGCTCTGAACACGAGTTATTTCCCCGACCATTGGAAAGTGGTCAAGAGGATTTTCATCCCAAACAAGGGAGGCCCCCAGGCTAACCTGCCAGCTTTTGACCGATATCTCTCTAACAATTTGCTGGCAGAGTCTTCGAGAAGATATTAGCTAACAGAGTCAACTCTTTTGTCGATGAAGCCAACTTGCATAACCACCAAGACGCGGCGATGTGCCCATGCACCACCTCTTGCAGGCATTTGTCCACCGGAAAAATCGAATTTTCGCCGGAGATTTAAACGCAAGATGCGCTGCGGCAGGATATACCTCCTACAACAATGCAAGTAGAAACATCGAACGAATACTCAACAGACAATACACGACAAGGATCGGACCAGAATTCCCGAAATACATATCATGGAGAGCAGCCATGAAACCCGATATAGTCCTATCTACTGTCAGGTTTGCTTACAATTACCACATTAAACCAGGCGCTATCATGCCGAGCGACCACCAGATTATCAAAATTAGAGTAAGAGTAAGTCCTATTCAAATAGAAATAATAAAACGCAAAAGCTACAAGCAAGCGAACTGCGAAAATGATAGAAATTACCTCTTAATTTATATCCCTCGCCCCTTAATTGATGCTAATTTAGAAGAAATAGATAAGGAACCAGATAAAATTACTAATTTCCTAATCAAAGACGATCAAAATAGTATTACACGTATCAATAATTAAACCATTCCAGCTCCTCCCTGGACCATTCCAATGAGAGCCCTGGCCCAAGAATATAGGGACCTGTCCAATTTAGTATCGCTGATATGCTCCAACCACAATGCTTAGAGAAGACAAAGACAAATTAAGGACGAACTCTAGACACTAATTAGGGACCAGCAAATGCTACTATGGGACAGACTGATAGACAGACTCGACATAGAAAAAGACTGACACATGTTCTGGCAGACGGTTAAACGTCTTAAAGGAAAACCTCCACTAAAAAATGACAATTACTCACAACGGCCCCCAAATTACTGAGATGGAAGAAATGGGAGAAAAGTTTAGAATTTTCTGGTCTTTAATCTTTAAAATTACTCATGAAGAAAATGACAATTTCGACCTCGAATTCCAAACTGACGTAATCCACCAGTTAAACAAAAAATACCCAAAATCTTTCCTCACCACTGTGTGCGCAACAAAGATTGATGAAAGGCTATGTCAGTAAAATAACTGCTCTGGAACTCTCCGTTACTCTGAAATCCTTTCGTCAAAGAGCCGCGGGTATTACGGGGCTGGCCCGCGAGAATTTCATCCAGGCCCCGCCTAAGGTTTGGAGTCGCCTTCTCAATATCATGAAAGCCGTATGCACACCGGCTAATTCCCCGACCATTGGAAAGTGGCCACGATGATTTTCATCCCAAACCGGGGATGCTCCTGGGCTGCCCTTCTAGCTTTCGACCGATATATCTCTTATAATTTGCTGGCAAAGTCTTAGAAAAGATATTGGCTAACAGAGTCAACTCTTTTCTCGATGAAGCCAACTTGCATAACGAGCAGCAACACACCTTTAGAAGAAAAAAGGGACTGACACGGCACTAGTTGTCGTTACTGAATAGCTTGCGAAAATCAAGGCGGAAAAAAGGCATGCCGACCTGGTGTTCCGTGATGTCAAAAAAGCTTTTTTACAAGATTTCAAAGAGTAGACTACAATTTAAGATCCTTCAAGTAGGCCTCAACCCCATTCTTGAATGGATTCTGTGCGACTACATAATTGAGAGGAGAGCATACATACAAATCAGAGAACATACAGGCCACGAATTCGAACTTGAAACAGGGCTTCCTTAAGGGCGATGTCTCAGTCCCCTTCTATACAACATTTATACACGTGAGCTACCACAAACTCTCTCCAAGGGTACGATATACGTACAGTTCGCTGAGGATATATCGCAAATTTGTACCGCCGATAATGTTCACAGGGAATTTATTGCGAGAAACACGGCTAGGGAGATATCTAACATCAACTCTTTCGAGAGGAGATGGAAGATATCAACTAATGCCCTAAAATTCAAAATAATTTCCATTTTCACAAGACCTTCAAAGATATACGTGTAGGCGGGGAGCAAATCCCCTACTGCATGGAAGGGATGGATCTGGGGCTCAAAATAACCACCAGGGGCTACACGAGTCATATCCAGCGAACAGTCGCGAATGGCTACAGAGATTTGAAGGAATCTTTTAGGTTCCGTGACCTAAATCCGTCAAGTAAACTCAAGATATTCAATGCGTGCATTCACTCGAGGCTCCTGTACTCCCCGGTGCCGCTGAACGCGAGCGCCGAAACTCACATTGCGAAACTACAAACGATCCAGAACAAAGCGGTGCTTATCATCACAAATAGACGAGGAAGAGAATACAAACGACAGAGGGAGCTCCACGACTTGGTTGGATGATCTACGATCAACGTGCCGCTCTATGAGATGGTTAAGAGGATCTGACAATCCATTGGCACCCTCCTATCCCAGGAGTGCTCTCCTACACACCTAGACATTAAGAAATAAGACCATTTAAAAGTATCAAGGTACAGACTGAAGGCGACATGACTCCAAAATACACATGACAAAATCGACAAATCACAAAAAACGACTAGTGTAATGCTCATGTTTCTTTAGTATGAATTCATAAATTCATATACCATCACTAAGATTACCCTTTTTTTCCATCTTTGAGAAAAATATCAAAATCGAAAATTCCAACTATAAAAACCTTTTCAAAAACCCATAGCGGGAACAAAAACCCCAATAATATCATATATAAAAAATAATTAAATTAACATGGTTAATTTAATCATAATAAACTATAGATTTTATGGTTTATAAACAAAAAAAACACAAAATACATCCAAACTGAAAGACTTAAACAAACAGAGCTACCCTTTCACCAGGAACCTATTTATTATGTCTTTCACACCACTTATATTCTTTAAACTCCTCCTATTTCACCACTGTACTCTCTCACTATCTCCCTCATTCTCTCCCTAAATTTCACCACTTTTTCTTTCCAAGTCCAAGTCCAAGTCAAAGTCCCCAAGTCGGACATCTGTCCTGTGGGTTTAAAGGACCAGGGTGGATAATTTGTCCAACATTTTGGTTTTTGTGGATCCTGTGTATTTAGTTGATCAACGGAAATAATTTGTCCATCATTTGGGTTCCGGCAGAAACTAACAAGGCTCGTAACAAAAGAGTTGGAGTTAGCGAAGTTAAATTTTTAAAAATTGTATCCAAGTAGATAAAAGAGGAAAAATTACCCTGGGAACATTTTCTCTCTTTTCCCTAAGTGAGCTTGATCTACCTGGAATACCAGGTGAATTTATCTCCGCTTTAGACAGAAATACTGATTCATCTTGTAAAAACCTATTTAATTAAAAATTCTGTATATTAAAACTCCAAAAATATATTTAGTGAAAGAGTCAACATAATAAAAGAACACATTAATTTGGGTTTTCCTAAATGTCAACCAAAACCCCAATTTTCGAAGTGTTAACAAGAGAGGATAAACTTGGCAAACTGTCGAAGTTGTTGTGTTTCCCAAAGAGCGAGGCTGAAATCTTGTCTCATCCATCACATTACGCGACGGGATATGCAAATGGAAGATTACACTCGCTTACGCCATCATTTCTAGAAGACGGCACAACCTTTTTAGCTATCAGTTCAAGATTCTCCGTAATTGAATCATGACAAACCAGATTGCAAAAGGCAAATAAAAGTAACTTTTAAACCATCCTTGCTGGTTATGATGCTATAAAATTACATATGTGAAAAGTTTAAAGAGGAAAAACAAGGAATATAGTTTAAAGGGGATAAATTTTAAGATCCTGCAACCTAGAAGAGAACAAAGTAAATATTGCGTAATAATCTATCAATACTTGTCAGAATATCTTAGTTCTACTTGTTATTCTTTTCAATAAAAGAATAATAAAAAAATAATAATTAGAGTCAAAACAGTCTTATATCACCAGCTCAAAAAATTCTGAAAAAACTTATAATAAAGGAAAACCTCGTGTGCAATGAGACCACTTACACTAAGTGGTTTAGTACAGTTTATTTTGATTGATGATCATTAGGATTGAAAGAACTTACCTTTTTCTAAAGATAGATATTACTAGAGAATATTAAATCGATAAATAAATAAAGGGTGAAGTAAAAATGGTAATTGAGCTTAAATCATGAAAGCCTGCTGTGAACAGTGCATTGGACAGTGTAAGAATTCCTGAATTCGTGAAGACGCATGATGGAAAAATAAATTCTCGAAGGCGAGAAGTGTTCGGCCACCGTTTATTGGATTAATAGCTTTAAATCTCAAGCATTAGTTGGATGAAGGCAGAGATGATGAAGCGAATGCAAGGAATAAAACGTGTGGAAGTTTGTGAGTTGCGAGCGTTGCTTAGATTCCAACTGCTAGATTCGAAGGCTGTTCGAGTTTGACTGAGATATTGGTTGTTTCGGGTTGTGAGTAAAGCCGGATCGGATGGCCAATCTTCCTGACCATTCTTGGTCTTTAATATCACTGTCAGATTGTTAAACAAAGGGGACTATTCTTCCGAATGTGGAGAAGTTATTTGAGCGATGGAAGCTAAATACTACGGTGGTTCATCTCTCGAATTCTGAAGCGGGCATATGAATCGGACACGGTGCGCAATCTCTACAATCGAGCAAGTTAATTTAACCAGATCTCACCTGAAAACAGACCAAGTTCCCAGTAGAGCCCCTACAAGCCTTATAATGTATGGAATAGAGGCAGACATCCTCTTTGGAATTTAAGCCATCCGTGCATAGGTGCCAGATCCAGCATAATAACGGGTGGTGTATTCCAAAATTTGAAACGCAATAATTACGGCGGTGTGGAAGGATTGAAAGAAGAAGCGTAGAGACAAATGTTCAAACGTGGTTGCCCCCAGGATGGCATCTTGGGTAAATCCAGAGATGCCACTGGCCAGTGAGCTAAATCGAGCTCTCGAAGGAGCTGACAATCCCTAAAGCAGAAATGCTTAAGGTTGGCTTGGTGTTTTTTGGTGGCACCGGCACCGTTGTGATCAACTAAAAATTATAATGAGAGACATTGGAGAGTGATAGACGGGCTACAGTCGGACTTACAATCACATACTGCACGTCTCAGAGTGATTGTCATCTGCCCAGCATCTACAGGTCTCGCATGTGAGACGTCGGTGCAAAACAAGGAGAAGCTTCCGTATCCAGGAGAGACCCATTTAGAAACAAGTCAGCTTCGTAGTGGAGTCGTGGATAGCGACACAAGTGAACTAACAGCTCTTGCACAAAGAAACTCGTAACCCTCACACCCTCTCTCTCCCTCTCGTTTTTCTCTGTAATTCTTTTTTCTTTCTTGCACGCGCTCTTTCTCTCACGCACACAAATGGATGAACAGCGAGAATATGACACCTCTTGGATTCTCTTTGTAACTTATAATCAGCGTTCAATACCAATTTCCTTATATTCCTAATGATTTAGAGAATTATAAGGGCAACTAAGTCTTCCGGCCACTGAGAAGAGAACGCATTTTTGACCAACCAAATACAATAACGCTTACGGAGACGATTCACACGGAGCCATCTTAAGGTATACAAATAAACAAAACTCTACTCTCCTCTATACAGTTCATAGGAAAATTGATGTTTTATTAAACGCGAACATATTTTAAATTAATCGCCAGTGCTTTGCCTCTATTCGAAAGGGAAGCTCAAACATCTGATCCAGGTTTAGAAAAATCAGCTCAAAATAAGGGCTCACTGAAAGTTTAAAATTATACTTCCCTCATCGGTTACTTTTTTTCAGACATCGTAATTGCCGCAATGTTTACCGCTAGTTTTCTCTATTTCCGATCAGCTATACTAGAGATAACCAGAGTTAACCTTCATTAAGAGCCAAGTATAACTTTCTTGGGCGTCTCATTTTGAAAACTTATTCCTTCCTTTTAATTAATTAATTCATGAGGCTCAAAATACGTCTGTTAAGGTAAATAGACAGAAAGTTGCTCAAAAAAGATTCGAAGTTCGTTCGAGAACTATCGGATTTAGATTTTCCAAACTCGAGCCAAACTAAATTAATCAGAGAGAAAGAGAAATGTATAAATGGAAAAAGAGAGCGTGAAACTGAAGGCAAAGGGACAATGTACTCTTTCTCCCGGTCTCAACTTCACATCCTAGCCACTATGATAATCAGGATTCTTCGTCTGATCCTAATTATGCAATATAATCGAGGATCTGCTAAGGAAGGGGAAACTGGTTCGTTGGTGTTTCAGTTTATATCAAACGGGAAAAATACACTCGTTTGAGAAGGAGGGAAGACAAGTCGTTCCAAGGTTCGTAAATGGAAGGGAAGAATCTAGCGAAAGTAATATTCCAGATCTCTACTCGAGGCAAGAACTCCTAAGGCAAAAAGAGGTGCAACTCAATCGCTTTGTTCTAGAAACCTGCACTTGTCTTTGATGATTCATGGTCTTATTTTAGTTAATTTCCGAGTTTATAAGAAGTGAGTCTTCTGAAAGCTTTACCAAGATCAGATTGAAAATAGCTATGGGAGAAATAATGATTGCCAGAGATTTATTATAATTAAGATCGATCGGGTACACCATTCAATTTTAATTACAATCTTTTATCGATTACAGACAGTAGTTTTTAACTGCATATTCATCGTCAACGAGAGCTGTAATCTTTGTTCTTGTCGAAATTTCGGTAGAACAATGTAAATATGCCTCTGTTCCTATACCGAATATATTCGTCGCTCTTCTAGCGTCCGTTAATTGCTAGTTAAATGGAATAAAATTTTGCCTGGTGTAAATCGATGCAAATTCTTGCCTTTTTGCATTTATCCGTGAAAATACTCTTAGCACATTACTCTGAAATAACTTCTATGGAAAACTCTCGCAGGCTATCACAGCTTTTCATCTCTTTCATTGTAAAGTTTTATGATAAAAGATCTGATAACGAAACAAAGCGATTGATCAAATATTTAAGCGAAAATTATCTCAAGCAAATGGATAATGTTCTAACGCGTGAGCAAAAACCTTTTTGATTTGGTTATAACAAATGAAGAGAAGTTTCTTTAATTTGTTTATGTCGACGAAACATTTAAGCAAAAGTGCCCACAAGGCAATTCGATTTAACTTAAAAACTGCTATTAAGAGTAAACACCGAAGAAGTAATATTCCTCATATCAAAACGGCAAATCTCGATGCTTTTCGTATTAAAATGAAGCGGATCGACTGGAAGAACACTACCGTTGCATCTAAGAGAGACATTTGAAATTATTTATTCGGTCCAACCAGGAGAAGCACCCTCCTACTCAAAATCGATGGTTGCAATGGATCAATAATACCATAAAATTTGCGAGAAAAGAAAAAACCGCCATTATCTCTTGCTAAAAGAAAATAACAACAGTTAAACTCACCAAAATTATTTTCATTATCAACGTCGAGTAAAAAGCGAAGTCAAATAAGCAATAAAACTACGAAATTGATCTTTCTAAATGCATAAATAAAATCCTAAACAGTTTTATGCGTATGTAAATAATAAGAAACAAATTCTAGATTTTATAGAACCAATTAAATATCACGAAGAAAAATAAGTTAGCCTCACAATTGGAATTGTACAAATCGTAAATCGATAATTTTCTGGTGCGTTTACTCTGGCAGACATTTTTTTTTCTACGGATGTAATTGATTTTAATGAAGAAAACGCATTTGCCAATCTCAAGTGCTCACAGATCGAAATCCCAAATTATAGAAATAAATTAAAAAGTACGAAATCTCCAGGTTCAGATGAATTAATCTAGGCATATGAAGGGGCTAATAAAGGAGATCATAGCACCAGACTGAAAGAAAGACGGAAGAAAGTGATCCCACTTATTATTTTTTCTATTTGCTTAACTTTGGTTGACGGTAAAAAATCGAAGTCAATTGCCAGATCTAATCGTGGATAACTTAGATAAACAGAATTAGATTAAATTTATCTAATACTGATTCGCCTTTATTTAACCAATTTGTTCTTGGTTTTCGGGATATGACGAAAAAAGTGGTCCTCATAAAGCCGTACACTTTATTTACCTTGATTCTAAAGAGGCTTAGATTCGGTTGTTCGTAAGGGACTTTTGAAAAAGCTTGAAGAGCGCGAGTTAAGAGATAGCTTATTGCGATGGGTCGAGAACTGACTTACAGACGTAAACAAAGAGTGGTGATAGAGGAGCGTCTGATTGGACTAGATTCAGAAACAAGGGTAACATAGGGGTCAGTCTTGTGGCCTATAATATTCGTTATTGATAAGATCTCTATGTTTTCAGACGAAAATAAATTAGGTCCTATAGCGGAGATATTTACTTGCTCGGTTTTATGGCGGGGAAATGTTAATCTCATATAAGTGCAAAGTAGTGCGCATTTTAATTATACGATAGGCTGTCATCGATAAGAAAAAGTGTCTAAAGAAGGAAATCTCGTTGTATTAATTTTGAGAGGGTTCGAAACACTGCGTCGTAATAGAAGTGTTTAATTTCGAGAAGTTTGAATATAAGAGCAAAAAATAGTAGTTCCATTGTTAAATCGATCATGCATCCACGTCTGGAATATACAGCTCAGTTCTCTTTTGTTATATGCAAAAGGAGACTTAAAGAATTGAAATTGCCTTCGCTTGACAATAGGTGCCGGCGCGGCCAATTGTTAAAAGTAGTCTTCAAAATTTTGAATGGTTGCTATATTATATAAGTCACTATTTTGTACATGCTAAAAACATGAAATGAACAAATAGTCATAATTTGAATGTAAAGTTTTATCTGACGAAAATAGTGGAGAACTTTTTCACTTATAAACTCGTGTCAACTTCCAGTCTCTTCCCGAGAATATAGTCCAAAATACATCAATTAACATGTTTAAATATATATTGGACGAACACCTATTTAATTATAGAAGTACTGAGAATAGGTCGAGTTTTTGTTTGCTTTTAATTTACAGCTAATTAAAACATCCTGCTTACCTTATCTTTCCTACTTTCTCTTCGACTAATAACGCAGTGGACCTAAGGGTCTTTGCTCCTCTTGATTCTATAGTTAAATATTCCGGATGTTTTTGGGTACCTTGCGGTACCCTGGTCGCTGCAGTCCTTATATTATTAAAACTTTAAGCTTTTTTCATTATCATAATTCGTTAAGACCAATAATTAACGCTAAGGAGATAAAATTCCTTTTTCGCTCGTCTTCTTTCATTAACCCCCAAATTAAGGCGATAATGTTTTTGGCGAAATAATTTGAGGAAATCCATTTCAAATAGAATTCGTCGAATGAGTTTAAAAAAGGACATTTGAGGCGCAAAATGAAATGACTCACTGCACTCGAACTCATTACCGTTCTCTGTTATTCCTTCTCTTGTCTCGAAGATCGACGCTTATTTATGTCAGTGCCCGAGGAGTGGAAGTCTCAGCGGGGATATTGACGAGGCAAAAATACAAGGCTATATAATAGAAGAATCACAATAAACAAAAGGATGCAAAAGAAGGTTTTAAATAATAAAAAAATATGGGGGGAAATGAAGGGTGATGACGTATTGAAAAATGCGCATGCAAATGAATATAAATAAGGTTTATACTTTGATGATAGTGAGGCTGAAAAAGGGAAGTGGATTTACGATATATGTTCTCTTGTGTCCCATCACCACTTAAGGCTTGTCTTGAAGATTATTACGTTTCCCAATTGCATTCCTTTAATAGGAGAAAAAAAAGGCAGTCTTACTTTTTAGAGAAAATATAAAGGGGAATTAAAGTGAGAAAGAGTGAATAAATTTTAACTTTCCTTAAGTGTCCCCGATGATTTCAGGAAAACATAAAAGGGAATCTGCCAAGGCGAACTACAACTGAGGTCCCGAAGCAAGAATAATCGAGGTTCTAATCAAGCATAAGGCTCATTGCTTATTAAGAGCGGCAATTTAGGAGGAAATGACTCCGTTTTCTTTGCCATTTGATTTCCTTAAAGAACATATTTGATCAAATAACTACAATCTAAGAACACCATGTTTCATTTTTGTTGGTTGGATAAGTTCTCGAAGGTGGCCAATCCCATTTGAGCCTTGCGAGGTGGCGAACAGAATTGGGTCCACGGAACAAATAATTAAGCTGGGTAATTTCGCCGCAGGAGACAATTTTTGATTAGCGTTCAAGGCCATAATTCTGTTGTCACGTCTTATAATTAAGAATAAATATAATTAAAATAGAGGTAAAAGGAAGTGCTATTCCAAACCCTCCAAAGTGCTTGGAATTGAATTGGATCTTCTTTTGCCTGCGGCTTTCAAGTTCATACGAGTGAAGACCTGATAAGAGTGTTTTACCTATCGTTTGCCCTCTCAGAGACCATTTATTGGCTCTTTGCACCTTCTCTTCATCCGTGTAGTTAGTGCGTGTGATGTATATTTTAGCGCGCCCTCTACAATACCAGAAGAGGAAAAATTCCCGCTAAACTACTTTTGAAACTGAAAGAAACTACCCTGAGGGGTTTCTCGAATACTTTTGGGACCTCCTCATTGAATCTAAGATTTGTTCGCTCCGGGAACAACGAGGCGGACAGGGTCTCCCGGACCCTCAACCCGGGAAAGGAGACGGAAGCTTGGGTGACGTCCTAAGGGATCCTTTAGGCTCTGCCTATATAAGGGACCGTGCAGGTTACGAAACCACTCCTCCTCTGCTCCGAACTCTACCCTCCCAGACTCTACTCTCTCCAACACTCCTTCCACGACCATCACCCACTCTCCCTAAACTACCCTCCACAAAACACACTCTCACCTCTACCACGGCCTGCCCACTCAATAACACCACAGACAACCTCTTTACTGCCTCGAAACTACAGCCAACACGCGTAAAGGTACTCGCTCCCCAGACCTCCAGGGCAATAACCAAGGAGAGGGGAACAGTCCCGACTAAATCAGTCTCACGGGCACTCCGCCAACGTCAATAGGACGCCTCAACGTAACACAACTAAACGTATGCAGTTGGCACGGTATTCGCCATACTGTTGCCAAATGGGTCCTAAACACACAAAGACCTGGCATAATACTCTTGAACTCGACCAGTCTACACTTTCCCAACAACAGACTCCGCATTGCAGGCTACCACACACCCAAAACCACAAGCGCTGCACCTAGGATCAGCGATCCTAATAAAGCGCTCCATACACCACTTCCTCACCCAAACACACGATGAATCCTTTCTAACCCTGCTAGGTACAGGCATCTCTGGCCCAATCCTAGTGGCCAGGCACTACAGAGCACCATACTTACAATTCAACATAGAAGTCCCACTCCGGGCTCTATAAAACCAAAACCTTCCTATATTCTTTGCGGAGGACCTCAACGCTTTCCACCCAACACTCCTTTACAACACTACGCATGATGCAGGAAGTTACCTAGCCGGTACCCTGCTGCGTTCCTGCTGCGAGCACATCGGCCTGGCATTCCCCACATTCTTTGGTCCTCGCGGAAGAACCACGTCTCCGGACGTGATCTTCCGCAACGACCACCCTACACGATTCTACATTCACATCTAACCGGGTCCCCACGTACTCTCTGACCACATACCGATATGCCTTATCATATCCACATCTCCCATACTCACACGCACACCACCTCTCTTCAACTACAAAAACACGAACTGGGAAGAGTTCAAGAGACACATAATAGAAAACACGCCACAAAACCTCGACCTAAACCACACCAATCCAGACATGTTAGACGACCACTGGCGCCTAATCTTAAACAATAAAGCCACAGCACGCGACCTACACACACCACACAAAATCTACACATGCATACAACATTTCACATATTCAATATACACCGAGAGACTCATCACATAGTACAACAATCACTACACTAGAGGCCATCGACAACACAACATCAATTTCCTAAGTGCCCGCCGCATCGTACAGTGTGTTCAACTAGATACGAACCAACAATGGCAAGAGATCGTCTGCATTGCGGACGACACTCGTTGCACTAACCCCTCCATATTCTGGTGGCACGTAAAACGGATGCTAAGCACTGATCCCCCTAAACCCATCCCCCTCCAAGTAAAAATATCCAAACACTCACAGAGACCAACGTCATCCTCGACGCATCTAGGTCCCACTGGGACACAGTACACACACAACCAACCCAAACCACACGCGCGAGAGCACTTCCATGAAGTTCAGAAGTGGTGTCGGGCCCACGCTCATGAGCTAAGGCCCGCCTCCCTAATACGAATGGAGCTGCTCGAGTACGCATCTACACTGACCACTCACATCACCGTCGAGGAAACCAAATACTACATTAAAACAACACCAAAACTTGCACCCGGCCCCTCCGAGCTACCAGCCACACTGAGATACAACCTCTCCGCAAACATATACCCTACAATTACACACCTATTCATCGCCTCACTAGTCTCAGGCCCCTTACCCAAAATAATCAGTCTCTCACAACATACTCCTACACAAAACGAACAAAGACCCTAAACACCCAAACAATTACAGACCTATTACTCTTTTATAGCTCCTAGGCAAAATACTCGAACGTATGATCAACTGCTACCTACGGGACTACTTGAAAGAGAGGGATGGTTCTTCCCCGACCAATATGTTTTCAGGAGAAGCCAGTCCGCTCAGGTGGCTGTGACCATCGTTCACGACCGAATACAGAAAAAAACGCCAGGTACATCAAAAGACACTCTCCATCAGCAAGGACGTGGAGAAGGCCTTTGCTAAGGTGTGGCACGAGGGATTCCGTTGGAGACTCGCCAACGGATTACAGAGTTATCTTTCTTCACCAGAAGGCTCCTCTCGCACTGCCTCACTGAACGGAGATGCTACATAAAATGCAACAATACCCTCTCACAACCCTTCACACTACGCCCAAGGAAGCGTAATGGCACCCACACTTTATATCATGTACACAAACGACACCCCATGCCGACCTGATGAGATCGCGCTCCACGCACAAATAATACTAGATGGAAAGATAGAATACGAGGATAAGAGGCTGATTGCCACGAATCCTCAGAAGATACAGATAACGCTCTTCAACGCAAGAGATCATTTCATGCATAACCTACAAATCTTCTCACACACATCAGACATGAACCACCTACACCCATCAAGGCTCGACTACACACAACATACCAAAATCCTTGGGATAACTTTTGACAAGTCCCTTAGGTTTAATATACACCAGAACATAACACAAGCAAGAGCGGCACGTACAAACATAAAACTGCACAGGTTCTACCCTGCGGGCAAGAAACTACAGTTGCACCTATATAAAACACTCGTGCGTCCTCCTCTCGCGTACGCCCCACTGTCACTCGTAGGTGCGAGTGCCACGTGACAGCAAAAGGTTCAGCGCATTCAGAGTTGTGCTCTGAAGCGCGCTTGCCGCTCTCCCTTGTACGCAAGAATGTCCACACTACATGACAACAACAAATTAGCACCCTTGAATACATACGCTCACACTAGACTCACAAAACAACTCGGAAAATTCACCAGAGACGCCATATACATCGCACTAAACGCAAGACGTAATGTTACGATTGCTCTGCGATACCCCGCAGCCCATGACCACTCGTAATCCACACTGTTCTATGCATAAGTTTAGAGCATCTTGAATAACGCGTTTCGGACTATGCAGACACGATCTCCTTCCTGACTACCCCCCAACCGTCGTCCAGTCACGAACACCCCGAGACTCACCCAACCACACCACCCATCGGTGTCTAGCCCTCGACCTATCAACTCTTCTTATCCCCGTTCAAGTTATTTCCGTACACTTGTCCTCTACGACTACCTAATCGCCTGCGTGACACAATGATCCCTCTCTTGTCTTTCTATACACATCATTTATTCATTCATTCGAGAAACCTCAGTCTGTCCTCGTCTCCCGAGGGTTCACATCTTAGATTTCCCCACCCTCCCGAGCTTTAACTACTTAACAATAAATTGAGAATTTACTAAAAACCATATATATATATATATATATATATATATATATATATATATATATATCTATTTAAGTTTTTTCTTGTATTAATCTGCCCCCCTTAAGTCATAACATTTCGCGTGTTAAATTTTTTTGTATTTATAATAAAAAAATGAGCAAGTTTAGACCTTCGTGTCTAAACTTGCCAACAATTGATTCATTCCTACACGAATCTAAATTATTCATAGCAAAGAATAACAGGAAAGGAACCACCGACCCATCCATGTTACTATCATTATCTCTGGAAGCGGTTTTTGAATCCTCTCGAATAGAACAGTGAGGGAGGTGTGCGAGCGACAATAAATGTGCCGAAAAACGAACAGATTTGTTTCAATTAAATTTGGAGGCGAATTTGCCAAAATAGCGACCCAGATGTGCCTCGGTCGATTGATCCTATCCGATCGGGACCTAAAGTTTGGAGCGGGAATGGCTTAGGGGTTTGACTCTGGTTTCTTGCGGGTGTCTGAGACCCGAGGTGAGTGGGGTCCAAGGAGAATGCAAGATCAACAGATGCCTTCTTCCAACGGGGGCGGGACATTTCCAAAGCTTTATTTCAATCTACAAACATTTATAATATATAAAAACGATCCTTCATCTTCACATTTTAGAGGACTCTTTTGCAATCTGCCAAAAATCCACACAGAAATGTAATCTTGAGCGAAATTTAATTAGTATGCGTTAAGGAATGCGACAAGGACAAAGATTTATATTATAACTACCGATTAAATTGCTACCATATGATGGCAATTATGACCAGACGAAGGAGGGAATTGGTAGACTTCAAGAATTCCCAGAAAGTCTGGTTGTCGCACATCACTGCCAATTAAACTACCTCACACCCTAATGCCCTATTAAGCACAAGGTCACCCACCATTTTGTCCACGGCGAATTCACCCTTCATAGCGATGGGGTGCAATGCACTCTCGCATCTACTCCTATTATCCCTGGTTAGTACGCACCCACACAACCCCACCTGTATGAATTCCTATCATACCTCATATCTTCTACACCTTCCTCACTTAGGTCTTTCTCGTCTATTAGCCGCAATTTGCCTTATTTTCCCACACCACCTCTAAACAGTTTCAGTCACAACCACATGCTACCCTGCTTCACAACTCCCATAAACACCTATTACCAAATCGTTCCTCAATTTATCTCTCACTCTCACTGCAATACTCTTATACTCTCATACACCTACATGTTTCATTCCACACTCAAACACTTACCATTCACTAACGCTCTAATCGCCCCCAGAGACCCTCCTGCCCTTTAAAAACCGCGTGGTCTGAATCTGCCTCACCTGCACCACCTCTACGTTCGATGCATCCCACATCCTCAAAACTTCTATGTTGTTCAAATGTGCCATGCTTACCCTCGATGATTACACAGCTCTTCCACTCTTGCTTTCTTACCTTTCTCACTACCTTCCAGAATAGATTCCTGTTCCCATCCGGATCCTCTTTCATCTTTCACTTCATTTTCTGATTTACTGCACTGTGTATCAAACCACATCTTCCTGACATCTTCATCTTCACTAATAACCATTTTCAAATACATCTTTTTTGTTCACTACACACTTCACATCGTCCTTCCACCATTCGTAACATTTCTTTCACATTTGTTCAATCTCCATTTTTTCAATTATTTCCTCTTTTCTATTCTGAAATATTCTCACATTTTCTCCCAATTCTCTCTTATTCATTATCTTTTTTCCTGTAATTCCCCCTTCATCGCCTCTACTCATCCAACACACCAAAAGGTTTAAGCTTACACAGGATTATCATGTGATCAGATAGTGTAATACTCACACTTCTTCATCTTTCACATCAAATATATTCCACACCATATTATTTATTATGAGCACAGATCCACCGTACTCATAAGTTCTTTCATTCTCCTTTGTCAAACCTATGTATATTTAAGCACATCCTTGCGCTTAAAGCATGGATTTGCTACACATAAGTTTCTTTCAGCACACAACCTCAACACCCTCTCTCTATTTCTCATTCTCATTCCATCTGGTTGTACCAAAAGCACCATTCATCCCCTCTCTATTTGTCACCTTTTCGTCCATTCATATCTCCTAGAACACTCGGCCGTTACTAATTCCATCAACCACTCTTCCAAACCGATTCAAGAACCTGTTTTTCAGCTTCATTTCTATTTTAACAGAGTCTCCATTATACAACCACACCGATTTACCCTTACAAATCACAACCAAAAAGAACAAGAAAATATATAAAAATATAGAAATAAGGATAACTGGATTTTTTCCATAAAAGTATCGGATATAAATCGGTGTAATGATCCCGACTCTACTCAAGTTGCCTCATTGAGGTGCACAAAATTGGTTAATTCGGCATAGGGAAGAAATTCCAGCAAAATATTCAACACGCGATCATAATTATTATGAGTTAAGAGCAAAAGTAAAAATAATTATTAAAGTTTCTGTTTGGTGAAATATGTACTATGGAAAATCATGGCAATGTAAAGGAGAGTTCATTTACACCCCACTGTACTTTTCCTTCCCAGTAATTTTATAGGACTCATGCTGGGTATATTTATCTACTAATTTCTTCTATCTTCTGTAGGCCAAGATACCCGAATTCGTACACCTCATGGAAGTTATTAAGAAGTTTGTATGATTTTCAAATTCGTATCATTTTATTTTTGGCATCCTGAGCATTTGCAATCACTATAACTTGGTAAAGTGGTAATGACGTGGTGCAGTGGTAAACAAATAAGCATAAAGAATGTTTCCCCTAAATTAGAATAACCAAGTTTATTGCTGAAAGGAGAATTTGTTATGGGTGTCTCGAGGCCTTAAATAGCAGGATAATTGAAAGCCATATTTCTTCATTTTTATCCCTCAATATCCATTCATTAAAAACAAATAATAGGTAACATTATGTAAGAAAACTCGTCATAGTTATTTTATTCATCCATTTTTTAGATAATAATCGAAATTTGCAAAGGAAAATTTTCACTCGCAAATTGTCAATAATCCTTAATTAAGAGCGCGTTTTAAAATGAAACTAATATCAATTTAAAGGGGGTAAATAAATCCGTTGAGGGATAAACAAGGCATAGATTTAAGACCTACAATTCGAGTTATTATGTTTTTTATTGGATTTATAGGTGAATTAACTGTTAAATTTACCCCTCCCTCCTTCCAAAGAAATCCCAATACAGCTACGGTGATGGTCACAATCCCTTCCCTCCATCCAACACTATCCTTTCATTCTCTTTCTTGTTTGTCTCAGATAGTGCATGTGATAGAACGGGTTGAGGCCGCGTAATTTCAACCACTATCACATGTTATTTAAAACCACGATGCTACCCACGTGCATCTTCGCTTTGAAGCCTGGCGCCTTATCGCAGCCACCTGAGTCAATGTTTAAACAAGGAGGTTTATCTTCCCCCGTCGCCCTATGTGCCGACCTCGCCAGATTGAGTTAGGCTTATGGGCAGATAAAGCCATTGTTCTCAGGCTCGGCTGTGCATTCTCTCGAAGCTCCCACTTCATTGCCCCCCACGCCAAGGGGATGTCCCGGCTATTTATATGGAAACTTAACCACTAAGATGCAGATTGGAGATCCAGATTTTCGTCGCCAAACATCACTACGACCCACTCTCACCTTGTGCGCCAAGGGACCTCAACCTCGAGATTCACCATCACTTGTCCAGAAGAAAAACAATATCCCTTGAGTGCCAAGGTTCGAGCCATTCGTGACGCCAAGTCCACAAGGCTTCCCCTGTTGTTCAGAAAGAGAACAACTTTAGAACAGCCATTGTTCTTTTGAGCCCGTTGACAAGAAACGGTTCTCACCCCCCCTGTTGTTCAGAAGAGAACAACGTAGAACAGCCATTGTTCGTTTGAGCCCGTTCGTCAAGAAACGGTTTTCACCCTTCCCCTGTTGTTCAGAAAGAGAACAAAGTTAGAACAGCCATTGTTCGTTCGAGCCCGTTGACAAGGAACAGTTCTCACCCCCCCCCATCCTGTTGTTCAGAAGAGAACAACGTACAACAACTATTGTTCTTTTGAGCCCGTTCGCCAAGAAACGGTTCTCACCCTTCCATCTTGTTGTTCAGAAGAGAACAACATTAGAACAGCCATTGTTCTCGAGCCCGTAGACAAGAGACGGTTCTCACCCCCCCTATTGTTCAGAAGAGAACAACGTAGAACAGCCATTGTTCTTCAAGCCGTTCGTCAAGAAACGGTTCTCATTCCCAAGACGCCACGTCAGGATCATTTAATCCCCCCCCTTCGGCTGGAACTCACCAGCGGACCGAAAATTCCTTCACGTCGCCCAATACTGCACAACCAGTATAATTACGTAAGCCGAACATTACCTTTGAGTATTTAACCCTTTTTGTCAACTCTATCCGGTGCTTTAAATGGTTTAGCGAACCATCCCATCTTTTTTGACTTTATATTTGTTTTACCTTTTTAAATCTATCTTAATCCACGGATTAGCTAGATTCCCCACGACCCTTTCAAATCTCTGTTTATGTCAATATTTTCCGTTTTGTGTGTTGTTGATAGTTATTATTAATAAAACTCTATTTTATTAATGATAGCAATATTATTATCCTTGAGCTCAGTTCCACTTCTTAAGCATATCGAAGATACATAATATCGGCCATCCTAGACATCCTCGCACTCTAAAGATAATTAAAGAAGTTCCCTCAACGAATAGTTATATATGGTATATCATCGAGAGTCCATTCTACGACAGTGCAATAGGCGGTAAATTGATTTATTAATCTAATTCTCGTGTTTTTTCTCAATTAATAATAAATAATCATTGCGTTAAGGATAATCTGAAGATTTTCACTTCCACAATAGCGTCTTGGCTTAATCAGGCTGGATTGAAACACGATTTTCAAGGAGGGTTAAAATTAAGCAACATTGGAATGACTTGTCACCGGGTAGGAGGTCTGATTGGGATCTAAGTCGTAGATGGTGCCATATTTTACAACTATTTGCTTAGGGCCTACATTAATTTATCATTCCCTTTCTGCCTAATTTGGGGTCTAGGGACACTAGACGAGTATAAAATAAATGATTATATTTTTTGAGGTTTAATCGAATGATTAAGGATATGTTTTTATGCCATGGCTTAATATACTCCGCAACTTATACTAACTTGTTTTCCCAGGTTTTAGAGCTATCAATCCAGTAATTGAAGGCCAACGCACTAAGAAATGAAGGTACAATTAACCAGGACATTGCCCCATGCCATGCATCCAGCCACAGCAAGAATTGGTTTGGGCAAAAGGAGATCCCCTATATGGAGTGGTCATCACCGAGCCCAGACCTAAATCCAATATATTTCTGCGCAATGCTTGGAAAGGAAATGATAGGAAGTAACAAAAATGAAATAAAAATAAGTATGAGAAATTAAAAGCTGAGTGGGGAAATCCTCCGAAATTTGTGAACATTTGGTGAAATTCCTGCCAAGAAGAATTTTGACTGTCATTTAAGGAAAGGGAAAGTCCTAAAAAAGTACTAAATTAACTAAAAATAAATAAATATAGGATGGATTCATTCCCCACAAATGTCTAATTAAATTATACAAACGATTCCAAAGAGTGTTTTATTTGGATAAGGGTGTACGATATGGTGGTTCCTCTTTCTCTCATATTCCATCATAAAATTCGGTTTCCTCTTTCATACAGCCACCTAAAAGTATTGACTCGAGTGTATTTTAAATAAATTAAGAAAATGTAAAATTCTAACGAAAAATACATTGACTTTATCACGAATATTCCCTCCGCTCCACCGACCCCTATTTCTCACATTGCAACTGTAAATGGCAGATCAAACAACGGAGCAGCGTTAGGGCTTTTATATTTAGTCCGGTGAATTTTTGTCCAAAAAATTGCCACTTCTCAGTTATTTCGAGCGATGAATTATGGGGCGTTGAAAAGGTAGAAATCGCTTCGCCTTTGGAAGAATTTGTGAAAATTTGGATCAAACTACAAGATCAAGAAGCGAGCAAACATCTTTTTCCAAGGCCGTTTATTTCAGGAGAAGTCGCGTTTCTCTGTGCATTTGTTTCAGTCGCAATTTTTTGGACGAGTATTAACGTCTAATTGGATGATCAAAATGAGGTAAAATTTAAGCTCTCATCACGGTTTTCCCATATTTTCGGTATTTAACTTAAGGAAAAAACCAACATGATGGAGTCATTTTTATGTTATTTCTAGCTGCCATTTTCGCCTCCCTATTATCAGCCGCAAGAAGTAAAATTTTGATCATCAAAACTGGACCCAGTTCACACGCCAATAATTCCTTAGGTTTATACTTATGTTTCTTTGATCGTTCTTAAAAGTTTTAAATGATTTGCAAACTTAATAAAGTTCCCATATCTTTTGTGCTCCTACTTTTCTCCTTATAATTCACACTTATCCGCTATTCGCCATTCTTATCTCCTGATTAAATAGAACTTCACTGAGTTTATCCAACTTCAGTTACCTTAGAGTCATGACCGAAAGTTTTGAGACTGATTTTGATTTTTTTCTTTTCTCTTTAAAATTTACGTGATAGTTATAATTATTCTAATATTTAAATTATTGTAGGTGTATTAAAAATCAAAAGTCAATATTTGAAAAATAATAAGAAACAAAGAATACCTCGCTGAATCCAAAATCGCTCTCTGGACCTGTTCCTGTTCCTGTAGGAGGTATTTTAGTTCCTGGAACTTTGGTATTCGAAGAAAAGGTTAAATGATGTGAAATATGGGTTAAATGAATGATGTTTAATGCTATTCTATTCTTTAATATTTTTTGTTAGAAAAAATCTTTCAATCGTTTGCTATTTTAGAAATGGTTCTTTCCAAAAAAACGTGCAACTATTCTTATTGTGCACGAAAGAGCACTGAAATGCAAAAGGTTCGTTGTTTAAGGGAATTACATGAAGAAACACCAGTTTTAAGATGATTAATATCCTTAAAAAGACTGATTCCACTCCTGTAAAGAACTCGGTTTGATGCCTAAGAGCTTCAAATGAGCGAACGCCGAGATCGCTCAAGGATTGGGTTGTCTCCAGTGCTCAGATTGCTCACGATTGGAAAGAGGCAGCTGGGGACGTTTCTGCGCGCGCAGTGAGCGGTAGACTTATCTAAATGTCTACAGTCAAGAAGGATAGTGCGGATAAACTTTTCTAAATGTCTAATAGCGAGAAGGGCTGCAAGGAAGCCTCATGTCACAAAGAATTTTACGGATAGGCTCCACCTTTGTAGTTAATAAAAGAATGGACTGTTAAAGAGTGGCGCAATGGGATATTCTCTGATAAAGCTCCGTTCCGCATCTTTGGAGCTTCTCAAAGATTCCTTGTTAAAAAGAGGAACGTTCTCAAGAATCCTGTGCCGTGCGCAGGTTGATGCATCAAGACACTGGGAATGCTTCTAATATAAGGAAACTAGACCACTAACAGTTTTGCCCAAGAACACTGCCATGAACTAAAAAGGTACCAAAATGTGCTTCAGCTAAAGCTATTCCAAAATGTTCAGAACCAATTTAGGGGATGATTCGTGTATTTTTCAGCATGATTGCTCTCTTTATTAGAAACCAAGAGAATTTAGAAAGTTCTTGGTTAAAAATAAAATTAACCTTTTGAAACATTGGCACAATAATAGAGAATTTTGGGGTGATAATTCAAACTGGCGGTTGATAAACAGAAGCCCTCTAATTGTGAACAACTGCGGATGCTTATTGAAAAAATAGAGCAATATTAGTCAATATATAATCACATATGTGCGAAACTAGTCTTTAAATAAAGCGATTCCTAAAGTACTGCTGTTCTCACCCTAATGAACCTCCCTCTTAATATGATTATTCAGTCATTTGATATAGAGTAATCCAAAGGAAGAAATACAACCACTGAGGCCCTATTTAAAATCTTGAGATAATAGGTGTAAAAAGCTTAATGCAAGTTTACTACCTATTTTTTTCAGATATTAAATTAGAAATTATAATAAGAGAAAATCCGATTTCCTATCTGATCCATGGTATATGAGTCTTCCTATACAAAAAAAACATTCCAAAATCTGTCGAATCAAAGATTTAGAAATCACTTCCTTTGTTTATTTTAATTTGCTCCTTAAAACAAATAATTAATCCAATACCAGCTTTCTCTTTGGCCATTTATCTCGAATTTGTCCTTTCCTTTTAGTAATTAAGAGTAATGCTTTCACAGCAATTTGCTCTTCCTGCCATGCCGCAATGAAATTTAGAAAATGCGGATAATGACATCTAATTTCGACATTAATTAAAAATTTAATATTGAGAGTGGACCTTAAATGCTTAGTGTGCGTGAACCTTTCCTTAGCTCATTTTCTGCAATAAATGGCCTACATTTAGAGTAATTTGAAAATAATTGCATTTTAATTTATTTAAAGCTCTTCTTTTTAGTTTTAATATAGTTAGTTATTTGCTTATTCAGAGAAGGTGGAGGTAAGCACAGAATATGTTTTTGACGGGTTGATTGATTTTATTTTCACATAAATAGTAAAGAGTGAGCGATTACTACTCGTTTCACTTGTATATTCAATTAATTTGATTTTTTATTTAATTAGTCACGCTAAAGTTTACTTTAAAAAAAAAATGTATTGGGTTGCAATGGTCACATTGACTGATGGACTTTGATTTATCCTATACCATGTTCACCCGCTTAATAAATGTTGGCTTTATTATACAAACTTCTAATACGCATTATTTCCTACCTAGCATTAATTTGTCCCAAAATGACACACGGGTAAAGAGAAGAAATGCCCACTTCTGGTATCCAGCTGCATTCTGTTGAATCCTTTGTGAACTCATTTTTCGAGTTTAATTTCCTTTCCAATTTGTGAAAATAAACCTTTGAATGTCATGATATTACAATTAGGCTAATTTTTTAACCACAGCACAACTATTTGGAACTACCTCAGGTCTTAATGCTAAAAGTTGCAATCACAAATTTGGTCGTAATCTTTAAGTTGACTTTTTTAATTTAATTACTGAATTGTTAGAAAAAAGAATTTCTTACATACAATTGAGGGCCCAATCCCCTTTTCCCTCATTGGATCCAACCAATGGTCCAAAGTATTTCCCTCATTTTTAAACAACAAAATAGAACCATCTTTTATTCCTTGATGAGAAACAGTTAATCTTTTTCTTAAAATCTATATTAAATTGCAAACGGTTGTGCAGTATCTTTAATTTGTTACAGATATGAAGAGTTTTCAAATTAATTAAGTCATAATGTTAAAGAGAAGGAAATGTTTGTTGTTTGTTTGTACAGCATATGTTTGGATATTTAACACTCCATGGTGTTATATAAATAGAAATAAATCACGCCTCCACTTTTCGTCGACTCTGCTTCAAAATACTCTATCCATGTGCTTGCTCTATCAATCTAGTACATGTAGATTCGTTGGACACAATATTGGAAACACCAGCTCTTTTTACTCTCATAATTCTGTCAGCACCTCTCCTGAAACATAAACTTCAATCTCAACCATTATATTACTTGCTGAAACCCTTCATCTGATGTTTTAAACTCAATTTATGCTCGCCTTTGAATCTGTCGCTTAATATACTTACCTGTGCAGAAACTTCTTAATTTTTGAATTGGGCGAACATTAGGAGAGGGGTCGAAGACAGCGTCTAAAACTTCCTGGTTGTGCCATGATTTGCAGTTAACTGTCTCTGAAAAGTTTCGGGTATACCTAAATAAGGGAAAGCCTAATTCTGGTAATGGTTTCTCTCCACGGTATCTGAAATTCAGTGACTGGGATCAAAGAGAAATAATACGATTTGTTTCCTAAAATCCTAAAGGAATAACACATCCTTACAAAAAGAAATAAATGTACAATAAAACGAACACAAGTAAAATATTAATTAAAGCGAATAAAATTCTTAAGTGGAAATGAGATCGACACTTTGGTGCCAGAAACAGACAAGGGAAATCCCAAAATAGACACCTTCATAAAAAGAGTATTAATGCATAACCGAGCGCTGGATTGTATGTAACCAGTAGAAGCATCTTGGAGAGCCCTTAGGAGATAAATGGCTAATCATCCTTATGAGATTTGTATTCCTATATTTTTATTTATAGTATTTCTAAGGTGGTAAATGTGTGTTTATATATTTGGTTTAATACTCATTTTTTTACCTTTGACATTACCCATTTTTCGGATATTTCCAACTTTGGGGCATCATGGCGAACTTGGGTACCAGGAAGATCAATTTGTTAGAACAAATTCCAGAGAATAAAAAATGAGAGGCATTTTGTCAATCCAACCGGAGCGATGTCACGGAGACGCCTTGCGATTCACCGATGTGGACAAAGTCTAAGCAAAGTTGGATAGACAAAAAAAGGGTTTTTCTCTTTTCGATGATCAGTGGCTCGATAGTGGGGATCTTTTATACTTAAATGCATGTTTCATGAATAATTATGTGCATGTACACATTTATTTTGAGTGTAAACGGATGACGTAAAATTAAAGCGATTTCTTAGGGTGAGAAAGTAGAATGAAAGCTGCGAATGATAGGTATTAAATGATAGGTATTAAAACGAAAATATAACTGAAAGAAACCAATAATTTTGGAAAACCAAACATTTTGAACCAACGATAAACTAAAATTAGATCATTGGACGTTAGAGTGAAATTTTGAAGGTTCATTTTAAATTAATTAAAATCATCTGCCTAGAAATTTTAGTTTTACTCATAGAGGCACAAATCTCAGTGGTTAAAGATGAAACACAGCTAGCTAAACATAGGTATGTTCACTGGTGAACACCAGTACAAACATGATACATAAAGGTGCTTCATCTGGACAATTCAAAGAAAGGAATGAAACTTATTTATTGGTTTGATAAAAGCTTTAATATAAAATAAAATTAATCGCCCTGAAATAATTTTAGGAGACGCCTACCTCACCCCTTCTTCCACTTTGCACAACAAAGTAAACACAATTTCTAATATCTTCGATCTATATATGTCTCTCATCAATCCAATCCATAATAATGATGTGGTGCCTAGTTCTTTATCTAATCGAGACGTAGCTAACAGCAAATCTGCAGCTCCTCGATTAATAAATCTAATCAGGTGAAATTTCGACTCTGTGACATCTACGACAAGCACAATCACGGATCAAGAAATTTTAAGTCGCTTGACCACGTAATTGTGACGTGTAATCGCACAAATGGTTTTGCTCAGTGAGAAGCTGTTTTGCTTTCTGTGGTGGACCTCCTCATTTAGGCAAGTTATCATTTAGAAGCCAGACTTAAAGGGATGCGATTCTCGGTATGTAAATTACACTTTCTTATCCTAGACCAACTGAACAATGGCTTTTGTCTCTCGTTTCGGATGTCGTGTTATTCTTCGCTTGGTGGAGATCGTCTTTCATTTAAGATAAACGTGGTTGCTTTTGCTCAATTATCTTACAAAACAACATTACAATAGCGATCCACCGCACAATAAACTTTCACACACCCTCTATGGATGTATGAACTGGTTATTTCCGCTTCTTTTATTATGGTCGCACTAAATCTTTTTTTTCGTTTAATTAACGATCGAGCAAAAAAATCCTCCGCTCCTAATTCTTAATCCAATTCTGAGCGAGAGATGAAGGCGTCTGAAAATTTGATTAATTTATGATTTTCTCACAAATCATAGAAAATGTTTCGGAATGAACAAGTTAAATGGATCTCAACCTCATTTATTTTGGATCCTAAGGGATTCGGGGGATAAAAACTATCGGAAAACGTTGGTTGCACTGTGTGTGTACAACTGCAGGATCTGAAACCAGCCTATAATAGGGAAAAGCTCTGCCCGAGCTTGGTGAAGAGAAAGTTCGTCTGTGAGCTGAATAAAATCCGACAGACTAGGGATTACGAGGTTTCTTGGCGTAAAATGTAGTGGCATTACTGCCCTAGTGGGATTGCAAATGTAGAAAAAAATTAGCAGAATCATTGGTAGTATAAATAATTGTGTAAACTAATAAAAAGACATCATTTAGGAGCATCTGCAAATAAATTGTTGAGAATCTAATGTTAATGGCATCCAATATGCAAGAAATTTAAACAACTTACTTAACATAGAGAAATACGACGTTAGTTCGAGTTATGTCGAGACATTAAAATTATATTATCTTATTTTGGTGGTTGTTTTTGTTTAATATTTTGCAGGTGGCGAACAACCAGCAGCAATGCAGCACGATGGGCAGAGCAACTACTACTCCTCCTGCATCAAAGTAGTTATATCATTACCAATACTTCTCTTATTTCTTCACAAGGAAGCCTATTTGTAGAACATGGCTTCTTGCCTTTACCAAAGGGACGTGTACCTTCATTTTTAAAGTCATATTGAAGTTATAAATGTTTCAGTTTTTCTTTAAGATAATTAGCATTTTCAGGATTGCCACGATAAGAGAAAGAAGAAGAATATTAAAATTAGCTTCTAAAGAGGCACAAATGACTCGTATTATTTTGAAATTGCGCCAAGATAAACCAAAATACATCAAGGCACTATGTTCCAAATGTGGCATTTTGCAATATTTTAACCAGATTAAATATATACAATACACTGAGCTTCATTACTTCATTCCTGTGTTTGATGAGATTGGATTTGATAAAAAAATTTAGTTTTTAATATGATTTTTCGGTGAGTAAATTTGACATGGGTGGGGGTAAATATCTCCCATAGTATAAACTGATGAGATATGATTAAAGAGTGGAGGGAAGCTACCCCCAATCCCTTTCATTATAGTGTTTAATCGTGTGTACATTAAAACCATTTTTATATAATTACTTATGTCTGAACATGAGTGACTGTTCTGGTTGTGGGAATTAAGTCGCATTCTCTTACGCTGGTAAAGATATTGTACTTTTCATGAAGTCAAAAGCGAATTAGTGTTTCTTGTACTCCCGAGTTCAGTGATTCCAATCGCTAATGTTTTTAGCAAGGGATAAGTAAGATTTTTTCTGTCATTTACGAATTTGTGTTAATATGTGAATTTTTCACCCGCTTTTCGAGCCCTGTGGCGGGGACTGAACCTGTTTTACCCCTCCTCCCATTGAATCACCTTCGGAGGAACTCTAACCCTGGTCAGAATTTCGAAAAGCACCTCGGGTCACTTTGTGGGACTTCTCTTTCAAATTGTTTCTATTTTCACTCCATGTTAAAATACGAACAGATCGAAAATAAATGAAGGAGACCCGACGGATTACACTAAAGACCATCTCTGATGGCCCCAAGCCTGATCGTGGGAGGGACTTTGCCAAAGTTTATAGCGATCTAAACATCGTAATTGTGAGGCTTATCGATCTACACAATGGCTATGCAGCCATCTGCTCAAAAAAGGCTGATTGCCAAGCACTCACCCCCATTAAAGCGGCAGAGTGCTTAAAAAGCATTTACTTAAAAACAAACAAATCACCTCAAATAGAAAGTCATCTCAGCGTCATCCTTCAACGCCTCGATCCAAGGGGTGGGGGGCACTCCGCTTAAGAAATGCACGCGGAGGTGGAGAAAAACCGCACTTGGGCTAAGGTTGCTGAGGTAATTAAATTTAAAGACTATACACGTGTCTTCAAGATTATCTTTTGCGACTCAGCAATGGCGAACAAGGCTGCGGAGGAAGGTATGCTCATCTTTAACGTCCAAGTCTGCCCTAAGCAGATCGAACGTGAGGAGTTTATCGACCTCCAGATGTGCTTCAAGTGCTGTTAGTACGAGAGGAGCACACCAAGGCCACCTGTTCCAGGAGTAACGTTCATCTATGTTCCATTTGTTCTTTAAATATATATTAATGGACGCGTTGCAATAGCACCTCCTTAAAGCGCCTGAACTGTGCCGGAGCTTATAAGACCCGATCCATGGCTTGCCGAGTCAAGAGAGAGATGCTTAAGAAAAAAATAAACGAGAAAATACAGGATGAATAACCTATGACAAGGTTTCTAAAGCTGCTGTTATGAATCTCGGAAAAATAAGACATACCTGCACCTTGAGAATGAAAATTATGTGTTGCATCTATTATGCTCACATCGCGAATCTTTCCTCTCCGGTAACCTTTGCGACAGAGCTAAACAGAATGCTGACGTATAATGGCGTGAAGGAAATGTGGTTTCAGAGAACCAACACTACGTGGAAATTCTAAAAACTAGTCTCAATCCCCAGTGCGAGATTAGTTGCCGGAAACTCTTCACTCCCGGCAGCGCCCCAACCCCTTCCACGGACCTCAGGATTCAGGCACGGGAAGCATGAGATGTAAACCCACACACTTAAAAACAAAATATCATGCAAAACAAGCAAATAGAACAAACACACACTAAGACACAAACACAAAAGAAAATGGAAGTTTCGGTGATTGAGACTGTGAGACCCGATGAAGGGGCGCTTTCGCCCCGCTCCCGGAAAGCTCAGCCTCAAAGACGAGCAAAATCGTCCTCTTCTTGTAAGAGGGAATCTAGGCACGTATACCACTCAAGAAAAATAAACTTGAAGGTCTACGCCGCCGAGAGTTCCCCTTTCCCAAAGGAGATGACGCCTCTTGATGTAACTGAAGGAGTAATATCCGAAAGGTACAAATGGGAATTTTCTTCGGACGACTGCAGGAAAAAATGAGTCGAGGAGGCTATATTCTGAAACGTCCATTATCCTCACAAACGGTGAATACAGGAAAAAACGCACTTGTAAAAAAGAATTACATCACCAAATACTCCACCAGGGCCCAAGCCCGTTAGAGAATTAGCCCTAGAAACAACACATACACAGGAATCTAGCGTGAATAAGACAATGGACCAACCTAAAATACTACATTTTAATTCAAACAGTTGTACCCAGAAAAGACGAATTCACCGTAAAAAATACGACAAAGTGACCCAGACGTTGTATTTATCTCAGCTTTGGAGGTACGTACGGCAGTGGAGTCTCTGGTCCTGGCAACAGCTTCGTGTTCGTATATTTATGCTTACCGGCGAGCTACTTCCAACAACCACTTGTCTAATTTTACTCGTATAAATTTATATATATATATATATATATATATATATATATATATATATATATATATATATATATATATATATTCTTAATTCAGGTATACAAATTAATATACACAAATTGACATATGCGTTTTTATCTACTTATTCTTATATTATACATAGTATTCCTGTTATTTACTTGGAAGGCAATTTATTCGGATTTGGTAAGTCCACTGAACCTCCATTTTGTTGAGTTTCTTGTTGAGCCTATTACTCTTGCATTTTGGTGCTAGGAGCCTACATATTATATAACACGTTCCTACAAAACAAGAACTAGAGGAAAGGGAACCCGAATTCCGCCCTTACGCACAGGTAGAATAAACTGAAAAGCCCAGGAATAAGTGAAATCACCAAGAACGACTTAACAAACTCCTCGGACAACATTTTGACATCATTACTCAAAATCATTAACGCATACCTAAACAGAGAGTACTTTTCAGCAGCGTTGAAGACAGCGAGAATGATATTTCTACCAAGACCTGCCAAACCGAAAGAGCACATCGAAAGCTAACGACCGATCTCGCTGTTAGAATTTATTGGTAAACTGCTCGAGAAATTCCTTAACGATAGGCTTTGAAATTTCTTGGAAGATAACGATTTTCAGAATTACATCCAACATGGACTCCGAAAATATCGAGGTGCCGCGACAGCACTGACACTCATCACTGAAAAACTCCCCATAGAAATTGCGAAAGGCAACAAAGTAGATTTTACGCTCCTCAATGTTACCAAAGCATTTGACAGAGTATGAGTGCCAGAACTGGAGCTGGAAATAGCGACCTCTGACTAAATTCAAACCACACGCGAATTTTCTGCAGTTATCATACAAAGAGAAAAGCAAGAATTTCTATAAATTGTTTCACCGGCGAAGCCATCACCTTAAATGCAAGAGTCCCTCAGGGGCGTGTCTCAGCCCCACGCTCTACATGGTTTATACAAGAGACCTCCCCCAACCCACGGATGACTGCGCAATATATCTCTAATTGGCAGACGATATTTCTCAAAACATTACGAGTGAACGACAGAACCCGATAGGTATCGCGAAATCCAAAATATCAACGATGTCGACAAAGCTAATAAAATTAAAATAAATGCGGACAAGTTCCGCACGATTCCAGTGGAAAGATATAAAGTCCACCAAGTCACCGCGAACAACATCATATCATCATCATCACAAACTCTATAATTTAAGAAGGGGATTTTTTTTTTAGTATTTGAATAATAACTTCATCTTAGTTTGGTAATGACTTATGTTTTTTTATCAAAGTTATTTCTAATAATTATTTTATAATATCAAAAAACAAAATGGTGAATTTTTTTATATCTTCTTTAATAACTATATTTTAGCTACAGGGTATTTTTATGGGGGGGGGAAATTCAGTTTAGAGTTCCTTTTTAAAATTATTATAATGGCGAAGTTAAGAAAATTTGGAAAAATTTAACCGTGGCTGCTTATTTTTAGTTGGTTAAATTGTAATCTTAGTAACGAAGCACAAGATCCTCCGTAGGGGGGAGTGGCGAAGCCATTGCTAGGTATGCTTATAATGCTGAAGGAAGAGTCTTCTACTTGAAGATCACAAAAAAAAGGATACAACTCACACGTAAATGAAAAAATCAACTCTGCAAAGACCATCCTATCATCCATGTTCAGGTTATATAATCTGTCAGCAAATAATAGAAGAAAATTATACATAACATATGTGGTAGGATAGGCTCCCGACGATATACTATATAAAACTATTCGTTGAGGGGATTATTCTATATTTCGAGTGCGTGGTAATCTGATGACCGAGGTTAGTTCAAAAAGGGAAGGGGGGCCGGGAGAGTCTTATGTATCTTCAACATACTTAAGAAGTGAGACGGAGCACAAGGATAAATAATATGGCTACCATTAATAAAATAGAGTTTTATTAAATAAACTATTAAACAACACACGGAAGTTGTTTTCATAAACGGCGATTAAAAATGGGAGAAACAAAGAAAATGAAAAAGGTCATGGGAATATCTGACTAATCTGAGGATTAAGATTTGGAGAGATTTAAAACGGCAAACAAACAAAAAGAGAGAATAGTTCGCTAAACCGTTTAAAGCACAGAGAAGCGTTGACAAAAGGTTACATGATTAAAGGTAATGCTTAGCTTACATAATTACAAGGTTTGCGTGCAGACAAGGCGATGAGAAGGAATCTTCGGTCCAACTGGCGATTTCCAGGAGGAGGGGTTCTTCGGGGGGTTGTCCTTAACGAGGGGGGAAGGACTGTCTTCGAGGAGTGAGAGCGAAGTGAGGCTCGGAAGTACGAGCGATCCTTGTGACAGGATTTTGGAGATGTTCTAGATGAACAATGGAGGTTATTGTTGTAACCAAGCGTTCTCTTGAAGAATGTTAAAAAGGGGGGGAATTAAATTATCCTGACGTGATGTCTAGGGAACGATAACCGTTTCTTGACGAACGGGCTTGATGAACAATGGCTGTTCTAATGTTGTTCTCTTTCTGAACAACAGGGGGGGGGGGGAGGGAGAACCGTTTCTTGTCGAACGGGCTCAAAGAACAATGGCTGTTCCAACGTTGTTATCTTTCTGAACAATAGGGGGGGCCTTGTTGACTTGGCGTCTCGAAGGGCACAAACCTTGGCACTCAAGGGATATTGTCCTCTTCTGGAAAATAAGGAGTTTAGTTCCTAGGTGCAAAAGGGAGACCAGATCGGCTTTATGCCTCGCGAAGATAATCTGGATCTGCTTCAAACGTGAAATGCTATGGTATAAATAGCCGGAGCCACCCCCTTGGCGTAGGCGAGAATAGGGTGGGGGACTTCAAAGAGATGTCCCGGTGGCTCCTGGGAAAATATCTTATCTGCATATAAGCCTAATTCAATCTGGTGAGATCGACGCATGGAGGCAAACGGGGAAGTGAACCTCCTTGATTAAACATTGGCTATGATGAGCGATAACGCGCCTTCTACTTCCTCTCGCAGGATACACGTGGGGAAGCATGTGTTTCAACATGTGATAGGGGGTGGAGCAATACGGCCTCAGACCGTTCTATCACCCACTATTGCGCCCAATTATGACCTATCCGATTATTTCACTACGCACCTTGGGAAAGACAAAGATCAGGCAAATGCAAAGAGTCTAGAACAAAGCGACCCGCTTCATTAGGCGATCCAAAAGGGAAGAAAGAACGCCATCAAGAGTTCTGCATCCAAGAAAAAATCTAAAACTTCTAGACATCTTTCTGCACAAACGCGCCCAAAAGATATGGCAAAAAATGCGAGAAAACTTTCCAGGCGAAATACTCAAAAAAATACAGCCTACGGAAAGAGAATACCAAACATTTAACTTTTAGTAGCAATAGTAGAGAGAAGGTTCAAAACGAAATAGAACCACTTTACAGCTAAGACTCAAACAAGAAAAACGTGCAAACAATACAAAAAATAAATTTTAAAAAATGTATAAAAAACAAGTAAGTATAAACCTATCGAAAAAGGAAATGAAATGATATAACAACACATAAGTGAAACCAGAACCATAAGTAAAAATAAAAAAATACAAAGCACGTAGGAGAACATTATGAAAACAAAAGTTCAAATGCTGAACTAAAAGAAAACTAACCTCAATAAAAAACCAAAAACTCGAAAACAAAGACTCCTTAGCTGTAAATATTAATAATACAACCAAAAAGCAAAACACAATGTAAACGAAAGCGTTAGCCACGCAACCTGGCGCATATCACCATCACCCTCATTAAAAATCAGTATCACAATCAGAAGATTTACCATGGAAGGATTCGATGCCATGGAAAGGATGTGGGATGAGGATCCGAAATATTACAGTGATTAAGGACTTTTAGACGTCACGTTTAGCGATTTCATTTCATCGATCGATGACTCCGGTTTCCAGAAGGCCAAGACTTAGAACCGTAACAGAGGAATATGATAAGGGCGAGAAAAAGAAGAGAATTAGGGGAATCTTCGCATCATGGTTTTGTTGTTTTCGAAGGAAATAGAGAAAGAAATGAGAAAAAGGATATTAGTATACTATAGGTGAAAAACATTGTTAACTCGTACTGGAGAGAAAGTTGGCACGAATAAATAAATGAAAAAGGAATAATGGGGGTAGATTTTTTTATTTTTAAAATCCTTAAACTGAGATCATATTTATTTATAAAATAACCTCCGAGATGAGATTATGTTCGTATGGTAAATTGAAAGGGGTCTTTTAAACAGTCTTCAGTTGTCGAAAACTAAAGAAAATATAAAAAACGTCTTCACCTTTCATTTTGCGGCAGGTGAAATTGCCTTCCCCTTTGAAAGAAACCATAGGTTGTGAAGGCAACCATCACCTGTTACTCCATTCACCCTTCTGATGATGGGTGATGTTACAATGCCACTGCTACGAATGAAACCCCAAGGAAATGCACGTTCTCCCTACCCCACAACCCCAACAAAACATGATTATACCTTCTCTCTCTCAGGTCGTCTTTTGCACTACTTCAATCTCCCACCTCTTTTACCGCGCCTGTATAGACCCAATAAAGAGGAAAAGATGGCGTTAAACATTTTAAAATAAAATCGGCTTGTCATCAATCGTCATTATTATATTTATTAGTTACTTTAATAAGGTTGTCTACATATAAGCCCTGACAGGGCTCCCTTCCCCCTACAAGTTCAATAAGAAAAAGCCGATTTCCTCCTTTTTTTATCTTTTCAATTATATTTTCGAATCAGAGAAGGTAGTTTAAAGGTCTCAAAATAGTCGACAATTATGATATTGTAGAGACTGCGAGAGGATAGAATAAATCATACCCAATACCCTCTTACACCTGACCTCCAAAATCCCTTGTACCCTCAATGTGTAGTTAAACGAGGAAGGAGACCAATCCTTTATTCTATTATTCATACCAGTCTTTTATTCATAATTAAATATTTTTTTTTCTTAATCTCTACTTTGCTCTTGGGATTAGCCACTACTCTTAACCCTTATTTACCCTATTTATTCCCTACATTCAGTAGCTGAATCAGCACCACGTAATCCCCCCCCCCCCTCCTACGGCAAATAGAGAAGGCATCGCTCACTTAGTTGTCTATAACTCTTTGATAGGTTGGGGGCTTGTGGAAGATTGTCCCTTTCACTTTTTCCCACCTCACACTCACTTTTTCTACAACTCTATCCTTTTTGCCTTTTCTATTCCCTCTTCGTGCTAGGAAAAGAGGGGAAGGACGTCAGTTTCAGCAGAATAGAGGTGACAGGGGAAGACTTAGGTAGTCCAGCGGATGTCGAGGATGGTATGTCGGTCACCCCCCCTCCCCAGTGTTGCTTCGCAAAGAATGGCATAAAGGCAATGAAAGAAGCGCATCTTCATGTAATGTCTCCAATATGATATCGCCATGTCATACGTTGCTCAAATATATGACCATGGAACTTAGCAAGCGTAACCCATTTAAACGGCGATCTGGATATAGTAGGAATTATCATAGGAATCGATTTATGGAGAATAAAGTTAATGGAAGATGGTTGAGGTGAGTTTAGATAGTGAATCATCCAGTAGATAAGGCTACTATTGAATCGAAGGCTTGAGGAAGTAGAATGGTGACCGAAGATCGACAAAAGAAATGGCCTTTCACGAAATTGCACATAAATAAAGTCTCTTTTGATACAGTTGTGGTAGAATTAAGCGCCAGCAGACGGTAACCTATGCTTTTTTCCAATTCAAAGAAGCTTTTGGTGCCAAAATGTCCTTTTGAAAAGGCGAAGCCATTATCAATGTCAAGTAAAGTAAAGCGTTCAGGAGTAGAGCAATTTTGGTCAACACAAATTGGGAAGAAGAGAGGAGTTCTTGTTCTTCTAAGATGCCACATCAGGCAAGAAGTAAGCGCAATTGGCCGTTAGTTTGTGTCACTGAAATGGTCTTTAACTGGTTTTGAGTAAGAGAAAGACGATGCTATGACATCATTCTTGGGGGAAGATTGCGGATAGGAAAATACCATTAAAATTGTTTGTAGGCACTTCAGAGTATTATGTATATGGGCATGCTGGCTAAAGGGGTAGAGTATGAAGTCATCTGATGGGGTAAAATTCTTATGAGAGGAGGGTGAGTGCCTCGTGGAGTTCTTTCGTATAGAATGATTCGCCCTTAGCAGTTTCCTGAACACGTCAAAAACCAAAAGGATTAAAGGGTCTGGTTCTTGTAGTGATTTATTTCAAATTTAGTTCGTCACCTGTTCTTGGACAAGAGAGTGCGGGGTGAAATGGACGATATATACATCTTCCAGGAGTTGTGTTTTACCTTTTGGAAGATATAGAGGGTGACAATAGCACATTATATTTTATAATCAATGTAATAGGGCGTGCAGTGATTTTCCCGGAAAATCGCCCTGAAAAGTGTAACACTGTTTTTTCACCGAGCGGCTGAGAATTATTAATTTGAGCGTTGTGGAGTGGAACATGTTTGCTAGCCCATGCTGTAAAGAGTATAGTATGAGGTGCATAGAGCTAGGTTTCAGGTAGGCAGGATCAGTGCATGGTTCGTGAGGTGATAGCCCAGTCGTAAGTAAGCTTAGGGAAAGGCTAAATGGGTCTGATGTATATATTCTTTGGAGTTTAAGCAGATATATCTACACGCTCCCTTTGACGTGGTTTTGAGAGGGACTATACAAGATGCAAGATTTGATGTGATAAAGCAATATTGCTTCTGAAGAGTTCATTGAGCCAGGCGAGAGTGGAAGGTAATTTTAACACTGTTATCGATGCAGTGTCTCGAAAGAGCAGAATCGAAGAGAGAAGGTAGCGAGTGCTTACGGGCTCTTCGTCCTTTTCACTCCTCTTATAGGTGACTAGAAGGATCTTGGTCAAAGGTGACATTTGGCGAAGATGGTCACTTTTGCCCAACACGGGGCTTCCGCACACGCCCACATTTCAATAGAGGCAAGTTTTGGCGTGCTATTTAGGATGGCGGTCGCGTAAGGCCTTTGACGATTTAGGTGTAGGTTGTTCCCTGGTGTTTCATAATTTTTAACATATAGGGTAAAGGGAAGTGACCTCGTCCCTTTACTGCTTTAAGAATGGTTGTCCTTGAGATTATAGAGGAATTTTTATTTTGAAAAATTGAGTTAAAAGCAGTTGAGGGGAAGTGGCACTCCTCGGCATGTAGAGGTGAAGTTACCTTACAGTGATTGGGGGTGGGGGTATGGAGTATCAATTGGGTGAAGGTGTGGGGAAGACGAGACTTGATGTGTTTGAAAAGGTTTCTTAGGCTGTACACCCAACACACGGACCCTCTCCCTCTGCAAATGGTACACAGAGGAGAAGCTTAGTCAGCCGGCACCATTAAAGACCACTCCTCCCGTATGGGGGCAAGGCAGCCAATCAGCATGGCGGCTCCACTTTAATGCCCTCTTCCGCCCATTGTTGGGTTTAATCATGTGTGGAAGAGATAAAGGTAAATACAAGTATAGGAGGTGCAAATGATGACCGAAGAGAGAGAGAGCACCGGATTCTTCTTGAGGCTTTGAGGTCGGTAGGAACCTTTATACAACATATTAGTACTTTTATCTTGACATGATAATTTCTTGTATGTAGAACTAATGTTATTATAACAACTTTATATTATGTAACGTTTAAATACAATTATATATTCAAAAATATGTTGATAAAACACAGCCCAAGGAACGATAATAATGTAATATTTAGTACACCCTGTTTAGATTGTAATTTATTCTATATAAGTCAAACTTCTAAAAATATCTCGGTAAGAATTTAGCAACATCAAAATGCAGTATCTAAGGGATATACAAATAATCCTTTGGCCGTCCACAGGCTTAAGATGGGTACCAAATTACCTGGTCAAAAGCAGATACCAGAATACATGTCAATGACTTTATTAGCAGAATTATCTTTGAATCGTTCCTAATCTCCAGCACAAAGGAGATAAATGTAAATATTAGCCCCAGTTTGTTTTCCTTAAATCCAGTCCTATCTTTCTTCCTCAAATCAAACTTATCAGAGGTCATAAAACAATCTGACCTTAGAGGAAAATCATTGCTTTGTATATATACAATGTCTCTCTATTTCATAAACCATTGTGACTTTGAAAATGGTATTCAGATTAGGAAAGTACTAGCTCCAACCTATCTCTCTTTTTCCCCTACGTGCTACAACCAAATATCTATACTTATTCACGTGTTATCTCTCGTTGTTTTTACTCATACATATATACATATATATATATATATATATATATATATATATATATATATATATATATATATATATATATGAGGAATTAAACCACATTCTCCGAAGACAATTTAATTCAGAACAGTTTCGGTCGTTCTCACACCCTTTTTCAACTGACACTGGGTAGAAAATATAAGAGAAGTGCATATAAGCATAACACAAGATCCCTTCTTTTTTCCCTTAATCTCCTACTTGTGGCTAATTTTTTTTTTTTGGGGGGGGGGGTTAGGCCTAAACATATTGAAGGGCTGACATTTTACTAGTTTGTTTATTTGCTTTCTTATTACAGGATTAAAATATAATTGACCCTCAGATAGATTCAAATTAGGAACTAACGATATCAAGCTCGATTCTACGATTCTTCTCTTAACATAGTTAGCCGATTTAAATACCATTTTACTTCCATTGAAATCGATCGTATGATTATTGTCTCTAACATGGCAAAATATTCCACTGGTTTCGCTGCTCACTCTAATATCTCTTTTGTGTTCGTACAATCTCTTGTCTAGATTCCTCCCCGTTTTCCCATATGAACTTTATGCAATCGTTGCATGGTATTGCATATACTCCTATGTTATGATGTTCTTTGGGTTTCCTGGCCATCATCAATTGGTTTAAGGAATTATTATATTTAAAGGCTAGATTAATACCCGCTTTTCCAAATATGTCCTTTAAACTATTTAATTTATTATTAAATGGCAATGTTATACATTTGTTGAAGTCATTAGTGCGGGGAGGCTTATTACCATAGAAGTTTTTCCTAGCTGCAAAATGGGCAGACGATATGAACCAATCGGGGTAATACAAATTAGAAAAAATGGTCCTGATAATGACAATTTCTTCATCTAAATAGGAAGGATGACATATTTTGTATGCTCTAAGGAAAAGGTTAGAAATTACCGATTTTTTAACAGTATTATCGTGAAACGAAAAATAATGTATATAGGCATTCGAGTGGGTTGGTTTCCTATACAAGTCAAGTTTTAATTCATGGTGATCTTTATTAATGAGGACATCTAAAAAGGGTAATCTATTATCATATTCCCATTCATATTTAAATTTGATGGAGACATGCAGATTATTCAAATTATCAAAAAAGGTATCAAAATCATGGCCATTAGGCCATACAGAAAATACATCGTCAATGTACCTTAACCATATAAAGTTAGGGGGAGAAATTGTGGGAAGGAGTTCAGTCTCAAAATATTCCATGAAGAGACATGCCAAAATCGGAGATAAACTATTTCCTATGCTAAGGCCAAATATTTGTCCATAAAACTCATTATTTACTCGAAACACATTGTCAGAGAGACATAATTCAACTAAATCAATAAATTTACTCGTAGAAATGGGAAGATCCAAATTAAGTCTTGGCATGATTTCCCGCAGAAGGCCCATGGTTTGGTCAACCGGAACTTTGCTAAACAAAGAGTTTACATCAAAGCTCACAAGTTTTCCATCCAGGAATATATATATATATATATATATATATATATATATATATATATATATATATATCTTCAAAGACGCATGCTGAAGCTTGCTTGGAAGTTTCCCTGGTCGCACGATCATGCCCCCCGTCCCTTGGCCCCTTGTGAGTGTCTGCATGTCGTGTGGGGAAAGCAGGGGCTTGGGATCTCTCTCTGTTTTATAACTTAATTACCATTTTTGTAATTTTTTTTAAATGCTTGGGAAGTAAAATGGGTCATCATGTTTCACTTTGACCTGCATTCACTCAATTAGTGTCGGTCGTTTTATTCTGCCGGTCATTACTCACCCAAAATGTTAATTTGGAATTTTGGAAAAATTTACTTGAGATCTCGAATTTGTGAAAAGTCTTCTTTTATAGCTAATTTTCATAATTTTATTAAAACTTGTTTTCTGTATTTTCATTTATCTTGAATTGAGAAAAAACATTACTTAATTATGTCCGTATAATTTTTCAAACAAATGAATATCCTCAAATAATAACTACAGTATATTCCTTTAGTTTAGGGCCCCCTTTCTTTATTGGACAGGTGTAGGGATTTATTGGTAGGCTTTTCAGGAAACAGAGAAGGAAACTTCTAGAGCATAACGACTACATAGCGCCAAATCGAAGAAGGATAACTATACGACCGACCAGGCAGAAGAAAGGTGAGCACTGATAGTGATCCATAGTATTGAGACATACTTTAGAGAAGGACAGAATTATATTAGCTAACGCTACGACTGGGATTGATTCTAAAACTGACAAATGTGCGATAGATATTGTAGTGTTTGAGAGTTTTTCTGCTTTTATTTAATAGTTGGTAAGAGCTTTTCTTGGAAACAAAGAGGAAACACAAACGTAATAAACATCTTATCCAACTATGACTTGGCCTTTTTTACAACTGAGATCAAGCTGAACTAGCGACAAAATTCTGGAAAGTGAAATGTCTGTCTCTTTTATGTTTTAAAAAGGCATCAGTGGTAAATCTACTAGAAGAAATATCTGCCTTTTAGGAATCAAGGCTATTTCCATTTGTTCAACAGACGGGTAAGTCTTAATTAATTCCAAATATCATCGTGGAAGTTAAATTAGCAGGATACATGTGAGTAAGTCAGATCCGATTCCCTGTGTTAGAGTGAGAATCCGTTTTGCTTCCTTCATGTCGTTAATGGGTGCCTTTGCTACTTCAGCATAATTGTCATTTTGTTTGTTTTAATTGGGTTAGTTCCTTTCATTTTCTTCTCTTTCGATTAATGTTTTTCTTTGGAGGCAGTTCATTTCCAGGGTGTCGTGGGGCCTCCGCAATCGAGGTAATTGTTTGTATTTGAGGTACACTCACTCCAAACATGGTTACCAGAACATTCCGATCACTCTTTTATATCTACTACCCAGTTTTAGGTCGTGTTGCTCTTGGGTGTAGCAATTGTAGCATATCTCTACATATGTCTTTTTTTCCAAATTGTTTGCTCGAATTGCATGAGATCAAAGATGTGTACCGTGCAGATGCGTATGAAGATTCATTTTGCTCTACGGGTCCCAAATCCTATTCGGTACGTATCCAAACGACAAGTGGAGTGAAGTATACTGTATACTTCGTGCTAAAGGATTAACCATTAACACACATACGAAGGATATAATAACCTATGATACTATGAAACGCCTAGTTAGAGCCGATGATGATAGAGAGAATGCTGATAGTCATGTCCATGTACCATTTATGGGTTTAAGAGCCAAGGAACACGGTGAAGTGAAAGAGGTCAGAGTGGAAAAGGTTTTGAGAAAGACATTTCGTAAAGTGTTGAACTCCCAGGGAGTTATCGAACCATACCTTTCTGTTTCAAAGGGATCTTTCATGACATTAAAAGAGTTACTATACATTGAATGTCTGTAAGCTATTATTAGCTCTTTATGTATATATATATTTATTAATCATTAACAATTCATCACATTTTCTTGATCTTGTGAGAAGAAGAGTTCTTTCATCCTTGCCTCTTCAATCTTGGTTTTCATCATATCAGTGAGCGATGTGTCACTACTTTCTCACCATCATTCACCATGTTAGAATGCGATATGCAGAAAAACATATCCCTCCATGTATTGTAACGATCGGATAGACGTCCTACAAAGAAAAACTGATCCATAAGCTCGTTTTTTAATTTTTCACCGATGATTACATTTTCTAAATCAATAAACTGGAGATATTCAAGTACTTCTTTCCTGTTATTGTAGTTAAAAGGTGGTTATACTGACTCACTATACAGAAATTCAATCCGATCAATTGGATATTCATGAATAAGTGGACCAAGATGATCCACACACATCTTCGGTCGCAAAATATTTACTAAGTCTGGGTGTGATACGTTGTGGATGGAGAATGATCTTGAAATATGTGACACACAGAGTTTTAGCGACAAATAATTTAAAAGATGTCATCTAGACGGACCAATTAATGGATTGTAAACGGTTAAGTGGCAACTCCACTGTTATGCGATACGAGAAAATACCTTAAAATTCAAAACGTGTCAGAGAAACCCCGCCAATATACCTGGAAGAAAAGTCACTGATCTAGGTGGAGGGAATTGGCGCCAAACTAATATGGGTGTATTTGTATATAGGAGAGGGATTATCCCCTCCTGCCTCACTCCATTTTTAACTTTTCAGGGTGCCGATTTGATTTTGCCAAAGGAAATGTAAACTGACTGATTCATCGGCATATTCTTAATGATAGTAATTAGCTATCGAGGAACTTTTCTTTTTCCTAATTTCTCAATCAACACCCAATAATTAACGCGGTCAAAAGCTTTACTTAGATCTAAAAACAGGCTTATATCTTGGAACCGTTGGAGTTATAGCGATAGATAACCTCTTTCAACGCCATAATGGCTGTGAAAGTAGAGGCATCTTTTCTAAAGCCAAACCGGTTGCTATAGATTTTAATATGGCTCCTTAATTCGGGTAAAATACAATATTCAAATACTTTCAGCAAATTTGAGGAAATCATTATTGGGCGAAAATTGAAAGAAAAATTCAGGTTACCTAACTTGTTTTTTCACAATGGGCCTAATTTCTCCTCTGGTCATTCCACTAGGAAGATGGGAATGGAGTAGCATACACAAATATACTTTGTTAATAAAACAATATAAGAAGCAGAACCATCTTTCAAATGACAAGAATGGATATTGTCATTACCTAATCCTAGTTTGAGAGACTCAACTGCATTTGAGTCCTCTTCCTAATATATTTTTCTAAGGTTCGTAAATTTGTCAGTGTTCTCTGAATTTCGAATCAAAAGTAAGAGGATTGTTCTGGCAGTGACTATTCACAAATACTAATTAGAACTTATTGTTGAAATTTTTGGCAATACGATCGTGTCTGTTTCGCCGTCAATTATTGATGGAGATGAATTGTTATTATACCCTTGTTGAGGTATTAATCTCCAGAATTTTTTTGCACCTTTGCTTTCAAATTGATGTGCAAGTTTACCATTCCTAATTTCTTCCTCACTTGCTCTACATAGATCATGTTTGGCTTTAAATTTGGCTCTACTCTCTTTCTTATCTTCAGATAAACCACCTAGCCTCGGTTTGCTATTCTATCTCCAACGTAGGAAACATACTCTGGCTTTAGAGTGAAGATCTTCCGCAGAGATCCTTCCATCCAGGAACGATCTTTGGCGATCTCTTCCTACTGATCTTAAATTCCTCAGAGGATTTAAACAAGGCTGTAATTAGGAAATTATTAACATTATCTAACAGTAACCTGTGGTTTTCGGAGTTACAGTATCGTAATCTACAGTCAAGTACTTTATTTTCATAGTTCAGCAAAATTGAGTTAAGTTTATCTGAGGAGCCTCGCTTATCATCTTCAGAGATGTTAGGCCAGTTCATAAACTGATTCAGGTCAATGGTGTTTCTCATATCGTTACAAACATCAACTGAATTTTTTATACGCATGGTAAATAATACAGGAAAGTGGTCACACACTGAGTATCCATAATTTACAGAGAGGTCTTTAATCAAATTGGGCCGCGAAACGATAACGTGATCCAGCCAGCCAGTAGAGTTGTTGGCCGGACTCAGTCAGATAAGCGAATGTATCCAACGGCAAGATGGCATCGTCCAGGTGAAGTCAGAAATCATTCACAAATTCTTGGAGTTCCCTCTAAAATCTCCCCTTGCTGGGATCAGCATTAAAATCACCGCCTAATATTAGATTATTGACTCCTTTATTCTTGATTATTTCACTCAGGTTGGTCAGGAAATCCTTATAAGATGCAAGGGACATACAGGACCCATCATCATGAGGGAAATAAACATTTATTAAAAAAGAAATGGAAACTCCATCGTCAACTGTTATACCTAGAACATTTTCATTTACATAAAAGGGCCTAATTAATTTTCCCAAAGTTTTCTTCAAAAAAATAGCGAGTCCTCCTTTGGAGCAACCCCCGTGTGTGGTTGATATATCACAAGTACTTGCAGTTACAACAAAGTCAAAGACTGAGTCAATTTGACCTAGAATATAGGAGTCTTGACTGGGATTTATCTAATGACTTGCCAAGTTGCAGTTCAAACGATATATAAGGATCAAGACCACAAAATATAATTTTCATATAAATAATAAACGAGGCAATATATATATATAAAAGGGAACAAATTGCTCAATAAGGATAGTAACTTGGATCGTGAAAGTTTACAATAGGACAGAACTAAGCCAGAAGTACAAAATTATCGTTAACTCGAACAATGGATATTATTTAAGTTTGAGCGAGAAGTCAATTCAAAAGTAGATGCAGGTGACGATTCACGGGGGGTGTAATCAGAGGATTACAACGCGAATTTGCTTTATCTTGAAGCTTAGTGATGATCGTAAGAGGAAGACCAAAGAACGGCACATGACTTCGAGGAGATACTTCTGTGAGTCCTGACGAGGAGGACTCGTAAATGGGGTTTTGAGTACTTCTTGTTGAATAACGAGATTTTCTCTTCTCCAGAGAGATGGAATCTCAAACACGAGACGGTTCTGCTGCACGGCCGGGAGTTTCAGACTGGGAGAACGGGAGTCTTGAAGGGGTTGCGAGATAAGGGCAGCTGCAGTGTTCTCCGGGAAGAAGGTGGCTCGATAAGCTTTCCTCTGAACAGAAGCCAAAGCTTCACGAAAGGCAATCTGCTGGTGAGATATTAACGGCGAGGTACAACTCGAGCAGGTGTTGCGAGACTTCGCGGGGGAACAGATAAAACTTTTTGAACGGAGGGACTGGTACACTTTCAATCTCCTCGAGGAATGGCGGACGCAGGGTTAAATAGCCAGGTGGCTGGTCCGTTAGATAGCCACAGAGCATTGCCGTCCCCAGATGATTCTCGACGTCAGTCTATGCAAACTTACTTCGAGATAACGAGTTGGATCCGACAGCGATGTTTGCCTCAGGATATGGGGTTGGGTTATTACAGCCACGCTCGCAGATGAAGGACATGTCTTGAGGCATGGGGGCGAGAATTCGGCGTTAACGCGGGGGAGGGATAGCGAGGTGCGTCCAGTATAAGCAAATACAGCTAGGTCGAATGACTCAGCGTGGGACCTCTTCCTTCTCGATGATTTTAAAATTCCGATGCCAAAGAGCACGTAGTTTGGAGCGAAGGGGCTGAAAGGGGTATTCCAGTGCGGATTCCTCTCACGCTGGTCCTTCAAGGGGCATCCACTCACACATCTTATTAATTTAATCAACATAAACTCTCTTGTCACTTGTTTTTTAATGTTTCTGTAATGGAATCGACCCTCTCCCTCCTGTCTCAGTTGAGACACGGGACGTTGACCACAAAACATCCGGGCCGTGTCGGCACCTTGGGTCAATCTCGTAACCACAGCCCCTCGCTCCTCGTTTCAAAGAAAAGCAGAACGGTTAAAGCTGTAGGATCTCCCCTACGAGTGTGTATTCAGAGAACTACCCCCCCTCTATCAACGACATTAAAAATTTGGTCTCAGGTGTGTGGGTCCTTCCGATACTACGACATAAATTCTTAAAGGAAGGTTTTATGGGTATTGGAAGAACTCACTAGAATTTGTCTTGTAGTCCCTTCAGGAAGAGTAAAGGTGTGCCAAACATTCAAGGAAAGATAAAAACATAACAAGATCTTTAGAGAAATTTCCCGTGATTAGCATGTCAAGGTTATCAATTAATTTGTTGGTGGAGTGGCATTCCAATCAGCCAAGTATTGGGATTAAGGAAAGTTAGGCAGCGCGCTATCTAGTTAGTGGTTGCATAAGTACCTGAGCGTACAGTGGTAAAAAGTGTGACATAAAAACAGCAAATGGATTCATTCGAAAAATTCTTCCAAGAAAGCCAAATTCTGCGACTAGAAGGCAAATATATGGCCGACTACGTCCAGGCAGAACTGAGAATAGAAGACGAAGAAAAAAGAAGAGATTAGGAAATAGAAGACAAAGAGGCCAGAATACAGTGTGATATAAAAAGAGAAGAAAAAAGAATACAGCGAAAAATAGAAGAAGAAGAAAGAATACCGAGGAGGAGTAAAACAAACGAAAGACTAATACAGTTGAAAAGACAAGCAGAAGAAATAAGAATACAGCGGGAAAGAGAACTAGCCAAAACGGAAAGAGAAGCCAAGGAAAGAAGAATAAAGAGGGAAAGAGAGTCAGAAGAAAGAAAAATAAAGAGAAAATCAGAAGTAGAAGAAAGAAGAATACAGAAGGAAAGATAACTTGTCCTAGCTGAAAGAGAAGAAAGAGAAGAAGAAGAAAGATTGCTCGCACTTGAAAGGGTTTCTATCGAGCATCAAATGGAGGTCGAGGTGGTTTTATCCCGGCCTGGACCCTGGGATGTATTTACGATGAGAACCCAGCCAAATGGGGCGACAATGAAGCATGGAAGAAGTGTAAATGCGATGCACCCAAGTAAATTGAGTCAGATGGTAGACGAGGATAATGAGTATCCCCTAACTCCAGTAGTCTAACCCTAGAGCGAAGCATCGACGGAGTTACCACTAAAACTACTAGTCGTAGTGAGCTCCACGCCCATTAACGATCCGGTAAAGACAATGGTTTCCAAACCGATTAGATCGAACACAGACTCGATCTCCCAAGGTATCTTGTTAAAGGATGACTATGGGCTCACGCTCCCATCAATTATTCCCGACTGCAACAGGCCGCTCTAGCCATGAGGGTTAGTTTGGAATTATCCAAATACCATAATACAGGTAGTTCGCGTAGGTTGGAGTACCACTACCATTTGGTGACTTACTTGGGTAAGCTCAATAAATAAAATAAGGTTCAAAGACATCCAACTTTGCTTTTGTCGATTAGGTTGAGTTGGTTGTTTCGTAGTTCACTGGAGTCCCCCCCCCTCCACATTAAGTTCTAAGAAGGAAGGTTTGTAGGGGAATCGACCCTCTTCCTACTCTCTCAGTTTAGAAATGGGACGTTGACCGCAAAACATCCGGGCCAGGCCCCTTGGGTCAATCTCGTAACCACAGCCCCTCGTCGCTCGTCCCACTATGAAAAGCAGAACGGTTTAAACTGCAAGATCTCCCCAACGAGTGCGTATTCAATTTTACCTCAAGTACGAAATTGGAGACGCGTTTCTCTCAAGCTCGAAGACCCAGCAGGACCTGAGGTAAAACTCCCTGAGAAATACCGTTAGAGTAAGAACCTTCCTATGGCCCGTCCACAAGCCAACCCCCCATTACCCCTACCCAAGTGGGGTGACGGCATATATAAAAAAAAATTGGGGAAAACGAGGTAGAATACGTGTTAGACAGGCTACGAAGTCTCCGGCAAGAGAGGCAAGGCTACAAGAGAAGGGACTAAGAGGCAGCTTATCTTCGAGCTAGTTCCTGGTCATCAAACCGAACTTTAAGTTAACTTGTTCAAGTTCAACTTATTCTCGTCAGAGAACCCCCTCCCCTCTATCCTGGTGTATCCCAAAGCTCCAAGATAGGCCTCGCCCTTGAGGAAGACTAGAACTAAGAAAAAGCTCATCCTCGAGCTAGTTCCTTGTTACCAAACTTTAAGCAAATTTGTCCAAGTTTAACTTAGTCTCGTCAGAGAAATCCACCCTCCTATCCTGATGTAGCACAAAGCACCGAGATAGTCCTCGCCCTTGAGGAATTCTGAAACAAAGAAGAAAAAGCTCATCCTCGAGCTATTTCTCCGCTGGTCACACCGAACGTTAAGTTAACTTGGTTTAAGATCCAAGTTTAGCTTACTCTCGTCAGAAAGACCGCTCCTATCCTGTTGCATACTAAAGCGCAGTGATAGTCCTCGCCATTGAAGAAGACCCCTCCGAGTCCACTCCCTCCAGCACTCCCATACGTCAATGTATTCAAGGCTTAGCGTATCGCTAGACAGTGCGAATTACTTGCTAGTGTAATCCAAAGAGGAGAAAGGAACATTCTTTCACTATCCCGTGGTGATATCCCTTCCTGCCGAAGTCGGGTGGCTCCCCAGCTGCCACATTCGCCAAAGTTCTTTGTGACTTTCAAGTTATTCGTTCGCAACCTCCATCTTGCCGGTCGGCACGCGTCTTGGAGAAAATAACATTCCCGAGGTAAAGTAGCTCATTGAGTTCAAGGTAAGACTCAAACTTTTTCCAAGGGGTATCCACAAAGGTAGTTGGGGCCGGAAAAGGCCGATAGCATTTTTATTTTTAAATTGAAGTGAGTGGTAGGCCAACCATCTCTATAATGTCAAGTAGCTCAAGTTAGAAAGCCTTACTTAGAAATTATTGAAGTCCTCACTGTGTATTTAGTTCGCAATATTTTTCTGGTTTATGTTAATTTTTTTGTGTTTAATTAAAATTTTAGTTTGTTTTAACAATTTTTTTATTCTATCCTCAAATCGCTACGTATGGCACAAAGAATCCATAAGGTTTAATGAAGTCAAGAATCAATATATGTAATAATAATAAAAAATATATAGCACTCTTAGAGAGATATAACGTTCATTAAGGAGTCCTTTTTGGGGGGATAGTACTTAAACAACCCATACGTACCATCTCCTTTCATCACTCGGTCCTACCTAATACCACGACAGTTTCTTATTATTTGTTCAGTCTAATTTTAAAAGTATCAACTAAACTACTGGACACCACATCTTTAGGTAACTGGTTCCAGATTTTTACTATTTTGTATGAAAATATATTGCCCATAAATTTGCTCAAAAATGTTTCGGCGCGATTTTCATACCATTATTTCTTGTGTAATTTGTGCTCAGTTCAAACCAAGTAGAATAGTCTACGTTATCTATTCCTTTCAAGATTTTGAACACTTCTATTGGTTGTCCTCTCAATCGTCTTGCTTCTAGCATAAATAATTTAGCCTTTCTAGTCTTGTCTCATAATTATGATTTCCTAATTCTGATATCAATTTTGTGGCCCGGGCATATACCTTTTCCAATCTGTCAATTTCATTTAGTAGATATGGTGACCAGACCTGGGCACAGTACTCTAATTGTGGTCTTACTAATGCATTATACATATTTAAAATTGACTAAATTGACGCTTGATATAGCCGAGAAACTTTAAGGTTTTCTTTTCCACTTCAATACACTGGCGAGAAAACTTAAGATCATTTGATATATACACCCCAAGAGCTTTTTTGTTATCAGTTTCTGTAATTATTTGCTCAAAAACTTTATATTCCGCTCTTGGGTTTTTATATCCCACATGCATCACTTTACACTTAGCAAGATTTAAGGGCAGTTTCCCATTCTGCTGACGATTGTGCTCTCTTATAAATATCATTTGGAAATTCTAAAACATTCTCTTCTGTTATTATTCCTTTTCCTAACTTGCAGTCATCTGCGAATTTATAATTTTTTACAGCAAGTCATCATCTATATCATTAACATACATAATGAAAAGCAGAGGTCCAAGGTCAGAACTTTGAGGAACACCACTACCGACAGAAGTCCATTCTGACGCTTGTCCTTTAATAACTTCTCTCCTCTTACGATCAGTGAGCCAGTTCTCAATCTAATATGTTATTTCTCCATCAACTCCTAAGGCTCTTACTTTAGACATCAACTTCTTATGCACTACTTTATCAAATGCCTTTTTAAAATCCAAATGCAAAATATCAGATGATCTGTTATTGTCATTCTCTATATTAATTGAGTGAAAATCCTAAAGCCCAGCTGAGAATCATTTCATATCTTATTTTCTAAATGTTCAACTAGTTTCTCAGCATACAGGTTTCTAAAAGTTTTTTAACTACTGAAGTTAAACTTATTGAGCAATAATTATTAGCTAGTTCTTTACATCCAATTTTACATTTTGGCGTTACATTTTATAACGTCCTATCTGGTGAAACGATTCCACTCTCTAATGATAAATTAAAGATCTGCGTTAGGTGTTGAGCCACTTGGTCTTTGATTTCTTTTAGAACTCTTGGAGATTTTTTATCTGGTCCTGGAGATTTGTATTTATGCATTTTCTCCATAAGCTTCTTTGTATTGTTGAGAGTGCATTTAACCGATTCAGGGGGTCTATTGCCAGCTATTGTAAAATATCATATTTGTATTTTATTGGGCCAATGCTGTTTTTATCGGTTTTCTACTATTTACTAAAGCAAAAAACTCCTTTGGATATTTTTTACAATTTAAAGCTATTCTTATCTCCTCATTTCTTTGGGAACTTTTCATTTCAGGTTTAATTTTTCTTCCTCAATTCTATATAATGATTTCTATTTTTTAAGCTCCTGTTAGATTTTAGCCTTCTTTACGCTTTATCTCTGTCTTTTATTTTAATGATTTTCTTAATTTTAGCAGATAACCATTTATGTTCATTGGCACTTTTGACGTTACTGACACTCAATGGTATGAATTGAGCGTTTTTATTTAGGAGGCTGTTTTAAAATTCATGCCATACTTCATTAATTTCTTTACCATTTAAGGTATAATTGCTCAAGCTCTTCCATAGCCCAGCCAATTTCGCTCCTTTGAAACTTATTTTAGTGTTGTAGACCTTTTTTTAACATAAGGAATATTGATTTCAAATTCAATTAGATTATAATCGCTATTACCAATTTTATCTCTTACATTTAGATTTGAAATTAATTCATCGTCTGATGTTAGTACTAAACCCAGTATATTTTTTCCTCTTTTTGGTTCCCTCACCCACTGAGTTAGGAAATTTTCATCTATGAAACTGAGTTATCTTTGTCCTTCTGAGTCGGAAGTTTTCATAGGCCAGTTTACTTTAGCGCAATTAAAAATCTCCAATGAACAACGATAGCTTATCTCTACTGATGTTTGTCAAAAATTCATAAAAATGATTATCTACCTCCAGAAGTTGAAAATCGACAGAAAATCGAGCCAACAGATTAATAATAACCAAAAGATATGAAAATGGTTCGGGATAGAAAGGAATAAGAAAAAATTGTCGATTTTGAAACGAGTCGAGGACAATTTTCCAAGCATTAAAAAAGAATTTGTTTGCCTAAGGAACCCACAGTGATAGATGAAAGTTTACCTTTTTTATCCATAAAATTAATAAAATATCAAGTAATGGTATTTTCCATAACGAGCTCTAAAACATTTACTAAACCTTTCTTCTTTGCTTAGTAAATTATTTGGTTTTCCAATTTAATATTTTAATCAAACTAAATAAAATAATATTCAGGGAAAAAATTCTAAAAAAAATGTGTACGAAATGGATAGATAAATAGCAGCCACAATATTTAATATTTAATTAATTAGGCCTTTTTATGCAATAATGAAGACCATCAGTCAAAAAGAGCAATCGTAATTGAGGGATGAAATTGACAAAATAATATATCGTTTGTAGGTATAGAAATCACCTCCACTTGAGAAATCTTGAGAAATGAACAGTTTTCGTTCTAGTGAAGACTCTAGAAGTGATCTTTTTTTGGAGATTTCAGATCAAAGAGCCATATTCCATATTCTTGGCTTTACTAGGTTAACTAATAATTATGTTGATGATCCCTTCTATGTTGATCAAAATGATTGGTTGGATGTCACTGAATGTGTCCCTACTCTTCGCTCTCATTCCTTTTCCTCTTAGCGTCGATTTACACTTATTGCTAATCAATTAATAGACCTCTCTGCATTGTATATTAAATCCCTTAATCCAATAAATTTTATTATCTCTACTTTGGGTAATTCACCTCCAAAGCACTCGATGATAAAGTATCCACACAGCACAATGCATACAAAAGAATGCCTCGCATCTGTAAAAAAGTATTACGATATCGTTTAAGCGTGATTATATTTAGACCAAAGTAAATAATCATCTTCAAGGCAAATAATTACGCTGAACATGAAACATAGAGACGCAGCAAGAAAATTTCGGGTGGACCGTTTCAAGGGAGATATTCATGGACTTCGCTCGACAAGCAAGAGAGCTAATCTCGGAGATGTCATTGCAGTGGAATATAAGAAAATGCCCGTATGTGGTGACTGTAATAATGCAACAAGTAAACGGGAGTGCAAAAGTCAGGAAACAGAAAAGCCACTCAAAATGTTCTGCATCAATGGTATTCCACCTAATATAGACAAACAATCACCTTTAATCACAACTTCTCTTGGTTAAATTTTGATTCACTCCAATGAAAATTTCGCAGAAAAAATTTCTTCCCAGCAACACGAAAGAAAAGCAGTAAATTAAGATTTTTTTAACTGATAAAACTACCCTGATTTTTGCAGAATGCTTTAAAAGATTCAAATATATTCACGACACAAGAATGTCTCAAATCACATGCGGTCATACTTCTGTATTTCCCCGTCTTCTTTCTTTTAAATCGCCGTTTTAATCTACTATAAACTACCTGCCCTTCACAGCCTTTATCAATGCTTCAGTTTTTATGATCTCTGATACCAAGTTCCGACATTGGTATGTTGGTAGCAAATAATTGCATGATCTTTGCGAGAATCCCAAGAAATAAACCCCCTAAAAGTTTGCCCCGTATTTAACTCTCTAAAAGGAGCCGCCTCTATGATACAGTTTACAGTTGGTTGTGAATCTTATTGGATCATTGTGGCCGATAGACAAAAAGGAATCCAGGGATCTTTTAGTCCATATGGAGGAAAGAGTATCATGTTTGCTTTAAAATATTTAGTCTTACCTAAAGTAAAAGAAGGTTAAGAGAGTAAAAGAGTGAGATTGGAAATGAAACTAGTGTTTTGCTCCTTTGATTTATATATTTAAATTTAACATTCGAACCAATTAATTGTTTTCTTTATCCACTAGAGAAGTATTAGGGGGAGAAATTTAACATGATCTTTTACAATGATGGAAATTGCGACTCACACACCTAATGTTCTCTTTCCACTGGCTCCTTCCTAGTATTAAGGTAGTTTTTATTTCTTTTTGGACATTTAAAGTACAAATACCAATTACACGGCGGCTGACTTCTTAGGCAGACTTATCAATCTAATCGACTAATATCTAAGTTGACATAAATTTAGCTCTAAATGAGGTCTCTGGTGTCTCTTTAGTCGCAATTTTCTACGCACCTGTAATTAATCCCGCGTCAAATTTAAATTTCAGGTACGATTTATGATCGGAGATGGGATTTAGTACCCAATTTTGCTCCAATGTTCCATCCAGCTTCTAAAACTAATTGGTCTTTAATTGAGTCGATTGAAATAGGACACTAAATTGAGAGATCGCACCGAGACTGGGTTAGATCCCATAAAAATGCAAAATAGGGAGGGGAATTACTTTTTTGAGTGATTTCATTGATCTTTAGGATCGAATCTAATAAAGGAATAATGATTCTCGGGGACAATTTTCCCATTCGAACTCAACTGAGGATTTTCACAGCCAATTTCATCGATGGCGAACACAGAATGAGACCAAATTGGCCCACGCCCTTGGTTTTGACCTAAGGGAAAACATCCAACGCAGGAAACACTAAATCTGTCCAAATCTGACTGTCAAGGAACACCAATTCACTGTCCAGAGCGAACGAGTTGCTCCCAGGACGGTCGAGGTCCAACTGAGTCTGAGACGAAGGAGTGTTGTTTGCTAGGGAGATCCTTGTGTCCTCCCGCAAACTCATTTTCTATATAAATATATTTATATATTTAGTAAAGTATCTGATGTAAACACAGAATATTAGCTATCACTTGCCTCCTTGACAATGGCTGCCACGCGTCCTCTTGAGTCGATTCGATCCGATTTCTCGCCCGGAGACGACACCCTCGGTCGCTTCTATCACACGTGTCTACGGGTGGATTCATGAGAGCGCTAATTCGCACCTGTGTATCAGATTGTATTTTTTTAGATACGTTAATAATCTCTGTTACTACTAGTTGGGTCTAACCAGTCGTGGAAAAAGAATAAGGGTGAAACAGTGATAGTAAGAAATAAAGAAACAAAATTAGTCGTGTACAACTTCTTGATGAAAAATTATTCACTTAACAAACCGCATCAAACCAAAATGTTGGGGCCAGGAGGGCCCATTAAAACTCTCCAGAAACAGGGTGGTGCCGAGTATAAGCAGACAAAAATACGATTTACTTCCCTCGGTAGTCATTCCCTCAGGTGTCCCGCCTAAGAACGCCCGGTATTTGTTATCTCTGAATGTCCGTTCTTGTTTCATTGAGGGTTCGCCTCTGGAATTGGCGATCATAGAGTTTAAGGAGAACGTTTCTGTTCATTTTTGTACTTTCGCTTCTCTTTTCGTACTATTGAGAAAATGTTGCACATTTTTAGATTTCGTAGCTTTGAGAACTGTTCGTTCTTTTAAGTTCTGTGTAGAAACCAGCTCATGATTCATTTTGACAATGCGGCTTTTGTCATCCTTATTCATTTTTATACTTATTTTCGCACCGTTCTGCATGGATTCCAGAGTGAAAAGTACTGTATCTTGGGAGAGCTGCGCTCCAGTCAAGTCTCTGGTGTCCTTTCTGTCTTTTCTATATCATTCTGCTATTTAGTTTACGAACAATATCACTTCTACTAACCTTATCACTATCTATGCCAAGTTGTTGTCTTCTCTTTCTTCTTTTTGGACTAGGAGGGTCCCCCAGCGTGCCCCATGTGCAATTATTGGGCAAAGACATTTTAATCTCTTTAAAACTTGACTCCTCATTGAAGAAACCTCTTCCAATAATAACATCTTGATTGATGCTTCCCCATCCCTTGCCCAATCCCTCCTTTCCCCCTACGTGCACACTCCACTTTCTAAATCTCCTCTTTTTATATGCCATTTTCATTATGTATCCAACTATGCTTTGCTGGATGGCACCTTAACATACCCTGAGACTTCTTGCATACAGCCTCTCACCCTCTCTTCTCAAGTCGTTCATCTTGTTGCACCTCAACAATGACTTCCCATTTCACTCACTCAAGTTACTTTGCTCAATTATGAGATTCAATGTCTGACCACAACCTACACTGCAAATATATCAATTATAAGCAACGATAAATTTTAAAAACGTATTTCAGTTTCTTGGCGGCTCTGAACTTTTCGTCATCATGTGGAATTATTCCTGCGGGAAGGAATTGGTCTGAAGAGCTTTTCGTTTCTTAAGAAGGAATTAGGTGTGATGACAATGGCGCTGTTTCCCCCATCATTCAAGCTTTACACCTTTTTTCCTGTCCAAATCGGAAAGAAAAGCTCATTTCTATTAACCAAGTTAACATAATTTTTCGCCTTTCCGAAGTTACCATAATTATTTTTCCGTCGTAACAGTCATCAAAATATTGGTAACGGGATAAATGCGATTTTCCAGCTCTTTGTTTTTGTAAGCATCTATTCGTTATGAGCTAGACAAGATACATATTTAAATTCCTAGGATTATTATACATATATTTAGAACACCATGTGGTTCTTTTATCTTTTATAACTGGCACACACAAAACGTACAAAATATACATAGTCATTCTAAGGCACCTCTTACCAAGCTAAGAAGATAAACTAAGGGATCCTAGATAATTGGGGCGCAGTTTCTTCAGTTACTTCAAAATGTAGTGTATTATCTTCATTAGTTAATCCTTGGGTGGAATGTCTTCATTAGGCGGAATTAGATGGAGTTGGACGCGTGATCGTATCTGTGATTGTGGCTAGAATTAAACGTAATTTCATTTAATACAACTTTACCAACTTATTTTGAAATTGAACACACTTCATGGTAGTTTATAGTTTGATATTGAATAAAATACTTCCTTTAGTGCCTATGCTCATAACAATCAACATAGTTTAACAAAGGGTGTACTATCTTCAGTTTCTTCAAAATGGAGTGGAATTAAATCAGTCGATCTTATCTTACTGTAAATATATGACTGTAAATTTCGTCTTAGTATCACATAGGAGGGAGTATCTTCAGTTATATTTTGATATCCGTTAATAGATAACTTTTGTTATTCTGAGATACAAGAAAACCCCAACATATTTTAAATGTCTTTCAATCTTAAATTTTGAGAAAAGATTTAATTGAAGTAATAAATCGCCTTTATTTTTGAAAGGCAGAAGATGCTGTTTCTTCTATGGAAGAAGCACTATACGAGGAACCTATAAAAGGCTTACTTTGTTTATTTGGATTCAATATTTTGGTTTACAATAACATAGGAAAACATATGTTGAAGACATATTTTTCGGTGACTCCATTTGTGAAATTCATTTTATAGAGATTCCCCTTTATGTGCTCTTGTTTCTCTCTTTCCTTTCGTCCCTTTATCCCATACAAGCATACTATATATGTACAAACACATCGATACCTTTCCATATGTTGTTTCAAGGAATTCTGCAATAATCTCGTTCGTAGCTGCTACCTCTATCTACTCGCCGCTGCTAACTCTATCTACTCGCCTTTCTTCTCTCCCTCGTAAATTAAATGAAGAGCGAGATTATGCTGCCACTGTTGGGTTCTTCGATTAATTCATTTAGTTTCTATTTATAACTTAAATCCAGTTGTCGATGTCAATTTCGTTGTATCCCTTATGATTTCCAGAAAGAAAAGCGCCTATTTTTCGCCCTAAGTCAATAAAGCTCATGTAGCCGAAACATTTGCAGCCGTCTCAAGGTTTGTGAGCAAAAGAAAATCTCCTACAATTCATACGCTGCATAGGAAGTCGCTGTTTGAGGAAAAGGAAGCTTTTTTACTTTCTAAACAGTGCTTAGCCTCCATTGAAAATAGAAGATAAACCTCTGATCCTAGCTTACCCCAAAACATGAGTGGTGGGGGTGATTGAAAGTTTAAAATTTGCCATTCGTTTTCGGATAAGTTTTCTCAGAAGTTGTGTTCGGCATAATGGCTACAGCTCCTTATTCTCCAGGTGAGCTATACGGGAAATGATCAGAATTAACTTTCATTAAAAGGTAAGCATAACTTTCTTGGGCGTGTCAATTTTAAATTTTCCCACTGACATTTAATTAATTCATTTATGAAACTCGAACCACTGTTAGTGAAGCAAATAGACAGAAAATCGTTCAAATGAGATTCGAAGATAGTTTAAGGAAAATCGGATTTAAAAGCTCAAATCTCAGGCAAAACTTTATTGAACAGTTAATGAGAGAGAAGGAGACATAAACCTTTCTGAAAGAGTTAGAAAGAGAGTGAGAAAGAGGGTGCAAATTGGCAATGTTCTCTGCTTATTTGTTTCAACTATAAAATATTTAAAATTTTGACCACTTTTATAATATGGTTTCTAATTCTAATTCTTAATAAGGCCACTAAATCATGACACGGCCAAGAAATGAATAAAGAATGTTCCCGAGCCGTTCGTATGGGCTTCACTTTATATCAAACGCAAACGAACAAATTACACTTGTTTGGATTGGGAAGTCATATTTCGTTAGAACGGACGTAAATAAAACACAATATTAAAAAAGCACCGGCTCTCGGCTAGAGGCTAGTCTTATGACGTAAACAGCGGCAAAATTTATCTCCTCAGTCGCAAATTCACGTTGCAAATGATGGTGTCGTTTAGGAAACCGGCGTTTCTCTTTGGTGGGTAATGAAAACAATGGTGTCATTTTCTCAGTTTGGAGAGTTTAAAAGAGACGATTGTTTCTGAAATTTCTGGCTAGACCAAAAAGAAAGGACTTATTTGAGAGTTTTTTTAAAGAGAGCCTATATAATTAAGGTAATTCAAGGAAACATATTGTAATTACCATCTTGTATACGTTAATGACACTCAATTATTGACTTATTCGACTTTATTCACAGCTATAATCTTTGGTGAAGTCGAATTTCAGGTTGAAACAAAGCTAATATTTTTTTGCTAGCAAAACAGAAAAGATCCGAGGCTGTTTCTACGTCCCTGAATTCCTCGTTAGAAGGATAAAACTTTTGACTTGGTTTAGGCGATGCAAAATCTTGCTTCTTTGCATTAATCACGGAAAATGCTCTTAGTTTTTCTCAAATTTGCTTCCTTGGAAAATTCTTTAAGATCATCACACCATTTCAGTTATTTCGAAGTAAAAAATAACTATTTCAGATATTTTTTTTTATCTTGTAATACTCGATAATTCTTCTTCCTTTATGGCGGGAACGAAGTAGTGTACTCTACACCGCCCATGACTTTGCAAGGTGTTTCCCCGCAATGCAAACTTTACGTTTGTATGTATCATAATTTCTTACTTAAGAAGACCCATATTTAAGGATAAGGAGATGAATTTCCTTTATTACTCGCTTCCTTTCATTTCCAGTAAAGTGAAGAGAAAAGGGAGGAATATTTTGTGTAAAAAAAACATTTTCAGAAGGATAATAAGAGGTGGTGGCATTAAGGGTAGAAAGCTAAACTGCAAACGATGCAGTGCACTCGAACACATTACCGTTCTTTGTTTTTTCAATTCCTTTGTTGAAGATCAATGCTTGTGTATATATTTCATTGCCTTAAAGAACATAGTTGAGCAAATAGCTACAACCAAAGAGGCCATGTTTCCTTTTCGTTGGTTTGATAAGTTCGCGAAGCTGTCCAGTCCCATTAGAGCCTTGATAGGCGGCGAAGAGAATTAGGTCCACGGAACAAATATTTAAGCTCGGGAATTTCGCGGATGAGCCAATTTTCCATCTTCGTTCAAATCCGTCATTTCGTTTTAGCCTTTTATAATTAAGGATAAATACAAACAAAATCCAAGGGATTATCCGCTAAAGAGGAAGTACTATTCCAAAGTGTTTGGAATTGAATTGGACTTTCTTTTGCCTGCGGATATCGAGATCATACGACTGAAGACCTGAAGGGAGTGTTTCCGCCTCTCGTTTGCCCTCTCTGACACCATTTATTGGCGAGTTACTCCATGTGATGGATTATTCTATGATATCGCTACTCCCGCTTAATCAATGCATCACAAACCTCCCCTTAATTAAACTCACAATGAGGGGGGTTGTAGAATTCTACACCTTATACTTTAAGGAAAGGCACACCCCCTGCTCCGTTCCCCCCGGTAGTTTCAAAGAAGATAATACAAGGAATTAAAGACTAGCAAAGACACTAATATCCACCAGAGGTCATTCCAAGGAAATAAAAAGAGGAAAGAGAGAAGATCAGAGTGAACCGAAAGAGGGGATTAAATCTTTATAATCAGCTCTGTTAATTACTTTTTATAATAATTTTAAAGTAATATCTTTTCTTTTCTAAAAAATATTGATAAAGTAATTTCAATGACTTGCGAGGGTAAATTATTCAATATCTGCGTAATTTTGTACGAGATAAAGTTCTCCGATATCACAGTGTTAAATATTTTGTTACTAAGAAAGAAGCTATTATTTCTAATGGTCATTTAGTTATCTAACTCAAATAACAACTAGCATTTTATCTAAGTGAAGTCATTGAGTATTTTAAAGACTTCGATCAGTACATGGCTCAAGTCGTCACTCAGCACCCCTTCAAGAATCATCACGAGACGATGCATTATTTGATGAATTTACGATTTACTAATCTATAAAATTAACAAGGTTCGCTATTCGATACTAACACAAGTTTCTTTTTAATGGTTTCTCTTGATTAAATGGTTCCTGTTGACTAGATTGCCGCTCTTGACTCCCCGAGATTCAATCCTTAAGGATATCTCGCTTTTATCGTAAATTTAACTCTGAATCATTCATCCCTGTCTCTCCAAATGGCACGGCCAAAAGTTTTAGGAGGTTTTAGGAATTTCGATAAATGCTGGTTAGTAAAGTTTTTAATTGCATATCAATATGAACATTACAGTAAAATAATAAGCAATAAAAGCAATAAGTTATATATGCCCTAAACTATCTACAAGAATGAACAAAAGGCAAAATTAATTAAAACATGTAAAATCAGCAACATATACGTGAATCAGAGTAGCGTGTCGAGAGTTTCTTGTCAGTAATTAGAGCATAAATTCTTCAAGGTTGCTCTCTACGAGGATGCCAAACCTGTAGAGTGCGATGCTGGTCCACTCGACGGTGAGGACTATCTTTAGTTGCTTGTTGAAGACTGACTGACGACGTCTTGCGGTCACTTTCAGATCCTGTAAGAGGTTCTTCAGTGGAGTCAGATCCAGATACTGAGGTGGCCAGTAGATCACAATGATATTAACTTCCGGGAAGAACCACTATATGGTGGGCACAAACCGGTGACATGGGGCATTGTCCTGCTGGAAATAACATTCTGGGCATTTCTGTAGAGGATTCTGTCTGAAGTAAATTTTAATAACTCAGGACAGCTTGGTGTCTCTCTGAATTCATGGTGCAATCACCAAGACTAACACGACCCACCCTTGAACTTCACATCCACGCTGATGCCATTAAAGAGCCGTCAACATGCTTTAATGTTGGCAAAATGCACTCTCGACTCCTCTGATCCTCTTCCCTCTAGCGGACTTTAACTTTGACTGGGATTGAGAAAAACTGGGAGGTGGACTCGTTGGGCCAGTCTACGTTGCTGATGCTGAAGGTTGTTAGCCGCTTCTGGTGGGCTTTAATTGATTTCAGGCTTTGTGCAAGTAGTCTGCGACGGACTGTTCTGACTCCTGCATTAACCTGTCAGTCATCTGTCTATTCAGGTTGCAGCTGTACTGCGATAACTTACGATCTCGAAGGCTCATGCGACGCAGATACCTGTCGTCACGTTGTGTACTGAACATGGCTAGTTCAAACAAGGTCGATCCTGATATCCATACTTTCTAGGATCCTTTTTAACCCTTTTACATAACCGGAATTTTATCCACCACTCTGCGGATACCCAGACGTTCATATGCATATCATTTAATGACAATGGCTCTATCATATTTATCAATTATCCCCATATTTTAGAAATTTCCATAGCACACTTTTTTCTTCCTTGTTTTATGATACTTTGTATACTAAATCCATACATTTGTTTTCCTTGGAATTCCTTAATTGCCTCACCTCTGTGAAGAAGTGAAAAAGGTGAGGAGAAATAAAGAGAGAAAGAAATAAATGAGTCATTTGAGGCCGCGTAAAATAAACACACCTTCTCCAGGGCTCCTCTTCGCCTCGATCATTATCCTTTCGCCTAAACACGCCCACCGGGCACTTGTAGAATTTTCCTAGAATGAACACAACGACAGCTACGCCGTCCAAAGTAGTCCCCTCAAACCCGGAGCACGTTCAAGCATCTACGTCATCATCATTGGCAAATAACACGGACTGTGTAGTAAATAAGGAGTTGAGAAAATAAGTGATGAAAACGAGTGAAATACAGCTCGTTAGCTTAAATATTACTAAGTGAAAGAACTTTCAGTCTTTTACAATTCCCAAAAAGTCCTTAATTCCTCCAAAAGACAAAAAGCTGGAATAATTTGGGGGGTCAATGAGCAAATATGTATTTAACCCGTGTAAAAAAAATTGCTAGTATTTTAAAGTTATTTTTACTATAGAACTTCCCGACAATAGATTAATTCCTACGCGAATCTAAATTGTTCATAGCATAGAATAAAAGGAAAGGAATCACCGACCCATTCACCCTACTATCATTATCTCCAGGAGCAGATGTTGAATCCTCTCGAATAGAGCAGTGAGGGAGATGTGCGAGCGACAATAAATGTGCTAAAAAAAGACCAAATTTGTTTCAATTAAATTTAGAGGCAAATTTGCCACAATAGCGACCCAGATGTGCTTGATCAATTGATCCTATTCGATCGGGACCTAAAGTGCGGGGCGGGAATGCGTCAGGATTTTGACCCTGGTTTCTCGCGGGTCTCTGAGACCCGAGGTGAGCGGGGTCCAAAGGAGAATGCAAGATCAACAAATGCCTTCTTACAACGGGGGCGGGACATTTCCAAAGCCTTATTCCAATCTCAAAACTTTTATAAAAGAGGAAAACGATCTTTCATCTCTGCCTTTTCGAGGACCTCCATCGCAATCTGCATTCTATTTACATAGAAAATAAATATAGAAATGCCAACCATGAGCGACATTTAATTACATAGTTATGAGCCAAGGAAGCCGATAAGGAGAGGGATTTGCATTATACGTAACTATCAACTAAAATGCTACCATATGACGGCACCAATGACCAGACAAAGAAGGAAATTGGTACACTTCAAGAATTCAAATTCAACCAAGTTTCCCACAAGTGTGGTTGACGCGTATCACTGACACTAAAAATTACATCCCCCTCCTTATGCCTTATTAAACACGAGGACGCCCATAATTTTGCCCACGCCCTTCATAGCGATGGGGTGCAATGCGCTCTCGCATCCCCTCCAGTTAGGAATAATGCCTGGTTTAAAGGCCCCGAGTACGCACCCTCACATCACACCCTCTGCATGAACCCCTATCATACACAATATCCTCCACTCACTCATCACTCGGTCCTTTATCGTCTCTTTGCTTCCATTCTCCTTATTTGCCCACACCACCTCTAAACAGTTTCACTCGCAATCACATTCTACCCTACTCCACACCATAATCACCTCTTACCAAGTCGTTCTTCGATCCATCTCTCACTCTCACACACTAAGAATCCTTCTCAAGTAGTCTATCGGCAGTGTTCTCACTCCAGATCTTTCTTTCGTCACCGCCATACATTCCTGCACCTCCATGCCTCATTCCACACTCAACACTTATCATTTAATAAAGCTCTAATAGCCACCAGAGACTCTACTACCATTTAAAACAATGTGATCTCGACCTGCTTCATCTGCACCACCACTACGTTTGATACACCCCAGATACTTATAGCTTTTGATTCAGTTATGACACTCTACCCTATTCTCACCCTAAAAACCATTCATTATCTTATTCATTTTTTCATTCACACTAAGACCCCTACTGTTACACACCCTGGCAGACGGTCCGATCAACAAATCAAAATCCCTCTCATTCTCACCCATCAACACCAGCCCATCACATCTACCATCATAGACAGTAGCCATTCTTTTCCATTTATCATCAATCTCACATCCCATTTCCTCAATCCCAAAAGTTCTTCTCTCAGTTATCTATCTACGATGGCGATATCGCACAACTTTGCCTTCCACCCCCACTTATGTCAAACCACTCACTCCAGGATTTACCCTAAAGCACGCCTTACCTCTAAAATAAATTCTTTTCACATCATTCACTAAATTGACACTCCACCACATGCTTCATCACCAACTATTGTAATGCTTCTCTATATACACAGCCATATGATGTCTCCATTTCCAGGAACCCCTAACACGCTACAAACTTCTTATCCCGTGTGTATTCAGCTGTCTCTCTTAGTGAAAATACTTCACCCATACAACCACTACCCTCTCTAAGGCCCCCTTTTTTATCCCTTAGCAATGCCTAATTAGAATTTCCCCATATAGTTTACCTACAAGAATCATCCATCTTATCTTCTTTTTGTTCACGCATCACCTTTCTACACTTAACCTTTGTACAACCGCACTACCTATTACTGCACACTTCCAGTTCTTAGTCACAACGCACTCACCATGCCCATTCGATAACACACTCACCACCACACTGCTCCTTGTTTGTAATCAACCCCATCTTCCTGACATCTTCATTTGCACTATCAAACATTTGACAAGACGCCCTCTTTTTTCTTTCCACTACAAGCTTCGTATCAACATTCCACTATTCTTAAAATTTGTCCCCCATTTGGTCCAGCTCCATTTTCGCAATTCTTTCTTCCTCTCTAATCTGAAATACTTTTATATTTCCTCCTATTTCTCTCTTAATCAATAGCCTTTCTCCTCTAATTTCCCCTTCCTTGCGTCTTCTCATCAAAGACTGTGCATAAACGGTGTTTATGGAATGGATTAGCGATGTGGGGCGTGTTGATTCTTTTGCCTGAGGGTAAGAAACGAGAGCACATAGCGCGCTATCGCTAAGACAGTTATCTGCTATGACCCAAATAATGGTTATCATTTTAATTAAAAGAGCCGAAAGGATCGGGATGAGAAGGGAATTTTTCGTTCCTTTGGTGCGTACCCCCCCCCCCCTTTAAAGCAGAGGATGGGGTAACGATAAAGATGGCAACATTAGGGTGAGAATGCAAGGGATACCTTAAAACGACCCTTCTTTATGTCTCTCTAAATCTTATAACGCCATTAATGAGGACTCGATCGTAGGGTTTAGAAACCCTTTCTATCTTTCTTTTCTATTTATAGAAAACCTTTCTATATTTCTCTTCTTTTTATAGAAACTCTTTCTATCTTTCTCTTATCTTTATAGAAACCCTCCTTTTCCTCCAAAATCTGCAGGTGATTTTCCTCGAAAAATTCTGTGGGGCATAAAATATAAGGGAAGGACAACTTCACCTGCTTCTTCAACAGCTTTGTTTTCTCTACTAATCTGTCGGAACGCATCAACGCAACTAAACACTACCGACCCTATCCTTCCATTTTACGACCTAACTCACTGCAACGCCCAAATATCTCCTCATGGGAAGGGGTGCTCTGTGAAGTAGCAGCTCGAAGGTTAGGGCTCATTGGTGGTCGAAATATAATTCAAATCCACTAGAAATTATTTTGCAAAGCTTTCAATTCTAAACATACATACGATACATACACCATATTACCCCTATGCTCATCGGTAATCTCTTTCAAACACTCCTCAACACACTCAACCTCCCACCTCTACGCACACACTGACACTTACCCGTGTATATTCCCATCACAACTCTAGTTATATTCATCCTTCACACATTGCTTTGCCACCACAAAACATTCTCAAGTACAAACACTTTCACATTCATCCACGCTCAATAAATACATTTTACACAGTCTCTCCTCACTCTATTCCTGATTTTCACACCAAACACCCCATCATATGGTCCATTTCTTCTAATTTTACTTGCAACCTTTCATATTCCTTCCATAACATAGTTTTACTCACATAAATAAAGGTTAAAAGCACCTTAGTCGCATAAACTTGGTGGCACATACACACTTCAAACCTATCTTTCACTACTCTTCTGAAGGCCTCGAATTCTCTTCTACCATTTATAACCTTGGGCTGAAATTTGCCTCATCTGTACTTATACCATTCACTGGTTATCCTTGAAAAATTTAACTTCGCCATTGTTAAAGGGTGACATCACGGTTCCACTTTCACTCTCCATCGCATCCTACATCCAAAACCCCAATTTTGACTTACATTTTAGGCATATATTTTTATCCTATACTCTTACATACATTCTATGCGCTTCGATCGACAATTTCAAATCACATTCACATCTAGCCGCTATCAACATCTCATCGACATAGATCAGCGTAGATAAAACCCATCCATCACCATTCCACATCAATCTTAGAAGGAATTCTTTCAATCCAATTCTCACCGTTCATTGAACTCCATCAAACAGAATATTAAGCAACCACTTGTGAAAAATCACTTATTTTGGCCACCTTTCACCAAAATGCATGATAGACATACCCAATAAATACATGTAATTGACCTATCATAATTCTTCCTTGTCTACACACCCTTAAGTTTTCTTCATATCTATCAACTGAGTTACAAAACATTGCATCTCTCCTATCTTGTTTGTGCAACTCGTTGTCTCACAGCAATATATTGAATCTAAAGTCCACTACATGCTATCAACATAGCTTGTTCCTTCACTATCAATTATTCACCTATAATTCTTATATAACTAGACAAAATTTGTCCATACACCCTACCACAACACTCAAGATATTTATTCCCCTGTAGCACTTTTATATCCCTTTCTGCCATTTGCCCATATAAATTGTTGCTACAACAGTTATATTTCAGTCTTTGAAAGCTCAGTTCATCTGACTACTCACTGCCATCTACGCACTGCTAAGTTACGAAAATTATTTGTCTTGAATTACTCTGTGAAACAAGAAGTATTTTTCTACATACGACTTCTTATCCATAAAAGTTGGACTGATTGGAGAGATCTCCTGTTTCCGATTCGCGGAGCATCACGACAAAGCGGTGGTTTCCTCAATTTTACGCCTCTAACTATCATTGTCCCTAGCCTTGTTTTCTTAAACTGTACTTCTGCCTAGCACAGTATAACTCTACCACCACTAAGATCCCAGAAACAGTTGGTAGTATGGTATAGTGAACTCCTGAAGGAGACCCCGTTGGGGGCCAGAGAAGGAGCCCGGTTAGCAGACGAGCCCAAACCCGACTGTGGAATCGCTTATAGAGCTAGGCCTTCAAAGTAGGGTAGTCGGGAAGTGTGCGCCCCAAGGAAGGTAGGATATTTAGAAATAGGTTTATATGAGAGGTTTTCTGACTAGTGGAGCGGGAATAATATTTCTCAGGGTTTTACTTTTCATAAGGACGTCGCACCCAGAAGGGAGGATGAGTTAAGATAATGGACCCGCCGGACCTGACTAAGAGACTGCCCCTCCGATTTATACCGAGACAGACAATGGATTCGTGGTAATATGTGCTGATAACAATGACGTCGAACTAATACGTGTATCTGGGGGCACGATCGCCCTCCGTAAAATAGACCTAGAAGCAAAACTACCTCCACCGATAATCGCGAATTGAAGTATCGTCTGCAGAAAAATTGAGTCTTGGATTTGATAACATACGCCTGAGGAATTTAGGCAAGAGTTAAAAGAGCAACAAATATGGCTAAAGATTCACGACATAATTAAATTCAGAAAACACACATGTTTTTAAAATCGTGGGCGAGTCTACAGAGATTGCCACAAAAGCATTACAAAAGGGACTTCTCTCATACAGTATGAGAATCCCCACCAGCAATATTCAACAGGATCAGTACCACACTATTCAAATTTACTTCAGCTGTAATAAGATTGGAGATCACATAACTACCATCTTCCCCCCAAAAGGAAGATATATACAGCGGCCCCCGTTTATGGAGAAACTGCTCAAATAATATTAAAAAAATGTGTAAATTGTTGAGGAAGCCATAGAACAATAGCTATATCATGCTCGAAGAAAAAAGAAACTGAAAACCACCAACGAAAATGCTTCACGGAATTCCACATATGCATCAGCGACAGCTCAGACTAACGGCCAAACCACTCAAGTTACAATCGATGGGACTCAAAACGTAAAAATGCTGACGTGTATTCTTTACTCACACGTCATGACTATCGCACAGCCGGGAAGATATGCCACAACGTTGAACTCCATGCTAAAAGAGAACGGGCTGGAACCAATAAAATTCCCTAAAGACATTGATTCATCGGCCATATTCAACATTAAGATCTCTGAGGACACGAAAAAGACACTCATTGAAGAAGCGAAAATAAATGATAGCAAATCAGAACAAGAAAAGGACACAGAGAGAGAAGGAACAGAATCAGAGAGCAGCACCGACTAGAACAATAAAAAAACTCACAAAAGAAAGTAAGCTTCAATACAAAAAGCAAAAAAGAAATTCACCACGGATGCCTCACCGCGCGACACAACATCGGAAACAGCGGCCGCGAAATGCGAGATGAAAAACAGCCAAATCTCGGCGAGAACAGTAAGGAAAGGCAGAACCACAAGAAAAAGATACAAGTAAATAATCGTAAAAACTCCACTCTCCCATAAAAGAAGAACCGCTTAATAGCCAACAGACAAAATGGAGAAGAGAAAATTAAAAATTCTACAGACAAATACGAACGGATGGAAAGATAAAAAAAACACATACGGAAATATATTCAGAAAAATAGATCCCGACATAATTCTAATTTTAGATCCTGGAATTTACCTCGAGACATACAAATTGCAAAATATGGAACTATGACGTAATATTTAGCTTCTAATCACACAAACGAATAACACGACGGAGCAGCAATAGCAATAAAGAAAGGAATAGAGTACAAAACAAAACAAGGACTAACCGAATCTTACCTCGCAATTGAGGTCAAAATGGAATTAACCAATATAATAATTGCTACGATATACCAACCACGGCGACGACCGGGACTCCCAATAAATAACTCTGTGAGAATATTTAACAATAGACTTCCAACTTTGTTTTGGGGAGACCTGAACGCAAGATGCACCTACACAGGATAGAGGAACAGAAACCAAACAGGAAAAGACCTACAAGCTCGAATAGACAGATGGATAATAGAAGACTAGGACCAAAGTACCCAATGCTAATTGAGGACAGAACAGTAACAAATCCAGACATCTTCCTAGGAAACAATAACATTCCTTTTATCTAACACATGGAACTTGTAGATGTTATCTACAGCGACGACACAGCAACACTACTCACCGTGAAGCAGCACCCAATACAAATACCCGCTAAAATTGGAAGGCATACCATAGAGCAAACTTGAAAATATACAAACAAGAATTGAATAGGTACGCACTAAACAGACTCAATGTAGCTACTTTGGAAGAAATCGACGGCGAGCTGGAGAAAATATGGACGCGAATACTAACAGCTGACGAGAATGAATGCAATACCCAGAAACACATAAAAAACAGTTAAATGCTCTATATGGACAAACGAAATGAAAACTAAGAATGCAGAAATAAAAGCAATAAACGAGTACATAATAATGAACCGAAAGTCAAGGGAAGAAAACAGCAATCTGAGAATGAAGAAGAGGGAACTAGTAAGCGCATCAAATATGTCCATAAATGGACATACAAACGTCTCTATAGTTTGTTGGGATGCGGTCGCGATTAAAACACCTTCTGCGGGAGGCGTTGTCAATAAGTTTGCCATACAATCACACCCCCGAGAAGATCCCACGTTTCCATTTCTATCTAGGCGGCGGCTGAACGAGGGGGGTCTCTCTTCATCCCCAAGGAAAACAAAATTATAAAAAACGTAAAACAAACACGCACACATAACACCCCCAAGGAAAAACTGAATCTTAGAAAGGAAGATTTGCACCACCTGCCAGCGGGGCTGCAAACACAAAAAAATGGCGTCCCACCCCGCCACAAGAGTCCTCCTGAGGACCATAGGTAGACAACTAAAGCCGAATCGAAGTAAAGTCTTCGAAACGCTATATGGAAAGCTAGGCGTGGCTATCCCTCGACTAAACGATATCCCAGCAGGTTACTTCACAATCTGCAAGAAACAGGCGGATGTAGAAACACTCACGAAAGGGAGATGACAACGTGTGCTAAATGAAATAAACCTCCAGCCCAGCACTCCCCCCTCAGATCCAGGTACATCGAAACGTAATATGTAGGCAGCTCGACTCCTGTATCGGGCAACATACCAAAGAACAGTCGTGAGCCAAAATCGCGGAGGTGGTGAAGTTCCGGAACAGACGAGGCCACATAGATTACCAACACGTCTTTAAAGTAATATTCAGCGAGACACAAATGACCCAAAAGGCCAAAGAAAGAGGACTGCTACTCTTTACTGCAAAGATCAGCGGCGAGCAAATTGAGAAGGAAGATTTCACCCCTATTCAAGTATGCTTCCGCTGTTTCAAAATGGAACACCACCCCACAAAAGAGTGCAGAAAACAAGTTATAACATGTTCTAGGTGAAACGGGAAAGGCCATGGATGGAGAAAATGCTCAGCACAGAGAGAGAGGTGCCCAGACTACTGGCTCAACCACGGGTTGATGGCCATGTCCTGTCGCCTCCCCCTCAAAAAAAAGGAGATTATCAAAAAGAAAAACAACGAATAGGAAGCTGAGGAAACGAGAAGGGCTAATCCCTACTACGTCCAAGCGATAAAAACAGCTCGAGCCAGAACTCTAACACAAAAACAACCAAATACATATCTAACCCTGGAGAACGAGAATTCCACAAAGATTCTTACGTCTATCCTATTTGCACACATAAACAGTTTCTCAAAACCGGGAACATTCTAAAAAACCCTCAATCTCATCCTGAAAAAAACGGCATGAAGAAGATGTGGTTCCCAGACGACCCATCATCGGGAGAAGTCTTACAGCATCAATTCCTGCCAAAGTATGCACAAGAGACACCAGTGACACCATTTTCACCAGAGGAAAAATCCACAGGCACTGAGAAAGCATCAGAGACCACGACTGGAAACAATCAGACCACCAGAAAAGACCCAAGATTGGAGGCACAAAGGTACCGTGAGTAGAAGGAGAAGAAAGCAGCAAGAAGGATTAATTAGGCAGAGAGCAAACTCACGAGCTCATCTTCCTCAGAATCTGATGCTGAGGAGGTTGAAAACAAGGCTACAAAGAGGCCCGTAAGCTCAAGGAGTATGTCGACGACCTCAAGATAATTAAAACTGAGCAGACCTCATACCCAGAGAAACTCGCTCCTAAGGAGATATGTCGGGGAATTCTAGATAAAAGATACAAATGGACTTACTCAGCAACAGAATTCGAATCAGATATTGAACAAGCTATCCACGAAGGAAAAGTAAAAGTGCACAAAGATTCTTTCAGAAAACAAAAAGATCCTCAACCGCTAAATCCACAACACTTAATAAGACTCACCAAAAGAACAAAGACACTCAAGAAAAAGAAAATAATGGACAACATTAACAACACTTTAAAGATACTCACACTAAATGTAGATAGATGAAAAGAAAAGTCCATTCCTTACGGTAACATCTTCTGTAAAGTGGACCCGAACATCATCCTCATGTCAGAACATTGAGTCAACAGGAACAGGGACATAATAAAAATACACTTACAGAGTAATACAGAAGAACAACACACAATAACGATTTGATGGCGCAGCCATCACAATCCGAAAAAACTTAAAGTTCAAAATTTTACCGGACTTAGACGAATCATTCGTGACTGTCGACAACCTGATCCTGGTTGGAGGCCTAACTGTAGCGGCAGCCTAGCAGCCACCCAGGCGCCAATACATCCCGATCAACAACCTCCTCACCCTCTTCGGGCACAGAAGGCTAGCGTTGCTAGGAGGAGACTTAAACGTCATATGCCGTGCATCTGGCTACAGACGCGTTGACCAAAAGGAAAGGAACCTGGAACTACTATTCGAAAAAATAGGCACCAGAGAGTCGGACCAGACTTTCCAACGTACCTAACACAGTATTCGGAGACAAAACCGGAAATTATGTTACCAAGTCCAGAATTCCCCGTCAACATTGTCAGCGCACTAGGCCCACTGGTCCAGAGCTATCCTATCCTCATCATCACCCCCATATCACTTGCACCATTGCTCAAGCCCGACACACTTAGAAAAAGCAACGGAAAAGCTAAATTGGAGCAGTACATAGAAATGCTCAGTAAATATCATCCAGCTGACCTGGGTGACGCGAATCTCGAAGAAATTGTGAGGAGATTGATAAGATCACTAATGTCCGCACTCAAGCAGACGAAAGATGCGTCCAATAATCTCGTACAAAATGCTTCCACAATCGAGTTGGACGGACGAAATAAGGGAAAATGCTAATGAACATAGACAGGTCTACGAAGAAGTCAGTAGTAGAGCCTAATATCGCAAAAAAGGTAGCCAGAATGAGACAGCTGAGCGAAGAGCTCAGAAAGATCGTCCTTGACAAGCAAAAAGAATTCTGGGACGATATCATAAGCAGAATAGATAGGCAGGGAAACCCTTTAAACTTTTGGAATAACATCAAAAAACTTAGGCGATTGCCTCCCAGGCCCAGGAGACAAATAAAAGAAGGCGACAACATCATAGAAGATCCGGAATCTCTCGAAAGGAAATTTAGAAGATATTGGAAAGAGATCTTTGCAATATCACTTGATGAGAACGAAAATTTCGATCAACTGCAAGTATCTAAAAAAGAGAGATGGTTAAATACGGGCGCTCCATCAGCATTGAAGAGACCATAAACACCATAAAGTCCTTCAAACAAATGGCACTCAGTTGATCTAGGCTCAGGAAGAACAACCTAGTAAATCCCCCACAGCAAATTATTCAGGGCATGGTGAACATCATGAACGCATCCGTTAATATAGGCTACTTACCAGACGGGTATAAGATGGTTCAAATCATCTTTATCCCGAAAGGGAACAAACTCTCTGCTTTACCTTGTCTTCACCATCGACTTCCCTACTCCAATATACAGGGACACGATGTACCTGCAGTCCGCAGATGACGTCTCGCAGATCGTTCGCAGTAGGGTGAGTAAAGCAAGGGATCAGGCAATCAACACTGTAGCAGAGATCTCTAACATCAACCAATACGAGAGAAGATGGAAAATCCGGAGCAATAGGGACAAATTTAAGATCCTCCCGCTGAGCTGCATGTCGACGTCGCCCATTGTAATAGATGGGAGGGGATACGGCTACTCCGCCGAGGGCCCCATCCTAGGCCTAAACATCTCCCACCACCGATACTTGAGACACTACAAGGAGAGGCAGGATATGGCGAAGAAAGAAATCTCTAAGTTATATAGGTTTAGAAATCTTAGCTCGGCTAATATCAGGAAAATATACCTGATGTTCACCCGGGCTAAGGTGATCTACCCTGCAGTAGTGACTCAAGCGGCCAGTAAGATCTCTATAAGGAGTCTCCAGCGAGTGCAGAATTCTGCATCCCTATGCATCAACAAAACCAGACAGAGAGAGTATCTTCGGCAAAGGGACCTGCACGAACAAGGAGGAAAAGTCAGTAATCAAACGCCTGCGATGTCCCTCAAACTAGGGCAAACCCTTCCTACCCCTTTTATCATCTATCTTCTACTACTATCCATATCTTCCACTATTGATTACATCATATTTTCAGTCTTTTATGCATTCATCTACTTTAAAATCAATAAAAAAACAGAGTGTCCCAAAAGTGAGTTCGTATTTTGATTAAATGGAAAACTTTTATGAAAAGGTCTTGTTGAATTATGTTCATCATGTTCACATTGTGTTCTGAACACTATTGTAGTGTTAAAATTCGCACTCCACTCAAATCTCAGAGTTCCGGTTTATGTACATACTACTTGACATTTTAACCTCAATTCCTTTTGTATACACAATGCATTCGCAGCCAGGCCGCAACAAACAGAAACCCCTCTCTTTCTCTTCTTTTCTCTCTCTATCTATCTCTATCTCTTTCGCTAACTGAAAGACCTAAACAGAGAACAGAGTTGAGGTGCGATTTTATAGTCTTTGCCAGCCGTACATCTTGCTGAAGAGAAGGTGCATCTATACATCTTAGCCATTGACATCCCTTTTGTTGCTCGCCACCTCATTCATTTTCACACCTTCAATTTCACTTATTTTTCGGTGCCTTTGAATGCGCCCTCCATGCCCCAACATTTAGTGTCATTGGGGCTTCATCTAGGATTCATTTCAGCGACGCCGAAGAGATCTTCGTTTAGAGAAGGGGCAAGTTCAGGGAGGGGTGCGCCTCTTAAGGGCTCCGACTCCCCAAGTACTCACCTCTTTTCGCTATTCGGGTTATAAGATATCCATTTATTTTCTAATATACAAGAAGCAAGCTTTGTTGGTGAAGTGATGGTATGATAGCAAGTGCTTCGAGTCCAAAAATTGCCCCCCAAATCTAAGGAGTACGAGAGAAAGCAATATGTCTTCCTTTTCCTCATACTTATTAATTACCAATTGAAAGTAAGCAATAGTACAAAGTATGTTTTAAATACTTGCTATACATATCTTATTCATTTATTTGATAGAAAAAGAGATATTTAAAATCTCCTGTTGGAAAATCGACGTGTCGGAGATCGCATAACATTTTAAATTTCCCAAATTAAATTCCTTTTCAAGTCACAAATGGATTATTAATTTCTACCGAGCCGCGTTTTCAAATTGAATTTGGTATGAATTTAAAAGGAAAATATCTTGCGAGGGATAAGTTCATCATTAGAGCCAAGAGTGGCGAAATCTCTAAAATATACGCAAAATTTAATGCTAATTTCACATAGAATAAACGCACAAGTTTGAAGTAAACTGGGATATTTTGTTCAGTCTGAGAAATCTAGGAAGTTTAGATAACAACAACTGACTAATTCAGAGTTCTAATAAGGCAGGTGGTAACATAACCTAATCAGACAAAGCAATTGCCACACAACCTTTGGATATGAGAACCAGTGTAGAAAAGTTAACCTTTTCTACAATAAATGTATCCAAATTGTTGAGAGAAATTTTAAATTGCTTTTTAAAAAGTTTTCCCTCCATCAAGATTTTAAATTTTACTCACGTACCTTTATTTAAACTTCCCTCATATTAATTAAAATAATACGATCGAGTTTATCTCTTTTCATAAATAATCAAATAAAACTTTATTTAAAAAAAAATGATATTTAAATGTTGTTTATGTTAGTTAATCTAAAGGTGTTCAATATGGACATCGATAATCTAACCTCGGGATTCGAACGCCAGGCAATAAACAATCGAGCCTAATCATGACTAAATGTGGAGACTGATCATAACTAAAGCGCCTTAATTAACTTCGCTCAACAGTTTTTTTTTCTTCCTGCTTGTCACTGTTTCAACAGAAGCAATAGCGTTGTGTAATAGATACAGTGGAATTGTAGTTGTTTCAAACAAATGTGGAGTTAATGAAATAGGAATATTGAATCCTCTACCTTAACTCTTTTTCCCTATTTAATGTTCAGTATTTCCGCGTCTATTCCCTCATTATCCAACCGTCCGCCCTATCTCCTAAGGTTGTTTACTTCATAACTAATTAGCGGAGTTGTTCTTCATTGCAAGTGTCAATATTTAGATTCGAAATGTTGAGATCAGAATTTTTTTCAGCAACGCTGAGGAGCGAGCGTAGTGTGAGGATCAACCAGGCTCTAGTCTAGGACAAATACTAGAAAATTATTAAGTCTGAAAGGTGAAGTACTTTCTTTTGCTTAATATACTTTTTCCCATTCATTTTTATATTATAAAGTATTTAACAAAAATCAGTCAAGACTGTGAAGTTACTCGCTTTACATTGGATAGATTTTTTAAATTCTTTAAACTTATGGAATTGTAATAAATTAAAGTCCAGAAAGTGCAGGTATTTATTTAATTTCTCATCTCTTTCTTGCTCTAGTGCAAGATTTTTAAACCCTCTGTGGTGGGCAATTTCTCTTGGGCGGCGGTACTTAGCATAACCTATAACCTACCTTCAGAGATATAAAATTGTCACAATTACTCATCTTACACTTTATGCGGAATTTCTTTCAGATTGCGAAATTAATTTAATATTAATTGATGAGAGATAGAGTGTTCGAGGTATATTTAATTAAAAATACACAAGATAAGACACTAATAAAACAAATGAAATTGTAGGTGAATCTTTTACGTTATTGCCAAATTTCTGAAATTTGGCCTATTCCTAGCTTATATATTTATTCGCAGTAATAATTAATTAATTTTTAGATCTTCCTTTAATTTGTCAATCCAACTCGTGAGGAAAAACATTATTATTTTCGAATATAGCAGAGCAGAGCCTAGCGGCTCCATGCAAGCCTATTAGATGATTTAGAAAACATATATAAATAATTATATCGTAGTTAATTTACTTATGCACGGAACATTTTGAAAGATATGACGTGATTAATTTGGGAAACTGTAGCTTTCTGCAAACTTCACCTTATTTGGTGCTCAAATATAGGCGCCTATGGCAACTGATGGCCTTTCTACTTAGTCTCCCTTCTACACAGCATTACTGCTCCACGATCTTCTCTTTTAAATATGCAGATGCCACCTTTGACGCCAGACAGCTGCCACAAGGATACACCACTCAGGATGGATGGAGAACCGGGCTCAAGAACGGATGCGTGACTCCAAAAGGATCCAAAAAGTTAAGGTCCTTATTGGAGTCTTCTTGTTGAACCTGGAAACCCCAAAGCCGGGGAATATTAGAACTCAACAAGATGGATTTTTCTCGCACGATCACATTAGGAAAAGTCCCTTGGGAGACAATTTACGTTACATACAACTCAACAAATTTGCCTTTTTCATCATTAAACCGCCAAATGCATTTTAGGTATCTCAAAGCGTCTACATTCATAAACACTGAATATGCAATACATGCGTGATGCAGTATTAATGTAATCCCAATGTAATACTGCGCGCTGCAAAATCTCTTTCTGTATTTCTTTTCCTCCACGAGACTAATGGCTATAAAGTAACTCTAATCTCTGCTAAATCTTCCTTCTTAGATTTTATTTGATTATATCGAGAAGGAGAATATTGAATTATTTTCCCATTCGCTGCTCTCATGAGGCCAATTTAGAAGAATTTTGAGCTTCAGAACAACAATATTTGTCTTCTTTGCTGGAGTTGGCGCATTTGAGACCAGATAAGGATTAGGCAAAGAATTTTAGCTCATTAACAGCGTTACATGGTAATGCAAATAGGGCAATGCAACAATAAGTTAATTCTATAATTAATTTTCGGTTATCAAGAGTTAGCCACTTACTCTCTACATCTATACTGCTTACAGATTGATAGAATATTTGTATGTATGAAAACAACGAGTAAAACCATCATTTAAACTGCGAATATTTATTCGTGTCTTTGGAAGGAAAATATGTTGCCTAAATAAGGAAAATTGCTCTTCCTGGCATGAAACTACTTAAAAGATTCGGTTGAGAGGAAGCTAATTATTAACGGTACTAGTCCCATTGGACCATATAAGACGACAATGAAGTAGCTAATAATATGAAATGAATCATTCTTAGGAGTCAATACAAAATCTTAAAATGACAACGGAAATCTGTTGAAGTCCATTGAGGTGGAATTCCTGTGAAATCTTTCGGTCGAGTCTTTGATTTGCGATGTAGATTTAACCATATTTTATCAGGCATCCCTTACTTGCTTGGCAAGGAAATGGACTTACCTAATGTGTGGAAATGGCGCATCGAAGGAAACTTCGGAGTCTAATTTTGGTAGAAATTTAGACGATTTTATGACGGTATAGGTGACGGATAGAGACAATTTAGTATCAAGTGACAAATAAAATTCGAGAGTTTTCTTCTTTTTTGTTTAAAAGAAACACCCAAACTTTTTATTTACCTGATACACGTGTTACTCCACTCTAATTCTTGCACCTCTTCTCTCTCCTTAGTGTCATAACAAGCACAGTATTCTTACACTCTTCATGCACTATTATTCTTTTAAAGTTCTCTTACAGCACAACAGTAGATGTAATTCACGGACTAATCAGCTCCATTTAGGAGGGCCTCCGGATACTCATTTGCTCGCTAGCCGAACACGTCCTTAGATGCTCTTTTTCTTCTCGTTTTGCTTCCTCTTTTGCAATCTTTTGTATCATCCTGATATATTCCTCCACCATTGAAGGAACACCAAATTCACCTCCTGCTTTCACTTTCATGTAGGTGTCAATTCATTACTACCATTCAGGAATTGACCTTCAACGTTCTATTCCAGCATTTAACACGAGATCTCTCCCTATGCTTGCACTTACCTTCTCTCACCTGCTCTCAAACTGCCTGACGAACCTTGTGGAATTCTTCCACTTCGTGTTCAGTGAGCACGTCTGGGACAAGGTGGTGGATGTGGTTTACTTAGACTTTCAAAAAGCCTTTGATAAGGTACCACACCGCCGCCTTCTCCGGAAAGTGCGAGCGCTGGGCATAGACGGAAAAGTAGCAGGCTGGATAGAGAACTGGCTAAGTGGCAGACGGCAACGGGTGGTGGTGAATGGACAGGCTTCTAAGTGGGTGCCCGTAACTAGCGGGGTGCCTCAAGGTTCTGTCCTGGGACCACTACTATTCATTATCTACGTCAACGACATGGACGGTGACATGGTTGCCAAGATTTCAAAATTTGCCAACGATACCAAGCTTGGTATGAACGTTGCAAAGGATGGAAATACTGCCCGCCTGCAAGAAGATCTTGGGAAGATTGGGGAGTGGTCGGACACGTGGCAAATGCCTTTTAACGTGAACAAATGCAAAGTAATGCATATCGGCCACAGAAACCCCCAATCTCAGTATAACCTTAAGGGCACTGCTCTTGAATCGAGTGACACTGAGAAGGACTTGGGTGTAACTATCACTAGCGACCTCAAGTTATCGAAACAGTGCATTGAGGCAAAGAAGAAAGCCGAAAGGATGTTAGGCTACATAAAGCGCCAGTTTGGATACCATAACAAAGAATTAGCACTTGGTCTGTACAACTCCCTGGTTCGGCCGCACCTGGAGTACGCCGTACAATTTTGGAGTCCTTCGTTTCGAAAGGATATCGCAAGGTTGTAACGCGTACAAGCCAGGGCAACCAAGCTGATCCCCTCTATCCGACATAAAAGTTATGAGGATAGACTGAGGGAATTAAATCTGTTCTCGCTGGAAACCCGTAGACTGCGTAGTCAGCTCATCGTAGTTTTCAAAATACTTCGAGGGTTCGACAATGTTGAAAACCGGGATATTTTCACACTGAGTGAGAACAGAACGCGCAATCACGGCTTCAAACTTGAACTGAAGCGTTACAACCGCAATCTGTGTGAAAACTTTTTCACGTACAGTATCTGCGGTAAGTGGAACGCACTTCCAGTGGAGGTTGTCCACGGTGAATCTGTTGACCAGTGTAAATCAAGACTAGACAAAGTCTTGAAAAGCGGCCGTTCAGGGACGCAAAACAATTGAGCAGCCATGTGACTGTTCGATTGCTAGTCCAGAGGTACCCTCTTTGAATGGACCGTAAGGTCTCCTAGGGTACTTACTTTCCTTGTTACTCCTTGTTAGGCCTTGTTGTTTATTCCCTGAATGACGCCTTGTAAAAGACATTGCAAAGGGCTTGGAATCAATGTTTTTACTTTTTATGAGGCTAATCTTCTGCTGTTTAAGGAGAGTTGTAAACTGATCTTTAATGCTATGATAGATGGAGGCCAATTAGTTCAGCATTTAATACACCACTTCCATGAATATTCCAATTTTAAATGCGGTCTTTAGTACAAACATGAATTGATATCTTCTTCTCTTACTCCCATTTCTTGCCATCGAAAACAGCGCTACGAGGTTGTGATTCGTAAATCTAAATGTATGCCATCGGTTGTGCTTTGCCACTAAAATCCATATCGTTTTACTTTGCCATTTGAAATTTTAATGCTCTTCTTTGAGCAGAGCAATCATTAATGTTTTGTTTCTACCCGAAACCAAAGTCTCTCGAGAGTGGAGGGTCGTGGAATCAAAATCCAAGGAAGAGAGACCTAACGAATTGAACAAGCAGTTACACGAAGCAAACACGTATCAATAAGATCTAGACCATGTATCTAAAGTTTTAATAGACTTCAACTAATTTAAAATGGGAACCAAAGCCAGCGCAAAAAATAATGTATTTAACCTATGGTCTCCAAGGTTCGATTTCGCCTTCGCAAAATTTCCTTGAACTAACAAACGGGTGCAATGGTGAGATCATTCAGATTGTTATCTGTAACATGCGTGTTTGGAGGGCCCTTCAAACGACGCCATCATATGTTCGCATTCAAATGTAACCAGGAGCTATTGACGTGAGACACGATTTCCAGTGCATCCATGACGAGAATAAGCTACATTGATGCCGTGACTGGTGGAAAGGAAAACATGATGCCGCCACCATCTTGGTGCTGTTTGAAGTGGCCTTTAGAGGTACATCGAGGGCGAGGGTGTGGTTGGATATGGAGTGATGTCCATATCTTTTAATTACCACTTTACCTGTTTTTTTTCCCACTGTGATATGGCGAGTCTAATCCGCCATCGTATAAATTCTATTCCCTGATGCCTTGTAAGGATGCCTTTTTAGGCAAATTCTAGGAGAAGGATAACTCTGAATCCAAACCACCTACGGCCTTGTAGGTTTTGCCTTTTTAGGCCAAGGCGAGGAGACAGCTACTTCAAATTCAAACAATGAAAGGAGGTCTTCCATTGTCCGTTTTCTTCCCTTCCATGCTGTCATGGTGCTGTACAGCTTCCTACCCTACAATATCCTGGGATTTCTTTCTTGAAAGTGGTTTAGCAAGATGAATAAATACACTGTTTGGTAGATTTATCAGGAGGTTGTTCTGTTTTTCTTGCTTTTTCTCTTTCTTTCTCTCTTGCATGAAAATCCATCCTCACTGTTCCCTCTTGGATGTGGTGTTCTCTGACGATGTTTTTGCCTTACCTAGATGTGATGGCTCCTTTTAGGTTGTTTTTTCCTTTTCATTGTTTGATTTTTTTAGTTTATGGAGTATTTATATTTAATATATATATTTTTAATGACTTTGCTCTGTGGTGATGTGGAGCGTAATCTTGGCCCACGCCGGCAAATCCCTAATAGTTCTCGTGTTCTTTATTCTAGCATCCGTGGGCCATACAAAAACTTAAAGGACCTTTAGTTGGCTGTCGCTAACTACGATGTTGTCATGTGCTCAGAAACTCTTGTCTCTGATTTTAGACATATCTCTGAGTGACAAATAGCCGACTTCGACAAACCTATACTTATTAGACGAGATTGCTCTCCTAGTGCCCGTAGAATGGCACCGTATATCAGATCAGGCTATAGTGCACAACACTTGACCAAGTTTGTTTACCAGTGTCATGAGATGCAGCTTGTTAAAGTCTCCAGTAAATATAATAATAATCATTATATATTTAGGCTTTATAGAAATCCTACTGCGAATAATGTTTTATATGACTGCCTTTTAACTGCCATGGCGCCAATACAATCAGGAGATGTCAAAGCTTCCTTTATCTTTGCTGGAGATCTGAATGCACATCACCAAGAATGGTTGGATTCTGTATCTCCAATAAATAGAAATTGTCTTGCTGATTTCGATTTCTTGAACTTGTCTGGTTGTAAACAACTAATTCGTGGACCTACACACACTTCTGTTAACTACCTGGCTCTTATTTTAACTGGTGTTCCAGGAGTCGTTGAAGCTTCTGTCCTTGCTCCCAAGGGCACTTCTGACGATAATGCCATCAGTTGTAAAATTTGTGTAGACATTACTTCTGTCAGGTTTATCTTAAGTCTCGTGTTAATTGGGACAATTTTTCTCATGAAATTGAGAAACTTCAGTGGAATGCTATTTTCTGATCCAGTGACCCTATTTCATCTCTTCCTTCGGGTTTATTAGTCATTCTACATAGAAGCGTCCGATACAAGATAATTAAATCATATTTAAGCGATAAAGAATGGTTTAATGAGGATGTAAGCGGGGAAAAACAGGTAGATTATCATCTTAGGAAACGAAACAGGTGTCAATTTCTATGGGACAACTATGTTACCCTCAAAGCTGAGGCTCAGAGAATTTATAATGCAACTGAAACTTCTTATAATTTTTACTTGCAGGAGTCTCTTGCTGGTGCCACTCAACCATATAAATGGTGGTCCTCTCTTAAGGCTTACTTGTTTGTTGTGGATTCTAGTATGTCTTTTCTTCGTGGGTCTAATGGTTCAGTGTCTTTATATCCACCAAGAAAAGCTAATTTTGTCTCCGATTTTTTTTTATTCACTAACTTTGTAACTAAGAATTATCCCTGCCCTTGAATTGTTTTCCATTTCCAAAGTTTGTCTCTGTTGCTCTTAAATCCAATGAATTGAATAAATTCCTTTGGGATCTTGACGCATATGGTAGGACAGACCCAGATGGTTTTTTCCCTCAATTCTTTAAGTGTACCACAATTATAGTACCTAAATTGGAGGTAATATTTAGACTGATCCTGAAGTCTGGTGGTTTTTCATCTTGTTGGCGTAAGGCCAACATCACTCCCATTCTTAAGGGAGCTTCCACTCCCACTTCTCCTTCTGAGTACCGCCCCATATCAATTACACATATTCCACCAAGATCTTTGAGTCTGTTTTGGTTAAGCGGGTATCCGAATACTGTGAAAACTTTAATTAATTATCTGATTCTCAATTTGGATTCCGTAACGGTTTGAGAACTTGTGATGCACTGTTGACTCTGACTTATGATCTGCAGTCTTTTCTTGACCGTAGGTTTGAATCTCGAGTCGTTACTATTGATCTGAGTTCTGCTTTTGACGTGGTAAACTATAAGCCTCTGATCTATAAGTTGAAAACTTTTGGTATTAGTGGAAATCTTCTTAAAATCTTTACCGAGTTCTTAAATAATAGATCATAATGTGAAATTGTTGATGGTATCTCTTCTGCTTCAGTGCCTACTGTTTCTTGTGTTCCACTGGGCACTGTCCTTGGTCCTTTGTTTTTTATTATATTTACTTCTGATATGGACACTCAGCTTGAAAATAACGTTTTATCTTATGTCGATGATGCAACACTTTACTCCTCTGTTAACTCTGCTAGTAACAGAGGTGAAGTTGCTGCGTCCTTGAACCAAGATTGTCCTAGGATCACTTATTGGTGTTAACTTTGCAGCATTAAACTTAATGCTAGAAAAACGTATCCTTTACTATCAGAATATCCCGTATATTGGATCCATCTCATCTCTGTTGCATATTTCTGGTGGACATGTTGAGATAGTTTCTAGGTTGAGTTTGTTGGGGGTATTTTTTACTCTACTTAAGCTGACTTTTGATAATCATATCTATTTCTTATCTTCCTCAATTGCCCAGAAAACCGACTTAAAATCGTTTTATACTTTCATCTTGCCTCATTTTGAGTACTGTGCTCCTGTTTGAGTGTCTGCGACCAACTCCAATTTGACATTGCTGGATAGAGCTTTCAATTCTATTAAGTTCATCTCCCCTGAGCTTTCCCTTGATTTGTACCATCGGCGGCAAGTTGGCGCACTTATTGTTTTATTTCAAGTTTTTAATAACAATCGGCCTCCGTTACATAATGTCTTGCCTGGACCTTTCAATCCACTCCGTGTGACAAGACAAGGTTTACTCTTGGTCTGAATGATTTTGCTATTAATCCGAAGAATAATTTTACTGTGCAATTTTCTCGGTGTTTTGTTCCTTCTTTCTTCAAAATTTGGAATCAATTACCCAATGATATTGTGTCTTCTCCTAACATCTCCGCAGTTAAGTCTTGATTAAATGTTTATTTATTACAGTAACTCCCCATTCCTTATTTGGGCCTACTAGGGGCCTGTTTCCTTTTGTTCCCTCTTCTTTTCTCCAGTACCCCTGGTATTTTGTGCGAATTTAATTATGTTTCATTTGCACTCTAGGGAAAGGCTTTGGTGGCTTGATAATGATAATAATAATAATAATAATAACCCTGGTGATATTTTTCTGATAAAATATTTTGTAGATGAACCCACATCGCACCCTTGAAGCTTTTTCTTTTCCCAGTCACTTCGAGCAATGCACCAAAAGACAGTTACCAACCTTAAAGTCGATATGACGATTGTTTATTTATTATGAAAACAACCTTTAACCTATCTGCAATAAACGTTTGAACAGAAGTTTATAAAGGAGTTGAACCGTTGAGGGAAGTTGCCTACTTCTCCGGAACTTTCCCTGTAAACAAGGTCCCTCCCCTTGGGACAAAGATATGTGAGAAACATGTCCAATACATATGCTGGATTCTCAAGTGTGTATCGTATGATCAGTTCAAACGAACTTTCTTAATACATAAATGAAAGATGAGTGAATTTCCTTTGTTTTCTTCATCGATGTAATATTGTTGTTGTTTTGGGACTAAATTGGGTCTATATAATTTCAGAACAAGCGAATCTTTACCCTAAAGTTGACAACTAAACATATGGACAAATAAAGATCAGCTTGTCAAAAAGTGAAATATTGCAGTTTCATTGAAATTTTGCTTAATTGACTGTCTAAAATTTATAATATTTTGAAATTATAAAATAAAATAAATCTTCGATGTGCAATAAGATCGATTTTGCCAATCCATGAAATATGCGGGTCTGAATTACATTGATATAAAATAATTCGAAGGAAAATGTTCTTTAAGCTAAATATTCTTTGTACTTATAAACTTTAACTTAACTTAGAAGAACATGAGCAGAGTACGATTGGAAGAGTATCGAGGCAAATATCAAACGACAATAGACGGGCCAATTAAATAAAGAAAAAAATATTTGAATTCGTATCTGCAGTGTAGAAGAGAGCACAAATGAATAATATCATGTGAAGAAGAGTATTTTGATGAAAAATAAAATTTTCTTTGATCCATCTTCCCTCCGAGCGTGTTTTCAGAAGATTTTTACAGATTCATTCTCACTTTTGGAAAATTTGCTTTGCGCTTCGTAACTTTGTTTTCATTTCAATAGAGACCCAGTGGCAAGTTCTGTCTGAGAAACTACAATAAGAGTTTTTGTTGAAGCGGGAAAAGATCAGCAGAATCTTTCCTATCAGTAACTGGGGCGTTTGGAAACATTGGAACTTTTAGTCGCGTGCAAGTCTAGTCACGAGCGAATCTACATCTCACTATGTCGGTGGGTGCCTGTTTTGCTCTTTTGATGTTATTTGTAATGACATCATAACTATTCGGCCGATTCGAACGAAATTTAAAAACTTTATGTTGCATTACATTCTCTTTCGAGTGCTATAATTTCCCAAAGTCCTCCCAAGATTCGCCTGGGAATTATTTTGTTTTGGCAATGAACTACAGAAACAAGGACCACAAAGACCCTAAGATCCGCTCAAGGCCACTCCACATACAGAAGATGTTGACTACCATATTCTAACGCTAGTGTATCATGCTTTTTTTTTACATGCTTTTTTTGTTGTTTTTTAACTATTTTAACTCTACGGTACACATTTATCTATATGTGTACCCTTTTTATATATTTTTTTTACATGATTTTTTCTTAATATTTCTATTCTACTCTACACACTTATCTACATGTGTATCATTTGACCTTTCTTTAAATGCCTCTTTTAAGTATTTAATTCTACGGTACACACTTATCTACATGTGTACCTTTGACATGCAGGTTCAGCTATCCCTCAAATACACGAACACTCTTCTTTGAACAAGAGGAGGGAGAGGGCAGAATAGTACTCTCTTGTCCCGCAGGCTTCGCCTGCTAGTGATGAAGATAATATACTTATAGGACAGACAGAAAAAGAAAAGGGGAATTCACATTCACTCCATGCATGGAGGCTTCGCTGGCATCTTTCTATTCATCATTTCATTTTAATCCACAACTCCTTATAATATATGACGTTTTAATCTGTGCTCCTGTTACGTTATATTTACACTATTGAAGTACTCATCAAGTCTGTTTTTGAAAATATTAACTGACGTGCTTTCAACTGCACGGTTGGGAAGGCCATTCCACGTTTACGTGATTTTAAACGTGAAGTAATTTGAGAGCTATAGAAGAGGTAAATCGCTTGTTCACTAATTTTAAACCATTTAGGCGTATGTTGGCCCTATCGTCTATCTCGAACAATAGTCTGTAATCATAACTATTCGGCCGATTCTAGCAAAATCAGAAAACCTGATGTTGTTTTACATTCTAATACGAATGATATAATTGCCAAAGTCTTCCCAAGGTTATCCCGGGAATTATTTTGTTTAGCCATAACATCCTAACTATTTGGCCGATACTGTGCTAGATAGACTATAATATGCTATACTCTGCTAGGATATAATATGCTAAGATGGAATGTACAAGGGTAAGATATAAAATGCTAATTTAGGCTATCAAATGCTATGCTAGGATAGCATATAGTATGTTAGGCTAGAAAATACTAAGCTATGCTTGCATAGTGTATAATATAATAGTATACGCTATATTTTTTAGGATAGTTAATGCTAGGCTTAGCTTGCTAAGCTATACTAGGCTCGACAGGGCTATACTATGCTATGCTACTGTAGGCTAAAGTATATTCGGCTAGGAAGGGCTATGCTCTGCTATTCTAGGTAATACTATGTTAGGCTGCGATAGGCCCACTAACCAAGGCTATAATAGGCTTAGCTATGCAAGGTTATTCTAGTCTAGGGTATGGTATGCTATACTAGTCTAAGATATACTAGACTAGGCTATAATATGATACGCTTTGCTCTATTATGTTAGGTTGGTTATGTTCGGATAGTCGATAACAAGTTAGACTTTAGTATGCTAGGCTAGACTATCGTATGAAAGGATATATTGGCTAGGCTATAGTAGCCTATTCTAGCTTGACTATACTAGGCTAGGCTACTCTAAGCCACGCTAGGCTAGGCTCTGGCATGCCATGCTAAGCAATAGCTAGTTAGGCTAGACTAAGCTAGACTAGTCAATTCTACGCTAGGCAAGGTTATACTAGGCTAGGCTAAGTTAGGCTATACTATTATATGCTAAGTTAGCCTAGGATCTCCTAAGCTAGGGTCTACTAAGTAGGCTATACTAGGTTACGACATCCTAGGCTATACTAAACAAAGGTAGGATAAAGTAGGCTATAGTTTGCTAGGTTATACTAGGCTAGCTAGATTATCCTAAGCTAGGCTAGTTTAGGCCAGGCATAACCAGGCTATTCTATTTTAGGCTAGGTTCTAACGAAATTTGAAACCCTTATGTTGCTTTACATTCTCTTTCGAATGATAGAATCGCCAATGTCTTACCAAGGTTAGTCCGGGAATTATTGAAAGTTTTGAAGTTTAGAAGGTCATAAATCAGAATAAGTGAGAGCACCTGACCTTTTGGTACGCAGACCTTGTTTTATAAATAGTGGCAGAAGAGAGTGTAGGCCGTACGGATATATTTTTGAAGAAGGCTGTGAATTTTCTCTCAAACGCCTACACGCCCAAATGTATCATCTGCATAAATAGATAACTTTAATAAAATAGGAATGTTTATTTATATATTTAATTTCTGTAAATTATGATAAATTCATCGAAACTTTTTAATTTTGTTTCCACAAATTGCTCAATTATTTAGAAAATTATTTTTTAACTTTTTTCCATTTAAGTTTTTGCTTATTTTTCTTCCCTTCAATTTTGCCTTAAAATGTTAAATCGGTTTCTTAAACTTTTCTATTTAATCAAATATTGGATGCAGCATTTTGGCTTCTTATTGCAGTCGCCGCCATTGCGGTAGAGACTGAGTTAAGTGAGGCGCAGTTGTGTAGAAGATTTGAATTGTGTTGCAGAAGAAACGATGTAGTTAATGAGACCCAAAGATTCTATCATTCACTGACCTTCATTTCAGACCACTTCAGAATGGTCTTAGCATGACGTGACGTCTATTTTATTTGAACATATAAAAAGGTGGAAGATTAGCTTCTGCTGAGTGAGGCGAACCTTTGTATGGGGGTTGTGTGACACAGGAATCTCCACCATAGTTTCAATAAACAAATCAAGATTGAAATTCTCTACTTACCTGTTGACATCTATGGTTATAATTTGAGTTTTGCCAATATTTTGTAAACAAGGGACTATTGGTCTTTTACCTTCCTACATAAGAGAAGCGTTGACTGAAAATCAGCACTGCATTTTGTGAACACATCTGGAAAAAATTGGAAATTTCAGCAGAGTTTTTGATCTATTTTACTACGATTGTTTTTTAATTTAATAGCAATTTCCAAATATTTATAAGCATTTGAATCATTCTATCATTACTTAATTTTTATTGGGTTTTACTTCCTCTTTTACCTGTTGTTTGGTCTATCGAGGTTGTGAAAGGCTGAGAGGAAAGCAAAAAAGATCAGGTAATAAAAAAGGAGATCAATACCTCACCCGTCTTAAATGTCGACGGCGGTAAAGGTTCATTCGAAGACTCCAGGAGGAATTTTATAATGAGTTAAACTCTAACGTAAATAATTTTCCCCATATTAGTGGAGTTAACAACTAATAATTCTATGTTTATGGTTAAAGAAATATTTACAAGGATCGAAACTTTGTGCAAAATTAAAACGTCGTTGTATCTGGGGAAAATGTCTCTCAATGCTAATTAACAATGTTCACCGCAAATATTTCGCATAATATTGAATTGTTGATGAATTTATTTTAGAAAGAAAAACGTAAGGTCTTTTTTTTCTACTCTCTTTCCGGTCTTTGTTTGATCACTTTTGAATTCGCTGGATTAATTACAATTTAAAAAACGCAAGAAAAAGACATTGTTAACAGCAATTTAAAGCAAGCAATCCGCTTATCAATTTCTATTTAACACATTGCGTAAGTTGACCGTAGATTATTTGCAATCTCTGTTCGCGATTCTTCTTGCAACAAACCAATTATGCGAGTGTTATACTCATCTAGAATTTAAAAAAAAATGAAAGCCAATTATTAGGTATTTGTTTTCAATTGTTGTAAACATTATCTCGGATTAAGAAGTGAAGTCATTTATTTCCTTTCTGGATGCCCCAGTTTGGCCAGATGTAGACGTAGTTCACCGAATGACAGTTTACAGAATAAAAAGGCTTTGAAATCCTTATCCACTGCACCAAAAATGGACCACGGTTGCGAAGCTCTCAATAAAACCAAAACCAACTGCAGCGATGCCCAGCTGCGTTTAGGTGAATAGAAGCGTCTAGATGCAGCGTTTACAGCCAACCACTGCCAGAGAAGTTTTTTTAACTCCAAGAGTTGACCTCCACTCTGATGACTCAGAATAATGAGCAACCTACATAAAAATATCTTCCTGTTTATTTCTGTCATTAAAAATTTTAACAAATGAGAGAACTTGTTTCCTAAAAATCTGGGTATATTATGAATCCAGACCAAACTAAAGGGAATAAATAAAGGCCTTTCATACCCGATCAAGGAGGATTTGGTAGCCAGTGACTCATTGCAATAAAATACGACTGGTTATAACTGTAAACGCAAGAATATTTTGTAAAACTAAAGAACGACATATACTTTACAGCCTAACTAAAGAATTTTGAGGAATTACAGTTAATAGAATTTCTTTCTACATCAGAGAGATGAAATAGGACGTCGTTTCTCTCAGTGTAACAAGAAGAACTTGTGATCCTATTCCTCAAGCAAATTGTTCTCACTTATATTACAAAAGTGGAAAGTGGATCATACCCATCATGGAGTGATGGTTCTAATAGACACGTATCTTAAAGTAATGGACAAAAATAAACTTGTTTTTCCTAAAGCGCGGCAGCTCAAGGTTTCTAAGAGGTATTAACTAAAAGCTGTCGAATTTGACATAGCAACATACGAGTATGTCAGTACAAAACAAGAAATAGATTTTAATTACATATGGCTTTAATGCAAAATACATTTAAATACAATAATCTATGACGAAATATAATTGCTGACTGATGGGACACAATCAATTCACAAGAAATCATAGATTTCATTAAATAATTACTTAGCATTATAATCCTCAAAACTGCTGTCTGCCCGAAAAATTCCATTTGAGCTCTATTCTAAGAGAGTGTTCTCACTTTGGCGCTATTGCAAGTTCCTTTTTAGGGAAAGGGTTTTCAATGGTATTGGACAGAGTATGCGATCCGACGCTCAACTGGATTTGAAGGAAAAACCGAGAGGCACAGGGGGGTTTAAAGCTGTTATAAAGCTGAGTCTTTTATAGATTTGATCAAACAAATCTAGGTATTCTGTTCTTCCTATTCTCTGGCCTTTTATAGATTTCAGCAAACAAATCTCTTTATTCTCTTCCTCCTATTCTCTGCTCTTTTATGGATTTCATCAAACCAATCTCTGTATTCTGTTCTTCCTATTCTCTCTAATACCTTCTAGATTTCGACTCGAGTTTCTTTTGTCTTCAAACAAAGGGCGTGTTTGTTTTAGCTCAACAGGGCTGAAAAGAGGCTTCGATGCTTTTCGCTCTCAGATTTGTGCTATGAAAGTTGCCTTTAAAAGAATTATTTCGTTCTCACCATATTTGTTATAATAGAGAGAAATAATTAATACATTTTACTATGAAAAGTAAAATGTGAAACGGTTAGTAAAAGAAACTCTATCTAACAGTTCTCAAAAAATAGGTAAATGGGAAAAGTGGATTCAAATTAGACTAAAGTCTTCCTTCCTTTACTAATACCTTCCTTGTTTTTAGGTAAGCCTCCGTGAGGGAAGAAAAAGATCTAGAGGAAAAATAGTATCCATTGATGGATACGAATGGAGCCGTCGGATAGAATGCGTGAGATTCGGTGTGCTGCAATTGCTGCTCGACTCCATCACGGAAGGGAAAAATTGAATGTAGCTCTCCCTCGCAAAAAAACCCAGCCTTGGAAAAGAAACGGTTTAATCGTTAAGGACCAAATCCCCCTCTACCATCTCTCTTTCTTTCTTTTGACCAAGGTATGAGCTGGGGTAGAGTGGATGGATTTGAAAGGGATCATAACCACTTACCTCCCTGTCAACGCACCGATGGATCAAGAAGTATCTAATACTCAGTGCGGTAACACTTCAAAGGCGTAGCCTCTTTCTCTGCCACGAAATCTTTATACCCTTTTTTTATCAAACTCTAATTAGAGAGGAAAAGCGGGAATGAAGTTAGAACCGGAAAGATCCGTTCCTACGCAATCCATAAATTGAGAGTGGCACATCCTGAGGCGGGACAGGGACAACGCCGTGTCACTGCACCGTCGGATTTGCGCCGATGTATCCAGTCATCGGTTAAGACAGGTCGTTTCAGCGATCCATTTGGGGAAGAAGTGTTCAACATAGGGCAGAGGAAGACCACCACGCCGATGGGTTCTGATCGATGCGTCGATACTTCGGTCACAAATACTACTAGCAGGAAGATGGTGGCCAAAATAGGTATGGCGTTGACCTAAAGAACATAGCGTTTGACAGAACGGGATCCAATCGCCATCACCATTTAAGAGGTATAATAATTCTTTTTAAAACATTCAAGGAAACTGAGTTTCCTCCATTGGCTGTCTAGAGACATTCAAGACAAATTCTTTGATTGATTTTATATTTATTATTTTGTAGTTCACTGAGATAATGGCAAGTTTCAAAATTAAATTTGAAATTTTGATGGTAAACTTTTCCAATGGAAGAAGATTTACTAAAAACATTGTCGCTAATAAAATCATTGATTTTTTTATTTAATGGATCCGAGAAAAGAACCTTTCCAATCTGCAATCCATTTGTTCAATTGGATTGAAACTTCAGACAGAGAAATACGGCCTAACAATCCTTTTAATTAGTTCAATTCTACGATTTCTTCTTTGGGTTCAGGTTACCACTCAAGTGACTTGGGTGCGAAGTGGTTACCATGGCTGATTTCCATTTTAACGGTTCGAACCAGATTCGGGTAGATTCACCGTAAATCATATTTTCCATTTAAATAAGGTACCATCTTCTAAGGTGGTCGTTTGGTTACCAAGTTACCAGATAAGTCACTACTGCGATAGGCATAGGACAGTGCGAAGCAGTCGGTAAGTCATATATAAAATCCCTTAAATAATTTCTAAATTTTGGGTATGGAATCGGGTCGTCTTGAACTGCCAGGGGCCCGGTATTGGGTCCTCCTCCTCCTTCCTTCTTTTATCCTTAATCTAACAACACAATCACGCGATTTGGGTACGGAGCACATCAGCACAGTTAAAGTTCCAACTCATGGCCGATCAAGCACAAAGACACCCATTATTTTGTCCACCCCACATTGGCTCTTAACAGTGATATGGCGCTATGTGCCTTTACATCCCCTTAAGTCAGGGTTCGATCTCCCGCAGAGGGCTCCAGCAAGCCTGCTCTCTCACAAAACCCCTCGATACACACCTACAATCCACAACATCAACTTTTTTCACATTCAACTCTTTCTTAATCAAACACTCAATCACACAATCAACAAACCTTTTACGCCGACTTCCATCCCTTCACTTACAATGCCACTCACCCCGGCAAATTTTCTTTATTACTCCATTTAAAACCATTCCCTTTACAATCTCATATCACCACAAAACAGTCACATTCACTAACTTGTACACGCTCATACACAGACTCAGACACACTCACACTATATATATATATGAACTAACTACGATGATAATAACAGAGAGGGCGCTCAGATACATGTGATCTATTTGAGGAAGAAACACAACGTTTCGGGCGTATCTCCCATCTTCAGGTTCTAAACTCCTTTAATATTAAAAAATAAAATAAGATAAGATAAAGTTGTCATGGACAGTAAAATTTAAGAAATCTTATAAAATGTTTGTAAGCAAAGGAATATTAAAAGTTTTCACAGCGGAGGAGGAGAACAAAAAATAATCCAACGCCAAATTAATGTAATTTAACATCAAATTTTGTTGGTTTTGGGGTATTTTGGTCGTTTTTTTAACTTATGTCCTTTATCTTTAAATCTTAGGAACAAAGAATTTCTTGAAGTACAGAGGTCATAATTGTCAAAATCAGAGGAAATGAGGACAAGGACACTTTAATGTCAGGGAGAAGATTTTTTATTAAATGTAAATGTAAATATTTACTCTAAAGTAAATCAAGTTTTCAAACTGGGTTTGGTCATATTTACTCATTGTGGGATGTAGGAATGTTGAATAGAGGAAATTGTGAATCAAATGGCTATTATTGGACAAAATTAGGAGCTCCAAATTTTGAAAACCTTTTCAAATCTCTAAGAACCAATGTACTTGACAATATAAGCAAAGTATGACGTTCATAATGATTTGGACCGCCGTCAGATGGCGCCTTTGTAGCATACCGCTGATTATAGGGAGACAAAATTCGGCTCAAAAACAAATCGAAAACATCAAAATGTAAACGACTCTTTCATCTTTTATTTTCCTTAACAAAGACTAAAACGTGGTAAAACACGGAGGATAGCCTAAAATCCCAGGTAGGTACTTTCCGGTACATGCACAAGGCAAGAATACCTAGTTTTCTACACAACTTTAATGTTCGTCCATAATATTTTACACCAAGACAAAAAATGTGCAGAGAAACAAGTCTCCTTAAATAAATTGCGAGGGAAAAGAAAAGTTTCCTCGTTTCTGTTCTCGGCGAATGCCACGATTTCAACGCACCGCAATTCTTCGCTCTAATAAATGGTGTGCATTGCCACGTTGTTTTTCGATCCTTAGTTATAACAATACTAATGATAATAATAATATCGATAGACGTCCTCTTATTAAAAAGAGATAAAATAAAAACAAATCTTATTTGATTCGGGGAAGGCAGGAAGAACTCCCTTAATCAGTCGATCTAACCTCAATAAATGCAATTGTTTTTTGCAATTATTTTTACGAGACCAACAAAATCATGTAGCAGCGATGAATTAATGTAGGCTCGAAACCATTAGTAGGAAAATATGGCACAAACCGAAAGTTCACGTACCATCCGGTGAAAAATCATAGCCAATGTGATCTACTTTCAATGGTGTTTCAATGCAGAAATTTCGTAGCTGGGACGCTAATAGTGATGGGTAAATTTCTGCCTTATTAGGTTTTCAGCATTATTTAGTTAAGGATTAAGCTCAAGCTAAAGATCATTTGATATAAAAGAGTAGAATTAGATAAAAATAGGTATCAATTTATAAATATGTAAAGAATGAATCATAAATAAATCTATGTTCTCTCGAATGAATCGGATGACTTTGTTCTTTCATCTTTGTGTTCTTGAACCCATTGTCTACCATTTACTTATACATCCTTTCACACTTTTTCATAACGCCTTTGCTACACGCTTGTCTTCGAAGCACACCATCTCAGGCCTTATCTTCCTTTACAAAAGCTTATTGTATTATTCTTCCTTTGGGAGAGGAAAAAATAACAATTGTCCTACTTCAAAATCCAACAAAACAAGATCAAAATCTCAACTTTTAGGTCTTACATCAATCTCCTATTTATTATCTTTCAGATTTATTTATCCATTTTAAATTTATGTCAATTAATTTTAAAACGTGCTCTTAAGGAATATTATCCATTCGTGACTGACGGTGATTTTTATTTTGTAATTTCCTAGTGTTTTGCATTCCACCACACGCCTCCTGCAAACAAAAGCTATTTCTTTATCCACGAATAAAATAAGTAAACTGAGTATTTTATACATACATTCCGCTATTAATTACATAAAATTGGTTGTTACTTGGAGGAGAAACAAAGAAATATAACTTCCATTTGGACTCCAATTATTCTGCAATTTATCGCCACCAAGAAATCCTTACCATTTTGACTAGAAAGTGGCCCGTATTTTAAATTAATTGGGTTTAATCCTGCACCAAGTTATCTTCACTCGGCAAAGTTAAATGCTATAAAATGCTCATTATTCAGAGAATAAAAGTTGCGAGTAAGCAACTCAGATAAACTCGAATTTACCTGTGAGATGTATAAATTCAGCCAGCCTGTATTACAGAGCAAATTCGATGAAACATACCAAGCTATGAATTAATGTGGACTAAAGTAATTCAGGTGGTAATTGGTTAACTACCTTGATATATTTTTTCGTATTTTCGCCTAGTTTGAAAACCCCTTTGATTCTCTTAATATTGCTCACAAAAGAGATCTCCTCAACTTGTATTAATTTTTTGTTGATTTTTTCTTGAATTTCGTCCCGATGCCAAATTGACCGACTTCGTAAACCAGAAAGACGTAAGTTTAAACATAATAAAATGAAAATTATCAAAAACTGAGGAGGGAGCTGTAGTGCGTGAAAAGAGAATAGCTAAGTGTTGGAGGAGAAAACCCCTTCGAAGGGAGTGAGAGTTGTAGGAAATCTCTTATAAAGGGTCTAATCCCCAGCCCCCAGCTTCGGTTTTCCTTGGCTAAGACTACGGTAGTGCACTTATGCCGAAATCCACGGCTCCACCCGGACCCATTTTTGTTCCTAAACGAGCTTTGGTAGCGTTTGTCCATTGTACATGAAAAGGGTTCATACTTCTTGGAGGAGGCGGAACTCCTCCATTTTAGTTGACTCTCTTTGTTGTTGGTCCTCCTTTGTTTCTCTTTTGTTTTTGGCTTTCGTTTGCTTTTCTTGTTTAGAGTTTTTAATTATTTGATTATTTTTTGATGTAGTTGTTTGATCTGCTATCACAACAATTAGCAATAGGAAACAAAGCAATTTATTTAGGGTTGCTAATTACAAAAAAATCAAAAGTAGAGAAGATATGGCAGCTCTAATAGAAATCTCACGAAAATGGCTGAAATACATTAGAAAATGGGTTTGATTGTCAGACCTGATTGAGAGAGAACGGATTGGTGTTGATTAATTCGGCTTTATTAGGTTCAAGTGTGGTGCTGAGATGAGGTCAGTCCAAACTAACCAGCGGTCCTTGATTGCCCGGTTTGGATTGGTAATAATAAGCAAGGTAACGCTTAAAAGAGAGGTTTTGTTGGTATCACACCATGAGTACGCGAAGGGGTGACGCTGTAAGTGACGGTCTTTGCGTGCGTCGCGCATTTTTCCATTTTAACAGCACACCAGTTACCACAGAGGTGTAAGACGGGGAATTAGTCTTACATCGTGGAAGAGATACAAATAATTTAAATGAAGTAATTAACGTGTAGATACGTTCCGTTATAGTCTACATAGATACATAATTTGTATAAAATGTTGAATTCTATGATGGACATCCGACGCAACACGGCAAATATATCTATTGATGAGAACCGAAGAGGCCGCACTAAAATGCCTTAAAACCCAGTGAGAATAAGGAGTGATGACGAAAAGATGAAGAGAAAGGAGTGAGAGAAAAGCTTTTGAATTTTTTGAGAAGACATGAAGTACTTGAGAATCATTTCGAGTAAGTGACAAGCCTTTGGAGTATGTGAAGATCTTTTGGAGTATTCGAGAATCCCTTAGAGTATGCGAGAACCTGCCGAGAGACGGCTTCATGCCGTAAGCCATACCTCTGCAGTAACATCAACAGGGCTCTAATACAGAAAATTAACAGACGCAAGAAACTATATATAAAATAACCTAAAAATTTAAAATATTCCTTTGTCCGATGAGTCACAAATTTAAATGTTTGTTTCAAGAAGGAAAAAAAACAAAACATTTAAATACTATTTGGATTCTATATTTATGAATTATAGCTATTAAAACTAGAAGCTAGTTAGCAGTGCTCACCTTAATATGGGCCAGGGAGGACAGAGAGAAAAATAAAAACAATGAATCCGAGGAGTAACAAAGGTGAATTATGCAAAGATTGCGAAAGAAATTCGAATCAGCTGCACCTTCTGGATTGAAGAAATAAACAAGTTGCATTTGAAAATCATAAGGAGTAAATCCGCATAAAAGGTCCTGATATATAAATATATATATATATATATATATATATATATATATATATATATATATATATATATATATATATATATATATACTCGTATATTTGCATAAAAGAACACTTTCGGATAATGTATATAATAGATAGACCACTGGTTGAAATGAGTCAGAGCAAACAATGGCTAATTGTATTAGAATTAGAAAGCAAGATATTGCTCAAAACTAATTTAGGTATAGCGAATAAATCCTTTTCCAATGTTCTTTAGCATTTTCTCTCATTCTATTTCCCTTTCACCGCAATCAGTCGATGGCCTGCGGGAAGTAGAAAAAATGTTCTTTCCTCGATCGTGACCGAGCAATGAGAGAGTGTAACTGGCCCACTTAAATCTGTAGTCTTAGAACCATTATAGTATAGTAAATACCTAAAAAGGCATAATTATATTTTGGTATACATGTAATCGTTGGTTCCTGCTTAACGGGAATTCTCGGCCCACCATCAAAGGTATTGGCATGTAATCTGCCGCCCCTTTAAATTAAAATTTATAATCTGTTCATGCCTTCTGATGGAGTTTGCCTTTGCTACAGCTTTCCATGCTCACTATTCTTACGCGATCTGATATTGCATCATTCTTCATTTCTTCTTTTTCTCTTTCCTTTTCTTTTATTTCTTAAACGTCACTAATCCAAGTGTGGGCGTTGCCATGAGATTGGATTCATTATCTTTATGATATCATCAGAGCGAAAACGAAGAAGGGCAGAAGCACTTAATCGCGTAACTATTAATCAATTAATCTAATCCAAGGAAGATATATAAAATATGTCCACCACAAATTAAATAAAAGGACCAAGTGAAATAAGAGACGATTTAAGCTAAATAAAAGAAGAACCAAAACTAAAGTAATAGAATAACATAACAAAGCGCGTTAAATGAGGCCTCTGTCCTTTATTGAATCGAGGTCAGTGTCAGTTACGAGGAGGTCTCGACTCCTATTAAGCTTAGATGTCTGGTATGATGAACTCCTCCTCCTCCTCCTCCTCCTCTTCCTCCTCCTCCTCCTCCTCCTCGTCCTCGAACAGCATGCGATAGGAGATGATAAAGGAGGATATATGTAGATGGAATAAACCCCACTAAGCCATGTCTGGATAAGCAAGTCCCTCGATCCAATTCATTGACTTCAAACGCATTCATGGGATAATTATACCGAAGATAGATTCCTATTCCACGGTATTTTACATTAACCTCATAGTCACATCTGCCTGTTATCTCCTTATAAGACGCACAACTGTCATCATATTCTTGCTATATGATTATTGCAATGACTCAAAGCTGCGTTTCGTCTCGTTGCAGATCATCAGCTACGACTAAGAGATGGGCGGAATGACGGTGATCATCGAGAAGGGGGACGTAACGACTAGTTCTCTATTCATCCAGAACGTCGCTTCTACGGATTCGGGGCACTATGACTGCAACTGCTTAAACACCGAAGGAGCCACCAATACCATGCACGTTCTCAGCGGTGAGTAAGTGAGTCCTCAGCACCGCTACTCACCACCCGATCACTCAAAACAGAGCGATTGATGCCGTCAAGAAAAGAACCAATACAAATGCTAAGACAGATCGACGCCAATAGAATATTAACGCACAAATTGCTTTAGCGACCTTCTATATTCAATTTAGCTTCAGCTCTTTTCTTCTCTCTTTTTCCTACCCCAAATATACATTTTTATCGCATTACCCAATGCAATTTTACTCCTTTATTCAAAAGCAAAATTTTTAATTATTTATATTTTTACGACCTTTTGTTTTTTGACTCCACTTTAGAAGATTATTGGGTGTGGAAGCGTCGTATGTATTCCATATATTCCTTCTTCTCTTTGATTCAACCATTGAATTGTTCTGCAATTAAATTTTATTATAATTCAGAGAGAATTTGAGTCTTTTAATATACTCCATAAAACGACATTTCGATGATAGAGACCAAAATTTCTCTTTCGGGTTTCCTCTTCGATCTTTAAGCTTTATTGTCAAAAGCGACACGAATCCAGGAGTGATCGACCATTTAAATTATATGACCACGTCTTAAAACAAATTGTCCAATCTGCAACGATATAAAATATGTTAAATACGTGCAAAAATTCGTTACATTTTGATGTGGTCCAATTTTTTTTCAGAAATAATTAAATTCAATACTGCCTAAATAAAAAAAAAGATGCGAGTAGGCAATGATGAAATATTTCCTAAAATATTTATTAAATCTAATTCCCATTTTGGGTGCCAAAACAGGCCTAAATAATCCATGAGACATGCCCCATTCCTTAAATAGTTTGACAAAAATAAATGCCATATTTTCCATTTTTATTATTCAAGCCAAAATTCAATATTTCTTCATTGCTCAGAATTGAGTTTGAACATAACCACCCAGAGAAAAGGCCAGTGAGTGTTTTCGTCTTAAATTTCATGGATAACTGATTTCATTTTACCATATTTGAACTTCAGTAGCGAATCCTCAATAAATATAGATACTTGGATACTACAGAATACTTGGAATTTGGAATCGTCACAAGAAATTATAGAATTTTAATAAATTGAATTATCTGAGAAGTAAAATCAGAAATCTGCATAATACACTGCACGACCAATATACAAACAAGTCACCCTACCTAATATGCTGTAAAAACGCCTTTAACTTTGATATTTGCTTCCTTTACCCGCAACGTTGCTTCTCCTCGTTTTCAGTATCTCAACGTTTATTTCCGTCCATAATGGCAAAGATTTCTGGATGAATTCTTTTAACGAAGGTAGGAGAAGAGAAGAACTTGGTAAAGTCTTTTCTAACTCGTCCCAAATATTTCTTAATGGTGTTGCGGTCGGCAATTATTATTATGCAATCGATGAATAAATAAAATGAACAATTTCTTACAACTTTAGCTCGATAATTCCTGGCACTGTGGTCCATGAAGATTCCCATCCCATCAGGAAATTAACAAACAAATTGATGATCCCATCCGTCCATCTTTAATCCAACTCAAGCTCAACTGAAATATCCCCAGCACATGATACTTCCTACAGGGGCATGAAGATGGGAGCAATGTATGGTGGATCCACTTTTATTCTTACCACGCAGCTTCTTTAGCTTTAGAATAATGAAAATTCGAGATCGTAAGATTCGACAACTTCCCCCAATCAGCCACAGTCCTCCACTCTTTATGATCCTTTCAAAATTGGAGTCATTTGTCACGCTTATTCTTGCTAATAAATGATTTTCTTGTGACCACATGTCTATATAGACAGTGAACAATTTGTTCCCTTAGCATTGTGTCGGTGGAAATGTCCTTACGACTGATATGTGGATCATTTGGAAAAACAGCGCCACTTTTGTTTACCAGTTAATTTGATTCCAGAGTCTACTTTAAAAAATCTTATTCACTTTCCCCAAAAGGGTGAAAATAGAAAAGACGCTCTTGGAAATAATGATTTGTGGGAACCTTTTAAGGGTTAAAAGTATTGGAAATATGACCCTTATAGAGGAGCGACGCATAATAAACAAAGGATTTACGACTCTGCGCGATAGTCGCATAAAGACTAAATTCCTATATGAAATTTATCAGCAATGGGATTCACAATTCATTGAATTTATTTATTGATTTATGTTAGTGTTAAATATTTTGAGTAATTAGTTTTTAATATTAGATATTTGTGGAGTGAAACATGTTTAGAATGAAAAAACAAAATAGAATGTTTTGTAATTAGTAATTTTTAAAGGAATTAAAAAAATGAATTAAAATATACACAATAAATGTGCTACATAAGTATTTAGTTTATTATTATCAAATTTTTACTTTTTTTCTGACTCAGTGACCTATAGTTAATATGGTGTTTACTAAAAGAACCTAAACTGAATTAAAAATAATTATTTTGGCTATGGTCTTATCTAAAACGTGCACGGATTAATTATATCCTGAGGAAATGTCAAACTATCAGTAGAGACAAAGAAGAATTTCATGTATCGTTATCATCTAAGCATTTTACATATATTGATGCCCATTACTGCCAACAGAACCTGCTGATTGGTCAAGTTGGTTCAACTCCAAATCTGAGTTAATTACTCTAAAAGACATACATTACACAGCTGGGCCCTGTAAGGTCAAGTGTGTGAATTATGGCAAGATACACCCTGCTTCATCCAAACAATGTCGTGGCTCTCGAGGCTGTGGAAGGAATTTTTTGTAGAGAGGCAACAGAATTGGTCTTATCGCCGTCCTCAGGACCAGGATTTTCCTATGCCTCTCTAATTAGAAAAAAACCCTAAACTGCTGTCCCTTACAGGCCTAAGAAAGAGGTAGCTTCCACGCCCACACCAAAACTACCTGTGCCTCAACCTGATGGAGCTGGCGCCAGTACCGATTTAAGCCTCGTCCCAACTAGCTCTCAACCTAAACGAAGCCACACAACTATTGTGAAACTGCCACGTCATCCACAAAAACGGTAGACTTCTAATAAGCAAAACACACAGAAGCTAGTGGTGAAGCCAACCAGGAACTTATAAGGTCTACCCCTGGAAATGAGGGTAGTAACAATGGACCTTCATATTCCTTCCCCCTGTCCGAAGTTAGCGGTGTTAATTTTGAAAATCGTAACCCTCCAAAGGCCGATGACATCCCGAAAAGAAAGATGCACCACCAGGCGGAAGTTTTCAGGAAAGAGTAAGGAACGGCTTGCATGTCTTGCAGGCCCTCCACATCAAGTCCTAGAAGGCAGGACCGTATTCAACCTATTTTTCTCAAAGCAGCCCCCGAGTTCTTTCTCCTCGAATGCTGCATCTAATTTAGTAAGGATGTTTACCTCGCACAAGAACCCCACAGCTCATTTGCGATAGATTTTCAGTGGCTTAAGGCTAAATGGGAAGAGTTGCAAAGGCTCGTCTACTGCCATTTATTTTTAGCTGTCTTAAGGAAGCCCTGTAAGGCACGCCCTTCCGCCTCCCCCCCTTCCGTAGTATAAGGACTTTGCAACTCACTTGCAAGGAAGCTGACCCGCTGGGTGAGCAATTTACGCAAAACATGATATCTCCGTCCATTTGGGGGTTTGAAAAACAGACCTTACGCGGTTGAACTCTAATCAAATCGTTATTTCAAACCTATCAACCGCCAAACCTTTTTATACGTTTCAACCAATATTTCCTCCATCATTTTGATTAAACTAAATTAGACCTTCTTTTGGGGAGGTGTCTCGTCCAACTCCAGGTTCAACCCTACACAGAAAGCAGCCCTTTCTCGCTCAGCCACACCTTCTCCAATTCTACCCACATTTTAAGACACGCGCTTTTGCACAACCGGGACTCTCTTTCTTATCTTCACCCTACCCAAGTCTCTTTGCAATTTTTCTTCCTACATCACCCTTAAACCTAAGCTGGAGTTTAGTTTAGTCCTCCCCTCCACTTCGGAAAGAGGACCCTTCCTTTATTAAAATTACAAAAGTGCGGGGCTTTGGCCAAGCGCTAACATTGAAGATTACAGAAATATGAATCGTTGGATTCATGCTAACAGGATATGATACTTTTAATAGTACTAAAAAGGGAAAAAGGATATAAAACAAAGGGCGGGAGGGGAGGTGAAGGGTGTGGTTGGTGAGGCCGGTGAAGTCGTCGGTACGAGCGCTAAACTTCGAATGGCGCTCCGCGGGTTTGGTCTCCGCCTTATATAGAGATCGTAAGGGGCGGAAAGCGATGGCAAAATTAATTTCCTGTGAAGGTCCGCGAAGCGCCATCCGCATGGTTCTGACAACTTCTCACATAGGTGATGTGCCGGGAGCTGGTCCTGAAAGCCTTAGTGAAGGCTACCAGGCCGTCTGTTGAGACGAGGTCCAAGAGTTTGGTATGGATTTTTCCTCGGTATGTGTTGAGGATTGCCAGTATGTTGTCCGAGTACAACTGTACTTTCGGGAAGAGCAGGAATCCGATGATGAGGGCGAGGGATTCGTGGGCGAAGATTCCCAGGTTTTATTCTCTGCAGTTCCTTCCAGTTGTAACTAACCGGCTATCAGGCCCTTACCCTAGGGGCAGGCATCCACGACCAGGCGGATGGGAGAAGCAGGTAGGAGCTTCCATTACACCCATTTTCGATGTATAAAGAGGATTAGATGTCGGAAGACTTCGGGAGAAGGGGCTTCCAACTGACGGAAGCAAAGTTGTACCCAGTTGAACGGTACTCGGAGGACCGGGAGAATGAAGTTGAGGAGGCCGGCTAAGTGTCACCAGCACTTCCTTGGGACCGGGTTTGATGCGACGTATTCCAGTGCGTTCGTGGTTTTTCTTCTTAATTCTGTAATGAGGCGTGTCTTGAGGCTTTGTTGGTATACCTTAGTCCCTAGGTAAGTGAGTTTTGTTGTTGGGCGGAGGACGCACTTTGCCAGTTTCAGGCTGACACTACTTGCATGTGCCAAGCTCAGGAATTTTCTGAGTGCTGGTTTACTATCAACAGCCATGCCATCATCCAAGTATGTATGGGCAATTACTCCCGCCTTTCTTGCCCACTGGTTAACCACCGTGGAGAGGGTCATTTGCATCAGGTAGGGAGCTCCAGAAAAACCCATTGGGAGTCGACAAAAGCGGTACCGACGTCCGTCTCCTACAAGGCCGAAACTTGGGCGGGCCAAAGGGTGGAGTCGGACGTGATAAAATCCGTCCTTGAGGTCCAACTTGATTGCGAAGGCGCCTTCTGTGGCCTGGGCGAGGACCTTGTGTATCGAGGGAAGACTGAAGGACGGAGGGTCGTATGCCTCCTATGCTGCGGCCATATCGTACACGATTTTTGCCGACCCGTTAGGTTTGGAGACTCCAAAGATGCGGTGTGCGCGGTAGATTGGTCCTTCATCTACGATTCCAGTCTCGATTAGTTGTTGCACCAATGGGGCCATTCGGGTTGATGAAGCGAGCCAATGTCGGTAATTCCTCTTTAGGAAGATCTTGAAACCTTCGGTTGCCGTGCCCTTCAGGATGTGTGAGGACTGAGGTTTTGAGTCGAAGAATCCCGGTGGGAGGACGTCCAGACGGGCGTTAGGATCAAGTTCTTGCTCTGCCTGTTCGAGGGGGTCCATTCCGGGGCTGATCCAATCATTCTGTTTCTCTCTCTGTTGTCTTTGGTTGTTTTCTTTGTCACAATTGTTGTTTCTCTCGCTGTTTTTCTCATTGTTGTTGTTGTTTCTTCCTGCCATAATGTCCGGGGGGTCGCTCATGATATCGTAGATGACTCAAATACCGCAAAAGATCTTATCCTATAAGCAACATAACCTTGCTTTTTTCTCATTTAGGTTTGTCTCCATCCTTGCACATATCTCGCAAATCGTTAATGAATACTTTAATTCTTCTAATAACTATCGATAGCCCATTAGGGAAACTGGTCATTCTCGGTGTCATAGGTTAGACGAGATTATATATATATATATATTTATTTGTTTTATTAATTTTTAATAAACCAAATAAACTTTGACATGAGGCGTAAGTTTGCGCCTCGGTGATCGCTTGAGGATCGTTCTCTAAGAGTGCTAATCTTTATTTTTATTCTAGTAAATGAATAAAAGGGGTTTCTTCCTTGACTTTATCAATCATTGCCACTTTAACTCGTTCGAGGATAATTAAAACAGTGCTTTTACTAAAAAAATAGACTTTAATGAACATAAACCCTCTCACTAAATAACATAAAAAAATACAGATATAATACACTTAAAAAAGAAAATAGGATTGCTGAGCGAGCTCTTGAAGCTCAATTCAAGATAGAATTTTACGGGGGGAACAATTTTAATGTAATATCTTTGTCCTTGGCTAGACATCCAATAAACTAATTATTATACACGAGGACATAAACAACAGGATTATTCTTTACTCACATAAGGTAATGGACATTAAATACCCGTGACTAGTTAGACTATCTTCGGAGATTTTGTTCCGGAGAGGAGTTGCTCGAGTTGGTTGTTGTTTGCTCCCTAGATGACGTTCGTCGACCTGCCTGTCGATTTGACGGGTGACGTCACGAGGGATCTGGGGTGGGTGGATGCTCAAGCGAAAGCTTAGTTCTTATACTTTTCTTCCGGACGAGATGAAATCTTGTTCTTCTTTTTTCTATCTATTGGGGTTTGTCCAACTCAGATAGAGTAAGATTTGGAGCCCTTAAACTGGCTAGCTTGATATTCAATATCTTGGGGCTCGAACGGCGCCGAGATTCCTTGGTACAATCTGGATTTATACAAGGAATGCAAGTTCTCTTTAACTTGCAGAAGTCTTTCTACCAGTGATTTTTCTGTTTTCTTCTCGAACTCGAAAAAATCTTCCCTAAACCGGTTACTTTCTGGTCTCTTCCGTTAGAACGAACAAAGAGCCTCGTTTCCTCCGGTCAATCTGTTATATGCCCAAATTACTCCCGCGGGGTAATAAGAAGGTGGAGGGAGACTCGCAAGGTGAGACCTCATGTTGGTCTCCCGGGCTTGGCGTCTTGTAGCTCTGAGAGAGGGTAATACGAGATTGGCAGTTTGCACTTTTGAATTGATTGTTTATAACTACCACCCTCGAAGGGCCTGCCTTTTGAGCTGAGGTCAGGAATCTGTCTCGTAACATTTACCCTTTTGCCCGTTCTTCTATGTTACCGGAGAACATCGAAGGGGCAAAGCTAAACCCAGATGTCTGTTGTTATTATTTCCTTAGCCTCGATACATATATATATATCTATATATATATATATATATATATATATATATATATATATATATATATATATATATATATATACTAAATTCTAATTATACCTCTACACTCGGATACGGGGAAAAAGGAATCTAGTCATCCAAATCTTGTTTATTAAATGTAGTTTCTCTTCTCTTTATTAAACCGATTAATTCACGACAAAAGAAAGATGAAAGGACTCTCGAATAAGGAAGGAAGATAAAGATCTTTAGTCAAGTTTGGAAGTCAGAATAAAATTATTTCTTCTTTGTGTAAATATAAATTCAACTCCTCACCAATTTCCATTTTCAAAAGATTATGCAAACAAATGTAATAAAAAAGGAAAACACTTCAATGGACACAATATTTGCTGTCTTTGTGAATGCCACATTCGTTATTAACCATGGAGCAAGGTGATGAAATAAGATATGCTGTAAATAAAGTTATTTTCCTAATAGCAAAAGTTTTATTACTTTAAATCGTGCTCCTCTTACCATGCATTTCCGTGAAAGTGTTCTGTAGCTAAGATACTGGTTTGTTCTAAAGGCTGCATTTCACATTTTAAACTCAAGCATTACTTGCAGCGAGATTTAAAAAAACAAGGTCTGGTGACCAAAAAGGCGCGTGCTCTCACTTATGCTGCTTGATGACTTTACGACATTCAAAACTTTTAATAATTTCCGCAGTAACATCGGGAGGACTTTGGCAACTATATCATTCGGGAGTGAATGTAAAACAACATAAAGGTTTCAAATTTCGTTAGAACCAGGCGAATAGTTATGATGTTATGGCCGAAACAAAATAATTCCCAGGCTAAACTTGAGGGGACTTTGGCAGTTCTATCATTCGAAAGAGAATGTAAACCAACCTAATGGTTTCAAATTCCATTAAAATCGGATAGTTATGATGTTAGGTCAAATTACTCAATAGCTAGTTATGGTATATGATAGTCAAACCACTGTATAGGAGCATAGAATTTATTTACGAGACGAGTTTCGGTATGAATTTTACCATACTCTCTTCAACTGTATAATTAGAGTGGAATGAACGACACAAGTTACTTAGTAAATTGTGTTGATTATTCCATTCTCATTATACGAATGAAGAGGGTATGATAAACTTCATACCGAAACTAGTCTCTTAAATATACTTTATGCTATTATACAGTGGTTTCAATATAAGTTATGATGTTATTGCCTAAACAAAATAATTCCCCGGCTAACTTGAGAGGACCTTCTCAATTATCTCATTTGAAAGAGAATGTAAAAAACATATGAGTTTCAAATTTTGTTTGAATCGGCCGAATAGTTATGAGGTTATTGCCAGATATTTTCACGGCTTACCTTGGAAAGACGTTGACAAATATATAATTCGAAAGAGAATGTAAAAAAACATAAGGGCTTAAATTTCGTTATAATAGGTTGAATAGTTATGATGTTATTCCAAAGAAAATGCAAAACCGGGACCAACTGACAAACCGACATATTGAGATGTAGAGTTGCCCGCGATTAAAAATGTGATGGTAAGGCCATAAGCAATCTAAATAGAGACTTGAGATTCTCATGCGAGGACATGTACATAGGTATGGGCTGTGTCTCATGCTATATCCGAACCTCTCCCTCGAAACGCCCACACAACCACCCATGGAAATATCCCTGCCTCGCAGTCAGGGAACGAAGCCTCGGCACTCGCTGAATGTAGCGACCGGAAGGAAAGGGACGTCATCCACGAACATTACGTGTCCACCAAAATGCCCCGGCCCCCAAGAAGCTTTAACTACGAAACGGTAACTTTTATTGCCTATCCTGTATCACGTGACCATGACATTGAATAATGGAACTCAAATCTCCATATTTTGCCATAGTAACTCCCCCACACTATCTCTTTCTCCACGTTCTTCCAGAATTCCAATACTACACCTTTAGTATAAATAAAACGAATTTCCGCTCACAGAAAAGGGTCTGTTAATGGTCTTATACCAGAAATATAAACATGAAATTAATTTTTCTCTCTTGGTGGATTAATTATAATTAGAGAGGTAAAAAAAGTGTGCGAGTAAATATTTCTCGTAATCTAAAAAATATATGAAATATTATAAAAAACGAATAAGCAAAAGTGTTCGTTCTGTAACACAAATGGATAAAATGGACAAAACGCAGCACTAAATGTCAGATCTCTGCCGCCTTTAAGATCTCCGCTCAAGAGAACTACAGAACTACAGAATCTAGGACCAGCAAAGACCCTAAGGTCCGCTCGAGGCTAGTCCGCTACACTAAATCAAAAACTACGATACACCCTTATCTACGAGTGTATCTCTAACATGCTTCTTTTTTTTCTTTTTTTTTTTTAATACTATCTACTGTACACATGTGTACATTATCGTGCAATTTTAACTAATCAAACTAGGGGTCGGGGGAGATAGAAAGTTTTTCTTCTCATCTTCCGCAGCCACTCGACTGCTAGTGGTGAAAAGCTAATTTAGGGATAGAGACTACTTATAGGATAGGCGGAAAAGAAATGGGACATCTAAGCTACACATGCAGAGAATCGCCGGCATCATTTTTAGTCATCATAATTTCATATCCTTAAACCTCCGCTCCAAACTCTCTCTCTGCAAGGACGTTTAAATTCACAGTGCTCAACTACGTTATATTTAAACTATTCAAATGCACGTCGAGACGATTTTTGAACATATTAACCGAAGTGCTATCTACTACGTGGGTGGGCAGCCGATTCCAATTTTGAGTAACTTTAAATGTAAAATAGTTTTGGGCTATACTAGTGTTAAAACGCTTGTTCACTAATTTTAACCCGTGCTGACGAGTATTTCCCCTGAAGCTGATTTACTTATCCTCAACACTTTTTATGATTTTCTTCTTATGGTTCCAAATAAATAATGATGTTCCCAAACATCAAGGAATATTCTCGTAGAAGACGAGATTACATATATAACCTGCAGTTTCAGTGAATGAAATCATATCCTCACCTGATCACTGAAAGTTTATCTAAGTCAAAATCTACTCATTACCGTCCCAAGGATAAAAACAAATTTAGTAATACGAAGTGTCTATCCCTCCCTTTTTCTCCCCTCCTCAAAGGAGTGAAGAAAGTTATTTCCCGAGGCTTAACCACATTTAAATACCCTTTTTATAGCCTTAAATCTTTCCCTTCGAACAAGCCCGGGGATCAGCCAAATGAAGTAGGTGTATATTTAATCCCGTGGGGCTCTAAGAACTGTCCCTCATTCTACATTCTACATATTATATTTACATTTGTGTAATCTTAAATTCCTCTATGTGTTAGTTCTATTTTATTTATTTAACCTTATCTATTTGGCCTTTATTTGTTTTTTCGAAGTTGCACTCAAGATGAATTTGTGATCTCGAAATCTTTTTTCATTCCTCGTTGTTTTATATTATATCATCAGCAAAATTCGTGGCGCATTAGAAAATTGCGAACAAATATTATTAAGTAAGTTTAATCAATTATATCGATCCATTATTCATTTACGAACTTTTCCCATTTTGTTGTTTTCGAAAAACGATAATATGTAGTTCTACTCGATAACAAGGTAATTTGAGGAGTACTTTTCGATAACAATGTAATTTAAAAGTGAACATCGACTAGAAGTTAATTTTTGAGAGATCATCATCCTCATCACTAACTCTATAATGTAAAAGGGGGATTTTGAACTATTTGAATAATAATTTCATCTTAGTTTGGTTATGACTTATGTTTTTTATAAAATTTATTTCTAATAATTCTTTTATAATATCAAAAACAAAATTTTAAGTTCAGTAATAAATATTTTGTATCGAAATTTTGTGAATTTTTTAAGAATTACAAATAGTGAAGTTCAGAAAATGTATTTTTATATATCTTGTTCTATTCTTCGATAACTATATTTTAGCAAACTGATATTTTGAAAGGGGTGAAATTTAGTTTATAGTTCCTTTTTATAATTATTATAATTTGCGAAGTTCAGAAAATTTATGAAAATTTAACCATGGCTGCTTTTTTTATTTTAAATTTTAATCTTAGTAGGGAAGCGCAACACTCCCTCGGGATGGGGAAGTGACGAAGCCATTGCCTGGTTTAATATAATTTTATTTGATGAGAAAATGAGTATTTGAGGTCTATTTATTTAGAAATTTACTAGATAGAACATTTATTAATAGAATAATTTAAATTTAGTTAAACCCTTTTCGTTATCGCTGTATATCATTATGTACATATATGTATCGTGCAGGGTTGCTCCTATACAGACGGATCTTCAGGTTTAGGACGAAAGTAAATACTATTAAAACAGGATCCAAATATTCCGATGTTTCAGGCTTTTCACACCCATCTTTCGGGACTATAAAACAAAAAAGGGATTTGTAAACAGAAAGTAGAAAATAAAAGGTTTAAATTAAAGTTAAGGTTATAAATTAAGATCACAGAACACTAAACAAAAAGAAAATGATTAAATGAACACTGATTAATTCATGTGAACAAAACAGGGTTACAAGTTTCTGAATGTAGGATTTTCCTAGTTTATTTAGCTATATTTATTTATTATTTGTTGATATTCCCCAAATATTCGTGAGAGTAATTGGCTATTTTATTTATTTTTTCGCTATAATTAATTTTTCAATCTAACGTGTGAGGAAAAATATTGGAGTTTTACCAAAAAGGCCCAGCAGCGAATTAATTGTGTTAGAGTTTATCTCTATGTTAAGGTTTGTCTAAGGTTAGGTTAGGTCCAGTTGGATTATGACAGCGCCTTTGCGAAAATGGTCTTATTATAAACCTTTCATTAACATTTGCAGCCTATTTGAGTTGCCGCTGGCGCTGTAATAAGCGTGAATGCAATTTCAGTGTTGGATTTCGATAAAACACATGGTTAAAAGAAGCAGAAACATCTTTTGAGACAATCGCTTATTCCATGACTCCAGGAGCCATGAATGATTAAAAAAAACATTCTGAGAGATGTTTGTGGCAGTTCCTTACTTCAAAACCTGACCTAACTTAACCTAACCTAGTTGCTGTATTCACACTACGAGCCTCGAACGCCTATCCTAACCTTAGCATCGCGATATCATTGAACGCCTAATTCGCTGCCGGGTCTGATCTCCGGCCTATAGCAACTGCAGCCTTTCTACTTAATCTCTCTCCTCCACCCCATTGATGGCCCTCAAATCCCCTCTTTTAAATAAACAGACCTAACCGTCGGCACCAGACACCTACCACGTGGATATTTCTATCATTATTAGCTTGTGAATCTCCATTTGGAAATAATTCATCGATTCAATCGCTAAGTAAACTTTAGGTATCTCTAAGAGTCTAATTTTACATGCGATGTTTATGCAATAAATGGCTAATGCAGTATTAATGGATTCCTCAAATAATACTTTAATATTTAATACTATAAACCTTAAAATCTGTTTGTGTATTTATTTCCCTACACGAGACTAGTTAGCTATAGAGTAAGTCTAGACTCCGCTAAATCCTCCTACTTAGATTTTGTTTGGTTTTCTCGAGAAAGCGAATAATGAATTATTTCCTTTATCGCTGCTAGACTGAAGTCGATAAATTAAGTCAATTTAGAACAATTTCGAGATTAGAAAACACAAGCTTTCTCTTCGTCTCTTTAGTTGCGTATTTGTGATAATTTAATGCTTCGGGATAGAATCTTATATGATTAACAGCGTTACATGGTAATACAGATATGGAAAAACAACAATAACCTAACCTTATACTAGATTTCGATTTATCGAGAAAGAAGAAAGCTCTACATTTCGATTGTTTACAAAACCATCATTTAAACTGCGATTATTTCTTTGTCTTTTGGGAACGTATATTGTGATAGAACGGTCTAAGGCCGCTTTAATTCAACCTCTATCACATGTTAACCATGCTTACCCACATGCTTACGCACGTGCATCCTGCCTGCGAGAGTAAGCAAAAGCGCGTTATCTCCCATCATAGCCAATGTTTAATCAAGGAGGTTCACTCCCCCGTTTCACCTCCATACGTTATATGTATATGGTATATCGTCGAGAGCCTATTCTAAGACATATATCTATTGCCTAAATAAGCAATATTACTCTTTCTGGCATGAAAACAACTTCAAAACTCGGTTGAGAAGAAGTGAAGTCTAATTTTACTCGTCACATTGGACATTAACAACAAAGATCCAAAATGTGAAATGAATCATTATTGGGAGTGAATCCAAAATCATAAATTGACAACGGAGATCTATTGGAGTCCGTTGGCCTGAAATTCCTGCGAATTGTTTTAATCGAGTCTTTGATTTGCGACGTGGATTTAGCCAGATTTTATGGTGCATCACAAACAGCTCGGTTGGGAAATGGCCTTACCTAATTCGAGGAAATGGCACTTCGAAGGAACCTTTCGAATTCTAATTTGGGGGGCAATTTAGACTAAAGAATCACGTCTAATTGGGGGAATCAGGATACTCATCTCCTCTCTATCCGAACACTTCCTTCAATCCACTCTTCCTTCTAGTTTCACTTCTATGTGTGAAAAATACTGTATCTTTCCCCTCTGAAGGATAAGCAAGTTCATCTTCCGCTTTCGCTTCAATGTAATCTTTTAAACAGCCCGCACCCATTCAGGAGTGTAACTTCACTGTTCACCTACAGCACACTCCCTTATGGCCTTTGCACTAACGGAGACCACTTCTTCACCTCAGTTATCGCAAGTTCTATTCCCATATTTACACTTACCTTCTTTCCTGTGCTCTCAAAGCCTATCCTACTTCTTGTTTATTGCCTGAATGACCTTTTCTGAAAGAAAGGCCAAAGGGCTTGGAATCAAAGTTTGTATTTTTTTCAGCTTTTACTACATCACTTGCAAGAGAATTCCAATTTTATAACGGGTTTTCACTACAATTTTGATAGCTTTCTCACTTGCCATAGAAAACAGCGTGAAGAGGTTGTGATTGATGAATTTTAAAAAATGTCATTGGTTGTAGGCTCTCACAAAAATCAATAGGCTTTTAATTGCCAACGGGAAGTTTTAATTATCTTCTTGGAGCAGAGCGATTAATAATGTTTATATTTTTTTAGTGAATTGAATGGGATTTACCACCTATTCATTATTGATTTCATTTATTATTTGACTGATAAACAGCGCATAAAATTGATCCCAAGGAAGGAAGTTCATGAAATCGTCTTCAGTCAAGATATGGACAAAGCACTTTCGCTTTTTACTGCTTATTAGTGGCACCATTTGGTTGGTGGAGTGGTTTTCAGCTTAACATTTTTCGATATCAAAAATATTTCAACAACTTGATTGAATCTCCTGACTCGATTTCCTGCGCTGTCTGAGAGCAAAACCCTTTATTCCTGCGTTTTCGTTAAAATTAGTAAAACAAGATTCATTCATTTTATTCCAAGATGCTACTGAATATTGATGCCCCCTTAGCAAAGTGAGTTTCACGACCCTTTATACCGTAGCCTCGAAAAATAAAAAAGAAAAAAAACCCGAAGAAGAACATCGTCCTCTGACTAAATTAAAATGATTGGTGCAGGATCTCATTCGAATCCCTTAAGCCCTAATTTGAGATTTGCTTGCTGATCTATCCTTAGTCTATTCGGACAGGGTTAATGGTAGTGGCAGAGCAGGGTTGACGCAAATGCTTCTTCTTTTTCTATTTTCGTTAATATTATATTTTTAGTGATTAAAAATGGATTGATTTTCCCATATTGTCGCCAAGTTATTGTAATAAGTAATTTCTCTCTTGTAATCTTTCTTTTGTTGACTTTAATTTTATTTTTTCATGTGTTTTCCTTTGTGTTGTATCTTTGTTTTTCTCTCTTCATTTGTTTTTTTTACCCCAAAGAGCTCACTTGCTACGTAGCCTTTGAAGGCTTCACCACCACTGAATGATTTAACTTGTGCAGAATAAAAAAATCATTTGCATTTGACAAGGAAATGAATTCGGTTCTTTTGGTATTTAGAGTTGCTGCGCCTGACAGAATAATTTGTACATTGAGTTAATATGAAGATTTATTATTATCTATCTTTTAATGTTGGAATTTCGTTACAGAAGCGAAAGCTGTTGCATAAAGATGTAAGCCCTGCAGTTGAAGTTGATTCCAAAAGAATGAAAAGGGGGTTTGAAATAGTTATTACACCATTCTTCTTCTTGAGCCTTCTAAGTATGGACGTATCGAGCAAAGAAAATGCACACACACACAAAATACTCGTCAAGTATTAGGGTATTTAATTTGGTGGTGGTGGCTTAAGTGATAGACTAAGCAAAACGGAGCCGGATCGAGACGGAATACAAGATCACGGAAGCAGTTTTGGTGGCCATTTATGAGGTGTAATAATAAAGGACTCTCCAAAAGGACAAGAATCCCTGGATAGATATAAGGTGAAGGGATCCGAAATCTATAAGCTCTACGTCACGACCTTTTTTGTTTGGTCTCAGTCTTGTGAAAGTTGTAGGTGGAGGAGTAGTGGTAGTTGGATTGGACAGTACCGAAACGAAATTCACATGATACCCTGGTCCTATAAAAGGAAAACGGTGACTTGACTTTATATTTCTTGGGTAAATAGATGGAGGACTATGATCACACCCTGTAGGAGATCTTCTTACCCAGCCTAGACTTTTAAAAGGTTTTCAACCTTTTTGTACGGACTTGATAATATTACGTGAAATCCACGAAATACTAAAGAATAGACCTCGATGGCACCTTTATTATTCAATAACCAAATAAATAAATACATTTTATTAGAAAATAACCATAACAATTCATCCTTTCATTTTTCACTCAAATGAATACACTATTAAGACTGGAATGCCAATTTATAATAGAGAAAAATTGCCCATCACTATAAAGCCACCATTAAATATCATACACAAAAGAAAAGTGAATACATTCAAATAATTTACACTACAGCGAGTTTCTACATTTAAGTGTAGAAAAGAAAGTTTGACGTCTCGTGTTGTGGTCTGTGGATGTGTTTGATCACGACTATTCAACTCTGTGCACAAATGATTTTCTGGACCCAGGTAAAGAAAGTGTCGGGAATTGACTTCTTTTCTGCAGTCATCATAAGCTCACCAAATAAATAATAATCTAAGTTATTCTGTGTTAGATCACGAAATATATCATTGAGTTCAGGTTGGATAATGAGGTTTGGTATCTTGTCAGGTTCAAGCTGTGCTAAATATGGGTATTCTGAGATTCTGAATCGTCTGAGTTGCTCTTCTCATCGCTTGGTAGTTCGGGGGGTAGCTGTGATACAGTAATAGCACTTTAATGTCGAACTGGGTGAATAGCTGACTGAATATCTGCATACATGATTGATTTCTTGCCTTTCCTGTTACGACCTGGAGTGAAATGAAATAAAATCAAACTATGACACTCACAGAAATAGTCGGTGAACAACATAGTATGTATTTTGATCTTTTAAATCGATACATCTCTTTAAAATATATTAAAAACAGGGAATTAAAACACATTGAATACCCACCATAAATATCTGTTAAGCAGAAGTAGCAATCCGTTGAATAGTCCTTTGGCTCCCTCCAGACCATTGGTACGACAAAGATGAAGCTAGGCCCTTTGCCTTTCACCCAGAAAGCGGACTTGTACACCTGGCACAACATGTGTAAGTTGCTCAGCGTTTTTTCTTGTCGCCCACTTGACATCTAAATTACAGCTCATAATGTTTCTTCACATGTTTAGTCAACTGTCTCTTGTATTGTCTTAATATAACTGATCCACTTATATAACAGAAACTGTCCGGGGAATTTTTGCATTATCTACGCATTTTTGCTCTGTTTTTTGTAAACAAAAAACACTGTAGTATGTGAAAAATAATATAAATACTAACAGCAAAAAAAAAATAAATGAACATATGAAGCATTTATAGTAAGTTACAAAACTATCAACGTTACCTAAGAGTTACCACGAATTTGGACCCATATAAGTAACTAAACAAATATTGAGTATACTTTCATAAATTTCATAGGTTAGGTTAACAAGTACGTTAGGAACATCCTATTAAAATTATATCAAAATCCGTTTATAACTTTTAGAGTTGTCAGTTTCGGCCCAATATCATTTGCATTCACCCTGACAGAAACATGAGTGTATTTAACATAAGAAGTAATTTACTAGAAACTGGAGGGTCCCAGAAAGGGACGGATGTTATATTCGTGGTTTATGCAAAAAACACCCCTAAAAAAGGTTATTCTCAGCTCCGGGTTTTTTTTCATTGTTATACAGTGTAATTTAAGGCTGTATTGAAAGTTTTGACGCTTATTGAAATGAGACTAACAAACTGTGCCAGTTCTGACCCAATTACAGAGGGTAATCAATAGGGTTAATTTTTTATATCACATTCGTTGATTTATGGAGCCTTCAATTAAATCCATATAGTAATCCCCTTTTTCCTTAAATATATTCCCCCTGATTTGTTTAAATGGTAACAAATAGACAGAGCCCCTCTTCTATTTTATAATTAGATAATTGTCTTTAGTTGCATTTTCGCAAATGGCATTGCAGTATTATAAGAATCGGTTGGCGCATTTATCCCCCCAAAATAGCGTTCTCACTGCTGAAGGCAAATGGGACGAGAGAAGAGAAAGATTGCAGCTCAAAATCAGCAACTCAATCCACCTAATTTTCGTCACACAACCGTGCAAAAAAAAAGCGGACGATCTTTAAGCTCACTTAACCAGACCAAATTATGCCAGCTTCTTTTGTTTTCCTTTCTATTGGATTTTATATAATAATTTGTGCAAAACTTTAGATCAGTGGAGAGAATTTCCAATTATGACGAGTGAAATTTAAGTTCGTAAGAATTTCGACGACAGAAATAAAAGAAGTTTAAACTTTTAAACATTTTGAAGTTTGTTTAGACTCGAGAGATTTTTAGACACGAAACATTAATTGATTACTTAAATAATAAAAAAAATACTGTTAAATGTTAATTTAAGATTATGTTTTATGAATAAATATGTTGCATGTTATGTATACTAATAAGATACAGCAGAATTGTTATTCATGCTACCTATCAAGCCCTCTATTTTCCGACTTAATGGAGGATTAAGAATTTCAACAAAGGGGAAATGTTCCCCACCCCTGTTGGCAGGAGAAGAGAGGATATTTTATATTGACAAAATATCACAAAACATAAGGATATCTCGGTTCATGGATTTATATAATCTTTAATAAAAATACAACAAAATACTTCTTTTTTTTTATCACGGCATTTTTTCGGTTTTCACCCAGAAACCCAAGAAAAACGAAACTCGATTCGCGTCCTAAAAACATTATCCCAAATATTGCTACCTTCTTTGTCCTTCTTTGAAACAATACAATTTTTATCAAAGAAATAAGTTGTGTAAAATATTTGCGGCGTCGGAGCCAATGTGCTCCTAATTCGTCGTTTCACACACTGAGAGATTCGGACTCTGAAAACACAGTTGTATCATTGCGTGTAATAAGTTAATACTAAAATTTTATTCTTATAAGGAATTATTAAACTTACTTTGAGGACATTAATATAATATTAATTGAAGATTAACAGTTAACGAATTGTCATGCGATAACAAGCAGATAATTATTAACAGCCATGCGATAATAATCAAACTACAGAACTACAGAATCTAGGACCAGCAAAGACCCTAAGGTCCGCTCGAGGCTAGTCCGCTACACTACATCCGAAACTACGATACACACTTATCTCCGAGTGTATCTCTAACATGCTAATATATTTTTTTTGAAATATATAATCTACTGTACACACTTATCTACATGTGTACATTGTCATGCAACTTAACTACTTCAACCTAGGGGGGGTGATAGAAAGTTTTTCTTCTCAACTTCCACAGCCCTCGACTGCTAGTGGTAAAAATCTAGTTTTAGGAAAGTAAGACTATTTATAGGATAGGCGGAAAAGAAAATGGATATCTAAACTACACATGCAAGAGAAATCGCTGGCATCATTTTTAGTCATCATTTTTACTCTCGTTGTTCCTCCGCTTCAAACTTTTTTTGCAAAGACGTTATTATTTACTGTGCTCAGACTACGTTATATTTATACTATTTAAGTGCGCGTCGAGACGGTTTTTAAACATATTTACCGACCTACTATCCACTACGTGGTTGGGTAGCCTATTCCAAATTTGAGTAATTTTAAACGTAAAATAGTTTTGGGCTATACTAGTGTTAAATCGCTTGTTTACTAATTTTAATTCGTGTTGCCGAGTGTTTCCCCTGTGATCCAACTCGAACAAATTCCTATAATCAACGTTTGAAAATCCTTTCAATATTTTAAATACTTCTATTAGCTCTCCACGTAATCTTCTGCCTTCGAGAGATGGCAAATCTAATGCCCTGACTCTTTCCTCGTACGGCCTGTTTTTCAGCTCGTGAATTAATTTTGTAGCCCTACGCTGCACTCTTTCTAATTGCGCGATATCTTTGTTTAAGTATGGAGCCCAAAATTGAACCGCATATTCGAGCAGTGGACGCACAAGTGATTTATACAATGGTAAAATTATCTCTTTGGATTTGAACGTGAAATTACGCGCGATATAACCCAGCACACGATTTGCTTTTTTACATGCATCCGCGCATTGTTTCGTGACTTTGAAGTCATCCGAGACTAAAACTCCCAGGTCTTTTTCCAATTTAACTACGTCGAGGACCTGGCCTTTCATGGTATACTCTCCCCTGAAATTATGGCAACCCAAATGCATCACCTTACATTTACTTAAATTAAACTGCATTTGCCACTTATCCGCCCATCTGACAATCAAGTTTAGGTCCTTTTTGTAATTTTTCTACATCCGATCTTAAATAGGCACGGTTGCCCAGCTTCGTGTCGTCAGCAAATTTAGAAATCGTACTAAATACGCCATTATCCAAATCGTTTATATATATTAGAAACAATAATGGGCCAAGAACGGAGCCTTGTGGCACTCCACTACTGACGTTGACCCAATCAGAACATTCACCATTTATAACTACTCGCTGCGAACGATCCTTCAGCCAATTTCTAATCCAATTTAATATCTTACCCTTCACACCGATTGCTTTAACTTTCATTAATAATCTCTCGTGCGGAACGGTGTCAAACGCCTTTTTAAAGTCTAGATAGATTACATCTACAGCTTTGCTTTCGTCGTAAACGCAAATCATTTTATGGAAGAATTCCAGCAAATTTGTCAAGCACGATCTCGCCCGCCTAAACCCATGTTGGGAATCTTTAATTAGATTATTTAGCTCGAGGTGGCTCACTATTCTATCTCTAATAACCGATTCTAAAAGCTTTTCAACTACCGAAGTTAGACTAATAGGACGAAAATTCGTTGCTTCGTATCTATTCCCATTCTTAAATATTGGTGTAACGTTTGCACGCTTGAAGTCTAAAGGGACTACACCATCTTCTAATGAGCGATTAAAAATTGAACGCAACGGCTTCGCAAGCTCATTCTTAAGTTCCTTTAAATGAGTGGGGTAAACGCCATCGGGTCCGGGTGATTTCGACTTTTTCATCAGGTTGATATATTAAGGAATTTCCACTTCATTAACTGTTATATCGGATATGAAAATATCACTATTATCTACTTCTTCAACTAACGATCCTAATTGGGACGAATCTTCAACAGTAAAGACGCTTGTGAAATGTTCATTTAAAATTTCAGACATTTCCGCCGGAAATTCCGTCAAACGACCATCTTTGTCTTTAATCGGCCCTATTGAACCTTTTAATGGTTTCCTACTGTTTACATAGCCGTAAAACCGTTTCGGTTCCTTCTTTGAATCCTTCGCCAGTTTTATTTCATATTTCCGCTTCGCATCTCTAACTGCCCGTTTAACTTCTCTTCGAGAATCTATGTAATTTTGCCGACTTATAAATGACTCATTGTTCTTATGTATATGAAATTTTCTATTTCGGTCCTTAATTAGGCTTAATATTAGTGGGCTAACCCACGGCGCTCTCATCGACTTGCCGCTCTTACGGCGCACATACTTTACTAAGTCGAAATTTACACTAAGGAGTGTACGCCGAAGCTCAGTGTACATTTCTCCTACTGACCTATTCCCGAAGCGCATTCCCCAGTCTAAATCCTTAATCCTTTCGCGAAAAGTATCAAAATTACAGCTACCAAAACGTGGCATGAGCTGTGTACTAATTTTTACATCTACACACGTGTTTACTACAAATCTAATCGCATTATGGTCACTCGAGGCTAAATGCTCTCCTACACAAACATTTTCTAGCAATGACTCGTCAGTCGCCATGATTAAATCGAGGATATTATTATCACGAGTTGGTTCCTCCACTTTTTGAACGAGAAAATTCTCCAGAATAAAGTTTAGTAGTCTCTCCCCAGCTTTATCTGACGTTAGGTTACTATAATTAACGTTTGGATAGTTAAAATCGCCGCAGACTAATGTGATCCCTTTTCTAACCCAAGATGAAAGCATATCAAAGAGTGCAGCATCTTCTCTTTCTATTTGCGATGGAGGACGATATATGACGGCTAAATTAATTTTATTTTTTGCATTACAACATAATTGGATTAATAAGGCCTCACTTCTCATATCTGCCGTAGACGAGTCGATCGTTATAGCGTTTAAGTCATCTTTTATATACACTAATACGCCCCCTCCTCTACCAGTTTGTCTATTTGTATAATGAATTTTATAACCTGGTATATCAAATTCGCAAACACTGATCCCGGAATGTGTATCTATCCAAGTCTCACTTAAGAATACGAGATCGTAGTCTCCCTCTAGAATTACGGCTTTTATTTCGGCAAGTTTATTTTTTAAGCTACGAACATTTGAATATATACATTTCAATTTGCGCTTTAGGTGGACTCCTCTATCACACGCGGATCGGTTCCGTTTCCCTGCTCCCCAATACTCATTGCCCCTTCAAGCGAGGATCGGTCCGGCGCATGGGCATCACGTGGCCCCGCAACTCTTCTACTTAAGATGCTACGTACTGACTGGTCTAAAATCCTACCCAGCCGACTGTTGCCCACATCGCTTAAATGGATTCCGTCCGTTTGATAAAGTTAAGGTTGGTCTTGGAATGTATCCCAAACGTTAAAGAAGCTAACTCCAGTATCGCGACACAAGCGCTTAAGGCACTCGTTTGTATATATAGCACGGGACTGCAGACGCAACGTGGATTTTAGTCGGGGTAAAATACCAATTATTCCTACGTTATCCGCTTTAACTTTCGCAGTATGAATCAGAGTCTTAGCGCGGTTTACTATTCCCTGTGGGGTGCTGTCGTATCTGTGCACATCATTCTCCCCTACGAGCGTGAGGATCGTACGCCCGTCACGTGTTTGGTCCAATTTTTCAATTTCACTAACTACTTTATCTATGCGGCCACCAGGAAAGCAAAATCGTTTTCGTTTTGACGGGTTTCGCGCTGTGAATTCCGGCTCTTGATTTCTAATTAAAGAATCCCCAATCAGTACACTTTCTTCTTCCCCTTCGATAGGAGTTAGCAGTGCGAAGGGGTTCGAACATGGTAATGTGAAATGTTGTTCCCTCGATGGTCTAGCCCCCATTTCTAACGGGCCTAAATTGTGAATCTTGGGGTCTATATTGTGAATCCTGGGGTCCAAACGAGTTCAAAATCCTTTGTTGCTGGTCAACAATTGCCTGATGATTCATACGAGTAGGCCGGTTGTCGCGATTTCTATTTTCCCTCCCACGCATATCATGAATGGTAGAATTTAGACTCTAATTTAATTCGTCGACTTTACGGTTGGTCGATATAACGTCCCTCGCGACGGAATTTAGTTCTAATTTAATTTCGCTAATAGCGTTAGCAAACTTACGCTCCAATGCATCGTTTAACATACAGAAACGACAAATTCTAGTTTGTTCCATTATAAAAGGAACGTAAATTTCCTTATTAAAGGAAGCCCCACAACTCGAACATTCAAACTTGATCACGGGCATTGTCGATTTCTAGAATACGTATGAAGATAAATAAAATTAACACAGCGAATAAGACGGCCAATCTTTTTAATACAGCGACTAATATTATATGAGCGCAGGAAGTATCTATAATTATTAAGTTAGTCAGAAAACGAAATTTATGGGCACAGATGAATTAAGCAGGAGCACAGAGATAACACGTCTTTTCAGTCAGGACTCAGCGGGCGGAATGAGGACTCAGCGGGCGGAGTGAGGACTCAGCGGGCGGAATGAGGACTCATCGGGCGGAGTGAGGACTCAGCGGGCGGAATGAGGACTCAGCGGGCGGAATGAGGACTCAGCGATTCAACAATAAAATTAAGTATTAAGAAAAACAATAGAAGTTTTGCTATCAATCAAATGATAAGAGTAAAATTTACCAAACGTCATTAATTCGTATTTACATAAATGCTAGTTTTATCTGATAGTGGTTAGAAATTTGTAGTTGGGGAGGATATATTAAATTAGAGAAGTGAGCTTTTTGACATGTAGATTTCTGAAAGTAGTTGGCAGTCCTTTTTCCGTTTTCTAGATCGGTGGTTCTCAACCTTTTTTTACCCCATGCAACCTTTTCCTTTAAAACAAATTTGGTGGCCCCAAAGGCCAAAAATTTTTCACTAATAAAAAAGCAAAGGAATTGTATCAATAAGTAAAAAAAATAGTAAATATTTATGCTAATTTTGAATGAAAATTTTAAGTTTAAACTAATACAAATAAATTATTTAATAGTTAATTTTTATGGAGCATTTATGTACATTAGTAAATAATTCATAATATACCTTTAAAAAGATAAGTGAGCAATTAAATAAAAATATAGATTAATTCAATGAGATCCATGTGACTGATGTTGCTCAGCGAGTTTTTTTATATTCGGCTCCTTCGATGTCAATGATAGTCGAAGATCACCCCTTTGCACAATGTCGAGTCTATTACGAGATTTTAAAAATAAGTGAGAAACACAACTAAATCCCGATTTAACAAGGTAAGATGATGGAAAAGCAATGACGTAGAGTTTTGCTTTATCCCAGAGTAGTGGATACTCTTAGCAGCTTCATTTGTTTTCCATATATCATGTTTACCATCTTTAAATTTTGCTTGCAATATTTCATCACTTTGTTATTTAATGAGGGTTTCCTGTAAAGAAATGTCTACATCGGCAACATTAACTTGGAAAGGAATTGTCACCCAAGATGGTATATCCATCATGAGTAAGTCACTAAACCGAGCTTGCATATCTTTGGGGAAATTTTCTAAATATTCACCATACAATGCAAAATCATCATCGTGCAGATCGCTGCTAATTGAAGCCAAACAAGGAAACTGTTCAAATGCACGACGTCTGATATTAATCTTGTATAACTGTAGCTTTTTCAGGAAAGCAGTAATTGCACCTTTACTGGATATGAGATCAGAATTTTTTCCTTGGAGCTGTTTATTAATTAAATTGATTTTGTCAAGTATATCTGATAAGTAAAATACATCACATTTAGTTGCAAGCAGTTGTTCTCTAAGATGAGTGTTGGCTAGAAATCAGACAATAGAATCCCAAAGTGCAATAAAACGATGAAGACAATTCTCTTTTGACAACCATCTCACCTCTATATGCATTACAAGACGTTCAAACTCTTCTCCATTTTGACTACAGAATTTACGAAAGAGGCAGTCTCTTAGAGATTTGATTTAATATGGTTAACCACTTATATCACAACAATAAGGGCATCATGTAAGCGTCCACCCAATTTCTTAGCAACTAAGTGTTGGCGGTGTATCACATAGTGTATGCAAAATACTCCGTGGACAGCTTGTTTCAAGTGTGCAATAAAACCTTTGTATCTACCAGTCATGGAAGATGCACCATCAATAGCACATGCCATTATGTTTTGAAGTGGAATATTGCTTTCCTTAAAATATGTAACAAATTCATTAAAAATTGTTTCACTTCTTGTGTCTGTCTTAAAGCTTCTGGCGAAAAGTATTTCCTCTCTGGGTCCTTGATCATCCATAAATCTAAACAATGTTAGTAGAATTACTTCATTATCTCTTAATGTTGATTCATCAAGCTAAAGAGCAAACTGATTTACTTGAAAATTAGCTATTAATTGCTTTTCAACATCATCTGCCATTTCCTCAATGTGTCGTGACACAGATGAGTTGCTTAACGGGATGGAATTAGTGATTTCACTGGCACTTTGTTTCAGAACTAAGGAAATTATAACAGAAACTGCTGGCAAAATTACTGTTTCACCAATATTATGGATTTTTCCAGCCTTTGCTAATATCTTGCTAATTTCATAAGAGGCCAATAAACAATCATTTAGTTTGCTTACTTGGCTGTTAAACACTTGAACCACTGTTTTTCTTGCATGAAAATCATCGCGGAATTTTCTAAAGTATTCTACTGGTTTGTCTTTTTTTTCATTGTCTTTGGTTCTCAGATGTATTTTAAGTTTACAAGGCCTCATGCTTACATTTAAAAGTACATTCATGCATATGAGGGACATTGGTTTCGTTGCATTCTGTGGTGATGGAATAAATCCGTAAGACAAATATTCAACAGAATACTGTCGGCACTTCTTTGTTAGCGCCGCCATGGGTTATCTGTAAAATTATATCAGAAGCTGTTAAAGCATATATTACAGTTTATAGTTAAGAATTATATGTAATTTGTTAACAAAATTAAAAGATAAATTTGCAACAAAACAGAGAGAAGTGAGTGACCTTAATATTTTAAGGTGAAATAGGTATGATAATTTGGTCACTTTTTGCTTAAAGTACAATATACATTTATATATATATACAAGAAAGAAAGAGAGAGAGAGAAAGAAAGAGAGAGAGATAGAGAGAAAGAGAGAGAGGGAGAGGGAGATGGAGAGAGAAGACATTTTAAGATAAACCATTGCAATTATATGGCGTGAAGAGGCCAATAATCGTGAGTAATTTAACTAAACATCCAAGTTAACATATTTAACTTTGCGGTACTTCAAGTACAATATATTGGGCACTATTACCATTTGTCTGGATTAGAATGTACGTCACGAATTATGTTTCAGTGTGTGTCTGTGTGTAGTTGTGTGTGTGTGAAGGAGTGTATTGAAGATTAATTTCACGCGCACGTGTTGAGATTTGTGACATAACATAAATATGATGTCATAACATGACACAATGTAAAGTAACATAATATGATATGCATAGCTCAACATCATTATGATATATGATATAATATTTGATGCAATACGATGAGATACGGGATGATACGATAATTATCATACGCTATATTACACCATAATACACTATAATATAATATAAAATAACATATAATAGTATAAAATTGTATAATATAATAATTTAGTAAATCCAGGAGTCAATAATTACTCCTCGCTTTGATTCAAATCTAATCTGATGGAGTTCATTATTATAATCAATTGGAATGAAGGGTTCCAAGCTTATTAAGAACTTCCTAGGAATGCTACTATTTTGATATGTTTAATCCCATCTCTAAGAATTTAAGTACATAGTAATGATATTATAATAACTTACTCATTAAACACCAAAACACGTTTTACGAACAATTAAAACTGAAAAAATTGACATGAATTCTCCATGAGTTCACACTGTGTATCTGTATGAGTTGGACCCGGAGGCGAGAGGTTGCCAAATAATGTTTTCTATGAAGAGCATTAATAGAAATTAAAAATTGATACTAATACATAATTTGAACGATAATGATATATATAAAATATATGAAAAAATGGTGTTAGAAAATTTCCTTGTTATTTTTTTTTTTTACTGCACATAAATTATCAATGGCAAAAGTTAATTTTTGAAAACACAAATTGGCATCGAACAGTACTTCATAAATACGCGTTATTATCCTCCCTCCTCCCCCTCCCCCCTATCTCTCTCTCTATTTATTTTTCTCTCTCTCTCTGTCTTTCTTCCTCTCTTTTTCTCTCTCTCCATTCTCAGTAATAATAACAGTTCTGAAGTAGAATTGCTCTATGGCCAACCAAAATATCACCGTGGACCCCAATTCGTTATTTTATGGGTGTGGACTCCTATTAATGTTACATAGCCCCCTAGGGGACATGTGACCTACGGTTGAGAACCAGTGGTCTAGATTATTATTTCTTTTCTCGTTAAATAAACTTTGGAGGAGATCTCCCTGAAACGTCAGATTTCACTTTACCTCCTCATAATATAAAGACAGGGCGAAAAGTAGGAAATGTTCAGACTCAGATCAAAAAATATATCCATGACATAATGAGATATAAAAAGGCGATCATAGCGGTATTGTGCCTAAGAATTTAAGTTGGCAAGTGTTGCGCATATTATAAAAAGAGGAGAGAAGACCGATTCCACAAAGTGTCGACCAATTAGATTAAAATCAGTTGTGGGTGAAGAAATCGTTGATCAATTAGATAAACATAATTCAACTAGAGCTGGTTTGTAGTTTCTCCTCGCCTTTATTGCTGGATGCTTGTTTTTTGATTGATTTGGCCTTTTATGCTCGACGCTTATTTGTTAATTGTCTTATTTCCATTATAGCATATCAACACAACTATTTGATCCTCAGTGCATACCATGCGATTATACCATCGTCTCCCCGAAGGAGGTAATTCAAATGTTCATGCTTCCTCGTTTTCACGTCGTGACATTCGCACTCATGTTTCTCTCAAGAAAACGCTCTATTCTGTAGCTTTCATTAATAGCTACAGAATAAAGTAACGTCTCAAATGTGTTCAACCGTTGCTAAAGTGCGCGGGTACATAAAAGTCGTGTCATTAAAGGAATGTCTTTTTAAAAAAACTGACCCACTTTCTGGTGGCAAAGGGTAATTGTCGTTCCTGCGTTAGGGGCGAGGGACGCCTCAGAATGTAATTTGCCATATTTTGAGAGGCCTAAGTTGGACGTGCCGGCATGAGTTTGTAGTGAGTGTTAGGCAGAGAGAGAGAGGGAGAATATATGAAATTTTGTTTTGTCCTTCTTCAGGAAGCGTTTAGTGACTGTCGTAGGTCAGGTTAGATTTCCTGACCTCCGCTTGCTTCCTTTGACTCGGAAGGGAACGTGGCAACTCCGCAGGGCACTCTGTGATTGGCCTTGCCCTGAATAATGCACTTTAAACGTAGGTTGCACTGAATCAAGTAAGAGTGACTATTTTCCTTGGCCGAACGAATTCAACTATGAGGTTCTGGATATCAAACTGGATGAAACAAAATAATATTTACTACTGTACAAACAAAAATAGAATAATGGATACAACATAGAAATACAAAAGAAATAAATGGGCAAAAGGTTTAAACACGTCAGCTCCAGGCGGAATCGATAAGTACGTACACACAAACGTACACGACCGACAAAAGGAAAGCTACCGTTCCAGTTGGATCTGCCGCCAGAGGAATTTGTACCCGAAATAAGGGGTTAAAGGGGAGGGTACGAGCGTCGAGCTCGATTGCTTTTCGACAGCCCAGTTGGGTTTGCATTTAGCCGCTTAGTACTCGGCCTGCTTAAAGTTAAGAAGGAGAATACAACCTGCGTTCTAACAACCAATGCTAGCCTCGAGAGGAGGGATCGAGGGAGTATTTTACCGAGGAAAAGCTGAGACAAATACATCAGTGTGGGAGTCTCTTCGTTCCTAGTTCTTATTTAATTTTCTTGTCTTCGGGCTCTTGGGGTAAGGGAGGCCGAGAGAAAGAATTCTTCCGCAACGCGTCTTCTTTGTCAAAATACTAATCTTACCCAGGCCAACGCTTAACTATTTATACAGGTTCGTTAGAAGTGAATTTTACCGAAGTAATATTTAGTAATATTTAGGTAATATATAGTATGTTTGATATTATTTCCTTTTGAGCTTCTAGTTTTTTTAATTAAGTTTCTAAGGTTATTTAGGAAATAAATAAAAAACTTTAATTTCGTACAGTGTGCGGTTATAATAGCAATGTCTGGCTGGACCTAAGGGAATAATCCAGTGGGATAATAATAACAATAATAATAATAAAACTCCTCTGACGATATAATAAGTGTATGATTAAAGACTTCTTCTCATTTCCTAGTAAATTAATGAAATGTGCAAGCTCAAAAGAAAAGAAAACTAATAACAAGGTAATAATAATTAACATTACTTAAATATTTAAAACTGAAAACGAATTTCCTTTACAGTGTTGATGTTTTGTAATTTAATTGATCGTTACTTTTTAGTATGAACACGTTTATAATAATAGTAATTTTAGTGTACTCAGATCGCTATACACCCTTAGATATTTATTTAAATTATCTCTACGCTGAATTAATATGTGTACCTCCCCCCTCTTGCACACTCCTTTATCTGTGTTAGTAATACCCGGGGAAGTAGTATCTTGTTATCCCGTCATTCTCTAATGACTTGAATAAATCTCTCGTTTTAATTTTGCCGCGATTAAAAGTGACCTTCGTTTCCTGTCGGGCATTGAAGCCATCAAGTCGTCGCTATCTCTGAAGGAACATTTTTGAAATGGACAAAAAGTTTATCAATATTATTTCTTCTTTTCCTGATTGGATTGCGTGTTTTCGGATTTCCTCTCCTTTATAATCGGCTCAATTCGGCGGAATTCAATAAGTGATTTATATAAAGCAGACGTGAGCGTGGAGACGCCTCAGGTTGGCTCCAAACGAGGCCTATTGAACGCCTCTCATTTCTCAGCCCGATTTAGAGCCAGGAAATTAAAAGGCTTCGACCGATGCTAAGATGTTGGAGGTCATAGAAAGGAATGGATTACCTGACAAAGCTTTCAAAGTGTGAGGGAGATAAGTTAGGTAACTTAATGGCATAACGAAGCTGTTTGTTCGGGAATCATAAGGTCAGAGATGGAATTAGAAATTTCCTGATTGAAAACTTGACAAGGAAATGAGGATGAGACGAGCGAGAAGACAACTAATTACTACCTTTGATCGGGAATAGGTGATCGGGACACGAGCTCGGATCAATGGTAAATAAAGAGGCATCATTGAAATTTATTAAGCTTGAAAAGCAACGGACATATCTTGGCTACAAATTTTCAAAAAATGTTGGAGATGAAACTTTTGAAAAAAGTTTAGCAAGAAATTTTTAGAAAAGTTTACCAAAATGTTTTGGTTAAAGTTTGGCAAAGAACTTTTTGGTAAATAGGTTTGCAAAGACTTTTTTAAAAGGTTATAAACAAATTTTCAATAAAGGTCTGGAAATAAATTTTTGAGGAAAATGTTTATAAAGATTTTTTTTTAAAGCTTGGGAAAGAAATATTTCTAAAAGCTTTGGCAGGAATTTTTTTCCAAATGGTTTGCAAATATTTAAAAAAAAATAGGTTTGCAAAGTAAGTTTTTGAAAATGATTTTCAAAGAAAATTTGTAAAAAGGTTTGCAAAGAATATTTTTTTGAAATGTTAGTAAAGAATTTTTGTGAAAAAAGTTTCAGACATTTTTTTTAAAAGGTTTACAAAGATTTCTGTTTTCGGGGTGGGTGGGAAATGTTTGCGATGAAACATTTGAAAAAGGTTGCAAAGTTATTTTTTGAAAATGTTTGTAAGGATAATTTTTTAAAAAGGTTACCAAATAAAGTTTTTAAAAGGCTTGCAAAGAAAGGATAATCGATTCTTTAATAATTTAGTCGTAACTAACTCCTGTCCTTGCCTTCTCTTATAAAAAATAGGGAATTGCCTTCTTTTATAAAAAATACGGAAGTGTCTTCTCGTATAAAAAATACGGAATAGCTTTCTCTTATAAAAATACGGAATTGCGTAATCTTATAAAAATAAAGAATTGTCTCCTATTAGAAAAATACGGAATTGTCTTTTTTATAAAAATACGGAATTGCCTTATCTTATAAAATATGGAATTGCATTCTGTTATAAGAAAATGGATTTGCCTTCGCTTATAGAAAATACGGAATTGCCTTCTATTATAAGAAATACGAAATTACCTTCTCTTATAAGAAATACGGAATTGCCTTCTCTTATAGAAAAATACGGAATTGCCTTCTCTTATAAGAAATACGGAATTGCATTCTCTTATAAGAAATACGGAAGTGCCTTCTCTTATAAGAAATACGGAATTGCCTTCTCTTATAAGAAATACGGAATTGCCTTCTCTTATAGAAAAATACGGAATTGCCTTTTCTTATAAGAAATACGAAATTGCCTTCTCTTATAAGAAATACGGAATTGCCTTCTCTTATAAAAAATACGGAAGTGCCTTCTCTTATAAATAATACGAAATTGCCTTCTCTTTTAAGAAATACGGAATTGCCTTCTCTTATAAGAAATACGGAATTGCCTTCTCTTATAGAAAAATACGGAATTGCCTTTTCTTATAAGAAATACGAAATTGCCTTCTCTTATAAGAAATACGGAATTGCCTTCTCTTATAAAAAATACGGAAGTGCCTTCTCTTATAAATAATACGAAATTGCCTTCTCTTTTAAAAATACGGAATTGCCTTCTCTTATAATAAATACGGAATTGCCTTCTATTATAAGAAATACGGAATTGCCTTCTCTTAGAAAAAATATGGAATTGCCTTCTCCTAAAAAAAATATGGAATTGACTTCTCGTATAAAAAATAAGGAATGTTTAACTACCTTTCGGCAAGCGGCCAATACTCATGCCTCCTCCCGTTCGTTTGTGCTTAGGGTCACTGGCCCGTGGTCCAATCAACGTCTCTCTGAAATAGGCAAACACATCATGCCGCCCCCCTCCCCCTCCCTCCTAATCTGTGTCAAACTTTTGAGAGGGGGGGCTGAATATGAGGGGAATATACCATGAGGGTAGATGTCTCCAATGTTTACCGGGTATTGCAAAAGTCCTGTTACACTCGTTACGACGCTCTCAACAAAGAACACACTGATAGTTTTGATGGAGTTAGTTTAAATTTTAATAGTACTCAATGTGGCCACCCTTCGCCATTAACATGCACTCAAGGCAAGGCCAGAAGGCTGCGTCCACGTTGCGGACTAAGTCCTTTCTCATGTTGATGTAGCAGACCTTGCAAGCCTTGCCCTCAACATGCGTCCATATTCCGTAGTCAAGAGGATTGAGGGTTCTTGACTGCAGCAGCTCATGTTTGACCCTAACCAGTCTTGTACGGTCTTGTCAGTGTGTGTCTGGGCACCGTTTTGCTGAAAAACGTACTCTCCTTCTTCGTGAACTTTGTCACCCAAGGCAGGAATTTCGTGGCCAATATGGCCCTGTACTCGGCAGCGGTAAGCCTCTAACCGCCTTCGAACCACACCCGCGGCATCTTCTTGCCTTTCAATGGCAAGAAGCCGAGCTTAATCATGGATGCCTGGTGCTTGATCTAGGACACATCGCGTACTTCGGTGACCTCCTGGCCGAAGCTTACCACGCGTTCTTTCTGACTGATCAGCCGTGAAGGTTTATCCATCAGAGTAAAATGAGAATTCGATTGCTATGACTCTTCAAGTCGTTGAGAAGGCGACAAAGGCGCTCCTAAAGTTCTTCTCGCATACGGTTTGTTAACAGAGGCCTTTCCAGGCGCCTCAAGCACTAGCCAACCTCCTCTTTGACGGCCTTGGACAGAGTGGCCACCGAAGTATTCTTCTTCCTCGCGATCGTAGTCATTTTTAGCTTCGGAGCACTTTGGAAGCACTTTCTCACAGCTAAACGGTTGAAAACTTGAGGTCAGCCTAAACGAGGTTGATCTTTCACATCTTCCCCATTCTGGAGCCTCTAAAAGACTCGGTACAAGGTCATCTGTTTGACGTTGAGCCGCTGGATGATTTTGGAGTTGCTGTGGTCCGCGCGCAGAAGAGTAGAAATACAGGATCCTTTTACTTCCATCTGGACACATCTGTACACAATGGCAAAAACGCTCTAACGACTTAACGACACATGCGGAAAAGTAGCACTTTATGTTTATTTGACGGAAAAATAAAAAAAAAATTAGTGTAAAAAAACTTTTGTAAAGCCCTCGGTAAGTAAGTGTGTAGTATTTTATGTTGTTCGGGATAACCGTGAAGAAGAAGGAAGATTTTATGTGCTGCAGAGTGTAGATTGTGTCAGCGATAAAATCTTATAAACTCCGCTATACCATAATCTGATCCTTGTCGTTTTGTTCAGGGTCATAGGCCCCAAATAATACGGGGTTATACAAATCCCATGTAAATGCAAAAGGGCTTAGCGTGGAATTACCGCGAATTAAGTACATCGCATAGTTGTTATAAACCCTACTTTTCCCTTAGGCTAATATAGACACTCTTTGCTATAAACTAGAAGTGAGATAAAACAAAATTCAGAATTTGTTTCAAACCTCGGAAATGAAGAAAACCTAATGACTCCCCCGATTCATTTGTTCAACTGAATACCAACTCCTTTTTTCGAGTATTCCGTACTAGCTCAAAGCCTTAGGCTGCATTTAGAACAATCGACTCAAGACGATTCATGATTCGCCTTGAATCGTCACCCCTGTTACGATTACTTCGTATAAATCTTGGAAAAATGTGTCTGCACTGGCCTCGAGTCTCGTCTTGTCTAGTCTACTCAATTCGATTCTATTCGAGTCACATCACGTAATATAAGGTTGGTATTATATTCTAAATCAGTCAAGGCGAATCCGCAGTTTTGTGATTAAGATGCAAGTGGAGATTCTAATAAACTAAGTTCGACCTCGCCTTGCTCTATATGATTCCATTGATCGTTATGTGAAAGCGGCTCTGTGAAAGAAGATAGAGCTTCGTAGAAATGTACGGATGGCACAAGAGTTTTATTCACTATAAACTATACAGTACTGGATCCCTCGGTTTTACCACTCAAAAAAAAAGAAACCCTGGGAAAAGAAAATCTCATTTGAAGCTATCAGGAACTGACCTTCTTTCTTCTGTTGGCCTTCAATTTTTTGTTGCTGTAAGTCTTACATCTGAAAAATCAAAATCCTTTGCATGAACAACATCACCTCTAAAGTGATTGAAATTAATTTCATGCTGAATAAAATTATGAAATACACGAATCTTTTCACGAAAGCTAAAGATATTTAAACACTTCTTTTATTGAGGTCATAAGAAACCCAAATCTGTTAGCTAACATTCCATAGGCACATTCTACTCTTTTAACTCTATTGACCCGAAAATTAATACACTTTTTGAGTTATTTAAGCCTTTTCTATAGAAAGGCTTCATCATATGAAATTTTAGCGGAAAAGTTTCATATCCTACATGAAAGAATGGTATTTTGGTTGTAATATTTGGTATGTCACGAGACTGTGAATACATAAACTTCGACGAACAAATGGCCTACTTATATTTGCTTCAGTAGAAAGTAAATTGTCACTACTTCGTCCCTATGACCCTACATTAATCACTGCAAAACAACATTGACATCAACAATGGTTAAGGGTAAATAAAAGAGTATCCTTTATAATTATAGATAAGTAATCCTGCTACAGCTAAGCATTAAAGTAGTCAATCTCTGCCATCAATACTCAAAATAGGATAAGGAATATTACATTTTAGAAAGAGTTTAATGAATATGAATAAGCTTTCTCAGAAGGAGAAAGCGCTTTTTTGTCTTTTTAATGACAATCATTTATTTACCTTTGTGATTTCATCGACGACTCTTAAACGTCTCGACTTTGGTCTGGTCTTTGAGAAACACCGGAAATGGATCAATCCGAAGCTTGATTAGAAACGGAATTTAAACATACTAATCTCTGCGACAACAGCAAGGGAAGGTTTTGAGGAATCATTTATCACTTTTGAAAATAACGCCAAACACTTTAATCAAAGGAATTCTGAGCTGGAAACGGTTTGGTGTCCATTGAATTCATTTCATCTTTCGACAATGTATAAAATCTAAGTCACTTTCGCACCGTTTATTTTGTGCTAGTGTTTTATATATAATTTTGGGGCAGACTTTCACAAGAGTTTGTCAAAGAAGCAATGACAATAGTCTAAGGGAGAAAGTTACCGAACCAGCATATTTATAGACTTTCCCAAAGCCCCAAGATTTAGTCGAGAGTTGAGGGATTGGAGAACATTTCTTTGAGGTCTTAGAGAATTTGTTTGCCTTGTGTCACCCATTGACTTCATCATATAACTTCCCACGGCGTAGCTATCATCAGGTTTGTAGTAGCAATTTGATTAAACTTCATCCAGGTAATGAAGTAGGAAAAAAGTTATCTCCGTGGTAGAAAAATTTCTACAAATGAGTGGAGTTGATAAGAACTCAATTTTTGTGATTGATCCGAAGCTGCTGCTCCCATTTTCCCCATAAACATCTTTAATTTGGAGGTAGCTGTTAGTTCTAATCGTATAACTTTTTGAAAGAAAAGGGAGGCGATTAGAGGGTTTATCTTTCTTGTGTATCTGCCATCTACCATATCTGGACTCTGCTTGCTGTCCTCCTAATGGATAATTGCTAATCCTATGTCCTCGGAAGCATGTCTCTTCACCCTATTTATCGGCCTAATTGTGCCTTAACGGCGCTCCATCCCTGGTGCTAGGAGGGTTACCCCAAGGAGGATCCATCACAACAAAGCGATCGACAGGTTCTCTTCGTTTGAGACCGAGATTTGAGTTGACGACCCCAAAGGGGCTACAAGAGGGTGGTTGCTCTTCGGGTTTTCAGAGCTTTTGTCTTCATTAGGCTCTGCTATAAAAGTGCCAATGACAAACAGCATGGGTTATGTTTATGTGCAAATATGCCAATAGCTTTGTATCTCTTCTCACCCCCATGTTTTTGTTTCGATTATTTTGTGTATTTGAAGTGAGACTTAAGAGTACTTGGTTTGTGGCAATACTTGGAGAATGGCATCGTGAACAACCACAGGTACGCGTCTAAAGGATTCTAAGGAGTGGCAATTAAGAATGTCGTGGCTTATTCTGAATGAAACGAGTCTCAGAGCCAATTCAAGGTTCGAGTCATGGCAATCATTTCGTTCGAACTCAACACACAGGAAAAAGAAAGCTCATGAATTCAATAACCCACCATCAAATTAATTTTATTTCTTCATTAAATGACAAAACATTCAATGTAGTTGTATATTAAATTTTGTTTAGAGAAATATAAAAAAACAGCTACAATTAGTTACAAATGGTGTGGGGTTGATGATAACAAATGATGCCAAATTGCATGTTGCATGGCCAAGGCTTCATCATTGTACGACTGATCGTCGCTCATATTCAGACAAAGATTTTTTTAGTGTCCGCACGATTAAACACTCTAATAAAATGGATTGCCGGTAGCTTCCTTGCACTGTTTAATCCTATCTATTTACTTACACTAAGGGAGATATTTAACCCCACCCGTCAAATCTACACACCGAAAAATCATAATAAAACCTAAAGTTGTTGACTGAATATAATCTCATCAAACACAGGAATGACGCTTTCGAGCTTAGTTATTTTATGTATTGGCTCTGGTTTTCATTTAATCAGGTCAATTGATTGGAAGGTGGTGCCATGAAGTGTCTCTGTTTATCTTGGCGATATAAGAAAAGAATACGACTGATTTGTGCCTCTTTGGAAGCTGATTTTAATATTCTTCTTCTTGATCTCACCCTATCAATCCAAAAAATGCTGATTATCTTGCAGGAAAACGTAAACGCTTGTTATAACTTCAATATATCTTTAAAAATGAAGGCCTACTTCCCATTGGTAATTGCAGGAAGCAGTGTTCTACAAATAAGCTTCTTTGTGAAGATGAGAGAGAAGCATCGGAAATATTATTTCAGAATTCGCAAATATTCCCTACATGGGTGGGATTCGAACCGTGCACACTGACGCAACAAGCATCCGTTTTGATCTCAATTAAATCATCTCAGACCACTTGGCTACACGGCAGACCAAAAAATCTTCTGAATAAACAAGCTTTTAAGCTACGATTCGCAAGATGGATCAGGACTATGAAGTAGAGAGGAAATTAATAGGGAATTCTAAGGAAAAAGGAGAATTAAGGTAAACACGCGGCGAATATACAATGTATAAATCTTTCATGAGCGCAAAAAAATGATGAAAATGAATCCAACCAACCGCAAGAAACAGAAAACGGGAAAGTTTTCTTCGGAAATATTATTTCCTAATTCGCAAAGATTTCGTACATCATCTCTGTACACACTACAAACATCATTTGTCATTTACTGTACTCAGTTAAATGTTATTATTCAGTAATGTCATGTTCATTTTTCATTTCCAAATCAATTTTTATTTCACTAGTACAGATGCTTATTATTCATTATTTTCATTTTTACGTTTCATTTTTATTTCACTTTTGATTTTTTTGTCCAATTTCTCACCTATTCATTTATTCTGCAAATAAATAGTAAAAATATTAATTGTACATGATTATAAAGGTTGAAACATATATATGACAAAGATATCTACACCATGCAAGCTGTTACACCTCAGGTAACGTGAGGTCTGTCAAACCCCGCGCAACTCACACTTCAGGTATTGTGGGTTTTGACAGGCACAAAGTCTCTATGGCACCCATATAGAGCCAGATCCAGGAATGCCACCTCATCTAAACTACTCAACTAGTCAGGAAGGTATATGGGAAAACCGATATCTAGGGCTTATATTAATATGAGATAAAAAGCAAAGTGTGGGGGGGTACCTGAGGAGGGTTAAGTGAATTCACACCAACATATGCCTCCCATCGGGAGCTGCTGATATCCCAGCGATTATTCGACGTACTTTTGTCACAACTTTAGTTAGGCCCCGCGAAACAGAATGGGCCACGACGCTGCTGGCTCCACTAGGTAGAGAGTCGCTGAAGGACTCTTTGAAGAAGAGTCTTAGTGCATAAAAGCTCCCTGACTATTCCATATAACCAATATTCTAAAGAGATGAAAGCGTGATTGTTAGTAGGAAAGAGCATGAGGCGATGCATTGTACCAGCTAGATATGCCTTTGTAAGTGCTATCATGTTCTGGGAGTATTTCAGTTGAACTTGTGATGAATAACGATACTGAGTATTTGGGCGTCTTCGATCACCAGTTGTTCAGTTTATTTAGTTTTTCTTTCCTGGTAGGACGAGGCATCATCAAGGGCATCATCAAGATAAAATCGCAAAGAATTGTTCAGAAAAGAACGGGGCCGGGAAGAATGGGTCAGAGAAGAGGTCAATTTTTTTGACATGGATTGGGCTTCTCAAAGCTCGAACAAAAAAATCTTTAAAAAAAACTTTGGGGTGAGGGGCAAATAATTTTGAGCACAAGTGGAAATTTTGCCTTTTCGCTTGAATACTCAATAGCAAATTTGGAATTTCTTTTCCTCGAACAGTTAAGGGAAAGAGTGAATATCTCGGGGGTTTTCATGCCGCTAATTAGACTTAAATTATTTGATGAATTCTTCCATCAGTACCAAATAAGAGGCCTTTATAATGAAGGCAATATTGAGTTAAATTATTTCCGAAACAAAAAGGAGTAATCTGAAGTGTCAAGAACTTGTATAAGTCTTTAGCATATTTTATTAGGTTGCATTCGAGTTATCCAATTGGTCTAATGACATGTCCATTGGATCGCAAGTGTTGACCACTCGTGGAATCGGGTCTCTTTTGGCCATACAGCTTAAAGATAGAATGAGAAAGGTGAAATAGGAATTTTGGTCTCTATCATGGCAGATACGTTTCAGGGTAGAATATAAGACTCGAGAACTCTGAATTACAATAAACTTTAATTCGACTTAGGTGAATAATTTAAGAAAAAACCAACGGATGAATCAAAGAAGATGCGGAAGAATTGATGAAAGACATAAAGCCTTTAATAATCTCTAACAGGGTGTCCAACAATAAAAGGCAGTAAAATAGAAAGAAAGAAATGTTTGCTTTTGAAAAAAAAGAGGGTAATATTGAACTAGGAAATGGGATACAAATGTAAATTTAAGGTAGGAAAAAGAGAGAAGAAAAAAGATGAAGATAAACTGAGTAAAGAAAGTGGCTATAGCAATTTGTGCGGGAATTTATATTCGGGTCAATCTTTCTTAGCATTTGTATTGGTTCTTCTCTTGACGATATCACTCGATCTGTTTTGATTGATCCGATGGTGAGGACTCACTTACTCACCGATGAGAACGTGGACGGTGATGGTGGCTTCATCGGTGTTGGAAGGGTTGCAGTCATAATGCTACGAATCCGTGGAATCGGCATTCTGTTTTAGTAGGGAGCCAGTCGTCGCTTCTCCCTTATCGATGACCACCCTCACTCCGCCCCTCTCTGAGTCGTAGCTGATGATCTGCAACGGGACCAAATGCCTCTTTGAGTCTTCTCAATAAGCATATGTCACAATCATGATGCCAGCTGTGCGTTGTATAAGAAGAAAAACACGCGATAGTATCCATGTGACTAATGTAAAAGACTCTGGAATAGGAATCCACTTTCCGTATAATAATCCCATGAAGGCAATGGATTAGGTCGAAGAACTTGCTACTCCACACATGGCTTATTGGGGATTATTCCATCCATATCGTACTCTTTCCTCTCCTATCGCATGCTCTTGAATGAGGAAGGAGGAGGGGGGCATCCTACCACACATCTAAGCTTATCATGAGACGACAGTTCTTTGTACCTGACACTGAACTTTCCTTTGTTAGAACTTGCGGTCGGTGTATGGAGTTCTGTTGGAATGGTACGACGGTTGGGTGGTCATTGTGGGTGTGGTCCATTACTCATTTACAAGTTTTCAAAGGTAGAATCAAAGAGTCAAAACGACCACCAATAGAAGCAGGTGCTCGAACCGTGTGGTCTTTCAGGGTGGTAAATTAATGGTAAGTTAATTTTAACTCCTTACGGAAATAATGTAAGTTCTTAACTTCCTTATTTTGTTTTGGTTTGATGTTGGCCCTCCTAAATTTCGTGGTAAGAGACTTTGGTTTACTTGCACGTAGACAAATCAATCAAATCCATTTCAGACTGCAACGTGCAGCTTCTCTTCAAAATCGAACTTAACTTTAATACTTTATTTTAACTTAATTAACTAACTAAAAACTACAACTTACAAACAACTTAAGAGAAAATTTGAGATTCACTTCTCTCTTAAGTATCTCTGGGAAGGCAATTAACTTTTCCAAAACAAAAATTCGAGTAAATCCAAAGCTCTTTAGTAAACAGTAGAGGGAATCCTCCTTACATTGGGGAAAGTAGATACTAACAGAACAACAACTCCTGAAAAAAAGCACTTCAGAAGTTACCAATAACCAAACAACCTTGTTCTCTAAAAGATTTTGTTGAGCTTATACTAAAGGCGCAATGCTTTTTAAATGTAATTATATTAGTAATTACACTAAAAATTTGGTTTCTCTCTTTTACTGCAAAGAATTCTCTTCGTGGGTAAAAGAATCACAAAGAGGTCCAAGAAACTGTGAAAACGAAAAGTATCTGAGCTTTTCTAGTTTTAATTGTTCACCAACTCTTCAAACATTTATCCTCTCTCAAACTTTGTTTTTAGGATTTGTCGAGTGGAGAAGTAGTGAGTGTAGAGCAGTTAGTCGAGCCGATTACGTGACCATAATTTCTTCATGTACGGAGCCTCGCCAATTACATAATGAAGTCTATGGGTGTTTAAATCAAGAGAGTAAGGTAAAATAAGTGATAATGAAAGATAAGGGAGAATAAAAACGGCAAGAACAAACGATTCGTACACATGCACAGATCCCAAGCGCGTGTAATATCTTTAAAACCCGCGCCTCTGAGTGGGCTCGAAGAAGTCATAAAGGAAATTAAGACAACATTAAAAGTGTAACATAGAAAAATTATTTCTGGGATTTTTAGCAAAATAATTTAACTTTTTGTAACTAGGTTACAAAAGTCCAAAGTAGGACATTTTTATTTTATACTTCAAGCGTAAATACATTATTTTCAAGCTTTGTCCTTAACTCTCCTAAACCTTTATCATTCTTCATTCTTTTTTATTCAAAATCTTATTTATATACAATCTTTTCTCCACCCCTTTATTCCCAGCAGTTTTATTTATCTCCTCAGGACCTTACAATACTCTGCCGATGAGGTAACTTATCTCCGATCTATGACTGACCTTGTCGTTATGGTTCCAGTAGATGAAGTCCGGTGGTTCTGGAGAATACTGCACGATGCAGGTTAAGTTGATGGTCGATCCCAGATTAAATTGAACCAGATTAAATATTTATCATCGATACAACCTGGGTATGCGTCAAGCAAGAAAGGTTTTTTGAGATATAAGCCACTTTATGGTAGTCAGTGAGACTTTTTAATTGCAATTTCGTGTAAGTAAACAATGTTGCTTGAGATGTAGACCAAAACTATATTAAAATCCCTGATACGGTGAAATTCAAAGTGAAGGTTATAATAGCCACTTTAAACGTTCATTTTTATAATGTTATCTTTGTTATATTGAATTGGTTTACTTAATCTGTGTTGATGAGCAGGACGATCCAGGCTTACCCGTGGCAATATTGAAGTGACTTACCATTGTTATAGTAGCCAACCTTACACCTTCGTTACCTTTTTCTTATCGTACCTAGAATACCAGTATTTCAACTATCATTATTTCTCGGATATTCGTCGAACTCGTTTTGATGTAGCTTTAAAATCTTTCAACAACTTTTATGATCAAATGTCTCCTACCAACTAATAACAACTTTCAAATGTATGACTACAAAGGAGGTCAGGTTTTGGGAGGTCAGGTTTCGGGAGGTTTAATATCTATCCGTCAGCATCTTCTGCATCTCTTTGATGAGTCTAATTTTCAGAATATCGCCAGATTGGTGATTTGGACGGAAGCATAATTAATTGTTTGGAAAATCCGCCGTTTTCTAGTAGATTGATGAGAACTTCTTCGAATGCTTCCATTTTTACAAGGTTTATAAAATGGGCGCAGTTAATTAGTGTTATGAGATTTATGCTCTTCCTCCATTATCAGCGTCAGGTTTAATCGCTTGTGTGCCTTTGACATGAGATTTCCGTTATTTTGTCTCTTTTTTACCTTTTAAACGTCTTTAATATTTTCTTTATGCTTTTCTAAGAAGAGAGCGCTTCATGTCCAGGGAAATGTACTCCTCACCGCACGTTAAACATTATATTTCTTCTCGATTGCGCAATTTCGATACATTCTCACTACCGGCGCGGTTCGAACACAATTTTGGAATGGTGAGGCAATCATTAGGGTTATGTTTTTGTATGGCATATAAGATGTAGTATATTTCTAGCGGTATATACCCATAAACTTCTATTTTTTGAAGTCTGTCCCACTGATAGAACCCAATTAATACTTGCATTTTGCTTTCTGATCCATTTCCGAGTTTTCAAAGATAATTTTTACTAGGTTTTGATTTTTCCCAAATTTCTTCTCGTGGCTTAATTTGGCATAGCCCCTGAGTCTCTCTTTCTCTTATTTAATCTCTTTTCAGTTGTTTTTGGAAAACCTCTTCTCTAGTCGTTGTAAATATATTAACAACTCAGTTATAATTTCCGATGGGATACGTAGTTCGAAACCGATTACTTTAAATAGGTGTTTTGCCTTAACCGAAACCATATTCATTACCACCTCAGTTATCTGACAGATAGGTACTTAGCCTGATGGTGTGTGTATCAAAGAGATAAAGCCCACGTTAAGGCTTCCGTTTCCCGTCTTCATTATTTCTGTCAGCTCAGTTTAGTCCCGTCCCCTTAAGGTATAGGGGATAAAAATCAAATCTCGTTTGGAAGCATCTTTTCATTGACATTCTCAGCAGGAAGTAAGTTGAGTGGCAAAAGGTTTTCAGTGTTGCTACAGAAGACAGACGTTGTACACACAGTCGAGAACAATTGACCACCCGCAGGACTCCTATGGCAACTTACTTCCTAACTTGGAGCTTGGTACCATATTTTTAAATCAGTGGTTTTATTATGACTAGTCGTACTTTTATTAAAGGCTTTTGTTTAAATACTATTTCAATTTATTATTTTCCTTGATTTTGATCCCTACTATGCACGCTATTGGGGGCTAATCTCGGCTTAGGTTTCACTTGAATGTTTCTTCTTCCGCTGTGAAGGATCATTTAGGTTTAATCTTCCCCTCGATATGTGGACTTTATTTTTCATCCAAGGTGATTATGCTGGCAATTCTTTCCCTTTGACAAGACCAATTCCGATAGGCACCAGATTTGCTGTCGCAGGCGGAGGTTTCTGGGGACAGATTTCTCGCCTTCTTCTGTTTTAGATAAAGGAAAAAGAGAAACTTTGTTCAGATGGTTTGTAGGCGCATTATATTCTACTGCTGTGGTATATTATGGATTGTAAAATAGATAGGTATCTTCCTTCTATTCGTTACTGATAGTTTGGGGAATCTGAAGAGAGTCACTAGGTGTCTCCTCACTAATTTTCTCCCTTCAACTTCGTGGTCTTTCCATCCTGCGCCAAAAATTCCAGACAAATGAGAGTGGATGAAACAAAGATGTGGACACATTTTGATAGGTGATTTGATATATCCCAGCCTTTAAAAATGAATGTTAGTCTTATAATTAACTTACTTTGCTGTGTTAAAGACGAAATTAATAATTGTGAAATTGTTAAACTGACTATACCTAATTTATTAAAGTAAAGGCAAAAGTAGAGATAAGTATTTAGCAATTCATGGGGAAATCCTTTTAAATTAGCTTATTTAAAGTATATTTTGGTATAAAATGTTCTAGAAATACAAAAATATGCTATTCTTTCGAACAATAGTTCACTTAGTTTGTGTTTTGCATGAACTAATATTGCATTTGAACATCATAATGCAATATTGTATCACGTGTTTAGACGTAAATATATCGCAATTAATTTGAAAAGCATGATGATTGAGCACTACGGGGAAGGTAAAGTCTCAGAAGTATTTCTTCTTCCATACGTCTTGTATCAGTAGTGTAGTTTGGAATGTTAAAAGAGGAAGACGTTCTGAACCACTGCAAACCTTACTGGCAGTGGAGCTTCAAGGAAATTATCTCAACACGTCCGTCGACGATGCTGAAATTTGCATCGAAGAACCTTATGATTACTTGAGCAGAAGCGCAACAACGTGGCGCAGGGCTAGTACATCAATTAAGAATAATTATTAATGAACTCAAAGGACAAGCTCTTAGGTCTCGATCACCACGCAAGCCCCTGTTTCTGGAGAAGGCTCACTTGTGTTAGCAGGGTAAAAATTTTCTCAGAATCACATCGAAAATCTACATCAACTTTGGTTGCTGATAGAAATACTTCTAAAACATTACCTTCTCTGTAGTGCTCATTCATTATTCTTTTCGAATTTGAGACCAAATGTTACATCTTCGCCTGGATTGCAACTCGCAATGTTTGGCGCCGAGAATGAACCGCCTATGTTTGAAAAGCACCATTACTATATTCACCGATAAAAGTGGCAACATTATTTTTTTGAGCTGTTTTTATTTTCAGGGGACTGGTGTTCTTGATATAATTGATGGAACAATGAAAATCCTCATTTATGTTCCGCGAAGTAACGATCAGAATCATAGGGCGAAAGCAACAAGTGAATAGTTCCCGCAGAAGAATATTATTGTTCTACCTGACTTAGTCAATCCTTTGATTTGAATCCGATGGAAATCCTTTGGAGAATATTCAAGGAAAGAAGTCTATAAGTGGAAACATGACATCCTCGCCCAATTGAAAGCTATAGTTAGGGAGGAGTAGACAGATATTCTAACTAATGTTGGCAGAACTTCGCCAAGTATTATAAGAAACTCCTGACAACAGTTATAGCAAACAAAGTTGGTGCAACGAAAATTAGGCCCTTTCTCTTGTGTAGAAATAAGCAAGTCCACTCTAATATGTACATTGTTTGTATAATTTTATATAGATTTGAAGAATGACTCTATTGCTTTCTTTAAATTGAATATAGAAAGCGTTATTAATAATATAATAAATGATAAACAAAACTACAATAGGGAATAATTTGAATTCAAATTTTTGTGAGGGTCCAAATATTTGTTTCCCTCACTGTATATGTGAATCATTTTGGTGATGTAACAATTCATCTACCAGGATGTCCTCTTTTCGTCAACTGTTCGGCACAATACTGAATTTGTTTGTTATTCTTTATCATATAACATCTTTTGTAATCATTTATATATAGATATATTCATCGCTGTTGATATACCAAAAATGAAAGATTTAAAGAATGAAATGAGTTAGAACTTTCGGAAACATTTCATGGAACATTTAGAATGAATCCAATATTTTTTATTATTATTCAAAAGCATTTTGCCATTCATGGCGAAAAGAAGCAGTCCTATGGCATTCCTGCTTCCAAATGAAATTCAGGACCACTTGTCGTTTTGAATTTTATATGGGCACTCTTATCACTAATACATTGGATAAGCATCGCATGTATTTTTTTGTGAGACACTCAATTCCCCGAGTTGATCTAAATCACAATCCGTCCCCAAACTCCGAAGGTTTTCCTAATCTTCTGTACCAAGCGATGGATTGCAGCCATCACAGCCGTAAAGTTCTGCTCGACCTCATGAGAGACCATATTTACTCTGTGGCCTAAGGCGTGCTGTGTCCATAGGGTCATTTCAGTGAGGATGCCTAGAGCGTTTTCCGTTGCACTTTCTTTACAGAATACGACCTCTAGCACTTTAGCTTGGAAGGGAAATAGGATTATATTTGAAAAAATTACCTGAGGCCTTGCCGGCTTTCAAATGTAGAAAAAGTTTGCTATTTTAAATACCGATGTCATCCCCAATGTTTAAAGAAGCATTTAATATTCGCCATAATCTCTATAAACACGCAGATTAAAGAGTAATTTGAGAGCTCTCAATTTGAAGATTGTGTATATGAGACTAAATAGGTCAGTATTTTTCAGTACTTTGAGGACATCACTTTGACTGGCTTGTACTTTCTTAGTACTATTTTTTCAGATCAATAATGAATGATAGTAAAGTGACAAAGCAAATGAAAAGGCACGTTGTAATAGTAGCTATTTATATCTCAGCATAATGATACAGAGATTGCTTGCTCTCTTAAAGTTGCCAGATACTTCGTAACCAAATTAGAAAAGTCCTGAAAGTTCCTGATAGAGATACAACATTAACAGCAAATGATAAACACATGTATAGGGTTCTAATACCATCAGAAACCAAGAATTTCTGCAGAAAGTTGAGGAAAAATTCTCCAAAACCCTGAAAGTCGATTAAAACGCTTGCAAAGAACTTTAAGGTTTCAGAATACACCATCAGAAAAGCTCTGCATGAAGATATCCGTTACAACTCGTATGTGATACCGTGAGGTCAGTTGAAATGTCAAGTAGCTGGAATACATTGGGTCAACTTTGATGAGGAAAAGTTTGACCAGGACTAAAAGGTTAACCTAAGGAAAGTTAAAAATCAGAATGGAAAAATGTATAATAACAGTCAATTTTGTTTACACAAAAGTCATTGATAATATATTGAAATTTCTGCTTTACTAGAATTAAAAATATAGTTTTCATTTTAAAACAAGAATAGGTTTCTCTCCGTTCCTCTTGTTTCCACAATTCTACTTAACTGCTAGGCCTTGTACAAAAAGATTATAGTGTGGATCACACTAAAAATCATCATGTCTGCTTTTATCAAGAATCAAGACGAAAAACTAAATAAAATACTAAAAGGCATTTTTTCACACAGTGGGAAGAAAATGTTTAAATTTTAATCAAATTATTGTGTTAAATTATATAGTAGCAGGCAATGGCTTCGCCACTTCCTCATACTGGGAGAAGCTTGCACTTCGCTACTAAGATTAAAATTTAAAATAAAAAAAACAACCATGTTTAGATTTATATAAATTTTCTGAACTTCGCCAATTATAATAATTTTAAAAAGGAACTCTAAACTAAATTTACCCCCTTTGAAAGTATCACGTTGCTAAAATATATTTATAGAAGAAGATATATAAAAATAAATTTTCTGAACTTCACCATTTGTAATTCTTTGGGTTTTAGAAAATTCACAAAATTTCCATATTTATATTTATTTCTGAACTTCACCATTTTTTTTTTTTGATATTATAAAAGAATTATTAGAAATGACTGCTAAAAAAACATGTCATAACCAAACTAAGATGAAATTATTATTCAAATACTCAAAAAAATTCCCTTCTTAAATTATAGAGTTAGTGATGATGATAATGATGATGATGATAACGACTAATTCATGTCTATCTATACTGTTAAAATTGTTAGGACACATGCAAATTGGTATATGTACAGTGTGCATATAAGTTTAAATTCATAAATAATCTGTTTTTTGATCAAGGTGCGTGTTAAATATGTACGTGCTAATGGAGGCTTAACTGTATTAACAATTGTTACCATAGTCTTTCCCGGGAGGTTGTTTAAGTGGATTTACTTAGTTGCGTATGGAGGGTGTTTATGCTTCAAAAGATAATCATATGATGTGGACTTCCTACTTCTGTTTTTCGATAAACGTGATGAGATTGAAGGATATCCGCGCTGTGGCAAAGTGGAACTTCGTCCCAGCTCAAAAACGTGGTGTCGTTTTTGTCTTTTGTAACACAAATGCCTAAAAGAATGAAACGAAACCTCCGTTAAATACAATTGTGGGTTGATTATAGCGGCGAAATGGAGAAACCTCCCATTGACAAAGGAATAAAGTGATTTTGCCTATAAGGTGCCTTTGTTCAGTTTCTTCAGTGTTCTTTTTATTGTTTTGAACATTCCGTTTGCATTTTTGGTGTCTTCGCCACAAATGGAAAAGAAAAATTAAAAGAAAAGGCAGAAGTTCTCCAAATTTGGAACATAAACCACCTTATGGGTGTGGAAACTGCATATAAAAGATAAAAGGTCAAACTGACATAAATGAATCATGATTGAAGATTCCTTAAACTACTACAAATGAAATATAATATCTAGAAATGCAAATTAATGATCATTGAATTTAGAAATCAAACAGACCAAGTTATTTTTCTCTTACCTAGAAATTAATGGAAGATGATGGTATTGTGCACTGAGCGAAGGTCTTTCTTTGTATCTCGGAGAAACACTCGAGGAAGGTCTTCGTAATCACAGGCAAAGGTTTCGAATTCTGCATTTAGATTACTCTGTATTGACCGAGTAATGTTAAACGGTAATCGTAGAATTGCGTTCTTTATAACATTTATTATACAATGATAACATTGGGTAACAAATTTTCACAAAACATTTGTTTCTCTTATTTCTTTGAGTGTTTTTAAAACTAAATTTCGCTCTGATTCCAAATACATACTTACTTTTCTCTACCATCGACCGTTTGGAAGATATAACAAATTGTGCTAATATATAGAAATATATGGGTTACGGGTAAAGCACACTTACATTTGTTGCTAATTTATTTATTTCCTTTTTCAAGTTTATTTAATAAATATTGACTTTCTTGATTATAGCTACAAGAGGATGCAGAAATTCACCAGATTCGTTCTGTTTTGTGTGTAGTTTCTATGTTAGACCCAAGCATGTATCAAACTAAATTGTGAAAGGTGCAAAGTACTGGATTGCTTATTGACTGTACTTTAGAATGAGTATGGATGACCAAAAAAAACATGAGTAAGCCCCTCATGAGATATGTGGAAGTTGTCAATCAAATTTAGATGCATGGCTGAGAGGTGCAAAAAAAATAATGCCATTTGACTTGTCGAGAGTTTGGCGATAGCCAAAAAATCATCACGATGATTGCTGTTTTTGCATGATTGACATATCAAAGTACAGGAAAGTTATTGGAAGAAAATCCCTTCCATATCCCAATATTTCATCCTCGATTGCACTTGTGCCACATGATGAAACCTTATTGGTTCCACGGCCGCCAGAAAAAGTAAGTAAATCCTATCAGATTGTAACAGAATCAATGCTGAAATATTCCAAACATCTGATAAAGTTTCTTGTAATGTGATTACACATACAATCCATATTTATGTTCCAGCGATTAAATGCATCTCTTTTTATTTATATTTTTCCAGGTAGAGGGTATGATGGAGTTGGAAGGTTGTGACAATGAAGAAATGGGTGAAATATTTGAGCCAAGAATGAATACCCGACCACACTTTCCAAATTAACGTGAACTGGATGATCTCATCAGGGATTTGGGTCTCACTAAGTCAGGAGCTGAGCTTTTGGCATCCATACGTAATGAATGGAATCTGTTGGGGGAGGACTGCAGGGCAACAGTATACAGGAAGCGCCATGAAGAATTTAAAGTGTACTTTGATATTAGTGAGGATCTCTGCGACTGCATAGATATAAATGGGTTGTTTACAGCTATTAAAATCGATCACAAGCCTGAAGAATGGCGACTTCTCATAGGTAGTTATACAAAAAGCCTCAAAGCTGTTTTACTATATAATGGGAATCGGTATCCATCCATGCCTATACCATACTCGGTACAGATGAAGGAAGAATATGATAATTTAAAAAACCTTCTTGAGAAGGTAAACTATACTAGGTTGAAATGGAATGTTTGTGATAATTTTCAATTGCTTGCCTTCATACTCGAATTGCAGGGTGGGTACACCAAGTATTCATGTTTTCTTTGCCTATGGGACAGTAGGGCAGATGATGAAAATTAACAGAAGATTGAGTAGCTACCTCTAGATGACTTACAGCCAGCAAAACTAAATGTTATTAGACAGCCTCTTGTAGAGCCTGCAAAACCTTTGCTACCTCCACTTCATATATGGCTTAGGGTGGTAAAACAGTTTGGAAAAGCATTGGATCATGGTGGAGAAGCATTTCAATAGATTCGTCTACTCTTTTCAAAGCTATCAGAGGAGAAAGTTAAGGGTGGTCTATTTACTAAACTGCAAGTAATGAAAATATTGAAGTCAGGACATCTTGAGAATGCAATGAGTGATGTCGAAAGTGATGCGTGGTGTGCACTTCGAAATATAGTTAATGGATTCCTTAGTAAAAATAAAACCCAAGCTACAGGCAGCTGGTAGCAAAACCTTTAGAAAGTTATAAGAATTTAGGATGTCACTAAAGGTGCACTTTTTGCATTCATATTTGGAGTTTTTTCGTTAATATTTGTGAGAAGTGTATGAGGAGTATGGTGAGCTTTCTTCATCAGGACATTGCTGTATTGGAGAAAAGATACAACGTAGGATGGGAGACTGCTATGATGAGGGACTTTATATGGTCAGTGGTGCGCAAAGATCAAGAGCTCGCAGTAAGAAAACACGTTCTTCAGTGCACTTTTAGTAGGTTATCTCAAAATAATCACTTTTTCTCATTAGTTTAAGAAGGAATAAAGGAACATAATATTATTAGCTATTATTCATAGGCAATGTGAATATGGTAAATAAAGTAAACTCTCGCAGCTATTTATGGTTATATTTATACACAAAATTGCAATTATCTCCAAAAAATATTGATGCTATGTAATTTTTAATGGACCTTTGGAATCAGGAGGTAAAATCATCTTAGAAACACTAATAACATTTAAAGAAACAAAACTAGTGTAATATGCCTGCTCTTGTGAACGCGATTTTGCGATGAGAGAGTGCGCGCGACCATTATTTCAAAGTCTCAGCCAGAGAGAGAGAGAGAGATAAAAAGCTACAAGAAGCTACAAGGAAAAGAAGTAACATAAAAGACCTTACGGTCCATTCAATGAGGGTACCTTTGGACTAGCTGTCGAACGGGCACATCCCCGCTCAATTGCCTTACGTCCTTCCTAAACGACAGCCACTTTTCAAGACTTTGTCTACTCTTGACTTGAACTGGTTAACAAAATTGCTGTTGACAACCTCCACTGGAAGTGCGTTCCAAATACCGCAGATACTGTACATAAAATGTTTACCACCCAAATCGCAGTAGTAAGGCTTCAGCTCATGTTTAAGGCCGTGATTTCTTGTTCTGCTCTCATTAAGGCTGAAAATATTCCTGTATTCAACATTGTCGAACCCTCGAAGTATTTTGAAAACTTCGATGAGCTGACCACTCAGTCTATGGGTTTCCAATGAGAACAGATTTAATTCCCTTAATCTATCTTCATAACTTTTATGTCTGATACAAGGAGTCAGTTTGGTTGCCATGGCTTGCACGCGTTCCAATCTCGCGATGTCCTTTCGAAATACAGGACTCCAAAATTGTACGGCATACTCCAGTTGCGGTCGTATAAGTGAATTGTACAGACAAAGTACTACTTCCTTGTTCCGACATCCAAACTGTTGCTTTATATAACCTAGCATCCTTCGGGCTTTCTTCTCCACTTCAATACACTGCCTCGAGAACTTAAGATCACTAGTTATAGTTACACTCAATTCCTTCTCAGTGTCGGTGGATTCAAGAGCAGTGCCCTTAAGGATATAATGAGATTGGGTGTTTTGGTGTCCAATATGCATCACTTTGCATTTGCTCACGTTAAATGGCATTTGCCACGTGTCCGACCACTACCCAATCTTCCGAAGATCTTCCTATAGCCGGGCAGTATTTCCTTCCTTGGCAACGTTCATACCAAGTTTGGTATCGTCGGAAAATTTGGAAATCTTCGCAACTGCGTCCCCATTCATATCATTAACATAGATGATGAACATTAGTGACCCTAGGACAGAACCTTGGGGAACACGGCTAGTTCCGTGCGCCCACTTAGAAGCTTGTCAATTCAACACTAACCGTTGCCGTCTGCCTTTTAGCCAGTTATTTATCCAACCTGCTACATTTCCGCCTATGCCCAGCCCAGGATTTTTAAAAGTCTAGGTAGACAACATCCACCGCTATGTCCCGATCATGCTCACTGAAAACGAAGTGGAAGAATTCTACAAGGTTCGTTAGGCATAACCGGTGCCTTCGGAAGCCGTGCTGGGAACTCTTCAATAGCAGGTTTGACTCCAAATATGACATTATATTGTCTACCATGATACTTTTCATGAGTTTACCGACTATCGAGGTTAAACTGATAGGTCGGTTTTTGGACGGCTGGCTTTGGTCTCCTTTCTTGAAGATCGGAGTCACCTCCGCCTCACGCCAGTCTCCAGGAACGAGTCCAGTCCGGATCAAAGTGTTGAAAATTGTGGTCAGATGTGGTGCCACCTCATAACGCACTTTCCTCAACAGTTTAGGGAGAAACCTGTCCCGAGCAGGGGACTTATTCGTCTTTAGGTCAGAGATTTTTTCATCTACTTAGGCTAGGGTGAAGTCCATTTCCTCCAGCTTATCAACCAAGTGAGACTCAATGGGCTGGGCGATGGGACCACGCTCTTCAGTGAAAACTGAAGAGAAGTTGTTGTTTAGGAGGTTTGCATTTTCTGAATCTGAGTGCTTTAATGCACCCTCTTCATTTACCAAAGGGCCAATCGTGCGGCTGATTGTTTTTTGGCTGTTTACATAACCAAGGAACTCCTTGGGATTGTGTTCATAACAGTTCCGCCACTCCGAGCTCCTCGGCACGTTTTACCGCCTTTATAGTGGACTTCACTCACCTTGCTAGCCTATGGCACTCGTCAAATTCACCAGAAATCTTTGACTGGTGGTACACAGATCTATTCTCCATCAGTAGTTAACCAATTTCTCGATTAAACCACCTTGGTTGAACGGAAGACCGACGTAAGCGTTTTCATATATCGTGATAAATTGTAATTGAAGACTCATGAACTTACTTTTGAAAATGTTCCACAAGTCTTCAACATTATCGCACCCTTACCATCTCATATCAGCCAGTCCTGCACGGAGACCTACGAAATCTGCCCTTTCCAAATCAAGTTGCCTTGATTCTCGCGTCGCGGCCTGTACCTTGGGGACTTTAACTACAAATCTAACTAGTCGGTGGTCACTACCACCGATCTTTTTACCTGCAGACAGCTCCTCAACGATGTCTTTCTCTGATATGTAAACCCAGTCAATAATATTGTTTCCTTTTGTTTGCTCCATCACCCATTGAATAAGGAACTCGTTGTCCGCGAATTCTAGGAGTAGCGTGTTCTCGCCCCAGGGTTATCTGGATTTCCAGTCAACTTGTGTGTTGAAATCTCTCATTACGATACACACTCTGTCTTCGACAAGTTCTCCTATCAGCTGGTACAGATCCCTATCCTTTAAAACGAGTTGGGCAGGAGGTCTATAAAGCACCAGGGTCCTGTATTTGGCAGGACCTATTTCTAAGTCTACACCTAGGAGCTCGGGGGGGATACGATGTTGCATTTTATCGAGTTGAATGTATCCTTGACATACAACATCACACCGCCACCCTCTCTGTCAGGCCTATATTTTAGGGAGAGTCGGTAACCTGGCTTCCTGTATTCGCCTTCAAAATCTCGGTTCGAAGTTTTTAGCCACGACTCTGCAATGGCCACCATCTCTGGTTCTTCCGTCACTACGAGGCCACAAAGTTCAAGAAACCTGTTTCTGATAGACCTCGCATTAAACAGAAGAACTTTGAGGGAATCCCCGACTGTAGGACTCCTTACGCATATCCGTTTCTCGCTTTGTTTCTCTGTGGTGTGGTACCTCCTCTCTTTGTTACCTCAGAAAAGGTCGTTCCTGGAGTAACACGGGTGCACTGGCGCACGTCCTCCTTTACTCGGGGCCTGACACTTCTTTGGGTCCGCTCCACAACATCCTGGATGATGTTTCTTAGTACAGCTTTCCCTTTAATCTGTGCCAACTAATGCCTGCGTTTGTTATATATATATATATATATATATATATATATATATATATATATATATATATATATATTAGTGTAGTTGGGTAGCAGTCTTTCTTGAATGCAAATTTTGTTGAAGACCATTGTGTATTTTGCCGTAATTAATTTCCTTTGGCAACTTTCTTTTCTTCTAACTCTCTTTTTATTCCATCTTATAGATGGCGGATTCCTTGTCCAGTATTCATCTCTTTAAATGAATGTGTTTGGTAAAAACTAAACTAAATTGATAAGCAGTTCAACCGACGAAAACCTTAAAGGAAAAATGAAAATACTTTTGACCAATGACACCCAATCATATTGGATATAGACGAAGCGGAAAAAGAGAAAGGGGAGAAAGGGAAACAAAGAAATAAATCAGGACCAAGAGAAAGACAAGATAAAGACAAAAAATGCGCCAGACAACTTTACTCACCATCAAACATCGGAACTGAAAGAAACATTTTAAACATAACAAGAAGAAGCAAATAAAGATACAAAGACTATTGCATCTAAATTACTCCTTGTAGGGGACCCATAAATCTTATTTACCTATACACTGGCGAGGGATCCCTCTCCTAGGGTTAGAAGGATTCCACATTGAAGTTCTATCCCAAGAGTCCCCCCTCCCGCTCTATTTAACAAATGCATTCCCTGTGGTATTCTATAATTGCGGCGATTTCGCATAACATGGAGACTTGTGACGAGGGTTCTTTCTGTCGTGCCATTTCATCCTTCCTCACATCCTTCCTCATCATCTACGCCAAGCTACAGGGCTACATTCCTGACACAGTGCTGGCGCTAGCAATACCAGAATTTGATATTAGATTGACCTAAGATTGACACAAAGTGAGCTTTATTTCTTTTTCTGCAGATATACATAAACACTTTCACATGTTGCCTCATAAACATAGTTATGTTTGAAATTCTTACAAGAATTATTCGTGAGAAATTCGCCCCCATTTTATGCCAAAATTTAAATTAAAATCTGAATCTCTTTCCCAGAGCAATTATTGATGTATGGACGCACAACTCCATGTACTACTGTAACATGGGAACGTTTACTAATCAATAAATATACTTGGCTTCTTGATTTACTCTTATAAATATAAAAAAACCTCCCAATTTACTCTCATTTACTTGATGAGATGGTAGTTATGCTAGATACAATTCACCTTACCCTAGTACATTCATTATTATCGTTATTGGTAATAAACTACCGTTGGAAAGTTTCCTAACCCTTTTAAGATGTGTTTGGGAGGTAAATTTGTTAAAAGTCGTAATGTGGGATCAATTTATGAGGAAATTACCCTTTTAATTTCTATTTTTATATGTGGGGACATATAAATACAACATATATTTTCAGTGGGTTACATTAGTATTTATGTCCCCATATTTTTACGAGTTATATGGCACGACACATAAATGGAGGGCACATAATAATGGAAACACATAGTTAAATGCAAGTTTCATTCTTCAATATGAGGTTGGTCCTCATGTGGTGACACAATGGTGACTTATACATCACTGCGTCAGTAGTTACTGAAATTTAGGGGCAATCATGAACCCAATCCTCTTCCAGTTCCCCCAGCGAGGCTGACGAAGTGAGGCATTTCTTCATCTCTTGCTTTAATACTGCAGATGTTCAATAATGTTAGGGTCCGGCAATTGTGAAGGGCAAACCATGAGTTCTACTTCGCTGCATTGTTCTATGTGTAAGTCTTTAACAATTTTAGTGGTCAGAATAGATGCATTACACAGGGTGTCCCAAAATTGAGTGCGTGTTTTGATGAAATTGAAAACTTTTATGAAAAATTCTTGTTGAATTATGTTGATCCTGTTCAAATTGTGCTGTGCACAAAATTGTAATGTTGCATGTATGTACAGGCTGCTCCGCAATCTTTCTTTTCAATCCTCTATATAATCCCTTCTTGATGGATATTAAAAAGAAAAAATATTGAAGTCTATTTTTCCGGCTCAATTATGATCACTAAAAAGGCTTTTTCATAAGTGTTGAACGCAAGACTTTGTGCACTGTTGTCTTGGACATATGAAGTCTCTGAATGGCCTTTCTCATCGAAGTTATTGGTCTATTTTCAAACAATTGTCGAATTTGTTCATTTGTGTTGTGGTTAATTGTTTTCCGTCCTCTTCCTTTCTCATCATCTACGGATCTGATTCTTTTAAATTTGTTCACAAGTGAACGGATCGCGTTGTCTGTAGGTTTAAGTTTTCGAAAATTTCTTTGGAACTTTTCCTGTACTTCATAAAATTTGGCTCCTCTGATACGAGGTATCACAACAAAAATTCGCTCTTCCGTATTCATTATTAAAGTGTTCAGAAAAAGATTGAAAAACAAATTAAAATTTGGGGACACCCTGTACATGGAACACTACAATTTTGTGCAGAGCACAATTTGAACAAGAAGAACATAATATCACAAGAATTTTTCCTGAAAGGTTTCAATTTCATCAAAGAACGCACTTAATTTTGGGACACCTCGTAATCTGTGAAGAACTTGCCATTATTCAGCAGCCAAGACTCTAAGAATGAGATGTCGCTCAAAAACGTGTGAACCTCCTAAGTGAATAACCAAAATATTCCAGATAGACAAACGGGATTAAAAGATTCTTTGGCTACCACTAGTTCTGGTTATCAATTCACCAGGTATTCCTTTGTTATTTTTATGTCGGAAAGAAGAGAATTGTCAATTGCAGCTACATATTACATGGTATTGAAGCGAATGAAGTTATCGACGAACTGTTTCGGACGACACTGAGTCAGGATGTTTTGGCTTAGCTCTGAAATCAATCTTACAACTGCGGCTTTTATGCTTTTTCGACGCAATGCTTCTTATTGCTTTGTAATCACAGTCACTGAATTTCGCCTGACGACTAGTGCTGAATTTTGCTTCCAAAGAGCATGACATGAGCTTAACAACGTCGCGTAGGAGAAATCCGCAATGCATGTAAACATAATTAGGACAATTTGTTGACAATTAATTTTTTTTGTCTAATCAGTGAGAGAAACAGCTAAGATTTTCATTATTTTGTCGGCGTCATGTAAGTTGCATTGCTCTCTAGTACTTACAAACACGTTTTTTAAAAGCCAAACAAAAATGCAAAAAATGTGCTGATATATATATATATATATATATATATATATATATATATATATACATATGTGTGTGTGTGTGTGTTCTATTAGTATTTTAAGGTAAAATATACCTATACCAAACGTCTAACCAAATATTTGCTTGGGATAAAATCTTATTATTTGGGGTTCTGGGTCACATGTGTTGACCCAAATTGTCAACAAATATTTGCTAAGAATTTAATTCCAATTTGTCTTAGGCCACTTATGGTAGACACACTGCATTGATTCTATGAAACAAATGCTCCTAATTTTAATGAAACATTACCTGGCTCGTATAAGCACCATTAGTTTTTGTAAATGAGACATACAAGGCCCCAAAGTCTAAAGGAATATCTGCTTGGAAATATATAACCAAACCATGGATACATAAGATACACAGATAACTAGGATAGATGAGATACATGAGATGGTTATTAAATAAAGATTCTGGCGTCAGTTCATAGTTGGTGTTCGGAAACGAGAATTCAAATCTGCAACACGGCATCGCTCATCCAAGAGGGCCGTGAATAACCAAAATATCCTTTCCTCACTCTGGTAAGCGGCCTATTTCTTCCCCTCGATTCGTGTACGATAAATAAATTGTTTCCTGATCCTGGCATTTAGTGATTTTTAGTAGCGTATAAACAATAAAGTTCTTCGTTTGATACAACTAAGAAATAATCATTTGCAAAGAGATTCAACAAGTTTCATTCAAAAATTATGCTCCTTGTAGGGTAACCGCAGCTCCCAACCCCTCCATATTTTATCAGATTCCATTAACTTCAGAAGAGTTGAAACGAGATAAAAAAAGTGGAAAATCATTTCAGCTGAGTTTTAGAGTTTTATTTGAATGACTATTTTTTCTTTTAATAGAATAATGAAAAACACACGCACACAAAACTTGCATCGACCCTAATGGGTCGATCCATTCCTTACTGTCGCCGCTCCAGATGCAAGGCCTGTCAATTCTCGGATCTGAATCCCTTCCCGATCAAATCCTATGCCTCAGGACGTTCGGAACAGGCGGCACAAAATGCAACGAAATATAGGAAATTTCCTTCTCTTTTATGGTCACTTTTAATACACATCAAGGGGGAAAGAATTGTCTCTTCGGGTCAAATATAATGATCCGGATATTGAGTTATGAACTCTAAGACCGAGGCGCCGTGAGGGTTAAATGAGGCGAGAAGGTTTGGATTTTGAAGAAGTGCAGGTATCATCTATTCCAAAAGTTTCAGGTTTTGATCTTTGAAACGATGGTATAGTTTAATTTTAATATCGATAACAAATATCATCATTTACATATTTGTACTATCTCCTTTTCGAAACAAATGGGTGCCATGGCGCTTAGAAATTTTTAAAAAATAGTGATTAAAACCATCATTTAAGTGTATAAATCAACAAAAAAACGACTTTTAGGCCTTAGCTTATGGAAATTTCTTCTTGGCTATTTTTGTCCTGGTGTTTTTGTCCAAGACAAAAATTCAGGAACCATTATTATGTTTAATAGTATTTGAGCACTTAATGTTATTCATATGAAAGAATATTGATGGGATTTTCACAGTTGATAACTGTTTGGGGAATATTTTAGATAATTTTGAATTTAAGGGGTGAAGCCAGCCCCACCTGTGCAGAGCTTTATCGAAGTAAAGGCGACCACAATTGTCAGACATGGGCAGTTTAGCGATAGCAATAACCCGTGGGCGGATGGTCTCATGGAAGACTAGGCAGAGCTGATCCCGGTCGGTAGGTGACCACCATCGGTTGGATGCACGAGTCTCCTACATCTGCTGCATAAACGCGCCTCCCACTCCACTTGACCACATCAGGAATGCATCAGTTCACTCAACGCAATGAAGTAAACAAATCAAAGAAGAACTCAATCAGATGATCCTCGAACAACAATGGAGACGATGGGATGATGCGATCGATAGCCTTGATCACGAAGCAACTCCCAAAGATCAGAAATCTCAAAGGATCGACTGGGGAGAAGAAGATCGAGTTAAAAAATGAAGATGGAGACATCGAAACGGAAGAAGGAAGAATTCAAGAGATATTCCGAAGTTATTGGGAAAAGCTCTTCAGTATAACTGAGTAAAACGAAGATTATGATCTAGAGTTTGAAAGCACCCTCACCACCAGGTGAATAGACAGCGCGACGGAGACGCCGAGATTACTAAAGAAGAACTACTTGGCGCACTCCGCTCATTCAGACAAAAAGCCCCAGGACAATCGGGGCTTACAAAGTTAAACTTTCAAAACGCACCAGCCAATGTCATCGAAGGGATGAGAAGGATATATAACGCGGGATAGTTTTCAGAGGCTTATAAAACGGCTAAGATGATTTTCTTGCCTAAGCACTGAAAGGACCCAACGTTGAAGGAGAACTACCGGCCAATTTCACTTCTAGAATTTGGCAGGAAGCTCTTTGAAAAGATCCTCAACCGAAGACTGGTGTCTCACCTGGAGGAGAACTCCCTCTTCCATCTACATCAACTCGGGTTCAGGAGGAAGTGAAGTACGGAGATTTCGATTAATGTCATCACGGAAAAGTTAGCCCAAGCAAAACGGGAAAGAAGTTAAGTAAACATTGTTTGTATGGATGTATCAAAAGCGTTTGATTAGGTGTGGCAAAGGGGAATGCAGTACAACATCTTACGACTGGGCCTAAGTGAAAACTTTTAAAGAACTCTCTGTGACTATGTGGTGGAGAGAGAGCGGCCTCCCTGCGGGAGGCTGCTCTATTATGTGCCCAATTCAATTTAATTCAATTGATGTAAGTGTGTAGGTGTGGGTAGGAAATAGAGAAAGGGTGTGGCGACAGATAGCTGAAAATAGACAAGTGGTGAAAAGGGAAAGAAGTGTGGTAGGGCGCAAAGAGACGCTAAGTACCTGGTGATCAGGCCTATCGCTTTTAAATACTTTTTATTCTGCACCACTTGTAGTTTCCTCTTTTGTGTTTTCTAGACACATGAGAGGACGGAAGAGGGGTACAGCAGCGTCGATCTTTTTCTTATTGCTTTTACGAAGAGTTCTGAAGACGTATAGTGTTTTGACTGCAGCAGTGGCCTTGGTGATTCTCTCTTGGACGTGCTTCCTGTACCCGGTTGAAGTAATCTTCACTCCGAGTACACTGCACTCCGTGGTGTAGGGATAACGTCTATTCCCCACCCTAAAGTCGTAAAGTAGTCTCCTGCCTATGGGGACTACATTGAACTTTTCCTGGTCGGTGTGGTTCTTCCACCGGGCCTCGTAGCTGTTAAGGTTTTCAATTTCTGCTGCTCTCATACGAGCTTGCCAAGGCGAATTCCTCCATGGACAAATGAGGTGAAATCATCGGTAAGTTGAATGCTGGGGCAAGTGGGGCTTACAGGGGCTGGGACATCAGCGGTGTAAATCAAGTAGAGACTGCGGGAGGCCCGCAGTGAGTGGGCGTCCCGCTCACTGAGCTAACTGTTGAAATGTGTGGTAGGTGTGACCGAAAAAACGAACAAGAAATCGAAAACTGGACAAGGAAAAGACATACCGAATACGACAACAAAAATAAATAGAAATAAAAATAAAAATAATAAAAAGAGGCGAAATACCCAATAAAGATAAAAGGAAACGCGAAATAAACAAAATAAATAGCTTAAAATAAAACTAAACAAAAGAGGCGAAGAACCCACTAATAAAAAAAAGAAGTAAAAGTAAAAAACTAATATAAAATATACAATAAAAATAGCCGAAAATAAAATAACGTTATTAATGTTAGCAAAAAATAAACTTGAAAGGCTAGAAAGCTACGACGGAGGAATGAATAAAATAAAACAAACAAATATATATGAAAGGAAGAATCCCAGCGGCCCTTCGGTCAAATATGCCAACAGTGGGAACACTGGAAGCAAAGAAGGCGACAAAAGAAGAAGAAAATTATAGGAGACATAAAAGGCGATTCCCTCACAACCAGGGCAACTAAAATTACAAAAACATCTTCACCTATATCACACCTAACACACATTTCACCACTTAGCTCATCAACATCAACATCGAACACACAATAAAACATTTTTGGTTTTCTCTCGAATAGAGAAGACCTTGAAGCTTACAAAGTGACGACTTTATAAGAAAACGGAGACCCGTTTCATGTCTCTTTCTTTTACAAGTCGCTACTTGGCCATTTTTACTTATCCATTTGCTATTCACTTCTTTTCTCGGGGGGACGAAAGAGGGACATCTATTAAATGATCTCATAACAATGCGTCGTTGAAACAACCAACCGTTCTCATGCCACCGCCAATCATAACACTGGACCTGCATTGGCTCCAAGAAGTGGCATTTCCCAAACAAAGCTGCGATTATTTATTCCTTTCTTTAAAGACAAAATAAAGCAGCCATACTTGGACTGAGTCTGTGCTCGCGCTTCGGTCCACACAGCGGTAGTTTTAAAAAGGCTGGTGTAAAATGATTTTCTCCCGTTTAATCTTTTAGCGATGGAAATAGTTTCCGCTCAGAGGGGCGACAGTGTTGGGTGGAAGAGGAGGTTGAGGAAATAAAATCTTGAGCAGTTTTAGTTGAGTTTGAAAGATTTGCATTGTTTTTATCTATTCATTTCTATCTAGTTATTTTCTACGTAATTTTTTATAGTTAATTTTACATATACGATTTTGATCTAATAAATTAGCCTTAGTGTCTATTAAATTGTTCCTTAAAATTTGTCTCTCAAACACTAATGACCATCGTCAAGCCACTTTTTACGTGTTCTTTCACAACGTTGCAACCTCAAACTCACTTTCATATATTCTATTCTCGAACACTTTCCATCTATTCATCTACACTTCATAACAGCTCAGCAAGCAATTTCAGTTACAACCTCACACACACGCTTCTTCACACCATCAATACCTCTTACCCCTGTCCTTCCTCACTCCATCTACCCTCAGGGCACAAAACACCCATCATAAATTGTTTTTCTTTACGTGGTTTTAATTATTCCTCGGTTTTATAAAGAACGGCCATCAAAAGGTAAAATCATGTTTTCGCCCAACTGTTCAGGTCTTGCCTGAGTGGACTTGTGTCAAAGTCCCCACCCCCCGGCATCTTGTCTCCTGTCACCATTTATGAAGTTGGTTCGTCACAGTCCAGCTTATTGTGACGTCAGTATACCTCGTGTTAGAAAGCTCACTTAATCTACATACAACTCCTTACATGTTTAAGCTCGAATGGACTTTATATAAAATTAACAAAGTTAAAAACAAAACCTGATACACAACAACCTAACTCTTTAACGTTTCAAAGCATTCGACCTCTACACTAAATTCTGAAGGCCGCTTAATAAATACTAAATAGCCAATAAGTGTTTAACATTTTTATAGCAATGCCACCGTCTGCATATTTATGTTGAAAATCGTTGGCGACCTCAGTTTTTCTGCCTCTTAATTAAAAGTGAAAAACTACATCTTAAACGCTTATTATTTTCTACAAATTTATGAGTATTGCAAGGTAAGAATTTCTTTTTTAATACTAAAATAATGCCTAATAAACATTGAAAAATAGAGGCTGATAAAATGAATTTTTAGGTAACTATTTATTACAAAACGTATGTAGCCACTCGGCTATAGTGATCCGTTAGGCCTAATTCATTACGCCAGAGAAAATTTAGCATTCAGATATTTCTGTATAATATCATAAATATAATACAATGTATATATATATATATATATATATATGACTAGTTTCGGCTCTTGGGCATTATCAAGTGTACAATGAAAGGCAAGGGATGCGACTCCGGTATATAAAGGCGAAAAAATGAAAACAGAAGAACCAAAATGAAAGACATAAATATATGTTTTGTTCCGGAGGGAAATTCTTTTTGTTCAGTCTTTCTTCGCCTTTATATACCCGAGTCGCATCCTTTGCCTTCCATTGTACACTTGATAATGCCGAAGAGCCGAAATATTGCGCTTTATTATTATTTTTTGCCTATATATATATATATATATATATATATATATATATATATATATATATGTGTGTGTGTGTTAGGATTTTTTTTTACCTTTGTTTTCGGGTTTTTTGTTCTTAAATTCAACCATATTTGCTTTATTTAGAATCTTGCAAGGAATCCGCGCTGGAAGAACGAACTAGGAGATTTCAGACTTCCTAAACATAAGCAAAAGGGTGGTGTAAAAGGTCGGAAAGGAGCTAAAAGATTCACGATTCGACTACGAAGCGGCTCGTCACTGAAATTCAGGTTATCTTCAACAATGATTCCAGAGAGTCAATGTGAGCCATGACAAAGGAGAAAGGTGTGGATAAAGGTCGCATCCCGCTGGTTGCGCAAAAGAACATTCGCCTCTTTTCATACAAGATGAGGAAGGGAGAATTTATGTCCAACTCGGTGTAGGAAAAGCGACTCAAGCACACCAAGAAGCTGATCAACATGTTGAAAATTCAGTGGAGCCAGACATGATGTGGTTGTTCTCCGGTGAGAAGATTTTTTGCCAAGACTAGAAAATCAATGATTTGACCAGAGTTAGGCAGAGTTAAGTGAACTCATCCTTGAAAGTGACGTCATACCTCCCTATTTCTTCAGTGAGGTGTCTTATTCTGAATACCTACTGCTAAATTTGTGTTTCTAGTAGGGTGGTGGAGACCTGAATGACCGGGTAGATGCAGAGGGACCTTAAGTGTGGCAGTAAGGCTATGAGCCCAGCACACCATCGGAAAGACCCAGGCACACCTCTAAAAGACCCAGGCACACCTCTGAAAGACCCAGGCCAGGCTCTCGGAGAATTCTTCGATCTCACACTGCCTAGAATTTGACGAGAATATCTCAAAATATAACAAGAACGAAAACCCTCCAATGACCTACGGCGTTTTGTGATAAGATGATAAATGGTTATTGCATTGATGGCATCCCATCGCTCAAATCACTTGCAAGTGGCTTTGAATGGCTAAATGAGGCTTGTGTCATAGATGGCGCCACCCAGCGCCTAATATGAAGCCAGATTTGAAATCTCTATAGTGAATAACCATATGTCCTATGGTCATATGGGTCATCAAATGGCTCTAAATGGGTACAAGAGAACTTTACATCTTTTGAACAAAAAGCGACACCTTGAACTGCCACGTCGAAGAGTTATAATGCAATGTGAACTAAAAGCGTCTGCACCATATATATGCATACGAGGTGCGGTCAATAAGTTTTTCACATCGGTAGGGCAGAACAAAGGTAGGGGCATGGCTGTTTGTGGAGGTGTTAGGACAAGTTATGACAAGTCAGGACCTGCAGCCGCACGCTCCTGCCTCGTCTATTTAAGAAGCAGTAACTGATCGCAGATCGTCAGTCACAAATTTTTCAACAATGGTCGTGAGTCCCTTAAAGATGACCCCCGTCGAGTGCGCCCGTCAGACGTGACCAACGAGGACAATGAAGTCCGTGTAGAGAGGATCATCCTCGAAAATCGACGGGTGAAGGTCGAAGAAATCGAGCGAGAACTTTGAATATCACATGGAAGTGTTATGAACATCATCCACGACAATTTGGCCATGACCGAGGTCACTGCCCGTTAGGTCTCTAGAACCCTCATGCCCTATAATCGACTTCAACGTCGTCAAAATCCACAAGGCCAGAGTTGCACAAGCTGCCCTGCATAGTGCGGATTCGAGGAGCTCAACCATCCCCTCTACAGTCCAGATCTGGCCCCTAGCGACTACATTTTATTCCGCCAGCTCAAGGCTGCACTGCGTGGACGCCGGTTTGGGGATGATGAAGATGTCTAGGTCGCCGTCCAGGAGTGAATTGAACAATATTCGGCAGATTTGTGGTTGTCGGGAATTCGAACTCTCAGGGAAAAGTGGCTCAAGTGCATTAAGGTCGAGGGTAGTTATATTGAAAAATAATAAAACACTTTTCCTCATATCTCGTTTCATTATATCCGAATTGAAAAACTTATTGACCACCCCTCTTATATATATATTTATATATATAAATATATATTTATATATATATATATTTATTTATATATATGGTAATTGAAGCGCAGTCTTATGCCCTAAAAATTCATGGAGAAGTTGATCCCTAGGACAAGTCTAGAAACGTGATTGTGAGCCGTTTATTTGTACACGCGACAACGTTTCGAGCTTAAGATCTGATGTTCCGGTTTTAATGTTTTAATATTTGGAATAGATCCAGATATAACGACTACGTAAAGCAGAAAATACTTGTATGCATTAAGTATGGAATAATAATACAATTTACTTAAGTGTTGTGGTGAAAAATAATAGGTATCTTGGGTGATTAAAGTTGTTACAACTTTAATCACTCGATAGACTTTCCACAGGCCAAACTAATCTACCCGTGTAAGGACTTCCGCAAAAAAAAGCTCATTGAATCCACCCTTATAAATAAAATCCCCAACTTTAACCTTTCGGATGGGCAATTTAAATGCAGCCCCTACGCCAAAGATCTAATCTTAAAAGATATCCTTAATGAACATAAATTCACGCTCCCTGATTAGGAACTCCAAGTGGATCTCTGTAAACTAAATATATATATATATATATATATATACATATATATATATATATATATATATATATATATATATATATATATATATATATATCTATTGTACGCTTGGGGTGACTGCTTGTATTCTTAGTGTTCGAATGAGGCTGGCATGACAAATTCCATGCCGAAACTGGTTTTGAGGTAATAAATACTACGCTCCTCCACAGTTGTTTTATTTACATATCTGGAATCTGTCATTGGATTTAAACAAGAAAAATTGGTTTGGAGTTAGGTTCTTGTTACTTGATTTTCTCCATATGTTTAAACTACATTTTCATCTCCCATCAGAAATAATACAAATAGAAATATGATAGTATTTCTGAAACCACTTTTTGTTGCGTTTGCTTTAGAATTTCAAACAAAGAACTTTGAAAATAAAAAACAATCGAGAATTCCTGGTTTGGGAAAAGAGATATTGGCAATTTTTTCTTTTCATACTTCCACTATGGCTTCTTTTGTTTTCTTTTTATTTCCCAACTTTATGATTTCAATTTGCTTAAAATAATTACTTAAAGTTTTACTTTAGAACTGTTGCCCCTGTTGGATTAAATGTGATAGTAACTTCTACTCTGTGAATTGAATTTATTTACTAATTTTCCATTTATCTAAATAATATTGCCATCATTTTCATTTGTTATAGCTGATTTTTTAAAGTAAATTTTGTGTTTTCTTGGGGGAATAATTCCCTATTTAATTATTTAAAAGGTGATCGCCTCTTAAATAATCGTAATTTAATATTGGAAGAGAAAAAGAGAGAAAATTATGAAATTGAATGAAATTAATAGCAAAATTGATAGCATCTGTGTGTGACAGCACATAAGTGATAAGGTGAACTATGCAGGGCTCATAGCATTACCATGTGACCAATTAATTGGTAAAAGACAAACAATTACTTGACCTCGAAATTGAGGAATTTTCCTTAATAGGAAGATAATTTTAAATAGAATAAACTAAGGGGTCGGAAATAAACAGTGATTATCACACACTTTATAAGTTTTAAGAAGCTATGTAAAGATATTCAGATAAAAGAATTCTATTTGGGAATTTGCTACTTCTGCCTGGGTTGGTTTTCTGAAGCTAACTCTAATTTGCAATTACCTCCCACCATTACACAAAAGAAAAATATATCCAAAATGCAAAACTAAATTTTAATTTATTTCGGGGGAAATTTCTTTTCTTTTCAATAAGAATCAAAGCGAATTAAACTGTTTAAAGTTTTAAAACTTTAATCACGATACACCATTTAAATTCTCGTCTCTTTTTTCGTAAAAAATAGAAGCAAAATATAGAAAACCGACTCTCAGATTAATTATTCCAAAGGATTTAAGGAAAATAAATATTATTTTGATGCTAAAACCTTCCAAATAAATTGGTTATTTGTAATTTTATAAATTGTTATTGGAATTTGTATCTTACTTGGCAAATCTATGCTGATATGATCAATTGTATGGTTTGTTTGACCTCGATTGTAAATTTCTATTTTCTTTCTTTACTTCCTTTAAATTTTCAAGGTTAAGGTAAAATGGAAGGTTCTTTTTATTCGTCATTAAATGGAATTTCCATTAAAATTCTCAAGTTCCTTTAAATTATCACTTTGGAGCCGAAGTTGAAAGGTATTTTAAATTTTTAATTCCCATCCATGTTTTAAGATACTTGAAATTTCAAATTGAAGTTGAGGATTCATTTAATTTGCCCATTTGCACCCTTTCTTGTCCATATGCCCCAGATGGCTTTCTTCATTTCCTTCTTCAATAAAATCAATTTCGATTCGATCTAATTTCTTCATAAAACAAAATCATTTCGGAGTGAAAATAAAATGATTTACTGGTGAGTTCTTTTGGGCAAGTGGAGTAGTCTTTTGTGTGGCCGGAAACGCGAGTGGTGACGGTGGTGGATACTATCAATCAGATAATACACTTCCGGGTCTTCACCGTGAGTGCTTGTCTGCTTTTAGTTCCGGATCCCCCTTTATTCGATTTCCATCCGGGGCTTCAATCCCCTTCCCTTCCTTTGTTTGATTTGTTTCTATTTTTGTTTACTTTGCTACTTTTTGTTTTCTTCACACCAAAATCTTAATTTCTCAGGTTTTTATGGAATTATTTTTTTAATTCTCTGACTTAACGCTAAATGCCGATGCCTCAAAGCTAGAAATTTACATACCCAATGCCTTGCTAAAAACAGCAAGGAAAATAGCTACATCTCTTTTTCTCTATTTTTTTATTAGTGAGAATCTGAAGAAAAGAAGGAAGCGTTGTATAAATATGGACAAGTCTACTGCAATTGGCTTATTTTGAGCTCATTAGGCAAGTAGTGCTACATTTAATGGCGTACACGTGAAGACCGACAGGCACGATTCACATTTAAAAGTTGCAAAGAAATTCATCGTCCAAAAAGGTTCGAGTTTTTTCTCTCAGACAATTAATTGCATATGAGAACTAAGAATCACGAATAATTATAATGGTCCTGTAAAAAGAAATAAGCATCATAAAATATCCCCTTTATTTGAACTATTTTAAATTTAAAACTAATATTAGGTTTCTGAGGAGCGGCCAATTTGGTAACAAAATTGGATAAAAGGAGGGATTCGCCGAGTTAGTCGGTTCGTGGGGAAAGGCAAATTTCTGTTCATGAGGATGATTTTTAATTACCGTTTTCTGCTTTTCAACGCGATTATTAAAATGATGAATGGCTTTTCCTTTCAGAGATTTCGGGGGTTCAAAAACTACCCAAGTTCTCATCTTATCATCGTTCAAGATAGTCAATGCTACTTCGAATAACGCTTCAAGGAATGAATTGCATTTCATATAACGGTATGACGAGCTTTGCCTTTACCCCAGATCTACCAGGCGGTTTGAATCCACGGTCTCTCGCAAAGTATCAGGAGGTGCTAAGGTCTTTTGAAGTATTCCTTGTTATGTGTTCTTTGTTTAATTTAATATTGGCGTCCTTATAATAAATCTCTTCTATTCAATCTCTCTTAATTCCATTTCTTTCCTCCCCTTTCGGGCGCTCCTTGATTTCATCACTCTTTATTCATGCAATTTATTCCACGGCGTCTTGCCTCTTGGTTGGTGACTCCTATCGAGCCTACAATGACACACATTCTAATGCCAAACAGCGAAAGATTGAGGAGAGTTGCGCGCCCTTAAGGTTTCCTGCATTGCAACATTCCTCTTTCAATTACTTGGAATATGTAACATTAAGTGGTTTTCCACCACTTAAAGCAATTTCAAGCTTTTAATTCCTTTTGAAACTTGAAGCCAAATATGGTACATGTGAATAGTCTATTCCTGAACATATATTTAGCTATATGTATTTTAAAGGCCCAAAGGAATGAAAACTGGTAACACAACACGGAAAAACGCTAAGGACATTATTATTACGTGAACCATCAAAGCTTAATAGAGAAAATAAGAGCTATAGTAACAGAATAAATAAGGGCAAATTATTTTAATCTTTATAAGAAAATGAATAAAGGAGTAGGATTTGAACAAGTGTCATTAAGTGTTCTTTTCTTAACGATCAAAATTGTTTGCCTCTATTTTTTCTGTTACTATATCTCCCATTTTCTCTCTTAAGCTTTAATGGCTCACGTAATAATAATTTCCTTAGCGGTTTTCCGTGTTGTGTTACCAGTTTTCATTTCTTTGGGCCTTTAAAATACATCTATTATATATCACATGTCATGTGATTTGCGATTATTTAGCTATATATTGTCTACTATTTCAGCCTATGTTCCCTCACTAGCCAGGTCTGCGTCCTCTTTACTATTAGCTGTTTAACCTAAAACAACATAAATCAGTTTAAGTTAATAGTAAATTTATGATGCAATGTTAATTTATCGACGATGTTATGAGATAAAATGTGAAGGCACATAAGTACAAAGATTGCTCTACATCTATTATTCTCCACGAGCTTACTTTGTGTCGAGTAAGAGGAAACACTGCTAAATCCTCCTGCGTAGGCTTCATTCCTCTATGTCGAGAATGATAATAATTATGAATTATTTTCTTTCTTGGTGCAAATAGGAAGCAGATGGTTTAAGTCAAGTTAAAAGAACTTAAAGCACTTGGATTATAATTTTTGTGCTCTTTTCTTGAGTTTGGCACATTTGTGAGTGCTAGAAAAAGAATTATGAGCTCATTAGCAGCGTTATGAGATACTTTACCTAAGACAAAATATTTATCTTCATGCCCTTTCTTAGTACGTGTTGGTCACTTGTGCGCACTTTCATCTACATACATTTGAAGCTTGTGTTTAGTCAACGAAAATTCAATGGTAAAAACGAAGCCAAATTACTTCATAGAATTTAAACAACTTTAATGATTTCTTTGAAATGGATCGAAGTGTCAAACTTAGAAGGAAGTCCTTCACACAATTTAGGACATTTGATTACGATATAGGAACCATAATATAAAATTATTTATTGTTTAAAAGCGAGAAAAGGCTCATATTAGTTATGAATCGGAGTCTGTCGTCCAGGAAGTTGTTCGAAGAGACCATTTTTGTCGAGTCTTTGCAATGCGATGGGGATTTTTCCCCAATTTTGACGCAGGCTCCGCTGCTCCGAAGTGAAAGAACCTTACTTAATGCTAAAAAAAACAGCAATTCGAAGGAACCTGTCGAATTCTATCGGACTCTACTAATGGATTGATTTAGAAGTATAATAAAGCCCAAGGCAATTCTTAGATAAGATAATTTACATCTCTATACGGGACACACATTCAATTCGCAAGCGTCGAATTCACGCAACTAGCATACTTAATTTTTCAGGCAACACACGAGTTACCATTAAAATTGATATGGAAAGTTAAAATAATGCTAAGTACATGTGGTTCGGAGTACACTTTAATCAGTAGATGCCCACAAAGAAATTAACCTATCATAGATGAGTCTAGATCGGTGGTAAAAGCAGTATTATTGAAAAAGCAAACTAATTTTACAATGGTAATAGTAAAATTGAGTTTCTGGTTTAGCTTTTATGGGATTTTTAATCTCTGGCCGAGATAAGCCACGGGCCACAGCAAATGTTGGCCGATTTTTCGCTTTTCTCTTTATTGATTATCTCTTTTCACCCATTTTACTTCTTTTTCTCTCCTGCATCCACAGCCTACGCAATTCCTTCACCTCCTCGCCTACCAACATGTTATTTCGGGGGGGACTAAGGCGTCGGGGAACAGGAAGGGCTCGACCCGGGAGTCGTCTCCGTTTCTTCCCCTGATGGGGCAGCAGGGTGGCACCCCTGCGGCTGATTCACCTTTCTTCCATACTAAAAATAAAAAGAAAGCCCCCTTTGTGTCAGAACAAGGAGGAGGGGAAGGGGGCAACTTCAGGTCCTCTCGGTCTCTTACGTACCAAAGAGCCTCATTTTCTGGCTATTCCGCATCTCCGTTTTTAGCTGGGTTCGCTTCTTACTTTCTGGAGCAGAGCAAAACTTCGGTTCTCATCAAATAAATGAAAAGTAAAAGAGGATATTTCATCTATTCTCACCTTATTGAGGTTTGGTGCCATAAAAGATCTTCATTCGGAGTGAAAAGGGAGTTATAAATGGATTTTAAAAAGAATTGAAAACGTTTCAAAAAATGAATTCTTGAGGAGTTATGGAAGTCGATCTTTTTTCAATTCCTTCCATTTGGGATTATGTTAAACCTGATTCCATAATTGAGAGCAAAATCCATAAATATTTCTTTCAAATATAATTTTACAGAAATAAAATTGGTTAAATTAATTGTTTATCCATATTATCTCTTCCTTCTACCTGTTGTTTAACCTCTAACGCCGACCATTTGCCTCAGTATACTAGCCTTGAGTAGTTCTTATGGTATGTGCTGGTTTGTAATTCTGGAATTAGTAAAGGAAATAAGCCTTTAGGTATGAACTCCAGTTAGGACTTTTGATTCCCATTTCGAAAAGGTTAAATTCTGAAGGACGAATAACAACAGTTACATCTCACTTGCTCTTGAGAGTCCTCTTCCATGGGTAGGCAGGTTGACAATTATGGTTAGTAGTCCTATTAATACACAGATTCACAGTTATTTTATTAACAAACAAATGTACATAAGGCGACAAGACACTCAAATTCGCGATAGATGAGAAAATGCAATAATTTTCATTCAGATTTTCTATCTTTCATATTAAAGTTTTCCGACAAAAACAAACTCAGGGCAAAGAATTACTAATAAAGTTAGAATAAAACTGTAAATTGATATTGACGAACTTTTTTATTGATTATTTAGATGTCAAATGATCTTCGAGAAATCTAAACTTATACAATTTGGATCGAGAAATGAAGAATAATTTGGGTTAACAATGGATTAAGGTCAAAGAACAGGTCAAATGAGCAAGATTTGGTTACAGTTAGCAATACTTAAAATGTCTTCTTTAGCAATCAAAATTCTTTAACTCAAAGTTGAAGGGAATAATTATACCTCCCTACTTGTCTCTGGTTCGTCTTTTTTTTTTTTTTGAGATCAACTCTAGACAAAATAGTAAAGAAAAGAGGTCATAGTGCTTTAAAAGGAGATCATTGAACAACTAAAATGCTACAAGTCTTGAAACGCACATCTAATGAAGAGAGACTTAAGAAACTAAACAAAGAACTACAAGAAAGTAGGTGGCCTCGAAAGAAACTAGAGTTTTCATAAATTTTAGGACCACAGAGATATTTTAATTAAAAACCTTCTTTCTTTTGTAAAACAAATATAAAGCGAGAAGCAATGAATTCAAACTGCCGACTCAGACATTCGACACCGCCCCATTTCTCAGCGGAAACTATTTATCTTAGAATTCGCGAATTTCTGAAATAGGCTTTGTTATTCTTGCTGTTTCTAATAACTTTGAATAGTTGTAAAAGTGATGTCAGAGGCATTTTAAAAGGTTAAATGAAGTCAATTAGCTCATCGTAGACCACTTGGAATTTGGTAATATCTAATTTTGATAATCTTATATTGGAGATGAAATTCCAAACGCAACCTTGATGTGTTTCCTCTTTCCAACGGCTTCGAGCAATATTCATCGCATCGCATTGTGGTTTGAGGGGCCAAAAGGCAAAGACTATTCTTGTGATTTGATGTTTATTTATTTATTTATTACAAACAAAAGCTTAATATTCTTTGTAGAAGCTTTAAGGATAAAGTTTCATAACGAAATTATTGGAGCTAGGGAAAATAAGTAGAACATTAGCATCAGTAAGGACTGGAAGGGTTCATAGCTCACGGGAACATTTCCTGTATTATTATCGATGGTTTAGTTTTAAATTGGTTTTATATAATAGGGAAACCAGAGTATCTTGGCTTAAGGCTGCCAAATAAACATATAAGGGGAAATTCCCCAGATTGTCGAAGAGGGAAATATTGCAAGGATTCATTCTTTGTATTTAGGATCAAGCTTCACCAGTAAGTTCAGGGAAGCAATATTATCAATGGCTTCAAGTAGTAAAAAACATAGATGATCTATTTCAAATTAAATTGATCGTCCGAAACCATCCAAAATGAGCACAAAATGACATGGATATCAAATAATGCAAATGAAAAGGCTAATTTAGATAAATAGTGCGAGTATTCAGAATCCTTTCCCATGGACAAGATAACACCAACTTAAAACTTGTATTAGCATAGAAACTATCTTCTTTGAAGGTATAAAAGCTCTAAGTAAACTAACCTACTCCAGTAACCTGAAGCATGATTCATACGAGGGTTTAAATACCAAATGACCACACTAAATTCAATTAATTAAAAGAAAAACATCTCAAAATTTACCAGCGGGGCAGTAGAGAACAAAGATGATAACTATCGTAAGCAGAGGAGAAATAAGATCAAGGCTCAAATTAAATTCATCATCTTTCATGCGGGAGATTTTTTCGGTCAAAAGAGCAATTAAACAAGAATTTTTTTACAGATCATTTTTCCATCTTTGACAAACTTGTGTTAGGCTTTTGTATCTCAGTTTAGTTTCCAATAGAGATCAGTTTACTTGTTCATTCAGAAAAACCACAACAATTGTTTTGGTTATAAAGGTAATATTAAGCGAACCAGCAACTGGACAGTTTGAAAGCATCACAATATTTCAAAATTTTCGCGCAGAAGAGTTTGTAGAGACATTTCTTGGGAAGGCTGTGAATCTTTTTGAACGTCACCCTCTCCAAAATCTCATTTCCTCATATATGTGATTTCATGGACCTATATGTATATAATTTTAGTTAGTTTTTAGTATCTAATACTATATTCAGAATTTTCGCACTTTTGGATCCGGAAATTGTTCAATTTCTTAACGAAAAATATATTTTTACACTTCTCTCATTTATTATTGAGATTATTTACGTCCTTTTTTATTATGACTTAAAAATGTTTAAATTTTACTTGAGTCAGATTTTTGAGGCATCAGTGGCCTATTAAGAAAAATTCATGTGTTTAAACAGACCCAAATCTTCCAACATTATGTGAATGAACTCCATTATTGACGGAGGAGCCATTTACGTAAATGAAGAGAAGTTTCGGTCATTTACACCCATCAAAATAAGAAAGCAGATTCTCTTCTGATGTGTGAGACGATAATTTGCATGAAGGCCATGTAACGCATGAATCTCCGCCATGCGGTCAACAAGACGAGAAGGAAACTGTCTTCTTACCTCTTGAGCTTCGTTGTCTTTTTACTTCTCCGGTGTTTAATCAACAAATGAAGGTTCATGGAATAAGAGCACTATTTCTATCTCAGCAATAAGGTCTTGGTGAGTGAAAATCAGCATTGTTTTTGTGAACACATCTGGAAAAAAAACATAAGATGATTTTCTTCATTTAAATCATAAACTAAATATTTAGAAAATATGTCCTGAATTTAACTCATTTCTCAACATGAGAGTTTCTAATAGATTTTTGCTCTCATTTACCTGTATTATACCTATCGAGATTATGACGGAGGTGGGAAAAGTGAAAGTAGAGAGAGCAGAAAGAGGAAGAAATAGAAAAGCAAAGGAAGAATAAGCTGCTCCTTCTTAAATGTTGACATCGGGAAGGTCCAATCGAAGACTCCATGAAAAATTGATAACGAGTTCAACCTCTAATTACCTATTATCAACTCCTCTTACCTGGAGGAATAAGTAAATGATTTAAGCAACATTTATAAGTGTCTTGCTCCCGGAACGGAACCTGTGGCCAGAATAAAACGTTGTGGTAAAAAGAAAAAAAAAACATTTCTCTATTTTAATAATAATTATTAACACTCAGCTGAAATATTTAGAAGAATATTGTATTGTTAAAAGGTCTTCTGGTGGGGTCCCAGAGATTCAGGGGGACTGATTTTCGAAACAATGAATTGATGTTTAATTTGCTGCTTTTCGTTCTGCTCTTTCTATAATCAACTCAGGTACTTTAAGGATCGTTTGAAGGAAAGCCATTACGAATAACTATTGGGGGCCACTGGTCCCATGGGTGAAATTACCTTATTACAAAGCGCCCTTGTGCAACTGCATCCAATCACAGGGTTTGGAGGTTGGACTCACCTTGATTCCAGGGGAAGATTCTCTACAAGCAGGGAATTATTAAGTAGCTTCGAACAAAGAATTGGCGATTTAAATTAAGTCTAAGTCTTATTTTATTGAGATGAAGTATTTGGAAATTGCTTAATAAATACTAAATAAAGTTGTTTACAAAGTTACACTGTTCGCAAAGACACAGATTACACAAACTTTATTAAAGTTGATTGATATGACTGTAATATACATATTTTGGTTGTATATTTTTTGGACCAGACAAAATGTGTGGTTAATTTCAGGTGAACTTTTAGGATTACAGAAAGTTCTATGTGGATTTTATTGGCTCTTTCGTTTGAAAGTTCGAATTGAGTAGATTTCAAAAGAACATTTTTTTTAGAAATAAGAAAATATTTGCTAATAAGGATTAGAGTTAAAACTGAGCCGACATTACTTTTACTCTTTGGATTAGACGATAATTGAAGTGGCTTCGAATAGATTGCCTCTTCCATATCCCCCATATTCCAAAGACTGTATGGACAATTGTTTCATTTATTTTTTTTCTATTTCTTATTTGGAGCTGTTTTGTTGAGGTAGTCAAAACCTTGGATAATTGTCTGGTTAATTATAGAAGCAGGTTTGCGAAACTGTATCTGCATTTAGACTTAAATAGCGTCGCAAACATAAGTGAGTTATATTTCACGTGCTAAGCTCATCTAGCCTGCCTTGGGGCCCCAAGCGGCTAACAAATGCTTGACGAAGAAACGCCAGCATGTGCAGGATGGATCAACGTTCAGCATGAACAAAGTGAGGAAGGTGGTCAAAGGAATCAGGGGGGGATTCACAGGAGGTATTGGCTACAACCCATCAAAATAGCGACACGATGCTAGTAAAAATAATCAGGTCAAGTTTGGCTGACGATTTCATTCCGCAAATAGAAAAAGGAATTGAAATTCAAGAATAAAAAGGAGCGAAATTCTCTCGAAATGTCCGATTTCCTCGGACCAAGATCAGCTCGGAGGAAGACATAACCCCAATATTCACGGAATCACAACACAGAGCACACAATATATCTACACCCACTCAAGCAACATACATATAGACACAACAGGAACACAAGTGAAAGGAAGAGAAATGAAAACGGAACAAATTACAAGAATTAGCACTAAATAATAAAAGAGTAAAGAACTTAGTAGAAATATGAAAATAAGGACAAATTAAGTGAAATAAAATTAAGAAGATAATGAAATATTGTGACATACTCAAAAGCAAAATGCGTCGGTGAAGGAGGAAAGAAGTTGCCAAATTAAATTAAAAATAAACTCTTAAAAACTTCGAGAAAGAGAAGAAACAAATAGTAAACAGCCTGAGTGAACCTAAGAACAACAGGGCAAAAATCACCCCCACTTTTTATCTTCTTCCACTAACAATTCACCTCTTTCACCTATTAGTAAATCCAAAAATTTAAGAGATAATTCTCCGACCCCAATTGAAAAGAAATCTCTCTCATGTCCTGTCGCACAACGCTTCTTTCACACAGGCTGAATAAATTCTTGGACACTCTTGATGCTGATGAACATTTCAGGACCTCGTAGAGTATTCAGGAGCTTAAATAGGCCTCAGCAACATTAATTTTGGTAAAGAAATTTAGTTCAAATATCATTTTATATGATTAAATATTTAGTTCAAAAGGAGTGAAAAGACGTCTTTCTATTACTTTATTTATTCTATTTTTATCTAAATGGCTTTTATGTTAATAGAGTAATAAACATTTAGTCTATGTAACACTTAATTTTCTCTACTTGAAGATCGCTGCCATCCTACTGAATTTTTAAATACATTAACAGCTTCATTAATACAATAAATTGACTCAATAATCGGGGTCAAAGAACAAATGTAATCCAATGAAAGCCACTTTCACCATAATGCTTGGCCTATTAATGTGCTTTTAAATCCCAAATACCGAATTCAGAGGGGCCATGAAGCATTGAAACGGAAAACTCGAAACTCATCTGGAGTGTTGGCAGAAAGAGTCCTGCTTTATTTGAGGTGGTTTTAGAGCGCACTGCATGATGGAATCATTGTATTAATAAATATAAACTGAAAAGAGAAAATAAAAAGGGTGAAGAAATAAGCAGCAAAAACTAGTGATGTGAAAATGAACAGAGACAACGGAGATTCATTAACCGCAATTTTAGTAAATGGATTACTAGAAATTTGGTCTGAAAGTACCTCTTTAGACAAATCAATTGTATTTGGAAATAGTTTCATAATATTTCTAATTAGCAACAAGCAAAATGAATGGAAGGATTTCTAAATTACAAATGCTACTCCAGACTATTCCGACGAAAACCATTATTTTTCCAGAAATGCTTACGTACCTTAACTTGCTTTTAAAATTGAGACTTTGTTAAACTCGTAGATTAGGGGTAATATAATTGATTGTCCAATGTAAAAAAGATCTACTATTTCTTGTGTGGTGCCTTTGCTTTTTATTCCACTTTGAGGAGTAGAGATCTTTATTCAATTTAATCCGTTTTCTAGAGTGAAGGAAATCTTTGAGAGATAATTCTCCTCCGACCCCAATTAAAAAGGAATCTCTCCCATCTCTTGGCGCTCTTTTTCATACAGTTTGACACATTCCTGGACATGTCTGAGGCTGATGAACTTTTCTTGAACTCGTAGAGTCTGCATTTTCTTAAAGAGGTCTCATATATATACCTTTTAGTGGTTAATTTTAGTGCAAAAATGACTAAAAATGATTAAAGATTTAGTTACATAGGAGAGAAAAGAGGGAAGATTAGGTAACAAATTATGTGTTTAGCGATTATAATGGTAATTATAACTTCAAAGTTCATTGCAAAAAGATGTATTAGTTTTATTTTAACACAATATGATACTTAATAAATTCTACCTACACTTGTTATTTGATTATTCGGTCTTCTTTTCTAATGTTCTCTCTGAGTAGGACCATAGTGGTATGAACTAATTTCTAATTCTGATAAGCTCAAATTAAACCTTTCTTATTTTAAAGTCGAAACTAGTTTACAAAGTAATTATCCCACCTACATAAATAGTCTATTTAGACAAATCTGCATCTATACTACGCCCCCCCCCCTCCAACCTCTCTAGTGTACATGACCACTGAAGGGACGCACCTCCCAGCATAGTAATTCGAGGCAAATCCAACGATTCAATAAACGACGCCATAGAATATTCAAAATCAAAGTAATCTGATCTTCAAACCATCAAATAGATTGAGTTATTTGATCACTGATCCTTTCACCTCACGAGTCGTTTGTTAGACAGGACCCCCCAAAATAATTGTTTCCATTTCTTTAATTCATCTTTGCTTTTTGGTTCTGTTTTACGCAAATTTGTTCTAAATGGCTTTTAGATTAATAAGGTAATAAATATTTACTATGCAAAGATCAATTACTTTTGGTGACTATTTTAGTTTATATTCTTTTGTTTACCTTTTCTCATTGATAGGTACGACTATTTTGCTCACAACCCTTTTAATCTGAGAGTAACTTTTATTCCACATTCTTTTTTGCATTTCTCTCATTATAAAATGAGGAAAATCAAAATTGGCAGCGAGCAATAATGGCTTAGGAAGGAAATATAAATGAAATTATATGGGAATGCCCTAAAACCTTTCCCGCGCTGACACCGATAGGCAATTATGGCCAGGAATTTATGGATATATTTGTCGCTGTAATATCATTCATTTCTTCGCTTTCTCTCACATTTTAGACATTTTATATTCATTTTTCGGCTTAAAATACTAACGTGTTTATGTGATCTTTCTGTAAATGCGGCCAAAAATGAGTTGAGATGGCAGTTTGAATAGCATGATTATTATTACACTCTTGAGGCTGATTGGTGCTAGGCGGGTTTGCTTCAGTGCACTCACAGTATACAATTTCCTCCCTAATAATTTAACTGGCCTGAATGTGCCGCTGGCTGGCTCTATCATCGTTCGCAATCAAATTCAGTATTTTTCTTACCATGCTGTAAATTCCTGCCTGAGAAGTCTTGGAGATGAAATTTAATTTCTTTTTTACGACTAAAGAGGGTGCGGGCCTTTTGTTTTGGCTAGTACTTTGCTAGTTAAATATTCTAGCAATTCTAGGATGAAGAAAGAAGAGAAGAGAGAGCGAATGATTCCGCCTAGGAATTAAAAAATGAAAGAAAATGAAACAAATAAATCGAATGGCAAAAATTATTTAGATCATCATTGAAAATGATTATTAGCGAATTCGTTCATCTCCGAATGTTAACGGTGGTCTCAAGGAACAGTTATATCCATTTAAATTTGACACTTAAATTATAAAGTTTAAACTCGAGCTCGGTTTTCGAGATCAAATTTAGAAAATCAATGCCATTTTCTCTCTCCTGACTATTCAAAATTTAAGTATGAACCGAAACGAGGATGTTTTCTGCTGCGGATAAATTGAAAACAAAAATGTTTCCTTAAACAGAAGGAAAACAAGGATTTCCTTGAACACGTATGCTGTCCCACCTTGACCTTAAGATCAGTATAATCTTATATATTACTCAGTTGCAATATGAAAGCTTAAATAAATTGGAATAAAATGGCAGCAGAAAAGTGTACGGTAAAGCTGACCAAACAGAGTTGAAAACCAAATCAGCTCAGCCTGGTCGCATTTCACTAGAGTAAAATGGATTAATATCAAAGTGATGGCAGGAAAAAAGATCATGTAAGTGTCCAATTATTCAGAGCGATTAAAGTTACTCACTTTGTGAATGTTGACTGAATTTGGAACAAAAATATTAAGATCGAACGCATTTCTTGGACATGAGAAAAGTAAGTGCTTAAAATAAAAGACTTGGTTTTGTATGAGGTGAAAGAGGGCCTTTTGGCTGTTGATTTCGCATTTTATTTTTCGTCAATTGGATTGACGATGTTTTGGGATTCGCATAATCGGGAGAGCCAGGCCCATAGTGGTCATCAATATCTTAGGCATGGCCGTAAATCATCTTCAGTTATTTCCAAAGAAAGTAGAGTAATTTATTTGAGTAATTTTAAAGTGTTTTAGTCAGTACGATTAATAGATTCATCTTAAATGAAAAAGGAAAACTGATTTAGAATTAGACAAAAATTAGGTCTTTGGTCATTTAGTTTTCCCCACCCAGATACACCCACTCATTTCGATCTATATTTTTGTGAGAAATTATTACTAATTCTACTGTTTTAGCAACTGCTGTTTTTAGCTTGGCCGGCAGTATTGCTTTTGATATGTTAAGTAGAATTTTAATATTTCTCTTCCTCAAGAAAGTTGATATATAATACTTCGACCACTTCCACCTATGCTGGTTTAATATGCTCCCTTGGTTAATCTGAATAGTTTCAGAAAGGTGATCTCAATAGTCAGAAGGACCGGAGAACATCTCTCAAAAGGTGAGATACAATTTCACGCTGTAATGAGGGCAATGGTGTTTTTATTCTGAACAAAATTTATTACCTTTCTAAAGTGCAATTTCTTCTTGACGTAAAAAAAATATATAAAGGGTTCAATAGGGCTGATCAGAGGTAAAGATGGTGTTATGACAGACGTCCCAGAACAATTTGCTAAAATATTAAATGAGCACTTCTCGAGCGTTTTTACTATTGAAGACGTAACGCAATTAGAAACACTAGGCGAGGACATAAATTTTGAAAGAAAAAATACCCTATCCAATATAAATATAAATGAAGGGGAGATTCTCTCATATATTAATAAAATGAAAAAGTCAAAGTCACCCGGGCCAAATAGGGTGTACCCAACACATCTTAAAGAACTAAAAAATAAATTAGCAAGACCGCTCTGCACGATTTTAAATCGATCAATAGAGGAAGGCCTAGTTCCAATAGAGTTCAAGTGTGCTAATGTTACGCCGATATTCCAAAAAGGTGATAGAACTGAGCCTACTAATTTCCGTCCCATCAGTCTAACTTCTGTAATTGGAAAACTCTTAGAATCGATAATTAAAGATAGGTTGGTGAGCCATTGTGGAACAAATAATTTAATTGCAGACTCCCAGCATGGATTTAGACTGGGGCGCTCGTGCCTAACCAATTTACTCGAATTCTTTCATATCATGATTTGCATCTATGATGAAACTAAAGCGGCGGATATAATTTACCTTGACTTTAAAAAGGCCTTTGATACATTCTCGCACGAAAGGGTATTGATGAAAATTAGAGCAATTGGAGTGAGGGGTAACATATTTAAATGGATTAGAAACTGGCTATCAAATCGTTTACAGGGGGTTGTTGTAAATGGGGTGTGTTCAGATTGGGCCCCAGTCACCAGCGGGGTACCACAGGGGTCAGTCCTGGGCCCATTATTATTTATTGTGTACATTAATGACTTAGATAATGGAGTGTTTAGTAGGATCTCTAAATTTGCAGATGACACAAAGCTAGGAAGCCGTGCCCTTGCGAGACCCGATGTAGAGCAAATGCAAAGGGACCTTAATAAAATTGTGGAATGGGCGGATAAATGGCAAATGGGCTTCAACATAGGTAAATGCCAGGTCATGCATTTAGGTTGTCAGAACTTAAAAGTAGAATACCATATGAAAGACCAAATTCTCGAATCCGTTAACTTAGATAAGACCTGGGGATTTTAATCTCGAAGGACCTTAAAGTATCAAAGCAATGAGCAGAAGCTTGCAAAAAAAGCAAACCGAATGCTAGGAGGATATATTGCTCGGAATTTTACTTTCAAATCGAAAGATATAATCATGCCACTATACAAATCGCTCGTGTACCCACACCTCGAATACGCGGTCCAATTTTGGTGTCCCTCCCTAAATAAAGATATAGCGCAGCTAGAGAAAGTGCAACGTCGGGCTACGAAACTAATTCCTGAAATCCGAAACAAACCGTACGAAGATAGACTACGCTCATTAAACCTACTATCACTCGAAAGTAGACGATTACGTGGACAATTGATAGAATTATTCAAAATCTTAAAAGGATTTACTAATATTGATTACAGACTATTGTTCGAGCTGGACGAAAGGGCCAACACACGCCAAAATGATTTAAAATTAGTGAACAAGCGATTTAACTCTAGTAAAGCCCAAAATTACTTCACGTTTGAAAACACGCAAACGTGGAATGGCCTTCCCAACCGTGTAGTTGAAAGCACGTCAGTTAATATGTTCAAAAATTGACTTGAGTACTTCAATAGTGTAAATATAACGTAGTAGGAGCACAGATTAAAACGTCATATATTATATGCAGTTGAGGATTAAAATGAAATGATGAATAGAAATATGCTAGCGACGCCTCCATGCATAGGGGTAAATGTGAATTCGTCTTTTCTTTTTCTGTCTGTCCTCTAAGTATATTGTTTTCATCACTAGCAGGCGACGCCTGCGGGGGAAGAGAGTACTGTCCTATAATCCCCCCTGGTTAGAAGAAGCGTGTTAGTGAATTTGAGGGATAGCTAAACCTGCATGTCAAGGGTACACATGTAGATAAGTGTGTACCGTAGAGTTGAAATAGTTAAATATATATATATATATATATATATATATATATATATATATATATATATATATATATATATATATATATAACAAAAAAAAAAGCATGATACACTGATGTTAGAATGAGTAGGCTGACTGGCCTTGAGCGGACCTTAGGGTCTTTGCTGGTTCTTATTTCTGTAGTTCTGTAGTTATAACCATGACAAGGATCGCATAAACAGGCAATATTTATATTTAAATATCTACAAATTATACAAAATTTATCAGATAGGTGTTGTTAATGTAGCCTTCTATATCTATATCTACTTATATATTCTCATAATTATTTCGTTAATTACTAAATTCTTTACCTTTTAATTTGTAATCATCGATATTAACGTAATTTGTAAAGAAAATATGAAACAACGCTCTCTCGTGCATCGAATATCTTTCCATTCCACCTCTTTTCTCACTAATAACTTTCAATTTAATGGAGAAAAATTATTTTGCTAATCCGAAATGGATTAACGTCCGGATTCTCCGAAAACCTTTAATCGTGTGAAATATATTCTGTTATATGTTCCCTGCCTTTTGGTCTTTCATTAAACGCATGGTCGCCAGTGTAAGACTAGGTGGTGCTTTCTTAACAAACGGTTTGCTTTATTATGTCCTTAATCTTTTTTTAGTCGCGTGCGATTCTAATTGCGAGCGACTCTACTATTCACTATGTTGGACCGTCCCCGTTTTGCTTTTTTAAATTTTTGTAATAACATCATAACTATTCGGTCGATTCTAACGAAATTTGAAAACTTTATGTTGCTTCAGACTTTCCTTCGAATGCTATAATTGGCAAAGTCCTCCCGAGGTTAGCTCGGGAATTATTTTGTTTTGGCAATAACATAATAACTATTTGGCGGATTCTAACACAATTTTAAAGACTTATGTTGTCTTACATTCTCTTTCGAAGGATATAATTACCAAAGTCTTCCCAAGGTTAGTCCTGGAATTATTTTGTTTTTACCAATAACATCATATCTATTTGGCCGATACTCTGCTAAACTAGACTGGGCTATAATATGCTATACTCTGCTAGGCAAGACTAGAATAGGCTATTATAGGCTAGGCTATACTATGCTAAACTATGCTAAGATATAATGTACAAGGGTAAGATATATTATGTTAATTTAGGCAATAAAATGCTATGCTAGGATATCATATAGTATGTTTGGCTAGAAATACTAAGCTATGCTTGACTAGGGTATAATAGGATAGTATAGGCTATACTTGTCTAGGATAGTTAATATTAGGTAAGGTTATACTATGCTAGGCTAGGCTAAACTATGCTAAGCTATATTAGGCTAAATAGAGCTATACTATGTTATGCTAGGGAAGGCTAAATTATAATAGGCTAGGGAGGGCTACGCTAGGTAATATTATGTTAGGGTACGATAGGCTAGCTAACCAAGGCTATAATAGGCTGAGCTATGCGAGTTTATTCTAGTCTAGGGTATGGTATGACATACTAATCTAGGATATACTAGGCTAGGCTAGAATATGATATCCTTGGCTATATTATGTTAGGTCTGATTATGCTAGTATGGGCTATACCAAGCGAGCCTATACTAAGCTATGATAAGCTAGGCCATCGTATGAAAGGACATATTGGATAGGCTATAGTAGCCCATTCTTCCTTGTATATACTAGGCTAGGCTACTCTAGGCGACGCTAGGCTAGGCTCTGACATGCAATGCTAAGCCATACCTGATTAGGATAGGCTAGGCTCTGGCATGCAATGCTGGGACATATCTAGTTAGGCTAGGCTATAGTAAGGTAGGCTACACTAGGCAAGGCTGCGCTAGGCAAGGCTGCGCTAGGCAAGGCTATACTAGAGTAGGCTGCGCTAAGTAATGCTATAATATGCTAAGTTAGACCAGGGTCTACTAAGCTAGGATAGGCTATACTAGGATACGATAGGCTCAGATATACTATGCTAGTTATACTAGGCTAGCTAAATTATACTAAGCTAGGCTAGGTTAGGCCCAGCACAGTTAGGCTATTCTATTTTAGGCTAGGCTCTCCTATGTTTGGCCTGGCTTGGCGAAACAAGGCTAATGCAGGTTAGGTTATCTATGCTATGCTCTACTAGGGAAGGTTAGGCTAGGCTTTATTTAGTCTATACTATGTTAGACGATACTACGCTATGCTAGGTTGGGCCGTTCTCTACTATGCTATGCTAAGGTATATGGCTATACCAAGGTCCTTCCATGGTTACCCCGGGAATTATTTTATTGTTTTGAAGGTCGTAAGGGTCATAAATCAGAAGAAGTGAGGGCACGCGACTTTTTGGTCAGCAGACCTTGTTATCTTCTTATTTGCGACCAACATTGAAAGACAAATGATGTAGTTACAGCCATTATTCTCCATTTGCAATTCTCCAGATTAAAACAGGTCAACGCGATTCGTAGCTGTCCTTTTGTAATTTTCCCATAGCCAAATAACATCTAGACAACACTTTAAAACAATTTAATTATTTTCCCGATGACTAAGACATTAGTTTTTCCTTTGCTTCTTATCAAACAAATCTTAGGGACAGACAATTCTCCATCTTTAACGAGCTTGTCAAGTAATCAAATTTGATACACGAATTTGAGAATGAATGTTTGCCATTGTTGATTGGCCAAAAAGGGGTCTCTCGAAGATGATGGCGGATTTGAAGGGTTTCAGCACGTGACAAACGGATGTTAGTGTGAATAAATTAAATTATTATAGTTTTAAGGCTAATTCTCTTTTATTCCACCCTTTCTTTCAGAAAATGTATAATAAAGCTTTCTTCAAATCTCGCCCGTTCTTCTCACTAGATTTCTAATCCGACGAACTATAAACTTCTCATACTTTTTCGTCATTTCCCCTTACTTACCTATTTTTTACGGGCCTTTTTTATCCACACCTTAGCATCAATTTTCCTTCACCATTTTTATTAATTACGAAAAGGCGCAAATTTCCAAACGAATGATTGAATTTTTTGTGTCAGGTCTAAAAATAATAGTAATAGCATCTATGGTAATTACAAAAATCATGACCATATATCATTAACTCTACTGTATTTGGAAATTAATCAAATTTTGCTACAAATGTTTGCCATTAATTAGGTCTTGAAAATAATTTGATATATGATAGCAATTAATTAATATTTGATCAAGTTTTTCGCAATTATTAAATGTTTACACCGTTAATATTTGATCAGAATATAATTAAATGTCTCCCTTTGCATCAACCACAACAAACCTTTTCATTTTACCATCAATGGGAAAATACGCTTCAAATGGTGCAAAAACTACAATACGAGGACAAAGTAGCAGTGGGAGGATTTCATCTTCTCTGAGGAATCATCTTTCACGCCTTTTCCTGGTTCAGGAAAATAGTCATGTTTAGAGGAGGCGAAAAAGAATTTAAGCCCGATTGCTGGAATCCAAAGGTGTAGCTTGAAGGCGGTTCTGTGAAGTTTTTGGCGGCTAGAGCTTGTTTCTGTTGATCGGGCAATAGTACTTAATGGTATGGTTGCTTCTAAGGAGGAGTTGTAAATTATGGGTGACTAAATTCACCGAATTTACGAAACCTTTTCCCAATAGTAGCGCGTATTCGCAGGAGAATAAAGCGCCGAATCAAGCAGCAAAGTCAAGAAGAAAGAGAACAGTAGTGATGCAGAGCATTTAGATTGACCACTGCAATCAAGAAATCTTAATATAACCAAAGAACACCGGTGTGGTTTATTGAGGAGCAAGTAAGGAACCAGTTTCCTCCGCCATTATCTCTGTAAAAGGGGGGACATTTTCTGCTTCATGAGTGGTTTAAAATTCCTATAGAGACTTTCCAAAACAGTATAACTCTATTCCTAGACGCAGCTTTTCCTACTAAAGTTGGACCAATTAGATATTGAATAATAGATTTTTTAGTTAACATGGTGTTTCCACGTTAATTAAGTGATATTGTGTGTAACAAGTCAGCCAAAAGAAATGAAAGACATGACTGAACGAGCTTTCAGCATCTGCTCTATCCTTCAGTGACCCATGGTCCAAATCACACAATAAGCTGTAGGTCTTTACTAAGATATTTGTGAATCCGTATTAAAATCTTTAATATAGAAAAGGTTATATTTGGCAGCAGAATCGATTTGGGAAATGTCGAATATTATATATCAATGTCCGTGGACTATATAAGAATAAAAAGGACTTGGACGTAGCTGCCGATAAATTTGATATCCTCTTTTGTTCTGAGTCCCTCGTGTCTGATTTGCGTCATATTTCCGAATTGTTAATTCCAGGATTCAAAAAGCCTGTTTTACTCAAGCGTAATGCCATCTCCAGAGCCTGTGGAATGGCTCTGTATTTTAAAAAGGGTTTCACTGCGTCTCATAGGCCGTTATATGAATGTGGATGTCATGAAACACAGACAGTTAAAGACTCTGGCACACTTTTAAATCTTTATTTATTTGCCAGCTATAGGAACCCGGATTTGGATGAATCTATTTACGACTTTGTTAACTAAAATTGCAGCAGTTCAACATGCTAACCCTAAGTCTTGCTTTATTTTCGTTGGTGATTATAATGCTCATCATACTGAGTGGCTGAACTCTGTTACAGATAACCATGGTGTAGCTGCTTTAATTTTTTCCAATATTTCTGGCTGTGATCAGCTGATTAATGAACCCACACATCAATCTGGCAACCATCTTCATCCTATGTTTACAGATATTACAGGTATTTTTACCTGTGGAGAGAATTCTCTAGTAGGCTCATCTGATCATTGTTTGATTAATATTAATGTTAATATGGATCAGGTTGTTCCAGATGTTAACTTCTCTAAGAATGTTTACCTTGTCTAGTGCCGATTGGAAAGTTTTTTTGCATGTCCTTATGACACTCAGTTAGAGCGATATTTATAGAACCTCGAATATTATCGAATGCTTAAATGACCATCTTAGCCCAATTACTATAGATAGGAGAATCCCTTCTAAACTCCTCAGGTTTAGACTTAAGGATAAGCCATGGTTTAATGCTGAATGTAAACTTGCTTATCAAGCAAAGAAAGAAGCTTACCATTTATGGACGAACAATAAATGCGACTTCTTGTTGCATAATTTCACTGAGCTTAGAAGACAAGCTCAGGTTATCTATGTAAGAGCTCAAAAAGCTTATAATGATAGTACAAAGGAGGTCCTGCTCTTCAGTAGTAGAGATCATAAGTGGCGGTCTACCCTTAAGTCATCACTCCTTGGAGATGACTCTAGTATGCCCCCACTCCTAAATGCTGACAGAAGTGCTATCTACTACCCTAAAGTAAAGGCTGAACTTTTGGCTGACCTCTTTGATAGTAAACAGTGTGGTGAGTCGCTCTTGTTTCCTCAGTCATGCTTTCCAGAACCTAAGTTGTGTTTAATGGCCTTCAGATATGGTGAGATTAAAACCTTATTTTTGAATCTTGATAGTCATTGTGGTATCGAATCTAATGGGATATTCCCCATTTTCTTGAGAAAGACTGCCGATTTGATGGCTCCAAAAATTGCTACAATATTTTGCAAGTTACTTAAACTTGCTGGTTTTTCATCAGTGTAGAGGATGTGAAATATTGCATCATTACCTAAAGGACGAATTCCTTCCTCGTCTCCTTTAGAATACAGGCCAATATCAATTACCCAGGTCCTATCTAAAGTATTTGAGAAACTGCTTTTTAAGCGCCTTTGTAGGTTTGCTGAAGATAATAATCTGCTACCATCATTACAGTTTGAGGTTCGTAAGGGGCTTGGAACTTATGATTTACTCTTTTCAATCTCAACAGCTTTGCAAAGTGCTCTTGATGAAGGTGCAGAGGCACGCATGGTAGGTTTAGATTTCAGTGCAGCCTTTGCTCGTGTGAATCATAGAACACTTAAGATTGTTAGGGATTGGTAGCTCTTTTCTTAATATTTTAATTGAATTCTCCTTTTTTAGAACCCAGAGGGTCTGTGTTGATGGCCAGTATAGTAGTGTTATAAATGTAATCTCAGGTGTCTCTCAGGGTAGCGTTCTTGGTACCTCTTGCTATTTATTATTTATACAAGTAATATGTATCGTGGTTTGGAAAACAAACTGATTGCATATGCCGATGATGCAATTCTTTTGGCTGTTGTTCCTTCTTCCCGACGGAAGAAGGCAGTAACAGATTCTATAAATAGAAAACTAGATCTTATCTATGAGTGGTATAAACTTTGGGGCATGAAGCTTACCCCTTCTAAAGCCGAGAATATGATAGTTAGTCAGTCCAGAAGACTTTTGCCTATGCATCCTGATATACATATTGATGGAACAGTATTAAATACCAGTGACTATTTTAAGATTTGGAGCGTTATGTTTGACAAGAACTTGACTTTTAACAGGCACATAGGTAATATTGTCTCCTCTGGTCACAGATAATTGGTATCTGAAGGAGATGTATTAGAATGTTTGGAGACGAAGCTATTATAACCAAGTTCCTTAATTCCTTCCTACTTCCCAGTTTGGAGTACTGCTCTTTTGTGTGATCTTCAGGTGCAGATTATCTCATCTTAAGCTTCTGGATAGTTATGTATGTCATTGGTCAAGTTTATTTCACCAAGTATTAATGTTTACCTGGTGGAGTAGGCATAAAGTGAATTTTTTATGCTTTTTGCATAAAATGTACTACGGTGATAAATATCTTTTGCATTTGTTCTTACCTGATCTAGCTGTATTTGCTCATAATACAAGGTAGGAAGCCACTGCTTATATGTGACATATTCTAGTATCAGGTATAGTACTAACCAGTTTCCTAGTAGTTTTATTGTGGCTATAACCATGATGTGGAATGGTTTCCCTAGTGCTGTTGTGGAGTCTACGGATCTCCATACATTTAAGAGTGGAGCTAACTCATTTTTATTATATGCTGACATCACCTGATTGCCGGTGTTATTGTTTTTTGTCTTTTCTCTCTCATATTTAATCGTTGCTCTTCTTTTTTCTCTATCGTATTTTTATTTGCAGGATGATCTCTCTCTGGAGCTCCTTGTGTTTGTAGTCTTTGAAACCTTTTCCGTGGGGATGGTCAGCTCGAGTTTAAAGAAAGAAAGAGGCATTGTTCAGCTTCCTGATAACTTTTTCAATTTCCATAAGTGACTATACTTTGATGGGAAAAGGATAGTCAAATACCATTGTTACTCATTATTTATTATTCAACCGAGATTATATGATAAGTTTTATTGAAACGGTCAGTTAATTGATAGAAAACACAAGAGCTTTTTTGGAGATAGCAGCGATAATCTTCATAGCCATTTTGTGTAGATACAATTGTATTCCGCTGATCATTGGTTGAATTATTATAAAGAGAGAAGACAGAAAAACTAACACACCGATTAATAAAAACAAACAGATAATGACTATGATTTAAAAGAAGGAGGGCAAAGGTAAAATTGGCCATTTTAAAAGGAGTGGATGGCAAATTTTAAAGCATTAAAAAATTTGTATTCAGAAAGAAACCCGCAGTGATGGAGGCAATTTTGCCTTTTTGATCCATAAAATCAATGAAATATCCAATAATGGTTGTTTCCATAACGAGCTCCAAAACATTGACTAAACATTTTGGTTTTTGCTCATTAAGGATTTGATTTTCAGAATTTAATATCTCACTAAAATTAAAGGAAAAAGATATTTAGGAACAAAATTACAAAAAAAATAATGTGTACGAAATGGATAGAGAAGTAAATATCAAAATATTTTATATTGAAGAAACTAGGACCTTTTATGCAATACTGAAGACCACCCATCATCCGAAAAGCGCAATTGTTATCGATGGATGAAATGCACACCAAATATATCGCTCTTAAGTGTATGAGTCGCACCTGCTTGAGAAATCTTGAGAAATGGACACTTTTTCGTTTTATGGGAAGACTCTAGCTGTGTCATTTCTTTAGTAGGTGTTGGATCAAAGAACTATGTATATTCCATGATTTTCCCTCCCTCGGTTAATCAATAGTTATGTTGATGATCCCTTCTATGCTGCCACCCAAGCCTATTCTCTATGTTAATCAAATAAATTGGTTGGACGGCACCAAATGTGGCCCTCCTCCTCGCTCTCATTCCCTTTCTTATAAGGGTCAATTCAAACTTATTGTTAATCAAATAATAGACTCTTCTGCATTGTAAAATGAATTCGCTAATCCAATCAATTTTATTATGGTGATATGGGAAAATCACTTTTAAAGTAATCGATGATAAAGCATCCACACAAATAGACAGTGCCAAACAAAAGAATGCCTCGAATCTATAAAGCAGTTACTCGACGTCATTTGAACCCTCGTTTTGTTTATCCCAAGATAAATAATCAACTTCAAGGCAAATAATTACGCTGCACATTTAAGATAGAGGCGCAACAAGAAAATGTAGGGTAGAACCCTCCTTGGACTGTGCTTGAAATGCAAGATAAGAATTCTCGTACAATTCATTGCAGTGGAATAGTAGAAATTGTTTGGATATGGAGACCATATTAACGTGAAAAAGAAAAGTTACAACAATGGGTCTGTAGCTATGGATTGCACCTAATACAGACATGCTATCACCTTTAATAACAACTGGTTTGGGTTAAATTTCGAATCAATCAAATGAAAATGTCGCAGGAAATATATCATATCTGTAAGATAATATAATAACATTAAATTTAGGTTTGTTTAGATAGCAAAACAATGCCCTGTTGTGTGCGGAACTAGTGACAAGATTCGATATCTAGGAAATATATTACTGTACAACAATGAAAAAAAAAACAGAAGTGAGAATACCCTATTTAATAGGATTCCTTTTGCGTAAATCAGGAAAATAACATCCGTCCCTTTCTGCAACCCACCGCTTTCTCGTAAATTACCATCTTACGGTATATACACTGATGGTTCCGTAAGGATTGAATGCAAACAGGATTGGGCCGAAACTGACAACTGTATAATTTATCAACAGATTTTTATATAATTTTAATAGAGTGTTCCTAAAGTAGATGTCAACCTAACCTATGAAATTGATAAAAGTATAATTGATATGTTTTAGTTATATAGGGCCAAATCCGTGGTAACACTTAAGTAACGCTTGATAACTTGACCCTTACTATAAATGCCTCCTATTTTTACTTTTTTAATTAATATTTGTCGCTGTTACTATGTATATTATTTTTCACCGACGACGGTTTTTTTCTTTACAGGAAATAGAGATAAAATGAAAAGAGAATGCAAAAATTCCCAGAGAGTTTATGTTATATATGTGGATCAGTTACATTAAGAAAATACAAGAGACAGTTGACTAAACATGCTAAGAAACTTTATGAGCTGTAATTTAGATGTAAAGTGGGTGAGCAGGAGAAAAGCTACTCACCTCACATATGTTGTGTCAGGAGTACAAGTTCCCTTTCTGCCTGGGTGAAAGGAAAAGGGCTTAACTTCATGTATGGCCAAAGGACCATTCAACGGATTTCTACTTCTGCTTAACAGATATTAAAGGTGGGTATTCAATGTGTTTTCTTTCCCGATCTATAATATATTTTCAAGAGGTGGGTAAATTAAAAAGATCAAAATACATACTATGTTGTACTTCCACTATTTCTTCAAGTGATCACAGCCCGTAATATCCAATTTTTAGTCTGATTTTATTTCCATTTCACTGCACGTCGCAACAGAAAAGGCAAGGAATATATCATGTCTCCCGCTCTTTAGGCTGCTATCTGCCCAGTTCGACTTCAAGTGCACTTCCTGTACCACAGAGACCCTCTGAACTACCAAGCGATGGATGAAAAGAAACGACTCCTCATCACGCAACCGTAACTCAACTATCTAGTTCATGATCTAACACATACTAAGCAACAGAGTCAATTCCTAACCTTACGTCTGCAACAATAAACCTGTTGTATGAAAATGCTCAAATTTCGAAATTTAGGGAGCGATGTGCACATCTACAGCAATTCTTCACTTATGAAAACAACCTGACTTATTGTAATGATATCAGAGGCCAATTCAATGTCCTTGAGCTGTCCTATGGACAAAAAGAGTGGAGGTTATTCATAGATACATCCGTTCACACCATTAAAGCGGTTCTGTTGCACAATGGGAACACCATGCCTTCAGTTCCAGTTGCTCATTTTGAGAGATACATATTATGAGACCCTTGTCTTTATTCTAGACCGTTTAGGTTATGAGGAGCATGAGTGGGATAGTTGTATGGACTTGAAAGTAGTAGCCCTACTTAATAGGCTATAAACTGGATACACCAAGTGTTGTACCGCTTGCGTTGCAAGTGGGACAGTAGGGCCAGATTAGAACATTATGTAGGCTCAGAATGGTCACCTCGGGAAACTATGACACCTGGATGCCATAATGTAATTCATGAGCCACTAGTTAAGAAGGAGAAAATCATTTTGCCACTACTGCATATAAAACTAGACCAAATGAAGCAATTTACTAAAGCACTGCAACATAATATGCCATGTTTCAGGTACCTCAAAGCGATCTTCTCTAAAATAAGTGATGTTAAGATTAAAGAAGGCATATTTGCAGGCCCCCAGATTCATCACCTTATAGATAGTGAGGAATTCGAGGCAACAATGGATAAAACTGAGCTAGCGGCCTAGCAGGCATTCAAAGATGTATACAAAGGACCTCTGGGGAAGCACCTAGGTGCCAAGCGAGGGCTTATAGTAGAGAGCCTAATCAAATGCTACCAAGATCTTGGCTGTAATATGTCACTGAAGATACACTTTTTTCATTATCATCTGTCCTTCTTTCCAAAGAATGCAGGAGATGCGAGTGATGAACATAGAGAGAGGTTACATCAAAATATAGCGTCAATGGAAAACAGGTATAAGGGAAAATGGAGCCATGCTATGCTGGCTGACTTCTGCTGGAAACCTGAAGCGTGACACACATGAGATGTCTTGCAAACTATAAAGTTAATAATAAAATGTAGGTTAATTAATTATATAATGCTTACAAACATGCTCATTTATTTATTGGAAGCGAAATACATTTATGATATCGTGGACATCGGTATCAATTGTAACAATTATTAAATCGGCAATTTACAAGAAAATGTTACGTAATGACAAATATTTGTCATTAAATTCGAATTCAGTGCACTCAAGTTCATTAGATCTATGTTTTTTGGTTTACACTGAAATTTGTTGTACAGTGAATAATATTCAAGACACAAAAGTGGCACATCATGTCCGGTCTTACGGCTGTATTTTCCAGGCTTCCTACTTTTAAATCACCGTTTTAACGTACTATAAGCAACCTCCGCTCTGTAGTCTTTAAGACCGCTAAAGCTCTTATGGTGTCTGATACAAATTTCCAACAATAGAGTTGTACTGATTCGACTGCAATTTCTTAGAACAAGGCGATGGAATTATGAGTGAAAGGACGCTCCCCTAAAATACGAGGAATAAGAAATAATATGCAGATTGTTACATACAGACACAAATGAAACTTGGGTTTCGAGTGCATGGAAAAATATAAATGCGGATAGCGTCTCAATTGCCCCGCAGGACCCATGTGGTGCATTTGGGACCCGGAGAAACAATTAGAAAATATACAAGTTCAGGTAGGTTATACTATGAAGCCCTAAAACAAGTTGAAAGCACCATGACCGCTTTTAAATCATCTAATATGCCACGATTTGAGAAGAATCATTATTTAGAACCGGCAATATAAGTATGGCAGAAATATTTTGCTAACAGTAATTGGCGAACAGAAAGAAGGATAATAAAAATTAAAGAAGAGAATCTTCGTTTCACATTCTTAGGACATGACGTAGGAAGAATGAAAGGTAGAATGGTTGATTTTAAAAGTGGTGAAATGGATGAGCGGAGAGAGAGCTCCAGTTTCTATTAGGAAACTGGCTTCGGAAAGCTGGGTATCATTGGTAGAAGGGGCATTTCTCTGGCTACCCCATTTTTCCTTCCATTAGTGGGCAATAAAAGAAGCAATGAAATAGAGCAAAAGATAATAACAGAAATGATAATCAGTAAGACGAGAGAAAAACAATAAAATTAAGTTTATTAAAAAAATAAATCTACAGATTGCCAAAAATTAAAACATCTATAAATTAAGTTAGGGCAGGTTAGGTCAATTGAATGAGTTGTATTTTATCTCTCTCCTCACCTACATACAGCCCTTAAAATGGTTATTTTGCACTTCTCTCACTCCCAATATTTTTCTTTTCATTACACAACAAAATTTTACTTTTTATCATTGAGGTTGGGATCAACATATAAGGTACTTTCCCTTCCACACGCATACACTGCACGCAATAACGCACTGATCACCATTAACACTTTGTTCATTTTCGCCAGTTGGTTGCTGCACTCTTTCTAACTTGTAATGAAACCATTGAAGATTCTTACTTGTAACTTACAAAGGGACAACAGACTCTAAAAATACACCTAATTTTACTCTCATTCAAATGATTGCCACCATAACTTCAGCGAACTTATTCAAATGCTTTGTCACAATTTAATCGTCAGATCAAAACGTCTCTCACTCTCTCATACTTTCTCCCTTTTCTTAACCTTTCGCAAATTAATTTCCTCTTTTCAATCGGATCTTCCTTCATCTTCTCAAATGGTTCATTAGCTACTTCCCAACTCTGACTCTTCGCACATTTCACTGCTAATTATACCTCTTTCAATGCATTCATCCGCATTTCCTTCCATGTTAATTTTCAATAGGCGTAGAAAGCGTCTGCAATTAGGCATCTCAATTCCTCTCCAATGCACGTTTTACATAATTACTACACCATTTAGTATTTCACTCCTTTTCAGTTTAGCATTTCGAGACTAGTTTTCTGGGTTGCTCTGGATTAAAATTTAGGCTTCTTTACTTCTAATCTTCAGCTGCCTCTCTCCCCACTGGTGTTGCGCCCCGTGTTGAATTAAACACACGGTACCTGCATGAGCTGCAGGTCCTCCTGATCCGATTCCCCTCCACCATTTCCTTCGGGCAACTACACCTCATATATGGAGGGGGCTCAAGTATGATTTTCAAGAAAGTCTCACCAAAACTTTGTAAGCTGAGAAGGAAGGGGGGGGGGGCTGTACCCTCTCTTATCTCCTTCTTTGAAGTCAAAATTGCGTCCTTCCTTTAATGAACAATTGGCGACACACCTTTTCTTTTCCCCCCAAAGCTCTTAATATAACGAGAAAAGACGGGCAAAGTGCTCCAAATGAGAGCACTTTGATCGAGAAAACGCCACCATTGGGACAAGCTAACTCATTTCTTGACCAGAATATTGTGACCTTCATGGGTGCCGACATGCTACCTTGAACTTAAGTTTGGGGGCGGATTTTCTATATTGATTAGAAAATACCAATTTCGAAACGTTGTCATGTCTAGTCGTATAATATATATATATATATATATATATATATATATATATATATATATATAATATTTATTATAATAAATCGTTACTTTTATAATGTACTTATAGCCGTTTTTATCTACATAAGAAATAATTTCATAGATGGGGACCGAAACAACCGAAGAGCGATATTTATGTCACATTATTTCCTCCGTAAACGAATTTAAAGATTTTACTGAGTAGAATTCGAGAAAAAAGATCAGAGGACCTATGACGAATTGCTACTTCACTCGGGGGTCCTCTTTGACTGTGTGAAACAATCTCTTCTGTGCTACCATCTTCGTTACCACCATCCAAGGCAGTAGCAATTATGGCGTCCTTATTCCACTGCATTTTCGTAAATTTAAATTGATCCTCATTTTAAATTTAATGTCCAGTTCAAATTCAATTGTAGCACTTATTTCTTGCCTCTCCTCTGTGAATTTATATCATTATCTTTTCGGCATTTGGGTTTTTTTCTAATGATTTGTGAAGTACCCTTCTTCACGACTTTATACATTTTCACATTTACCTTTTCCAATAAATAGACAGCAAAATAAATTAATATTAATGAAAATGCAAGGAATAACTCTCAAATATATTGAGTCCGCCAGTTATTTTCCATTTAAGGAGGGAGAGTTTGTTTATGTTTAAGAAGTTGCTTAATTTTCTTTGCTCAAAATTGCTTAGTAGCTTTTATATGATTAAAAAATATGTTTGAATGATGAAGGATTTATGCTCCCAATTATCTTAAAACCCCAACTGTTAATTAAAAATTTTCCTAATTTGACAATTTATTCACGGAAGTTATCAAAGGGTTTCAATGTTTCATATTTTATATTTACCCTTGGTGGCGTATCAAGAACCCCCTTTTTAGTAACCCAATTTCCTCCGTAGAAGACAACCCATGCTGTTAAATTCTTGGCTTAATTATCCATAAGAAGAATATCGGACCCTTTTGCTGTCCTGTAAAGGGGATCAAACTGTAATCTCTGGAGGATAATTGTTGGAAATAACCTTAAACAAATAATGGGGAAGGATGCAACCACTTCTCAATATTTTGTACTTCTACTCCTGAAGATATTCGTCAAAGATACTCCCTCACACTCATGTTGGTCCTCCTCATAATTTAAGCTAATAATACTAATGCCAGATTTGTTACTTATTACAATTGATTTCATCATTCGAATTAGCAAGTAATTGAGGACTTTAACATTGATTGACAGCGGCCTGTTTTCTGTTTTCACCGTCCTCTTGACCCGTTGATTCAGATTACGAAGAGTTGCAGCAGAAGACGATTCAAGAGGACATCAATGGAATTTCCGAAGGAACTTTATTTGTCTCTCGTAACTTCAAATGAAGAGATTTGAAACCAAACAATTAACCAGTTGCTATTTATTTGAAGTAAGTTTGAGAGGTGTGGAAAGTAGAGAAGACTGAAAGAAATTGTGTTTCTTATCGGAAAAAAATCGTAGAAAATGTGAGTTTTGATAATGGTCTGGGGGGCTAAAAGCTGTTTCCCGCATCTCTGCTTTCAATTAATACGGGGGCAGTATGAGATTCTGGCCAAGAAACTTTCCATTGATTGTCCTACTGATTATTATGCATAATTCATTATCCGATTGGATAATTCATCTTAAAGAAGGGGTAGAGCCGGGGTGAGTTTAATAATTAGTAAAATTAGCCACTTTCAAATGGCGGATACAAGTGATTTGAGTCGACGAATGTTTGGATAAGAATCTTGCCATCCTCGTCCCTTTTTAACATCTCTCTTCCATCCATTACACCCACAAGAGCAACCCCTTTTCTTGCCCCAAATGGCCAGGTTCAAAACAGTTGTGCACCCCTATAGTTGAATCTCTCAAAATGATCTTATCTGCCACCTGCACTTTCTCCACTTTCTTTACGAAAATCTTTCTGCAACTTCTCTGTCGGCCGTGCCCTCGTTAGTTTTCGCCTCTATAAAGATTTTTAAAAGCTGAAGTAAATTCCCAAAGTGTTCAATAAGTGCAACGAAGAAGTTGACTAGCGTCGTACCTTAGCAATTTCATCTTAACCAAACACTCCACTTCATGAGTAACGTCGCGTATGATGGTTGGAGTCTCCCTATGTAATCCAGTCTCGGAATAATCTGTCAGAGGGCGCCTCGAACAAAGCTCCTGTAAACTAAAGTTAAGCGTATTTGTTTCACCATTCACTTTCACATTCATCCGCGTCACTTCTTCCAAATGAATCCAAAACAAAATTGCAAGTATTCGGTATTAAAAATATTAAATAATAAATCCAATTGCAACAGAAATTACTCATAAATTTCAACCCCAATAAATTAAAAAATCTGAAAATGTAATCACTTCCTAATTTAATGGTGAAAAGTAATTTTGCTAATCGGGATAGATTCTTGGAAAACCATTAATTGTGTTACATTTCCTCTGATTATCGGCTTTTGACTAATACTATATCGATACTTTAGTTCGAGGTGTTTCTGTGTAAATAATCACTTTGCTAAATTATTCTATCATTCTTCTGTTATTTGTTCGCTGTAATTGTCATTGCAAAAGCTAAATAACGTATAGTAAGTCCATTGCCATTTTACCATTTAAAATGGGTTTACGCGCTACGTACATCTTTGTGTTTGCAATTTGTGTGCAGCCAAATAATATCTAGACAACTCTATGAATCCAGGTACTTGTTTCTCTGAAGACAGATTATTCAGTTTTGATTTTGCTTAGTACGTAAAACAAAACTTAGGGACTATTCTTCATTTTATTCTTTCTTATCAATTAGTCAAATTTGGCAAACAAATGTGCGAATGTAAGTTTAACTTTGTTGCTTGTCCAAGAAAGGCATCTCTCAATCAGAATGGTGTGTTGGGAGAGTTTCAGTATGTAACAGACCGATGTTCACATGTTGATATGAAAAATATTTCATCGAACTATCGTCAGGAGCAAAGGTCCAATAATGGCAAGTTTAGATACGACTCCGCTCTTCTCTCACAACTTTCTATCTTCAAGAAAGCTTTATGTCAATAAATATACAGACATTCACACCTATCAAATACTTTAACGTGGAAATTGCGGTAGAGATTGTTGAATTCATTTTCTCTCAAAACTAAAATAATGGTAATTTCAGTGATATTTTTACCAACATCTCTGCCATATATCAAAAACTCTCCTGGAATTGGTAATGAATAAATTTAGGTATTATGAAATGTCCATCATTAAGAAGCTTCCTAGAATAATTTAATTATACACTTATGAAAGGTAGCAACTAATTGGTAGGTAATTTTTCAAGTTCTCCTTAACTATTAAATGTTTGCAACCTTAATATTCGATCGAATATTAATTGTTTCATATGGTCATATATTATTATTAATTCGGGTATTTAGAGATGAAAATCAATTTGTTATGTCATTTTAGAAACTTAGAAACGCATCGCCACTTAATTCCGCTAATGAACAAAGCGTTTAAATCCATAATGTTAAGGGATTTAATAGATGAATGTAGTACTCTCTAATCTCGCCAGTCTGTGTTTGTGCTTTCAAACTCTAAGTAAATATTACGAAAGTTCACCGCAGATTTCTTGCGTCTTCAACCAAGCGAAGATCGATCGCTACGCCTCATACGAACTTCTGCGGCGTTGCCGTCATCTAGAATTAGAAGGACACAAAAACCTTCCACTCTAAAGAGCAGTAGAGAGCGAAATGAGGAAAATTAAAAAGTAAGGACGACAAAAATTAGGATCAAAATAATTGAATACATATATAACCTCCCAAAATTTAGCCATAAACATAAAACATGGACATAACAAAAAATTATACGTTATAATGAGAGAATACATAATTCTCCTGGTTATCTTTTCTAGAATAAGTGTCCTTATTAATAATTTAATAAAACAGGTGTTGTAGCAACGTCCTCTTGTTACATAGATAAGAGGATATTATGATCTAGAATCAAATCAATGGTCTTGATTGAAATGTGAATTACAGATCAATCGGTAGCACTCGAATTACTACAAATGTTATTCATAATCATAGAAACTAAATTTAATTTTCTTATTGAAAAGCTGCTTTTCCCACTAAAAATTACATTTCAACCTTTTGATGGACTAAAGTTCCGATAAGTAATTAATTTGTCTCGTGTTTGGTATCAAGCGCAAAGAAATGTGAATCAAGCCCAACCCCCGAGATCCACCACCAGGCTATACCACAAAGCTCAACTATAAAGCTCTCTTCTATTTTAATTCGACACTGGCTACTTAATAATTTATCATAAAAAGTGAGAAGCTCCAAATTGGGAGCCACTAAAAAGAAACAGGAGGGGTAATTTCTGAAGCCGACGCGACTCGCTTCCATTGGATTACTTGAATAATGTCTCACTCTATTCAAGTTTTTAGTAACGCAAAAGAGGAAACATTTATGCAAGTGAGTTGAGAAATCTGGTTACTATTTTAGATTTGGCTATTTTTTGCATTTTCTGGTATTCAAACTCTAAAGACACCATATATATATATAAGAGAAAGAGAAATCTGAGGCTAATGAGTAAAGAAAGGCGGAAAAGAAAGATATGGCCAAAACCCTGTGGCAGTTGATACCACCCGCACATCTTTGGTTTGTTCTTTATATATATATAGTACTGTTAATTTATTTGTATTAATAGACAACTGAATCTACTTCAGGTACAGTGTGACACTCTTCTCCTCGAACTGGAAGACAGCACTCAAGGAGCACTTCTATTCTGCCCCCCAAAACACCTTTAAAAGGGACTCTCTCATGCTAGTCTCGTTTACCGCCATAGAAGACTGATATTATTAAAATATAAGAGCGCTCTCTTAAGTTAATACATTCGAAAGAGGAAAAAATACCAATTTATCTTGGAATTCTTTCCTCTTTCGAATGTATTTATTTAAGACAGCGCTGTTAAATAATCAGATATAGTGCTCATTCTATCTAGAATCTACAAATTCAAATAATTACATACATTTCTTCTCATTATATCACAAATCTGTTAAGATATCCATGCTGTCTTACCTGTTTCTCGGAGCCTATAGAACATGTGGCCCAATTTTCCTTCAGGCTGAAATCAACCATCTTATCTGCAATTTCATCCAACTAAAATGCCGAATTTATTTCATAAACAGATGCCATTCTAAGGCACGAAAAAAATTCTATTCCATCTCCACCCCCAAGAAGGAGAATTATAAAAAAATGTATTAGTTTCCCATATGCTTTAGCCTTAGCTCCTTTAAAATCGTATACGAACGGAAATTACATAAATATTACATTTAATTATTCAAATAGCATACACAAATCTTTGACCAAACTGCCGTCCAACCAACCAGGATGCAGGCTTATATATAAGCCCTTACCAAAATTGTAATTTGTCTTACATTGGAGAGTTGGTCTCTTTAGTAAGAGGAAAAAAGAACACCGAGGAGGTATAAGAAGGGGTACAATTTCCTCTATCATCTTTCCCACATGCAGAATTCTGACACTAGAATTGATTTCAACGAAGAAAAATTATTTATATATCAAACAATTATATTGAAAAGAGAATTGCCGAATCAAACATCATTACCAGAGTCGATAATTTCAATTTATCTGATGGCTAATATAAATTCAACGAATATATCTCGAATAATGTTGCAAAACTCATCTATAAACCGAGTGAACCAGTCCTTCACGGAGATTGGAAATTTGACCCCGGATCCACGAAGATATTTATGTTTTCCAGTTTGTTTCGTCTGTTTTCATTTTGTTTAGTCTTTTTCTCGGCTTTATATACTGGAGTCAATTAACTTGCATTTCCTTATACAGTTGATAATGGCATCGTGCGAAAACTAGCCCTGTTTTCTAAATAAATCAGATTCAAATATTATGGTATATCATTATTTTTGGTACTGGATATATATCGCTTTAATGTGATATCTTCTAATTAATATGTATAAATATATATATATATATATATACCACTTGACCAAAACCAACGCAGGGTCGAAAAGACAATAGAACAAAGGGTTAAAACAGAGTTTATCAGAAAAATCAGTGTACCGCTAAACCGATCATTGCCACGGCGGACGCTGCCAGACAGAGGTTCTCTGGCCACAGAAGCGACCTTCTGAAACCCGCGAAACACAAACTGGTCGCTCAAACGAGCGGGGCTAAAACAAAAATGGGGTGAACATACAAAAGAGATGTACAATAAAAATGAAGGGAGATATAAAAAATGGGGGTGAACTAAAACAAAGACCATGCACCACATACGGTGCCCACAAAATGCCCTCGATGGTGGGTTAATTTAAGCCACCGACGAAACCTAATGGGTCACGGTAGAAGACTCTTAAAGTTGTTTTCCTAAATACTCCGAACACTGTCCCGAAATTAGAGGACAAATGTCCCCACAACTATCATATATACGAGGGTCGGTCAATATGTTTTGCGAATCGGTAGAGCAAAACAGAGGAAGGGACATGGCTGTTTGTGGGAGTGTTAGGACAAGTTATGACAAGTCAGAACCTGCAGCCGCACGCTACTGCCTCGCCTATTTAAGAAGCAGTAGCTGATGGCAGATCGTCACTCACAAATTTTTCAACAATGGAGAAGGTTGAGCACCGCGCAGTGATCAAATTCTGACCAAGGAAGGCAAGAATGAAAAATAGATCCATGAACGCATGTTTGTAGTGTACACCGATACCGCTCCTTCCTATGTAACCATTGCTCGCTGGAATATGGAGTTCCCCCATGGTCGTGAGTCCCTTGAATATGACCCCCGTCCAGGACACCCGTCAGACATGGCTAACGAGGACAATGTGGCCCGTGTGGAGAGGATGATCCTCGAAAATCGACGGGTGAAGGTCGAAGAAATCGAGCGAGAACTTGCAATATCACAAAAAAGTGTTATGAACATCATCCATGACCAAGGTCTCTGCCCGTTGGGTCCCTAGAAACCTCAAGAAAGCTCACGCCCTATGATTAACGTCGTCAAAGTTCGGAGGAGCTGCTGCTCCTGTACTACCAAGACCCGGCGGGATCCGAACCACGCATAGTGACAGGTAATGAAACGTGGATTCATCACTGGGATCCAGAGACCAAGCTTAAAAGCATGGCCTGAAAGCACAAGGGCTCTCCAACCCCCCTCAAGTTCTGAACCCAACCATCAGCCGGGAAGATCATGGCCACCATCTTCTGGGATTCTGAGGGAGTGTTGATGGTGGACTATGCGCCTCGTGGAAGAACTATCACAGGCCAATAAAACGCCGATGAACTGGCTGGGTTGAAGAAATGCATCCGTCAGAAGCGGCACGGCAAGTTGATACGCGGTATCCTGCTTCTCCACGACAATGCCCCTGTCTACAATGCCAGAGTTGCACAAGCTGCCCTAAGCGATTGCGGATTCGAGGAGCTCAACCATCACCCTACAGTCTAGATCTGGACCCTAGCGACTACGTTTTATTCCGCCAGATCAAAGCTGCACTGCGTGGACGCCGTTTGGGGACGATAAAGCTGTCCAGCTCGCCTTCCAGGAGTAGATTGAACAGCAGTCGGGAGATTTCTGGTTGTCGGCAATTCAAAGCCTCAGGAAAAAGTGGCGCAAGTGCATTGAAGTCGAGGGTAGTTATATTGAAAAATAATACAACACTTTTACTCATATCTCGTTTCCTTGTATCCGAATTGCAAAACTTATTGACCGCCCCTCGTTCACCTTCCCGCGGATGTATCTCCAAATATGTCTTAACAACCAGCAAACCGCTACGTGGTGAAACCGCGGTTTAAAAAGAAGAGAATACCACACTCAGTATAGTTCAGAAGTCATAATGAAGCCTCCCCCCTCCAAATTATAACATTTCTAACATTATAACAATTCTATGGCCAAAATACTAAAGGGTAAAAAAATAATCCATAAAGCAAGTAAAGGATAATTTAGATTTTAAAATAATTATCAACTATGAACTCCCGAAATGGTCAAAGTATGATTACTTTACCTCTCACACCGCACTTTAGGTCAACCCTAACAAAGGGTTATAAATCGCTTTAAATGGTTCGAACCTTCCCACAAAAAAAGAATGACAGATGATATTCTGATAATAAAAATGGGGCCTCAAAAAATATCTTCACTAAGACATTATAAAACACATAAACCATGAATCATCTCAGGAAGAACTTCATTCGGGACGAAAATCCAGATTGTCAATGAGGCTAAGTGCGTCCAAAGGGCAATAAAAAGATAAATTTACCAAAAGCCTTAACTGGTTTCCAAAACTGGAAGGGTACTTACTGCCCAGGTTTCTAAAGAAGAGACCAAAATACTTTTCAATAAATTACATTATTAAATCAATTTAAGAGAGCATAAAAATACCCCTGAAAATTGCGAACGTAGCTACTTGCCACTAAAATATTAAATTGAGAAAACAAATGATTGCTATCATGGGCTCAGAGGACAATGAATAAAAATGTCTTTTAGCCTGCAGTGTCAAAGGACAACACTGAAAAATTTTTGCCAAGTAAACGGGAGACATCAGCGCAGAAAACTATTTTATTCAGGAGGGACTCGGCAAAAAATAAATTGAGAGCAGTCTTATACGGTGCTTCTGTTGGAGATTTCAAAATGACATTAATTAAGGGAAAAATTGCCATATTAATTCACTGTATATATTAATAAAATGGGCTTGAACGCTCAATATATTTATATTTCATCTTCAAATTATGAAAACAAAATGCAACGTTTGATTAGTTCTATTCATTTTTTATATGAAAAATGCATCTCTCATCATTATACATTTTAGATTTCACTTTTACTTTACGAAATATCCTTTTCGCATTAAAATTTGATTTCTTGATTATTTGAGGGAAAAAGGCATGATGTTTCAATTGTGCAATGCATTTAATTCTGTCATTTTCTCAAAAGTTATTTGGCAACTACAGAGAAACCAAAATTAATACGAAGGCGAGTCAAAAAGTTCTCTGACAAATGTCATAATTTCAAAATGTGCGATATTTTACAAGCTAATTCATGTTCGAACATGTCTTTGAAGCTTATCGAATAATTTTTTTAAGTTTTATTATTCTAAATATCGGAAGTGTGTACATAGAAGGATAGTTGTTAGCTATAGGGGTGAAATTCTATATTGCAAATTTTTATGCTCCCCACCCGAAATTCTGTTCGTATTGATGAGAAATCCCTTAAATTTAGTTTAATTTAATTCGGTTAAGATTTACCTGGTGCTCAATGATGTGAATGTTTTACCCATGGAGCTCAGGCATTGAATCTGGATCCCCCCAATTCTAGGGAGCATTAGCCGTTCAGGACGGGGGTTTCAGGGCTTCCAACCACTCATTGTTGCCCAGTTTGGGCGAGAATTTGTTTCTGTGCGTCTGGTTACAGGTGGTGATGGTCTTCAACAACTTTCAAGAGAAACTGGTAGGCAGGATGTTCCGGCCACTCAGCAGGGTCTGCATCCAGAATGTCACTGTCCAGGTGCATTTTCTTAAAGAAGTTAGCGGTGTGGGCAGTCCTAAAATCTTCGAGTCAGCGCCTAGCCATTGCCCTTGCAGCAAGGGCGGTTTGCTTTGATGAAGATTCGTCACCATCCTCTTCCTCTCATTTGATGGCGCCGGCATCCGTCGCTTGTCATCGATTATTCTGTCCTTATCGAACAGGGCCAAAGCAAAAAGCTCTTCAAATAAGTACCAAAAGTGACTCAGCGTCTTCTTCAGTGCTAACTCTGCCACAGGTTTGTTGATGGCCGAGTAGGAATCCAGGGCCTGGAGCAGCGCAAGATCATTGCAGGGAGCTGGAGATGCCAATGGTGCCCCCGTCCATGCCCTGCTGTAAATCTTCGTAGCGAATACGGAGACGCTCCGGAGGCCTTGCTCCTCCTTCGTTGTCAGCGTGAACTTTTTCCGGAACATCCATACGTTCAGGTTTATTTCCATTGGCCACAAATTGGAAAGGAAACTAAACTCGAAAAATGAGTTTACAAATGATTCAGGGGAATGCAGCTGCATACCTGCTGCCGGCATTTCTTCTCTTTACCCAAACACCTTTTCCCTCATTGATCCAACCAATGGCCCAAAGTATTTCCCCATGCTTTAATATAGTTTCCACATTTGAGTTGATGGTCATAAAATCTCCATTATAATGAAGCTTTGCTCGGTTGCTTAATATTTATGGACAACCAAATGAATTAAGTCATAAGGTTAAAGAGAAAAAATGTTTGTTGTTTGTTTGTATAGAATATGTTTGGATATTTACCACTCCATAGTGTTATATGAATAGAAGTAAATCACTTCTTGCATTTTACTTCGAAATGCTCTATCCATGACGGTGCTCTATCAATCTAGTACATGTGGATTCGGTGGACACAATAACGGAAACAAAAGCTTTTTTACGGTCATTAATTTGTCAGCAACAATATCGAAACTTAAACTTCAATTCTCAACAATCTGTGCTTATATGGCTTGCAGAAACCTCCCATCCGATTATTGGCAGAAGGAAAATGAGCAGAATCTTTGGTCGTATGAATAATGAGTCAAACTTTATACATAAATATAATAAGCGAGTACAACACAGTAGAAATAAAATAAGATGTATGAATAGATTACTCTCAGACTAATCTTTATGCTATTTAAAGATACTCAGAATAAGAATTTCAAGTATTTTCACCAGTTTCCTAAACATTAGAGACTTGAGTTAATAAGTACAATTAGTAAAATTCTTTAAGGGCATAGAGTTCCTTTGAAGGAAATCACAAATGAAAGGATGACGGTCAGATGTTGCGTTCGTTGTCGGTAAATTGTCGATGGACGATGGACGTTACTGAATGGCGCAGATGTACTCTTCCTGTCTCTTATTCCTCCATCACTTCGGCCCTTATATGCATGGGTCCTCATTGGGAAAACCACTAGAGTTAATTTATCTGACTCAGGGTAGGCCGAATTTGTTTGCCTGGCCACGGCTACTGGAGATTGCTGCGTCGCTGACGCCTCGTATTTAGTCCGACCGAAAGAGCTGTGATATAACAGCGTGTTCCTGAGCTCGCTGATTGCGACTCCATGTGTTTATGGAACCCATGTGCTTCCGGACTATACGTTGATTTGAGGGACGAAGAACCCCGCAATTTGATGGAAGTTGGTCAGTAGCTATAAAATTAATTGCGAAAGCTTGTAAAAAAAGTATTGTTCTCTCTCCCAGTGTCTTCCAAACATTTTCAATGGGACTCAGGTCCGGACACTGTGCAGACCAGTCCATAACAGTTATTTACCCGTCATCCTGAAATGTCTACACCGAATTGCTCGTGCGACAGGTGGAGTTATCCTGCAATAAAATTGCAGTGTGGGCTTTGAACGCCAGCAGATGGAGCAAAGAATTTTCTGGCATTAATTAGTTGTACATTGCGCAATCACTGTGCCCCGTAAAAGCAAGAGTGGCCTGTATCTTCTACTAAAATCACACTCCAGTCCATCATAATTACTTTGCCGATATTTATACTCATTTTCTTGCAATTATCAAAGATTCTTTTGACTACTCTGCGAAGAACGTTACTCCTGCCATCAGATCCGAATAAATTTAATTTAGTTTCTTCACTGAAGTGGAACTAGCTCCCTTTGTCTTCCTTTCATGTAATGTGACAACTGCAATGCGTGCCTTTTTGTTCTTCAGATTATTAACCACGAGTGTATGAGTGTGACGATTGTCTTCCTTCGGCCGATATGAGAAAGACAGCCTAGAAACATTGTGACCAAAATCTCACTAAATTCTCGATAAACATCCACAATCGTCTTGAGCCTTGAAACAGTTCTTTTTGACAAATTGGGTAAGGAATAAGTCTTACCTTGTTATTATTATTATTAAAGTTCCAAGCCACAACCCCAACTGGAAGAGCAAATAGCTATAAGCCCAAGGGCCCCAGCGGGGAAAGAAACCTGGTATGGAAAAAACGAAACAAAGATTAAGAAAAACATAATAAATAAATAGAAAATTAAAAAAAAAAAAAAAAAAAAAAAATTAAATGCTATAATGTTAAAAATATTATAATATTATATATGTGTGGATAATGAATAAAATATTAAAGTTATAAGTTTCTGTTAATTAAAAATGTATTAGCACCCACTTTAAATTTCTGAAGTTCCAAGGACTCAACAACAACAGTAGGAAGTTCATTCCACATTTTAGTTGTGTTAGGAATGAAACTTCTTGAAAACTGTGTTGTGTTGAATCTCATAGGCGTAAAGGCCCTACTATTGGCATTTAGTACACCTCTGGTAACTCGTTGAGGGGCATATAAATTGGGCAGATCGTGATGCAGTGGATGATCTGCATTGTTAAAAATTTTATATAAGATGCATAAGGAGCTTATTGCTCGCCTGTGCCACAGATCAACTTTGAGGTCAGGAATTAAAAATTTTATTGCTCTCAAATTTTTATCTAATAAATTAAGATAAGAGTTGGCTGCCGAACTCCAAACAGGGGCGCAATATTCAAAACACGGAAGAATAAAAGCATTAAAACAATTTTTAAGAACAGTCTGCTCTCCAAATACTTTGTAAGATTTCCTCAAAATGCCAATTTTTTGAGCAATAGAGGAGGAAATAGATCGAATGTGATTCTCAAAAGTAAACCTAGAGTCAAGCATAACTCCAAGCAACTTAAAAGAATCACATATGGAGATGGGAATGTTATTTATTAAAAGATCTGGATGAAGAGGATCTAGTGTTCTGGATCTGCTAACAATCATACTCTGGGTTTTCTTTGCATTTAACTTCATGCCCCATGAAGTGCACCAAACATTTATCTTAGCCAGATCTCTATTTAAAGACTCTGCAACCGATGCTCTCAACTCAGGAGATGGGACTGGGGCTATTAGAGTAGCATCATCAGCATAGGCTATAAGTCTATTTTCCAGTCCAAACCACATATCATGGGTATATAAAATAAACAGTAGAGGACCAAGAACACTGCCTTGTGGTACACCAGATAGCACCTCTCTCTCATCACTAAAATTATTGTCAACATAAACCTTTTGATGTCGATTTGTTAAAAATTGTTCAATAATATTTAAAAATACACCACCTACTCCCAACTGCTTCAACTTAAATATCAGGGCCTTATGATTGACACGGTCAAATGCGGCACTGAAATCCAGGCCAACTAAGCGAACTTCTTGACCAGAGTCTAATGATTTTTGGACAATGGTGGAGACTGTGAGAAGTGCATCACAAGTGCTCAGACCCTTACGAAATCCAAACTGTAAAAAGGGAAACAGACGATTAAGCTCGGCAAATGTACTTAAACGTTTAGCTAGTAAACGTTCAAAAATCTTAGATAGAACAGGAGTTATAGAAATGGGCCTATATTCAGTAGGGTTAAAACTACCACTTGCACTTTTACATAGTGGAGTGATGTTACCAATTCTCCAACATTCGCAAAAACTACCACTCCTCGCCAGCTTCCGAAGAATAACGGAAAGCTTGGGAGCCAAATACTCTGCAGTTTTCTTAAAGAATAAAGGGAATATACCATTTGGGTCAGTACCACCATAAGCATCCAGATCAAGAAGTAACTGTTTTACTTCACTTGAACGGAAAGCAATCTTGTTTAACCTTGGTTCAGGGAAACAAGTGTCAGGTAGAGTTAGATTCTCATTACTTTGTTTATTATCAAAAACATCAGCCAACAGTGTTGCCTTTTCTTCAGGACTATGGGTAATGGAACCATCAGGTTTAAGAAGGGGTGGCATAGATGAATCATTCCCAAAAAGAGCAGACTTGAGAGTGGTCCAGAATTTGTGGGAATTTGCTGTGCGCTGAAGAGTTCCCTTTGTGGTAGTATTGAATTCAACTTCAGCATTATTATATACCCTCTGAGCTGCTGTTCTGTAGTGCACATAATTATCCCATAGAAAGGCAGATCTACTCCCCTTCCACAGGTTGTAGGCTTCTTGTTTCTGCATATGAGCCCTCTTACAGTCATCATTAAACCAGGCTTTGTCCTTAGTGCGATATCTGATCATACGGAATGGAACATGTCTATCAATAATTGAAACAATTTTATCATTCAAAATACGAACTGCTTCAACCTCCTTATATATTAGTGGCCAGTTGATCCGGGAGATATCATTTAATATATTGCACCAGTCTACTTGAGATTTGATGAATACTTTGCTTGTATGAGCTATATTAGGAATAGATTGCTCAATACAGATAGTTATAGAAATTGCACAGTGGTCAGAAGTTCCCACAGGAGGATCAACAGCACTTGTAACGACTCCAGGGGAATCAGTGAAAACCAAGTCAAGGCAGTTCCCAGATGAATGGGTAGGCTCCCTAATGACTTGCTCACAACCCGACTCACACGCAAAATCATAAGCCCTGATACCATGACAGTCAGTAGGGGAGACAGAAGACAGCCATTGCCTATGATGAGCATTGAGGTCTCCCATAAATACAAAGCAGGCTTTCCGGTCATTTTCCTGTACCTTGGCCATGGCAAGGAGCAGACAATCAAAAATAGTATCATCTAAGTCTGGATTGCGATAGACAGAAAAAAGATAAAAATTATTTTGCTTACCACATACTTTCATAACTTGCATCTCATGGCAAGAACAAGCATAGGAGGTCTTTGAAGCAGAGTAACCATTCCTAATGTAAACTGCCAATCCTCTAGCCCTAGGAATGGCATCACGCCTAAGTAAAATTGGTTTTTTGAAGCCTGGTATAAGTAGTTCAGAGACATGCCTCATATTTGAAACCAGGGTCTCTGAACAGAGTAAAATGTCATGAGACTTGGATGAAGCAGTCAAGTCTTTAATATTGGCATGTAGGCCCCTAATATTAATATAGAGTAGACGACATTTTATCTGACGAGGATGACCAGGTCCAGGGTTGAGCTCAATATCTCCTGATAAAATTAAAATCGATATTAAAAAAATAATATTAGCAACAAGATCTTCAACAAAAATAACAATTTGTACAACAACAACAACAATTTGTACAAAATTATTCAATAGCAAAACTTTCATTAACTGAATATTATATGTCGGAAAAAAACTGGTCAACATGATGGAGCCGACACATCATGCAAGGCAAAATTCCCTTCAGGACGCCACAACAACTGAGGGAGGACAGTAATGATGACTTTGGAATGAAAAAGAATAAAGAAAAGAGAAAAGAAAAGAATAGACCAAGGCAAGCTCTTACTTCGCCTCTAGGTTGATTTGAAAGCCTTACATTATTTAAGTATTTTCTCATATATTTACAGAATGTTATTGACTAGATTTTTGTGCATATGACAGTATCTACAATGAATCCATTTGAAAGATAATCTTGGTGGCGCAGCTTTAGAATCAGTTCTCAGACAGAGAAGAACGTGACGAACTGCTTAGCATGTTGCCTGGACTATAAGATTTAAGTGAAAGTTGGGGCTGTGAAAACAATAAGTTTCTATCTCCAGGAACCTTAGCATTAGTGTCATTTTGGACAGCTCAATACTTTATCCCGACAATCGTTTTCTGCCCCACTTCATTGACTGTCCGAATTGATCTCAGTCGGATGGGCCAAATCCTGGTTCCAGTGCCAGATTTTAAAATATGGATAAACCAATGGTAATGAAAGCTTTATTTTTAAGAGAATGTCTTTTCATTGTATTGGCCTAAAACAAGTATCACGATCCCTCTTTTAGGTGTACAAAAAAATGCTAAAAGAAATTCTATAACTTATATTTATAGGAGAAGTAATAAAAAATATGACATGTACTAATGTCCAGACTGATGCCATCTACATAGCGGTAGGATTAACTAACATACTCTGGTCACATGATTTATATTTTTGATGTGACTAACGAAGGATCTGATTGTGAGATGAAACCAGAAAATCGCTTTCGAGGGAGTGAAATTGGGGAAGGAATTGAATAAATCAGTGGGATTGAAATTAGTGAGAAAAAATAAATGGCTCTTTCCCTTGAAAACAGAGGTATGAGGGGATTAAGAATTATATTTCCTCGTAACGAAGCAGATTTTTCTCTAAAGTTTAGTCTTCCTTTACGAGGAAAAGGAAATATGTGTTTCCTTTTCCCGAAAACTCTGAAGGATCGTCCTCGAGCCCGTTTTTATTGGAGAATAATTTCAAGATTTTTGACAGCGGGTGCAAAATTAAGGGCTTTAGAAGCGTAAGTAGACATTTATTATTTGTGGCAAACATAAAAAGACGAAGCATTGCTTTACTGTGGGAAAGTTGTTAAGAAATAATTCAACAGAGATGAGATTTTTTTACATTTATTCTCTACCAAACATTTCGAGAATTTATGATGGTTTTCTGAGCGTTTTACGAGTCCAAATTGTGTCCTAATGGTTAAATATACTGAATATATATATATATATATATATATATATATATATATATATATATATATATTCTTCTGGAAAGGAGAAAAAACAATTACCAAACAAAGTAATGAATGAACCTTATTTGATAAGAAAGAAAAATTTCGACCGGTAAAAGTAAATGGCTATCGGCAAATCTAATAGACTTTCGCGATGTCCTTCACCGATCTGAGCTCCGCCATCTTGGCTGAAAGTATTACTGAATGATAGATTTTCTAAACCATTTCATTTGAAATATAATTAGAAATAATGAAGTATTTTTGAAAATCAAGAAGACTGTAATCCATCAGCACTAATCAAGTAAACTAAGATTAAGCTTATGAATAAATATTTTTCTCGAATGAAGAATACCTGAAATCTCTCATATGTATAAGAACGCCCATAATTTAGCTTCATCGGACATTGGCGTAAATGTTCCAGCTCATTGTATTTCCCGGATAGTGAGGAAGTGGATCTTAGCAGCTGCTTCCTCCTCTTCCCTAGTTCTACTAACGCTTTGAGCAAATACAGACTCCCTGGACCCCTGGACCCGAAGGCATTAGTCAAACCATGGGTAGAATCCGCAAGAGGTGAGTTAGAAGAGAAAAAAGACGTGATTAAAGAGGTTTCTTGGTTTGCTATCTGACCACTACTCTTTAGCCGCCATCTCAGAACAAGAGAGGATGAGCAACTCTATTACAAAGGAGTCGTTTAAATCTAGTTGTGTTATAGTGTCATGTCCGCTGGATAATAACTATACGACGCAATTTAATAGGACACCACCTATTATCCTAAATGTAGCTTGAATATCCTATGATATAGTGGTGTGTGGTGGATGGGGCGAATTTACACTGGTGTCATATCCTCTAACTTCATTTGTAAGATGTTAGAATCATTTTTTATAGTTAAAAACATCCCGAGATATCCCTACTGAGATGGAAATGCAGAATAAGAGCACTTTAGTCGGTGCATAAGCCAAATAAAAAGGAAATTGATTCATTCTTTGGTGAATGAATTTAATGATTTTCCGCTTCAGTTACTTAACCCATAAAATCGAAGTTTGTTTGTTGTTTCCTTTTTAAATTGCCGCATCATTTGCGGTGAATTGATTCCGACCGACTGACTCCATTTGCGGCGAATTGATTCCGACCGACTGGCTCCAGATCTTCGAGCGTAAATGACCAAATAAAAATGGAATTGATGCTGGCGATGTCAAAGAGGCAAAACCGAAAACCTTTCAACGAGTTACTTTTACAGATTTGAATGACAAAGAAAGGAGAAGAATTGCTTCTGGAATCTATATTTCAAACCTTTCAATAAGCATTGCTTACTGCAAATTTCTCTGTCACTATAATGTTATAAGCATAAAGTTCGTCCTATGTAAAGACTGAACAGTTTCATTTATCGCAGTTTACAGATTTCCTATTAATATGTTATGTTTATTTAAATTTCCACTACTGAATTTTGCTTACGTAAATGTTGTTTCATTTGTGCATCCACTCCATTCCATATTTCGCTTTGTGATAGAACGAGTTGAATCTGTGTTAAATTCAACTCCTATCCCATATTAGTTAAAACCTCGAGGAGGCCCACGTGCATCTTCGATTCGAGGCTTGGAGTCTTATCAACAGCTGCCGGACGTCAATGTTTAAACAAGGAGGTTATCGTCCCCCCGTTCGCCCCCATACGCCGACCTCGCCAGATCGAGTTAGGCTTATGGACAGATAAGGCATTTTTCTCCGGCCCAGCTGTGCGTTCCCTCGAAGCTTCCACCCCATTCTCCCCCACGCCAAGGAGATGTCCTGGCTATATATATGGAAACTTTACCACTAAGATCAGATTGGAGATCCAGATTTTCGTCGCGAAACATCACCACGACCCTCTCTCCCTTTGTGCGCCAAGGGACCTCGGCCTCGAGATTCACCATCACTTGTCCAGGAGGACAATATTCCTTGAGTGCCAAAGGTTCGAGCCTTTAGTTACGTCAAGTCCCCAAGGCATCCCCCCCCCCCTGTTGTTCAAGGAGAACAACATTAGAACAGCCATTGTTCGTTTTGAGCCCTTCGCCAAGAAACGGTTCTCCCCCCCCCTGTTGTTCAAGGAGATCAACATTAGAGCAGCCATTGTTCGTTTTGAGCCCTTCGCCAAGAAACGGTTCTCATCCCCCCCCTATTGTTCGAGGAGAACAGTATTAGAACAGCCATTGTTCGTTTTGAGCCCTTCGCCAAGAAACGGTTCTCACCCCCCTGTTGTTCAAAGGAGAACAACATTAGAACAGCCATTGTTCTTGAGCCCGTAGACAAGAGACGGTTCTCATCCCCCCTTTGTTCAGAAGAGAACAACCTAGAACAGCCATTGTTCGTCAAGCCGTTCGTCGAGAACGGTTCTCCTTCCCAAGACGCCACGTCAGGATCCTTTCATCCCCCCCTTCGGCTGGAACTCGCCAGCGGACCGAATATTCCTTCAAGTACCTTCCACTGCACCCTAACGAAGTTACGTAAGCCAAGCGTCACCTTTTGAGTATTGATCCCTTATTTGTCAATTCTATCCTGTGCTTTAAATGGTTTATCGACCCATCCCATCTCTTTAACTCCATATTTGTTTTACCTTTTTTGATCCCTTAAATCCTTGGATTAGCCCAAGTCTCCACGACCCTTTCCATTCTGTTTGTCAATATTTTCCGTTTTTGTGTTTTGTTTATAGTTATTATTAATAAAACTCTATTTTATTAATGATAGCAATATTATTATCCTTGAGCTCAGTTCCACTTCTTAAGCATTTTTGAAGATACATAATATTGGCCGCCAAGACAGTAAAACGCACTCTAGAGATAATTAAGGAAGTTCCCTCAACGAATAGTGTTATATATAGTATCGTCGGGAGTCATTCTACGACATATATATATATATACTATTTAATTTGGTATCAGGTGTGTAAAGTTTAACGCTATATCTTTGCAAACACTGGTCTCAGTCGAGTAAAGCATAGTGTTATTCGTTATAATAATAGAATATAGTAGTTCCCTTTTGTTTTAACGATTGCTATCCCCTTTTTTTTTTTGAAACTTAAGAAGCTGGAGTAGCTCAAGGAACGGTTATAATAATTTGTTTGTGTTTTTTTGTGATTTTAGTCAGTGGTTATTTAGATTGAGAAACCAAGTACGAATAGGTCAGTGCCCATATTTAGGTAGGCTAATTCTATAGAGGCATAATTCTTGTTGCAAGGAATTTTAGTTGGTTGACTAGTGCGCCCCAAGTGCAAAGATGACTCCGTTCGAAATCTTTAAAGCGCAAGGAGAGTCCTGTGGACTTTCCGGAAAAGAACTAACTGAGTACATTCTAGAGGAGCAAAGAAAAAAGGAAGAAAGAGAAATACAACGAGAAGAAAGAGAAATACAACGAGAAGAAAGAGAAATACAACGAGAAGAAAGAGATAGAGAGGAACGGATAAGACTAGCTGACCTTCAGGTTGAATTAGCTCGGATTAAAGCAGAAGTTCAAAGAAAAAAGGTAGAAAAAGAAAGAGAAAGAGAGGAACGGGAAAGAGTAATCCAACGAGAAGAAAGAAGCACGGACTCGCGCCACTTCCCAGGAAAGCTGACAAAGTTTCCGAGCCCCGTAAAACCCCAAAACTTCTTTCCCCAAAACCAACAACGGGACTCCAAACCTCCCGTTAAGACTTCTCCTCCATTTCTCTTCCCGAAGCGACCAACCCTATGCTTCACCTGTGGAGTAGAAAACCACATGAGCTGGAATTGCCCCCAAAATTCTAGGCTTAAAAGCGGACCAGGCAACCAAGTTCACCAGATTAATGCGACCCCGGCTCCTTCGGTGGTGCAGACCCAAGCAGAAACTTCTCCCCCTCCGTCAGGCCACCAGGTAAATTTTGTTTTTGGTAAAAGTTCATCGGGAACTTTGAAATATGAGGAGGGCAGCGTGGACAGCTGCCGAGTTTTGACTCTCGTCAGGGACACAGGATGTACATGCTTCATCGTGTCCGACGAACTCCTCCCAGTGGCCTCTAACCACGAAAAATTTGCGGTGGTACATGACCAACTTGGGCGGGCGAACCGATTCCCCGTCGCTAGATGTTACCTGCAGTGTCAATATTATAATGGCTGGGCTGAAGTCATTGTAGCACCAATAAAATTCTGTTCCGTACTTATAGGAAAGAGCCCCCAAGTAAGTTTAGACCTTGTGTTTCAGGCCGCCCTTCCTCAAGGCCGAGATAAGAAAGAAGCCCAGGAGCCCGTCCCCATCAGAACCCCGATACCGTCCGATTTCTCGGAGACCCCTAACCAGGACTTTAGGACGGAAAAAGAGGAATGTGATTCACTAAAACCCTTAGGTGATAAGGCCCCAGACAAGGACACGGAGACTGTCCCTGGACCCCAAGAAATAAAGAACCCCCAACGCGCCCATGGAGATACCTTCGTAGAACTGGACGAAGCATCGGCGCTTGAAGAGGATTGCCCCGCGGAGTCCCTTAAGGTAATCCAGACAGTGTGCATCCAACCTGATGCCGATTACACTCCTCATTCCCTACCAGGCGAGTCTTTGGAACCCTCTGGCCTGGATAGTGACGCGCAGCTGACACCACGTCAGAAGAGTCAGCTCCAAGAACTAATTAAATGGAATCACCATTTACCCGCCCTATTAGTTCTTTTCGAGCAACTGCGTGAAAATGGCCTCACCATTGGCCCCAGCAAATGCCATTTTGCCCACGAACCCATTAAATATTTGGGTTTCAAAATAGGACGAAGCAAGTTAGGTCCCCACGAGAACAAGATTAAGGCGATCGCCCACATGCCCCTCCCGATTACAAAGAAGCCATTAAGATCGTTCCTAGGATCAGCTTCTCCCTATCAGCGATTTGTTCCGAATTTCGCTGCAATTTCGGCCCCCCTATGCCCCCTTCAGGAAAAGAATTTCTCCGATCGTTTACGTTGGAATGATGTCGCTGTTTCCCATTTTAATCAGCTTAAAAGTAAGTTCATTTCTGCCCCCATTTTTAAGTTGCCCAACCCGGAAAAATCCTTTGGGGTTAAGACCGACGTGATCAACGAGGGCATTGGAGGTGTACTCCTTCAATACGTGGATGACAGAACGAGTCATCCAGTTGCATATGCTAGTCGTCAATTAATACCACGCGGAAAGAGATATGCCACTAGAGAAAAGATAGCTCTATCAATTATCTGGGTCATAGACAAATTCAAGCTGTACTTGATATGTAAAGATTTTCAAATAGGAACCGACCACCGTCCGTTAGCCTATATTTGGAATTTGAGACACTCAAACGGCCGCATCATGCGCTGGAGTTTACTCTTGCAAGAGTATCAATTTAAAATAAATTATATCAAAGGTTCCGATAACCAGGTCGCTGACGCACTCAGTAGGAATGCGTTACCGAATAGCGTAGAACAATTGTATTCATAGGATTAGTATCTCCATGTAGGTATATACCGTCTTGTACGACTTAATTTAAGATTCTTTTGTAATATAGTTAATTAATGTATATGTCTGAATTTTGTAATGCTCAATGTCTAATTTTTTTTTGATGTATATATATTTGTTCTTATTAATTTACGTATAAATTATTTTGTCCCGTATGTACTAAGTTTATAACATTTCATTGTTCCATGCCCTTTTTTTTATTAAGTTGTATTAAAGGTTATTTTCCCCTGTAATCTAAAGATCAAAATAATCATGTACTGAGGTAATACTAGTTAGGTGCAGGAAGATACGGTTGGTACAAGAAAACGAGTTCCCTACAACGGAGCTCTATCGTTGTCCCTTCTCTCTATTTTTTCGAAGTGACAACTTCCCCTGGAATGGAGGGGTGTGATAGAACGAGTTGAATCTGTGTTAAATTCAACTCCTATCCCATATTAGTTAAAACCTCGAGGAGGCCCACGTGCATCTTCGATTCGAGGCTTGGAGTCTTATCAACAGCTGCCGGACGTCAATGTTTAAACAAGGAGGTTATCGTCCCCCCGTTCGCCCCCATACGCCGACCTCGCCAGATCGAGTTAGGCTTATGGACAGATAAGGCATTTTTCTCCGGCCCAGCTGTGCGTTCCCTCGAAGCTTCCACCCCATTCTCCCCCACGCCAAGGAGATGTCCTGGCTATATATATGGAAACTTTACCACTAAGATCAGATTGGAGATCCAGATTTTCGTCGCGAAACATCACCACGACCCTCTCTCCCTTTGTGCGCCAAGGGACCTCGGCCTCGAGATTCACCATCACTTGTCCAGGAGGACAATATTCCTTGAGTGCCAAAGGTTCGAGCCTTTAGTTACGTCAAGTCCCCAAGGCATCCCCCCCCCCCCTGTTGTTCAAGGAGAACAACATTAGAACAGCCATTGTTCGTTTTGAGCCCTTCGCCAAGAAACGGTTCTCCCCCCCCCCCCTGTTGTTCAAGGAGATCAACATTAGAACAGCCATTGTTCGTTTTGAGCCCTTCGCCAAGAAACGGTTCTCATCCCCCCCCTATTGTTCGGGGAGAACAGTATTAGAACAGCCATTGTTCGTTTTGAGCCCTTCGCCAAGAAACGGTTCTCACCCCCCTGTTGTTCAAAGGAGAACAACATTAGAACAGCCATTGTTCTTGAGCCCGTAGACAAGAGACGGTTCTCATCCCCCCTTTGTTCAGAAGAGAACAACCTAGAACAGCCATTGTTCGTCAAGCCGTTCGTCGAGAACGGTTCTCCTTCCCAAGACGCCACGTCAGGATCCTTTCATCCCCCCCTTCGGCTGGAACTCGCCAGCGGACCGAATATTCCTTCAAGTACCTTCCACTGCACCCTAACGAAGTTACGTAAGCCAAGCGTCACCTTTTGAGTATTGATCCCTTATTTGTCAATTCTATCCTGTGCTTTAAATGGTTTATCGACCCATCCCATCTCTTTAACTCCATATTTGTTTTACCTTTTTTGATCCCTTAAATCCTTGGATTAGCCCAAGTCTCCACGACCCTTTCCATTCTGTTTGTCAATATTTTCCGTTTTTGTGTTTTGTTTATAGTTATTATTAATAAAACTCTATTTTATTAATGATAGCAATATTATTATCCTTGAGCTCAGTTCCACTTCTTAAGCATTTTTGAAGATACATAATATCGGCCGCCAAGACAGTAAAACGCACTCTAGAGATAATTAAGGAAGTTCCCTCAACGAATAGTGTTATATATAGTATCGTCGGGAGTCATTCTACGACACGCTTATTGAAAATAATCTGCCAAAACTTACTCACGTGCAGCTGCAATCATGTACCCATTGGACGATAAAAATATAACCTTCTAACTGAAAACGTTCGTGACGAATAATTTTATTCTACTACTACGATATGAGGACCATTAATATGGTCATAGGTATTTTCCTAAAACCTGAAAGTAAGTATAACAATATAAAAAGTTGATGATAAACTCAAGATTTCTGAGGGAATGAGTCTAGGAGGAAGAATGATTATATTCTCTCTGGAGTGAAGGAAATATCTTTTATTGTAGCGAATAAAACTCACTCGTGTGAGGTGCAATAAATTTGTAATGAATTACATCCGATACTTCTTTATTACCTATTTACTACTACTTCTTTACTACTTACCACCTAGACAATGGCAGCCTTCAGTGAAGCTATGGTATTATGGGGATGTCGATTAATTTCCCTTTCAACAGCGCTCCACACGGATTAATCCATAGGAGTCAAATTTGGGGAGTTTGAAGGCCCCCTATTAGGTTTTATATGATCGGAACGATTGTCTGGCAACCATTGTTTGGTTACCAGGGCCTTGTGGTCAGGTGCCTAGTCTGCCGAAACACTTATCTATCCAGGGCTTGATAACAGTTTCCAGCACCTCAACGTATCCAACAGCATTAATTCTATGACCCTACTAACCACTCCTAATACCATTACAGTTGGTGTCCATCACTATTGCTACTTCAAAGGTTTAGCACATAACTACAGGTCATTTCTTCTGTTCTGCTTATTTTGATCCTGGTTGAAGTGTTTTGGGTCAGAGAAGAACTAAAGCATGGTTTTCATGTACAGTAGCAACCATGAATGCAGGCCTTTTCATTTCTTGAGTTTTCAACTAATATTAAAAGGGTTTCGGTACAATAAAATATATTTGAATTAATTTGAATTTGTAATAAACTGAAAATGAAATGTCCTCAAATACCCCTCGCACCCTGTATATTAATGATTTATTTAGTTTACGTTATTTTAATACTTAGTTTTGCTTTAATTCAAAAAGTTAAGTTTATTAAACTTTTCAAATATTTCATTTAAATGATCTTAATTAGACCAAGATCATTCATCTAATCTGGTGAGCTTATGATGACTGCAGAAAGGATGTCAATTCCCGACACTTTTTTTCCTCGGTCCAGAAAATCATTTGTGCAAAGTGTTGAATAGTCGTGATCAAGCACATCCACAGACCACAACACGAGATGTAAAACTTTCTTTTCTACACTTAAATGTAGAAACTCGCTGTAGTGTAAATTCTTTAAATGTATTCACTTTTCTTTTGTGTATTATATTTAATGGTAGCTTTCTAGTGATGGGCAATCGGTGGGCAAATAAGTGGCAATTTTCCTCTATTATAAATTGGCGTTTCAGTCAAAATGGTGTATTTATTTGAGTGATAAATAAAAGGATACATGGTTTTGGTTATTTTCTATTAAAATGTATTTATTTCTTCGGATATGAAATAATAAAGGTGCCGTAAAGGTCTATTCTTTAGTATTTCGTGGATTTCACGTAATATTATCAAGTCCGAACAAGAGGGTTGAAAACATCTCGAAAATCTAGGCCTTGTAAGAAGATGTCCTACCGGGGTTTATCATAGTCCTCCATCTATTTAACCAAGGAATAAAAGATCGAGTCACCATTTTCCTTTTATGGTACCAGGGTACCATGTGAATTCCGTTTCGGTACTGTCCAGCCCAACTACCACTACCCCTCCACCTACAACTTTCACAAGACTGAGACCAAACATAAAAGGTCGTGACGTAGAGCTTATGGATTTGGGATCCCTTCACCTTATATCTACCTAGGGATTCTTGTCCTTTTGGAGAGTCCTTTATTATTACACCTCATAAATGGCCACCAAAACTGCTTCCGTGATTTTGTATTCCGTCTCCGTTTTGCTTAGTCTATCACTTAAGCCACCACCACCAAATTAAATACCCTAATACTTGACGAGTATTTTGTGTGTGTGTGCATTTTCTTTGCTCGATACGTCCATACTTAGAAGGCTCAAGAAGAAGAATGGTGTAATAACTATTTCAAACCCCCTTTTCATTCTTTTGGAATCAACCTTAACTGCAGGGCTTACATGTTTATGCAACAGCTTTTGCTTCTGTGACGAAATTTCAACATTAAAAGATAAATATTAATAAATCTTCACATTAACTCAATCGACAAATTATCCTGTCTGGCGCAGCAACTTTAAATACCAAAAGAACCAAATTCATTTCCTTGGTGGCGAAGCCTTCAGATGCTCCATAGCAAGTCAACTCTTTGGGGTAAAGAAAAACAAATAAAGAGACAAAAAACAAACATAAACACAAAAGAAAGCACATGTAAAGATAAAATCCAAGTCAACAAAAGAAAGATTACAAGAGAGAAATTACTTATGACAATAATGGAAAAACCAATCAATTTTTAATCGCTAAAAATATAATATTAACGAAAATATAAAGGGAAGGAGCATTTGCCTCAATGCTGCTTTACCACTACCATTAACCCTGTCCTAATAGACTAAGGATAGGTTAGCAACAAATCTCAAATTAGGGTTGAAGGGATTTGAATGAGATCCTGCACCAATAATTTTAATTTAGTCAGAGGATGATGTTCTTTTTCGGGGTTTTTTGTTTTTTTCTTTTTTGAGGCTACGGTATAAAGGGTCGTGAAACCCAATTTGCTAAGGGGGCATCAATATTCAGTAGCATCTTGGAATAAAATGGATGAATCTTATTTTACCAATTTTTGGTGAAGGAAGACTTTTAAAGAAATCGCAGGAATACAGGGTTTTTCTCTCTGAGAGCGCAGGAAATAGAGTCAGAAGATTCAACCAAGTTGCTGAAATAATTTTTGACAATGAAAAATGTTAAGCTGAAAACCACTCCACCAACCAAATGGTGCCACTAATAAGCAGTGAAAAGCGAAAGTGCTCTATCCATATCTGGACTGAAGATGATTTCATGAACTTCCTTCCTTGGGATCAATTTTATGCGCTGTCTATCAGTCAAATAATAAATGGAATAAATAATGAATAAGTGGTAAATTTTCATCTTATTCACTAAAAAATATAAACATTGTTAATCGCTCTGCTCGAAGAAGAGAATTAAAACTTCCCGTTGGCAATTAAAAGCCTATTGATTTTTGTGAGAGCCTACAACCAATGGCATTCTTTAAAATTTATGAATCACAACGTCGTCACGCTGTTTTCGATGGCAAGTGAGAAAGATATCAAAATTGTAGTGAAAACCCGTTATAAAATTGGAATTCTCATGCAAGTGATGTAATAAAAGCTGAAAAAAATACAAACTTTAATTCCAAGCCGTTTGGCCTTTCTTTCAGAAGACGTCATTCAGGCAATAAACAGGAAGTAGGTTAGGTTTTGAGAGCACACGAAAGAAGGTAAGTATAAATATGGGAATAGAACTTGCAATAACTGAGGTGAAGAAGTGGTCTCCGTTAGTGCAAAGGCGATAAGGGGGGGTGCTGGAAGTGAAGAGTGAAGTTACACTCCTGAATGGGGACGGGTTGTTTCAAAGCTTACATTGAAGCGAAAGCGAAAGATAAACTTGCTTATCCTGTAAAGGGGAACGATACAGTAGATTTCACACATAAAGGTGAAACTAGAAAGAAAGGAGGATCGAGGGAAGTGTTCGGATAGAGAGGAGATGAGTATCCTGATTCCCCCAATTAGACGTGATTCTTTAGTCTAAATTGCCCCCCAAATTAGAATTCGAAAGGTTCCTTCGAAGCGCCATTTGCTCGCATTAGGTAAGGCCATTTCTCACCTGAGCCGTTGGTGATGCACCATAAAATCTAGGCTAAATCCACGTCGCAAATTAAAGACTCCACTAAAGCAATTCACAGGAATTTTAGGCCTACGGACTCCAATAGATCTTCGTTGTCAATTTATGATTTTGGATTTACTCCTAATAATGATTCATTTAACATTCTGGATCTTTGTTGCCGTCTGTTAATGTCCAATGTGACTAGTAAAATTAAACTTTAATTCTTCTTAACCAAGTTTTGAAGTTGTTTTCATGCCAGAAGGAGTAATTTTACTTATTTAGGCAATAGATATTCGTTCCCAAATGACGAAGAAATAATCGCAGGTTAAATGATGGTTTTGTAAGCAGTCGAGATGTAGAAAATTGCCGACTCTTGATAAATGGAAATCAATTATAAAATTAGGTTATTGTTGTATTGCCACGTAACGCTGTTAATGATATAAGAGTTTTTCCCTAATCCTTAACTGGTCACAAATCGGCAACTAAAGAGACGAAGAGAAAGCTTGTGTTTGCTAATCTCAAAATTGTTCTAAATTGACTTAATTTATCGACTTCAGTCTAGCAGCGATGAAGGAAATAATTCCTTATTCGCTTTCTCGAGAAAACCAAACAAAATCTAAGTAGGAGGATTTAGCGGAGTCTAGACTTACTCTATAGCTAACTAGTCTCGTGTAGGGTAATAAATACACAAACAGATTTTAAAGTTTATAGTATCAAATATTAAAGTGTTATTTGAGGAATCCATTAATACTGCATTAGCTATTTATTGCATAAACATTGCATGTGAAATTAGAATCTTAGAGATACCTAAAGTTTATTTAGCGCTTGAATCGATGAATTATTTCCAAATGGAGTTTCACAAGCTAATAGTGATAGAAAAATCCACGTGATAGGTGTCTGGCGACGACGGTGACGTCTGTTTATTTAAAAGAGAGGATTTATGATCCATTAATGGGGTGTAGGAGAGAGAATAAGTAGAAAGGCCACAGTTGCTGTAGGCCGCCATATTTTTGCACCAATTCAGCTCAAATTTGGCAGGTTCTTTCAAAATGTTTCATAAAAATTTAAGTTAACTAAGATACAATTGTTTATACGTTTTATTATTCTTTAAATAGGCTTGCACGCCTCGACTAAAAATGTTAAATATTTTGAAATATAAAAAATAAATAGGAAAAAGTACATTAAGGTAAAAAAGCAGCTTCACCTTTCAGCATCAATAATTTTCTAATAGTCAGCCTAGACTAGACTAGAGGCTATTTGATCTTCAGGCGACGTGGCTCATCAGCTCCGAAAGAAATTCTGATCTCGACCTTTTAAAACTAAATTTTGCTTTTGCAGCGATGGAAAAGTGAGAGAATTAGTTAGAGAGGAAACAGCTCGATTAGATAGAGCGGCCAATTGGCTAATTAGGGAATAAACTGAGAAATACTGTGCATTAAAGAGGAAAAAAATCAGAAAGAGACTACTTGCAGGTGCCGTCTTTTCTTGAAAGTGATAAAAATAAAGGCTTATTTAGAAGAGAGTTGTGCATAAACTTGCAGCCTCCAATAGACTTCTAAGTCTACCTCGTTTGTGAGAGAAGGGAATCTGCAAGTAGGAGTAATTAAACGCACGCTCATTCGTCAGACAGGTTATAGAAAGAGGTTCTTAAGGAAATGGAGGAGATACGGTCTGTGTAGATGCGCGGAAGTTACATATTTTGAAGATTGTTAAAGAGATGCTTTTTGTAATTTTGGAGATGTGGAAGACACGAATTTCTCATGAATCCTCTCCTTTTCCTATCGAACTCTTCAAATTATCTTCTAATCAATGAACTCTCAAAAATTAACTTCTAGTGGATGATCACTTTTAAATTACACTGTTATCGAAGAGTACTTCTGAAATTAACTTGGTATCGAGGAGAACTCCATATTATTGTTTTTTGAAAACAACAAAATGGGAAAAGGTCGTAAAAGAATAATGTATCGATATAATTGATTAAACTTATTTAATAATATTTGTTCGCAATTTTCTAATTCGCCTCGAATTTTGCGGATGATATAAAATAGAACAACGAGGAATGACAAAAAATATCGAGATCACAAATTCATCTTGAGTGCTTTAGATAAACTTCCATTGATCACGTGAGGAGATAATGTAATTCAATAAAACTGCTTTAGCGGGCCTTCTTAAAACAGCTAACAGTAAACGGCAGCAGACGAGCGTTTTTAACCCCTCCCCCTTTGCCCTGAGTTGACTGAAAATCTATCGCAAAAGAGCTGTGGGGTTCTTTTGCGAGGTAAACATCCTTACTGGATTAGATGCAACATTTGTGGAGAAAGAACTCGGGGGCTTCTTTGAGCAGAATAAGATGAATACGCTCCTGCCTTCTAGGACTTACTGTGGAGGGCCTGCAAGTCATGCAAGCCTTTCCTTCTTCCTTCCTGAAAACCTCCGCCTCGGGGTGCATCTTTCTTTTCTGGATGTCATCGGCCTTTGGAGGGTTCCGATTTTCAAAATTAACACCGCCAACCTCGGACAGGGAGAAGGAATATGAAGGTCCATTGTTACTACCCTCATTTCCAGGGGTAGATCTTATAGGCTCCGGGTTGGCTTCACCACCAGCTTCTGTGTCTTTTGCTTATTAGGAGTCTACCCTTTTTTGGGATGTACATGGCAGCTTCACAAAGTATATGGGGCTTCGTTTAGTTGGGACGAGGCTTGAATCGGTACTGGCGCCAGCTCCATCAGGTTTGGGCGCAGAGGGTGTATAACTCCAGAATTTTTCGTTGTGGGCGCGGAAACTAGCTCTTTCTTGGCCCTGGAATGGACAGCAGCTTAGGGTTTTTTCTAATTAGAGAGGCATAGGAAAATCCTAATCGTGAAGATGGCGATAAGACCAATTCTGTTGCCTCTCTACAAGAAATTCCTTCCTCAGCCTCGAGAGCCACGACATTATTTTGATGGAGCAGGGTGTATCTTGCCATAATTCACACACTCGACCCAGCAGTGTAATGTATGTCTTTTGGAGTAATTAACTCAGATTTTGGGTTGAACCAACTTGACCAATCAGCAGGTTCTGTTGGCAGTGATGGGCATCAATATATGAAAAACGCCTAGATGATAACGATACATGAAATTCTTCTTCGGCTCTACCTACAGTTTAACGTTTCCTCAAGATACACCTTAATCCGCTCTCGTCGACGATAAAAGCATAGGCAAAATAATTATTCTTGATTCAGTCAAGTTCTTTTAGTAAACACCATAGTAGCTATAGGTCACTGAGTAAAAAAAAAGTAAAAGCGTCATAATAAATAACTAAATACTTCTGTAGCACATTTATTGGGTATATTTTAATTCATTCTTTTTAATTCTTTTAAAAATTACTAATTACAAAACATACCATTTTGTTTGCGATTCTAAACATGTTTCACTCCACAAATACCTAATATTAAAAACTAATTACTCAAAATATTTAACACCAACATAAATCAATAAATAAATTCAATGAATTGTGAATCCCATTGCTGATAAATTTCACATAGGAATTTATTCTTTATGCGATTAACACAGAGTCGTAAATCCTTTGTTTATTATGCGTCGCTCCTCTATAAGGGTCATATTTCCAATACTTGACCAAATCATTATTTCTATAAGCCTCTTTTTTATTTTCACCCTTCTGGGGGAAGTAAATAAGATTTTTTGAAGTAGACTCTGGAATCAAATTAACTGGTAAACAAAAGTGCCGCTGTTTTTCCAAATGATCCAAATATCAGACGTAAGAACATTTCCACCGACACAATGCTAAGGGAACAAATTGTTCACTGTCTATATAGCCATGTGGTCACATGAAAACAATTTATTAGCAAGAATAAGCGTAACAAATGACTCCAATTTTGAAAGGATATTAAAGACTGGAGAGCTGTGGTTGATTGGGGGAAGTTTTCGAGAGTTACGATCTCGAATTTCCATTATTCTAAAGCAAAATAAGCGGCTTTGTAAGAATAAAACTGCATTTAACATACATACTCCCCTCCACATGCCCCTGTAGGAAGTATCACGTGCTGTGGATATTTCAGTTAAGCTCCAGTTGGATTAAAGATGACCGGAAGGGATCATCAATTTGTTTGTTAATTTCCTGATGGGTTGGGAAACTTCATGGACGATAGTGCCAGGAATTATCAAGCTAAAGTTGTAAGGAATTATTCATTTTATTTATTCATCGATTGCGTAATAATAATTCCCGACCGCAACACCATTAAGAAATATTCGGGACGAGTTAGAAAAGACTACTAAGTTCTTCTCTTCTCCTACCGTCATTAAAAGAATTCGTCCAGAAATCTTTGCCATTATGGACGGAAATAAACGTTGAGATACTGAAAACGAGGAGAAGCAACGTTGCGGGTAAAGGAAGCAAATATCAAAGTTAAAGGCGTTTTTACAGCATATTAGTGAGGGTGACTTGTTTGTATGTTGGTCATGCAGTGTATTATGCAGATTTCTGATTTTATTGCTGAGATAATTCAATCTTTTAAAATTTTATAATTCCTAGTGACTATTCCAAATTTCAAGTATTCTGTAGATATCAAAATTAAAATGCTAAATGAAATTTTAGTGGAAATACAGTATCTATATTTATTGAGAATTCGCTACTGAAGTTCAAATATGGTAAAATAAAGTTAGTTTTCCATGAAATTTAAGACGAAAACACTCACTGCCATTTTCTCTGGGTGGTTATGTTCAAACTCAATTCTGAGCAATGAAGAAATATTGAATTTTGGCTTGAATAATAAAAATGGAAAATAGGGCATTTATTTTTGTCAAACTATTTAAGGAATGGGGCATGTCTCATGGATTATTTAGGCCTGTTTTGGCACCCAAAATGGAAATTAGATTGAATAAATATTCTATGAAATATTTCATCATTGCCTACTCGCCTCTATTTTTTTATTTAGGCAGTATTAAATTTAATTGTTTCTGAAAAATAATTGGACCACGTCAAAATGTAACGAATTTTTGCAAGTATTTAACATATTTTATATCGTTGCAGAATGGATAATTCGTTTTAAGACGTGGTCATATAATTTAAATGGTCGATTACTCCTGGATTCGTGTCGCTTTTGACAATGAAGCTTAAAGATCGAAGAGGAAAACCAAAAGAGGAATTTTGGTCTCTATCATCAAATTGTCGTTTTGTGGAGTTTATTAAAAGCCAAATTATCTCTGAATTACAATAAAATTTCATTGGAGAACAATTCAATGGTTGAATCAAAGAGAAGAAGAAATATATGGAATACATACGACGCTCCCACACCCAATAATCTTCTAAAGTGGAGTCAAAAAACAAAAGGGCGTAAAAATATAAATAATTAAAAATTTTGCTTTTGAATAAAGGGGTAAAATTGCATTGGGTAATGCGATAAAAATGTATATTTGGGGTAGGAAAAAGAGAGAAGAAAAGAGCTGAAGCTAAATTGAATATAGAAGGTCGCTAAAGCAATTTGTGCGTTAATATTCTATTGGCGTCGATCTGTCTTAGCATTTGTATTGGTTCTTTTCTTGACGGCATAAATCGCTCTGTTTTGAGTGATCCGGTGGTGAGTTGCGGTGCTGAGGACTCACTTATTCACCTATGAGAATGTGCACGGTGATGGTGGCTCCTTCGGTGTTAAGGGTGTTGCAGTCATAGTGCCCCTAATCCGTGGAATCGGCCTTCTGTTTGAGTAGGGAGCTAGTCGTCACGTCCCCCTTCTCGATGATCACCGTCACTCCGCCCCTCTCTGAGTCGTAGCTGATAATCTGCAACGAGAGCAAACGTATCTCTGATTCCTCACAATTATCATATACCACAACTATGATGCTAGTTTTGTCTTATAAGGAGACTACAAGCAGATGTGACCAAGAGGTTAAAGTCTAATACCCTGGGATATAAATATATCTTTAGTATAATAATCCCATGAATGCGTTTGAAGTCAATGAATTGGATCAAGGGACTTGCTTATCCAGACATGGCTTAGTGGGGTTTATTCCATCTACATATATCCTCCTTTATCATCTCCTATCGCATGCTGTTGGAAGAGGAGGAGGAGAAGTCCATCATACCAGAAATCCAAGCTTAATAGGAGACGAGACCTACTCGTAACTAACACTGACCTCGATTCAATGAAGGACAGAGACCTCATTTAACGCGTTTTGTTATGTTAATTTATTACTTCAATTTTGGTTCTTCTTTTATTTCGCTTAAATCGTCTCTTATTTCACTTGGTCCTTTTATTTAATTTATGGTGGACATATTTTATATATCTTCCTTGGATTAGATTAATTGATTAATAGTTACGCGATTAAGTGCTTCTGCCCTTCTTCATTTTCGCTCTGATGATATCATAAAGATAATGAATCCAATCTGATGGCAACGCCCACACTTGGATTAGTGACGTTTAAGAAATAAAAGAAGAGGAAAGAGAAAAAGAAGAAATAAAGAATGATGCAATATCAGATCGCGTAAGAATAGTGAGCATGGAAAGCTGTAGCAAAGGCAAACTCCATCAGAAGGCATGAACAGATTATTAATTTTAATTTAAAGGGGCGGCAGATTACATGCCAATAATTCCTGTTTAGCAGGAACCAACGATTACATGTATACCAAAATATAATTATGCCTTTTTAGGTATTTACTATACTATAATGGTTCTAAGACTACAGATTTAAGTGGGCCAGTTACACTCTCTCAATGCACGGTCACGATCGAGGAAAGAACATTTTTTCTACTTCCCGCAGGCCATCGACTGATTGCGGTGAAAGGGAAATACAATAAGCGAAAATCATGGGAGAAGGATTTATTCGCTATACCTAATTTAATTTTGAACAGTATCTTTCTCTTCATTTCTAATACAATTAGCAATTGTTTGCTCTATGACTCATTTCAACCAGTGGTCTATCTAATTGAAGAAATTAAAATACCCCATACATTAGTGTATACATAAATACACCAACACAGCTGCGTATCACCACCCCCTTATTCCAAATTCGCCTTTTCACTTCGAATCTCCTACACCACTTCTCGCGCCGTCATAAGCCCGCAATTCAAGACGAGGAAAGCTCGGATCGCAACGAGGCGTAAATATGTCGCATGTCTGGCAGCAGACAAAAGGTCTTTCGCGCAGCGATAATAATTTTATGAGAATTCGGTGCTCTCTCTTGATTTTAGCTCATAAGGAAAAATAAAAGGGAAAATTCTCCCTAGAGTCAGGCAGAAGATTTTGGACCTACGTTGTATGTGGAGCTAGTCCCACAAAAGAAACAGTTCGCCCGCTGCCAGAAGGAAACTTCGATCAATTGGTTGTTGCCACCACAGTACTTTTAGGTGCTAAACTTTTCGCAGACTCCACCCCCTTCAGAGTCAGAGGTTACACAGTACTTTTCTCTGCGGATTACCCTAGACTCGGCTAGGTAATCATTGTGGCTACCCACTTCAGGAGCCAATAAACAAAACGAACACTTCGAGGAGAAGAATTCCGATTTGAGTCACAGTTTAACTCGCCTTCGCGATCCGGCCTAGGATCATTACATCAGGACGCCGGTATAGGATTATCCACATATACGGTAACCTCGGACGACCGGGCTAAGTGTGAACATCGTCAGAAGAAGACTACATCCACCGTCACCCTCCAAATACTTATGAACTCAAAGGTATCGTTAAAGTGAATTATCCCCTCCCCTTAACTTCACCAGCTCAACCGTTAACTAGAATTTCCATCCCGAGCTCATAACTTCGATTACTACAAGTGATTAATTCAGTGCTTAATTCCATAATATTATTTAATTAATTTTGTCAGGTGCAATTAAGACGCAAGCGTATAAGGGAGAAAGAATTCAAATGTAATCCCCACGACATTATATATAGACTTACCTATTCAGTGCAGAGATAAATCCTATTTATACCTATATACGCTGTTTCATATTTCTAATTCCTGTTTATTAAAGATTATTTTTGTATCTGTGTGTATAACTATTTTGGACGATCCTTTGGCAATTAATAAGCAATCCACTTGGCTCAATTCTCAATTTTAAATAAGTCCGCCCATGACTGGCTTTTACTGAGTGACAACACACTCAGGGGATCATTATCTCAACTTTGATCAAACGGGAAACATCGGGGTTATTCTTATTTCCCACAAGTGGCTACGGTAGGTGTACTGGCTACACTTCACCTCCACTTCACTTTGGTGCGGGATTATAATATATGCCTAGGAAGTGGGACTGGGATTACCCACTCACTAACCCTCGACACTAAAATATACATATTTCCGAAAGTGTCCTTGCATGCATATATATATATATATATATATATATATATATATATATATATATATATATATATATATATATATATATATATATATATATATATATATATATATATATATATATATATATATATATATATATCAGAACCCTTTATGTAGACTTACCCATTATGATTTTAAAATGCATCTTGTTTATTTCTTCAATCCAGAAAGTGCAGCTGATTCGAATTTCTTTCGCAATTTTGCATGATTCACCTTTGTTACTTCTCGTATTCATTGTTTTTATTTTTCTCTCTGTCCTTCCTGGCCCATATTAAAATGAGCACTGCTTACTAGCTTCTAGTTTCAATAGCTATAATTCTTAAATATAGAATCCAAATAGTATTTAAATGTTTTGTTTTTTTTCCTTCTTGAAACAAACATTTAAATTTGTGACTCATCGGAAAAAGGAATATTTTAAAATTTTTAGGAGATTTTATATATAGTTTCTTGCGTCTGTTATTTTTCTGTATTAAAGCCCTGTTGATGTTACTGCAGAGGTATGGCTTACGGCATGAAGCCGTCTCTCGGCAGGTTCTCGCATACTCTAGGGGATTCTCCAATACTCCAAAAGATCTTCACATACTCCAAAGGCTTGTCACTTACTCGAAATGATTTTTTTAAATACTCTAAGGCTTCTCACAAACCTCAAAAGCTTCTCTCTCACTCCTTTCTCTTCATCTTTTCGTCATCTCTCGTTCTTCTCACTAGAGTTTTGTGGGGCATTTTAGTGCGACCTCTTCTGTTCTCATCAATAGATATATTTGGCCTGTGTTCCGTCGGCTGTTCATCATAGAATTCAACGTTTTATACAAATTTATATCTATGTAGGTTATCATGAAACGTATCTACAGGTTAATCACTTCATTAAAATTATTTTTAACTCTTCTACGGCGTAAGATGAATTCCCTGTCTTCCAACTGTGTGTTTAGTGGCGTGATGTTAAAATGGAAAAATGCGCGACGCACTCAAAGACCGTCACATACAGCGTCACCGTTTCGCCTACTCATGACATGATACCAACAAAACCTCTCTTTTAAGCGTTACCTTGATGATTATTAACAATCAAAACCAGGCAATCAACGCAACTGGTGAGTTTGGACTCACCTCATCTCAACCTAACACTTGAACCTAAGGAAGCTCAATAAATCAACACCAATCCGTTCTCTCTCCATCAGGTCTGACAATCAAACCCGTTTCCTAATGCATTTCAGCCATTTTCGTGAGATTTCTATCAGAGCTTCCATATCTTCTCTACCTTCAATTTTTTGGGTAATTTTGCAACCCTAATAAATTGCTTTGTTTCCTATTTTCACTTCTATTTCTAGGGATTTCGTCACTCCAATCTAGAAAGGAATCATCGTTTGGGCGCATTCAATTCAGTCAACTCGTTGGCTTTCCTTGTTGGTCTCTTCCAGTCATGTCCTCAAGGAGTGACTATCTCTTATACTGTAGCATAAATCCGCTTTATTTTTTATTCCTACAAATTTTGTAGTTTTGTAAATTTAATAATTGTTAACGAGGAACTATTTCACTTGACTAGTTTTGTATTAGTAACTATTTTGTGACGAGCCATCATCACTCAGACTGTAATGAATAAGAATAAACTGCACCTGAATTTTCCTGCATTAAAGTTTGCGCTATTTTGAAATTTGGAAAACCCTCCCAGATTATTTTTATGGAATTGAATTCTATGTATAAAGAATTTGGAGGCACTCAATTGTTACATAACTCATGAAAAATATCAAGTTACAAAAATGTAACATTGAAGTACTATTTAAATTTGTTTAGATAACGTATTTATGTCCCTTTTTTATCGACTATTTATGCTGGTTAGTTCATACAAGGCGATAAACGTCTTCGTTAGTTTCAGCCATTAGGGTAAATCATAAACTAATATAATATTCAATTACTAAAATAAAATTCCTTAATCACCTTTGACAATACAATCATCATCCTCATTAACGTCTATTTTAACTGTTTTTCCTTTACCAATCTGCATTAATTCGCTTTAACGTATGTAATTTTGTACGCATGATGTAGAAATTCCCGGTTCAATCAATCACTGTTTCGATTGAAGATCACCGCTGAGTTGGAGAAGCGGCTGCTAACATTTGTTGCAGTGATCCGTGGATCGGATCCCGCCAGAGATTGAATATAAGTTTTTACTTAGACAGAGATCCCTAACTGTGAATATCGGCGGATTAAACCGTATAAACCTATGCCCAGAATCTTGAAATGATTTCAGAGAATTTTCAGGAAAAAATCTATTTAATTGTAGAAATTTGATGTCTGTTTTTATCACAGAAAACAATGAGTGGAACGTCTGAAAGCAAATAACCTAATAAATGAGACTGACCACGGCTGTTGATATATTCACGAAATATCACTGAAAATTAATTTAATTTCACAAAGGTTTTTGCCACAGTTCCAAAGGAAATAGTTTTAATTCAGATGAAATTAGCACGCAATAAAGAGGCAGGGTTCAAAATAGATCCAAAACGGGCTCAAAAACCTTCGGAAGATGTGTTTACAAACTCTTTCAGTTTTAATATATATATATATATATATATATATATATATATATATATATATATATATATATATACGAAGGGAAGTCAATAAGTTTTGCAATTCGGATATAAGGAAACGAGATATGAGGGAAAGTATTTTATTATTTTTCAATATAACTTCCCTCGACTTCAATGCACTTGTGCCACTTGTCCCTGAGGCTTCGAATTCCCGACAACCAGAAATCTTCCGACTGCTGTTCAATCCACTCCTGGACGGCGAGTTCGACATCTTCATCGTTCCCAAACCGGCGTCCACGCAGTGCAACCTTAAGCTAGCGGAATAAAAAGTAGTCGTCAGGGGCCAGATGTGAACTGTAGGGGGGATGGTTGAGCTCCTCGAATCCGCGCTCGCGCAGGGCAGCTTGTGCAACTCTGGCATTGTAGACAGTGGCATTGTCTCCACACGGGCCACATTGTCCTCGTTGGTCACGTCTGACGGGCGTCCTGGACGGACCGATAGAAAGGATATGGAAGGCAGATGACAGAGTAGTCGAGAAGTTTAGACGTCAGGTTTGGAAACAAAGGATTCCTTTTTATCAAACTCCAACTTAAGTTTCAAGGAATATATTAAGGAGAAAAATCAGAGAATTAAGAAAAAGAATAGAATTAGAAACATCTCAAAATTTTGATTTGGTTGTTTAAGGAAGAACGAGAGGAATGAATGAGGACAAAGAATGAAAATATAAGAAAATAATAATATATATGTGATAAACTCGCAGAATATAGGGAGTGAAAGTTTGCATGCATAAATAAATAAAGTAATAATGAAGGTATAATTTTCTTCTTTAAACCTTTAAACTGAGATCATTTTTATTTATTTATTCATAAAATAATCCGAGAGTTTCTCCCTTTATAAATCTTTAAAAAAAATAATTCTTTTAATTATGGTAAATGAAAATAGGTATTTTAAAAGGCCGCAATTTGTTAATAACAAAAACGATATTCGGGTGGTGTCACGAACCCCCGGCTACGACTAAAGCTCCGAGGGTTGGCACGTTCTTCCCACCCCAATGCCCCGACAATACCAGGTGCGTTTCTCTCTCTGGTCGTCCTTTTCACCTATTCTTAATCTCTCATTTTATTTGACGCGCCTATATAGACCCAATATAGGGGGAAAGATGGTGCTAAACATTATAAAATAAAATGGTCTTGGCATCCATCCTTAAATATTAATTAGTTCAGGAAAAGGTAAAATGCCATGGCCTTTTGGCTATCAATAAAAGATAGGAGCTTTTTCAGGTGTAGAAAATGTTTATCTCATAAGGTCTTTCATTCAGCTCATTTGAAAGTGACAAATTTTGAAATGTTTATATAATTAAATGGGTTTAAGGAAATGGAGTTGAAAAATATTTATTCTTTGCCAATTTTGGCGGGATTGAAAATGGAATATTGAACAAGTGCTTTAGAAAGTGAGAAATGGGTAATTAAGGAACAAGACAAAAAATATTAAGCAGAAAAGGACCATTATAATAATTTATTAATACAATAATACCATGTTATTTTTCATTTTTACTTCACCGTTATCATCTCCTTTCAATACTTTCTATGCATTGAAGCGCAGGAGAATGTGAAACAAAGTTTTCAAACTCTGAGTGAACCTACATTTCACCGCAATATTCATCTATTCACTATATACTTATGAACATAGTGAAAGAGTACGTGTGTCTGCGTGTAGTACCACAACATTCGCCACTAGGTAGTTAGAAAAACCAAAGAATGAAACCAGATTACATCAGGTATAAATTGCGCACCCAGCCACACGGGTACTGTGCGTTGGGGGAAGGGTTGCGACACTCTTGTATCCCTGGAAGGTGTGTAGATGTCTTCCCCCTCACTCAATATGATTTCTTGTAGGCAAATAAATAAAGTGAATAGTGAGAAAACAAGATACCGCCTTCCCCAACATTAATTAGCCCGAAGATCTGGTGAATCACGCGAGTCCACTCCTTCCATTGCCTCGAAACGCCCGATTAAGGAGGCCCGCTTGTTGCTTGCCCTGGCTCGTCATCTGCAAGAGGGCGTCCATTTTATACCCCCAACCAGCTTTAAGCAGAAGCGAGGAAACTGGGGTTCTCTTACTGGTGCTCTCCTTTTGGGTTGACTTGTATTATTTGACCGGGGTTCATCTCTACATTCCTGTACTTTTGCTTCCTTCAACTATAAGGACTCTTGGAAGGAGTTTGGCCGATTTGTATTCTTCAAAGAGCTCATGCGATGGAGAGATGGGCCTGTGGGATAGTCACGAGCAGTAACTGTGCCCTTTAATTTTAAAGCCAGAACAGGACAAGGCTCAGTGTAGTTAGAACACGTAGAATTATTCAGACTGAAATGAAAGACCCAGAAGAGGGTGTGTTTTTTGAGTTTGGAGTCATATTTCCTTGGCTACCAGGGAAGAGACTAATTCTGCAGCCTAAAGGGCCAGGACTTCCATTTCACAGAAATATGTATCTTAATACTTTGAAGAAACGAGGTAATTCACTGAGATTTATCTACTTGACACCCAGTATACTAACTAATGATCGAGTTTACACCTCTTCCACTATTTATGAACCTCACGTTATAAACCTCCCATGCTCTTGGGAGGAGCAGGAATGCAAATAACGGATGACTAAGTTTTCCTCCATTACTATCCACCAAAACTAACAAACTAATGTGGACTCTATTCCAAAATCTAACATAACCTTTTACGCATTCTCTACTTTCAAGCATTTACTATAAAAATAAATTTACAGTGGTCATCTCAGTTCTAAATGCATTTATTTTCACAATATCATTTTGTCCGAAACCCCGCCATGAAATGATATTCATATTTGTTCCTCAAAGGTTCTAAAACCATTTTACTTTCAAAATCTATGCAGTATCGATAATTAAACCACTGAAGGGGCAGCGCCCAGCGTGTAAGTAGTTAATTCGACCGCCACTGATCATCTTATCTGAAATGAACTCATCACTCGGGAGGCTCTCCCCGTGTACACCCATCCATTATTCATCTTGATCTTGCCAGCAGCTTAACTAACAAGCTTTATTGTGTTTGTGTGTGTCGGAGTAGGGGTCATATTACCTTTTCAATAAATGACATTAATTTCTTTCCAGACAAACATAAGGTTTTATAAGATTTTCACGAGAATAAAATAGGCGACAGTAGAAGAAGAATGGTATGCCTCTTCGTGTATCTTAAGGAGGAGAGAAAATGTTGCAAATAATCTACTCTGAATTCGATGCCATATTGCTCCTCTGACAAAGCAATACGATAGATATACATCTTCCATTTAGAAAAACATCTCCACCAAATACTCAGAGAAGAGTCATGCATGAAGCACGCATATATCGTACTGGTAGCAAGAACTCCTAAGGTAACCTCAAAGATCACAGAAAACGGGTACATCAATACGATAAGAGCAAGCAATCACATACAGACGATGGATAATCAGTCAATGATTCAAAGGCTAGGGCCAGAATTCCCTACTTTCATCAGAGACAATTTAGGGTCAATACCGGATATCTGTCTGTTGAATTTAACCTTCCATTCAATTAGCACGTGAATTCCATGAGCGTCTCAGTTAGTGACCACATACCCTCCTTGCTAGCGATTCACCAGCTACCTATAAATATGCCACCTAAAAATCGAAGGCCTACTACTTGGCTGATTTGGGGAGATATAAGGAGATCGTAAGTGAATCTGAACCAAACTCATTCAATGAAGCGCGCTGGAAGAATGAGCCTAAGAGCTACACACAATTAAAGAAACGTTGCTAAGCTCAGATATAATGAAACAATCCTTTGAAGAACTTATAAAACTATCCAGAACATTAGATTGTCTCCTAAAATATGATTTCAGAAGGGATACGTAGAAATGGATCATCTAGAAAATTATACAGCGAAATAAGAAGGAATAAGAGAAATTACGGTAATGACATCAAATCAACAAAGCAATGCATGAAACGACGAAATGCGCAAAAGACCATGAAAAATCCCGTCCCCTAACAAAAGAAATTGGAAAATGAATTAAAATAATGAATGATATCTTAGCCAAGGAAAAGATAAGAATCTTAAATAAAAAAGAAAATATATTGGAAGCTCAAGCCTAGGTTGAAAAAATATTCAGAGAACAAGGGTTAAATGTATTTTAATTAGCAAAGAAGAAAACGTTAGCAAAGAAGAAAACGTAAAGTTCGACATATGTTTAGAAAACAGAATTATAGAAAAACATCGGAAAAATAATCGAACGAACACATTCACATCTCTTTGTCTAAATAACCAGAAATGCCAACGAGGTGACCAACGCTATCCTTACGACAGAAGAGCTTATGAGAGTGATAAGCAGATTCAAACAATAATTGCTAGGAACATGAGAATCTATGATAAAATATAACATAGAAGTGCCAAATAAGATCTTGGAATGGCTAACAAATGTTTCAAATGCATGCCTGAAAACGGGCTACTTCCCCGAGGAAAATGATCTACTTTCCTAAACCTGAAAAATCAGCAAGTCAGATAGCATATTACTGGCCCCTTTCCTCATAAGGTATATGAAAATCCCTTGAAACGCCGACTCGCGTGACACTTCGAGGAAAATAATCTTTACAATGAGTGCCAATTCGGTTTTCGTAAAGACAAACACGGAAAGGACATTGTGCCTGATATTGGAGAATTGGCGATTGCAAACGAGATAAAGTGAGAGCAGACATCTCCTGTCGGGATGTGTCTAAAGCTTTGGAAAATGTCTTGCAGATGGCTATTTAATACAAGATACTTCAATCAACTAGGCTTAAACAATGACTTAAAAATTATTCTGCAAAAACGCGATAGATAGATGTGAGTTTATGGACATGTCACACCACCAAAGAGTACGATTTAACCTTGAAGCAGGTCTTATTCAAGGTGGTTCCCCTCGCCCAAATCTCTACTCTGCCTACACCGCAGATTTTCCACCTGGGAAATAAGCGCGCCAATGAGGGCACGATAGAGTCCGCGAGGACTGGGCATCCAGCCCAGGGCTTTGCTGTTTCTCACACCGGCTACGTGATTGGAAAATGGGCAGCTCTCAGGGCTGCTTGGAAAAGAAGATAGGAGACGGTCAAGGGGAACCTAAAGTTACCTCCCATTGCGCCGCGACTGTTCCTATGAACGTAACTTCTAATTCTCTGCCGGCTTCAGGTAGCTTTCTGTCGTCTTTGAATTGGACACACTCGCGCAACGCACAGCTATTTGATGGATCGCTCGCTTTCGCCTTACTCTGACAAATGCGTTGTCCCCCAAACTGTTCGACACATTCTCCTTGAATTTCCCAGTGTGCCTGATCTTCGCGCACGTTCCCTGTCCCAAGACCAGTAGTCTCCTCCACTTTATTTGTCTTTTTTGTGTTTCTTTTTGTAGGTCGCATATTCTTTGGCCGAGGGGAGGCGGGCCTACCCCTGACGGTGGAGCATGCCTCCTTCTTGTCCTATTGCTTTTAATCGTTATTTTTTATCATTGTTATTTGTTAGTTACATATTATTCATTCTAGTAGTAGATTGTGTTGTGTACAGCAACCTATGGCCAAATAGGCTACCACAATGAAAAAACAACTAAAAATCTGGGTGAGAGAATAGAAGCGGGTTCATTCCCCACGCTCCTCTCATAAAAAGAGGAGGCTTCAACGCTTTCTGCATCCTGCACTAATGGCAGGATGTTGGTCAAAGACAAGATGTCCATCAGAGAAGAGCACTAGCTAGTAAGTTGTACAAGGCCGCACGAGAATAAGGTATTACACTTCGGCCTCCATCCTTGACTTACCCTGACCCGGACTTCTCTCTAAATGGGGTTCGCCTCGAAGTTAGTGGATTCGCACAGTTTTCTTGCACTTATCTTTTGACAGGTAGCTCACCCAGGGGTCTCATATTCGCAGCCTAAGGCCCTCTTGTACCAGCTCCATGGACATTCTTCGTTAGGTTGCTTTCAGCACCTGGAGTGCTGATAGGGCTACTGCCTTACTTTTCTATCGATCATTTATTCCTTCAAAACTTCACTGCGGATGAGATTTTTATGCATCCGCAGCCTAGCATGTATTACGGAAGGTGGACACGCTCCACTACACCAGCCTACCTCTAGCAACTGTTGCCTTTATCCCGTCCTCCATTGAGATCCTTGTTGTCAATGCTGTTCAGCTACCACTCGCTCTGTGCCGTCCACTATTCGCCAGTACGCGTAAGTCCGGCGCCTACCTCAGTCGCCAACAGCTATCAATGCATTCGCAGCTGATCTCGATGGTGCTTATGCTGCCGAGAGAAGCCAATGATACATCAGGTAGTTTTGGTTTATGGCTAGGAAACTCTTTTGAGAGCTTGGCGTAGCATTCGGGCCTCTGGCACCCAGGATTTTTCCCGGGGCACCAGCCCTGAGGGTATACCACCTTTGATATTTGTGGCCACGCCTCTGCTGCCAAAGCTTCTACAGCGCCGGGAGTCCTGCGTTCGGCCTTTTGCTAGCACTCTTCCTGTCACGTTAGTTCCATGCATGTGAATACGATGGATCTAAGTCCAAGGAGAATTTCGGTTTTCACTCCGTTTCCCCTCTGTTTGAAGTTAGTGAAGTTCTACCAGGCGCTGCGTCTGTGTTCATGGCCAATCTAGTTGCAAACGACCGCTCGGTAAGGGAGATAACACGAAATGCCTGGTTCGGAAACTGGATTGTGATCAATAGGGACTCACAAAGCGACCTGAGTACTCTCGGGGCATTCGAATCTCCACAAACCCTGTTATCCATGAAAATACCTTCTGCTTGGTTCCTGGATTTATGGGAATTGCGGGAAATGATCGCGCCAACAGGGCACCAAAGATCTCCAAAAACTGCTCGACCAGACCAGCGTTACGCTCTTCCTCACACCCTTTACATGGAAGGAATCCTGGCTACCAGCTCAGCGAAGAAGATAAGAGACGGTCGAGGGGAACTTACAAATCCGTGGCATTGCGCTGCAATTGTTTCCATGGACATAAAGCCCAATGTCCTGACGGATTCATGTTGTTTTCTTTCTTCTCTGAATTTGGACACACTTCGAGCCTTCCTCCGACTTTGGAGCGCGTTTACTCTTGTGCCTTTTTTCTTATCTTGTTTTTTTGTTTTTTATTTAGTTTCTTAGCCTTTGTTCCTTTTAATCTTTGTGCTTTTCAATTTAAAAAAAAATGCCTCGAATGTTCGCAATTTGCACACGACAGAAAGGGATCTCATTCTCTTACGCATCCGGATTTTTCTAAGGGACCGTTTGCGCCCGATGACACAAAACTTTATCTTCTCATTGGCCGTTTACTAACTTATTTGTCAGGCAGCCCGAAGGACCAACTTGATTCGTGCCATGTAATCATTGTGAGGAAGAGAGAAATGCTCGTCTGGTTGCCCAACCCACCCGTGTCTTTAAACGCCGTCATCGACAATCCCCACATGTCTAGGAACCCAAGAGTAGATAATATAGAAATCTAGACTAGTTGCTTTAACCATGGCATCGAGGTTACCTCATCCATGGCGGGCGTAGATTATTACAATGTTCAGCGATCACCCAGTGAGCTCTTTTAGTCGCTATATGTCACGCTAGGGTACCTGAACCGAACACAAGGCGTTATTTCCTCCGTGTGTGGTGTATTGCAAACAGCTCTCCGTGAAAATTGATACAGCGCCTGGTAGAACCTCTCTGATCTTAGACAGAAGGAATACAGAGTGGAAGCCGACCTCTACTTCACATACGTTGAGACTTATCCAACATAACACGAATTATGCTCCGAAAATGTCAAATGCAATACCCCTGTCGCTATGGAAGCTTTGGGAGCAAAGGTTTAAAGAAAAATAGTCAATGGAGGTAGCATGAATGATAGGGTCATAGGCAGAACCAAATACGATTCAATGCATGTTGAGGTTGACATTCTAGTGTTGGAATCTTGGTCGTACTAAAATAAATTTAAAGGTTGTATACGGAGAGCGTAGCAAGATTTTCCGGCAGCACCCAGGTGATACCTTTGATGCGCAGAGCAAAGTGTTACATTGGTGACACTTCCTCTCTCTGATGTCTGTGGCCGAAGAGGACTCCTCGTTCGTCTACGCTGAATCAACGATCTTGGAGAAATTGAAATATGAAAAATTGGGAGGCAGCCCTTATCCACATAGCTGGAATGGTCTCTGATACCGTAGCGCCATCATAGGCCTACTCAGAGAAGAAAATAGTGCAGTATAATGCTCTTTGCGAAATAATACCACGCAGAAGGCATTTTCTACCCGGAGCAGAGCATCCAATGTGGGATAGAATTTGTGAAATCCCCACTCTGCAGACGACATGTGGCCTCTACTCACTATGAAAAATGCTACTCTCACATTTATCAAATTCACTACCAACCTGCGCACTCAGGAAACGAGAAAATTATGGCGAATATTATCCGAGGTAAAGTTATGTCTCCCTGATTTTGAAAAGCAAGCAACTTAACCATTCGCAAGTAGTTTGTTGGTTATCCTCTGTACCCACTCATTGAAGAAATATATAAAAAATCCAGAGCTCGCTCACCTGGGTTTTGAAGCATGACATGCGTGATAACGTCGGGCCCAGGGAGGGTGTCCTCACATGAGGCGAAAGCTGAACGGAACTCAATAACATTAACATTTCGTCAAGTGGTTCTCCGTCACTGGATGTCAAGACCATTCGGCGGCTTTAAGCGGCACCACAGCATGCATTCAATTCTTGTGAAGCAGCATATGGCTAGAGAATGGGGAGAAAGCGGTCACGAAAGACTGGCTAGGAAGCGGGTTCAAAGCTGAAAGGACGGGATGTTGGACACGACAAGAACTAGGCCCAAATCCTGTGACTCGCTACGCACGCCAATGCAAGCGGTGACTTCCCACTAAGTGAAGACAAGTATGCCCGCAAGAAGAGCAACTTGCATGCTTTCACACATACCGAGACCTAGCCCAATTACGGTCTCTTCTGGGTCGCAGTTTTCAAACCTAGTACCCTTACTAACAAAGAGATATAAACAAGCTAGAACGGATTCAACGGAGATTCATCAGTGTGATGACTAGTTTTTTAAGAAAGTCACATGAGGATCGTCTTAAGGGATTAAATCTCTTCCCATTAACCCAAGCTAGACTAACAAATGACCTAATTCAAGTATTTTAAGTCATACTTAATATGAACTGTAACAACTAATTTCTAATCGCTTAAGCTAACTACACAGAGAGGAATGTTTTTAAAATTATAGGTAAACCATTTACCTCGCATTAATGTTTTTTCCTAAGTTGAATTGACAACTTTATGGCTGTACTACTGTAGATTCAAATATGTTTGGAATCGGCTAAGAGTTAGAATGTCATTACCAATGTTATTAAAATTTTATGATGTTAGTGCCGAAACAAATAATTCCCGAGTGAACCTTGGGTAGTGTTGGTGATGTAGGTGGTGGTGGTGTAGGTGATGGTGGAGTATAGGGTGGTGTAGTAGGTGGTAGTGGTGGTGTAGGGAATGGTGGAGTATAGGGTGGTGTAGTAGGTGGTAGTGGTGGTGTAGGTGGTGTAGGTGGCATAAGTGGTAGTGGTAGTGTAGGTGGTAATGTAATATGTAGTGTTGGGGTAGGGTGTGAGTGTAGGTGGTGGCTGAGTAGATCGTGGGGGTGTAAGTGGTGGTAGTAAAAGTGGTGGGGGTTAAAGTGGTCGTGGTGTAGATGGTGTAGGTGGTGGTTGTATAGGTGGTGGTGGAGCATTTGGGGTTGGTGAATGTGATGTAAGTATAGGTGATGAAGGTGTACGTGGTAATTGGTAGAGGTGTAGGTGGTGTTGGTGTAAGTCGTGGTTGTGTAGTATTTTGTGATAAGGTAGGTGGTGGTATTTTACGTGGTGGTGGCGTAGGTGGTGATGGCGTAGTTGGTGGAGGAGTAAGTGGTAGTGGAGAAGGTGGTGGTAGTATAGGTAGTTGTAGTGAAAATAGTGTTGGTGTAGATGGTGGTGATGTAGCTGGTGGGGGTGTAGGTGTTGGTGTAGGTGGTTTTGTTTTAGGTGGGGGTGTATGTGTTTGCGGTATTGATGGTGGTGGTGTAGGTGGCGATGGAATAAGTGGTGACGGTGTAGGTGGTATATGTGAGGAAGGGGTAGTTGGTAGTGGTGAGGTGATGGTGGTTTAGGTGGTTTAGGTAGTGCTGTAGATGGTAGCGGTATAGGTGTAGGTACTGGTTAGGTAGGTGGTATACTGTAGGGGAAGGAGGTGTAGATATTGACGATGGTGGTGTTGGTGAACAAGGTGGTGGTGGACGAGGTGGTGTTGGACGAGGTGGTGTTGAAGTAGGTAGATATGGTGTAGGTGGCAGTGGAGGAGGTGGTGGTGGGGTAGGTGGCAGTGGTGTACGTAGTAGTGGTGTAAGTGGGGTAGTTAGTGGTGTTATATTTGGTAGTGGAGTAGGTGGCTGTGGTGTAAGAGGTAATTGTGTAGGTGGTGATGGTTGTTTAAGTTGTTCAGGTGTTGTGTCAGTGGGGTAGGTTGTGTTGTAGTAGGTGGTGGTGCAATAGGTGGTAGCGGTGTAGGTGGTATATGTGGGGGTGGAGTAGTTGGTAGTGGTGAGGTGTTGGTGGTTTAGGTGGTTTAAGTAGTGCTGTAGATGGTAGTCGTATAGGTGTAGGCACTGGTTAGGTAGGTAGTGGTACTGTAGGGGATGAGGGGTAGATATTGACGGTGGTGGTGTAGGTGGTGGTGTCGGCGAACAAGGTGATGTTGGAGTAGGTGGATATAGTGTAGGTGGTAGTGGTATAGGTGGTGGTAGTATAGGTGGTGGTGGTATAGGTAGTGGTGAAGTAGGTGGCAGTGGTGCCAGAAGTAGTGGTGTAGATGGTAGAGGTGTAGGTGGTGGTGTTATATTTGGTAGTGGAGTAGGTCATTGCGGTGTAAGTGGTGGTGGTGTAGGTGGTGAGTGTAGGTAGTGTTGGTTGTGTAAGTTGTGCAGGTATTATAGCAGTGGGGTAGGTTGTGTGGGAGTAGGTGGTGGTGGTCTAGATGGTAGTGGAGAAGGCAGTGGTATAGTTGGTGGTGGAGTAGATGACAGTGGTGCAGGTAGTAGTGGTGTAGGTGTTAGTGAGGGAGGTGGTGGTGATATAGGTGGTATTGGAGTAAGTGGCAGTAGTTCAGGTAGTAGTGTTGTAGATGGTGAGGTGTAGGTGGTGGTGTTATATTTGGTAGTGGAATAGGTGGTTCCGGTGAAAGGGTGTGTGTGTAGGTTGTGAGTGTAGGTGGTGATGGTTGTGTAAATTGTGCAGATGTTGTGGCAGTGGGGTAGGTTGTGTTGGAGTAGGTGGTGCTGGTCTAGATAGTAGTGGAGGAGGTGGTGGTGTTATAGGTGGTGGGGGAGTAGGTGGTAGTGGTGCAGGTAGTAGTGATGTAGGTGGTGGAGGTGTAGAAAGTGGTGTTATATTGGGTAGTAGAGTAGGTTGTTGTGGTGTAAGTGGTGGTTGTGTAGGTAGGGATGGTTGTGTAAGTTTTGAAGGTGTTGGTGGTGGTGCTGGATTTGGTGGCTGTGCGCTAGATGTTATTGGAATAGGTGGTGATGGAGTATGTGTTAGTGGTGCTGTAGGTTTTGGTATTGTAGGTGTTGGTTGTGTTGATGTAGGCGTTAGTGTTGTATGTGTTGGGGGGGTAGGTGATGGAGTTGTAGGTAGTGTAGTAGTAACGTTGGTGATGATGATGTAGGTGTTAGTTGTGCAGGTGTTGGTGGTTGTGGGGGAAGGTAGTGGTGGAGCAGCTGGTTGTGCACTGGAGTATGTGTTGTGTTGGTGAAGTTTTCGGTAGTGTAGGTATTGGTAGTGTAGATGGTGCTGATGTTGGTAATGGTGTTGTATGTGTTAATGGTGTAGATGTACGTGGTGGAGAAGTAGTGTTGGTGATGTAGGTGATGGTGGTATAGGTGTTGGTTGTGCAGGTGTAGGTGGCGGTGGGGTAAGTGGTTATGAAGTAGGTTGTTATGCAGTTAGTGTTAGGGGAATAGGTCCTGGTTTTGTATGTGGTGTTGGGGATGTAGTTTGTGGTAGTGGAGTAGGTACTGGTGGGGGAGTAGTTTGAAAGAGTAGTGTAGGTAGCGGTAGATTAGGGGGTGGTGTTGATGTATATACTTGTGGTGTCGTAGGTCTTGGTGGTGTAAATAGCGGAGGCGTAGGTGGTGGTGTAATTGTTGGTAGTGTAGGTCATGGTGGTGTAGGTGGTGGTAGTGTAGGTGTTGTTGGTTAGTTAGTCGAGGCGTAAGTGGTGGTGTAGGTGGTAGTGCTGTAGGTTGTGGTGGTGTAGGCAGCAGTGTCGTAGGTGTTGGTGTTTGTGATGGTGTGTAGGTGGGGTATTAGGTGGTGTGTTAGGTGGTTTATAATTTCCGGGCGAACCTTGGATGGTGGTGGTGATGTAGCTGGTGGTGGTTGGATAGGTGTTTTACAATTTTATGGTACTATCAAAACAAATAATTTCCAGACGAACCTTGGATAGTGTTGGTGATGTAGATGGTGGTGGTTTAGATGTTTGTGGTGTAGGTGATGGTGGAGTATGGGCTGGTGGCGTATGTGTTTGTGGTGTATGTGGTGGTGGTGTAGGTGGTGGCTGAGTAGATCGTGGTGGTGTAATTGGTATTGGTGTAGGTAGTGGTTGTGTATGGGTGGTGGGGTAGGTGTTGGTGGGGTTTATAATTTCCGGGCGAACCTTTGATGGTGGTGGTCTTCGTTTAGGTGCTGAAGGTGTATGTGATAGTGAGTAGGCGATTGTGGAGTAGGTGGTTGTGGTGGTGTAGGTGGTGTTGAGTAGATGGTGGTGGTGAAGCATGTAGAGATAGTGTAGGTGGTGGTGAGGTAAATGGTGGTTTGTAGGTGGTTCTAGCTTATGTGGTGTTGTGTAAGTTGTGGTGGTAAAGTAAACTGTGGTGTTGTAGTTGGTGTGGAGTGGGTGGTGGTGTAGGTAGTGGTGCCGTAGATTGTGGAGGAGTAGTTGTAGGTGTTCTGGGTTGTGGTAACAGTTTAGGTGGTGGTAAAGCAGGTGGTGGTGGAGTAGGTAGTGTTGGGGGAGATCGCCTTGGAGTTAGTGGTCTAGTTGGTGTTGTAGGTGTAGGTGGTGGTGTAGATAGTGGTGCTGTAGGTGGTAGTGGTGTAGGCAGTGGTGGTTAGGGCGCAGAGCTGTATGTGTTGATAGTGTTGTAGTTGGTTATTCGGTGGTGGGGTAGGTGTTTTAGGCGTTTGTAGTGTAGGTGTTCATGGTTTAGTTGGTGAATGTAGTCCTGATGCAGCTGCCTGTGGTGTATGTGCAGTTGGTGATGTTTGTGGTGGTGTAGGTTGTGGTGGTGCAGGTTGTATTGATGAAAGTTTTGGTGGTGTAGGGTGCAGGTAGTAGAGGTTTACGTGGTGTAGGTGGTGGTGAGGTAAACTGTGTATGTGTTGATTCCAAACAGAATGTAAAACAAATAAGGGTTTCAAATTTTGTTAGAATCTATTGAATAGTTACATAACCGCCCCCCAAAAGCAAAACGGGGTCCGACCTACCAACCGACCGATATAGTCAGTTGTAGAGTCACACGCGACTAAAAAATTTATAAATTATGAATGCAATAAAGGATTAATCTCCTCTCTCTTCTCACTCCCCATTGACGTTACGAGGGGTTTGGGAGATGGGGTAGGGGGAAGAGGGTATTGGGTATAATTTATTTTAGCCTCTTGCGGGCTCTTCACTATCATAATAGTCGACTGTCGTAGAATGGACTCTCGACGATATACCATATATAACTATTCGTTGAGGGAACTTCTTTAATTATCTTTAGAGTGCCTGAATGTCTGGCGGGCCGATATTATGTAACTTCGATATGCTTAAGAAGTGGAACTGAGCTCAAAGATAATAATATTGCTATCATTAATAAAATAGAGTTTTATTAATAATAACTATCAACAATACGCAAAACGGAAAATATTGACATAAACAGAGAATGGGAAGGGTCGTGGGGGCTCGGGCTAATCCGAGGATTAAAGGATTTAAAAAGGTAAAACAAATATCGAGTTAAAGAGATGGGATGGTTTGCTAAACCATTTAAAGCACAGGATAAAATTGACATAAGGGTTCAATACTCAAAGGTAACGTTTGGCTTACGTAACTTTATACGAGTGGTGCAGTGGAAGGCGACGTGAAGGAATTTTCGGTCCGCTGGCGAGTTCCAGCCGAAGGAGGGAGAATAAAATGATCCTGACGTGGCGTCTTGGGAATAAGAACCGTTTCTCGACGAACGGCTTTAAGAACAATGGCTGTTCTACGTTGTTCTCTTCTGAACAACTGGGCTGGGGGGGTGAGAACCGTCTCTTGTCTACAGGCTTAAAAACAATGGCTGTTCTAATGTTGTTCTCCTCTGAACAACAAGGGAGAAGGGTGAGAACCGTTTCTTGGCGAAGGGCTCAAAAGAACAATACCTGTTCTACGTTGTTCTCTTCTGAACAACAGGGGGGGGGGGGTGAGAACCGTCTCTTGTCTACGGGCTTAAAAACAATGGCTGTTCTAATGTTGTTCTCCTCTGAACAACAAGGGGGAAGGGTGAGAACTGTGTCTTGGCGAAGGACTCAAAAGAACAATGGCTGTTCTACGTTGTTCTCTTCTGAACACAGGGGGGGGGGGAGAGAACCGTCTCTTGTCTACGGGCTCAATAACAATGGCTGTTCTAACGTTGTTCTCTTTCTGAACAACGAGGGGGAAGCCTTGAGGACTTGGCGTCACGAAAGGCTCGAACCTTTGGCATTCAAGGGATATTGTCCTCCTTCTGGACAAGTGATGGTGAATCTCGAGGTCAAGGTCCCTTGGCGCAAAAAGGGGCTCTTTACTATCATAATAGTCGACTATTTTGAGACCTTTAAGCTGCCTCCTCTGTTTTGAAAAAATAGTTGACAAGAGAATAAAATGAGAGAATCGGCTTTGGCTTTAGGGGATCGGGGGGAGAGGGGGCAGTCCTATCAATCATTTCAACACTTTTCGTTTTAATGTCCTTAAAATTAATAACAAATGTTGAAATAAAAATGGATTGCAAGCCCATCTTATTTCAGAACGTGTAACGCCATCTTTACTTCTTTATTGAGTCTTTTAGGAAGCGGCAAATAAAGTGGGAGATTGAAAAGAGGTGAAAAAGATGACCCGAGAGAGTCAGGAGCACCAGGTTCTCTTGGGGCACTTAGGTCGGGAGAACCTGCTGTCCCTCGGGGTTTCATTCGTAGCTAGGGCATCGTAACACCACTCATCACCCAATGGGTGAATTGTGTAACAAGTGATGGTATCCTACAAGGGTGAAGGCATTTTCACCCGTCGAAAAATGAAAGGTGAAAATGTTATTATATTTTGTTTTGTTTTAGCAAATGGAGGATGTTTAAAGGACCTAAATAAGGACTTAATTTCATTTACCCAAATTTAAGAATTTATTTTGTAAAGATTTAAAAAGGCAGATATTAATATAAAAAATAAATAAGTTTAAAGGTTTAAAGAAACAAAATTATACTCTCATTATTTCTTTTATTTATTTATTCATGCCCAATTTCTCTAATGAAATTGCATGTGTTGGTAGAATTTATCTCCTAAGTTTCTTAACATTCTTTCATATTCTCGTCCTTTTTTCTCAATCATTTCTTATTTCCTTTCTTAAAAAACAAAGCAATGATGCGCAGATGTTCCTAATTCTCTTCTTTTTCTTAATACTCTTCTTGTTCTCTTCCTTAAAATATTCCTCTCCTATGGTTGTAAGTGCTGGACTTCTCGAAACCCGACGACTCATCTATCTATAGAATGGAATGCTTCCCTCGAGAACCTGACGTCTAAATTCCTCAATTAGTCTATAATTTTCTTCATTCTCACCCCACATCCTTTCTCTCGGTCCTTCCATCTTTTTTTTAGGAGACGATGAAAAATTAAGTTGAAATTATGAAGAATTTTCAGGAGGTCAAGAGCTCGTCAAAATGATGCGGTCGACCGCAATAAAGCTTCTCGACAACCGACCAAACACAACCACGCGATTACTTATATAAACTCGGTATCACAGTTGGGTTTGACAAAGATCAAAAGTAAAGTACCTAAAATATTGAATAATAAAAGGAAAAGTAAAATGGCACGGCCTTTTTGGTATTTAAAAAACAAGTGAGCTTTTTCAATTTTAATAACCAATGTTTATCTCATAAAGGCTTTCAGTTGATTCGAAAAGGAAATAATTTTGAAAAGTTTTAAAAGGGAGATTGGTTTAAGGGAAAAGGGATGAAAAAATATTTAGGTTTTCGCGAATTTTGGCTAGTCGAAATATGATATATTGAAGGAAAGGTGATTTAGAATGGGAAAAGGCAGTAATTGAGGAACAAGACAAAAGATATTAAGCAGGAAAGGAAAATTACAATAATCAATTTTATATATTAATACTTTACTCAACTTTATATTTATATATGGAAAAGGGGAGGGTGGAACTGGGGCATTGCCCTTGGTACAACCAAAACCTGGAGGAGCTGCACAACATCACAAGGAAAAAAAAAATTAGCGGACTCTCTCGAGTCTCCTTTTTCCAAAATTTGAAATCTCGCAATTTCATTTCCAAGCAGGTTTAGACCCAATTATAAGTGACGGAGGACGTTAATCTTTACGTTCCCGTCATTGAGGTTTATAAATTTCTTTTACTTAATAGGCTACTTCGTGTGTTGGATATTTTTATGTCTTCTTGGTTTAATGACTTCTCGAGCATGTCGAAGTCATGTTCTGAGGAATATTTCCATTTGTAGTTGGCGCTATCTATCCCGTCCATCATCCCTTAGGGCTAGCAGGTTATGAGATTCGTCCGCTTTTGCTGGTTCCTATATTTGGGTTATTTCCTCTCGATCCTAGGTTTGTTCATCTTCTGTTTTTACTTTCTTGTTCTGTTTATTTGTTAGGGTGGTTTCTGGGAGAGTCTTCCTTAGTAAGTCGCTTGATGGGCGGTTCTGCGGGAACCAGAATTTCCTGGCCATGGCGTTTACCTTGAGAGTGTTTTGAACTCTTACGTGAAGCTGCCAAATAAGGAAGAGCCTTGACTTCTAGATTAATCCGACTGTAATTAAATCCAGGACCACTAAGCTAATCCCCTTTTGGTCGGTGCCCTTTTTTGGTACAATCACCTCCGAAATGAACGACGAAATCCGCTTCATAATTCTCTGCCTGTCTGTCTATGGCTCTCTTTCTAATTTCTTTTGCCAGTCCTTCTCTTTCTTTCCAAACTTTCTCTATCTCTCTCTCTCTTTATGTATATATATATAAATATATAAATATGTATATGATTGTGGTTAAGAATAACTTTAATCCTTATTCTTCTTCCTCCGCATCTTCTTCTCTGTAATTCCTTCGAATTTGAAGACGACATCGGAGTCTCCTCGACCGAGCGCCGCTGCCTCAATTGTCGGATCATATGAAGATCCTCCTCCTCGAGTAGATTTGGGGGGAGGATCTTCATATGATCTAGCCTGGGGGGGAGGATCTTCATATGATCCATTTTTTATAAATATTCTGAACTTCACCACTAATAATAATAATAATGAGAATATCTTGATTTTAGAAACATGCAAAAACATACCAATTTTATTCAAAGAATTCATATAAAGTTTGACAAAACAAAATGGTAAAGTTCAGAAATAGATGAATATCGAATGCTTTGGATTAATAGTAATAATAATAATAATGACCAGATTTGTATTGCTATATATATATATATATATATATATATATATATATATATATATATATATATATATATATATATAGTCACATTTTTCCCATGTACTCAGTATAAAGAGCACCATGGTCCGTTATACTTTCAAAACTGTTGTGCTGCCCTTGCTAACTGAAGATTCTCTGTCAGTTATTGAATGGCTTAGGGCAACAAGGAATGCGGAAAAGTGAAGTGAAATGTCCTTCTTGTGATAGTAAAATGAACTGGACGAAGTATGCCAAATCCAATCCTGGCTATGCTTGGAAATGCCAGACCAAAGATTGTGCCAAGTATAAATCTACAGTATCTATAAGGACTGGATCGTTTTTTTCCAACTCTAGATTAACGCTTCAGACCTGGGTTTGTTCATGCATTTTATATGTGAATCAAGGGCAAGCCGTCAAGTTGGTGTTTCTGAGAAGACCGTAATCAACTGCTCCAGTTTTTTCCGGGAAGTGTGCAGTAGATATCTTCAGGCTAACCCAGTGCAACTTGGTGTTCCAGGAACAGTTGTGCATATCGATGAATCGTGTTTCTTCACAAACCAAAGCATCATCGGGGCAGAGGACCTTACACTCCTATGTGGGTGTTTGGAATGGTCGATACCAGCATCTCACCAGGAACAGGATACATGGAAATTGTGGACAAAAGGGATGCTGACACACTTTTCCGTATATTACAAGCAGTAGTGCAACGGGGATCGATAATCCACAGTGATGAGTGGAAGGCATATATTAATATAAAGGACTTGGCTTCACACACAGGACTGGAGGGGTGGATCTTCAGTTGGGTACTTTGGGGGAGAAGATCTTCATATGATCCCAATTATCTCCCATAATTTCAGATCCATTTTTCATCCCTCATCAAATTCTTTTTCTTTTTCTTTTTCCCCGGGGGTTACTCCAAGTTGACTATTATACCTGGCCCTTGGAGCAGTGCTACGCCCTTCCCACTTCATTCCCCCCAGGGTTTAAAAAATGTTGAAACTACCTGGGCTTTATTCCTTCAAGACATCTTCGGTCTTTTTTCCTCAGCTTCTTTCCGCCTAATTTTCTTGGCTGGTTACTAAATTAGTAGGCTAGTCGCATCCCCCCCTTGGTCGGGGCCGAGAGCGGATGAATCAACCCCCACCCTCTTGTCTCCAGTTTAGGGGAGTAAACCCCCCTCCACCATTCTACCTCATTTCCCATGTGTTAAATTCTCTTCTCCAACCCCCAAACTTATCTCATTTATAGCATGGGCACCCTTGCTGCAGTTGACATCACGGGGGCTGTGTGCTCTTCCAGCAGCAACGGGGAAGTTTTCCCTCCCGGCCGGAATACCACATTTTCACTTCCTCCAACTTCACCGCTTTCTTCACAGATCTACACTGGGACATGTTAGGTTCTTGTAGTGGTAGGAGTTTGGTTCTCCTAAGTCTAGGTTTCTTCTGTTTCTCGGTTTCAGCTGTTCGCTGCCATAACGCTCTAAAGATGGTCGTGTTACTTCTTGGTCCTGCTTCTAACCGTGAATATTTTCAGACGAGGGTTTTTGGTAGTCTGCTGGTTATGGTTTTGTCCCTGTATAATTTGTACGTTGTTCTTAGAGGCAAAAATTGACTAGAATTAAACTGTTTCTGGGTCGCTGATTTTGGTGCTTTTCAAAGACAAATGAAGCGTTTTGCGACCTTTAAAATGGTACTTCTTCGACTAAAGATGGCAAGTATGTAATCGACATAATGCAAGACAATGGTTAGTATGTAATGAAACGTACATAGCAATAGCAGTATATCTATCCCAGGTGTAGCTGCACTTCATGTGTCTGAAAGGAGGTAGTAATACTGAATAGAAGAACGGAGACGACATCATGTCAATTGTAAATTGCGCATCCTCTTGGCTGTCCCCAATCTTGTGGGGTTGGGGCTGCAAAACCCTTATACTACGAATGGCGTCCTTTAAAGAGACATTTAACAGAGGAGACAAACTCCACAGCTCCTCCCTGTTAACCCAGTAGGCCCAGTCCCCTCAATTCCATTTAAGGAATAGGCACAATGCACCCTATATTTATTTAAAGAATACAAAGACCGTCATTTACTTGGAAAAACATGAGACAGTTACTAGTATGTAAAGGCTTGAGGCTGACGTGCTGTCTGAGCAGAGATGCCGACCGGGGGATTTAAGGAAAAGGATTAGGAGGGCGATAAATTCTGCCTTGATAATGTGGGCGGAGCTACGCAGGAGGCGAGTGGCTGGCTCCTGCCACGGTGTGATCCAGCTGAGCGCGAAAACCCAGTGCCCTCTTTTTCAAGAAGGAGCCAGGGTACCCACTCCGAGGAGATGAGGCGCCCCAACAGGGAAACCCTGTTAAGCCGGGCATAGGCCATCTGGGCCTAAATGCGGGGAAACTAGGCAGCCCCACATACAAAGTTGAGCACACTCCCCAGCCACCACCAATAGGAGGAAGACCTGTGGATGTAGGGAACACACTCTAAGGCCATTTTGACCGTCCAAGACATCTTTTCGGTGAGCCTCTCGATACTCAAGTACACCATGGACTTAGTGGGGATCAGGGTCCTCTTCTTCCTATTGATGACCAATAAAGAATCCTGTATATCTGCAATGAGAAGTATGAAATCCTCTCTGCCCCCCAGCAGGAGGATGTCATCCAAGTAAGTAAAAGTCCTGCAGTTACGACGCTCAGCCATGGCTGAGCAGATAGGGGCCATGCACTGCTGCATAATCACTGGAGAAACTCCAAAACCCAGAAGGAGACGACGGAACCTGTAACTCACCTGGTTCCACTTTATACCAAACCATGGGTGGGTGCTAGGGTGAATAGGGATTTGATAGAACCCATGACACAGGTCGATAGTTACTGCTCAGGAATTAGACAGGATATTCCACAGAACTTTACCAAAGGGGGAAGCTGAAAGGAGGGAGCGGAGTAACGCTCCAAACTAGTAAGGGGGGACATATTATAAACAAGACGGTCCTCCTGCCCGAGCACCACTTCATTTTCCTGCCTCGAGATATCTTTATGCTCTCCAGATTCACAGCTGGATTTGGATGGGGGGTTAATGACCTACATAGTAGGGATCACTCCTATTCAAATATTTTCTGGGCCGCAGCCGCCAGAGGACACGATACGCACAGCGGATATTATTACTGACCTCATAAACTTTAGCCCTGACAAGGGATTACCCAGGTATATTTTCGCCCCTTTACCTGTGCGATGTTGGAAGGATAAGGAAGACCATTGCACACGTGTTCAGGGATGAAGTCACATATTCGCCTTCGTAATGGATCCTGGCGCAACAAGAGGGTCGAACACGCTGACCATTGAGGTGCCCTCACCATCCTCATAGCTTTGTTATCCTCCGACTCGAGCTGAGGTTCTGGAGGTGCATCCTGACTATGAGCCCCCTCGGAAGGAGGAGCATCAAGCTCGGAAGGGATATCAGGCTGCACGAATTTCCGGGTCCTCATCTAAAAGACGTTCTTAAGAAACCTGCTGGGGTGGGGGGATAATAAGGTTAAATGCCTCTACCCTTGCGGCCAAGCCAGGGTCGACAACCAGCAGTCTTTTACTGCTCTCCTAGGTTGAATTCATCCAGTTTCTCAAGCCGATGTAGAACGCAGAGAGCTTCTGGCCATCAAAGGTTTTATCGCCTCTGAGCACTTATTGGGGGAGGTTGTGCTCACCATGCAAGTCTTTGTCTCTCTCTGTCTTACTTCTGCTTGAGTGGGGAATCTGAAGCTACTCTGGTGCTTTCATCCTTTATGGGACACCTTTATTAGTCCCTGAAGACTCGTACATCCACCTTCATTGGATTTGAATCTTGTGATTTATAGAGTCACATTACCATTTTGCCTAATGGGAAACAATAATATGAAGAGACTGTGGATGGTTCTGGTTTTAGCCAAGGTTGGGTGTAAACCCTTTGTGCCACTAGATATACTAGAGAAAAGAGGGAGCCGCCAAGCTGGATCCGCCTGGCCAGTGAGTGAGAGGAGTGGTCTTAAATGGTGTCAACTGGCTTTGCCTGCCCCGTATTCACCTCAAGCAGAGCTGAAGGCGAGCAGTTTCTAAGATGGGAGACTTATGGCAAATGCGTCAAATCCCTTTGAGGCAGCAATGTTTTGTGCCCTTCGGAAACTTGATGGCACACTAGTGAGTGTGATGCCCGACTCTACTATGAACTTCGTGAAAAGAGTGGTTTATGTGAAGGAACGCGTGGGCTACTCGTAGATGACATCAACCTAGATCCATAGATCAGTCAAGGTCGAACCTGTGATGAGAAAACAAGAAGGGGACTCCAGACCTTCACTCTTCGTCACGTTCGACTGACAAGCTCCCTGAGTCGGTATGTGCTAGTTTGTAGCGCTACCGCGTGAAGGCATTCCTGCCACTGCGCGGAGGTGCTACTACTGTCACTGTTTCGGCCATACTGATCATTCTTGTAGATGCGCTAAGTTGGGGTTACCCGAAGTCTGTGTGTATTGCTCTAGGCCGGCGCACGATAAGTCCAAAATGTTTGCGAGTTGCGGCTTCCCTCGGCCTGAAAGGCCGAGGATTGTCTCTGATTTCGTGAGGCTAAGGACTTTGTACTGGTGTGCCTGCACTGTCTAGGATGCCTTATGCCTCACTGTTAAAAAAATACCCTATGTTCCTTGCCCCTCTAGGCCTATGATGATAGTCGATTCCACGCACATTCGGATCGGTTCTTCTGGATCTACTCATTCCAGATGCCCCCTCGGTATAGCTAGCGGCGCAAAGGATTCATAACCAGCCCCAGCTAAAACCAGAGATGCCTCCCTTCCCTTAGCCTGACCATTTCCCGTAAGGCGCAATAGCTGTGACCTCCACTGAGTCCTTAAACTCACAGGAGGTAACGCTACTGAAGTTGGTTCCGAGGTTTCTTAAGCTGCTCTTACGAAAGGAGAACATTACAAAAAGGGCTTCGGCTCTTATTACTACACTGAGTGCTAGGCTGGGTTACTCGAAGGCGGTGGATTTTCCAAAAGAGGGACTTCCGCCTGTCTAAGGGATAGAGGCGGATGGAAGAAAAGACTCGCATAGTGAGCTCAACCTCTTCGGATAAGTTCTCAAAGGGGTCAGCGCATTGTCCGGCAAAAGGCCTGGAGTTCTGCCTTCGGCAAGTGTACCGTGAGGGTCTTCTCTTCTCAGAGGTCCCCGCATGTCCTCCGAGCTAAGCCTGGATAGCATATTCTTTCAATGGAATTGCCGCAGACTCCTGGCCAACTGTGAAGCTGGGGAGGCTCGTCTCATCCCGTTTTTCCCTAGCTATCTTTTTGCAGGAAACCATGCTGGGCGCCTGCCCGCTGCATGCCCTCTCAGGGTACAAGGGTTTGCGACCCCACCACCACGGCATTGGGGCCGAGGATGTGCTATTTACATCTGGCATGATGTTCCCGTTCTTCCCGTTGCTTTAGTTCCCCTAATCCAGGCAGTAGCTGTGCAGCTGCACCTGGATAGGAGTTATACTGTTATTTCCGTGTAAATTCCACCGTCAGCCGATTTCGATTTGCAGGATTTCTGCCGCGCCGTGGCACGGTTTCCGAAGCCATTTCTCTTGCTTGTAGATCTGAACGGTAAACGCTCCCTCTGAGAAGACTACTTGACCAATCTCCAGGATCAAGTCCTTGCCGACCTGAACGACGAGCTGGAGATAGGTGCCCTAAATGTGGGTGAGTTTACTCATGACTTCCCGAGCACCGCTTCATTTTCTTGCCTCGAGATATCTTCATGCCCTTCAAATTCACAGCTGGATTTGGATGAGGGGGGGGTCAATGACCTCCATAGTAGTGATCACTCCCATTCAAATATTTTCTGGGCCACAGCCGCCCGAATGTCTGCCCTGGCAGTGCTTGGTGCGGGGAATGTGGCCCTTAATTCAGGAAATTACTGATTTCTCTGTCTTAATCGAGAAGTATAGGTCGTTAGATGAGGCCGTTGAGTTCTTCTCCGGCAACCCCATTGTCGTGCGCCCTAACTGCTATTCCTAGAACCTCTGGTTGTTCTTCCACGCCGACCGCTCCCTTGGTGGTCAGCCGAATGTGAGACGGCCTTCAAACCAAACCAATCCAAAAGAATGGCAAGTATGTAATTACACCAAGCGAGAGAATGTCAAGTATGTAATAAAATCAAGGGAAGAGAAGGGCAAGTATGCAGTCAACACAATGAGATAGAATGGCAACTATATAATTAAACAAATGCAAGGGAATGGCACTTTGGTACTCAACTCAATGCTAGAGAATAGCAAGCATGTACTCGACCTAATCCAAGAGAATGACAAGTATTTAATCGCCGCATGCAAAAGAATAGTATTTCGCTAATCCTTCTAATGCAAAAGAATGGCAAGTATGTAATCACCGCATACAAGAGAATGGCAAGTAGGTATTCAACCCAGTACAAAAGAATGGCAAGTATATAGTCAAACTTATGAAAGTAAGTAATCAAAATCAATGCAAGAGAATGGCAAGTATGAAATTAAACGATTGCAAAAGAAATGAAAATTATGTAATCAACTAAATTCAAGAGAATGGTTTTAAGGAAACAATGAGGAATAAGAAGTATGTAATCACCGCATGCAAAAGAATGGTAAGTAACTAATCGTCACAATCTTCCCAAGCTTTAATGTCGCCGATCCTTTTCTCTAGGCGTTCTTTAATTTTCATTTATTCGAAATTCCTTAACGTACTCGCTCTGCTTCCTGTACCTTCATAAAGATGAATATGTTATTTGGTCCTTGTATTCATATATATATATATATATATATATATATATATATATATATATATATATATATAACACGACGAATTGGAACATTTTATAGCGATATCTGAACGTTTCGTACATCGTCAATTTTACAAAAATTAGAATAAATATTTAAATAAATCTTAATAAGGGAGTTGAAGACTGTTGGCAGTTGAGTTTAGAGGTGAATTTGGAAATATATAAAGAGTCCAAAAAATTCAGATCGCAACTATTCGGACACGAATCCAAAATAGAGAATTCAGTGTCTGAAATTTTGAATTGCAAGACATGAAATGGTTTTGAATAGAAGAAAGTTCAGGCGTAGTAAATGGTGTGCTAGTATAGTGTAAGAAACCTAGATGCTTACTAGTCCTCAATTTGAGTTGGAGACCGAACGAAGTGTTTTGTAGTTTTTCTTTATGGTTGAGAAAAGTGCTAATAGTTAGAGTGTTGATGAGAATTAAGTGAAACTAACATTAGAGGGTATCGCTTAACTAACGCCCACTGTAATTCATTTTTACATTTGGATGTAATAGGCCCAATTTAAGGTATTTTAATTAAAGAGCCATTTTCTCAGGCTTAATATTGCCATTTGAGTTATTATATAATTTATCTAAAAGTCCTTTGGTAAGTTTGTCAAGAAATTGGGAAGGAAACAAATTAAATTGACAAAACTTTCTAAGGTAAATGAGTTCTTGGTGGGACAAAGCCCAGTTAGAGCATATTTTGTAGGCTTGGAGAAGTCTACAAGAAATAGAAGTAACATAAATTAGTGCCAAGTAGTGTGGGGGTGGGTTTGCGCTATATAGACGTGGATAGATGACTAATAATGTGTAAGTCCAAAAATGAACATTTGTCATTAAACTTCTGTTCAACAGTGAAATTAATGTTTGGATGTTGACTGTTTAAATGATTATGGAACTAAATGCCAATTTCTTATTCTCTGAAGAAGAAAAAGCAATCGTCTACACACACTTTATAAATGACGGGTTTAAATGAGTCTGAGCGGTTTTCCATTCAGCGTTTTTCATGATAACAGGTATACATATAACAGGTTATATATACATATAACTAATTATATGTAAGCCTGACAAAGACATAAATATCAAATGGTAATGAATCAATTTATATAAATTTATATTTTTTAAAATTTATATTCTATAAAGTTTATATTTTATACAATTAATAAATTGAGGAACTACCCTTAACATAGGTGCATTAATAATATGTCAAAAAGGTTAAACTGTTCGCAAGGAAAGCAATTATAATTTAGATAAATATAATGTAGTGGTTTATTTAATTTGCTTGAATCTAATCAGTTTAATATTGATATCAAATACCAAGTAATTTTGGAAGATAAAATGATGCACGATTCAAGCGTGACAGAGTGTACTCCGAAAAGGTTGAGGTCAAGAATCACGGTGCTTGCTAAGCTGTGGAAGAAGAAGTGCAGCGACAAATAGTTAGAGGTGGCACCCTCCAGGGTGGCGGCTTGGGAAGAAGTACATAGCGGGGCCATCGGCACGACAGATACACTGAGCTCCCGAAGGAGTTTCCTTTCCCTAAATTCTTTGGGTTTAGGGTAAGATTGGGGTCTCTCGGCGGCATTGGGACCGTTAAGATTGACGCTAGATGTAATGAGACTCCGTGGAATCCAAGCACATAATGAACTGTACACGGCGCAGGGCAAGTGCCATCGTCTAGGCATTGGTATTCAAGCTTCAAACAAACAAAGAAGTAGACCAATCAGCACCCAAAATACTGAACGTCACGCCACAAAAAATGTCCAATGAAATGCATCCTAACAAAAGAATTAAAACTTCATCCAACAAACTTCAAATAACTCAACAATTAATTATTCCAGACTATAAAAGAAGAAGAATAAATTACACGTGCAATTATCGAAGTTAGAAATGATACGAGATTTACTCCGCCCCGAATTATGTCTGATGAAGCCAATTTTCACATTAGTGGATACGTTAGTAAACAAAATTACGGATTCTGGTGTGTTAAAAACCCCATACTAATTCACAAGCAGCTTCTTAGTGCACAAAATGTTATGGTCTGGTGCGGCAAAACTAGTTCGAGATCATTGATCCCTACTTCTTCGAGGATGCTGAGGCAAAAACAACGACAGTAACAGGGGACACGTACAGAGAAGTGATTTTCCCCGATTATTTATTGCCAGAACTGGAAGATTTTAATATATATGATTTATGGTTTAAACAAGATGGGGCGACACCACACCCAGGAGTTTAAGGTGAAAAGAGCCAATCAATAACAAGGAATTGAATAGGAGATAAAAGTACTACACACTTTTTAAAAAGTGAGTATAACTTTGTACTCTCTGCCTATTTCTCTACTCATCCTATCTCAATCCCCCGTCTCTCTCTAAACCTCATTCTCTGTCCCGCTATTTGACACAATCCACCGGAGCGGGGTTTGGGGGACATGCCATTAATAGATCAACTTTTAAAAAAAAATCTTGAAAAAAAGGTCAGCGTTAAAAATCTCTGAGGTGGAAGTCGGAGATTATGTGCTCAACGGGATTCGATCGTGTTCAAACTTCTCAAAAAGTAGTGGATCGATTTCTACAAAATTTGATGGAACACTAGAGCCTTAGCCAGAAGGAAATGATTTGTTTTTGATCAAGATCTGGTTAGTATATCTGGATGCATCCGATTAACTAATTTTCATTACTAACTTTTGAACCAAAGTTATATTGGGAAAGTTGCAAACTTTATTTAATAATGAGTTTCTAAATAGATTAGAAGGTTATTAACCGCTTTATAATTTTAAATCTAGAAATTTAAAGGTAAAATTACAATTACTAACTGCAGACAGACTTTATTTTGGCAAACATAAATAATGCATATTGAAGGAATACGTTAGTATTAATAATATTAACAATAATACATACCATAATACATAAATGGAGCATGTTTGGATATTGCTATATGCATGTTGTTAAGCAAAGCCTTATTAATGTGTGAACTTTATTTAGAACTAAATCTTGGAAATTTACTAGGTATTTCTTGGCGGAGATGTGCGCTCTATGAGTGCTATCGTTTTGCAAAACGGAATTCTTTGGGAATGTCTGAAAAATGATTTAAAATTACTAAATCCTTCAACCTGGAAGAATTAGTTGTCTCTTAGCCTTTGGGAAATAATAACACTGGTTTGCGTAAAAATGTACCTTAGGTTTTCTGTATTGTTTCTTAATAAAATAGACCTGCTCCCCCGAATCTGGTATCCCATTTTCTCTACCAGGTCCAGTTTTTGCGATACAGGGGGTGATAATAATTCTATAGTTCATACATGTCCTATATTACATCGATATTTCAATAGTTTTTACACTACTGTATTCGCAATAAATTTTTGTGTAAATTTTAAGTAGTTATGTTAGTAAGTTTATATATTTTCAAGCTAGATATTATTTAGCATTATAATAATAATAATAATAATAATTTTGGTTGAGTTAAAAAAGAACAGAAAATGTAAGAATAGCTCCGACAGATTTTGCTATGTTTGCGGCAGTGTCTTTTTCCCAGCAGCAAAGTACAATATCTCCACAAAGAAATCTTGAGGAACGCAGGCCTGTGTTATAATCAGTAAATAGAAAATATTACCAAAAAAAAAAAGAGAAGCATTTGCGATAATCCTGCCTTAGCACTACCAGTAACTATGTCCGACTGGACTAATGGTAGGTCAGAAAGCCAATCTCAAATTGACTTTTTGAATGAGATCCTGCAACAATAATTTTACTTAGTCATCGGACAATGTTCTCATTCATCGCTGGCACCTCACATATTTCGTAGCAGGTGTACAAGTTTCCTCTCTGCCTGGGCGAAAGGCAAAGGGCCTGGCCTCATGTGGGGCATACCAATGGACTGGAGGGAGCCAAAGGACCATTCAACGGATTGCTACTCTTGCTTAACAGATATTAAGGGTGGGTATTCAATGTTTTTTTCTCTCCTGGTATTTAATATATTTTGAAGAGATGTATCAATTAAAAAGATCAAAATACATACTATGTTGTACTTCCACTATTTCTGTAAGTGGTCACAGCCAGCAATTTCCATTTTAGTCAGATTTTATTTTATTTCACTGCAGGTCGCAACAGAAAAGGCAAGAAATCTATCATGTCTCGAGATCTTTAGTCTGCTATTCGCCCAGTTTGATATTCAAGTGCTCATTAATTATATATTCATGAATTAATTACAATGGACACATTTACTCTGACTTTCGGAGAGAAATACATTTAAGGTATCATGGAAATCAGTATCAATTGCACAATTAATTAATCGTCAATTTAGAAGAAAATGTTAGGCGATGGGATATTTTTGTTATCACATTCAAATTGCGCGAACTCAAATTCCTAATAAAATGCGAATGTGATCTGTGTCTTTTTCTTGACACTGAAATTTGTGTTTTAGTGAACTATTTGCCCACACAAGACAAAAATTAATTCATGGTGAATCTCTTTCTCTAAACCTCTTTTAATAACCGGGAATTCTGCCTTTTTTTTTGTCTTCATCTTCTTCTTCTCATTATTATTTAGATTATTATTTTCTTCCTCTCCATCTTCTTTTATTTTCTATTTCGATCTCTTCTATCCTTCTTCCTCTCAACCTGCTCGGATTCATTCTCTTCCATTTCGCTCGTTTTTAGTCTCTCTCTCCTTTTTCTCCTCCTCCTCCCGTTTTCTTCTTTTTTATCTTTTTATCCATCTCCTATTCTTTTCATTCTCAACTCATCGCCTTTCTTATTCTCATCCTTTTTTGTTCTTTTCTTTTCCTGCTTTTCATTCTTTTTTCTTTTTCTGCTATTTATTCTATAATTCATCCCTGTACATCTCCTTCTCCTCCTCCTCTACTTCTATTCTTCTTCTTCCGTTTCTTGTTCTTCTCCTACTATTATTATTCTTCTTTATTTCCTCCTTTTCTTAAAATATTCTTCTACTCTTCTTCTTTTTAGCTTTATTTTTCTTCTCTTTCTCAACCTCACCTTCCTTCTCTTCTTGTTCTCCTACTCTTATTCTTCTTCTTCTCCTCCTCTTGCATTTCTTTCTCTTTAACCCATCCCCAAATTCCCGTTCTTAAAATACATTGTTAGGGTCAAAAGGCGCCGCTTCTCCACTCCTCAATTAGCTCTACCGGTTTTTAGGTGCCAGTAGATATTTCCTCCTGATAACGTTCAAAATTTGAAATCTATTTTAGAAATAATTTCGCTAAAAATTTCAAAGGCACCCAAATTTTTTTAAAAAGAAGTCATGGTTAAATTTTTCCTAAATTTTCTGAACTTCACCAATTACACTAATAATAATATCTTGATTTTAGAAAACGTCCAAAAAATACCAGGTCATTCATTAACTAAGCAAAATAAATTTAACCATTTTTTCACTTCTTTCCAAAAAATCTCCTTCTAAAAATATAAATGTATGGAGGATAAAGCTAAATAAGCTAGCAAAGGTCAACATATTAGAAATTTCTAACCCTGTTTTGACCAAAAATCCTATCATAAAGCTTGAAATAGACCGATAACGAAAAAGGTTTCTCTAAATTTAATTTATATTATTATTAAACATCTTATCTAGTATATGTCCAAGTAAATAAGCCCCAAATACTCCTTCCATCAAATAATAATATATGTTGTGGTATAGTCGACTATTCAATACAATATCTCTTATTAGTATTAAGGGGGGAGAACTCAAGCTATTAAAGCAAACCATCCAAAGACTGAACACTACGTTAATGCACTAATTATAAAGGCCAGGATGAGACAAAGGGTCAATACACTTAACTAATCAGGTCGAGTTCGAGGTTTGCGAGGTTTGAATAACGAGGCCGAGAGTGACGTTCAGGTTAATTAAAGTTACACATAAGAAAATATAAATTTTATTTACAAATTAAAATTAATCAAAATGATATAAACGGAAGTGAAAGATTGGCTAATGATTTATCGTTACCGGTGGGAAAATCTAAATTTAATTAATTAGTTAGAGCTACCTGCTTAGATCCAAATGGACTCACCAGATAAAAGGAGAAAGGGGGCTTACGGGTCAAAGGCAACGGCGACTTTACAGGAGACTTGAGGGAAATTTAGGTGCTCGGCGAGACGATCTTGTGTGTGTCTTCAAAGGAGGGATCCTCGTCCTGAGAAGAGTGAGAAGGAAGGATATGGTCCGCACCTTACTTCCGGGGCTGTGAAGGTAAAAGTTGTAACCTTAGCTGGTGCTCGAGGGAAGAGCTGGAATCCTTGGTAATTCTCGGGAGATGTATTGCTACCTCAGAGTAACTTCGAAGTGGCTAGGTGTTTAAAGGAGTCGAAGGACTAATCCGGTGCAGCTGTTTTAGAAGATGACAGGGCAGAGTCTTTCGTTTGACCGTGGGTGCCTTACCAAGGAGAGAGTGTCCAGACTTCGACTGGGTACACACCGACTTGGGACGAGTGATGTTTCATCGAGCGAGCCTTGTCTTTACTGCTCTTCCCAAGCGGGGGAAAGGCTTAATATCAAGAGTCTTCTCAAGCGTGAGATGGCGAATAACCCCTACTTTGGAGATTTTCCAGTGGGCAGCTCGAGGCGCCATCTGTTGGCGGCAAACAGTTCTTTAACCCCCTCTCTCTATCTCTGCGTGGGAAACTGCTGGAAATTCCGACCAGTTAGAGGATGTTCTCCACACTCGCTTAGATGGTACGATGGGGAGGCTCGCATCTGAGCTTGCTTCGTCATTTGACTCTCGGACACGTGGAGTCCGTCTACCCACGTGGCTTCCTACAACGCAATAAGTGTCGCGGAGCAGGGGGGGGAAAGGGGTATCCAGCTAGTTAACAATGATCGAAATTCAGCGTAAAGTGTGACATGAATTATTGCGGCAACTATACATCTCTGAAAAGAATAATTTAGTCATTTTAGGTATACTCAAACTAAAGAACCGCAGAGGGCCAAATAAATGTGGGTCATGGGACCATAACGAGAAAAGGATGAAAAAGGAAAGTATTTGCTCAATCTCTTTTTAAATCTCATAGATATAGAAAAATGTTAAAAGTTAAACTATATAAAGCGAGTGTCTTTACATACTTGAATAAAAAGGTTAAATATTTAAAATATAAAAAATAAATGGTAAAAAAGTATATTAAGCGAAAGAAAACAGCTTAACCTTTCAGCATCAATAATTTTCTAACAGTTATCCTAGACTAGACTTGAGCCTGGTTGATCAGCGCGGTACGCTTGCTAATCAGCGCTGCGGGAGGAGAATTCAAGTCTTGACATTTCAAATCTACGTTTTGTCTCTGGCAAGGACGGGCAACTCAGCTAATTAGTTATAAAGTAAACTGCTTTAGCAGATAGGGCGGACAGTTGCCTCACGAAGGAATAGATGTAAAAATATTATACACACATAAGAGAAAAGATTGATTACAGGAAGAGACTACTAGAATGTACCAGTTTTTCCTGGGAACTGGTAGAAATACAGGTCTTATTTAAAAGAAAGCCGTGTATAAAGTCAGGGCCTTTGAATATTTGCCTAAATCTGCCCTGTTTGTGAGAGGAGGGAATCTGCACGTAAAATAATTAAACACACCTTCTGTTATGGTCTACGAGAAGGAAGAAGTGGCGGGGTAAGAGGCTCTGTTGAGGTGGTTAGCTAGGGGGAGAATAGGTGTGTGAGTCAGAGGGACACAGAACTTATTAGCTTACTAATAGATTCAGTGCCCTAAGAGAGGAAGCAACTGGAAGTGATAGGACTGATGGGGGTGGGGGTGGAGGTAGAGTGACTGGTAGTTTAAATAAAATAGGAGTGGGGATAGAGTTAAGTCCGTGGGAGTTAGGAATAGGAGTCTTACTGAAGTGCTTGTGATGGGTGATTCGCGAGTTAGATATTTAGATAGGAAGTTGAATGCAAGTAGATTGAATGGTTTTAGGGTGTGTTGGCCGGGTGCTGGAGTGAGAGATTTGTGTGATATGTATGAGAAGCTCGTGTCTGGCTGTGCAAGGGATGCCGTTGTGATTACACATGTAGGAGTGAATGATGTGAAGAAAGTGGGTGCATGTGAGTTACGTGAGAGGTACAAGAGGTTGATTGAAAAGGTGAAATAAAGTAGAATGAAAGATGTTGTGAAAGATGTGCTTCCAAGAATGGATGTTAGGGTAGAATGGATGTTAGGGTAAAATGGATGTTAGGGTAGAATGGATGTTAGGATAAAGTGGATGTCTCGTGCGATTTGGCTGAATGATTATGTGAGTAGGATGTGTGAGATGGAAGGTGTCATGTTTGTGGATGTGTGGGATAGGTTTGTTGGAATGAAAGAAATGTATTCGATGGATGGACTGCATTTGAGTAGGAGGGGGGTAGATGTGTTGTAGGAGGGGTATGATGGTGTTATTAGGTCTTTGCGGGTGGAAAACTAGATACTAATAGTGGTCAGGGAATTATGAGAGGACATTATAGTACTGAAAGTAGAATGGACTTGGCAGATAACAGAAATAGGTTCCAAGGCGATAGAGGTGAGGTCATTCAGGTTTCAAGAGGTGCTTCAGGGATAGGGGGGTTAAATTGTTTCTATACAAATGCTCGTAGTCTTAGAAACAAGAAGGATCAGCTATTTAGTTATATTAGCGATGAGGATATAGATATATTATGTGTTACTGAATCATGGATTAATGAAATAGAATTTAGTGGCACTATAAGTGAATTTGATTTACAGGGTTATAATATCTACATTAGTCAAAGGACAGGTAGGATTGGTGGAGGAATAATTATCTATATAAAAAACAACTTTGTTTCAAGTTTAAATACTTCAAAAAAACAGGATGGAGTTTAGTCACTTTAGATAGATATTACGTTCAGTAAAAATAAAATGGTGCATTTGGGAGCTTTTTACAGACCACCTGGGCAGACTGATGATATAGATAAACTAATGATAAGGAAAAGAAGTAAGGGATGTAAAACAGATGCAGTTATTATTGAGGACTTCAACTTAAACTCTGTGGAATAGGAAAATATGATAGGTATGGATAGAACAAGTGGCAGGTTCATAGAATGCTTTGGGGATAATTATTTTAATCAATTTGTTAATGAGCCAACGAGGGGGGACAATATATTAGATTTAGTGCTTTCTAACAGTGATCATTTAGTTCAAGAATTGACTGTTGGGGAAACATTGGAAAAACTGACCATCAGATAGTTCGTTTTAACTTGGAAATTGAGAAGGGTAAAATAACCGAGAATTCTGTAAAAGTTCCAAATTTTCATAAGAGAGATTATGTAAAACTTCGAAGCTTGCTAAATTTGGTAGACTGGGATATAGAATTCAGAGGTAAAAATGCTTATGGGATGACGGATACTTTCAAGCAGATAATAAATGTAGTCCAAGAGCAATGTATCCCAATGAAGGCCATTAGGAACAAAAGTAGGAAACCATTATGGTGGAATCAGGAGATAGCTAGAAAAATTTCAGAGAAGAAAAGGGCATACAAAAAATTACAGGAAGAAAATAATATTCAAGATTTAAGTGATTATAGAGTGGCTAGGAATGAGTTAAATAAGATTATAAAGAAGAACAAAAGGGTGTCAGAAATTAAATTAGCTCAGGTTAGCAACAAAGATCCTAGAAAGTTCTTTAGTTACTATAAGATTAATAACAAGCCTGGCAAAGTTAAAATAGGACCTATCAAATATGAAGGGGTTGTGAGAGAAACTGATGAGAAAATAGTTGAGGTACTAACAAATCAAGTAGATAGGGGAGATAATGTAGATGTAATTTACTTGGATTTTAGTAAAGCATTTGATAAGGTACCACATAGGAGACTAGTTCATAAATTAAAAATGATTGGGATATGTGGGGGTATTTCAAATTGGATACCTAAGTGGCTGAAAGATAGGAAGCAAAATGTAGTGCTAAATGGTGTAAAGTCAGAGTGGAGGGATGTTATCAGTGGGGTTCCTCAGGGATCAGTTCTCGGTCCATTATTATTTGTCATATATATAAACGATCTTGGGGAGGCATTTAATAATAAAGTGTAAATTTCTGCAGATGATACCAAATTAGTAGCTATAGTTAAAGATATTGATGATAATTTTAAAGTGCAGGGGAATTTAAATGAATTGTTATCCTGGGCACATAAGTGGCAAATGACTTTCAACCTTGATAAGTGCAAAGTTATTAACATGGGAAAAGATAATAGAGAATTTATCTATGAAATGGATGGTCATTGACTGAGCTCAGTAGATGATGAGAAAGATCTAGGAGTAGTAATAGATAAGTCATTAAGGTTTCCTAAGCAGTGTATTGAAGCAAGAAATAGGGCAAATAGAGTGCTGGGTTTCATTGAGAAATGTCAGTTACAAAAGTAAGGAGGTTATTCTTAAACTCTATAACTCTAATGTTAGGCCACATCTTGAGTACTGTATACAGGCATGGTCCCCACATTTTAGACACGATATTAACCTTCTCGATTCAGTGTAACGGAGGCCAACAAAGATTATTCTTTCTCTGAGGCACCTTGAATATATAGATAGACTGAGGGTATTAAATATGTTCTCGTTCGAAAGGACGTGTGTGAGAGGGGATATGATTGAGCTGTTTACGATATTTTCTGGGATAGATAAATTGGATGTTAGCAAGTTTTTTGAGTTAGATGATGGAAATCGGACTAGAGGACACCACTTGAAAATAAAAAAGCAAGGGTGTAGGTTTGATTTAGGAAAATATCTTTTCACCAATCGAGTAGTAGACTTCTTGAACAAATTGCCGCGGAGGGTAGTAGGTAGTCCAAATTTAAATGTATTTAAGAGTAGGTTGGATAAGTTTATTGGAAGGGAAAGTTGTGATGGTTTTTGTCGTAGAATGCCAAGCTAATATATATTTATTTGTTTGATTAGCTTTTAATAAACCAAATAACTTTAAATTGAGGCGTAAGTTCGTGCCTCGGATATCGCTTGAGGATCGGGCTCTGAGAGTGCTAAACTTGATTTTTATTCTATTGAATGAATAAACTGGGTTTCTTTCTTGGCTTTATCAAATATTGCCACTTCAACTCGTTCGGGGATAATTAAAACAGTGCATTTACTAAAGAAGAAATAGACTTTAATCAACATAACCCTCCTCACTAATTAACATTAAAACACAAAGATCTAACACACGTATAAAAATAAATGGGATTACAGGGCTAGCTCTCGAGATAAATATTTACGGGAGGAACAATTTTTAAGTTAATAGTTTTGTCCTTAGTCAGACATCCAATAAACTAATTTTTAAGTACGGGGACATAAATAACAAGATTTTTCTTTACTTACATAAGGTAATGGAGATTAATACAAGTTTCCAGTAAGAATATCTTCGGGGTTTTTGTTCGCTAGATGGCGCTCGTTGACTTGCCTGGCGAGTTGACGGGTGACGTTACGAGGAATTTCGAGTTGGCGTAAGAGAATCAAAACAAAGACGCTGATGAGGAGGGTGAGTTCTCGTACGTTTATGACCTTGAAACGGTTTCTAATCTTAAGATATGATTATATTTTTTCCTAGCGATTTGGGTCTCGCTTATATAATTTCGATTTTGGATGAGAAATCTATCTAATTTGGAGTTGTAAAACTCAGATAGAATAAGATTTGGAGTCCTCAATCTGTGTTGGTTGATACTCACTAATCTTGGGGCTCGAACGGCGCCGAGCTTCCTTGGTACAATCTGGTATTGTACAAGGACTGCAAATTCTTCTTAACTTGCAATAACCTTGTACCGGTGATTTTTGAGTCTTCTTGTCGAACTCGAAAATTCTTCTGTCAACCGGTGACTTTCTTGTCTCTTCGGTAGGAATGAACACAAAAAGCCTCGCTTACACGGGTCCTCAGGTTGTATATCCAACTTACTTCCACTGAGGTGGGTGATGAGGTGGATGAGGGAGGGGGGGTCCTCGCAAGGTGGGACCTTGGGTTGGCCAGCCACCCTTTTGTGTCTGGTGGCTCGGAGAGGGGGTAATACGAGATCGGCAGTTTGCACTTTTGAATGGGTTGTTTATAAGTACACCCTCGAAGTGCCTGCCTTTTGAGCTGAGGTCAGGAATCAGTCTCGTATCACTTACGCTTTTGCCCGTTCTCCTATGTTACCGGAGAACATCGAAGGGGCACAGCTAAACCCAGATGTCTTTAGTATTTTTTCCGTTAGAATCGATACATATATATATATATATATATATATATATATATATATATATATATATATATATATATATACTAATTTCTTATTATACCTCTACAGTTCCTAAGTTTTGTATATATTAATATTGTTTGTATATATCTATAGCTGCATGATTTAGTTCTTGACAAGCCTTGATTGGTGATACCCTTGTTTCTGCATGCAATCCTCTGGATGTAGTTTTCCTGGGAGTTTGGGTGCCTTAAAAAAGAGGCTGTTTGACTCGGATGACCTTTGATGAGCCCTTGTGGCTTTTCTCATCTGTTATATTACATTGTGGCGGACTTTGATTTTTTCTTCCCCTGATGATGGTGCTTTTTGTGGGTGGGTTTTTACGGATGCGGATAACCTTTGATGGGCCCTTGTGGCTTTTGTCATCCGTGAAATTATGTTATGTTATGTTATGATATGAAAGAGGTTGTTAGGAAAATGAAAAAGATTTGGTACTTGTAGTTATGCGGAGGTTGCATATTTTGAATATTGTTTAAGAGATTGGAGGGGTGGATGACACAAATTTCTCCTGAATCCTCTCTTTTTCCATACCTGGATAAACCGAAGAGAGATTGGAAAGGGGCGTTAAGCTTTCTAAAATTAATAAATTTCAGGCTCGAAACCAGACACCGACTTGTTTAATCTTTGTCTCTTATCGAACTCTTCAAATTACCTTCTAATCGATGATACCTCCTAAAGATGCTTTCCTATCGATGATAACTTCTAAAATTACCTTTTTTTCTGAGCGAGCTTCCTCAACTTACCCTTTTATCCCAGAAAAAAATTCAAATAACATTCTTATCGAGAAGATCCTTTCAAATTATCTTCTAATGGAGAACTCTTCCAATTACCTTCTAATGGAGGAGAACTCAGCCAATTACCTTCGTATCGAGGAGAAGACCTCAAATTACCTTTTTATCAAGGAAAACTTCCCAAATTACTCTCTTTCAGAGAATGTCTTCTAATTTCATTCTTATCGATGCTATCTTTTCAAACTAAATTCCTATCGAGAAGAACTCTTCAAATTACCTTCTTATCGAAAGGATTTCCTCAAATTACCTTTTTACCGAAGAAGCTTCCCAGAATTACCTTCCTATCGAGGAGACTTCGTCAAAATCTCTCTTAATTTGTTAGTAAGTTGTAGTTTTTAGTTAGTTAATTATTGAAAAATAAATTGTTAAAGTTTAAGTTCGTGTTTGAAGAGAATCTGCACGATGCAGTATGAAATGGATTTGATTGATTTAACTACAAGCAACTGAACTAAAGTCTCCTACTGCGAAATTTATGAGACTCAACATCAAACCAAAACCAAATAAAGAAGCTAAGCACTTACATTATTTCCGTAAAAAGGTAAAATTAACTACTTATCTAGAACGCTGCTTCCTAAGATTCGGGGCACTTTGACTGCACCCCTCCAACATCAGTGGTGAGTAGGTGAGTCCTCAGCACCGCAAGTCACCACCGGATCAATCAAAACAAAGCGATTGATGCTGTCAAAAGAAGAACCAATACAAATGCTAAGATAGATCGACGCCAATAGAATTTTGACGCACAAATTGCTATAGCCACTTTCTATATTGAGTTTATCTTCATCTCTTTTTTTCTCTCTTTTTCTTTCCCCAAATATACATTTTTATCGCAAATACCAATGCATTATTATGCTTTCTTTTCCAAACAAAACATTCATTTTTCTCTCTTTACGGCCATTTATTGTTGGGCACAACTGTAAAAGAGTATTAAAACTTGTGGCCGTCTGTCTTTCATATATTCTTCCTCTTTGATAAATGAGATGGTTTCTCCTTAAATTATTCATAGTAAGTCTAATTAAAGTTAATTCGAAATTCAGAGTTTTGGATTCATATTGTTCTCCAATACATGTATATATATATATATATATATATATATATATATATAATTATAAACTTCATTATGTGTAGCCTAATATCAAGGCATGAAAATTGTGAGAAGCGGCAAATTGGCGAGAATCTAATGTTAATGGCATCCAAAAGGCAAGAACTTTCAACATTCCTTTTAACATAAAGGAACAAGACCTTAGATTGAGTTATGTCGAGACATTAAAATGATATTATCTTATAATGGCGGTTGTTTTTATTTAATATTTTGCGAGTAGCGAACACCCAGCAGCAATGCAGCACGGTGGGCAGAATAACTATTCCCTTTTCTGCATCGAAGTAGTTATGTCATTGCCAATACTTCTCATTTCTTCGCAAGGAAGCCTATTTGTAGAACACTGCTTACTGTCATTGCCGATGGAAAATATAAATTAGCTGCAAAAGAGGCGCAAATAACTCCTATTCTTTTCAAATACCGCCAATATAAACAAATAAACATCATGGCACCTCCTTTTCAAATGTGGTATTTTGCAATATTTTGACCAGATTAAATCAAAACCAGAGCCAATATAAGAAATATACTAAGCCTCATTGCTTCATTCCTGGGTTGGATAAGATTGGATTCAGGCGGTAATTTTAGTTTTTAATATAATTTTTCGGTGTTTAAATATAAGAGGGGATGATGATAGCTCCCATGGTCTAAACTAATGAGATAAAATTAAAGAGTGCAAGAAAGCTACCCCCAATCGAAAAGACATGTGTCTGAAGTAAAGCGACGATCAGTCGTGCGATGATGAAACCTTGGCCAAGAAATATGTTTCAACATACAAAATTTGCATCAATTGTTATCATCTTCCTAATTGTACCTGTTTTTATATATTTATCTAACTAATATTTAATATTTTGTCATTTAGTGAGGAAACAAAATTAATTTGATTGGAATTATCATAATTCAAGAGTTTTCATTTTCCTGTGTGTTGAGTCCGAACGAAATGACTGCCGTGACTCGAATCTGTAATTGGCTCTGAGACTCGTTTCATTCAGAATACGCCAGGGCATTCTAAAGTGCCATTCTTTACAATTGTGTTGCTCAAAATACCATTTTCCAAGTGGTGCCACAAACCAAGTACCCCTTAGTCTCACTACAAATACACAAAATAATTGAAGCCAAAACACTAATCTAAATTTCGTTCGGAAATGACATACAAGTTTGAAGATTAGAACTAACTAATAGCTCCAAAGGGTGATATTTTTGAGGAAAATGTGGCTAGCAGCGTCGGACCAATGTAAAATTGAGTTTCAATCAACTTTGCTTCTTGTTAAAAATTCATTCCGACGGAGACCTTTGTTACTACTTCGTTACCTGGATGAAGTTTAATCAAATGGTTAATTCAACGGTGTCGAGAGCTACACCATTGTAAGATAAGTGATGAAGTTAGTGGGTGCCACAAGTCAATAAAATTCTTTATTACTTTAAGAACTCTCCTTCGGTCTTCCAATTCTCGACTAAATCTAGTGAAAAGATTGTAAACATTCTGGTTCCGTTAATTCCTCGCTATGAATAACGGAAATTAATTACATATCACTCTGGAAATTAAATTGCAATTGCCTCTTTTACAAACTGTTGTGAAACTTTCATCATACATAATATATATATAAATATGTACTAGACAAAAATCCTCGGGGAGTGATTTAGGTTTTAAACATTGTCCAATGATGAAATGAACTCATTGGGGACCGAAATCGTCCTCAGGTCAGAATTCTAGGTCTATGGTGCTTAAAATTTCCATTTTGATCAAAGGGTCTGGCGCAATTTCCAAAGGTGATGAAGAAAGCCTCAGATCTCTCTCTATCTGTTGTCGGCGAGACTTCTATGTTTGAATTCCAATTCTAATCAAGCTTCGTATCGATCCATTTCAGATGTTTCCCAGAGAACAGACCAAAGGCGAGACTTTTAAGAATCGGCGATCGAAACACAAATGTAAATAAATGATTGTCATTACAAGGCCCCCCAAAAACAAATGTACACAATCTTTTGAAGATAAACTTGCATCATTTTTAATCTAATCCTCGTCATAAAACGCTTTCTCACACAACCGGTCATCCTCATATTCAACTCAAAGTTTAAACAGTCTTCCAACTAATGGGAAACCAAGACACTCACTTTCGTATACCTAATTCTTTTTTCACTCTTTTTATTTAATTACTCATAAACTTTAAAAACTCCCAGTCATGTCGTTCGAAGCCTTCTTCCACCGTAAATACCTCTTCCCAGCACTTCTTCCCCTATCTTTCACACACCTCTGTCTCGCAGTCAAGGAACAATGAATCAAATACCGCTGAATGCAACGACGTGAAGAAAAGGGACGTCGTCTACGAATATTTACTGGACACCATAAATGGCCGTCGCCGCTTAATCACGGAAGGGTGGCAATTTTGCCTATCGTTTTCAGCTATGGCTTCTTTGCCCAATGAAACCCCAATTGTAATTATTTGCCACCGCTACTTATCCCCAATCATCCATGTACGTTTGGTACTACAAAAGACTGCTCGCACTTCTTCAGGAGTATATAAAATAGGCTTCCATACACAACAGGGTGCTCTTGACCTTATTCCGAACCTATAATGATGGAAGCAATTTTTCCCTGGTGGCTATTCGCTTTATCCTTAATGAGGTGAACGCTGCACTGTATGGAAGAAACATATCCTCGCAATCATACGTGCGGTTATATATTTCTCGATATTAAATTTATCGCATCAGCGAAATAAATAAAGCGATGAAATGGAAGAAGGCAAAGTAGCGAATGTTTGGGTTCTTGTGACAACGAGCGACAAAATGCAACAAGAACTCTTCTAACTTTAAGATCTCCGCTCCGGAGAACGCGACTTAGACTTGAATAACGAAGGTTTCATTGAAGCGGATTTGAATCTGGGTCCTTTACTGGATTTGGGGTGAATTATTCCGGTGTTCTGAATTCCTCTTTACTGCAATAACATTTTATACTCCTTTCACTTACACTCGATATTATTTAACATTTTATTCTTATTGTACAAATAAATAATATGAAAAACGTTATTGAATATAAATTTGATCCAATTCGCCTTTCTTTGCCCAATGGATTCTCAAAAGAAAGAATCGTTTATGAAGGGGGAGTGGGGAAACCTAGACAACCCCATGAGGTGGGGCGAGATTAATTATGTCATACGATGTGGCAAATCCAGGAGGTTGGTGGGGTTGCGCCCTTATCGATGGCGACAACTTAATGGCTTCAATGTCCGACAGGAAACGAAGGTCACTTTTCATCTCGGCAAAATGAAAACGAGAGATTTATTGAAGTTTTTACAGAATGACGGGATAACGAGATCCTCCCCCCGTCCCCGCCTCGTGTGTCACTGACAGAGATAAGGGAGGGTGCAAGGAGGTGATCCGAGTACATTATTATTATTGCTATTATTATAAACCTGTGAATACTGAAAAGTATGGATGAATTAAATTACAGAACCTCAAAACTATAAAGGAAATTCATTTTCATTTTTAAATATTTAAATGATGTTAATTATTATTATCTTATCAAGTTTCTTTTCTTTTGAATTTCCATTTTTTTATTAAATTTCTAGATTTTAAAATGAAATGAGCAGAAGTCTTTCATTATACACTTATTCCATCGTCAGAGAAGTTTTATTATTATTATCATCATCATTATTATTATTCCCTTAGGGCCAGACTGTACGAAATCAGTCTTTTATTTATTCCCGAATTACCATAAAAGATAAATGCGAAAAACTGAAGTTTCAAAAGAAAATAATATAAAGCTGATATCAACTATTTAATAATAATAATAATGATGAGAGAATTAAAAGGAGGAGAATCGCAATCTTTATCCAAATTAATCCCGGATTTAAAAAGAAACCTTCTTCAAGTATCAAATTTTATGTCTTGGTGAATCCTGTACCTATTGGGTACTTCACAAACCATAGGCGACCACGAATCTTAAAGTTTAATGCCAAGACCGACCAATTATTTTACAACGCACACCTGGCGACTGCCACCAAGGATAAAATAGTCCACATGTCTGTGTGTACGAACACGTCCCCGTTAAGAAGCACAAGCAGTAGTGAGCCCGCTCATCCCTGCACCGAGAGGGAAATGTGGGCGCATTCTATGGGATCTTCTGGGGATGAAGTAACTAACCACCGGGTGCAGTAACTTACCACCAGCATGCAGTCACTAACCACCAAGGGACAACAACTAACTAAAAGATTCAAATAAACAACCAACAGGATGCAATAACTAACAACCAGGGTGCAGTAATTAAATGATCAAGTAAAGATGAATCTCTCCCACATGGTAAAGAGAAACAGTCGGACAAAAAGATGAAAATTAACAGAATTTTATTATTTAAATTAGTATTAATTATTTAATTAATTTAATTGTATACTATTGGCATTAATTTATGATTGACGTCCTAATGAGTATAGCCAAGGTCATTTTGGAAAACCTTTCCATTTGTCACTGTGTCCATGGCTGTTCCTGGACAGACGACTTTCACGATTATTGGCAAGAGTGTCGCTTCGCTGCGTCAATCATCAATCTCCATTTACTCCATCGATGGAGACGTGGAAGAATCAACAATTTCCAATACCCATATAAAAGTAAGAGGGGGGGCATGTCCCTGATGATGCTTTAGTTTATGGTTAAAACAACCCTCATCAAGTTGTATAATTATACCAGGGACCCATCAAGATAAATAAGGTTCTGGTTAAAATGGTTTGGACAAATTAAAGAAAAAAAGCTAACCATGTCAATCGCACTCCCTCAATAAGGCTATAGCCTCCGATACAAACATTTAACCGATACATTTTACCTTATGTTGTCCAACCTTAAAGATTTTTCTCTCCCCAAAACGAAGGGTAAAAATAATTCATCCTAACAGGAAAGTGAGACATTATTTTTACTCGATCATTTTTATAATAAAATATATCCCAATATTCAGGGGACTTACAGACCTACTGTTTGAATACAGTTTTAATCAATTCCACGATTAATAGTGCTATACAGAGGCTAATTACCTAGTAGCTTTCAGATAGGTCAAACCAAAAGGTCCACTTTACACAGCTTTTAAGTGCCATTTCGGCTCATGTAGAATACCTGTTGCAAGTCACTCAGAATTGAGAAATAGAATAATTTCGGTAGTTTAGCAATGACCATTAACAAGCTCTAGTCTCTAATAGAGACAAGTCTGCCAAAACTTCCCTTGTTTGAGACTCGTAAACAACAACCTGATTTTTGGCAAAGAACGAAACGACCTGACTCGAAGCTTGGCCTCGAGATCCTGTCTTTAATTGTTCGGTCCCAAGTTGAATTGATAGTCAGCCGGAAAGCACATGAGAGGTAACTCATCATGAATCGTGACCTCATACCGTCTACATTAGTATCTCTCGTCACTTTGCATAGAAACACATCACACATAGAGCATTCGTGTTTATTTAGGTCAGAAAGTTTAATTCCTTCATTCGCCCTTTGCTGGGTCTATCCAGGCCGGGAAAAGAAAGTGGGAGATTTAAAAGAGGCGCCAAATACCGCCCAAGAGAGACCACCAGTCTCTGTGGGGGCACTGGAGTCTGGAGGGCGTGCTACTCTTCAAGGTTTAGGTTGGAGCGAAGGTATTACCCATGCTATAAGTGGTGGATTCGTGTTAGTAAAAATGTGAGGTTGCATCTTTTCTTATTAACTATCAAATAAAACCTTGAGTGAACATTTCAATATTTAGTTAAGCTCTGTTAGAGAGCTTATCTCAACCTAAATGGGTTTTACCAATAACAAAAGTGATGAAAGGTTTTAAAAAACTTTGTATTGAATATAAATTGCCATTATTTAATGAATAATCTATGTTAAAATGTAAACATTAAACTTTGTGTGTCTCTACCAGACAAAGGCTAAGTACACAAACCTCACATCATACAATCTGCAAACCAATTACTCCAATGAAACTGCTTGTTTACAATAACTTACAGTAAAAAGCGGCGCAGTATTTTAATGTAAAAATGTACAGTCAGTACGGTATTGCCAATTTTACAGTATACCTTTAAACAAAACTTTCACCCTCCTGTGTATGACAGTTGACACTCCCATGATCTTCAATCTACTTGTAACTAACATAACGTCAGAACCACTGAGTTATAAAAGCATTAACCATCATCATCTTTGGACAAAAAAGAAGTCATGAATCACAATATGCAAGCAATTCAGCCTCACTTCAACTAATCAACCTGCTTGGCAAACAACACTCGCCAAAATTAAAGCACTCAAACTGTGCTAAAAATACCTCAAATTATCCCGGGATGTACATAAATCAATCTCATCAGACACTTACACGAAGAAAGGAATACCAATTGGAGGACACATAAACACGATAAGAAAGTAAGACCAACAGAGCAACCAATCCTTTCCGCACCACTTTATATCAAACTCACCTCCACTCAAACTCTGCCCAAAATCCCTAACACCCTAGTACTAAGAAAATATATATCTCACTCCTCCACATATCAACACTCTCTTTACTCACAGACAATAAGGATAAAAACACACCAAAATTCATCCTAAATAACCACATCCAAAATTGACAATTAAGAGAAGTTACTGCCTATGAGACTTATTTTAGCTTAACTATTTCATTCTTCAACAACACAGACAAAGAATACACCTTGCTCCGAAACCAACATGCCAAGATGGCACTTAACACTTCTTCAACTGTTCTAACATCCCATAAGCAAACACATATCCCGGGTGAGTCCAAGCTCTTTCAGTGAGGTAAAGGACACAGAGTCCTTTACCTCACTGAAAGAGCTTGGACTCACCCGGGATATGTGTTTGCTTGCCTAGGGGAACCCCTTCCTCTGCAGAGAGATGGAGGCAAAATTTAAATTTAGGCCTGAGATTAATAGAGCTTGACTACGCTTCCAATACATTTCCCTACTTCCAAAATCTCGAATTCCTAAAAATAGCTCAGAGATGTTAAAAATAATATGGGAATGATATGGAATGTAAATATTAAATGCCGGAAGTGGCATTTGCATTGCCCTCATAATGGTTCGAAGAATCGAGCTTATTCCGTCGACTTGGAAATTAAGAGGCTTTATCTTTCACTCGAGGGAAAGATAAACGGCGAAGGTAGAAAACAAAGAATTCCGTTCGTTTGTGCGTCTGGAGGCGGCCGTCCATTTCTAGTGCCAGGTTTTTCCTCTCCAATACATCATCGGCTAAGGTTCCGTGCAGAAGCTGAAGTTTATTTCATATAAAGGTTTCTTTTGTATAGAAGTTTCATTTTATGACTGCTCGCTCCCGGCCATCTCACACGCACTCTCCAGAGCTCGCGACACTGAAAGCACGCACTCGCTTTCTACCGAATGGAGAACTTTGTCTCTACGAGGAATCTAGAAAGAGAAACACCAGTAAAAGAAGAATAGTCACTCTTGGGGGCACTACACCCTGCTCAAAGGTCATCCGAGGATACCAGCCTGCTATAGAGAGAGCCAACATATTAGTTTCATATCTCTGAAACTCTTTCACACCCAGTATCATCCTCTTACATCTCATCCATCCTCATTCCATCCCCCACGGGTGAAAAAAGAGAATAATACCTTTCATCGTGCCTACATATCTCAATATGTCTGGCTAAGTTCATCACCCTTTCCCTGCTCCGGGGCAATATCGTCTGCTTGAGGAAGCTGCCAATCATGCCTAGTTCAAACTATGCCATTCTCTTTGAAGAGGCATAATTTGAAGCTCCAAAGAAATAAATCAGGTTTGAGGAATAGCCCACTGTGGAACTCAGGGTCATAGGTTTTCTGAATAATGGGATTTCACTGCAACCCCCGGGGTGTTTCAAAAGAACCCCTGGGGCACCGGCCAGGACCATAGAGAGAGATTGACCCGTCTATATGTACGAGTATGCGGGATGCAGCCAAAAATAACCAAAACCCCGAGGTGGCAGTACCCCGGGTAGTGGAGATTGATTCACCCACCATCCAACAAAAAGTCCATCGTGGGTCATCCCTCGAAGGATCCCACCAGTTTTATCCTTCATGATTTCACCCCATAACTCATCCCTGGCAGCTAGCTTACATCGGAGAGTAAACACACCCTAAAGGCAGAGGAAGCTTATCCCTTAGCAAAAAATAAAAACCACATAAATACACTTTCTGTCCAGGCAAAAATGTACAGGAACGATCTTCAATCAAAAAATCACAGGACAGAAGAGGAAAGTAAGGACCCAGGGGATAAAGCTCCTGCCAAATAACGGATATCCCAGAGGGTGCTAAGAGGCTTCCTCTCATGGTCATCGAAGGCCACACCAAACACGACCTCGAGAAGACCCCCCATACGATTTATGCGGAACTAGAAGTCATCGTATTAAGGTTGAAAGATCAGTACCATGGCTACATAGCCTTTTGCGACATGAAGAAGGACATGGTCAATCTTCAAAGTGAAAATCCAGCTAAAAAGCTAAACAAAATAGGGCTCTCTGCCCGGATACCACCTGCCGCAACCACAAAGAGATCGGTCATCTGCAAGCTCCTCGACCCTTGGATTGGGGACCATTTCGCCGAAGAAATTAAAATAGAACTAGAAAAAAAACAATCATGGGCCAAAATCGAAGAAATAGTAAAATTAAAAAAAACAAACAGGAGAACACTCCCATGTATTCAAAGCTATCTTCAAAGAGGCAGAAATGGCGAACAAAACATCGGAACATAGACTACTGGCCTTCTACACCATAAGTGCTCGGACCAGATAGAGAGGGAAACTTTCCTCTTTGTCCAAGTCTGTTTCAAGTGCTATGGTCCGGACAACCATTCAATAAGATAATGCACTTATCAAAGTAAAAGGTGCTCTGAGTGTTCAAGCACATAACACAGATGGAAAGAATGCAGAAGCCCCGTTAAAAAATGTGCAAACTGTGGAGGCCCATACCACACACTTTCAATGGCATGTCCAAAAGAGAAGGAAATGATAAAAAAACAAAAAAACAGCTATGGTAGAAGAAATGGAACGCAAGGAAATCACCACCTATGCCGCAGTGACTGCCAGTCAAACCGAAACAGCTCAAGAACAAAAGACCGTGGTAAACATCGACGGCAACATGAGAACTCATCTCATCCTGTGCATCCTGCATGCACATTTTGCTACCATGCGAAACCCAGCACGTATGTAGAGGAACTAAACAAAATGCTAATCAAACGAAAATTAGAAGAAGCAAAGGAAAAAGAAAAACCCGAAATAACACAGAAAAATACAAATTCAAAATTTAAGGATCGCATTCAAACACTCTACCATCGATAACAAAACAGGAGATAGTATATAGACTGGCAAAAGGAAGATTCAAATAGGAGTATGACTCAGAATATGACAAAACTGAGATAAACAATGCACTAAAACAAGGCTTCATAGAAATTTCAGCAAACTCATGTGTCAACTTCCCAAGAGAACAACAGTTCAGGAAAAAACGATCAGGACAGATAAGGTCATCGAAAAACGAACAAGACTAAGGCAGTAAAAAACCTTCTAACAATAATGGACCAAGTCGTACGTTATCTAAACAACCTCAAAATCCTCACCCTGAAAGTAAACGGTTGGAAAACAAAGAAACTCGAAGTCTGCAACATAATACGAAAAATAGACCCAGAAATAGTTATAATCACAAAACACGGATTAAACCTACTGGAAGAACGAATAAAAATTCCGAATTACCATATAATTACAGTGAACCCAATGCAAACACGCCACGATGGAACAGCCATGGTGATCCAAACAGGTCTAGAGTTCTCCGAAATAACACCTGGAAGAGTCATATATAGCGATCAAATTAAAAATGATAACTGGAGACCCTTAATCGCCGAGGCATATCAACCCCCCTGGCGCTCGTATCTTCCGATCTCCAAGTTCATTCTAATTTTTCGTTACTCATTATCAGCGATACTTCAAGGAGACTTGAACGCAGGAGCAGGTCAACAGGCTATACGACTGGCATTAACGGCACTGGCAAAACCCTGGGACACATATTAAGGAGTTCCAGGGTTTCCTAACAGGGAGGTCTTCAACCACTCCGGATATCATTCTAACAAACCCGAACTTCGTACTAAACCTTCACACAATCCCTAGCTCTGCCATATTATCAGAACACATCGGGTTTATTAAAGAATTTTAACTACCCTATTTAACTCTAAATACCAAGAAAAAAAGCACTATCCGGGACAAACTGGGAAACATATAAAGCCCATCTTGCCGGATACAACATAGTTTCCCTTGATGAAAAGAACCTAGAAGAATTAGGAACGCAATTAAATAAGACTACTGAACTAATAACAGGAGTCGATTTCCCCCTACCCCTATAACAAGGTACAAAAAAAAACCCGCAACGGTATGGAGAGAAGAAATAAAACAAAAAGTGCAAAAAGAAATTAACACCTGTTGGAAGAACTCCGCCTACGCGGTAACAAGGTACGTACGACTGAGAAAACTACGTACAGAGGTGAATGAACTTATAAAGAACAGCGTGCAAACGACTTGGAATGACCACATAGAAAGGAAGGACCTAGATAATGACCCTAAATGGGGTTTATAATCAGTGTAGTAAATTAAAAGGTTCCGAGCCCAAAGAAACGGTGCACTTGAAAGAAGGAGATGTTACAATAAATGACAACAGAGAGATCGAAACCAGATTCAAGAACCATTGGTCAACAATCTTCTTCATTACCCAGAAGGAGAATTAAGAAGTAGCTTTTCAACGAAGGGTAAACCAACAACTGGAAGAAAGGGATCCCGAACTCCGTCTCCATTCACGGGTAGACGAAACCCGGGAACAAAGAAACAAGGGATAGCCTTTTTACCCTCGAAGAACTAAAAACTGCCCTTTTAACATTCAAGCGAAAAATCCCAGGATTAAGTGGTATTACCAAACACCACTTAATGAACGCCCCATACAACATCTTAACATCATTACTCAAAATCTTCAACGCATGCCTAAACGCAGGGCATTTCCCAGCAGCGTTGAAGACAGCGAGAATGATATTCCTACCCAAACCAGGTAAAGCGAAAGGGCACATCGAGAGCTACCGACCAATCTCGCCGTTAGAATTTATTGGAAAACTGCTTGAGGAAACTCCTCAATGATAGGCTCAGAAATTACTTGGAAAATAACGGTCTGCAGAATACCATCCAACATGGATTCAGTAAACATCGAGGTACCGAGACAGCTCTGGCACTCATCAGCGAAAAACTTGCCATCAAAATCGCAAAAGGGAACAGAGTGGTTCTAACGCTACGCGATGTTGCCAAAGCATTTCACCAAGTATGAGTGCCAGGACTGAAGCTATAAATAGCTGACCTCAGACTAAACTCAAACCTCACGCGAATCCTCTGTAGTTATCTCACAGAGAGAAAAGCAAGAATTTCTATAAACTGTTTCATTGGAGAAACCTTCACCTTAAATGGAGGGGCCGCTAAAGGGGGGTGCCTCAGCCACACACTTTATAACGTGTATGCGAGAGACCTCCCCCAACCAAAGGATGAGTGCGCAATGTACGTCCAATTGGCAGACGATATCTCTCAAATCATTGCCAGCGAACGACAAAAAAACGAGAGATATCGCATAGCGTACAGATCGTGAAATCCAAAACATCAGTGATTTAGAAAAAGCCAATAAAATTAAAATAAATACGGACAAATTCCGAACGATTCCAGTAAGAATAGATTTAAAGTCCACCAGGTCACCGCCAACAACACCATATATCCTTACAATGCCGATGGAAAAGTTCTCGGCCTAATAATCACAAGGAACGGATACAACTCGTACGTAAACGAGAAAATTTACTACGCAAAGACTGGTCTGTCATCCCCGTACACGTTCTATAACCTGTCAGCGAATAACAAAAGAAAACTATATTTAGGCCTAGTACGCCCTATTTTATCTAAAACAAAGATCATGGAAATACAAAGAGTCCAAAACAAAACGACCCTCTTCATCATGCGATCCAGAAGAACAGAGAGAACGCCATCAAGAGTTCTGCATCAAAGTTCGAACCTAAAACCAATAAACGTCTTTATGCATCGAACCCGCCAAAAATATATAAAGAAAAATAAGTGAAAACTTCCCGAATGAAATCCTCGAAGAAATCCAGTTTGAGGATAGAGAATACAGAACATTAAACTTCAAGAAACAATTTAAAATTAGTAGAGTAAAGGTTCTAAATGAAATAGAACCACTATACGCTAAAAAAGGAACAAAATAATAATAATAAACAAATAAAATAAATAATAAATAAATAATAAAAAAGTAAATAAATAAATAGTATTAATAATAATAACAGCACATGAGTGCTCCAATAACCAAAACCATAATTAAAGATAAAAATGACAGAGCTCTCAAGAGAACATCATGAAAATAAAGCTCAAATGCTAAACAAAAATAAACCAAATAAAAACAAAAGAAAAATAACCTGAAGAAAATAAAAATAAAATAACGAAACTCAAAACACAATGTAAAACGAAAGCGTTAGCCAGGCACACATTAACATCACCATCGCTCTCACTATAATCAGTCATCACAATCACCGCTTCTCATCCACCTTATTGATACCATGCATCCTTCACTTACACAATCTTTTCTACCTTTTCTATCTCTTTTCCACACTTTCAATTCTTTCTTTATGCCGATCCCGTAGAATTTTATGTTTATATTTGCCTTTGCTCAAACGTATTCCAAGTAGTAATCATAAATTTTAAATTCTCTACTGAGTTTTTCCGGTACAACTCTCAACCATAATACAACCATTAAAATATTTTAATATTCATTAATTGATCTTGGCAGAAGCTAAAAACACTATCAACTGAAATGAAGTTAAAACTACTTCTATCAAATTACATTAAGTACATAAATCTCTGTTTTTTCAACGACCCACCGCAAAATCAATGTTATTAATTAATTTACAGTTATAAAAGTTAATTCAAAAAAGTGAAATGAGCTTCGTAAAAATAAAATTAGATTACATTGAAGTTGGAGGATATAAGTAAAAATGGGCCATTCTGGAAGGGAGATTAAACGAATATTTGTATTTCCCCTCAGAGGAACTTTCCGTTTCCTGGTTTAAAGACAAAGTCCGTAACTTCATCGATTGTCAAATATAAACATTTATTTAATAGCTTTTATTAAAGCCTTGGTCGCTACATTTCTTTGGCTAGACTCATTAAGTAAAACTCCAATAATTACTTACATAGATTCCCTCACGAAATTTTACACACGCACGCCAACATACGATACAAAACAATACTTTTAACGTTCATCAATCGCCAACCAATCAATAAAGCTCAACCAATGCTTTCAGCTCCTCACACATCTTAATCTTCCCCTCCTTAGGAATTTTACTTCGCTAATTTTCTCAAAAGAGAAAATATATCAAGGTAATATTTTCTTGTTTGTCCTGTTATACTTCACTTTCGAACAAAACTATCAGTAAAGATTTAGATTTTTACTGAAACATAAAAAAATGTTGACTAGGAGGAGGGGGTTACCTCCTAATTAAATTAGTATAGGCAAAGCTTTCAAAATCTACCAAACGATGCGAAAATCGCAGTCTAATAGGATATCTTCAAATTCTTCATATTTGATTTCGCAAAGTTAAAACTTTTCGAATTTGTTATTTAATGTTATTAAATTTTCTCTTAAATGAAATAAATAATGCAGTTTCCAAAGTTTTCTGCTATTTACTCTCTTTTCAACCAACCAGGCCAAAAGTCTTTTTTCTAAGAACACCTTCCCTCTGTGGACTCCATTAGGCCGTCTCCGCACTCACCGTAGGGGCGGTGCAGAGCTATAAACCATGTCTCTTCATCCCGGATCCACACACGACACTATAATTCTTCGTTGACAGCGGCTCTACCGTTTCCATAGTTTCGGCTTAGCTTCAAGACAAACGTCAACCTTTGATGGTCTTCGCGCTACAAATTACCTCAGTTGTGCCTATATTGGTCAATCCACTGGAAAACCATTCCACGGACGGGCTCTCCCTTGGCTGTTCTTAATTGCTAACTACGGCCATCCAATCTTTGAGGCAGGTTTTGTCCAACTTTTTTTGCTTATTCTATACTTAAAAGGGGCGTGTTCTCACGTACCGATTGTCCGGAAGATTTATTTACGACACTCCTTCCTCTTGCCTCCCTCGGTTCACTCTTAAAGCGGTTTTTCGAGGACTTGGCTTGCCAAGTTAAACAAGCCTCTACAATACATACTAGACTGCATAATTCGGATCCTTTTCAAATCTAACCTGACCCCGGTTGTGTGCATAACACACAAAACATACTCTACCCACTGAATCAGTCACTCATCGTCCACAGACTTCCTCTCTCCCACTCAAAATGACGATTCCTATCTAGCACAGTTTTTACCGCAATGAGCTCATAAAAACTCCTCTCGTAACTGGAACTTAATTTTTGCTTACGTCATATCAAGGGTTGGCTATACTCTTCTAGCCGAAGCATAATTTATCTATCCTGAATGCTTTCTGAGGAATGCAAACACAAAATTTCAAATATTTTTCCTTTCTCTCTGCCTATCACTAACCACAAACCCAAACCGACAGGTCCAACCTATGACACTTCATAATACCGCAAGTTACATTTTGAGGCGTGTCTCACCTTTGCGACCAGAAAGCACGTCCGATTTCCCTAAACGATTGTAATTAAATGAGACACAGATTTGCATGTACTCGCGCACTTTCTCGACAGTCGATCACTTGGTGATCCTTGAAGTGACCAAAGATGGATTTTTTGGAGGGTAAGTTAAGATTTACCCAATAATGGAAGCCAAAGAATAATGCATTTTTTAGAGAAATTGATAAGCTGACGTCACAAGGGAAAAACGGGTTGGAATCGACATTTAAAATTCGTTCATCTGGGAAACGATGTTACATGCTGCGGAGCAAAATAGTAAGGACCAAATAGTTTTTGTGTTGATATGCTAAAAGTAGTGGATCGTCCTAGTCCTAAAGGGAGTTGAGCTTCTCTCTTGCGAAGTGAGTACATCCTAGTCGGCTGGAAAGATTCGTTTTCTTGTTGTAAATGGTTGTTATCATCATCCATTTGCGATCTTATAGCTTAATCTCAAATAGAGACATAAATAGAAAACGATATTAAATATTTTCGCAAATTTGATTTTTTTCTTTATTGTGCTTGAAATCTTTTATCGCTTCGTCGCCTCCTTTCTTTGAACAAGACACAGGTGTAAAGTATTAGGAAACGACTCGGCCCGTTCTCAGCGTAAAAGAAAGAGAACAAAAAGAAGTGAAAACTCCTGTAACTTCCAATCACTTCAACCCTAATTATATTGTATTCCACCGATATCGCTGCATTTTGAAAAAAATAAAATAAATGCTAAAATCTCTCAAAATCTACTTTGAATCACCCTTAAATTTTTACTTTAATTTTTGTCGTACGAACAAGGCATTAAAAATGTCCATTCTTGTCTCACATAACCCTAACAAGAATTATTCAATTAGATTCATCACTATTTTAAACTCATCCTTTGCCAGTCCTATACCAGCCAAACTATTCCTCATTAAATTTTCCTCTGGATCTTAATTTTATACAAGACTTCCTGGTTCTGCTCCTGACGGAATAAATGATAATTCAAAACACACAAAATGAATTTCATTCCTTTTGGCATTCTATTTTGCTCTACTATCCATTTACCTCTGTCCTTAATGTTCTATCGGCATCTCGAGCGATATTTCCTATTCCGCTTTCAATTCTTTACCAATGTCGATCCAGCGCAGGAAAAAGCATAGGACTTGCCTTTAAACCACTCATTTGCCAGAGGGAGGGAGGGAGAAAAACCCAATACGGGAGGAAATCCAAACTATTTCTTTTAACTTACATGCGTCCATGCACTCTCACACAGACACACGTGTAAGACTCTGCAATCCTAACACCCTAGAATGAAATCCCTCGCGAGAGAATACGGGGAACTGTTCAATCAAGTAAACCTAACTAGCCCCAACATTATTACGCACAGACGAAGAAGACAGTTACGCGACGAATTAATGACTCTTATTAAGGACCAACAGAATGTACTTTGTGACAAATTGATAGACGGACTAAATATAGAAGAGGATTCACATACATTCTGGCAGACAGTACAACACTAAGAGCGGGACAGACACAAAATACCATAAAACTTACACGTAATCATTCAGAAATTACAGACGGGGAAGAAATTAAAGCAGAATTCAGACTCTTCTGGGCATCTATATAAGATATCCCCGGCAAAGAATAATAACTTTGATTTAGACTTCAAAGACGGAATAATAAATGATCTGAACGACCAGATACACAGAACCTATTCTCTTCATTATGTATAACAGAAAAAGGGATATGGAGGGGGACTCGGCGGTAGAATTACTGACGAAGAACTCTCGGAAACCTTAAAATCCTTTCGTCAACGAGCACCAGGGCGTACAGGACTGACACGGGAGGATTTGATTCGAGCCCCGCCTAAAATCCTTCTGCGGCTCATGAATATCATGACTGCGTGCCTAAACGTAGATTACTTTCCTGACCACTGGAAGGTAGCAAAAATGATATTCATTCCCAAAGCCGGTAAGCCACCGGAGAGTCCAGCTAATTGCAGGCCTATATCTCTCTTAGAATTTGCAGGGAAAGTCTTGGAGAATTTAATGGCCCACAAGGTGAATACGTTCCTCAAAAAAGATAATTCACACAACAACTAACAACATGGCTTTCGAAGGAAGCAAGGAACAGACACGGCGCTAGCCGTGATCCCCAAGAAGTTAGCAAAAGTAAAAGCAAAAAGACGCCATGCAAATCTGGTACTCCGCGACGTCAAAACGGCCTTTGACAAAGTATGGAGGAGAGGCCTGCAATACAAAATCTTACATTTGGGCCTAAATCCAAAACTTAAAGGATTCTATGCGATTAATTTATAGAGAGGAGAGCGTTTGTAAATGTATGTAAGGTTTCAATGGCCCCGAGTTCGAACTCGAGGTGGGGGTACCAAAAGGCGGGTGTATAAGTCTCTCACTTTACAACATATACACCATCGACTTTCCCCAACCTCTGACTGAAGGCTCATTATACGTCCAATTTGCCAACGATATAACGATGATCCGCACGACACCTTATCGGAATGTAAATTTTAGGGCACAGAGTACGGCGGTAGAAATCGAAAACATCAACTCTTTCGAGAGAAGATGGAAGATATCTACCAATCCCCAAAGGTTCCGTGAAATTCCACTATGCCGAAGGACCCTCGCAGATATCTTTGTGGGGATTGCACGCAACCCATACCGCAAGGAGGGCACGGTTCTGGGACTCCGTAATATGACTCGTAGATACGAGAGTCATATAGCTAAAACTACATCGAATGCACGGAGGGACTTGGGGGAATTTTTCAGATTTCTAAACCTGAGTTCCTCCAACAAACTAAAGATCTATAATGCATGCATTCGATCCAAACTCCTGTATCCACCGGTCCCTAAAAACGCGAATCCCGAGACTCAAGTCCTTAAACTGCAAAGATCCAAAATAAGGCTGTCTATATTATAACTAGAACCCGAAGGAGAGAGTGGAGAAGGCAGAATGAGCTCCAGGGTGAACTGGAGTTAAACCCCCATAAACGTAGAGCATCAGCAACGAGCAAACAAGATCTGAAACAGAGTCCACCGGCGCCTCCCTTCCAAGTTTGTACTCGATCACATGGACTTTGATGACATAGGACACGCAAAACCTATTTAAAGCAGCAGACTACTCTTTGACAATGATGTAGACCCAATGTTAACTTAGATTTTTTACAATCACAACCAACACAAATCCAAATACAATCCCCTATCACTCAATTAGTCAACTGCTAATTTCATCAAATCTTTAGCGTGATTAACACGCCAAAATGTCAGAAAACAAGAAATAAATAAAATGAGAAAATATTTAAAATCCGGCCGTTAACAACCCAGGTAACAAAAAAAAATAAAATTTCTTCAGCAAAAGAAGTAGGGGGCGAAAGATTGTCTGCTATAAAGGCTTAAATGACTTTTGACATATATATACATACTTATGTACAGGCACGAGTACGAGGGGCGGTCAATAAGTTTTGCAAATCGGTAGGGCAAAACAGAGGAAGGGGGATGGCTGTATGTGGGGGTGTTAAGAAAATTTAAGACAAGTCAGGACCTACAACAGCACTCGACTGCCTCGTCTATTTAAGAAGCAATAGCTGATTGCAGATCGTCAGTCACAAATATTTCAACAATGGAAAAGGTTGAGCACCACGCAGTAATCAATTTTTTGACCAAGGAAGGCAAGAATGCAAAAGAGATCCATGAACGCATGGTTGCAGTGTACACCGACCCTGCCCCTTCCTATGCAACCATTGCTCACAGGAATAGGGAGTACCGCCATGGTCGTGAGTCCCTTGAAGATGACCCCGTCCAGAAGGCCCATCAGATGTGACCAACGAGGAAAATGTGGCCAGTGTGGAGAGGATGATCCTCGGAAATCGACGGGTGAAGGTCGAAGAAATCGAGCGAGAACTTAGAATATCACATGGAAGTGTTATCAACATTGTCCACGACAACTTGGCCATGACCAAGATCTCTACCCGTTAGGTCCCTAGAAACCTCACGCCCCATGATCGACTTCAACGACGTCAAAGTCCACAAGGCCAGAGTTGCACAAGCTGCCCTGCGCGATTGCGGATTCGAGGAGCTCACCCCCCCCCCCTCCTACAGTCCAGATCTGGCCCCTAGCGACTACTTTTTATTCCACCAGCTCAAAGTGCACTGCGTGGACGCCGGTTTGGGGACGATGAAGATGTCCAGCTCGCCGTCCAGGAGTGGATTGAACAGCAATCGGGAGATTTATGGTTGTCGGGAATTCGAAGCCTCAGGGACAAGTGGCGCAAGTGCATTGAAGTCGAGGGTAGTTATATTGAAAAATAATAAAACACTTTTCCTCATATCTCGTTTCCTTGTATCCGAATTTCAAAACTTATTGACCACCCCTCGTATATATGCACGGAAAAACAACAACAAAAAATATATAACAGAACGCTAAGAAATCCAGAGATACCCTATCACCAGGGACCTGTCTTTCATTCTACTTTTCATTTTCGCTCTCCTATCATTTTTCCACAATTTTCCCCACTATTTCTCCTACTAAAATTCTCTACTACTATATTCGCCACTTTATATGTCCAAATCCAAGTATGAGTTGTAATAACGTAAAAAGTAGGGCCTTGGAGAATTGGGAAAAATTCTGTTAACGAGACATCTGGAGCTAAGACGTCCCTTGAGCAGATGAACTCGTTATACAGGGACGCTGTCAACTTTGCTAAAAAGGCTAAGGCAAACAACCACTTCCTATTTTGTAACTGCTCTATTACCTCCAGGTCAATGTGGGTCAATACAAGTAACAATATTGTGGTAGGTCATAAAGTGACACGAACCTAGCCTACTTTTCTGTTGTGACTTGGTTGCATTTGTGGTTAAGCAAGTAAAGTCGTTCATGGTAGCGATTCAGACCTAAGAAGGCCCAGAGTTCAAAGTGATTGTGAATAAAAAGACGCAAGAGGAAACGGAAATATCGCCTCTCATCTTCATTTTACTTGAGTTGTGTTGAAAAATCATTTCTCTTTTCTGAATTGAAGTTGATTCGGTTCAGGATTGCTTAAATATTGATTAGAGCCGTCCGTGGTTGAGTCTCAGTTGGGAGTTTGGAAAATAAAAGAAGTTTTATACACCAACGAGAATTACACGCGAGGGCGCACTTTATTCACGTTCAAGGGTAGTGCATAATTTTCAGTATATTAACATAATTTATAACTTGTGGTTGAGATGTGCAGGGAACGAGATGGAGCGATTGAGTGGGATTTGGGGGTTCCTCTAGAGCGTGCGCGTAACAGAATAGAATGGCTCACGTCCGTCAGCGAATGGAGAGATTTGGTCGGAAACTTCAAGTTGCCCCTTCGTTATTTAGACAGTTTTTATTCTACTTGTAATCATTCACAGCATTGAAACAATCTCGAGGCAAAAAGATAAACAGACAAAAGGAGGGTAGATATACAAACGGGGGAGGATAAAATTCTATCGGTTAATCACGAGTTAGTCACCCAATAATTTAATTTATTCAAACTTTATTCCTTGAAATTAAATTGGAGAATAATTATTTAGAAATAAATACGAGACTATGCTAGTATATATATATATATATATATATATATATATATATATATATATATATATATATATATATATGTAGATTTAGCACTTATTTATACATTTTAAAAATACTTCTCCGTAAATTCATTCCATTTATTTATATGAAGCTAAACAGCCTCCTCACTGCTCTGTTTAACAACTAACCGAGGCAAAGGATGCCCTTCATAAGCTAGCATTTGCTTGCTCAAATGAGAAAAGATACTCTCCTAAAATTAGTCAAATGGATGAAAGTCTACATTGTGAGGCAAAGTCTCTGCGTTTACCTATTTTACACACACACACACACACAAACACATGAGAACAAGATTCTTTTCTGTATTTTATAGACCTCATTAAATATCCTGGCGTTAATCTCTCAGGTACCATATTAGAGATGAAAAGAAAACCATGGCCGCATAATGTCTCTACATTCGTCTTATTGGAGTCCATTTCTATTCTGGATTAAGATAAACTTCGACCACTTTCTGCGTTAGAAAAAGAACCATTTTGGTCCTCAAATATGAAGAATACAATAAAGATACAAATTCAATAACCGTTGGAAAAAACGACTGCAGGTAGTAAACAGCAATATAAAAAGGAAACAGATTGTGGTTCCAAGGTTTTCCTCTTCTTTTATGCAAATGTCGCCATAGACAAAGAGAGGAAAAGCGTTCAACGAAGCGATTACGGAAACTTGTTGAAAGTTTCCTTGTCTTTGAAAGAGCTTCAGTTTAGGGAAGGATCCCTTCAATCAAAAACTGCAATTGTTTTAAGCCATTTAAGCAATTTAGTGAAAAGAGTTGACGATCTTTATGCAGAAAGCAAAATAGATATAATTAGGTGTAAAATAAAGGAAGCAATAAGAAGATGAATGGTGTGGTATGATTGATTTTGTTCTGGTAAAGATGAGAAATTTATTTGATTTAAAAGCTGTGACAGATAAAGTGTAAGATGATGGTTTGGCGAGAAGAAAAGAGGAAGGCGGCAGTATCTGCAGGTGTAATTGAAAGTAAAGTAGAGGAATCAATTGTAAACATGAGGCTAGAGAAAGTGTAAAACAAATGTAGCGAAGTTAGGATGGGTAGTGCAATAATCATACTTCAGTGTGCAAAAGTGAAAAAAAAGAAAAGATCATTCTTTTTAAGACCCCAAGTGGGGACTCGGGTAAGAGTTACTACAATCACCTTACAACCTAATCCCAGGCGAGATTAAAATACAAAGTTGCTAAAGACCTAAAAACAAAGATAGAAAAAGAAAACAAGATAAAAAAGGAATAATAATGAAGCCCGCTCCGGCGTCGGGGGATGCCCCTCCCCCGTGCAGGGACATGTGACCTATTGAGTTAAATAAAATGGAGGAGGCCAGACTCCTCCAAAAAGTTAGATAATTCACAATTCTGTGTAAACAAACCCGTCTCTACTACAATGAAAAGGCTGTAGCACATTGTCTCACCCCGGTACCGGGACAGATACCGTGCGCGAAGATTACCTAGACTGGGGCACTGCAAAGAAATGTGCTGAACAGTATAGGCGACAACGCAGTCGTCACAATAAGATGCAAGAGGGCGCTCCATCAAATGGAGGGGCGTCCTCACCGTGTGCCCCTTTCGAAGACAACAGAAAGCTACCTGAAGCCATCCCGGCATTGGGGAAAGGCAGGTCAATGGAACCGTCGTGGCGCAATGGCAAGCAAATATAATTTCTACTCTGCCGTCTTCCATATTATTTGCCAAGCAGCCCTGATTAATTTTATCTATTCGGTCTGAGGAAGAGCGAAACGCTGTCTGGTTGCCGAGTTCTCGCGGACTCTTTGGCGCCTTCATCTGTTCGCTCTTTCCTCGGAATTCACACATGTCCAGGAACCCAGCAGGAGATACTCTGGACATCAAGGCTGCTCGCGGCAACAGTAGCGTTACGGATACCGCGAACCAAAGGATTCCAATGCCCCGAGAACACTCATTGCGCTTTTTGAGTTGCATAAAATCACAATCCAGTCTCCGAACGTCGCACGATGTCTCATTTCCCGTACCAAGCGGTATATTACAACCACCTTGCCCGTCAAGACACATGCAGTGTCTGATAGAGGACCATATGATAAGCTCAAACAGAGTGGATACGGTGTGGAAACTAACCAGATCCAGCGTGACACGAAGTGTGCTCCTAAAACTCCGAATGCAATACTCCCAGCGCACTAGAGGCTTTGGTAGCAGAGGCATGCCGACAAAACGTCAAAGGTGTTACCCTCCGGGGTGGCTGCCTGGGCAGAAGCTGAGGCACGCGCCACCGGCTTGGAAGCTACATTAAGCTCTTGAAAGAGTTTCCTCTGCCTGAACTCTGCGGCATAGGCAACGTCGCGATCGGCTCAGGATGGAGTGAAGGCCATTTGAACCTGCTGTAAGAGCGCTCAGCTCAATCATACTGGCGCATAAGCACTGTACATGGCGCCGAGTGAGTAGCATCTGCCCAGCATCTTCATAGGAAAAGTGCGGAAGGCACCGGCCACCATGCAAAGCGTGATGTGGTATATAAAGTATCACATTCTGCAATACAAACTCTTCTGCCGAGGCATACAACTCTCATCCGTTGTAAAGCTTCGAACAAAGATAGGATGTTTAGAAAAGCAAGCATTAGCCCTATCAGCTCCAAATTTCTGAACGCACGGATACAAAAGCCTCTTTAAGTTGTGAATGTGAGCCTCTACTGGTGAAACGTTGGTCAAAAATATGACCAAAGAAACTATGCGAAACTACCACCACTTCCAGGTGAGCCCCGTTTAGGTACAAGTCTGGGTCTAGGTGGAGACGTAGATGGTGGCAGAAGTGCACCACCTTAATCTTGGCCAAAGAAAACTGAAACCACTGCGCTTTGCCATGGAGAGATGCGGTTCAATACGGGTTTGAGTCGACGCTCCAGAGTTGGCATCTGGACCGCACAAAAAATATCGAAACTTCGTCCATATAAAGCGTAGCGAAAACGTCTTCCAACAGCAATGAGTTTATTCCCTTGATGATAAGATCAAATAGCGTGACACTTGGGGAACCTTCCTACTGAACACCTATTTTCTTCTCCATTAGGTATTTTAGGGTTGCCTTACCCCTACGTGGAATTGACGATCTAGCAAAAACTTTAAAAAATAAAGATTGAGATGCGTCCACTCGTATCGCCATTCGGTATAATAGTTGTTCTCCAGATCCAAAAACACCGATGTCTTGTGCTGTCTAAGAAGGGAGTCATCTTGGATGTCTTTTTACAGTCGGAGAAAAGGATTCTACCTGAAATGGAACTTGTGAAAGCTGCCCTTTGCAAAAGACATGTTCTACCGCTGTCAAGCAAAAGTCGAATCGAAAATTTACTAATTTCTCCATCAACTTGTACACCCAGGAGGTTAGAGGGATTGGGCGGAGAGCGACCGGAGTAGTTATTCGCCGGGAGTCTATAGGATACTATCTCTCCAGATCATTTTTAAAAAGCCTAAAATAACGGGCATGACTTGCTCAGCTAGGTGTAAAAGCATGGCATAACTTTTAAGAGTTCAGACCATGGGCAGTATCCTCGCATGAAGAGAGAGCTGAACGCATCTCATTTAATGTAAACCTATAAACCTAACTCTGAAGAGTTTTCCGCCTGTAGAGGTAATGTCAAGTCGGCTGCCTTCCGCAAAATCATGATGTGCACTGAATGCTGGCAGAACAGCATGTGGACTGGCTTCAAAATGCGGTGAAGGTAATTGCAAACGAATGCGTCACGAACGCGAGGCATGAGATTGCAGAGCCAATCTTTTTGGAGTACGGGAGACAGGGCCTGACAGATCTTGCCACGAATCCTCTTGACTCGCTTTCGCACTTCTGCTAGAGAGGTCTTCAGGTTAAGTGAAGACACATGTTTTCAGAAGAAAGAGTGGCGAGCGTGCTTCAAAACATAATAAAACCTAGCCATAGCTTGACGAAATCCACCGTCAGTGAAATCCTTCTGGCGGCACCTATATCACACGTAGGCATAACGCTTCTGTTGAAGGACATCTTACACTCGGCTGACTACCACGTAAGCGATTGGTATGCAAAACGGCCAAACGTTTTAGGAAAAGTATTCAGGCCCATTCAGGCGATGAGGTTAAAAGAGAAAAAATCAACGACCTAATGACACGATCTAAACATCTCGACTGGGACAGAGAAATCAGTCATTTCTTGAAATACGGACCACCGAACCCGCGCCAAGCAACACCGGGTGGGTTTCTCAGAAGGCAGCGGTGCAGAAATTGAGATTTGAATGGGTAATTTATGACTTTCATGGAGTTTATCAATCATCAGAGAGCAGGCTTATTATAGATCGAAAGAGGGAAATGAAGAGATTCTCGTGAAGTGATGGGTAAATACATCCACATTTAGGACACCTATCTCCAGCTTGTTGATCAGGTCAACAAGGTCCCTAACCCTGAGATTGACGAATAGTCTTCCCAGATGAAAGATATACCTGATAAATCCACGAAGAGTATAAAGGGCATCGGCAAACATGTAACGATGCTACTGAAGTCCCCAGTGACGAAGTGGACTGACGGTGGAATGTCGCAGAAATAACAGTATAACTTTTATCGAAGCGTAGCTGCATTGCTAATACATGAAAGGGCGTATTTAAAGCAAAGAAAAGAACTGAGACATCATACCGTATATAAATAGCCACCATCCACTGGTGGTGTGGTCTCAAAACCCTTATACACCGGGAGAATGGGCATGGAGCATGCTCCCAGCATTCTTTCCTACAAAAGATAGTCAAGAGGGAATGGGGGGAAACGAGCCTCCGCATCTAACTCCAGTTGACCCAGACTCCAAGGCAATTTTATTAATGGAATATGCCCTCCAGGCCTACCTCGGAAGATGTGCGTGTCTCTCTTGAAAACAGCTGACCTCTACGGCAATAGACGTACGCTTTTTGGAGGCAGAACTCAGTACGCTAAAGGCGCTGCTCCCTTTGCGGATTTATTAGGTGAGGTGGGGCTCACTATGCTAGTCTTTTTCTCCCTTTGCCTTAAAAACTTTAGGGTGCGGGGCTGCTTCATGGGCAGAGTCTGCCCTTCGAATGATCCACCGTCTCCGAGCCCTCCAGACCAGGCTTAGGTTAGGGTATAGGAGCCGAGGCTACTTTGGTTTTGTCCCTAATCAGGGGGCAGCTTTAGAAACTCCGGAAGATCCGGTAAGACGATCACTTTCAGTGGTGCTGCCTTCTATATGAGACTAGCCAGTCGATGGAGGCGTGCGGCCGTTTTGCCTTATGGCAAACGTTCACTTCTGGGGAAGGAGAGGTGATCTCTTGTTTTAGACGAGGTTGGCAGTGAACCCATTGTGCCGCTGCTGCCCATGCTCATGCCAGTGTGTAATCCAAAATGGACCTTAGCTGTCGTATACAACTCACTTTCCCCTCGACCCGCCGTCACTTGATTCTGTTCTTACTCGAGTTTATTCCTTTGGCTCTCTTTGTTCCGGTAGCCAGCCTCCACACCGAATGTAATATCCCCCAAATCAAATAAATGTGCCTTAAAATCCGCAAAGAAATTGCTTCGGTTCTGTGAGAAGCCAACATCCCCAGGTTGCTCACTGGTTATCGCCAAACCCTTCACGAAAGACCGCCGACTTCTCACAAGGAAAGTGGCCTCGCTGTTCATGTTCCCTCAAGTCCCTCTTCCCCAAGTGTGTCTGATCTCTATCACGTTGTTCTTCCGTAGATGAGGCATCCAAAAATAATCCTTAAACACCTCGTACCAAAATACATATCATTGAAGACTACTGACGTTACACTGTCAGAGTTCCTTAGCCAAGCATCCAACCACTAATAGTGCAAGGCCCTCTTAACCGGCTGGTTCCGGTTAAGACAGGACCATCTCTCCTCAAATATTAATAATATATTCAATTTTTATTCCCAGAACGAAATTCAGCGTAGTGACATGACTAATAGTGGGAAGTAGACATTCAGAAAATATGTTTTCATGATTAGTTTACACTGAAATTTGCCGAACTATTTGAGAGACCATGCGGCACATATGGTGCCAGGCCGCACTTCAGCCTCATGTCACCTCTTTTTTGATCCAGCATTCCTTTCTGTACATCAAGTTTGTTCCCAAATGGTACACTTCTTGGATATGAAGTCCAACTATCGATTAATTATCGGCTTCTGATCGTAAGAGCCCAAGGAAATGAGTCATGTATGGGGGCCATGAAAAGAAAACTCGTCATTTCTCGATTAAAATAAAAAGGTAACGAAATAAAAGAAGTTTCCAAAATAACATTACCTTAATTTTAAAAATGTAATTACTTAAATTTTCACAACCTACATTCAGGAACTGAAAATTCATAAACAAAATTAACATTAAAGACGCGACGTACCTAAAGCGAACCTGTGATATATATCTATGTTGTGGTCCACCACATATAAAAGGTTATCCATGCCTGATAAACCATTTTGTTAAAGTTAAAACGAGAAATTTAAAAAAAAAGGAAAAAAACGAGGTCATCCAGAGCAAAAAGTTTGTAAGATAACATAACATAACATAACTTCACGGATGACAAAAGCCACAAGGGCCTATCAAAGGTCATCTGCATCTGTCAAAACCAACGTACAAAATGCATCCATAGGATTTACAATAGACAATTTGAACAATCCATAGGATTGTGTCAGATTTTTTATCGCTAAATTCTTGGTGGACAGTCGTGTTATACTGAGCTCTGTTAAATATGATTAGATTTCATATAATTATTTCCTTTAATACTTAATTTGTTCAAAATTATTAAGCTACGTTTGCGAGGTGGAATTCTGTTGAATATACGATTATATTTCATACAATTATTTCCTTTAATACTTAATTCATTCAAATTCATTAAGCTAGGTTTGTGAGGTGGAATTAAGTTGAATTTACCATTATTATATGTTTTTGAAAATTGTTTTCTCCATTTAAATCGAAGTAAGCTCAGTCGAAATTACACTTGTTACTTACTTACTTGATATTGACTTTGGATGGAACTATGTATGACATCTGATTACTCTGGTGGTACTAGAAAGAAAACACGGTGTAGCAAATGCATGTATACTTTGGGAAGGATATGAAATGGATTGGATGTAGTGCCTATGATAGGTGGTATCACCTGAAATGTGTATATCTGCATGGATTAAGGGAAGATAATATAAAAAAATTTATTTTAGGGGGGCAAAATATGTTGTGAAGAGCTCTGAAAAGCGAAGGAGCAGCTTAAGGTGTTAAAAGAAGAAAATCAGTGTATTACTAGTGAGCGCATACTACGTGATGAGAAGATTGTTAAATTGGAAGATATGAGACGTAAATCAGCTGGAGTTGATAAAATGGTTGAGACTAAGGTTTATGATCTTTCAAGAAAAGTGGATATCTTACAGCACGCCATCATGAATATAACTCGGCCTGACCAAGAAAGTATAGTTAAGCTTAGGTCTATTGGTACACGTAACACAGATGCTGAGAAAGTGAAGGAGAGAAGTTGCTTGTTATTAAATCTGGTGATGATAAGTATAAAATAATAAATAAGAAGCAGGCAACTGGTGGTACTATACATCATATATCTAAGTGTACTCCTGATAATGGGGAAAAGGTCTCATTGCAAAGGTGGAGATACGGTATGAGGGATAGGTATCATATGATGACTTATTTCTTCTGTCAAAGGTATGGTCATTCTGAGAAAGATTGTAAATTTAAGGATCAGACCAGGATCTGTGGTAACTGTTCTGAGAATCATGAAATTAAAGATTGTATATCGACTACTTCAAAATGTATTAACTGTGTTAAGCAGAAAAGACCTGATATTGATCACAGAGTTAACGCTAAGTGGTGTAGAGCTTTAGACACAGATTTTGAGAATTGCTTGAATCACTGACCATGGGTACTGAGGCTGAATTTTTGAAGTGTGGTCTCGTAAATATTTAATCCGTGGGAAATAAGAGTTTAGATATAAGAGACATTGAATGAGAGTTCATTTGATATATTGGCTATAACGGCAATTTGGTTAAGTAAAATGGATAGGGCAAAGATAAATGAAATGATCCCTCCTTCACACACCTTTCTCCATGCTCCTAGGGAGGATGGAGTTGGGGGAGGAGTGAGAGTTTCTTTATCTGATGCTCTTTCTCACATTGAGGTCATTAAAAGAGTTAATGTGATTAGTTTTGAGTTCATGGAGGTAAATTTTAAATGTAAAAACCAATGGGTGTCCTCGGTTGTAGTTTACCGACCACCTTCTTCTAGTATTAATCTATTTTTTGAGGAATATTCTATATTGATTGAAGAAAGAGTGAAGAAAGAGGAAGTTAAAATGTGTGGAGGATATATTACATCAGGTCATTGAGTTATGTAGAACAGGAATCTGAGAGCGTTGGGGACAGAAGGGAATTCAGCCATCCAAGAATTAGCTGCAGCATGATCGCCCCATGATTTCTCTAACTGACGCCCCTTTACGGGGATTAAAGCGAGAGTTCTTTTACCAAACATCTTCATTTGGGGAGTTCAGAGGTAGGAAACAACAATGTCTTTTCGCTCCGTTTTTCCATTTCCGAGGGAACTTTAGCCATTATTTCAATTTCATATAATAAATTTAAAACAACTTCAGAAGTGAAATCAAAGAAAAAAATTAAAAATCAAGATTTTTTTAAATTTAAACATATTTTCCACTACGAATTTCAAGTTACTTTGTTATTTTCTTTCTTTTGTTTCTTTGAATTAAGAAGGAATCAAATCATATTCGCACTTACGAGGGAGGGTCTTTAAAATTATTCATCTGCATTCCATATCCTCGTGCGGTCGGGTTTGTAGCAGATACAGGCGCGAATTTAGAATTCTCTTACAGGATTTTTAGAAAAGCCTCGGGTATTTCGGGTTATTTGGTTGACTCAGTTTTCATTATTACTGCAGTGTGGTACTCATTGATTTAGCTTTCAAAATGGTGCATAGCAGGTGAATAAAAGACTCATTCTTTAGAAAGTTCGCATTAGACATGCTAATAAATTAGAAATGAATTGTACAATAAATTAAAGTTAGTGAAAGAGGGAACATTTTAAAATTTCTATTTATTGCACAACGATTAATACCAACAAGAATTAGTTCCGATTTTGAAAATAAACTTGGATTGGTTTCGAAAATATTTTTCACAAGAAGAGAATTAGACTGCGTGTACATGTTGATGACCAATAGCCAAGTAAGGAAATGTAATCACTAGATATTCACTGAGTACGATTGAAGAAAATATCTACTTTCATTATATAATTCTGTCCTTTAGATAAAGATATAAAAACATTGTGTGTGAACTGTAATGCCAATGACATTTGTCATCTTGATAATTACTTTAAAGCATTGTGTTTCAACTGACATGTCTAATAACAATTTCCTGCTTCTACTTTATTGATATTAATTTGCAAAGAAAATGGATTATTTAAGTAGGAGTGTTATAGTCTTTCCTGTATTTGGTATAGATTTCATTATTTTGGGACAATTCCCTTACCAATATTACACTACTTTTTTGCGCATTTATTTTCTAGACAGTTCTACTGACCCATCCGCAGATTAATCATTGGGTTTAACTGCAATTACTCCTTGCTCTTAAGTGTCCCTTGTATTGAATTTATCAGTTAGTGGCCTTGACAACTCTATGGACTCATTATCATAGATTAGGCTTCACAAATTACCTCTTTACATTCCTGATATTTCATGAGACTAGAAGTAGAGCACATGTCTGGGTCTTTGGTAGTCCTAATTTCAAAATTATCTAAGCCATTGTAAAAACGGTCCATTGTGAACCAAGCTTATTTATCCATTCATTCACCATTTGTAAAGGCAAATCATAAGCTTACCTAAACAATACCGTTACTTGAAGCTCCTCGTTAAACATTCCATTAACAAGAAAAAACAAGGGCATTGCAAACGACCAAGTGCAACACTTATGAAAAAGAACAAAAAGAGAATAAGAGCAGAGAATAGCCGGGAATTTATGGTCAGAAAAGGTCAATAAACACAAGAGAGGAGAGTTACGATTTCCACGAATGCAAAATACTGGTTACCAAAGAAAAGGGTCAGAGGTGTATTACAAAGAATTTGTGGTAATAAGTTGGCACAAATGGACAATTAAGGACCTAATAAACCCGAATTTTGAGTTCCCTTGTGAGGCAGAGAATCGTTTCTGCCTTAAAGAGTTGAAAGCGCTCTATGCTTTCTAATTTTTCCGCCAACCTAAAAGTATTTTAAATTCTTAACTTTCAACACTTTCTTTGGAAATCTTTTGGTGGAAAACTTTCTGGCAGAAATGAATCCTTTTATACTCTTTTCTTGAATAAATAAAAAAAGGTCTGAGTCGGAGCCCGCACTTAGCGTCGTAACCAAGTGGTCAGTTTTTGCAACCATAAAAGCTTCCTTCTAAATGTATCAGGTTAGATTAGGAGCATCTTTGCCGTAGCCTGGGTGCTACAGTAAGCTGACCTCGGAGACCAGGATTCAGAAAGATCAAGATCAGACGTTTTTTATTTGTTCCCAGATTAAACTGGGTGTTGTTTCTGCTTTGTAAATGAGGGAGGGGGGGAGATTTCATTCATAATTCGCTAGTACCAATCCACGCCCTTCCTTTATTATTTTCTACCTAACCGCTCTCTGCTCCTTTGTAGTAACCAGTTATTTATTTGATTCTAACAACTTCTCCTCCGTTCCTTTGGAACAACCCCTCCTCGATTCATTTGTAACAAATGAATCGAGGCATTAAAAAACCTCTATGTGTAAGATATATAGCACATACCAAGTAGCTATTAGTTCGCTAATTATATGATTTTAACATTTGTGTTAGGTTGATAAATGGTGGTGTCTTTGATTTTAAAGGAAAGGTTAAAATAAGTTATGATCAAATTAAAATTAATATAATTAACTTATAACTGAAGACAAGGTTTATACTTCCTGAGTTGTATTGCTTAGTTTAATAGTTAATTTGTCTTCTAGTTTCAAATTCTAATTCAACTCTTAGAAATAAATTTAATCAAATCTTCGAATTTGCCCCCAAATATCCCCGCGATATAATTTTTCTCACAAAAAAATTTACTTTTGGTCTGTTTTTTTTCGATTCATCCTTATTTTCTAAACCTAAAGGCAAAAACTCAAAAATCTGAATTCTTTTGAAATATGGAAAAAAGAATCCTAATAGCTTATTTTTTTCAATCTAATTTTTTAGTCAATATTTTCATTTTGCTGGGGGGGGGGGGGGAATTCGTTGTGTTTTTAAAAAGTCCAAAGTATTCGATAATCATAATTATTTTTCTAAATTTCACCATTTGCTCTTGGTCAATTTGTACATACAAACTAAGGCAGAGGAGCTACCTCTAGCAGCCAACAGCTAGCCGGGCGGAGGACATCTTTGACTGATTCAACGACCAAGTGTATGGGAATAAACGTTCCAAATCATGAGTGGAGCCCCAAAGGCACCCCATTGTGCTGTGGTCACTGATGCTGGTAGCTCCTGCAGCCAACCCGGTGCCAACCCTACTGCTCTGCATTCCTTTGGATGACACCGGCGAGGTTGAGAAGGGGATCTTGTCGTGTGAGCAACCCACGATCTCCATACACTTCGCCCAGGCCTGCGCTGACCTCCATGGCGCAATATCCATTGTCTTACGAGACAAAAAGACGCCAACGAATATTTGAGATAAAGGAAAATCTAAATCTCAAGTCTTTCATGTGGCAGAGTGTGGGAAACACCAGCCTCATCACTTGGTGGCAAGTGCTATAGAACATTCTCGTGAAATAGCTTGGACAGTAAGTTTGAAGTAGTCATGTAGATGACATTCAAATATTTAATTTACTAAATGAAAAACATTTTTTCTTTGTTCACTAACCGAGAATAAAAAGCATGATGCACATAATATGTCACCAACCACTCTTGGTAAGTTTCTGCCATTGAGATGCCTTCAGCATGTGTAAAGAGTAGGAATATTCCATGGCCTTTTGCAGACGCTGAATGTGGGTTCACCACGTAAAGTATTTCTAGGCAAGAGAAACACGGACTTTGCAGATATTGATTATGTGGATTCGGATACAAAGATTGCCGTGGTAGCAAAGGATTTCTTTATTAGTCCATATTTGAGTTTTATCTACTTTAATGTTGATAATTCGGCTGGAATAATTGCCACCCAAGAACGGATTTCTCTATTCGCCCTTTCGTTTGAGTTGAATTTATATTTGAAAAGATATATTAATATAAAAGAGGAAAAGGGATATAAAGAATACGCTGGTTTAAATTAGCCTGAAAGATTAGAGTAACCTTAGAGTAAATGCTAATTGATTCCTTGGTTTGTATAAGCATTGGAATAAAGGAATAACGCAAATCTCGAATAAAAATAGGGTTTTTTTTGTCATAACTCTAATTAAGTGGAAATTTGCCAGTATCATTTGCGATGTTTTCTATTTCATGTTGTAGAGGATACGCTATCAAACTGATCCCATCAACTAGATAGAAAGGATACGATGCTGGCTACGAGAATTGGAGCTGTTCTCCCTGGAGATGCTCCAGATACGTGGTTAGGTCATCGAAACGTTTAAAATTATAGGGTGAGTAGAAACGTAGACTAGAAGAAAATTGTCCATCTCGAACATGAAGCCCGCGCGCAACCAGCGCTACAAGTTAGATTTAACCAGATTTAGGACAAGTCTCTTCAGGAACTTTTTCTCGTACAGTATTTGTGACAGATGGCATCATCTTCCAGCGGAGGTGTTGAGAAGTTCGACAGTTTAACAATTCAAGTCTTTGCTGGTCGGAGTACAGCACGAATTAAAATTGACAATCGAAAATTTATAAATATTTTAGCTATATTTTCGAAGTTGCCATGTATGCTCTTTTCAACATGCCTAGATCGTTCTTCAATTTCCATACAGTAACATTACAGAGTAGACGTGGGGGGGGCGGAGAGCGCTTTCATTTTTTGCTATACTTTTCCTTATACTTATTGTAAGGCCTTCCTATAAAGTGCCTCCTCGATATGGTTCGCAAGAACTTGTACTGCTTTTCCTTGTAACTGTTGCTCTCAATCTATCTATCTCTCTATAAATAACTGTCTCATGTTGCTAGACGAATTTCGAGTAGATATTTCTAATTCATGTTGCACAAGATTGCAGATTGTGGCATGAAAGAAGCATGAAACCAAATGTCCCCAATAAAGTTAAAATGGAAAATTAATCTTCTTTTGTTTATGGATTTATTATTCCATTATACCTGTTTAGACCCAATAAAGTGTGAAAGAGGACATTAAAGCACAGAAAAATAATTAGAAATCAGACTTAGGGAAGAAAATATTTTATCAGTCTTATCCACATCGGAATCAAAGATTCAGCAAATAATCGAATATCTCGAGATAGTGAAGTAAACTGTTAATGAAAGTATTTAGAACTTAGAAGTAAAAGAACAAGTTTCAGAATAATTTTCTATTTTTTAAAGAAGGATTTGGACATTATTTAGGTAGCCATTAAAAAGGCCATAAGAAATTATGATTTTTATTTTTATGTTACTCAATGTGATTGTCGTTCATATGATTCTCTCCCTTTATCTTAAAATACTTTCTTTTTTCTTTGGTACACATTTAGATTTGTGTGTATCAAAAGCCATCAATCATATAGGCATACGTAAATATGTGTGTGAAGCAGATATCGAAGACACTAAATTAACCTCCCTCTCTGTGTGTAGGCTCATCCACTAATCTGGCATGTCTTTAGATGTAGTTTACTTGTGTTAAAGCCGTCCATCAACTCTACACTTTTCTCGAGCTGTATTTTAATTTGATCCTAGGCTCTTTGACTTTTATCAATCTGTAATTATCCTGCTTCACCCTGTTAGTATGGTCATTATCATGATGTAGAAAAGAAGAACAGGAAACTAGACAGTCACACATTCCTCTGTGATAAGTGCAATAATAATTGTTCTTTACTCGTATTCTACTCCCCTTTTGTGTCTCAACTATTATCCGCAACCCTTGATGATGAACGCGAGTGGAGTGAAGAGATACCTCGTGATGAGACTCAGTATTAAAGAAATATGGACGAATCAGAGAAAAATGCCAGTGTAGGCCGCGTCAGGTTCCCGGTCCCGAACGAGGCCTCAGGCCGTCGTCGCCAAAAGTGGCTCAGAAAGGGAACGCCAAGAAAAGCCGCTGCCTCCTAAGGCGTTGTATCATCACTCTCTCTCTCTCTTTCTCTGACAGTGATAGCTGCGGCCCCTTCTGAGGTTTTCTAGACCCTCTCCTTTTTTTTGCCCAAGTTACTGAGACGCCAGTTTCGCAGCCCCCTCACTCCAGTAGGAGAAACAGAGAAAGGAAAGAACATCGTTTCATCAGAACGAACTTCCCTTGCATAATGCTCTAGCTACGATTTGGTGTCCGCCTCTCTGCTATATAAATGTCAGCGGTCACATCCTTGAAGTTTAAGCAACTTGACCTGAAAGACGGCTACTTGATAACGCTCTATATATTTCGTGAGGGTCAATTTAAGGCTCTACTCTATTGTAATTCTGTCTTGTAAATTGATTCTGAACTTAGTTGATAACTGGGAATGGGCGAATGTTTCGGCGTAAATGAGTGCGAGTGAGATGTGCTTAAATTCCAGACCGATTTTTGGTGAAATGGACAACACAACCACCACACTATAGCGTAGATGTTTTATGAAGAGCAGGGCACTCACATTGTTAATGGAGTTCTGGACGAATACGTATGCACATGGTGATTGTAGATCAAATTGAGCTATTTGTGCCGCCTGAGGGAGGAGGGGCGTTTAAACTCACAGGAGTATTCCTGGTAGGCTACACTGTTACCAAGCTCAGAAATATCTTGGAACACCAAAACCCTTCCAGGAACTATCGCCTCATTCCAGCGCCCTTCTATCAGATCGGAAGGTAGTTCCAACTATCGTCGCGTCTATCACACTATAACCTACCTTAACACAAGACAGGAAACATACCTGCTAACAGCTGCATCTTGATGTATTTACACAAAGAGCGGAGGAGCTCAAAACCCTAGATATAGATAACACGGCAGTTTTTGCCACTGTAACAAAGGCTGAGGGATAAATGTAGGCTTTGCAGTTATGAGCTGAAACCAAAGATAAGATCAAACCTGTTTTGACTTTAAAAATTTTCATAATCTTTTAAATTAAACGCTTGCTAAACCTTTTTAAAGATCCCTCGTATACGTAAAAGCTTTCGCCGCAATATTAGAATAATATTGCTGATACTTACATTACCATTTCAAAGATGAGTTAAAAAAAGAAGAGGATGGTAACTATTGTGTATTAGTCTAATCAATCTATTCTTAAGATAAGTAAAATGCTTAATAAATATCGATGAATTGAAAATTCCGGCGCGAAAAATAAAAACCTTATACTGATTAAGATGTGTCTTAGAAGAGAGGAAACTCAAAAGTTACACAATTTAAAGGTAAAATTTACCTTCACTCCATTAAATATGAAAAATTATCATCAGAAAACTTGATCCTGAATGCTAATCCAGACCAGATCTTCAATTACAAAAAAGATATACACAAAGCAGACAACAAATTGACAAAGGTCATCATTTTGATAATTCATAGTTATATTCTACTCTTAAACTTAATTTCTCCATTACTAATACATAGAGCCCTGTATTACTAATCTTACTAGATGAAAACTAATTAAAAAATACCCACACAAAACAATAACAAAAACCGACAGGCCAAATATTAATCCAATCTCTTAGAACCTTAATTCAAGGGACCTTAATGCAATATAGGTCTGAGTGAGACATAGTCAAATGCCATTCTTTCAGGAATCCTACCTATCCCTATCTCCCTTTTTTCCCAGATTTTCATCCTTTCTCTTTTCGTACCACACTGCTATATTTCAAACTGTATCAAACTAAGTTAATATTCAAAGTTTTCGTTCTTCCTATAACCTGACCTTCGTACAAGAAGAAAATTCTCAGGGAAGATTTATGTAAAATGAATTTCCCTGATAATTTCTCACACTCACTAAAAGCATTGTCAGAAGTTGTTAGAAACTTGAGCCTAAAAGGGTAAAGGCAGCTGCTACAGCCGATTTTATTAAATGCTTATTCTGGCACGTTCACTCAGGGAAGGTAGAAATGTGATGCAGTTAATGTTAACAATTTCTATTTTTTGCTTTTTTGGTTTCCAATTTATTTAATATCGGTTATCTTCTTAAAAATGAATCACAACAACGTCACAGCTTCTTCCTATCGTGAGTTTACTCTCCTGACATGCCTGGCTTGTATCCAAGATGAGCTCCCTCCATCACGTAATATTTGGCTAGTTAAATTTACCCTTTTTTGATGTTGGCATCTTCTAAAAGTGTATTATGTATATAACAAGAACTTCATTATATAACTACAGTAAACTATCAGTTAATGAAGCTGTGAAGATGCTATAATCAATAGAAACATATTTAATTTTAACTATTTTTGTGAAGAACCCCAGGACTTGTTAAAAATATTTTCAAAGTTCACAACCTCAAGGACAGACTATTTACCTGAGTTTTCTGATGGCACTTGTCACTATTGACTCCAGGAAGTGCCTAAATATAGCAACAAGTTTTGTGAACATAAATATACTTCTAGCAGCAAACTGCTTGATCCCATCAACCGGGCTGGGAGGACGGCACCAGGTCTAACCTAAAGCATCATTAGAGGAGCGTAAAAGCAAAGGGCATCACAAACTTGGCTTTGTAATACCATGGATCCAATACTCAAGCCGTCTCCCGAGACAATTACCGCCTTCAATCATGGCTCTTGCCGGGATACGCCATGAAACGAAAAGAAGAGTGAGAGAAAATGATGCAGGCTGGATTTGAGGACATTGTTGTAATGCTTGCATGGAGATATTGTAAATACCTTGAGCTTGACAACATTCAAGCAAAAGTTAGAAAAATACATATATAGTGGACAAGCATATATAAAGAACCTGATTTTGTAAGCTTTAATGAATATATGTATGTATATAGACAAGTTTTTATTAGTAATTACATTTTATGAGTCTTGTATTATAAATTCAATCTGAGTAACCTACTAATGGATTGCTGGTAACACAATCTAATGGATGCAGATTATCCATGGTAGTGACTTCTTAGGTTTTAGGATAACCTGACTCGTATGACTTTGATAGGCCATCTTTGGCAAGGAACTCCGCAGTAATAACACGGCTGTTATCAAGAATAGAGGCGCACTTGGAAGCTTTTCTATCATATTCGCAGATAACTTTCCTTACCTTAAGTCAGACTACCCAGAATTTCTCGGAGATGAGCAGCCCGATTCAACTTCGCTCACAAACCGAAACAGCTATTCTCTCTGGGAGGACAAGCCGCTTCCAATAGAGCAGCCACACATCAAACAACGCTCGCAGCTCGAGAACTCCATCGTAATTTAACGCTTTCAATCGCATGATCCACTCCTTTTTATCGAACTACTTACTGCTCATGAGTTGAAGCTATCTCACGGTGATCAACGAACGCTTCTCGCCCTTAAGGATTCTCGAACAAAAATTCCTCAACATCAAGAGTTACCTGAACCAATAGTAGGTATTTTCGTATTCTGACAATCTTCCCTGCAAGCATTAATTTCTTCTCATTTGTCATTAATTGCATTATCACAAAGTTGACTCTGTTTTAGTGAGTTCCTTGTTGCTCCTCAAAGAATATATACTTTGCTAAAAGTGTTCGTTAATGAAAATCTAGCGATAACATTCAACTGTTGACCAGGTTGAATTGTTATTGATTGATGTTTCCATAAAACCTACCGGTGTTTTTTGATCTGGAGAAAGCCTATGATACTGCATGGTCATACGGTATCATGGAGACTCTCCACATGATGGGGACGAAGGGACGCCCACACCAATCTTTATTTCTGTGTTTTTGCGAGATCATTTATTCCGCGTACGAGTGGGGGGAACCCTCTCCAGCCAAATGTAGTAGGAAGAAAGTGTCCTGCAGGGAAGCGTCCTCAGTGTCACACTCTTTCTCCTGAACATCAACGGCATCATCTCGGTGCTGCTGGAAGAAGTTCTTGCTACGCTCTACGTGGACGACCTTTCGAACTCTTTTGATGCGGCCCAGATGCCAACTCTTGAGCGTTGACTACAACAGGCATTGGACCGTGTCTCTCGCTATGCCGAAGCGCACAGGGTTGGGTTTTCCTTGCCCAATACTAAGGTGGTGAACTTCTGCCGCCATATACGGTTCCACTCTGACCCGAACTTTTTCCAAATGGGATTTGCCTGACTCCGGAGGCTCATATTCGCAGTCTAAGGAAACTTCTTTGAGAGCTCAGTGTAGCTATGGGGCCGGTGACTCCCCTGGTTCAGCCCAAAACACCACACTGGAGTGTACCACCTTTGACAATTTGTCACCACGCCTCTGCTCCCAAAGCTTCTACAACGCGGGAGTATTGCGTTCGGCCTTTGTGTAGCTCACGACGTGTCACGCTAGAATCGAAACAGTGTATACGGATAGCTTGAAGACCCAAGAGGGGTCGGTTTACTGCCTTATCCCATCTGTTTGAAGTAAGAAGTGCTCGGCCAGGCGTTGTGTCTGTCTTCACGGCTAAGCTGGTTGTAATACACCACTTGGTCCGGCATATAGCGCATCGTGCTCGGTCCGGAGACCAGATTGTGATCTAAAGCGACTCATAAAGCGCCCAGAATGCTCTCGTGGCATTAAATATCTGCATTCCTTGGTTCACGATATCCGTGACGCCACGTTTTGGCAAGACGGGAGGATGTCAAACTTATCTTCTGCTAGGTTCGGGAGATTTGGGGCTTAGGTGGGTTCGAGCACGCCGATGAAGGCGCCAAAGAGTCCTCAAGAAGTGGGCGACCAGACCTGCACTTTTCTCTTCATCACACCAATTATATTGTAAGCATGCGGGCAGCCCTCACTGCTGCTTGGCAAAGAAGATGGGAGACAACCGAGTGGAACTAAAAGTTGCGTGCCATTGCGCAGCAACCATTGCCACGGACCTATCCCCCAATGCCGCGATGGCTTTAAGTTGCTTTCTGTTCTCTCCGAATCGGAAACACTCACAACGCCATTTGATGGGGCGCCCGCCTGCACTTTATTGCGACCACTGTGTTTTCCCTCAGACTCTTCCACATTCTTGTTTACTGTCCCAGTCTGGGCGAAATTTGGGCACGTTACCTGTCCTGGTACCAGAACGAGTAGGGTCACTCCTGCTTTTCCCCTGTACTCAGGATGGCTTTGTGTAGATAGACTTGCGGACTATATGACTTTTTGGAGGAGTCTGGCCTCCTCCACTTTATTTGATTCTTTGTTGTAGGTCGCTTGGTTCTGGGCCGGGGAAAGGCGAGCCTACCTCCGATGCCGGAGCGCGCTTCCTTCCTGTTGATATTTTGCTTATCTTGTTTTTAATATTACTTGTTGTGCCTTTTTTAGCTTTTTTTGTTCCTTTTTTCTCTTCGTTATTGACATGTCGTTGTTTTTAATCTAGCTTAATATTAATTAGCTTGCAGCGTGACTCTTGCCGTTGTAGACATTCGCCAGTTGCGTTCTTAAAAAAGAAACCCGCCTTCCTCCATTTAGTAAAATATTCATGTATTTTAACCGCCTCATTTTGACGTCACACATGCGCATAAAGCCTTAGCTCCTCATCTCACATTCGGTCATACAAGAATATGAGCTCAAACCGCCTCATTTGACCGTTAACCTATGATTACGATTCCAAGCCGATCTTTTTTTATTTCATACTAAGTCCTGACTCATGAGACAAACGAATAAACATGACTCACTTTTTCTTATCCGCTGAATGAGCAGACAACATCACCGCCGTGTCAGACCATTTCAAATAGATCTGGGCTAATTTCAATTCATGGTGTGGCCAGCAGATCTAGTAGATCTTCCCAAGCACCAGACTAAGGATACCTCTTTCACTTCATAAACCCTTTTCTACACTGCACTTATTTCTTGGCTGCACCAACTTTCTAGAGGGAGGAAATCAGGAGTCTCTACAACTATGTAGCAGTAACCTAACTTCTCCACATAGTCGGGAAAGTACTACTCTTTGCTCAGAAGCCAAAACAACTGTTCTCTCAGGCCAAAATAAACAGCCTTTGAATCTAGCAGCTGGAATTTAAGAAACGCTCGCAACTCGAAAGCTGCCGGCCCTCATCGATATACTGCTCAAAATTTAAAGCCAATGAACCCTCAAAACGCTCGCAAAATATTTCTCATCCTAGAGGATTTATTTACCCATGATGTTCCTTCAGCATAAAGAGCTACCCCTCTCAAACTGCAGGAATTCTTGCACTGTCCAATGCACTCTTCACGGTAGGAATTTATGATTTCATTTCAATCGCCATTGTTCGCTTTAATTCTTCCTTTACCCTTTATTTTTGATCGCTATGTTGTCCTTTAATAAATATCTATTTTTATAAGATTGTACGTTATTTTAATCCTATCAATCGTCAATTAAAATAGACTTTTGTGTTTATGAATTTTGTCCGTATTTTGTGAGCTGTTCATATGAGGATGTTTTGTCTCTATTTAGTAATTCTTCACTGCCTTATTGAAAAGAAAAGTCAAGTAGAATTAAGATATCCTGACAAGCCTTTGTCGATAATTATTAACCAATATTCACTTTCTGTACCTGGCTGCAGGATCTTAAAACTCAAAAGGACTCACAAGGACTCAAAACTTTAGTCCTTGTGTGCGCATCGATGTTTTTTCCTATATTTAGCTTTCTTTTATTTTTCCTCGTAAAACTTTCCACTCCTGTGATTTTATAGCATCATAACCAACAAGGATGGTTTAAAAGTTATTTTTATTTGCCTTCCGCAATCTGCTTCGTCACGATTCCATTACGGGGAATTTTGAGCTGAGAACTAAAAAGGTTGTGTCGTTCTTCAGAAATGATGGTGGGAGCGAGGATAATCTTCCATTTGCAAATCCCGTCCCGTAATGTGATGGGTGGGACAAGATTTCATCCTCGCTCTTTGGGAAACACAACAACTTCGACAGTTTGCCAAGTTTATCCTCTGTTGTTAACACTTCGAAAGTTGGGTTTTGGGTTGACATTTTGGAAAATGCAAATTAATACGTCCTTTTAATCTTTTAATATGTTGACTCTTTCACTAAATATGTTTTTGGAGTTTTAATATACAGAATTTTTAATTAAATAGTTTTATACAAGGCGAATCAGTATTTCTGTCTTGGCAAAGATAAATTCACCTGGTATTCCAGGTGGGTCAAGCTCACTTAGGGGAAAGAGGGAAAATGTTCCCAAGGTAATTTTTCCTCTTTTATCTACTTGGATACAATTTTTTAGAAATTTAACTTCACTAACTCCAACTCTTTTGTTAACAACCTTGTTACTTTTCGCTTTAAAACAATAATCGTTGTGGCATTTCAATTTAAGGTATATGGCAGAACCCAAAAGATGGACGAATTAATTCCGTTGATCAACTAAATACACAGGACCCACAGGAACCAAAAAGTTAGGCAAATTAATTATCCGCCTTGATCCATTTAAACCCACAGGACAGATGTCCGACTTGGGGATGGTGAGACTAACTATTTTTAACCGTTGTAAAATGGTTGCTTGTGGTCTTTCGACTCCCTCGTTTGGTACCGTAGTGCAAAGCAATCTTTGTGGTTGAGGAGGAAATGAGAATATGCGGCAGTTAAATGGGTCCAGAGATTGTAAGTAAGAGACTACATATGGCGCTGGTAACCAGTAATACCAGGAAGTGGGGGTGTAGTAGGATGATGCCCGATGTTGACCAGGATTACATAAAATAAAAAGAAAATCAACGATGAAATTCAGCCAAAAGTTATTAAAATTTGGTGAAGAAAGTCGTGAAAGGTTGGGAACCCTCTTTAGATCAAGGTACATTAACGAATACAGCAAAAGTAAAGAATAAAAGTTTTCAATTAATTAGCAATTAGGACCAATCAACTAAACACCCGAACAAAAACTCATAAATACCAAACAAATGATTTAATCAATGTTCATTTTATTGATTTCTACACAAAGTTTCATCGTCTCATCCATCCAAGGCGTTGTTGATTTCGTGCGGAATCGGGCAGATTTATCATTAATTCCTACGTTTCATTTTATACTAAACTCTAAGGATTGATTGTTTTCATCCTCTGATTTCAGTTTAGAGGTTCGATCCCACTTATCATTTCGTATAAAGGCACCGGACCTGATCTATTATGTCTCTACCTCTGGCTAAGATTAGTACCACAAATAAGCGGCATAACCAAATCTTGGTCCAACTATCAAAGTGTATAGTTTGAACATAGTATCTGCTCTTCTTGTTAGACGGACTGCCTGGTGAATGATAGCAATCTTGTTAGCATATTTTCTACTGATATATAATAAATAAAAAAACTTATTTGTTATTTTAACTATAAAATATAATTATTTACTTAAGTGCTTGAGTTTGGTATCTTGAATGAAGTTTTTAAATTTAGAATTATTTTTTCCATTGTTAAACTTTACACTTCAAAACATTAAATTGTAAGCCAAAATCGTCCCATAATTTGAATAATTGATCTAAGCAATTTTGTAAGATAATCCCGTCTTCTTTATCTTTTATTATATGACCGAGTTTAATAATATTAGCAAATAAATTTACTTCTCATTCCATTCCGAGCTTTTTCTTTTTCCGAAAATTAAAATGGGGAGTGGCCCCAAAAATGAGCTTAGAGGAACTTTACTTCTCACTGGTAACTATTCGGATTTTGATCAGCTAAAAATTACGCTCTGTTTACGATCTGTTAACCAGATTTTAAGCCAACTATTCCTATTTTTGTAAATTTGTTTGGCTTATAATTTAAAAAAGGATATTAAAAAGTAAATTATAAAACGTTTAGCAAATTAAAGACAGATGACACAATAGCTTAATCCCGATCGCCAGGTTTTGCTACTCAATCAAAAAAAGTGACTGGACCAGTTGAACAAAATCTCACTTTATTGAAACGGTGTTGAATATTTACTTATATTTGATTATTATCTAATTATTAAAGAGTTTCATAACAATTGACTCCTTTGTAATAGATCAATTTAATTACTAATTTCAATCCTCACCAACCAATTGGCTTGTTATCAATCCATAAATCATCAATTTTCAATATAGCATTACGATATTAAGCACAGTATATAATTTTTTTTACTTGGGAATTAAAAAATTTTATTTCATATCTTTATTTTCATTTCTCGTTACATATTTTCTATTTGCATTTTCTTTCTTTGTGGTGATTCATTTAATCTTTGTACTTTTCCCAGAAATCTACAAAGACGATGAACTTTCATTTCTGAAGTTATTTGCCCTTTCTGTTTACTTGGCAAGGTCGATAACGTTGGATAATCGTCCTCGAGTTGCCTTTTATTTTAGAACGAAAGAAAATTAAAGATTTTGTGGCCGTATAAAAGAAAATAAAGAACACAAATCAAATGGATATCATCTTTCTTTTAATACCAGATCCTTAAAAAATTAGAAATAGCTCACATGAAAGTTTTCATCTGCAAGATGTAATATAATGGCAGAATACAATTGATAATATTTAGATTTTGTTAATGAATGTTTATAAATAGTAAAATTATACAATAAATAAACAAAATGATACTAAAAACAAAGAAATATACATCAAAGGTCATGACACAGGTCACTAGCAAAATGAAGTGCAGCAACAACTCGACGTAGCATCGATTCCACGAGTGGACGGAAGACTCGAGAGATATTGACCGATGCCGTCTCGATAGCTGTCAACTGCTCCCTGATATTGTAAGTGGCAGATCTTGGGTGCGAATCGACCTGGTCACAACTCATAAATGTTCGAGTGGGTCCTAGTCGGTGAACCTGGTGGAATCATCATTCATCGGAACTCTCCAGAATACTTCTCTAACCAATTTGGGGCACATTGAACCTTATGACACGGTGCAGAATCATGCTGGAATACCCCATCATTGGTGGGTACACGAAGTCCATTAATGGATGCAAATGGTCACCAACTAGTCCCTCTTAGCTGGTAGTGGACATTGGCGTGTCTTGACGGAGCAGCAGACCCAGATCATAGCAAATGAACACAATCCCACCATTATGGATACACCAGCATCCTGCATGGCATCTTGACAACTGATATCCATGGCCACAGTGACTAATCCAACCACGCTACATGTTACCACGCATCTAGTATTCAATTGTTAATGTTACGAGTGTTAAAAAGGGTATTCCGATAGATCCTCTCTTCCTGATGCTATCCTATGACTTTTGGAACGTCAGTGTATTTGACTATTGGAAAATAAAAGAGTCGAACTTCTCTAATCTCTCTATTTCTTTGATGCTCCAAATAAGAAATAAAGGAAGAAATCGCATCTAAGACGAAGAAAGAACAATGGATTTACAAATGTTGATTAACATTTAAATATGAAATTAAAATATCTCTGGAAATCAAAAGAACGTTAATCTATTCCAGACGAACGAAGAAATAATCTAGTGGATTCACATTAATGGTTGCGAAATAAATTGAATTAACTTCTGTGTTATCTAATGTTATTTATATTCATCACTTTATCATTTTTATGACGAAAATAAAACTGCAACACATAACTGCTCTCTAGATTCTGCCACTTTCTATACAATAATTTTAATGACTACCATCGAAGTAACATAACAAGCTGTCTGCATATAAAATAAATCTTGTTTGGTGTAAGATGTGTGGTTTACTCAGTATATGTGCACTAATGCTGCCATGTTAGGCTGATATGGTGCGTTCGACGCCCTTGTGATTAAGGACGTCCAACTGAACCTTCTCTATTCAAGCAGGAAGGCGGCGTGGCGACAATTGCCTGAAGGAGATTCAAAGAAATAATTGGAAATAACTTCAACCTTTCGGAATAAATGGTTTACCATTTGTTTAAAGTAAGAACTGGGAGGATATTATAATCAATACAAAACGTCAATGAGCTCTTGATTCAACTCTCATCAGACCATAAATTTGTTTCTAGCTCTCCATTCCATTGCCAATAAAAGCTCTTTGATTTTTAGTCGCGGGTGACTCTATGTATATGTATCGCACATGTCCGTCAGTCGGTCGGTTGGTTCCGGTTTGGCTTTTTGTTTTTTTTGGTAATAATATTGTAAGTATTGGGCCGATTCCAACGAAATTGAAAACCCTAATGTTGTTTTACATTCCCTTTCGAATGATATAATTAGCAAGGTTCTCCCAAGGTTAGTCGGGAATTATTGAAAGTTTCTACGCCCGTTAGGTCATAAATCAGGATAAGTGAGAGCGCGCAACTTTGGAACAGCAGACCTTGTTATTTAACAAGCCCCTTTTATTCTAAGAGAAATCGTTTGTTAGTTAAAGGCTGCAAACAAGGAAATACGTCATGGTTCACGAGTTCTCTTCTTTCATTTCGTTTGTCCACGTTAAATCAGATCTGACTTCGTGACTGATCATTTCTGGTTTAAGTGCATGCTTTAACTAGTTTTACTATTTATCTTTTATCATATTTTACAAGACTCGAATTAACCTTATTTTTAAGAAACTCTTTTTCTTAGACTTCTGTCCAACATTTTTTTTTTTTTTATATTCTTTAGTTATACGAGGGGTGGTCAATAAATTTGCGAATCGGTAGGGAAAAACAGAGAAAAGAGGATTGCTGTTTGTGGGGGTGTTAGGAGAAGTTATGACAAGTCAGGACCTGCAGCCGCACGCTCCTGCCTCGTCTATTTAAGAATCAGTAGATGATTGCAGATCGTCAGTCACAAATTTTTCAATAATGTAGAACGTTGAGCACCGCGCACTGATCAAATTTTTGACCAAGGAAGGCAAAAATGCAAAAGAAATCCATGAACGCATGGTTGCAGTGTACACCGACACCGCCCCTCCTATGCAACCATTGCTCGCAGGAATAGGGAGTTCCACCATGGTCGTGAGTTGCTTGAAGATGACCCCCGTCCAGGACACCCATCAGACGTGACCAACAAGGAAAATGTGGCCCGTGTGGAGAAAATAATCCTCGAAAATCGACAAGTGAAGGTTGAAGAAATCAAGCGAGAACTTGAAATATCACCGGAAGTGTTATCAACATCATCCACGACAATTTGGCTATAACCAAGGTCTCTGCACGTTGGGTCCCCAGAAACCTAACGTCCCATGATCGAATTCAACGTAGTCAAAGTCCACAAGGCCAGAGTTGCACAAGCTGCCCTGCGCGAGTGCGGATTCGAGTTGCTCAACCTTTCCCCCTACAGTCCAGATCTAGCCCCTAGCGACTACTTTTTATTCCGCCAGCTCAAGGCTGCACTGCGTGGACGCCGGTTTGGGGACGATGAAGATGTCCAGCTCGCCGTCCAGGAGTGGATTGAACAGCAGTCGGGAGATTTCTGGTTGTCGGGAATTCGAAGCCTCAGGGACAAGTGGCGCAAGTGCATTGAAGTCGAGGGTTGTTATATTGAAAAATAATAAAACACTTTTCCTCATATCTCGTTTCCTTATATCGTTTCTGCTCTACTTTTTTCATTCAGACAAGTTTCGCCACCCCAAACTTCTAACTTAGCCTGCAAAGTGTATTTAACACAGGGGAAATTGTTTAAATTCTCTCTTGGCTCTACCCTTTTCCCTGCAGGTTTACCTCCTACAAAAGAGTCGATGCATTGGAATGCATCGAATCACGACACGAGATCAAACGCTTGCGAATCTATGCCTGCAAAGGATCGTTGTGCAGTTCGCTCCACAAATTTGAGGCAGTAATAATAGTTTAAGATCTAAGCCAAGTCTTTGACTAGAACTAATTAAATAAAACGGACATAGCAGGGAATAAGATTTGTCTGTGTTTAGCGCGTTTAAAACTAATTTCTGTTCTTTTAAAAAGGTTTTTCTGTCGTCATTCGAAACGTGGTATATGAGAATTTGCCACTGTTTGACATTTTCGTATGCTGATATAACGACCTTAAACAAACAAATAAAGTTCTGTTGGTCAATTCATTTATACACAACAAAATGTGGACATTTTTGATCATAGGTGTACGACTCTTACATAATTTTTGAGGTAAAAGATTGAATCTTAAATACAAGAAAAAATAGAACAATAAAAATTTTAAATAAGAGGAATGTCTGTATTCCAACAACTGGCGCAGAAATGACCTGATAGGGAGGAAAAGTAGATAAAATCACGGTCATAATGGCCAATTAATATCAAACACTTGCCGGTGCCTTTACGTATATTGAATTATTTATATGCGTAAACCAATATTGTTTTATGTACGTGATTCTTCGACCCTCAATTTTTACATATATTTATTTGGAAAGAGATTCGCTTTAATTTTCTAGAGTCATTTTCGATTTCTGAATAAAGGAGAGAATGGAATTGAGATGGTTTTTCTTCTTATGTACACCATTGACTCGGATTGGATTGCTCCACTACGACAAGGAAACACATGATATGTATGTCACTATATGTGTTTTGAACGAAATAATTAAGATTAATCTTAGAGACTTTATGCTTTGACTTCTATCTGACAAGTGACACTCTTGAAAAGTTTCTCATGAGAGGTTAAAAAAACAACCAGCTCTAAGATAGTGGCAGTCAAATAAATATATTTGGCAGATATTATTTTATATCAGTAGAGTAGGAAGTAGTTGTAAATTTTGAAATGATTCAATGACATTATCTAAGTGTAAAAAAACATCGACCTTTCATTATTATTTTTGTGCTATCGGCAACTTCATCGCACTTGGATGCACTGGAGAGAAGCGTGTCTCATTTATGCTTAAGTTATGAAAAAGAAACCGAAATGATCACTAAGTGAGCACAATGCTTGCATCAAAACAATAGACAGACAGTACACATACGGAAATTTTCTACATGCATTTATAAATTATTGAATCTTATACTTTAACCTTTAAATCATATTTGCTGGGGTTTTTTTTTGCCTCATAACTCGCGGTGAATAACTCCGGTCGAGCGAATCCTGCTTTTCTGGAGAAAATGATCAAATAAAAATAGGAGTGATGTTGCTAATGGTGAAAAGACACGATTTGGCATTAATCAGGTAGAAATGGCGTTCACTTACATATTTTTCCAATAGAATTTTAGGTGATAAATAAAAGTAAATTGTAGCCCTTATATCGCCAAATATTTATAGCGTTAAAACAGCCTTTCGTTTGTTTCTGAAATCACAAAGTTTTATCATCAGATCCTTAATTTTTTTCTAGTTTTGACATCACATCCTTGTTTACAAATTTTCCACTTCAGGAAATAATAGAGATTATTTCATTAACCCTTAAACACAAACATGGGGTTCTGTCCACCCCACAAAAAAATCCAAACATTAGCAACTCTGCCATAGTAGCTGCCAGCACTTCACCAGTCACTGTCGGTTTAGTCTAGAGGTTGCCCTAGGAGGGTAGGTGTGTGAGTGTCCTGTGCTCCTATTGTTGTTGTTGTTATTCTTGTTTTTGGTGCAGCACACCCCACTTAAGTGTTTTAGTATAAATATATTTGGGGTGCATACCACCCCAAATATTTGTTTTGGAGAGATAATGGGGTGCATGGTACCCCACTTTATATGTTGGTGGTGCATACTACCTCAAATATGTGTTTTTAGGTCATTTTACGGTGAGTTATGTATTGTTGTACTATATTTTTATTGTCTTTCTAATTATTTTTATTTCTTTGCAGGCATGAATAAAAGTGTTCCAGGTTCTATTTACAGAAATTACATATATTAGAAAAGAAAGTACTATAAAAGCAGCAAAAGTGTCAAATAAAAAGTGTCCTAGGTTATATTTACATAAATCATATTTATAAATAAAACAAAAAGACAATAAAAGCAAATTATATTTTAAAACAGTGAAAGTGTCAAAGAATAAGTTCTTATTTTCTTTATTTTTTTACAGGGATATTAAAATTTTTCCAGGTAAAAAAATTCGGACAAGAAAAACAGTAAAAATGTCAAAGAAATTCTTAACTGATGGGGAGCTATCACATATGGTGAACGTGACTGCTGTCTTGTCAAACTTAGGTGAGGATTCTGAGGATGAAAATGAAGACTTCAAGAAGATGTTGCTGAAGTATTGGCAAGTGATGGGGAGGAGGAGGATCTAATGGAGGTAGATGTGTTGTATGATAGTGATGAGGATAAGGATTGTCCCATCGTGTAGTGAACAAGATGAAGAGCCAGAGGATGTTAAAATTGAGACGGGGAAGAAGAAAACACAGAAGCAAACCAGCAACAAAACAATTCGCATATCATCCTGGAAGAAAAGAAAATGCACTTTTGCTGGACCACACACTCGGAACTTTATAGATAGTATTCCTTCCACCTCAGCTGATGTAACTTCTCCTTCACCTATAGCTGCACCTAATGATGCTGCTTCCAACGTAGACACGACCGCTACAGCCAGCTCTTCTGATGCTACCCCTTCTTCCTCTGCAACCAGTGGTGGTAGGATACGTGGGAGAAAACGGAAACGAGCTCAAGTTGATGGTCCATCTTAAGTACGATTTGAGAGTACTACTCTGGAAAGTAAGAGTGAGTTTAGATGGTCAACCCACCCACAGTCCAATAGCAAACATCGTCTAGCCACGAACATTGTTACTGGTAACCCCGGAACAAGTGCTGAAGCACAAGCTTGTGATTCCTCGGAGAAGTGCTTCAACTTGTTCATCGAGGATTCATTTTTGGATATAGTCTGTCAGTGGACAAATAAGAGGATTGAGAGTGAAGCCAATAAATACGCCACGAAAACAATAACACATATAAGTCTTGAACCGAAGGAACTTCGGGCACTTATTGGGGTGCTAATTCTTTCTTGATGGCAGAAGGGTGGCCATATCTTAACCTGCGACATGTGGTCTACTGACATAGGTGCACCATTGTACAGTGCTGCTATGTCGCAGACCCGTTTTGAATTTCTAATAAACTCACAGACAAGAGAGACAAGAACAGAGACTGACAAATCTGCACCTTTCAGGGAACTGTTTGATAAATTTATGGAAAAGTGTCAAACCCACTACATACCCCATAAGGATCTCTGTATTGATGAGCAGCTGGTTGAATTTCGTGGAAGATGCCCATTCAAAATGTTTATACCCAGCAAGCCAGCCAAATATGGCATAAAGATAGTCCTCATAAATGATTGCAAGACCAAATATCTATTAAGATGCATGCCATACCTAGGAAAGGATTCAACACGGCTCACAGCTGGATTAGGACTGGGACATTATTTCACGACTAACTTTCAAAGCCATACCACCACACAAACAGAAATGTGACCACTGATAATTGATTCACTTCTGTAGCTCCAGTCACTGATTTTCTGCAGGATTGTGGCATGACCTTGGTTGGAACAGTAAAGGCAAACAAGCGAGAAGTTCCACCTCAGATGAAGAGTAAAGACGATAGAGACTGTGCTTCAAGTTCCTTTCTCTTCACAAAAGACATGACCCTGGTTTCATATGTGCCTGAAGGGAAAGCCACAGGTAAAAAGAAGTTGGTTCTTTTACTCTCATCTATGCATTTCTAGCCAACCCTAAATGAGAAAGGAAAGCCAAGATAATGAAATATTATAACAGCACCAAAGGTGGGGTAGACGCTTTCGATGAAATGTGTGCATTGTCCTCCTGCCACCGGAAAACTAGTAGATGGCCCCTTTGTATGTATTTCTGGATGTTGAATGCCGCTACTATCAATGCCATGGTAGTATACAAGTCAAATCTAGAAAAAGCCGGAGGTACCAGACCTCCAAAACACCGTCGCTTCAGGCTAGACCTTGCAAGAAAATTTATTCCGCCATGGGCTCAGAAGAGGCTGTTGATTGCTAATCTCCCATGGCAACTAAGAACACTGATATCTACTGTCTGTGATCTCTCATCAGTTGCTAACACACAGTACCCACCTGGCTAAGTACTTGCTAAAGGCAAGTACCCTCAAGTACGCGGCAGATGCGTGAAATGCCGACGACCTGTGTGCCAGTCCCACTTCTACCTTACATGTACCAAGTGTCTTGAGGAGATGGTAAGTACACACACAGACACACACATATTATATAATATTATTATATTATTATATATATATATATATATATATATATATATATATATATATATATATATATCTAATATTATCATACATCTGTAATACACACTCTAAGCATCAATTAAGACGTATTCAGAGAAGTAATGACTGATAACATAACATAAAGTTAAAGTAGTGTAATTTTTCTGTGTTAAATCTTGACCCTTTTTTGTCATTCTTTATTTCAGTGAGATGTGGTGCCAGAGGGCTGAGGGCTGGTGAGGAAAAGGCGAGAGGACCAACCTCGCCATGAAAGGAAGCCTGTTTGTTTATTATGGAAATTTCATTTACGGGAAATTTTTATTTTCGATGTGTCAGGAAAAAAATTATTTTCAATATTTATGTTTCATTAATGTTCAGTACCAGAAAAAAAATAGTTATTCAAGGAGTTTAATCATTAAAAGAATGAGGAAGGAATGAACATTTTGTTGATTTTTTCAGAAATAAATTTTTTTTAACGCAAGAACTTTTTTGATTGATCAAAAAATAGAGTATGCTACACCCCACTTTTGTGTTTATGTGACAAGATTTCCATCTTTGCGGTTAAGGGTTAAAAGCTTTTATAGATAGAATTTCTCTCTTTAATGGATTCAGTTTTTCACAATTCTCGAATTTATTGCAGCTACCCCTCAAGGAGAACTATTTCCCTTTTAATAACGGGGTATCTCACCAAATTGAACGTGTTGGGATGGGAAGCCCGCTAGGTCCGATTTTTAAAAATATTTTCATGTGAAATTTTGAAGATAGAGGCGTCCCGTTCATGTCCAACTCAATTCCAGCCCTTATTCTAAAAAAGATATGTTCATGATACCTTTGTATTTTTTTCTTCTAGTTAGTGTTGTTAAAGTTACCGTTTTATCATCATTTTGCACCCTACTATTACTTTCAGCGCAGAACATGTGGTTAATAATCCCTTGCCATTTCTAAATTTGAATGTCTCTCGTAGCCCTTTAGGCATTCAAACTCTTGTCTTTAGGAAACCAACTTTTGTGATATAGCCTCCAAAATTGGCGCCATTGAGAGGCTTTAATCCGCCTTCCCCCTACCTTAGTGTGCATTTTATTTTATTAAATTAGAAGAATACTTTTTATCTTTAGGTCGTAAGTTGTATTGTGGGATCTCCCTTCAGGCTATATAACCCATCCCATTCTTTTAATGTTCCCAAGGAAATTAGGTTCCTCATGTATCCAGACATCAGTCCTTTTCATGACCCGCTCCGGCAACGTTTAACTAATAATTTTAGGAATTTTTATTGTTAAATCAATATTAAACTTATATTTATCAATACCCAAAATATTGAAAATTCTTTTAGTGTGAAACATAATATTCCGCCAAATTTAAATAATGAAACAATATCTTTTCTATCATTGATAACCTAACAACCAACCAAGTCGTATTCAATATTAAAATTACTTTTCTTTTTTACTCGTCCTGGTGATCCATCCATGTAGGGTGTTCCTTTTTTCAGTTTTTACTATTTCGTATATGTACTTTCTACTCTCTTCTTCTCAATTTCAACTGTTAAATATCGTTTATTTTAGTGTTTGCTTTTGATTGATATAATTCCTTTTTAGATATTTTCTGCTGTACTTTACCTTTAGCTTTTTGTTTTTAGTATTTGCCTTCGTTTAGGTGTCATTTTCTCAGATTAATAGTATTACACTATTGGACTTGTGCTGCTGTATAGTATTTTAGTATTAGATAATCCCATGAACTGATTTCGAATTTGTGTATAACTCCTGAAGATGGGGTTTGTAATAACCCCAAACGTTAAAACTAAACATGGGGCCTACTCTCTTTGTTTTTCTTTCTTAATAAACATAAATAATATATATATATATATATATAGAAACCATCATTTTCATATATCTTTCCAGAAGCATAACTTTAATAGTCTTATTTCCTTCAATTCACCAACACGTGTTGGTCTTTTTCACCTAAAAAAGGTCCTATGGGTGAATCACTCTTACATAGCATTTTATTACACAATATCTTGTTATGATTTTGAAAGAACAGAAGTGTGTGTGTGTGTGTCTAAATGAACATAAGGCCACACAATTGGAAAGCTTTGATCTAGCATCGTGTTTCTTTTCCGTTTTCTCTTTTCGCTCAAATCATTACTTCTCCTTCGCATCCACAGTAGAGATTCCGCACATTTGGTCGCGATTTCGGATCTAGAAATAAAAGAGCTTTTTGGGGTAAGTTCTGAATTCTCTCTCTTTTCTCTTTCTCTTCAAAGCCTCGTTAGTAACATCCGCTAGAAATGAGAAGCTATTTCAGGACGCTCATTTCCTCTGCTTCAGTCGTTTATTTCCCTGGTAATAAAGATACGTAAACCAGGAGGAAATAAACTTTTCATTCTGATTTTAATCCAATATTAATTTCCTCTCTTTGTATCAGAAAAAAAGGAGAACTGAGCCCCCAACTCATGAGTCATGTGGGTTTGAGTAAAAAAGACTAATAAAAAATATTCATGAGTTAAAAATGGTTAAAATAAAGAGTAAGAATAGGCAAAAAGAATAAAAAAAGGAAAGCCACCTGCCCGAGATCTTAGGGGTAAAGTTGAAATTAAAAGATAACCAATTTCGATTATCATTATGATTATTTTTTACTTGGTTTATTCTGGGCGGAATCAAACGAGGTCATGGCTGGAGAATAATTTCCTTAGGATGAATCAACCTATGGAAGCGAGACAAGGATATATGAGTCTTCGTTCTTTGTAGAACGGAACAAACCAACCTAAATTTAAACGGCAACAAAATACGTGGAATGGTCATTATGAAACCAGGTATTAAAATACTTTTTAAATACTATCTACCCATTAATTCCTCTCTCGCTCACACAAGTATAGCTTCACATTCTTCGGTGCACCATTAATTTCCCTATTATTTTCCACTCATAGCTCGTATTCGATTCTTTCCTTGCCCAGAGGAAGATAGTAGCGAAATTCATTTCTACTGTGGCTTCCAAGAGTGGCTAATGTCACTTTAGAGCTACTGGACGCCAGATTGCCTAAGAAATCTTTTATAACCCTAGTTCTGGCCCCATTTTAACCACCAGCAAATCAGCTTGGTCAAGGGATCATTTTACAACACTCCATTTCTCCACTCTTCGTTTCGAGTTTTTCCATTCGCGCGGAAATCTATACCACTTCGGGCACGTCATTCCGCCCCTAATTTACTTCACTTATGACGTTGGAAGAGATTCCATAAGTGAGTGGAGTAAAAATTATTAGAGAGAAAAAGTTCTCCTAAGGAAGCTCGGTAGAACATTCACTTTCGGGAGCTCACGGAGAAGACTCGAGCAGTTGGGGCCCAAGATTAAGACTATCAAACCGCTTTTTTGGTTTGTTTTCTAGTAAAAAGTTTTTCTCATTACAAAGGCAAAACTTTATTCATCCTTGTGATCTTCTCGCACTCTATTTTTGAGGTCTTCTTCACGCGAGACTACGTTTCTCACTTTCGTTGCGTCCGCCTTTCTCCGCTCTGTTGAGCTGCTGCTTCAATCTCTCTGTCTGCTCTTTGCTCGCCTCGACCCTCGCTTCACTCGTTGCCTTCGTGCGCCTCTTCGCACCATCGATCCTCTTTAGCGCGCGACTCAATTGCATTGAGTTGAACTTGTTTGAGACCAGATCTAAAAGATCTTGACCAAAATAAAAATTCTCAGTTATTTCTCTCTCTACACTTCAAGAATTCACGATACCCCAATTTCCAACAACGTGAGGTCGGCACACTTCAACGCCACACAAACTTCTCTCTTTCCCCCACTCAATAACCTATTAGGCACAAGGACAACGATCATTGTGTCCACTCGAAGGCCCTTCATAGTGATCGGGTAGTATGCAAGGTACCATACCATCCACTTCATCCTTGCTTACACTAGATTCTATCTCAAATACTCATTCACACAATCAACCCACAATTTCGTCGACCTTCCAACCATCTTCACACCATTGGTCTCAGTCTTATATATTCTTTTCACAACACTAATTTCATCCATTCTTTTCACATGTCTATATCACTTTTGAACAGTCTTTTTCCACACTTTCATTCACACCATAAACATCTCTCATCCAGTCCTTTCTCACTTCATTCGAAACGTTATACTTCACTTTTTCGAAACAAAAGTGGGTATTTAACTGCCTCCCCCCCCCCCGTAATGGAATGGGAGGTAAACGATGTAACTTTGGGCGGCGTCGCGCCATCCCGAGCCTAGTGCCCCAACAAAAACTAGGGATCTCTCTGGGTGTCATCTTTTGCAGCTGTTTGAATTCTCTCCCTCTCTCTCTCTCATTTCCGCGCCTGTGTAGACCCAACAAAGAGTGAAAGATGGCGTTAAACTTTCTAAATATATAACTTTCACTCTCGATCATGAATAAAATATAATTTCTTAAATTGTGAATAAAGAATGAATTGAATATATAATTAATCAATTTATTTATATACTTTCGACCTAATAAAGTTTGGTACTGATCTAATGTGCTTTCTACCCGAGATTTGACCGGTATAATGAGCGGTCAACCGGCGTTCGATCAGTCTAAGGTGCGGTTCTCCGTCAAAATGAGCACTTTATTAGATATATTTAATTGGATATTTATTAAAAGGTAAATAAATAATAAAGGGGAAAATCAACTATGCCTAACAATAGGCGAGTCTTACCTCTCTTATTAATGCTCTAAACTGATCGAGTTGTTCTTTTCGTACGATTATACCTCTTACGAGCGGCACTGTCACTATACTTCTTTGAATTGTATTGTTTTTAGTGTCAATCATTTGACCTCTAAAACACGGAGAAACTACGATACCACATAACTTACTACATGAAGTGTACCAAGCAGTAGTAATTTTTCCGCTTTTTCCAGTTAAAGTCATTGCAGTACGCTGGGTATTTCGAGTAAAAAAAGGACCATGAATGCTAGAACACCACCTAATGTCTAATTGCTATGAAATCTATTATTTAGATTATTATTTAGATCTGTAGAGTAAAAGGATTCGTTTTCTTTCCTTCCTGAGCGAGAAGGTTAGGGCTAAACTCTCTAATTCTATCATGGTTACCTTTCTCTTGCATTACACCCTCACAACGATGCTGTGGTTTTGAGTTTGCACCTTCACAAATGATGCCACGTTCACGCAAATTAACGGTACTCTGTTCGGACACAATAACATTTGTATACACTTCACGTAAACGCATTGTGAGGAAAGGATGAAGATATTAATTAAATAAGTGGTACTTTTTTTCTTTTCTTTAAATTATTGGATGTAACGGCCTGGATTTAAAATCATCCTGCATTCATAATTTCTTCTTTTATCGCTTTTACTTCTATAAAGTATCTTAGGTAGACAGCAAACAAATTAGAGGTAGATTCACTTTTCTAGGTAGAACACACATCAGGCCAACACCTAAAATTCCTTTTGTTCTTTATAGCGGAAATAATTCTGGAACGATTGGCCTGAATTTGCCATCTGTAAATCTCTTTAAGAAAATGGTTATTTGCTAAGTTTGTTTCATTTACCTGTCAAACCTTTCTTCCTTAAAATGTAGATCCATCTCAGGGCATTCTGATCCATAAAACTATAACTAGAGTCCTGATAAATCCTGGAATTTGTGTTGGTTCGAAATAAAACCAAGACAATTGTTTTCTCTTCCATTAAAAGAAGAGGTCAAAGCTTGTTCACCTCCTATTTTTATCAAAATGGACCAGATTTGGCCGCTGCATAAGAATACAAATTTGTTCTTTTGCTTTAAAAAAGAGCAATTTAATCTGCATTACACTCTATTCCTTCCCTCAGTCTCTGATCAGCCCTAATTGGCGTTAATACATATCGAGAGATCCTCGTGTATCAGCGGAGAATTGATTGCTCACGGAATCCGCCGCTTGGACACATAACAGACCGCTCTCATTAAGCTTGGCAAAGCAGACACCCGATACTTTTTCTACGTTAACCCAACGGAGATATTTCAAATCCTTGATCGCGGAAGGAATAGTACGGAAAATAGTTGCCGTAGAATCTTTTTTCAACTTTTACCACTCGGAGGAAATTCTCACCATTAAATTTGGAAGGACGAACAAAAGAAAGAAGATTCACCGGTCTAAATTCTCACCATTCATTTTGTAATTTTCATCTATAGTCTCCCTCACTTTTTCTTCTCTCACACCAAAGATCCTCCCTTATAGGGAGGTTTCGGATAGAGATATAATCAATTTTTTCGAGGTTGTCAGCATCACGATCATGACTGACTAATATCCCCCCCGCCCCGTGGCCTAGCCCCTTTCTGATGGAAGCTGTTACCACAACCTCGTCCCAACTATACAAAGCAGTAGCAAAGGTATAATTGGGAGTACGGGACGAGGGAGGTTTGAGGACTAGCACACTGCCAGATATCCGTACCAGAGGAGCCCCTGGACAATGGGCTTGGTTGCAACCTCTGCAAGGGAGTCTAAACACTTCACCTGTGGGGGCCCCCAAGACCACTGAGAGACATACAACCGTCTCAGTGTATGGTAGGAAGCACCGCTGTTTTTATTTCCCTCGAGGTGGCGACAAACTCGGCTAGTGATGGTTGATTCCGCGCTAGCCAGAAAAATGTCCGTCACTTTTCACCCCTCGAGAGGAGCCCACCCGAGTCCATCCACTCATTCATCATTATCCTAATCCTTTACAGACAAATTAGCAGGGACTGAGCCAGCGGTTCGGGAGGTCCAGACAGAATACAAACATATTAACCATAGAGTATCGAAGACTCCCGTTGAAAACCGAGCCTGGGAAGCCAAAACTCGAGAGAAGGGTTTTGATAAGAGCCTTGTACACAGAGCTAAAAATCGCCATTACAAAGCTAATCGATGTAACTAACGGGTGCATACATAGCATTATGCCATAAAGAAGATGTGGAACTGCTAGTAGCACGGGAATGTACTACAATACTAGGGAACATCGGACTAGCGCCAAAACTACCACCAAAACTGCTGGCCAAGCGATAATTCGTATGCAGAAAGGTAGGCCTGAACGTGGGGTCTCACACGAAAGAGGAACTCAAAACGGAACTGAGAAGAGAAAACTCGCACCTAAACATAACAGGAGTAATAAATTGGGCCACCACACTTACATATTCAAAGTAGTGTGTTCATCAACAGATATGGCCAACGGGGTGCTGCAGAACGGCCTTCTGGCATTCAGAATAAGAATCCCACCGGAGAACATAACAATAGAAAAATTCCAAAAACCTACAGACGTGTTTCCAGTGTTACGCACTAGTACACCATGTGACCAAAAACTGTTCCCGCAAAGACAGAAAAATGAGTTCCGAATGCGGGAAGGATCGCCACTACTTCAGAGAATGCACAGAATCAACCAAAAAGTGGCTAAACTGCCAGGGTTCCCACAGGACTATGGCCGTCAATTGCCCCCAAAGAAGAGAAATAATAATGAGAAAGGAACAAGAAGAGAAACAAGAATATGAAAAGAAGACAAGTCAAACATACGCAAGTGTTTCTAAAGCAGCAGTAAAGGAACTCAAACAAACAGAGGAACAAAATATAAATATAAATTGTCAATGAAGGAAACGGCCGGACATCTTGGCATGTGTCATGTTTGCACATGTACACAACATAGCAAAGCAAGGAATATTCGCAGACACTCAAAGTGGTTTCCTCCCCACCCCCCATCGGCACTGGTATACGGAGTCACGGCCGGAAAAACACTCCAAGTGAAGGGCATACTGGAAGTAGGCGCCACATTAGAAGAAGCAAAGACTGGAGAAACAACAGAAGAAGAAAAAGAAACAGACATCTCCGACAAAGAAACAGAAAAAAAGAAAGAAAAGGAAGACCCCGAAAAAGGCAAATAAAAAACAAAACAAGAAAGAAAATACCGATTCAGAAACATCATCAGAAGCAGAAAATGAAGAAGGATGCAGATATGAAACTAAAAATTCCAAATTCCGTATCTTTGTACATGAAGCCTACCCCCTGCCGAAAGGGGCCAGACCAGCCGACATAAGGAAAGGACTGAAAAAGGGCACATGTAGATGGACCTACATAACCGAACAAGATATGGAAAGACCGAATCAGGTTCTATTTCAATGATATCAAATTAATTAAAAATAGAATTTTAGACAAACTCGTAAATGGCAGATTTAAAAATACAAAGGAAAAGTAAAGAAACAAAATTAATACAATGGATAACACAAACAGAAAACTTAAAATCTCACACTTTAACACCGACGGGTGGTAGAATAAAGCCTTCCAATATGGCAACATATTCAGAAATCTGGACTCAGATACAATTTGTATCTCAGAGCACGGTATTAAGGACACCGAACACATAAAAATCACGAATTACGACTTCATTAAAAAGAATCCTACTGGAGAAAGATATGATGGCACAGCCATCGCAATAAAGAAGAACATTCAATACACTCAAGAACGCAAAGTGCACGAGGCCTAGATTGCCGTGACATTGGAGATGGAGTTTATCCCAATCACGGTTGCAGCGACCTACCAACCTTTCCGCCGCTCATACATTCCAATCCCCTCAGTGATGGAGATATTCAACAAAAATAATCCTACCTTCCTACATGGGGACCTGAATGCACGTCTACAAGAATCATGCTACCTCATCAAATCAACGCCGGCCGTAACCTGGAACTCCTAATGGGCAGGAATATACTCAAAAGAGTAGGCCCTGACTTCCCGACCTATATAACTGGGCGAGCATCCACCCGCCCGGACATAGTAATGACGTCACTAAACTTCCAATATAACATTTATATGGAACCATTCCCCATCTCTTGTAGTGATTACATTGGAATTCTGGTAACCATTAACCAGAATCCAATAATGGTCCCTATAAGTCTCAGGAAGTCGTATAATAGAGCGGACTGGTCAAAATACGCATCAATATTGGAAGAATACTCTCAAACTAACCTGCACAGAAAAACCCGGGGATAACTAGACGACATGACGGACAGTCTGATCAGAAAATTAATAGAGGCAGACGAACAGGCCGTACCGACGACCAATTTCAAAACCTTGCCACACCCAAAGGGGACAAGGGATAGAAAAAGGAAAACAAAGAAAATTAGAGAGAAATACCAAGAAATAAGAGAATATGGCAAAAATAGGCAGAGAAGTAAAGAACTCAGACAAATGAAAGGAGAAATGTTTTTTTTAACTGAAGAACAAGAAGGAGAAATGTGGAAAGAATTAGTAAGGAAAACAGAAAAAACATAAGATGCAAATTAGGTATGAAAGCTAATAAGGATAATCAAAGACAGACCAGTAAGGAAACCAATTAAAATCACATATAACAATAACGAATACCTGAGGAGTAATGAAGAAATAGAAAGAAAATTCAGAGACCATTGGAGCAAAATTTACCCAATAGAGAACGCAGATAATGAAATATTCGATAGTGAGACAGAGAGAAGAGTCGCTGAATTAAAATAAAAACAATATTCACAAACTTACACTGGAACAATGAGTAGATAACAGAGTAGAAGAACATCTAGGACTAGGAGCTACCATAATTGCGGAGGAAATTAAAAGAGCCTTTAACACCTTCAAACAAAAGGCACCCGGGACAACAGGCCCAACTAATTACAACTAGGAGAAGGGTCCCGTAAACATACTTAATTGCATAAAAGACCTATTTTATGCCTATTTAAATATAGGCGCCTTTCGGACAAGTTCAATATAGCAAATATGGTTTTCATGCCAAAGCCAGGAAAGCGATCAAATCTAGTCTCGAGCTATAGGCCGACTTTGCTGCTTACCTTCTCTGGGGAAGTTTTTGAAAAGATGGTAAACGGGAGACTGAACACTATCCTCGAAGAAACAGATAAATATGATAAACATCAGTAGGGATTCAGGAAAGAAAGAGACTGTACCATGGCTCTAGCAGTCATTACAGAAAAGTTGACACAATGCACTGCCGAAAAGGGTTACGTGTAAGTGGTCCTCCGCAATGTTAAGAAGGCCTTTGATAAGGTATGGGTCGAAGGACTAAAATATAAACTTCTTCAGCTCAATCTGAGCATTAGGATTGAAAGGCTCCTGGCCAGGAAGGCATATATGAGTATAAAGGGACAAGAAGGACCCATCTTTCATCTCCAAACGGGGTCCCACAAGGGGGGTGCCTAAGCCCCACCCTGTAATCTATCTTTAAAGCAGACCTTCTGTTCCCGATACTGTATTAATATACACTACGCAGACTATATCAGTCAGGTGACCTCATCACGCTCCACCATCCCCTAGATGACAAGCAAGGACCACCGAACGTAAAATAAGAAATATAAACGACTTTGAAAAAGTTGGATGATTAAGACCAATGTTACAAAGTTGAAGATTATTCCAATCCTGAGAAGAAGAAAGATCAAATTAACGTTGATAGAATCGAGTACCAATACTCAACTGAAAAGAATCTTTTAGGCAAACACATAGGCAAAGGAGGATATCATAACCATATAAAAACCAGGAGAGCCAAGGAAAAATCAGGCCTAAGACTGATTTATAACCAGAAGAATTTAAAACAAAAAAAGAAAAAGGACGCTATACAGAGCGTTTGTTGAATCCGTCCTGGTATATCCACCGATACCAGTGCACGCGACCTCGACATCTTGCAAAAAGAAGCTACGACGAATTTAAATAAGTCGGCTTATTTGATCACAGACACAAGAAGAAAGGGGGAAAAAGAATCCGTGAAATAATAGAAAAGGTCAATATCGACCCAATAAATAAACCCTGGAAAAGCGGTCAAAGACTATATGGTCAAAAATCGAGGAAAAGTTTGCAGATCCGAGTTAATAATTAACGATAGCACAAAGAAAGCGAGTCGGGAAAAATTCCCGAGTAGGAGACACTGCCTAGTACAGGAGGAAAACCCGATCCTAACGTGAACAAAGAAAAAATCAGGAGGAACAAAGAACAACCCAAGTATACCTAAGAGACAAAGGCATGAATGCCTTAAATAAAAAAGTAAAAATATATATATACAAAAAGAAATAATTTATTTAGAAGAAACACTACCTGAAAGGGTACCCTATTGAAAACCACAAACTGAATTAGAATGGTCAGGAATAATGAATAGAAGTAACCACAAATCAAACTTAGAAAGAATAAACAAACCAAGAAATTCAACAAATAGAAGAGATCATCCAGCATCCTGGCAATTTACACTCTCACACATAACTACTCTTCATCCACCTCCCTAATTTTATTTGTAAAAAAACTCATGCTATCTATCTATATATCTATCTATCTATCACTCATCTCCCTCACTTCTCTCACCTCATTGATTGTTCACATTAGATCACTCAGAACTTGCTAGTTTTTTGGGGGGATTCTTAAAAAAAATTGGTCGGATGTTTTCACCCATTTTTTATCAAAGCTAAAGAAGTGTTCGTTATAACTTACAACAAAGTTATTAATCACTGATTAAGATTATCCGCAACGTATTTAATATAATCTCAAAATGAATTCTAAAATTGGAGTGTAAAAACTCAGCATCTGTATTTTCTTCGATGTTGAAGGAAATTTTGCTGAATGGGACATTGCAATAAAAAATAAATTTCTTCCTAATTATATAATATTTTTCTCAATCCGAGAAGTCTCCCGTTCAGGGCGCATGCTATGGTGACTAATTTAGAAAGGTTGTCATTAGGCTGATATTATTAAATATAATCATTTAAAAATATTCGGTTAGAAACAATGAATCGGATTACTTGTCTTGATTTGCGATATAATTTATATTTTTTGTAAATAGGAGATATTCGCAATGTATTCCCGAGGCGGTCATACAATTTCCCGCCCTTTTAAACAAAACACAACTCCTACACTTCCAAAAATACCAAATCGAGAGGCCGCAAAAACGAATCGAGTGACGCGATTGAGGCGAACGTTTATAAGGTCGAGCGTGTGTGATGAGCGGTAACTCCTCCATCAGGGTTAGGGCAGGATTCCTGGCTGCCAACGATATGTATTAAAAATAAAGGTGAAAACTAACATCACTAAACAGCTACATATACACGCGTTTAACGAGACAACTGGGAAAACTCGCAAGAGACTCCAAATGCAGGCGCATTGATACAAGAAATAACGCTACAGAGGCACGAAGGTACCCCGCAGCACGAGACTACACAGCGCCAACACCTATATATACATAAATATATCACCAGTAAATTGTTCATTTCTATAAATGCTAGTCTAGCTTTACACCAACCCTCCATCCTGCCACTCTAGTCACGCCTTACAAGCATAAATGACTGAAAACAACACTCCGCATCGGCGCATAGCCACCGACCTGACTAACTCTCTCTCTTCCCTCTTAAGTTTTTTCCGAACTATATCCTCTCCGACTGCACGCTCCTATGTGGCCTCCGCAATGATACCTTATCTATGGTTTCTATTCACAGATTGATTGATTGAAAATAAAAAGTAAACTTCCAAAAATTGACAAAGTCTACCTAAATATAAAAAAATACAATCTCGTCATAGCAAATTTGTCTGAAAATGAAAACGAAAAAATACGTACTGGACGATATTCTTCTAACGCGTACTTGACTTGAATTCATTAAAAAAAATGTGTCCCCACTAGATCCATTAATGCTATTATCAATATTATACATTCATGCGTCCACCGTAAAAGATAAAACTAATAAGAAATAGAATCCACAAAATATTAGATCACTTCAGTTGTAAAATAACACAGGAAAGAGGCAATTTCTATCAATTTTCCACCTCGCTTACTTGTAGCTTTTGCGTTCTGGGATTTTAATTTGAATGGTAGCTCTGAATGATGGGGTTCGGTTCAATGTAGTCATTGGAAGGAAACCTGATACTAGATAATACTATATCGGGTTTCGTGGGTGCTATCCCAGATTTGTACGACGGGAATTCGGGTCTTGCGAAGATAACGTTCTTCCGGTGCCTGAATACTTGCAAGTGGTTGTGCATGGGCACATAGCCGCGTTTTGGGAGGTGGTACCGCGTGGCCACGACCAGTCCCCCTAGGGCAGTGTCCACTTCAATTACAGGTAGGATTCATCTAAGTCTTCAAGGTTCCTGTATTTTAGTCCTTTTTTGACGGCTATTGCGTAGCCGTCATACCGTTCCTGATTGTGATTTTTTCTAATGAACTCGTATTGAAAAATCTTTAATTATTTTGGCGCGGACCGTACGTGTTCAGAAATAAATATTATGCCAACGTCACTCACTCTCATAATATTGCCATAGATGGAACCTTTTCTGTCCCATCCATTGACATTCATATATATTATCGTAAGTCTCTCGGCCATCTTGTGTAGTGTTGGTTCTTTAGTGTGGGGGATTGAAGTAGACGTTTATTGGCGTTCTCCTTCAGCCCCGTGTGGTGTACTAGGCGGGGTGCTCTCCCTGCCGTTTCTTTTTTTCTGTATTCCGTATCCTTGATCGTAATGAAGCAGTCCGTGGTCAATTTCATCATGTTTTGAGCAAGGGCCACTTCGACCTGCTCTCGGGAACCTCATCTGAGAATTCCCACTTTTACCTTTCGGTCTTGAGACCTTCCTCTACTTCGCGGGAATCCAGCTCCTTTGGAAAAGGAACCGACTCGGAGGCACATATTTTTAGGTTGAATCCTCTCGCATGGTATTTGAGCTGGTGCTATCTAGCCTTCGGAGAGGAGGAGGTTTACCTTATGCAGCGGGTTTTGGAGTTTTATTTCGACCTTGGAGACCGAGACCTGGTCTCCTTGTAACGCACTGCTTGATTGTTGGGTGTGTGTACTTGTGTGTCGTTTGTAGTGGTGGTGTTTTTCTTGGGTGCAGCTGGCGTCTGTTTTGTTGTTTGCGTGTTTGCTGATTTATTTAGTCACGGATCGCGTGTATTGGCTGTGTTTTGGGGCGTGGGAACTTTCTGGCATACATCTTGGTACTGAGGGGCTACGCTAATTCGCATAACTTCCTCCGAGGGTGGGTTGTCTGGAACCCACATCTCTTGCATTCCGTTCTTTACGAGCATGCGGTTGACTTCCGTTGCAAAGGTACATAGGCGAGTAATGTTCGCAATATGCGCATAGTAAATGAAGCGCATTACTTTGGTTGAATTGCGACTTTGGCTACTTTTGCATAGGTTGAGTTGGCTTTTTTTTCTATTTGGATTCGCGTTTTATTTTTGGTTTGTCTCTGAATTTCCTGCTTTTTAACCGGACATGCCATAGACATAGTCTGGTGGGTGCCTGCGCAATTCGTGACTTTTGCCGTCACGAAAAAGATGGTCACGGCAGGCACAGATACAGCACAAAGTAAGGTCTTTTTCAGGCCAGTTGGAGGTAGTGTGTTTGCCGTACGTATAGCACCGAAAGCACATTTGTAAGTCGACAAACTCCTCTCGTTCCATCTGCTCTCAGCAGACTCTTACGTTGAAGAGAAGCAGACCGTTTTCCTTTGCTTTTTGAGCCATAGCCGTGTCCTCAAAAACGACCTTGAACATGTAAGTGTAATGTTTTAATTTGATAACCTCAGCTACCTTTGCCCATTGGTGGTTCCGTTTCATTTCAGTTTTAATCTCGTCTGCCGAGTGGCCCTTGATCCAGGAGTCGAGGCACCTGCAGTTTAAGCTATTGGGGGATCTTATTTATGGTGGTGTGGTCGGTTTCAAGTTAATAGTCTTTAGGCTTTCAACGGCCTTGCTTAAGGTCAAGGCTTCACAGTCAGCCTCCCTCGCACAAGTGGCCGATTAAACATTGTGGATGTCGATCAGTCGAACTAATGCCATGTTGAGGGATCCGAAAACTTTTACGAATACCTTACCCCTGTCTGGTTTTGGGCCCTCTGAGAGGGCTGGGAGAGTGAGGCGGATGGTCTCTCTCACTTCCCCAGCATACTATCGCGAGATAGCTGGTGGTGAAAGGAGAGAAGGAGCTCCTGGTAATGGTGATATGAGGAAATGAGTATGAATTAATATATATATGTATATACACCAGGATGAATTTAGAGAAGAGAGTGGGGAAGGGGGAGTGGAATGAGAGAATAAGGGACCAAGTTCCAAGTATTTGTTTTTCACTTTACCTTCAACTTTCCTTAGTGCTTCCTGGTGGGGCTCCGGTCCTTGTAACTAACAAAGGTGTGAAGATTTCACCCTTCACTTTTTGAATCGTAAAGCTATTGGTCCACTTTTCAAACAAAATCGTGCTTTTTCACTTTTACCAATTTTTACTTTCACTACTCTAAGCGAGTCGAACAAATCCACCTTCACTAAAGTTCATTTCGGAAAAACTCCGAAAAATTGGCAGAATTCACAATACTATAAACAAGCGGGAAAAGCAGACTAGCACCGGCAACCAGAGCAGTCGGAAGTACTCCTTGATTACATAAAAACAACTCATAACCACAAAATAAAACCTAAACCCCAAAATACCCGAGATAATTTTAATAGCATACAAAAATAACCATTAAGCAAAATGAAAAACACAAACAATATGAGCTAACTTTCGTCGCAATTTGAACAGCTAAAAGTCACCCATAAAATAAAACCACCATAGACAAGGTAACCCCAAGATCCTTTATTCAACCATCGAGAGAGATGTAATTAAACCATATTGGTTAACGGTAGTTGTATTCATTTAGTCAGGTATTACATATGGTGTACTCTCACCGTTAGTACTCCTAGCAATTGACGTAAATTTATACTCTAGCAGGAAACTTATTTAAAATTAACTATTTTGGGTGCTTTGTCTCTTCTTTTTTTTAAAGTCAACCAATTACTAACTATAGGACAATCAATCTCAATTGAAGGCTTCTATTTAAAAGGAAGGGATTGATTGCCTTTAGCATTATTTCAGAGCAGAAAAAAATGATTCGAAAATCGAGGTAAATTAATGATAAAAATCACGACAGAGAGACAGAAACCTCATTTTCTTTTCTAAAGTGAGTCTATTAAGAAAAGGATTTTATGAAATTTATCTTAATGAAATAAAATTCATAAAAGGTCTTAGAGCTCTTATAGTTTGAATAAAAAAGTTTGGGTAAAATAAATTATATTATAATAAATTAAAAGTTTCCGACGTTTCTCACTAAATAGAAATTGAAAAAAATACTTATCTCATATGACTTTGCGCAATCGACTCTTGAAAATTGTGTAGACTTTTGTTAGAAATCTTTGTTTCCTTTCTTTATTTCTCTTTGTTTCTAAGACCTGAGAGAGTAGCTTAAAGTCGGGGAGGGGTAATATTGCAATTTGAATATAAAAAGGCTTTTCCTTTTTTTAGCTCTGATGAAATCTCCCTCGTAGACAGGTCATGCAGCACTAAGGAATATACAAAGCTCTCTTTTGTTGACGCAATTAGATATCTTTCACAAAATTTCTTTTCTTTTCATTATTAATCTTAGCAGGAACGGAGAAGAAGAAAAAGTGCCCCAGCTATTCTTTACGCTCTCCTCAAGAACGGAATCTCTCGTTCGCTATTAGGTTCAATATAGCTCTTCTTTTTGATATGAGGAATAAATAACTTTCCTAAATTTTGAAAAAATCTTGATCGATTTCCTTAATTTCATTACGGATCTTTTTTAAAGAACTCCCACCGAGATCATTTAGCATTCTTGGATTGAGACTTCCAGATACATGGTTGGCGTAATATTTTCCTAATTTTTCTTTCATAAATCGACTCCTATGGACACAAATTCTCCCTAAAAGATCTCTCTATATTGTAATACAAAGGATGGGAAAGCTTCTCCTATTTTAGCCCTTTTAGAGTGCATCTAGCCCTGCATATCATCTCTAGCTGTTTCGATATATTCAAGTAAAGTTATCCCATAACCAATGCGGCATATTTTCATGTTTATCATTAAAATATGAATAAAAATCAAACAAAATCCTAAAAAATATTTATAAATAAATAACTATTTGTTCATTAATTTAATAATTTATGAAATTTCTTTCAGTTTTTACTTTAATTTCCAGCTTTCTACTAAATTATAATTAACGACGTGTTTGTAAAAATTGTTCTTTCTGGTTAGTTCGATCTCTTCTGTTCTGGACATGTTCATTCTCTTTCGGTGATTCATTAAAACCCCCGAATAATTATACTCAAATGAGGCTACGTTAAGGAATATGAAAAGTGCCTCATTATTTCTCAGCCGAAATTGTTAAGCTTTTCATTATGATGCCTCGTGCAATATGAGGTGGTTGGCTGTCTTGATGAAAGAGCACCCTTCTTTTATTGATTAATGCGGGATTTTTTCTTCAAGTAGTGCATGTAAAGTGGTTAACTGAAGACTGCAAACCTCTTTCGTTATGTGAGTATTTGGGTTCAGAATTTTAATTGGCTTATGCTATTCCTATCCCACCAAACGCACAAGAGAATCTTCCATGGATGAGGCCACTGCTTCGGCTGGGGTATTTCTCCTCTTGAGTAATCTATTGTTTATAAGTTGAGCAAAGTTAAGGTACATTGGTTAGTTAAGTTACAGGATGGTTTGCAGAATCATGGAGGCCCAAGGTTCGGATCTCCCGTAGGTCTCAATCATGCAATCCCGCAGGCGCCTCCGATGACAACCATGTCGTCTTCTCCACAGTCGTGCCTAATTGTGGTCAAATGAAGAAATATAGAAGCAGGTGAACTGGACTATGGCGGGCAGTGGGAGTATGTTATGGAGAGAATAGAGAGATATAATAAGCAGAAGTATAATAAGTCGATTTAAATATAATTAGAAATTCTTTTTTGAGGCAACAATCCCCTCCAAATGGACTTTCGCTACCGGCAGTACAAACATAAAAATAATGACACATTTACATAAAATTCAGAAATTAAAAAGTTCAATCTAGGAAAAATCTCCAAGGCCAAAGTTACAACTGAGAAAGCATTTGGGACTGAGACAAGAAAACGAAAAAGGACAAAGCGCAAAAAGATCCCCCTACGCCAAAACGTCCTAGGAGCGCAAGGGCCGAGGCAACTTTGATAAAGACTAGAAAATTGATGTGCAAACTTTGTAATGGTAGGGCGGTTAAGTTACAAGTAAGTATCGTGCAAATGCCATTGCAGTAAGCGCAATTTAGAACTGAAAGTTGCCCATCCGTCGAGGTCAAATGATAATGGGTCAATCATATTCCATTTTCAAATCTCTAACCTATATTTCCATTTTTAATTCTCATCTATTGACTATTCGAGCATGAACTCGCCATGATGAACTTGCATGAACTCACCACTAAGTTTTCATTCAAAATTGATTTCCGATCGTTCAAATAACTCTTAATATGTCCTGAACTTGAGGCATTCGAACTAACAACGTGATGGATTTGAGATATATTATCAGTGGTGATACGTTCGAAAGTTACTATTTTTTCCTTGACTGGACTCATTGAAGGCTATTTGAGGGGAAAAAGTGGGCCTTTCTTCGCTGCCTGAAGGTAATGTGCTGGTATTGGTCATTGGCAGTTTTTTCCACCTTCCCACATAATTTTTGCTTTTTCATAACAGATCCCTAAACACACACCTTCACACACAAAAGCACACGCCCAGAAACTCGGTCCTCCCGATTCACTTTCTAATTACACCCTTGGGTGATATGAAGGAATGATGAAGGAGACCAGGCGCATATCCTTGAGAACCTTACCTGACCGGCCAAAACCGGACAGGTGTAAGGTTTTCGAAAAGATTTACGCTGAGTTAAATATTGCTCTCGTGCGCCTCATCGACTTGCCAAATGGATATTCGGCTATCTGTACAAGGCAGGTGGTCACTCAAGTCCTCACTTCCCCGCGTGCCATGGAAGCACAACTCCAAATCAACATCAAGCCACAAACGCCACCACAAATACTCTCCAATAGGAGCATTATCTACCCCCCTCTCGATAACTGGGTTAGAGAAATAACGGAGGAGATTCTTCGGAATCACTCGTAGGCGAAAGTAGCAGAAGTGGTACTTATTATTTCTCAGTTTTTAAAGTAGTCTTCACAGAAACAACTATGGCGATTAAAGCAAAAGAAACTGACTTCCTCCTTTTTACCGTCCCTGTCTGCCCCGAGCAGATTAAACGAGAGGAATTCATTGACCTGCAAATGTGCTTCCGGTGCTATAGGTTCAACTAACACACCATTTCCACCTGCCCTAACTCTGATATTGTCGTTTACTCTGTGTGCAACCAACAAGGCCATTCCTGGCGTGATTGCAACAATACAATCCAGAAATGCTTCAATTGTGGTGGCCCACATAAGACTATGGCTATGGTGTGTCCCGTCAAAAAGGAACAAATCAAAGCAGCAAAAAAAAGGGCAAAAACGAGGAAGAGAGGAAAGTTAACGCTACTTACGCGAAGGTTGCCAAGGCAGCGATCGCCGAAAGTAGTGTGGCCCCAAAGCCTACTATACTGCAAATCGAGAACGAAAAATAAAATAAAATAATATGTTGCATTTGGTATGCACACATTGCCAACCTAACCCAGCTTGGTACCTTCGCGAAGGAGTTGAACACCATGTTCGTAAAAAAGGCATGGAGGAAATGTTGTTTCCTGAAAATCCTCCGTCGAATGAAGTCCTTAAAGTAAATCTCCAACCGCAGGACGAGAAGAACGGCCAAAAAGCCCAAAGTTCGAGTAATGCCCTTGAACAGGATCCTCGATTCCAGGCTATGGATGCCCCCCAGAATGCTCTAAACAAACACAGGGATCCACACATAACAGAGAAAACTGAAACAGTTTCATGAGTGGACCGGGAGGAAGCCCATTCTGTAAGGCCCAAGAAGGTGGAGCTTACGCCTCGCCCTCAAAAGGCCTCGCAGTCATGTCGACCGAGTAGGTCCTCGTCATCGAAAACTCGGGAACCCAGGTACATGTGTTACTCGAGGATGATTAACCTCAGGGTATATGCTACAAAAGTGAACCAGATTCCGGACGAGGCGGGACCAAATGATATTGTTGATGGCCTAAGGGCCGGACAGTACAAATGGGACTACACGTCCGACTTACCAGAAGATTTAGTTAAACAGGCTCTTTTTTGAGGACTCATCAAATTCTCAACAGGCACTTACATTCTTCTCTCTGACTCCAAGTAACGAGAGAAAAGATTCGAAAAGGGGATAAGCCTGCTCCACGTTTTTTACTGTTGTTTTTTTGTAGGTCACATGTTCTTGCGCCTGGGGGAGGCCGGCCTTCCCGCGATGTCGAAGCGCACTTCCTACTTGTTGCCTTTTTGTTTTTTTGTTATTGTTGTTTTTTAGCCTCTGTCCTTTTTGGTCGTTATTTGTTATTTGAATATTATTTGTTTTTTTAATGCAACCTAGTAGTAAGATATGGTGAGTATGGCGACTTATGCCCAAGTAGGCAGTCGCCAGATGGGCTCTTAAAATTAAAAAAAGTCCACAGGAGACGATCATTTCCTCTTCTATTCGCCTCCTTGATTGCTGCAATGAGGTATTCTGCACTTTAGTGATCCATTTAATTCTTAGTCTCAAGCTCTAATATTGTTCTCAACGATAGTCCAAGTACAAACTAAACTTAATCGCAAAATACGGCAATTACGTAATGGACTGTTCATTCCTACTACAAGAGCCTGTAATATATAATCCTTGTTCTCACAAATGTTCAGCCTTATTATAAGGTTTATTTAGTCTTTTAGTGATAAATCCAGCGGCTTTTGTATATTTAATAATCTTCGTTTTTCAATATACAAAATATTTGGTTTGGCGGGAAAAAATACATAGTACCCAAGACCTCGTCATTGAGGAACATTGTATCCTGTAATGTGATATAAGTTATCCTTTCTTGAGTGATTGGATTTCGTCCTTTGTGATATTCTAATAGTTTTGAATTACTTCAAATAAAGGAATACACGCAAAGATTGACGAGGGGAGACCTATCCGCTCGGAAGAGGGAATGCCGTTCACAATGGAAGAGTACTTGACAGCAGTCAAGTCGTTTAAACAAAAAGCACCTGACTAATGCACCAAATAATGTGCACGAAGCAATCTGAAGGATTTAAATGCCTGTCTGAATTCTGGTTCCCCCCCCCCCTAGGTCTTCAAGACGGCAAGGATGATCTTCTTACCAAAACCAAGTAAACCAAAACACCAAATCGAAAGCTACCGTCCAATCTCACTACTCGAGTTTCAAAAAGCTCATCGAGGAAAGGTTAAAAAAACACCTAAAAACAAAAGCATAAACTATTTCGAAAAAAGAAACAAAATCAAAAAAACACAAAAAAATTCAGAATCATTTCAATTAATCGAAGCAAAACAGCCACAATTAGAGTCAAGGGCGAAGGATACCATTGAAACACGGAGGAAAGAGTCTCGGACTCAAGCTAACGACGAATGGGTATGTCTCCGACCTGGCAAAGAAGGTGAATGAAGCAGAATCAACAATGTCAACGCTGCTACGATTTCATAACCTTTCAGCAAGAATAAAAGAAAATTATATAAAACTCTCGTCCGCTCTAAAATATTATATCCGACCATACCTACTCACATGCTGAGTGCAAATCAGATACTAAAGGCCCAAAGGGTACAAAACTGGGCAACGGGATTTATTGAAAATCAGAGAAGAGAGGAACGAATAACATCCGAGGAACTGCATAGAAGAACTGAACTTAAACCTCTCTGTGATAGAACAGTTTGAGGCCGCTTAATTTCAACCGCTATCACATCTTATTTAGAAACACGTTGCTACACACGTGCATCTTCGCCTTGAAGCCAGGCGCGTTATCATTCCACCTGAATCACTATTTAACCAAGGAGGTTCATTCCCCCCCGTTTCGCCCCATGCGCCGACCTCGCCAGATTGAGTTAGGCTTATGGGCAGATAAGGTATTGTTCTCAGGCGCGGCTTGGCATTCCCTCAAAGCCCCCACTTCATTGTCCCCTACGCCAAGGGGATGGCTCGACTATTTATATGGAAACCTTACCAATATGAGCAGATTCGAGATCCAGATTATCCTCGCGAGACATCCCGCCGATCCGGTCTCACTTTGTGCACCAGGGCCCTCTACCTCGAGATCCACCATCATTGTCCAGAAGAGGACAATATCCCTTGAGTGCCAAGGTTCGAGCCTTCAGGACGCCAAGTCCACAAAGCCATTGTTCTTTGAGCCCGTAGACAAGAGACGGTTCTCACCCCCCCTGTTGTTCAGAAAGAGAACAACGTTAGAACAGCCATTATTCTTTGAGCCCGTTGACAAGAGACGGTTGTCACCCCCCCCGCCCTGTTGTTCAGAAAGCGAACAACGTTAGAACAACCATTGTTCTTTTAGCCTGTATACAAGAGACGGTTCTCACCCCCTCTGTTGTTCAGAAAAGAAAAAACGTAGAACAGCCATTGTTCTGCAAGCCCATTCGTCAAGAAACAGTTCTCATTCCAAAGACGTCACGTCAGGATCATTTAATCCCCCCCCCCCTTCGGCTGGAACTTGCCAGCGGACCGAAGATTCCTTCGCGTCGCCTTCATCTACACAACAACTTTTAATTACGTAAGCTGAACATTACCTTTGAGTATTTAACCTTTTTGTCAACCCTATCCTGTGCTTTAAATGCTTTAGCGAACCATCGCATCCCTTTAATTTTCATTTGTTTCCCATTTTATATCTCTCCTAAATCTTAATCCTCGGATTAGCCAGATATTTCCAACGACCCTTTGCATTCTCTGTTTATGTAAATATTTTCCATTTTGTGTATTGTTGATAGTTTAATTAATAAAACTCTATTTTATTTATTATAGCCATATTATTATCCTTGAGTTCAGTTCCACTTCTTAAGCATTTTGAAGATAAATAACTTCGGTCAACCAGATAACCAGGCACTCTAAATATAATTGAATAGTTCTTTCAACGAATAGGTATATATGGTATATCGTCGAGAGTCCATTCTACGACACTCTCAATACTGTACTCCATGAACGAGCTAAAACCTGTGGGTAAAGTTAAATGAAACTTTACCCCAGGAAGAACTAAACAAAATAGTCATACCAAACAATTAAATCCGTCAGATAAAATACAGCAAGAGATTTGAGGGAAGCAAGAAAAATACAACGTTGAATGTAAACCAATCTGTAAATAACACAAAGTGACCTACCGAACAAAAGACCACTAATATTGACAACCAACGAAGAATGACGCACTAAAGAGAATACGAACAGAAAAGAGTAATGAGAAATACAAAGAAGGAAATCTAAAAAATATATAAATATGGGACTACAAAACCACTCAAAAAGTGCAAAAACGCAAAAAAATAAAAAATAAATATAACTAAACAAAAAATAAAGAACTCATAGGAGCAATTGATAACAAAGGCTCGAATGCCTAAATTACAAATCTCAAATATAAAAAGAAATAGAAAGCAAAATAAATGCTAAACGATAGCGTTTGCCAGGCAGCCTGACATAATTCACTATATCATTATCACCTTCACCGTATCATCGCCATTTATCACCCGTCACTCATAAACGCACACACCACACACAATATCTCTACCTCTCTATCTCTCTCCTACACCTTCACCTCTTATACTATGCCGAACCCGCTAACAAGGTAGAAACGTCGAGTAAATGTGTTTTTATCCATTTGCATAGATTTTAATTACATGTCATATGCTCATTTTAGATCAAATGTACATAAATAGCTTGAAACACATACATATACAGTGAAAAGGGTGTGGTTTTAGCTCAAAATGTGGTCATTAATGATTAATAAGTCTTAAGTTGTCAAACAAATAAGATCCAAAAGCAGCTTGATGTTTAAATGGTATAATTTATTTAACTGTTGTACATATTTACAACCAAAGTATAGGCTTCGGATGCATGTCTGGTCCTTCAAATTATGAGAGTAATCAACGTTGGTCTTCCGGCAGGAGTCTCCAAGTTTCCTGCTGTTCAATTTTTTTTTTAATTCTGCTGTTGAACCCTATACCAATTTTCCTGAATAGAATAATATATTATATTATAATAAAACAGAAATATTATTTTTAACCAGTAACAAGTAAAGTTGTTAGGTTTATATGTGATATACAGTTATCCTCACTGTTATCCTTGCAATGACGGCTTATTCCCAGTCTTCCTCAGTGTTCCGGCAGGTAAGTTTCCTACAGTTTCATGCTGCAATACATTCCATTTAACTCTTTATGGATAGAATACAAGAGTAAGATTATAATCAGTTCAGGTAAAGTTACATTAGAAAACATGATAGTTACTGCTCTCTTAGTGACTCATTCATTTATAGATTAACCAATTACAACAATTTTAAAGAACAGATAGTCAGTAGTATGAAATCTGCTATTCCCAAAAGGCTACTTTTTATGATCTACAGACTACACATATAACCCCTCGAATTACCTATACATACCTACAGCTGTAACGTTGGCTGAGGCACCCTAGTGTACGGCACATGACGTGAACTCCCTACGAGGTGGGTAGCAGAGTCTCTTGTGGGTGACCTTTGTCACATCTTACAGATGTGCTTCTCTGTTGAGGCCACAGTATCTTGTGTGAGAGGGGCCTTCCCAAGGCCATCAAGATCATTGTGATGTTGCTTAAACACCTGTCAAGCTGTTTTCTTTCCATAAACGCTGAACTAAGACACACTATCACAATCAGTAATGGTATGGAAGGCTAAGAGTGTTTCCACTTGATCATCAGAAAGTGACTTGCGAATGACATCTAATGGAAAATAATTTAGATCCATGGATGTTACAGCTTTCGGACTTCCCATCCAAGAGTTGGACCACTTGGGAACAAGCCGGACCTTGAGAATGAAATGTTCGATCAAAAGGAAGGGGCGCGTGGGGCTGTATTGTGGCTCGACACCAAATGTGCTGCAAGTTTTCTCAAATAGTTGAGCAAATTTCCATCTTGACTAATCACCTAAACATATTAACTGAATGTATAATTCCCGCAATTAGTCATATCACTACGCTGAATTTAGTTTAGAGAATGATGATTCATGATAAATGAATTGTTAGGACTCAGGCGAAGCCGGGCAAACACCGCCTATCTACTGCAGGAGTGGTGGAAGAATCAAAGTCGGGTTTAATGCAGTGAACATTATGGATGGCGGGGGAGGGCGAGAATTGGCAGGCAGAAATTCATTGTTCATTAAGGTACTCCTTGACGTGCAGAACGAGATTAGTGAATGATAGGGCGATTTTAATTGCAAAAGGTGACAAACGAATGCTCGTGCAAGAACAGTCGGTTCGCGCGATTCAAAATAGCAACGTGAGAGTAATTTAATGGTGCTAAAATCCCGCTTTCAACGCATATTCGGTGGAAGTGAGTGGGCAGACAGTAGAGAGATCCTGACGAATGGCATATAGCTCTACTGTGAACGATGAACAGCTGAGGGAGGCAGAAGGAAGAAGATCGCCGAGGCGACGCACGGTCTCAACTGTGATGGCAGCAGAGGAGCTGAGAAGGGAACCGGACCTATCCTTGAAGACCGCCTTGCACTAGAAGTGGGTTGTTGCTTGGCTAAAACTCTCTGACAGGGGAACTCTAGTAGTCTTCATATACATGCCCCCTGGTAAGAGGTATTTGAAAATTCTTGTTGGAGTCATCATCTACGGAAGAACACCCGTAGGAAGAGACCGGACACACTTGCAGCAGATGATACTAGGCTACCATCATTTTCATCAGGAGTATAGGACAGTAAAATGAGACATTTGAGGGGCAGAGTGCGGTTTAAGGATAAGTACGCCGACTGCCTTTCATCATGTAAAAAGGAAGCTGACTTCTACCAGATTCTCGTAGATCCAGGAGGAAGTAAAGCGCCGTCACGTGGATGACTGCTAGCATGGGAGGTTACCAGGGAGGCCGGTAAAATGGTCTCGATATCCTCACGAAAACGGTGAGCTTCAGTCGAAGACGAGAAATACAATGAAGGCTGCTACTGGGTTTAAGTTACCCCAAGTCTGCCGCAGCTGAAAGTTCGAAAGCAAGGTGTTATTCGGCTTTGATTTGACGTGAAGTCACCTCAAATGTGTTGAAAAGGAGCTGCAGGGGATAAACAAGACAGCCGAGCTGGCACAGAAAGTTGCAGGATGCTTTTATTTGTGTGTGTGGGGCAGGAGCATAAGGGGAGAGCATTGGCATAGAGACCTTTACGGCTGTATCATGCGTGCACTTGATACTGTGCCTCCTCGAGTACTTAGGAAAGCAGAATACTCGTAACTAAAGAATATCGAGGCTGTGCTCGAAAAGAGATGGCTAATTTTGAGCTGGCGTTTTACGGCGTAGATTCGTTCCGGGATATTTGATGGAGTTGGGGAGATAGGGGCTGGGCGGAGATAGCTGGTGGATTCAGGAATGGCAGGGGTATAGAGCCGATGCAGTAGGGGAAGTTTGTTAAGGAAAGGAGAGTAGTACAGTACTTTGATGCTGAGCAACGTGGGCAGGCATGAGGTGGAATTTTGGTTCAGAATATATGAGTGGTTGCGTCTCCAAAGGCAGGGTGGCGTTTGAAGGGATATCAGGGATTTAGAGATTTAATTTCGTATTTTGAGGGAGAACCGATTCCTTTCCGGTTTTTATCTATTGTTGAATTCAGAAAATCAAATATTGTAGGACGCAAAGCTAAACACCAAACCCAGCTCGGTGCTTAATCCAGAAGGGGGGCCTGGACGACCGGCTGGTGCGAGTGAGGGGCACCTGAACGGCCTAGAGACCAAACGTTACGCGGTTTGGGTCGTCATCGTGACTTGGACGTAAAATTACTGATAGGAAAGGAAGAGTTAGGAAAAGTAAAAAATAAAGTGAGAGAAGAAGGCAGGCCCCTCACCCCCACAGAACAAAAATATATGAGGGTTGACCCTCCTCTCCTCTTGGAGCCGATCAGAAATGAGTTGATGATCAAAGCTGGTCGGCAACAGACCTGTAAAATTAGCTGCCGGCCAAGAAACTGGGTGAGAAAGGGGTTCATAAAGGAAGCCCCAAAGAAGATAGAAAAGCAAATGCGTGAAATAAATATTCGTTAAGGGCAACCTGTGAAGCTACAGCCTGGAGAGGATGCTACACTTATGGCTTAAGGTGTAGCAGGGGCTTCCTACCTGCTACACCATTCTTTCGCTTTCGGGGAGAAGGACATAAAAGATCCAGTTGAGTACAGTCAATTCTGCTAATAAAAACTGGGATATAAGGAAGAGGAGTGTAATTGAGGTGAAATAAATCAACATTAATGAATTCATAAGAATAAACTTAGGTTAAATCAAACCTTGAATATTTAATTTTCCATCGCATATTCCTGAAAAGAGATGTTAAATGCGGAAAAGAGGTCTGATGGCTAATTTCTCACTCAGTGTTTGCTAGAACTAAAATACTTGCTAATTCGCCTTTTTCCAGTTCATTAATGCATTGCTGCAAATGCTGCCAAAGATATAGTCGAATGATGAATTGCGGGCATATTTTTCCTTCCCACAGCCAAGTCTTTCTTTCTAAACGAAGGAAATAATTTTCGAACAGGAGAATTGGAATTGGAGGTTTCTCGATTTGAGATATGGACATGAGTACCCGAGTATGTACGGGAAAGTCTCTATATTAAAATGAATGAGTTTTATTTATGCCAAAAAGGGTGAGTTAATTGTTATAGTGTGAGCAGCTCTTTTATAGCCCCCAAATTCCAATGACGGTGCAAGGTAATTGCCAAGGACAAATAGGTATTGATTTGTATTTTTTTTTAGTTAATACCAAGGCTTATACAGGATAGGAAATAAATATCACCGGTCATTAGTTAAAGTGGTGAGGGACATCTTTAGTTGCCAATAACTATTAATGGACGAAATATATTCTCTTTTTCACGTCGCCTCAATAAATGTCATTAAAATTCTTTATTATGATCGCAAGACATTTATCTCTGTCCCTACAAATTCGTTTGAAAGTAAGGGCTTTTACTGGGCGTCAGTCTTGACTTTCCAACAAGCTTTGCCGGAGAATCGTCCTTAATAAATTATTTGCCTTCATCCATTACTACCATATCTTCATTCTCATTGCAAGTAATACATAAATTTAGGGTGTGTGTAATTAAGCATCTGGAATAATTAAACATACTTGTTACATCTAAAATTAACAGTAACATGCCTTCAATGAAATAGATAGTAGGTGTCAGTCTATTTAATGTAATAAAGTTTATCTTAAAAGCAACGCAACTTTATCGAGTGCAAACTTAATTTCGGAATCTTACTTCATTGTTGAATAAAATGTGGCTTTAGAAATGTCAGAAAGTTTAGATACAATAAATTGTGTTTTATATTACACCATTTTTGCAAAATCTATACTAAATAGTAGTAGTTGTGGAATTGATTATGTGAAATTACTCTAAATGTATATTAACTTCATTTTAATGGCGCTTATTATGTACTTTTGTGACTTCATCGACCATTGTCGAATTTCACAAGTTTGTCGTGTCATTTCGGGAACATTACAATTGTTTGATTTGAGTCACGATTAGAAAGAGAAAAGAAACATTTAGACATCGGCGACAACAGATATAGAAAGGTCTGATAAATCCTGCATCCCTTCTAAAATTGCCAACAAACTATTTAATCAAAGTTGAAATTTTACTCACTTTCGACAAGGAATTCTGAACTGAAAATGTTGTCGGTGTCCAATTAATTCATTTTATTATTGGACTATAAGTGATAGAAAAGTTCAGACGGTGAGGTGAGGGTCAAATAAATTTTAGACATGTTAATTCGAATGCGTCACAACAGTTTGTTAAAAAGGCAATGGTGAAACTAATTCGAAGAGGTAGGATCAACTTTATTTCTCTCTTCTGGATAAATTTACTCATTCTAGAGAGGTTAAGGAGATATTTTTGCACCACTAAATTTAATTTTTCCAAGATAATCTAAAGAGCAGAAAACTTGGGTCGAGAATTAATGAGTTCAAAGCAAAGTTTCTTAGATCCTAGAAAGTTTTGTTGCCATATGTAGACCCACTAGACTTCACCCATTCTCTCCTAGAGAGTGCGAGTGACACGGTTGAATTAATCATTTAGAGTTTTCTCTGGTTACAAAGACATTATAAAGGTATCTCCGTGGAATTATTAAGAAGAATCAAAGTTAATCGAAACTTAATTTAATGTAATCTGACACTGCTCTCATCATTCCTCCCTTAAAAGAAGTTCAATCTGGGGCAGTAGTTTATTCTCTTTGTAAAACCAAGTAAAAAAATCTATGAAAAGTAGATGAATTGAAAGTGTTTATATCTTACCTAAATATACCCCTGATTTTACAGATGGACAAACTCTCTCTTTGCCTATGAAATTTGAAAGTAGATCGAATCCTACTGGTTTGAAATTGACAGAAAACGGATTGGATTGTATTCTGATAAAAGCGGTCTAAAATGTGCAATCTATCGTCTACTGGGTCGACCCTCTACATTTCGATTAGCTCTATCTATCGACCTGATTGTCTATTACTCTCGGCACTCATCGAAGCAACGCACCAATTCACTACGTTGGAGGCGGTGAACTGTGCTGATGACGTTCAAGGAACGGCAAGGGGGCGGTCACCTTTCGTGCTAACACAGTCATTTGCTTTTTGAAGACTCCTGAAGTTGTAACTCCACCCAAAATAAAAATTTGAACCATAGTTGATAAGATAAATATTTTACATAACACTAACCGTATATATTTTTAATCAAACTTATACAACATCTTGTATTCACCTGATAGAAACAGTATAGATACATATATTACGCACCGATAACTTGGATATTTTTTATCGTATTAATCGCGTCATTTAGAATGCCAAATCCAAATGCAAACTCGTACGTGTAAAGCCATTGGTAAAATATCTGGTTTGATTTCTTTCATATATTATATTTTTAAGTTTGACTTTGAAATCTTCATGGTAAACAAGTTTTATTCTCGAGATTTGCCGATGAATAGTTGAAATCGCCATTGTGAGCAAGATTTCTTTGCAAGATTTTCTGAGGAAGAGTAGAATTCGTCTTTAAAAACAAGATTTATTTTAGAGATTTTATGAGAAAAATTTGAAATCGTCATTGTAAACAAAATGTTTTTCGCGATTTTCTGAGGAAGATTTGAAATCTTCGTTGAAAACAAAAAAAAATTTCAGAGATTTTCCGAGGAAGAGTTGAAATCTCCTTTGTAAACAGGATATATTTCCGACATTTGCCCAATGGGGGAGTTTAAATCGTCATTTCAAACAAGATTTATTCTCAATATTTTCAGAGGAGTATTTGAAATTGTCCTTGGAGAATGATTTTTCACGGGGTTTGCCGATGAAGAGTTAAAATCGTGATTGTAAGCAAGATTTATTCCTGAGATTTACAGAGAAATTGGAAATCGTCATAGTAAACCAAATTTATTCCCGTGATTTGCCAATGAAGAGTTGAAATTGTCAAGGTAAACAAGATTTATTCCCGAGATTTCCTGAGAAAGAGTTGAACTCGTCGTTGTAAATAAAATTTGTTCCCGAGACGTTTGGATGAAGAGTTGAACTCGTTATTGTGAACAATATTAATTTCCAAGATTTGCAGAGGAAGAGTTCAAATCGTCGTTATAAACAATATTTCTTTGCGAAATTTCCGGAGGATGAGTTGAAAGAGTGGTTGTGAACAAGATTTAAGGAACAACAAAAGATAAGTTAAGTCAAAGAGGGAAGGATGAGAAATTAATAAAAAGGTGTATTTTTCGTACTACTTTATTCCCCCCCCCTAGTACTAGCATCAGAAAATCGGTGGGTTAAACTAGGGGTGTTTTAAGTCACTTTGAATACAATCAGGAGGCATAGGGTTTCGAAGATAGGTCATCATTATGGCGCAATAAACCATTGTAGTTAATTGCTAAGATATTTAGGACAATATTTTATATAGCAATAATACATAAATAGTTAATTCTAATTTAAATCACCACCTGAAATTTCGTCAATATTGAATTTCAATTCTTTAAAATCCTTTTTCACTACAAATTATTCCTCCGAAAATATGAGACTTGTTTGGATCAATTTTAAAATTGCCAACTTTTGTGTAATACTCCTATAAATTTTATTTAAATTAAAGTGAATTAAATTATCCTGAAAGATAAATTAGCGAAAGTGCCCAAACAAATTTATTTGTGCAAAATTCCTTGGACAAAAATATAATGGACGACAGAGGCTTCGGTTTTAATCAAAATTAATTAGGAAATTTCATAAAAATGGAAACAGTCACACATGTCAATAGTGATATTCAAACATGAATATGGGCACATACATTTAAATGTGTTATTATATTCACTTATACCCAAGCAATCAGGTTTTAATTAATTTAAAAATATTTGGGAAACATAGATTAAAGGTTATCCTTTGAGTGTAATTAGGGCTTATAAATGTTCTGATACAATACATTATGTGCACAACACCAGTGTAGCTATAAATAAAACAAGCATGGATAAATATAAATTAATATAGGTTTTCTATCCTATATCATCATACTCACCTTTTCATATAAACTTAGAATCAAAGTTTAAGAGCAGAGATAATGGAATTAGGCCCAGGGTTTGGTAATTAAATTAGAATACCTGTTGTGGTACACCACTCTATACCATACACTACTCCTATATTATGTGGGGGTTGACTTAATCACCTACTACGAAGCGAACCGTTTAAGAACTGTTCGCAGGGATTAACGATCGACCAGGAGGTCAAACTTGAGGCATTGGGTTTAAAATCCTTAATAATCAGACACAGTGCATGAATGGTTGGCGAGATTTAGTTGAATAGGCCGAGAGTATCGTTCAAGGTTAGTTAAAGATGAAAGAACAAAAATATAATTTTATTTACAAATATCGAAATCAGAATAAAAATAGGCAAAAGAAAATTATTTAAAATGAAATACTCTCTTGATAATTATGATAAGGATGTATTCTCAAATAAAATGAATTAATTAGCGTTACTATGCTCAGATCAAAAGGGGGAACTTGACAATTCTAATAATTGAGGGGTTTCAATCTTACGGGTCGGTGACTTCGAGGAAGGTCCTGCTTGGGACTAGGCGAGTGGAGCACGATCCGATGAAGCAAGTGGGGCACGATCCGGACGAGGCAAGTGGGGCACGTCTGTATGAGGCAAGTGGGCCACGACCGCACCAATTTTTCGAGGAATAGCGATGAAGATAGCCAATCTTCAAGGATGACGTCCACGGGAAAATGTGGGATCATTCGTAATTCCACTCGAAGAGGAAACTTCTTTTCCTCAAAGGGAATCGATGTAGATTTTCTAGGGATCGATTAAACGAAGGGAGACTCGCGCAAATTAAAAAAAATTGCGGTTCACAAAAGCTACCAAGTGACCTGGGTAGAATCACGGCGGGGAAAGTCTTGTTGTCTGATGAACGCTCACGGGAAGAGTTGACTCGCGACAATGAGGAGTACTTTGAGTTGCGTGAGGGACTCCTGGATTTCAAGTCAATACCAGGTATTTGTACGAGTGATCCGAAAGTTGCAAATGTGGATTCGGAGCAGGAGGTGAGGAAGCTCCAGACATCTTAATCCGGGAGGCGGACGAAAATTCAGATTATAGCGGCAATGCGTGAAAAAACCAGCGGCTCGTTCTCTCCTCGTCGCCGGGGAAGGGCTCTGGACAAATTCGCCGGATTGGGGGATAATTCCCCAATACGCCCAGAAGACGAAACTTTGCGAATGTTCCCGAACAGGAAGTGACCATTTCCAAGGCGGGATACAATCGCACGCTGTCTCCAAATAACGTGAGGAGGTCAGAGGTTCTTTTACAGATGAGTTTGGTAAAGTGAAAATAAAATAATACTCGTTTATATGCAATCTCGCTTTTAATATTCAGTTTATTTGTGAGTTCCAGGATATTGCAAAAAATTGTTTATATTTAGCTGTGTGTGGCGCGGCTGAATCATTTCAAAGCAAAATTCAGGGATTCTAGCGATTAGAAGATAAACGAAAATAACTGATCTTTATTTGCTGACCTTTATAAACCTATAAACTAAGTTTTAACTTACTTATCTCTTCTGCATACCAGTCTCATCGTACTTGTTGCTCACACAAGCTATTCTTGTATTACTTTCTCAACTTTCTGCTACTAGAATAACTGCCGGTTCCCATCTAGATCCTTATTCGATTTCCTTAAAGTGCTTCAATTTCAGCTTTAATCCCTAATTTATTAGTCGTTTTGCGTCTCTTTTCTTTTCATTGTATGCGATTGAGTTTTTCTCCGACAAATATATCAACAAAACGAAAACTGAACTGTGAAAAAAATGAATTATGCAAGACTACGGCTCTGCCTATGCTTCCTCTCTTGTTGTGTGAAACCCATCCAAGGTCATCAAGGGAAAAAAAATATATACAAGTGAAGAATATGTGAATAAAATTTAGTGTCCCGCTTGGGGGTTATCTTGCTTTTTGTTTTACTTGTTTTTTCACGGATTTTCCTCCTCCTAATTTGTACGGCGGTTCTACTTGAGGCGTCCAGACTGATGCTAAGTAACGCTTGTATTCTACGCGGTCTCTGTCCAATCCGATGCTAGCTAGTACCTCGTGCTCTATGGTACTTGAGACTCAGTCCTACATATCTTGGCGCCTCAAATGTCGGTGCATGTCGATTGGAGTTAGGCTTGTTCCATCGTGGGGTGCTCTCGAAGTTATGAAGTGGTGGCACTTTTTTACTTTCTGTAAAAAAATGCCCTATTATGAATTATCGCTCGAAATGGAATTAAACCGTTCCCTGATTTTTTTCTCCCTGTCATTCCTTGAAGAAAGTAAGCTTTGAATCGAAATTGATTTCAGCGTCACAAAAGATGTCAACATATGTGTAATCACTTAATATTTTCTTTGGCCGATGTCTCCTTCTTCGAATCAAGTCCTGTCATCGCTAAATAGACAATGATGGCTATAATTCAAAGCAATGAAACAATATGTACTTTCTTGCTGTCGCTCATGTACTTACTTAGCATGATGGAAAGCAACTCAATTTATAAATAAGAACAGTTAGCTATGAAATCTCTCCTATGAAATTGGCGAAATTCATTGTCCCTTTTTAGACTGACTGTTCAATTCTTCTTATAGTGCAACATCGTCTACTCAAAGGTGCGATTAATTTTTGTTTATCACCTGACGACCTCAGCACCCATGTTCCGCTTTCTTCTCTTCTCTTCATCTGACAATTGCGTCAAGGTTTAGTTTATAACTCCACCTAAGAAAATGCATCATTCGTCACTTCTCTTCAACTCTAGTGAACGAATGAGCGTCTCTATTGCGTGGTTCGTCGTCATCCGTGAAAGCTTTTGTCAGTTCGTTTGTTATCTCATCGTGTTGACATTTTGTCTTAAGATAGTCAATTTTTTTAAGGCCGTGACGTTAGTATAGATGAGAGATGGTGAGAAATAGTGGTAAAATGTGAATGAAGTAATAGATTTGCAAAATGTGCAAGGTGCCTGGAGGTCAGGCTGTTATTATATATTATTTATTTGAGGAATTTTGTTTTATTTAAGACTTTGTATATTGGCATTTAAACTGTTACAACATTTTTAGTACTACTTTTGGTTGTAGGTATTGTACAAGTGAGTATTTTTAGATCTTTAGTTTTGTTTCTTTTTAATTTGCTATTAAAGAGGGTTGTCGTAGAAAAGGCTCCCGAGGATATACTATATATCTATTCTTTGTGGGGATTATTCTATATTTGAGTGCGGGGTTTAATCAGATGGCCGAGTATGACTCCACGTTAATAAATAAGCCTGGAGAGGGCTTATTTATCTTCAATATACGTAAGAAGTGGAACAGAGCCTAAGGATCAATAATATTGCAAGCATTAATAAAATAGAATTTTGTTAATTAATCTAACTAAACAACACATAAAAAAATACTTACATGACCGGGGATTAAAATGGGAGATAAACATGAAATAAAAAAGGTCATAGGATAAATTTGACTAAGCGGTGGATTAAGATTTGGAGGGATTTAAAAGGACAAAACAAACAAGAAGGGAAAGGGTTGGCTAAATCCGTGTTAAAGCACGGAATTACGTTGACAGAAAGTTAAATAGTTAAATGCAATTCGTAGCGTACGTATTTATGAGGTTGTCGTGCAGATGAAGGCGATTTGAAGGAAAGGCTTCGGTCCGACTGGTGGTTTCCTTCCCAGGAGGAGGGGTATTTAGGGGGGTTGTCCTTAACGAGGGGGAAAGGACTGACTTCGAGGAGGGGAGCGAAGTGGGGCTTGGAAGTACGAGCGATCGTTGAGACAGGATATCGGAGATGTTCTGGATAAACAATTGAGGTTATCGGGGTAACCTAGCGTTATCTTGAAGAACGTTAAAAGGAGGAAAGAACAATGACTGTTTTAAAGTTGTTCTCTTCTGAACAATTGAACAACAGGGGGGCCCTGTTGACTTAGCGTCTCGAGGGCACGAACCTTGGCACTTAAAGATATTGTCCTCTTCTGGACAATAAGGCGGTTCTCGAGGTAGAGTTCCTAGGTGCACAAGGGAGACCGGTTCCGCGTGATGCCTGACGAAGGTAATCTCGATCTGATTCAAACGCAAAATTCTATCGCATAAATAGCCACCTCCAGCCTCTTAGGGTAGGGAACAATGGGGGACTTCCATGGAATGTCCTGCTAGCGCTTGGAACAATCTTATCTTCCCATAAGCCTAATTAAATCTGGCCAGATCGACGCCTGCAGGCAAACGGGGGATTGGACCTCCTTGATTAAACTTGGAGCGGGGGAAGATAATACTCGGGAAATGTTGGCCGATAAGGTCGCCATGCTACTCTCTTCTTACAGGATTCACGTGGGAAGCATGAGTTTCAATATGTGATAGAAGCGAGGCGCGACCGCCTTAGGCAATTCTATCACAAGGGTTAATCTCTTTTAGCGTTTGGTTCGAGTGTCCTTTTCCTGAATTGTTTTCTTTGGTTGTGTCGAGTCGTTAGGTCCTTGAAATTTATGTGTATGATTCGTCTTCCTCACCTTGTTGTAGTTTGTAAGTACGGTAGGGAACCTTTCGTTCCCTCTTTCTCTCATATTTTCTTAACAAAGAGCATTAATTTCACATCCAAGGTTGAAGGTCACCCCCTTCATACATTTGTTTCTCTGGATAAATTTGAGGAGGTCGATGATTTAGCTTTGATATTATTTTTTACTTACAGCAATTTCAGGTAATTCAATCAAAGGGCATGCAATGGTTGTGTTTGAAATCCTGAAATAATTTTTGAACACGTATTATAATATATATAGATATATATATATATATATGTATTTAATGATTATATGATTTGCTATGAAAAAAGTTGTAAAAATCAAGTATTAAGAAAAGGTCAAGTACTGTAAAGGTGTATCAGAATTTAAACAAATAAGTTGAGCTAATTAATTCACAAACCTGAAAAGTAGTTTTTCCAAGTGTCTCCATTTACTATTTCTTCATTTCTATTTAGTTCTTGTTTTCCTATAAGCTACGACTGGTGTCAAATTCCCTTAGAAGTAAGAGATGCTCGTTTTTTCCAATCTCTTCCACTTATTATACAAAAAGAAAAAATCAACTAAAAAAACCCTACTACTATCATGTCACTCTAACCCTTTTTTCCCCTCTATCTACTTATAAGGACCTAGCAGCTACCTTATGCGTCAGAAGAGAGGCTTTGAACCCTCTATAACCAACCCCAACCGACGATTACTGGTTGCGAGGGACTAGAACTAGAGGTGTCCTGGGCGTTGGGGCACGATGAATGGGATTAGGGCTGTGCCTAGTTAACCCCTTCCCTGGCGCATAATTATTGACCGTTCCCAGTGCCCGTTGACGGGTGCCTCTGGTAGCATCGGTCCGAGGGGACGGCCCTTTGTTCCCAGGTTGGTGTGCCAGGCCAATTAAAATCCTTGGATCGAGTCTCTTGGTCCGCCTGGATATCCAGTGAACGCTGCTCCGAGATCCTGGCCTTCGTGAAGGGAACTAGTAGGAGTTTAGTATGAGGCGTGCTTCGTTGTTCACCTGGTGATAAATCGATGGCCCCTTCGATGATCGTCAGTGCTGCTTGTTTGGGAGCCACGGCACGCCGAGGTTTGACAACTCGGTTGGACGAACAGCAGCAAATGAAGCATGCCTTCTGAAAGATCTGAAACGTCTCCAATGAATAGGAGAGAGCGAATCACGTTGGGCGAACTCACCACCCCCCTTCTTTTTTACTGAGTGCTCACAAATTATTCCGAGATATAAAGTGTTCAGCATGACTGTAAAAAAAGGACCTGGTGCGATAAAATATACGTGCTCCACATGCCAAAAAGACAAGTGGTGCGTAGATTTCCAGAAGAGGTTTTTCTCAAAATTCCACCCTGGAAGTATTTGTACGGACTGCGTCCTAAGGGCAGAATTGCAGAAGCTTAAAGAAATGTTCAAATCGTCTGAGTAAAAATCACGATGGCTAGAAGAAAAAGTGAAAATCCTTGAATCTGAGCTTGCGAGTCGAATCCGTCGTCTCAAAGCCAGCATTGCAGAGATGACAGCCACCAAGATAAAGTAACAGGAAACTCCCAACGATGCGGGTGGCTCTTCTGTTGAGCTTTCAAGCACCACGTCGAGAGAGACAGGCCACCCATCCGACGTCCCAGAGCCAGCTGTTGCTGGGGTTACTCAGGGCATCAAAAATAATAAAAGTAAGAGTAAGAAAGGAAAGACAGAAGAAACAGTATATAAAACTGAAGAGAAAGTAAAAACGGAATAAAAAACGAAGAAAAACAAAAAAGTGGGGAAGAAAGACGAATCGAAAGAGCCTCTACTGAAAGGGAAGCCTCTGTCCTCTAAACCCAAAGGCGCGAGGGTAATCGTGATCGGTGACTCCCAAGCGCAAGATCTACAACCCTTGCTTGCGGCCCGCTTTCGCACCAGTGTAAAGGTAAGCTGCCTTTCAGGAAAGGGGAACGGAGAAATAAGGGTAGAGACTGAGAAAGCTAAGATCTGTGCGAGCTCAGTAGTTGCCCTGATGGCAAGTGGCAACGATCTCTACCTACGAGGAGGTAAAGTCGGCGCCAGCGGGAAGATTCTGACCACGGTTATGGGAGCAGTTGACGACTGTGGGCTGAAAACCCGCATACCTGTCGTGGTCAGGATACTCCCAAGACGAGGTCAATCCCGTAATGCTCACGCGAGGACTGTTTCCAAAAACCAACGCCTTGTAGATCTTCGTACGGCGGAAGGAGTCTTTTTTGTAGACCCCTACCGCACCTTTTACGGGAGAAACGACCCGTACAATTAGGACAGAGTGCATCTTTACTCTAAAGGGAAAGCTGTACTTGCAAATATGATCCAGGATGTTGTGGAGCGGACCCAAAGAAATGTCAGGCACCGAGTAAAGGAGAACGTACGCCAGTACACTCGTGTTACTCCAGGAGCCACCTTTCCTGAGGTCACAAAAAGGGGATGCCTACAGTCGGGGACTCCCTCAAGATTTTCTGTTTAATGCGAGGTCTATCAGAAACAAGTTTCTTGAACTTCGTGGCCTCGTGGCCGTAACGGATGCATGGATCAAAACCTCCAAGATTTTGAAGGTGAATTCACGATTCCCGGTTACCAGCTCTTCCTGAAAGATCGGCCAGACAGAAAGGGTGGCGGTGTGATGTTGTATGTCAAGAATACTCTCGACTCGACGGATTGCAAAATTATATCCGACCATGAGCTACTAGGTGTTCACATAGAGATAGGTCTTGCCAGATACAAGACCCTAGTGCTTTACAGACCCCCTGCCCAACTCTTAGAACAGGACAAGAGTCTGTACCAGCTGTTGTGCGAACTTGTAAAAGACAGAGTGTTTATCGTCATGTAGGATTTTAACACACAAGGTCCCTGAGAAACCAGAGAACCCTGTGGCGAAAACGCACTACTCCTGGAGTTCGCGAACAACGAGTTCCTGACTGAATGGGGAGGGAACCAACGATAGAATAAAATATCCTCAAATTGGTTTTAACCTCTGAGGATGACATCGTTGAGGACCTCACCAGCCTCGCACACTTCTAGCCTCGTATCAGTCAGTCCAGCACGAAGACCTGCAAAGTCTGCTATCCTTAAATCAAGTTTGCTCGATTTACTAGTAGCAGGACCTGCCTCTGAGACTTTGACTACAACCTAATTAGTCGGTGGTTACTGCCACCGAGCTCTTCGCTCGGTGGCAGTAACCACCGACTAATTAGATTTGTAGTCAAAGTCTCAGAGGCAGGTCCTGCTACTAGTAAATCGAGCAAACTTGATTTGAGGAGAGCAGACTTTGCAGGTGTTCGTGCTGGACTGACTGATATGAGGCTAGAAGTGTGCGAGGCTGTTAAAGACTCGTGGAACAGTTTCAAAACCACCTTCATGAGTCTTCAATCGCATTTCATCCATCTGAAATGTGTTGGTCGGTCTGCTGTTTAACCAAAATGGTTTAATCGAGGCATTGGACAACTGCTTAGGAAGAAGAGAAATGTGTACCGGCAATCGAAGATCTCGGGTGACTTTGACGAATACCGGAGGCTATCCAAGAAAGTGAAGTCCAGCATTAGGGCGGCTAAGCGGTCTGAGGAACTCTGAGTGGCGAGAATTTGTAAAGAGAATCCCAAGGAGATTTGGGGATATGCAAAGAGCCGTAAACCAATCCGTCGAATGATTGGCCCTCTCGAGGAATGAGGAGGAGACATTAAAGCTGCAGAAAATGCTAACCTCCTCAACGACTACTTGGTCTCAGTGTTAACTTAAGAGTGTGGTCCCATCCCAGAGCCAACGGATTCCTACTCGGGGGGAAAAGCTGGAGGATATGGACTTCACCGAAGGAGAAATAGAAAAGAAGATAACTGACCTAATGATGAATAAGTCACCTGACCCGGGTGGGTTTCTACCTAAAAGGTTGAAAGAAGTGCGTGATCAAGTGCCACGACAACTGAGTGCAATCTTTAACATGTCAATCCAGACCGAATGCGTTCCTAGAGACTGGCATGAAGCGGAAGTGACTCCTATCTTCAAGAAAGGAGACCGTAGCTAACCGTCGAACTTCTGACCTGTCAGTCTGACTTCGATAGTTGCTAAACTCATGAAAAACATCATGGTGGACAAAATAACGTTGCATTTAGAGACAAACCTGCTACTGAGGAGTTCCCATCACGGCTTCCGAAGGCAACGGTCATGCCTGACGAACCTTGTGGAATTGTTCCACTTCGTGTTCAGTGAGCATGATCGGGACAAGGCGTTGCATGTGGTCTATTTAGGCTTCCAGAAAGCCTTGGATAAGGTACCACACCGCCGCCTTCTCCGGAAAGTGCGAGCGCTCGGCATAGACAGAAAAGCAGCAGACTGGATAGAGAACTGGCTAAGTGGCAGACGACAACGGGTGGTGGTGAATGGACAGGCTTTTGAGTTGGTGCCCGTTACTAGCGGAGCGCCTTAAGGTTCTGTCCTGGGACCACTACTATCGATCTTTTACGTCAACGACATGGACGGTGACATGGTTTCAAGATTTCCAAATTTGCCGACGATACCAAGCTTGGTATGAACGTTGCAAAGGATGAAAATACTGCTCGCCTGCAAGATGATGTTCGGAAGATTGGGGAATAGTCCGATACGTGGCAAATGCCTTTCAACTATAGCAAATGCAAAGTGATGCATATCGGCCACCCAAATCCCCAATCTCAGTTTATCCTTAAGGGCACTGTTCTTGAATTCAGCGAAACTGAGAAGGACTTGGGTGTAACTATCACCAGTGACCTCACGTTCTCGAAACAGTGCATCAAGGCAGAGAAGAAAGCCCAAAGGATGTTAGGCTACATAAAGTACCAGTTTGGATACTGTAACAAGGAGATAGTACTTTGTCTGTACAACTCCCTCGTTCGGCCGCACCTGGAGTATGCCTTACAATTTTGGAGTCCTTCGTTTCGAAAGGACATATCAAGGTTGAAACGCGTACAAGCTAGTGCAAACAAACTAATTCCCTCTATCCGACATAAAAGTTATGAGGATAGACTAAGGGAATTAAATCTGTTCTCGCTGGAAACCCGTAGACTGCGTGGTCAGCTCTTTGAAGTTTTCAAAAGACTTCGAGGGTTCGACAATGTTAACTACCGGGATATTTTCACACTGAGTGAGAACAGAACGCGCAATCACAGCTTCAAACTTGAACTGAAGCGTTTCAACCGCAATCTGTGTGGAAATTTTTTCACCTACATTATCTGCGGTAAGTGGAACGCACTTCCAGTGGAAGTTGTCAACAGTGAATCTGTTGACCAGTTCAAGTCAGGACTAGACAAAGTCTTGAAAAGTAGCCGTTTAGGGACGCAAAACAATTGAGCAGCCATGTGCCCGCTCGATATCTAGTCCAAAGGTACCCTCTTTGAATGGATGCATTGGAGCGTAAGTTTGCTAACGCTATTAGCGAAATTAAATTAGAACTAAATTCCGTCGCGAGGGACGTTATCTCGCCTAACCGTAAAGTCGACGAAGTAAATTCGAGTCTAAATTCTACCCTTCATGATATGCGAGGGAGGGAAAATAGAAATCGTGACAGTTGGCCTACTTGTATAAATCATCAGGCAATTGTTGACCAGCAACAAAGGATTTTGAACTCGTTTGGACCCCAGGATCCACAATATAGACCCCAAGATTCGCAATTTAGGACCGTTACAAATGGGGCTAGACCATCGAGGGAACAGCATTTCACATTACCATGTTCGAACCCCTTCGCACTGCTGACTCCTATCGAAGGGGAAGAAGAAACGGTACTAATTGGGGATTCTTTAATTCGAAACCAAGAGCCGGAATTCACAGCGCGTAACCCGTCAAAACGAAAATGATTTTGCTTTCCTGGTGGGCGCATAAATAACGAAGTAAGTGAAATTGAAAAATTGGACCAAACACGTGGCGGGCGTACGATCCTCACGCTGGTAGGAAGAAATGATGTCCACAGATACAACAGCACCCCACAGGGAATAGTAAACCGCGCTAAGACTATGATTCATACTGCGAAAGTTAAAGCGGATAACGTAGGAATAATTGGTATTTTACCCCGACTAAAATCCACGTTGCGTCTGCAGTCCCGTGCTATATATACAAACTAGTGCCTTAAGCGCTTGTGTCGCGATACTGGAGTTAGCTTTTTTAACGTTTGGGATACATTTCAAGACCAACCTTCACTTTATCAAACGGACGGAATCGATTTAAGCGATGTGGGGAACAGTCGGCTGGGTAGTATTTTAGACCAGTCAGTACGTAGCATGTTAAGTAGGAGAGTTGCGGGGCCACGTGATGCCCATGCGCCGGACCGGTCCTCGCTTGAAGGGGCAATGAGTATTGGGGAGCAGGGAAATGGAATCGATTCACGTGTGATAGAAGAGTACACTTAAAGCGCAAATTGAAATGTATATATTCAAATGTTCGTAGCTTAAAAAATAAACTTGCCGAAATAAAAGCCGTAATTCTAGAGGGAGACTACGATCTCGAAATCCTTAAGTGAGACTTGGATAGATACACATTCGGGGATCAGTGTTTGCGAATTTGATATACTAGGTTATAAAATTCATTATACAAATAGACAAACTGGTAGAGGAGGGGGCGTATTCGTGTATATAAAAGATGACTTAAACGCTATAACGATCGACTCGTCTACGGCAGATATGAGAAGTGAGGCCTTATTAATCCAATTATGTTGTAATGCAAAAAATAAAATTAATTTAGCCGTCATATATCGTCCTCCATCTCAAATACAAAGAGAAGATGCTGCACTCTTTGATATGCTTTCATCTTGGGTTAGAAAAGGGACCACATAAGTCTGTGGCGATTTTAACCATCCAAACGTTAATTATAGTAACCTAACGTCAGATAAAGCTGGGGAGAGACTACTAAACTTTATTCTGGAGAATTTTCTCGTTCAAAAAGTGAAGGAACCAACTCATGATAATAATATCCTCGAATTAATCATAGCGAGTGACCATAATGCGATTAGATTCGTAGTAAACACGTGTGTAGAAGTAAAAATGAGTGTTCAGCTCATCCCACGTTTGGGTAGCTGTAATTTTGATACTTTTCGCGAAAGGATTAAGGATGTAAACTGGGAAATGCGCTTCGAGAATAGGTCAGTAGGAGAAATGTACACTGAGCTTCGGCGTACACTCCTTAGTGTAAATTTCGACTTAGTAAGTATGTGCGCCGTAAGAGCGGGAAGTCGATGAGAGCGCCGTGGGTTAGCCCACTAATATTAAGCTTAATTAAGGACCGAAATAGAAAATTTCAAATACATAAGAACAATAAGTCATTTATAAGTCGGCAAAATTACATAGATTCTCGAAGAGAAGTTAAACGGGCGGTTAGAGATGCGAAGCGGAAATATGAAATAAAACTCGTGAAGGATTCGAAGAAGGAACCGAAACGGTTTTACGGCTATGTAAACAGTAGGAAACCCTTAAAAGGTTCAATAGGGCCGATTAAAGACAAAGAAGGTCGTTTGACGGAATTTTCGGCGGAAATGTATATAATTTTAAATGAACATTTCACAAGCGTCTTTACTGTTGAAGATTCGTCCGAATTAGGATCGTTAGTTGAAGAAGTAGATAATAGTGATATTTGCATATCCGATATAACAGTACATGAAGAGGAAATTCTTAAATATATTAACCTGATGAAAAAGTCGAAATCACCCGGGCCCGATGGCGTTTACCCCACTCATTTAAAGGAACTTAAGAATGAGCTTGCGAAGCCGTTGCATGCAATTTTCAATCGCTAATTAGAAGTTGGCGTAGTCCCTTTAGACTTCAAGCGTGCAAACGTTACACCAATATTTAAGAATGGGAATAGATACGAAGCAACGAATTTTCGTCCTATTAGTCTAACTTCGGTAGTTGGAAAGCTTTTAGAATCGGTAGTTAGAGATAGAATAGTGAGCCACCTCGAGCTAAATAATCTAATTAAAGATTCCCAATATGGGTTTAGGCGGGCGAGATCGTGCTTGACAAATTTGCTGGAATTCTTCCATAAAATGATTTGCGTTTACGACGAAAGCAAAGCTGTAGATGTAATCTATCTAGACTTTAGAAAGGCGTTTGACATCGTCCTGCACGAGAGATTATTAATGAAAGTTAAAGCAATCGGTGTGAAGGGTAAGATATTAAATTGGATTAGAAATTGGCTGAAGGATCGTTCGCAGCGAGTAGTTATAAATGGTGAATGTTCTGATTGGGTCAACGTCAGTAGTGGAGTGCCACAAGGCTCGGTTCTTGGTCCATTATTGTTTCTAATATATATAAACGATTTGTATAATGGCGTATTTAGTACGATTTCTAAATTTGCTGACGACATGAAGCTGGGCAACCGTGCCTATGTAAGATCGGATGTAGAAAAATTACAAAAGGACCTAAACTTGATTGTCAGATGGGCGGACAAGTTGCAAATGCAGTTTAATTTAAATAAATGCAAAAGGATGCATTTGGTTTGCCATAATTTGAGGGTAGAGTATACCATGAAAGTCCAGGTCCTCGACGTGGTTAAATTGGAAAAAAGACCTGGGAGTTTTAGTCTCGGATGACTTCAAAGTCACGAAACAATGCGAGGATGCATGTATAAAAGCAAATCGTGTGCTGGGTTATATCACGCGTAATTTCACGTTCAAATCCAAAGATGTAATTTTACCGTTATATAAATTACTTGTGCGTCCACTGCTCGAATATGCGGTTCAATTTTGAGCTCCATACTTAAAAAAAGATATCACGCAATTAGAAAGAGTGCAGCGTAGGGCTACAAAATTAATTCCCGAGCTGAGAAACAGGCCGTACGAGGAAAGACTCAGGGCATTAGATTTGCCATCTCTCGAAGGCAGAAGATTACGTGGCCAGCTAATAGAAGTATTTAAAATATTGAAAGGATTTTCAAACGTTGATTATAGGAATTTGTTCGAGTTGGATCATAGGGGAAACACTCGCCAACACGGATTAAAATTAGTGAACAAGCGATTTAACACTAGTATAGCCACAAACTATTTTACGTTTAAAATTACTCAAATTTGGAATAGGCTACCCACCCACGTAGTAGATAGTACGTCGGTAAATATGTTTAAAAACTGTCTCGACGTGCACTTAAATAGTATAAATATGACGTAGTCTGAGCACAGTAAATAAACACGTCTTTGCAAAAGGAGTTTGGAGCGGAGGAACAACGAGTAAAAATCCTGACTAAAAATGATGCCAGCGATTTCTCTTGCATGTGTAGTTTAGATATCTATTTTCTTTTCCGCCTATCCTATAAATAGTCTTACTATCCTAAAATTAGATTTTCACCACTAGCAGTCGACGGCTGCGGAAGTTGAGAAGAAAAACTTTCTATCACCCCTCCACACCTAGGTTGAAGTAGTTAATATGCATGACAATGTATACATGTAGATAAGTGTATATTAAAAAAAAAATAATAATAAAAAATAATAAAATAAAATAAATAAATATATAGCATGTTAGAGATACACTCGTAGATAAGTGTGTATCGTAGTTATGGATTTAGTGTAGCGGACTAGCCTTGAGCGGACCTAAGGGTCTTTGCTGGTCCTAGATTCTGTAGTTCTGTAGTTCTCTTATTCTTTTTCTACTTTCTCTTCTTTCTTCTTTCTTTTCTTCTTTTTGGCTCATTGAAGAAGCCCTTTAGCAGAAGAAATCGACTGTTGGACGTCAGGAGCCTTCTCGCCTGAGCATCTGCATCTCTCTGTTTTTAAGAGTTGAACTTCCCTTTTAAGGAGGGAGTTCTCCTCTCTCAGTTGAGTGATGCTCTCGCCCAGGCGCTTCTCGAGTTCGCAGAAGTCACAGACACTGACGGCATCTGTGAGCTCCTTGCAACTCCTGCCCCCGAAGTCTTCACTCCATCTGTAGACTTTGCATATTTGGCAGGTTAGCTTTCGAAACGGAGGACCATTCTTCTTCGCCATCTTACAAAACTCACGGACCATACGCATTGAAAAAGGGTTTTTTTTGGTTGTGATTTTCTCTCGCACTAATCCCATCCGCCTATTTCCAGGAGGATTCCGGTCGTTCGGTGAACAGAAACACTTTGACCAAGCACACCAACCCTAAGGTCTCCCCTCGGCCGGACGTCCCCAATCGTGCCGCAGCTCCCAACTGAGCAGCACGAGAGCCCCAGTGAACTGGTTCTCTGATTTTTCGACAGGGGTGCTTGAGGTGTAACTGTCTTCCTACTAAGCCCTACTAATCAACTAAAAACGGCCAGACTTGAGGCAAATAGTAAAGCTAAAAGCTACGCATGGCGTCAAAATCCTTTAGAAGTATGAGATGCTCGTTTCTTAATTTATCAATAGAGACGTGGCTTGCTCACTCTCTCTCTCTATCAATCTCCCCCCTCTCTCTCTCTCTCTCTATCAATCTCCCCTCTCTTTCTCTCTCTCTCTCTTTTCCTATATGCTACGAATGGCGTCAAAGTCCCTTAGAATTATGAGATGCTTGTTTCTTGATTTATAAATAAAGACGTGGTTTGCAATCTTCTTCACAATTTACTTTATGGCTGTGCACCAACACACACATAAATCACTTAATTTTAACCCCAAATTATTTTATTCTAATAATTCCATGTAAAATTAAATACGTTATTTTTATGTTGAATAAATTTTAAGCTTCTCCTTGACTATACGTGTCTGTTTTGGAAGAAGAATTGTAGTAAGAACAAAGTTCTCTCTCTACCTCTTATTATTTGTGAACAGTTATTGATTGCAACCATGTAAAGATCAATTTCACAAAATGTGTTGCCTTTGATATCAACCGAGGAGAGTGGAAGTGGTGCTTTTCTTCAGGTCATCTTTTGAAGCTCTTTTTAATCTCCCACAATATTTTACACGCCTGTTTAGACCCACCAAAGGTGGACAGAGGGCGTTAAATGTTTTTAAAAAATAATTATTGCAAATGATATGAACTGTTGCAGCTCAAGATAAATTTCAATAAAAATGGTAAATTAAGGATGGTACCAAACACAAAACTAGAGCATCCATACGTTTTAAATCTTTTGGGTAATTCAAATCTACCACCTAAGACATGGATATTCGCCATTTATCTTTAGTGACCTTAATATTTCATAAATTACCATCGTACTGGTTGACACAAGCACTAAACATGCTGTAGGATATATAGAGAATGTTGACAAGAGAATTACATATACGTTACTACTAATTAATCAAAAAGTATTAAAACCTGTAACCACTTCACAGTAATGACTGGAAGATTTACAGGCGCATTCAACAAGATCTTGGATTTATTCACAGGATTGTCAATCATTCACTTTGTTTTTTCATCCAAATTCTATACTTCACACACAAAATAATGAAGGTGATTGGAATGGGCAAAAAAGTCTTAAAAATCAATGAATGGGTGTACGAGATCACACATAGTTTTATAATTAGACGATTTATGTGGCAGGAAAGACATCAAACATACGTTTTTCCAATTTTGTGATACCATTTTTTTCACTATACGTGGAATCCAGTTTTTTATTGCTTATTTGGCCTTATTCCCTTTCGTGTATTCATAAACCATAAAATGGCTTACGTGTGTTTCATTTTCTCCCTTCACTAATGAAGGAATTTAACAAAACTTAGCTTAAGATTTGTCCGAGCATTACTAGCTTATAAATGGTGTAGGCAATGTCAAATTATATAAGAAATTAATACAACTTAAACAGGACTAAGCTTTGCTAGATCTTAGAACGGCCTGGACATTACTACAACTTAAAAATTTCTAGGCATTTATTTACAGCCTAAAAGGCCTAGTCAATAATACAGCTTAAAAGGTCTAGACATTACTTCAGTTATCTGTAAACAGCTTACAGCGACTGTAAATAAATTTAAACTAGTCATAAAATCATTTTAGAAAAGTAAAATATAAACGACGTTAATTTCTAGACAACTTATTAGTTGATAGAATTATTTTCCATAGAATATCAGTTGAAGATATATTTAGTCGCGGGCGCCTCTACATCTTACTATTTCGGTCGGTCGGTCCTCGTTTAGCTTTTTATTAGTATAGGAATAACATTGTAACTATCCTGCCGATCCAGACGAAATTTAAACACCTTATGTCGTTATACATTCTCTTTCGAATATTATAATTGCCAAAGTCCTTCTAAGGTTAGCCCGGGAATTATTTTGTTTTGGCCATAACATCATAACAATTCGGCAGATTCTAACGAAAGTTTAAACCCTTATGTTGTTTTACATTCTCTTTTGGATAATATAATTGTCAAAGTCCTTCAAAGGTTAGCTCAAGGCTTATTTTTTTACAATAATTTCCAAACTATCCTGCGAATTCTAACGAAAGTTGAAACCATTATTTTCTTTTACATTCTATTGAGAATCATCCAGTTGCCAAGGTCCTCCCAAGTTTAGTCCGAGAATTAGTGATTGTTTCGCTTCTATCCGATTTAAAATTATGAAAATCTCTAAATCACTTTGATTTCGGGGTCAATTTAGGAGTAGTTTGCAAGATAAGAGCAAAAGTAATAATAAACTTACATTTTACTTCGTATAATCACTCTATGAAGAGAAATTTGCTTTAAATTGATTCCAAAATGTTAAGCAGAGAACCCTCCTTTGCAGCCACCATCTCTTCATGTCATTCTAGTCACACGAATATACAAGTATGAAGTACTAGGAGAAAGAGTTTAATATATTCCACACTCCTACATAAGTTGATTCTAATAATTATTTAAGAGAAGAAAGTCTACATAACGTAGGTTTTAATCTACATACACAATGTAATTATTTCTGTTACAGACCCTTATAATCATCGTTGGCCAGAAGTAACTGTAGAAATAGATGAACCCTGCTACTCTAAACGGAAAGATGGTTCCGGAACAATGGGTATTCGTTTGAGGTTGCAGGAAGTGGTACCCATACCCATGGTATTTGAAAGCACGTGGCACATCATCTAACCTCGGAATAAAAGGCTTTGCGGCACAGACCGTGAGAGGGTAGACTCGTACATACGATAATATAGTTGGCGGAATCATTATAAAAACGAATATATATATATATATATTTATATATATATATATATATATATATATATATATATATATATATATATATATATATATATATATATATATATATATATAATAGATTAGAGGATATAAATGACTTAAAGTAAACCATTTTGCTTGTAATTTTTGTCGTACGTGGTTTAAATAGTTCTTGCACTGAGAAATCTCCATATTAAAAGAATTCCGTCATTTCTTTTCATTTCTATTAAAAAGAATGTTCTATTGTTATTTAGCAGAGAAAAAAGAATTACTGGTCCAATGTGATTAAAACAACTGCCTTTCTCCAAATGGAAAAGATCCATTGGGTATTTATATTCTTCCGTATTTGGCAAACGATAATTCTGCTTCTGCACCTGACGGAAGAATTAGACGCAACAGAGCGATGTATTGCCTTCCCTTCCCTTTGTTATAAATTATCACTTAGGAATGACATGTTCCGTAAACACGCGGACTACATTTCCCAACCCGCAAGCTGAAATGAACTGATCTGCCACTCATCTAGTCTCGCCATAACTATGTCGGTCCACTTTGATAGACATAATTGGGGACGTAAAGGAAAGCAGGTTTGAGGATTAGCCCACTGTGGAACTCTACGGAAGAGACCGCCCGGTTACGAGGCGATGCTGAAAGCTTTGGGGAAGAGTTCGCTCTAATCTCTAAAGGTAACTTCCGGCCAGGACCACAGGGGGACATACAACCGTCCCTGTGTAAGTTGGAAACAGCATCGATATCCAAACCCCAGATGGGGCGGCACCCCCGGGGGGTGGTAGTTGATTCTATCACCACCCATCATCAAGTCCGCCACTCATCACCCATCTGAGGGGCCTCGCCCGGGTCCACCTTCCATCATTCACCCCCCCCCATTTGGCAGTTCAGTTCACGTAAGCTTAGTGATGAAGTAGCGGGAGTCACCAACTACCCCAATTAACAACCCAAGAAGAGAGAAGGAGCACCAATTTGAAGACACACCAATCACCCATATCAAGAGCGAACGGAGACAAACTATCAACTGGACTGAAGGGCCACTCTTGTGAAGAGATGGCCCAGGACCACACGACCAGGATTCCTCTGCGGGTTGTCGACGGACAACCCAAACCCAGCAGAGAATCCACTTTTGAGGCCGTGTATGGAGCACTGGGCATAGCCATGGTTAGGCTCCTGGATATCCCCTCAGGTTATATCGCCATTTGCGAGAGGGAGAAGGATATCGAGGAGATAACCAAAGAAAAGGCTGTAGAAGCGCTGCGAACCATTGGACTGCAGCCAGCAGTACCCCCCCAAATTCTGGCCCATAGGAGCGTGGTGTGTCGTCGAATCGACCCATGGATTGGGCAGCATACCGCAGAGGAGATCCGAGAGGAGATTGAGCTTCAGCAAGCCTGGGCCAAGGTAGCCGAAGTAATTAAGTTTCTAAATAGGAGGGACGGCGGTGAGTACACGCATGTGTTCAAGGTGGTCTTCGCGGAGACCTCCATGGCACATAAGGCCAAAGAACAGGGTCTGCTTATGTTCAATGCGAAGATCAGCGGCGAACAGGTAGAAAAGGGGGAATACACCCCAGTACAATTCTGTTTCAAATGCTTCCAGATGGAATCTCACCCCACCAAAGACTGTAAGGAGCCCCAAGAATCCTGTTCCAAGTGCAGTCAGAAGGGCCACAATTGGCGCAACTGCGACAGCAACACGGTAAAGTGTATAAGCTGTGGGCAAGGTCATAGGACTATGGCCATGTCATGCCCCGCCAAGAAAGAAATTATGAGAAGAAAGCAGGAAGCCAAGAAGAATGAGGAGACGCGTAGAGCGAACACGTCCTACGCCCAGGCGGCTAAGGCGGCCATCTCCGAGGTGGACGCCAAGAAGACATATCTGAAGATAGAAAACGAGGGTTCCACCAAAATAATGACATGCATCCTCCATGCACATGTCATGAACTTGGCACGCCCGGGCACATTTGCAAAAGTCCTGAACCAAATGTTGGCTAAGAACGGTATGGATCAAATGTGGTTCCCGGACAACCCACCCTCGGGGGACGTGCTGCACCTGCAGATGGCCCCGAAGGAACAGAAGGAACAGAATTCTGCAACTACGACTCTAACAAACACAACCAAGAAACCTAATAATAAAGCACGGAAAGTAGCAGTCGAGGCAACAACTCCTGCTCCCACCCATGGCAAACAAGTATCGGCTGAAATCGACAACCCAGATAATAGCAGTTCTTCGGAATCCTCAGATTCCTCAGACACTGATACGCCCAAACCCCAGAATAAGAAAGATCAAAAGAAGAGAGTAAAGAAAATAAGGGCGAACTATATCAACCTTAGGATATACGCCTGTGAGCAATTCCCCTTCCCAGGGGAGATGGAAGCCAGGAGCATATTCCAGGGCATAAGATCTAAGATCTACAAATGGGAATATGACTCAGAAGTAGATCCCGAGATTGTGGAGGAGGCCCTGCTCGCGCAAAATGTGATCCTGCATCACAGCACATGCGAGCAAATCTCCAACGCTGAGTTTAGAAAGAAGAGAAACGGGAGGAAAAAGAACGTTACCCAGAAACACTAAGCGGCAAATAGATGGAGAGAGTAAGCAACAGAATGAGGATTCTGACACTCAACGTGAATGGATGGGAGGAGAAAGCCACGGCATATGGTAACATATTCCGTGTGCACGACCCCGACATCATTCTCATCACGGAGCACGGTATCGACACTACAGCTGGTCGCATTAAAATACCGGGCTACAGAGTGATCATGAAGAACCATTCCCAGGAAAGGTTTGATGGTGCTGCAATAGCTGTCAAGAGGAACATCTCCTTCAAACAACTACCAGAACTCGATGAGTCCTCCGTGGCAATCGAGGTACACACCCTGGTCGGAGACCTCGTGATAGCTGCAGCATATCAACCCCCTTGACGAGCATATCTCCCGTTATGCAACTTCTACACACTGTTCGGGCACCGCAGAATGGCATTCTTAGGGGGAGACCTCAATGCCAGATGCCGTGCGGCAGGCTATGGTAGCACCAACGATAGAGGCCGAAACTTGGAATTGATTATGGGAAGGAAAAACATTCAAAGGATAGGGCCGGATTTTCCGACCTATATCACTTCCCGGTCAGCAACTAAGCCTGACATAATCTTAACAAGTGAAGGCTTTCCTTTCAACTACCATAGTGAGCCAGGCCCAGCAGTCCCTAGTGATCACATTGCGATTCTCACTACGATATCTCTCGCACCAATCCAGCTCCCAGCCCCTCTCCGGAAAAACTACGCCATGGCCAACTGGGATCGTTACAAGCAACGACTCAGTGACTATGCGCCAGCTGACCTCAGCACGGCATCGTTAGAGGAGATCGACAGGGAGTTGGAGAGGATAACAACGTCCATACTAAACGCGGACCGCGAGAGCATACCCGTTACAGGGTATAAAACACCTCCTTAGCCCAGATGGACAGAGGAGATGAGAGATATCGCTCGCGTTCACAGGGAAGTGTTCGAAGAAGTACGACGGGAGGGTCCCAGCCGGGAAAGGAGCTTGCTGCTCCGACGCCTAAGCTCAGAGCTTAGAGAGGCTATCAACCTCCAACAGGGGGAAATATGGAACAACTTGATAGCCAAAGTCGACAGCGAACTTAGCCCGGCCAAGTTCTGGCGCCAAGTCAGGAACTTAAAGGGACTTACACCAAGACCCAAGACTCGGATAAAGGAGAACGGAGACTACATTGAGAACCCGGCGGTTCTCGAGGATATGTTCAGGAACTTCTGGAAAAACGTTTTCAGGATTACACCCGAGGAAAACGTTGAGTTCGACCAGGAATTCGAAGGCCAACTGATTGAACAACTTAATCAGGAAACGCATCGCACACACCCACTACAGCAAGTCAACGAAGGCAGGGAGATGGCGGGTCACGGACGTCCCATAACATCAGAGGACGTCAAGGCCACTGTAAAAGCCTTTCGACAAAAGGCACCAGGCTGGACGGGTATTACCAGAAACAACTTGGTTAACGCCCCACAGCAGATCATTCAGGGAATCGTTAATATCTTCAACGCTTCCCTGAACACGGGCTACTTCCCGGAAGGTCTCAAGATCGCGAAGATGATCTTCATACCCAAGGGAGGCAAGCCCCCTGATCAACTGGTAAACTACAGGCCAATCGCCCTGCTGGAGTTCATTGCAAAAGTCTACGAGAGACTCCTAGCTGACAGGCTTCAACAACAACTTGCCGAGCTGGGAGCCCACAACCCTCAGCAGCACGGGTTCCGCAAGGGTCGAGGAACGGAAACAGCCCTCGCCCTTCTTGCGGAGAAACTCGCTTGCAGTAAAGCTGAGAGGCAGTACGTAGACGTGGTGCTGCGTGATGTTAAGAAGGCCTTCGATAAGGTTTGGCTGAGAGGATTACAATACAAGATCCTCAACCTCCAGCTTAACCCACTCCTGGAAAGGATCCTTTGCAATTACATCTCCGATAGGAGAGCCCGAATCTCAATCGAGGGCTGCAAAGGACCCGAATTCGAACTAGAAGCGGGAGTTCCACAAGGCAGCTGTCTCAGCCCTCTGCTGTACCTCGTGTACACGATAGACCTGCCTGCTCCAGTGAGGTACGATTCGATGTATCTGCAGTATGCAGACGACATCACCCAAATCGTCCTGAGTCCATTCAGGAACTCTGGAAGCCAGGCGAGGGCGACAGCTGTCGAAATAGATAATATCAATAGATATGAAAAGAAGTGGAAAATAAAGATCAACCGCCAGAAGTTCACGATCATTCCAATGAACCGCCGAAAAACTGATGACGTCGTCGTCAACAATGAACTATATCCGTACTCCAACGAGGGTAATGTCCTGGGCTTACGACTCTTCAAATCTGGTTATAAGACCCACATAAATACCAGAGTCTCCCTAGCCAAACGAGAGCTGAAGAAACTTTACCGCTTCAGAGGCCTCAGCGTGCCTAACATCAAGAAGCTGTATATGGCCCTGGTACGCCCAGTCCTGGTGTACCCGGCCGTGATCACGCAGATGGCAAGCTGTACCTCTCTCAGAATGATGCAGAGAGTGCAGAATAAAGCCACGCTGCTGATCACAGGCACGCGAAGGATCGACCGTACTCGGCAAACGACTCTCCACTAGAGAGTCGGTCTTAAGCCGATCAATACGGAGATCCAAAGGCTAGGGAGAAAGGCATGGGACAGGATTGATCAGACAATACTCCCGAATTTAAACCTAAACCTAAACATACGTGCGAACCGAAGACGCGCTATAGGTAGAACTGCCTTGTTCCCAAGCAGTAGAACCTGCGCGAGAGAAGTGGTACTACCCATATTTACGTAGTATTAGTCCACTTCTCTAAATTATGAGAATCCAATATACCAAGACTATAAAGATTGAAGTTAAACAACCAAGTTGACAAATTTTAAGTAAAATATTGAAAAAAGAGGCGTAGTGCCCACGTTAAAAGCCCCCCCCCTAAATATAAATAAATATAGCAAAAATTAAATAAAATTAAAACTAAATTTAAATATAAAAGAGGCGAAGTGCCCAAACCTAACAAAAACCCAAAAGTCAAGAATAAAAAGAGGCGAAGTGCCCAACTCCCAATACCCAAGTAAACTAAAAGTCAACAATATTAAAAACTGAGAAAAGAGGCTAAATGCCCACATTAAGAATACTTCAAAACAACCAAAATTGAGAAACATTCAGCATGAAAGTCACCTTGAAAGGCTTGAATGCTTCGAAGGCGAAAATACCTATGAAGAAACATATATAATTATGACGGAGGAATATAAATCTTTTAAATAAAACAAGAAGAATGCTAGTGATGCCCTAACACCAGGGCAAACTAGAAAACTTATTCACACCTTTATATACCTACCACACAATTTCACCACTTTAACCTAATTTGTAATTTGTAATTTGTTCCGCCCCAGGAGAAGTCGTCTTTGATCCGCACATTTGGGGGGGTATCCAGAAAGACAACAGACCTAATTCAAGCGAACAGCCGCGAGGAAGTTTAATTACTCTTCCTTCAGAAGTTATTCTCGAGAAATAGATGAAAAATAAGAACATTTCAAGAAGGAACCAAAGACCGATATTTTCCCTAGATAGAACTGCATTGACACAGTTAGGATATGCGATTACCATAGCAATCTCTCTCCCTAATCAGCCTGCATCGTGCACCCTGGGGGCCGCTCCTCCTCCACACCAAGGAGGTGGCTGTATTCAATAGGGGCTGTTAAATTACTTTAATTTAGGGGTGGGCAAGCTTTGGCCCTCGGGCTACATCCGGCCGGCGAAGGCCTAGTATCCTGCCTGCTACCTTGCTCGGCATTAATATTGTCATATTGCCCCCGAAACCCCAGCCCCGCCCCAAATAAATAAATTTTGCCAAACAGCATCTGTCTCAGTAGACTTGTAGAGAGACGCGGGAATGAGTCTTACGTCTGGCAGTGAAATGAGTAAAATATGAGACAAAAATGCATTTCCCTCACAGATACGAAATATTTCATGATGAACTGAAGGCGAAGGTTCGCACCTCTTCCCCGCTGTCCTTCTTCCTCGACCTCGTCCTCCCTTGTAGCAATTTTTCAAAATACATTGCACATGTTCAACGCATCGTGGCCATGTTTAGCAGCACCTTCTTTTGCGAACAGCTCTTCTCCAAAATGAAGTACAGGAAGTCTCACCTTCGCTCCCAACTCTCGGACCGCCACCTCAATCACATTCTTCTGTTGTCTCCCGCATCCATCGAGTCGCACAATGAAACCACTCCTTCACGGCAACCAGCACCGGCCATCTCACTCATTTGTATGTTTTTCAATAAAATTCTTGTATAATGTATTCTAGTATATTAATATATATATATGCTTGTATGTATGTGTGTATATATGTATATAAATATGTATATGTAAGTGTTAAAGTTCAAATTAATAACAAGAAGTCTAACAGTGAATAATAGTATAAATAAATCGATTTAACGTAAGCGTCAGAAGAATTAATCGTAAAAAGAAAAATTACCATCGGTGGCAAAAGTGGATAAGATAGCAAAAGAGTGATTCTTTATAAGGAGAATAGTCAATATTTAATTTATCCATATTAATTTTTAATGTAAATTAACAGTTACAATTTAAAAAAAAAACGACGACTAAATGCGAGAATATATTGTTAACAATACAACTAAGAGATGTGAAATTTATAAAAACAGTAATGTAAATTAACATTGTGCCAAAAATGTAGAAACTGAGTTTTGTAGAAAGAAAACGCTAACATAACGTAAATTATCGTTTCAAAAACATATTAATAATCAACGGAACAACAATAAGATACAATAATCAATTTAACATTTATCTAAATAGTAATTGTAATTTTTTGTAAAGAGTTAACTAACTCGACCTCCGGGCAAGTGTACACCTTCTACTGTATTTAACCTTTAACAAATTTTCATTCCTTCCATTTCTCTCTTACTCCAACCCATGAAACAATGTGTGTGTGTGTGGAGGGGGGGGGGGGTCCCTAAGCTTTCATCTTTCTAATAATAAAGTTAAAGGAAAAATAGAGTTAGCAATCATTATTATGCAAGAAGAAAGAAGTTGTCATATCCTTTCGCCATTTCGAGGCTTGTTCCATTTCGACCCTACCAAACAGCGAGAGAGAAATCGTTATACAGCCCCTATACTATAACCAAGTCTAGCCTAGGATAACTTGGTACACGTTATCGAAAATAATTAAAATAAAATATTTAAATCATTTTTTAGAAATCAAGTAATATATCATTTAAAAAAAATATTCTATTTATTAAATTAAAAAAATATATTAATAACCTTCTACCTATTTCCAATTATGATTGATAATTCTCAGTTCTTTCACGAATTTTCATCGACACCCATGGTCGTTTTATGCTTTTTAAATCAGTTACGCTTTAAAACTTATTTCTAATTATAGAAAACAGTGCTGCTATTCATTGGAGACTATTTTATATCTTAAATTTTATTAAAACTTTGCTCAGGGCTAATTTTGCATCCATAAAACTGTATTTTCCAGAGAAAATGGTTTGCTAGTTTGTGTCCTTTCAATAACATACTAACCTAAGGCATTTCCTCGTTTTAATTGAATGAAAAATGAAAAAATAAAATAAGTGTATTTAAAACACAAAAAAGGAAGAGTCATCAAAAACGGTGTGTTTACACAGTTGTGAGTAATAAATCAGCCTCATTTCGCGGTCGTGTTGTGGTGAGGCCTAGAACGGAGTCAAGTTACCCTCATTCATAAATCTCGATTTACAAACAAAGAAGGACTGACCTAAGCTATTCATGTATTTTAATTAGATGATTAGACACTCACATAAGAGTTTGACACTAAAAAAAGAATTATCATAATAATCAGGGCGAATACGAGTCTAAAAGTGAAAGGTCAAAAAAGGCCCTTGGGCGATTACGTAGCACTGAATCGAGGACCTCTGAAGGCCCCCATAGCATAGCTTGTCCTACCATAGTATGACTTAGCCTTCAGTAATCTAGCCTAGCCTAGAAGAGAATGTATATTATGGTGTATCCTAGCCTAGAGAACATAGAAAAGCCTAGTCTAACATAGCCTAGTACAGCCTAGCATATATAGGTTAGTAAAGCTTACCATAGTATAGCTTAGGATAGTATAGTAGAATAGCCTAAAATAGTATAGTATAGAATATCCTAAACTAGTATAGTTTAGAATAGTTTAACATAGTATAGCCTATCCTATCGTATAGCCTAGGCTAGCCTAGCCTTGCAAAGCCTATCATAGTATAACATCTACCATAACCTACCTTACCCTAATCTAGCTTAGCCTAGTATAGTATAAGCATAGTATAACCTAGTATAGCATAGAATAAACTAGTATAGTATAGTATAACATACCCTAGTATATCCTATCCTATTCTAGCATGGTATTTATATCTTGGCATAACACACCCAACCATAATCTAGACTAGCTTAGCATGGTACACTATAATCTAGCCTAGTCTAGCGTAGTATAGTCCAGTATAGCCTTGCATAGCACAACATACCCTTGTATAGCCCACCCTAGTATATCATAGCATAGAATGGCATAAAATAGCATAGTATGCCCTAGAATTCCCTAGTATATCCTAGGCTAACCTAGCTTAATTAAACAGGTGTAGTATAACTCAGCCTAGCTTAGTATAGTATATCTGAGCCTATTACATATTGACTTTCCTTTCCCAATGTTTGCTGAATTGTAGTTTCTTCTGTTGATTGTGATGGTAATGCCGGTTTGGGATGGAAGGGTTCCATTCAACCCCTTTATCTGGCTTCATAACCTTTTGGATCGTTTTCCGTGTCAATTCTTTCTATTATCTCGTCCTACACCATCTTTTGCTTACTCCCTAATTAGAAGTTTTAACTCCAAACGAAGATTTTGAAGTTCCTGGTATCTCTGCGCCGTATTTCGAAGTGTGTTGTTTATCGACACGATTGACGCTTCCAGCCAATCCTTTATCTGCGTGATGTTTTTGTTGGGAGAGTCTTGAATTCCATCGACCCTGGGATTGGCTACTCTGTCTGCTTCCGTTATCCTGGATATTATATCTTCAAAATGTCCATCAAGATCTTCGAGTGTGGAGCCGTCCATTTGTTCCACTCTTTGTCATGGAAGATTCCGTTATAAGTGTCTAAGTTTGCTTTGGTGAAGCATCTGCGAATTTGAATTTTTACTTATATTTGGGACGTTGATACATGTGACCATGCTAATGTGGTCCAACGGAGTGTACGGGCCTGGTACTGTTGAGTGGTTCAAAACGAAACTCGGATTTGTGAGGATTGTAGGAGAATCGTCACCCACCCGTTCTCTCTCAGTGGAGACCCGATATGTTAACCGCAAGAGCATCCGGCCAGGCAACGCGTGTCAATCGCGTAACCTCAGCGCCTCGCCACTCGTCGCTATGTAAAGTCGAAAGGTTGTAAAATGCAAGATCTCCCATAAGAGAACGATATGGAATTTCACTTCAAAGAAGAAATTGGAGACGCGTTTCTCCCAAGCTCGAAGGCTAACGAGGAGCTGATGTAAGAAACACTGAGGAAAATCAAGGTAGAATACGTCAGTCTCCAGGTGACGAAGTCCCCGGATTAAGAACGGGCTACCGAGACTGGATTGGTAGAATACGTCAGTCTCGAGGTGACGAAGTCCCCGGATTAAGATCAGGCTACCGAGACTGGACAGGTAGATTACTTGGCTCGCCAGACGAAGAAGTACCCTGCAAGAGAGGCAGGGCTACCTACCTTAAGGGGCTAAGAAGCAGCTCATCCTCGAGCTAGTCTCTGGTTATCAAACCGAACGCAAAGTTAACTTGTTCAAGTTCAACTTACTCTCACCAGAGAGACTCCTCATGTCCTGGTGCATCTTAAACACCAGAGTTATTCCTTGTCTTTGAGGAATTAAAAAAAGAAGAAGGAAAAGGCTTCCCCTTGAGCCCGTTACTCGGTGACCACACCAAACTCATAAATTAATTTGGTTGAGGAACCAAGTTCAACTTATTCTCGTCAGAAAAATCCCCCTCCTCTATCCTCGCCCTTGAGGAAGACTGGAACTAAGAAGTAGCTCATCCTCGAGCTAGTTCCTGTTTACCAAACCGACCTTTGAGTTAACTTATTCAAGTTTAACTTATTCTCGTCGGAGAAAACCCCCCTCATCAATCCTCGCCCTTGAAGGAGACCGTCCCCGAGTTCAGTCTTCGCCCATGAGGAATTAAGTAACGAAGGAGAAAAGCTCCCCCTCGAGCTCGTTACTCGGTGGTCACACCGCACTCCAAGTTAACTTTGTTGAAAAACCAAGTTCGACTTACTCTCGCCAGTGAGACCACGCCTACCTTGATGCCGCCTAAAGCACCGTGATTGTTCTCGTCCTTGAAGAACCCCCCCTGACTACCGTGTGGACCCCCATCTGCTACCTTCGCCAAAAGTACCTCGTGATCTCGACCACCTCCATCTGGCCGATCGGCACGCGTCGTGTAGGTAATAACATTCCTGAGGTATTTAAACTCCAGTAGAGTCTATAAGCATAATTATTCTATATTAAAGTGCGTATCGAATTTAGCCAATTTTAGAGGGGCAAGCTAATTAAAGTAATGATTGTGTATTATAATTTTCGGAGTATTTCTGTGGTTAATGGTTAGTTTTTGTGTAGTAAATTGTTAAAGTTAAAATATAAGTTTATTTTGGGAATTCTTGTGCGTTTCTCTATATCCTTACGTGTTTCCAACGGCTCTTCTTTAAAATAACAATATTAGCACTCTTAGAACAAAGCCTACTTCATCAAAGAAGTATATCACGACCGCAAAGAATACCACTACAACAGCGGTTTGTGTGTAGAAAGATGAAAAGGGGGCATTCTCCTACATAAAAGTGGTATCAGGTGTGGAGTGATCAGAAAAGGGGGGGCATTCTACGACAAGGATAATACCCTGGATCGTTGGTAATCTCCTCCTCAGGTAAGTGGCAAAGTCTGGGCCAACTCTTTGCACTATATTGTGCTCCATGAGTAGTTCCAGGTAGGCTCCAGCACCATTGAAGCCATTGGTGTAACCTGCTTCCCTGTAGCGGGCATTAAGGTCGCCGATTAAGATGGTGTAGGTGTTACTCCTGAACAGGCGGGGGAAATTGGGGATAGGAAGATATCGGCGTCTGGGCTTTGGTATCCTACTGCTATCCCGAGATTGTCAATAGTCGTAATAATCGTTCTAGCTAGCTATGATCCCTCTAACTTCTTGATATCTTTGAATTTGATACCTTTACCCCCAGCAATTCCACGCTATCATATCTCTCTCATTAGTATGGCTGGTCATAATGGTAGTATAATTATATAAAAGAAAAAGGTATACCTAAAATCAGATAAAAATTCTTCCACACCCAAAATGGACGGAAGAGATGAGAAGGAAAGCTAGAAAAATAAAAGAGAAATACACAGAAATTAGTCAATTTGGAACAAACAGATAAAAAACAAGGAGCTAACGAGACTAAAGAGAGAAATGTTCTTCCTGAGTAAAGATCAACAGGAAGAAAAATGGAAACAGTTCATTAAGAAGATAAAAAACACCAAAGATCCAAACGAAGTTTGGAAAAGACTAAAAATAACAAAAGGGCGGCTACCAAGAAAGTCGATAAAAATTACAGACGAAAACAACAAGTTCTTAAGAAGCAAAGCAGCAATAGAAGAAAAATTCAGAGAACATTGGAGCAAGATATACACTATAGAAGAAAGGGACAATCAAGGTTACGATAGAGAAATAGAAATAACGGTAAACGAAAGTATAAGAATAAAAAAGAAAGACAAACACTGGAGAGTAGAGTCTACAAACGCTTAAACAACCAAGCAGGACTAGGAATGACGATCACGTTGGACGAAGTAAAAGCGCTATCAGATCCTGCACCCACAAAAAAAAAACAGGGAAGACGGGACTAACAAAACACAATTACGAAAAAGCTCCCGAAAACATAATAAAAAGTATCACAGATATCTTCAATGCATATCTGAATATAGGTGCTTTCTCGAGAAATTTCAAGGGGGCGAAGATGGTTTTCTATCAAAACCTGGAAAACCATCGAACCTGGTCTCAAGTTACAGACCAATATCGCTACTAAACTTTTTGGGAAAGACCTTTGTAAAAATACTAACCAAGGCTGACCAAACATCTAGAAGAAGCAGGAAAATTAAACAAACATCAATAAGGGTTCAGCAAAGAACGAGACTCAAGAATGGCTTTCGTAATAATTACCGAAAAAATCGCGCTATCCAAATCTGAGAGAGGGTATGTGGACTTGGTAATCCGTGATGTCGAGAAAGCCTTCACCAAGGTATGGGTTGAAGGATTAAAACATAAACTCCTACAATTTGATCTCGGCATAAGGATGAAGAGAATCCTGCCTGATTATATAACTAACAGAAAGACCTACATCAGCATATAAGACCTCGAAGAAAACGTATTCCAACTACAGACAGTGGTGCCACATGGAGGATGTCTGAGTCCCAATCACCCTTTACACAATTTATACAGCTGATCTTCCACCATCAATAATACCAGGCTATATGAACATAAAATATGCGGATGATATCAGCCAGGTGATCTCCACAAGAGCCACAAATCCCAGATAGCAAGAGACAGGATAGCATAGGACAAGAGAACGAGAGATAAAAAACATCAACGAATTCAAAAAGAAATGGAAAATAAAAACCAATCCAAATAAATTCAAAATCATTCCAATAAGCCGCTTCGAGAAAGATCGGATAAACATCGACGGCACAGACTATGAATACGCCAAAGAAGGAAAAGTGATAAGCCTACACTTGGGAGTTAAGGGCTACAATGCACAGATAAACGAAGAATATCCAAGGCCAAGATGTGGGTAAGATTACTATATCATTTAAAAGAAACGGATCAGAAAAGGAAAAAGACAATCGACAAAGCATTTATCGAATCCGTATTGACCTACTCACCAATCCCAACACATACATTAACAAAATCGAATAATAAAAAGCTGCAACGAGTGCAAAACAAGGAGGGATATATTATAACTAATACAAAGAGAAGAGAAAGAAAACGAATAAGAGAAAATTTTGGACCAGGCTGAAGTGCCCTAATTAACAAAGTTCTCGAAAAACGTGCAAGAAATATCTGGAATAAGATCGAGGAAAGAATCACCGAGACAAGCAGAGAACTCAATATTGAGAACGGAAACTAGGAAAGACCAGCAGCCCCTAGTAGTAGGCTTCGCCTGCTGCTAGAGGAAAGACCAATCTATTCATGAGCAAACAAACAGAAACCGTAAAAATAACAAGAAAGTAAACAACAAATAAACCAGGTAATAAAAATAAGAGAAAGGCATGAATGCCTGAAGGAATCAAAAGACAGGAAATAAAAAAGGAAAAAAGGACAAGGAATTCCAAGCAACGATACCTATACTGGTACCCCAAATGAAACAAAGAATAAACGGATAAAGAATGAGGAATTAGAAGTAACTGAATATAACTAAGTCAGAAATAAATAGAAGAATAAGCAAAGTAGACACAACTAAGCAAAATGATCAGTCAGTAACCTGGCAAATCCACTCATACTCACACTCACGCTTTTCACTCCCCCCCCCTTTAACAAAACAAACCCTCTCATGCTATCTCTCTCTATCAACTATCATCTCCTTCATTTCTCTCACCTTCTCTTGTTCATTCCTTGAGGAAGTCTTTAAGAATAAAGACGAAAGCGCTCGGAATCGTTTTTCACTTTTCCTTTGTGGGTGTATCTGCATATAATATATATATATATATATATATATATATATATATATATATATATATATATATATATATATATATATATATATATATATATATATATATATATATATATATATATATATATATATATATATATATATATATATATATATATATATATATATATATATATATATATATATATATATATATATATATATATATATATATATATATATATATATATATATATATATATATATATATATATATATATATATATATATATATAAGAAAGAGAAAGGGACATTAGAAGAAGACTAGAATCAAAGAGAGCAGAGGGCGGCACAATGAATAATAGAAACCATCATATTCATATATCTTTCCAGAAGCATAACTTTAATAGTCTTATTTCCTTTAATTCACCAACACGTGTTGGTCTTTTTCACCTAAAAAAGGTCCTATTGGCGAATCACGCTTACATTGCATTTTATTACATAATATCTTTTTATTATTTTGAAAGAATAGAAGTGTGTGTGTGTGTGTGTGTGTCTGAATGAACATAAGGCCACACAATTGGAAAGCTTTGATCTAGCATCGTGTTCCTTTTCCGTTTTCTCTTTTCGCTCAAATCATTATCTCGTGGTGGTGATGCTCCCGAGGTGGGGTCCAAGCCGGACTGCCCACTTGAGGAACATGTCGCTAAACAGGCGCCTCCAGACCTCTGTACGGCGGAGGGTGTCTTTTTTGTGGACTCGTACGCCGTATTCTATGGTAGAAAAGACCTCTAGCAAAGGGACGGGGTGCACCTCTCCTTTAAGGGCAAGGCGTTCCTAGCCAACCTCATCTAGGATGTCGTGGAGCGCACCCAAAGGAGTGTCCGGCCCATTGGGAAGGCGGACTTACGCCAGTACGCCCGAGTCACTCCCCAAACAACCTTCTCCGAGGTTGTCAAAAATGGTGCCACCGCGTCAAACAAGAAGCCGGGAAACGGAAGAGTATAGGGAGTCCTACATTAGGGGACTCCCTGAAAGTTCTTCTGTTCAATGCGAGGTCAATCAGGAACAAGTTTACTGAGCTCCGTGGCCTCGTAGCGACGGAAGAACCCGAAATGGTAACCATAACAGAATCGTGGTTAAAAACCTCAAAACGAGACTTTGAAGGCGAATTTACGGTTCCTGGCTACCAACTCTTCCACAAAGATAGGCCAGACAGAGAGGGTGGCGGTGTAATGTTGTATGTCAAGGATACAATCAAATCTACGAAATCCAACGTTATATCCGACCACGAGCTCCTAGGCGTTGACCTAGAGATCGGTCCTGTCAGATACAGGACCCTGCGGCTTTACAGACCCCCTTCCCAACCCGTTAAGAAGGACAGGGAACTGTACCAGCTGCTGGGTGAGCTGGTTCAAGGCAGAGTGTGCATCGTTATGGGCGATTTCAACAGCCAAGTTGACTATGAAACCAGAGCAGCCTGTGGCGACAGCGTGCTACTCTTGGAGTTCGTCAACAACGAGTTCCTCACTCAATGGTTTAGAGAACCGACGAGAGGAGACAATATCCTCGACTTGGCCTTCACCTCTGAGGATGATATCGTTGAGGATATCTCTGTAGGCGAAGAGCTCGGTGGCATTGATCACCAGCTAGTTAGAATTAGCGTCAAGATCCCGAAGGTAAGGTCTGTTGCCAGTCAATCAAAGAAATTTGACTTGAGAAGAGCAGACTTTGCAAGCCTATGAGCTGGACTTACTGGCGTGAGGCTAGAAGTGTGCGATGCTGTTGAAGACTCGTGGAATAGTTTCAAAACCACATTCATGAGTCTTCAATCGCGTTTCATCCCTCTGAAATGCCCCCGTCTGTCTTCTGTTCAACCTAAGTGGTTTAATCGAGAAATCGGCCAACTGCTTAGGAAGAAGAGAACTGTGTACCGGCAATCGAAGATCTCGGGTGACTTTGACGAATACCGGAGGCTAGCCAGGAGAGTAAAGTCCAGCATAAGGGCGGCTAAGCGGTCTGAGGAACTCCGAGTATCTAGACTCTGTAAAGAGAATCCCAAGGAGTTCTTTGGATATGTAAACAGCCGTAAACCAATCCGTCGAACGATTGGCCCTTTGAGGAAAGAGGAGGGGACATTAAAGCATTCAGATGCAGAAAATTCTAACCTCCTCAACGACTACTTCTCTTCAGTGTTTACTGAAGAATGTGGTCCCATCCCCCAGCCGACGGATTCCTACTCGGGGGAAAAGCTGGAGGATATGGACTTCACCGAAGTTGAAATCAAAAAGATCAGTGACCTAATGACGAATAAGTCACCTGGCCCGGATGGGTTTCTACCTAAAGTGTTGAAAGAAGTGCGCGATCAAGTGTCACGACACCTGAGCGCAATCTTCAACATGTCAATCCGGACCAAATGCGTTCCTAGAGACTGGCGTGAGGCGGAGGTGACTCTTATCTTCAAGAAAGGAGATCGTAACCAACCGTCGAACTACCGACCTATCAGTCTGACTTCGATAGTCGGTAAACTCATGGAAAGCATCATGGTGGACAAAGTGACGTCGTATTTAGAGTCAAACCTGCTACTGAGGAGTTCCCAGCACGGCTTCCGAAGGCAACGGTCATGCCTGACGAACCTTGTAGAATTCTTTCACTTCGTTTTTAGTGAGCACGATCGGGACAAGGCGGTGGATGTGGTCTACCTAGACTCTCAAAAAGCCTTTGATAAGGTACCACACCGCCACCTTCTCCGGAAAGTGCGAGCGCTTGACATAGACGGAAAGGTAGCCGGCTGGATCGAGAACTGGCCAAGTGGCAGACGGCAACGGGTGGTGGTGAATGGACAGTCTTCCGAGTGGGTGCCCGTTACTAGCGGGGTGCCTCAAGGTTCTGTCCTGGGACCACTACTATTCATCATCTACGTCAACGACATGGACGATGACATGGTTGCCAAGATTTCCAAATTTGCCGACGATACCAAGCTTAGTATGAACGTTGCAAAGGATGGAAATACTGCGCACCTGCAGGAAGATCTTTGGAAGATTGGGGAGTGGTCGGACACGTGGCAAATGCCTTTTAACGTTGGGAAATGCAAAGTGATGCATATCGGCCACAGAAACCCCCAATCTCAGTATATCCTTAAGGGCACTGCTCTTGAATCCACCGACACTGAGAAGGACTTGGGTGTAACAATCACTAGTGACCTCAAGTTCTCGAAACAGTGCATTGAGTCGGAGAAAAAGGCCCAAAGGATGCTAGGCTATATTAAGCGCCAGTTTGGTTATCGGAACCAGGAGATTGTACTGCGCCTGTACAACTCACTTGTCCGACCACACCTGGAGTATTCCATACAATTTTGGAGTCCTTCATTGCGAAAGGACATCGCGAGATTGGAACGCGTACAAGCTAGGGCAACCAAACTGATTCCCTCTATCCGACATAAAAGTTATGAGGATAGACTAAAGGAGTTAGATCTGTTCTTGCTGGAAACCCGTAGACTGCGTGGTCAGCTCATCGAAGTCTTCAAAATACTTCGAGGGTTCGACAATGTTGACTACCGGGATATTTTCACACTGAGTGAGAACAGAACGCGCAATCACGGCTTCAAACTTGAACTGAAGCGTTACAACCGCAATCTGTGTGGAAATTTTTAACTTACAGTATCTGCGGTATGTGGAACGCACTTCCAGTGGAAGTTGTCAACAGTGAATCTGTTGACCAGTTCAAGTCAAGACTAGACAAGGTCTTGAAAAGTGGCTGTTTAGGGACGCAAAACAATTGAGCAGCCTTGTGCCCGCTCGATTTCTAGTCCAAAGGTACCCTCTTTGAATGGACCGTAAGGTCTCCTAGGGTACCTTCTTTCCTTGTTGTTACTCCTTGTTGTTACTCCTTTGTCATCCACAGTAGAGATTCCGCACATTTGGTCGCGATTTCTGATCTAGAAATAAAAGAGCTTTTTGGGGTAAGTTCTGAATTCTCTCTCTTTTCTCTTTCTCTTCAAAGCCTCGTTAATAACATCCATTGGAAATGAGAAGCTATTTCAGGACTCTTATTTCCTCTGCTTCAGTCGTTTATTTCCCTGGTAATAAAGATACGTAAACCAAGAGGAAATAAACTTTTCATTCTGATTTTAATCCAATATTAATTTCCTCTCTTTTTATGAGAAAAAGAAGAGAACTGAGCCCCCAACTTATGAGTCATGCGCCTATGAGGGAAAAAGAATTATAAAATCCAACGAGGGCTTCTCCGGAGAACATTTTCCTTAAGAGGAATCAACCTATGAGAACAAGCCAAAGCAATGTGAAGCATCGTCCGTCCTGGAACGGAAGAAACCAACCCGAATTTAAACGGCAACAAAATACCCGAAATCATCACTCTAAATCAGGTATTGAAATAATTTTTAAATGTTTTCGAGCATTAGTTTCTCTCGCTCACTTAAGGATAGCTCCACATTTTTCGGCACACCATTAATTTCACTCCTATTTTCCAACAGAAGAGGATTCATCTCATTATTTAGAATGTAAATTTAATGAAGTGGAATGACTAGAAAATGAAAGGAATTTGACGCCATGAGAGTGAGGCCTTTGTGACAGAGGTTGATAAAGCGAATTTGATTCAGGGAGGCGCAGAAGGTGTTGGTTAATGGAGGAGAGGAAATCGAGTCTCCACCATACAGCTCAATTATTGTCCACGTAGCAACAATAATTTGAATCATCGACCATGTCTCGTAACAGATGATCTTTGTTTCTTTCTTCATGTTTCTTCTTTATTACATAAGAACATAAGAAAAGAAGGAGACTGAAAAAGACCATTCATGGCCTACATTTGCAACTGTAATCCTGTTTAACCATCTCCTCGGTTCCTCTTATTTCATCCTGTCCACCCTTGAGGGGTGGACCGGAAGTAGATCCTATAAAGTCTGTGAGCTGATGAGGCATCTCTATTTAGGGTTTTAAAATATAGCCCCCCCCCCTCACTTTCTTTATTCCATCTCTCGTACCTTTATCCTTTATTTCATAAGTAAATTACCATGATACGTCTCTTCTTTGCCTCTTGGGTTCTTAAATATTTGTCATCCTGGTAAATACCAGAAAGAAAATCACATGTGGATCTTTCCTTGTCCAGGGGAGAGAGAGTAGCAAACTTCATTTCGACTGTGGCTACTATCACCATAGAGCTACCAGACACCAGATTTACTAACGACTCATTTTACAAACCTCTAATTCTAGTTCCATATAAAGTGTCTACAAATGACGTCGGAAGGGACTTCATAAAAGAGTAGAATAAATATTATTAGAGAAAAAAAAGTTCTCCCAAGGAAGCTCGGTAGAACATTCACTTTCGTGAGTTCATTCAAAAGACTGGAGCAGTTGCGGCCCGAGCGTAAGAGGATCAAACCCGCTTTTCTGTTTTGTACTCTAGCAAGAGGTTTCTGCCATTACAAAGGCACAACTTTTTTGACCCTTATCAACTTCTTTCACACTCTATTCTGAGGTCTTCTTCACGTGAGACTCAGTTTTGTTCCGTTTGCCTTTCTCCGCTTTGGTGAGCTGCTGCTTCAATCTCTTTGTCTGCTCTTTGCTCGCCTCGACCATCACTTCGCTGGTTGCCTTCGTGCGCCTCTCCGCACCATCGATCCTCTTTAACGGGCGAGACTCAACTGTATTGCGTTGAATTCGTTTGAGTTCAGATCTGAAACCAGATTCTAAAGATCTTGACCATAGTCAAAATGCTCACTCATTTCTTTCTCTTCACTTCAAGAATTCAACATCCTCCAGTTTCAACAAAGTGATGTCTCCGCACTTCAACGCCACACTATCTTTCCCTCCACTCCCCCCCCCCTCTATGACCTATTAGAAACAAGGACAACGATCATTGTGTCCACGCGAAGGCCCTTCATAGTGATCGAGTGATATAGGCGGTACCATATCATCTACTTCCTCCAACATCACTTCTTTCTCTCTCAAATACTCATTTACACAATCAACTCTCGTTTTAAGCGACCTTCCATTTACCTTTACACCATAGGTCTCACTCTCATTTATTCCCTTTACAACACTTATTTCATCCAATCTTTTTACATATCTATATCACTTGTCATCACTTTTTTTTCAAACTCTCCTTAACACTATAAACATGTCTTATCTGGTCCTTCCTCCCTGTATCAACCTATCGCATACCAAACATCACTCGCAAGTTGTACAGTTGCAATCCTTTCACTCTAAATCTTCTTTCTCTTTCCATGACATAGTCTCACTGCCATATACCAAAGTAACCACCGCCATGTTTTCACTGACGCTACCATCACCTCAGAGACCATTCAAATCCTTGTGGTCGCATTTAGCTTCATCTCCACCACGACCATTTACAAGGAATCATCGATATTTAATTGTTTGTCCTTGGTCAAAATTGAAAGAAAGTCCTCGGAGATCACACTCCAGCCCCATCTTGACCCTAAATACATTATACTCTTTTCTGCCTTCACTTTTAGTCCCCTGCTTTAACGTACCCTGTAAATAGATAGCTTCGATTATCATTTCAAAATAACTCAAACATTTAACCACGAACCAAGCAAAGTCAATCAGCTCATAACAACATAGATAGAACACATTCCTCATAAAACACAAGGCCCTTTCTCTCCTCCCCATAAATACTTCACTCTGTCGTCCATCCAGTTAAGTATAAACACACACTCTGGCGAAGGTCTTTCACCTTAACACACGCCTTACTTCCAACATAAATGCTCTTCACACCGTCCGATAGGTTACTAATCACTGACCCAATACATTCCTTGTACCTGCCTTATTGCTTCTCTATCTACATCTACTCTTCTCTAGCCCCATGATCCCAGCCATCATTACGTCTCTTCTTTCGTACGATTATACTTCTTACGACCGGCAACTGTCACTTTGTCTCTTCGGATTGGATTGTATTCAGTGTCAGTCATTTGACCTCCAAAACGGGGTAAAACTACGATCTCACATACCTTACTAGATGAGTTGTACCAGTAAGTAGTACTTCGATCGCTTTTTCCAATTAAATTCATTGCAGTACGCCTGGTTTTTCGGGTAAAAAGGAGAACATCAATGCTAGACGGCTATAATATGTCTATTATTATTTAGATCTGTGGATTAAAAAGAGGAATTTTCTTTACCCAACTTGGTTCCTGATAATTCCTGAAATATGTGCTAATTATAGTTAGAACTAAATCGATCGTTTTCTCTTTCATTAAAGGAAGACTTCCAAACACATGTTTTCATCCTGTTTTCACCAAAATAGACCAGATTTAGGCATTATTCTTTGATTTTCCAAAAGGTCAATCAAATCTGCATTACACTATAGCCCTTCAATCACTCGCTGATCAGCCCAAATTGGCGTTAATACATATCGAGAGATTCTCGTGAATCAGCGTTGAATTGATTGCTCACAGTTGATTTGCCTACCAGTTGATTTGCAAGCCTTACATTAATTATTTAGTCATTTACTGAAAGAATGTAATAGAATAGACTTTTGGCGTGCTTGATATTGTCTTCATTGGCTCTACATAGTTGAAAGAAACAGTCAAGGCGTGAAAAATTTCTAAGCATGTTGCTTGGATTTAAGTGAAGTTTGCGGCGGCTATGCAAACAATAAGTTTCTATCTACAAAAGCCCTAAGCGTTTGTATTATTTTGCGCCCCATCTCATTGACTCTCCGAATCGATCTGACGCAGATGGGCCTAGATCTTCTCCCCTATAGTAATATTCGCAGCAAAAACTTAAAACTTACAGAGAAATTGTAAATTCTGGTTGCAGTGCAAGGTTTTAATAGATGGCTAAGCCGATGTCAATAAAATCCCTATTTTAATAGAACTGCTTTCAATTGTATTGGTCAAGAACAAGTATCGAACATCACGAGCCCTCTTTCAGGTGTACAGAAAATAGTAATATATGCTTTTAAAACGTCTATTTATATAAGATGTATAAAAAAAGCAAATTATAAAATTTACTAATGCCTAAAAAGATGCGGTCTACATAACGGTAGGATTAAATATATACTATGGTCAGTGATTCCTATTTTTGCTGTAATTAAGGAAAGATCTGATGGCGCGGTGATTGAATGAAATTGGGCATGGAATAGATTAGAGCAGATAAGATGGAAATTAGGGATGGATTCAATTAAATGCCATTCTCTCTTGAGAAAAGAAGCCATGAAGCGAATACGAATTATATTTTCCTCGTCAAGAATCAGATTTAACTTCAAAATTTAGTTTTCCTTCCGGGTGAATATTAAATATGTGTTTCCGTTTCCCCCAAACTCTGAAAGATCGTCCTCGAGCCCGTTTTTATTGGGAGAAAAAGCTCAAGTTTTATGACAACGGAAACAAAATTAAGTGGTTTAAGAACGTGAGTGGAAATTTATTGTTTGTGGCAAACTTACAAAGACGCAGCCTTGATTTATTGTGGAAAAGTTGAAAATAAAAAGATCAACAGAGATAAGCCTTTCTTTTTTTTAATTTAAGTTCTATACCAGACTTTTTTATAATTTATGATTGTATTTTGATTATTTTACGAGTGCAAAATGCTTCCTAATTGTTAAATATAATGATAATATAATTAAGAACAAATATAATAATAATACATTTATTTGTGATGCACTTTACATTGAATGAACAACCTCAAAGTGGTACAGCGTAAAGAGATGAAGTATAAAAAATACATTTAAAATGACCAATACACATTCTTAAAAATCCTAGGGAAAGGTCCTCTTAAAGAGATGGGTTTTTGAGGCCTTTTGTAAAGCCATCAACAGTCAATGGTGCCATCAGATGTGTAGGGAGGGCATTCCAGAGGCTGAGGGCAACAGAGCAGAAGACCCGGTCTTCCATGGTTTGGAGCTTGGTCTTCGGACGCTGGAGAGGAGATTGTCCTGTCCGGAGCGGATGAGTCGTGTGGAGATCTGAGGTGATAGCAGCCCTTTGAGTAGGATGGGTGTCGCCATGCAGACACTGGTGTGTGAGAAGAGAGGTATTGTAGTCAATCCGGATTGAGACAGAAAGCCAGTAAAGAGTTTACCACATTTGCTACTTAAAATTAAATTTACCTTTACTTGTGTGCCATTACCACTGAGTCTTACTACGTCCTTTACAAATCAGCCCGTGTAGCTTACAGCCGCCGAATCTTCTCTGATAACAAAAACAATTCACACAAGATTTAATCTTCTTACGGTTCTTTCTTCACTTGGGATCTTCCAGACGATTTCCTTGACCAAGGCAGACAGTCTCTCTGCCATCATTTTCCAAAGCCTTTGTCCGATTCAATCTCGTATTGCATCTGCCATTGAAAACTTGCCATTAGATACTACTCCCTACTCATTCACTTTAATTTCTCTTTCTCTCCCTGTATCTCACTCGGAAGTAACCGCCATCACTCTTTCCTATAAAAAATATTTGGATTTCTTATTATATAAGGAGGTACAGCTGAAGCATGCATAGGGCATTTTCAATATTTGGGAGGGTCTTTTTACAGCAGTTTTTAATGCAATTTTTACCATGGATGAAAAGTGAGAAAAAATCCAAATTATTTTGTTTATTAGAATTCACCAATTATATTAAAAAGTTTGATGTTGATAAATATATACCTTTGTGAGTGAAAATACCCTCCTTTGGTAGATATTTAGGACCAGGACATGAAAGTGATGGTGGATTATCGCTAAATTTCATTAAACGCGAAAGAAGCACGATATCAGCCTAGCTATAGATTGATTTGGATGTAATAAAATGATGGCTTGTAATGAACAAATGGATGGTGTAAAGGGAGGGGGAGAAATACTCAAGGCTACAAGCTAGAGTAAACCCGGATTAAAGGCGGTCTGAATTCAGTGCCCCTCCCCCCTCCCAAAACCTGGTAAGCAGGGGGAGAGGGAAAGGCACTTCAGTCGTGGCGCAGCTAATCAAGGTTTACTTTTATTTGTATCCTTGGCTATTTTTCCTGCTCCCTTTACACCATCCATTTGCTCATTCCAAGCCATCCTTTTATTACAATTTTGTGGGTGGGCTTTTACAGATGTGGATGACCTTTGATAGTCCCTCGTGGATTTTGTCATCCGTGAAATTATGTTATGTTATGGATGTATCTGGCAACTGTAGGGACTAACGATGTGTCGAAGATGCATCTCCACGCATTCGCAGTTCGCTCGCCCATAAATACGAGCGACGGGTGTTGCTCTATCTCGACTTGGAAGAAGAAAATTTGAAATTTTTACGCTCAGCAAGAAGTCGCAGCCGGCAAAGGCGGTAAAGTCAAGGGAAAATTAAGAAAACGCCAACCAGCTTTGCCAACTCCCCACGGGGAGGAGAATAACAACTTTAATAAGAGCGACGCGCAGACGACAAATGTCTGGCTAAGTCCCCTTGCAGTCCCCCCCCTTCCGGAACAGGGGGACTGAAGCGAACTGAACTGACACTCATTATTCTCGCCCCAACTATGTCCGTCCACTTTGATAGACATAATTGGGGACGTAAAGGGAAGCAGGTTTGAGGATTAGCCCACTGTAGAACTCTACGGAAGAGAACGCCTGGTTACGAGGCGATGCTGAAAGCTTTGGGGAAGAGTTCGCTCTAATCTCTGAGGGTAGTTTCCGGCCAGGATCACAGAAGGACATACAACCGTCCCTGTGCAAGTTGGAAGCAGCATCGATAACCAAACCCCAGACGGGGCGGCACCCCCGGGTGGTGGTAGTTGATTCAATCACCACCCATCATTAAGTCCGCCACATATCATCCGTCTGAGGGGCCTCCCCGGGTACATCCATCCACCGTTCATCCACTCCATCCCACAGTTCATGTTCGCTAAAGTTTTCTTGCAATGGGGGGGGGAGGGGGTTGCCCGCAATAAACAAACCCATTTAGAAATTCGTCAAATTCGCCCAAAATAAGGAACAAAATAGAAGACTCTAAGGGATATAAGAAAAGAACAAATAACAAGAGGAAAAGCAGCCCAGGCCCCCCCCCCCCCGAGGGGAAAATGGAGCCTAATGGGACAACAAAAATCCCGCTACGCATCATTAGTGGTAGCGTTAGGCCAACACGGGAGAAAGTCTTTGAGGTGGTCTTCAGGAAACTGAAGATCGCTATGCTTCGCCTGCTCGAAGTCCCCACAGGTTATGTGGCGGTATGCGAGAAAGAGAAGGACGTGGAGGGAATTACGAAGGAAGAGACAGTGGAAACACTGCGTGAAATAGGCATACAACCTGCAATTCCTCCACAAATACAAACGCACAGGAGCGTGGTGTGTAGGAAGCTGGACCCGTGGATAGGCCAGCATTCCAAGGAGGACATAAAAGAGGAAATAGACAGGAACCAACCATGGGCTAAGGTGTCAGAGATTATAAAATTCTGGAACAAAAAAGATAATGTTGAATACACACATGTATTCAAAATTATCTTCACCGACACAGCAATGGCCCAAAAGGCAAAGGAGAACGGGCTCCTGCTTTTTAACGCTAAAATCAGCGGAGAGCAGATAGAGAGGGAAGAGTTCACTCCCGTACAGTTCTGCTTCCGTTGCTACAAGATGGAGAGCCACGTCACAAAAGACTGTCCAGAACCTCAAGAGCTATGTTCGAGGTGCAGCGAGGCGGGGCACCATTGGAAGAGTTGCAGTAGCCTGAGGGAAAAGTGTGCCAATTGCGGCCTGGGACATCGTTCCATGGCTATGGCCTGCCCTCTTAAAAAAGAAATTATTAAAAACAAGGTGCAGAAAAAGAAAGAGGATCAAAACAGGAGGCAGAACACTACATACGCGCAGGCAGCGCAGGCAGCGAAGGCAGTCCTCACTGAAACTGAGGCGAGGAAGACCTACCTTAGACTAGAAAACGAAAACTCAACCAAAATACTGACATGCATACTATATGCGCATGTCAGAAACCTGACTAACCCCGGAACTTTTGCCAAAGAACTAAACCAGATGCTGGCGAAAAATGGTATGAGTGAGATGTGGTTCCCCGAGAACCCACCATCGGGGGACGTTCTCCAGCTACAAATGGTCCCAAAAGATTCAGACAACAAGAAAGAAGAGACAGAGAAACGGAGCAACAAGAAGGGAAGACGGCCAGATCCCAGGATTGAGGCCAAGAAAGAAAGAGTCGATGCCACCAAGACAGTCCAGCCAAAGGCACAAAGCGCGGAGAACACGAAAGAGGAGGAGACACCCGATACCACGGACTCCTCGGACTCAGAGGGTTCTGTATGCGAAGCAAAAACCACAAAAACGAAGAAGGCAAAAAACAAGAAGATCGACGCGGATAGGATTAACCTATATCTATACGCCTCGGAGCAATTCCCCTTCCCGAAGGACGGGGATTTAAACAAAATCAATGTAGGGATAAAAAAGAAATACTACAAATGGGAGTACGATGCCCAATGCGAAGAAGAAACGGTGGAAGAAGCCTTACATAGTCAATGTATTGCCTTCCACCGCGAAACCTTTGTGGAATTATCCCAGGCAGAATTTAAGAAAAAGAGAAACGGGAAAAGGAAATCAACCACCCGTAAACACTAAAGACATCCACACAAGCCAGAACAGAGAATGGAAAACCAAAACAACAGGTTAAAGATATTAACGCTCAACAGTAATGAATAGGAGGGAAAAGCCACGGCGTACGGCAACATATTCCGTGTGCTAGATCCCGACATCATACTGATTACTGAGCATGGTATCAATACGACCAGTAAGCAGTTGAAGATACCAGGCTACAGAGTGATATCTAAGAACCATTCTCAAGAGAGGTATGACGGTGTTGCCATTGCCGTCAGAAGGAACCTGTCGTTCAAACGTCTTCCAGATATGGACGAATCCTTCGTGGCGGTAGAGCTGCATACATTAGTAGGCAAGCTCATAATAGCGGCGGCATACCAACCACCTCGACGCAGATACCTCCCTCTGACGAACTTCTACACCCTGTTTGGCCACGGCAGGATGGTTTTCCTTGGGGGAGACCTCAACGCCAGATGCCGAACGGCTGGCTACGGGAACACAAACGAAAGAGGCCACAACTTGGAAATGATTATGAGAAGGAAAAACATTCAGCGTATAGGACCGGATTTTCCGACCTATTTCACCGTAAGGTCCGCTACGAAACCTGACATAATCATGACAAGTGATGGCTTCCCTTTCAATTACCGTAGTGAGCCGGGCCCGACAGTACCCAGCGATCACATACCGATCTTGACGACCATTTCTCCTGCGCCAATTCAGCTCCCAATACCGCTTCGGAAAAGCTATGCTTCGGCCAACTGGGAACGCTACAAGGAAACCCTTGCCAGCTATGTACCAGTGGGCCTCAACGGGGCGAGTCTGGAGAGGATCGACGAGGAGTTGGAAGCGATTACTGCCCGCATCATCGAAGCAGATCGCGAGAGTGTACCGATGAAAAGGTACAAAACTCTCCCCCAACCCAGATGGTCCGAGGAAATGAGAGAGATCGCTAGAGTGCACAGGGAGGTGTATGAGGAAACGAGGAGAGAGGGTGTTTATCGGGAAAGAACAACGCTGCTAAGACGCCTGAGTGAAGAGCTTAAGCAGGCTATCAACCAGCAACAGGCTGAAGTCTGGGACAGTCTGATTGAAAAAGTTGACAGCGAGGTTCGACCCGATGTGTTCTGGCGGCTTGTGAACAAGTTGAAAGGTCTTACAAGTAGAGAAAAGACCCGCATTAAGGAGGGTGATGACTACTTGGAAGACCCGGCGGATTTGGAGGAAAGATTCCGCATCTTCTGGCAAAATATCTTCAGGATAACACCAGAGGAAAATGCGGAATTCGAAGGCCAACTGATGGAAGAACTAAATCAGAATGTGCATCGAACACTACCACATGCCTATGTCGACGAAGGGAGGAATTTGGTAGACCACGGCCGGCCAACTACACCGGAAGAGGTCATGGCAGTCATTAAAACCTTCAAACAGAAGGCACCAAGCTGGACGGGCATCACCAGAAATAATTTGGTACCTGCCCCCCGGCAGATCATTCAGGGAATCATCAACATCTTCAATGCTTCCCTGAATACGGGCTACTTCCCAGACGGGCTAAAGATAGCTAAAATCATCTTTATACCCAAAGGGAGGAAGCCTGATCAACTGGTGGACTACAGGCCAATATCCCTCCTGGAGATTATAGGTAAAGTCTACGAAAAGCTTCTGGCTAACAGGTTACAAGATCAACTAACCCAGCTAGAAGCCCACAGCTCTCAGCAACACGGGTTTCGCAAGAGAAGGGGGACGGATACTGCCCTTGCCCTTCTCACTGAAAAGCTTGCCCGATGTAAAGCTGAGAAGAAATACGTAGACGTGGTGATGCGAGATGTGCAAAAGGCCTTCGATAAGGTTTGGCTTCGAGGCTTATAACACAAGATCCTAAGCCTCCAGCTGAACCCTACCCTGGAAAGGGTCCTCTGCGACTACATCATGCGTAGAAAAGCCCGAATTTCGATCGAGGGCTACAGAGGACCCGAGTTTCAACTTGAGGCGGGTGTTCCACAGGGTGGCTGTCTGAGTCCGCTGCTGTACCTTCTGTACACACTGGACTCACCTGATCCGGTAGGGGAGGAAGTGATGTACCTGCAGTTTGCAGATGACATCACGCAAATCGTCCCCAGCTATTACAAGCACGCCGGATACCAAGCAAGGCAGACAGCCATCGAAATCGACAACATCAATCGATATGAACGAAAGTGGAAGATCAAGGCCAACCGCCAAAAGTTCCAAATCCTACCAGTTAACCACCGCAAACATGTGGATGTCAGAGTAAATGGTGATGTTTACCCATATGGTAACAGAGGAAAAGTCCTGGGTCTACAATTTACCTCCAAAGGGTATAAAGGTCACATTAATGACAGAATCTCCCTAGCCAAAATACAGCTTGGCAAACTGTATAGGTTTAAAAACCTCAGCTCTAAGAACCTTAAAAAGCTATACACTGCTCTGGTGCGCTTAACATTAGTGTACCCGGCAGTGGTCATGCAGGCTGTGAGTTTCACCTCTCTCAGGCAGATGCAGAGAGTGCAGAACAAAGCAGCCCTGCTTATAGCTGGAGCAAAAAGGACGGACTACATTCAGCAGACAGTACTGCACGCAAGAGCAGGGCTAACCCCTCTGAATGTAGAACTTCAAGGGCTAGGGAGAAAGACCTGGGACAAAATCGAAGAAGAAATACTCCCGAATATAAATCAAAACCTGGACATACCCAGAGCAGTCAGAGATCGTGTGAAAAGAAAATCCCTCTTCCCAAGTGGAAGAAACTGCTCCCGAGATCAACAAGTTGGTCTCTATACTTAACTGTATGATATTAATACATCATAAATCATAAGAACAAGAGAAGAAAGCGAAGAGTAAAAAGAGGCGTAGTGCCCATAGAACCCAACCATGACAACCTACTATACAGATCAAATAACCCGGGCAAGACATTTATTAAATATAAAATTACAATATATAACAAGAAACCAAAAGCAAACATTATACTTGAAAGGCTTGAAAGCCACGACGGAGGAAATAGTAAAAATATTTATTTATTCACCTAATTATAGTTAAAAAAACAAAAACAAAAAAAAACAATAAAAAATACAAAATAAAAATAAATAAATGAAAAAGAATAAATATAATAAAAAAAAATACATATAATTAAATATATAAAATGATAAAGACAAATAATAGCAACAAATAAAGAGAAGAAATAAATGGTAAAAATAATAGACAAACCTGTGAGGAGCCCTCTACACCAGGGCAATTCTCAAACCTCTTTTTATCTTTATATACCTACTACACATTTCATTCTTCTTACATCAACTTCAACTTCAACAACTCTATCTCACTCTCACCAGCCACTGCGCTACACGTACGTCCCCTCGCCACCTGGTACAACCGCCCACACAACTATGGCCAAAATACCCAAGAATGGCAAGAAAACCGCCAAGAGAACTCTTCTTAAGATGAAAAAGACACCCCTGTTGCCTGCAAGTGAGCCTGATTTTACGTTGGATCGCCAGGGAGAGAAAAAATCCCAATTTTTCTCCCCGAAGCTGTGGTAGTCATAGGTGAGCTAAGTGAGGTCCTCAATCCTGAAAATCTTTTCCCACCACCACAAACTCCTTCATCTACCGTACCCGAACAGAAAGCCGATACGGAGGACAACGGGAATTGGACTGACATACCCAGGACGGATAAGGAAGGTCGCCACGATGGCGTGAGGTCAGACAGGAGGAAGCCCCTTGAACTACTTTCCGACGGAGAGGGAGTTAGGGAAGTGGCTCCAGGGAAATACTTTGTTATACGGCAGAAGCCTGAACAAGGACCACAACAAGCCCAGGAAGGACCGTGTTCGGGCACTCTTAACTCCCCCCCCTTCTTTCAGGTGATGATATAGAAAGGTGGATAAAGGTCATGAGGACCAGGTATGATGATATATAAAGGTGGAAAAAGGGCATGAGGACCAGGTATGGCAAACTTACCAAACTCAAAAGTGGATCTGGCTCCAAAACTATCACACAGCGGGACAAGGGGATTTTGGATTTATTCGGCTTCCTCGGGAAACACATCGTCAGACAGAAGACCCCAAAGACCCTTAAACTAAAAGAGGTATGTAGAAATTTTATTATACATATAGATAATTAATAATGGACTCATTCTAACATAATATATGTGCATATGGTTTTATTTCCAAGAACTACATAAAAAATCCAGAGAGCAAATGTAGAGTTATTGAACAATTTCATTTAATATTAAAATCGTCAGCACTCGTGTCTGCCTTCACCTCCTCTACTCAACTAGTTCCCTTAGATGAGGCGGAGCCCCTGAGGAGCCTGGATGAGGCCCAGCAGGCGTCAAAGAGGAGGAGGCAGCACAGCCACTACGCTCACGCCAGAGAGCATCTCGCGCTGGCAAAGGTAATAAGAGAAAGCAAATAAACTTTGTATGTAGGCAATTATCAGTTAAAAAGTCTATTCGTTGCTGAGGATTACGTGTTCCATTTAGAGTGATTGGTTAGGAGGACGTGTTCTAATCAGAGGAAGACCAAAGGTAATTTTTATCTATTTTAAAACTATAGCCGTAGAAAGTATACTCTTTGGTGAGGAACACGTGTTCTAATCCCATGATGATTTTAATGTTTGAGAATGCTTTAATTAAGTTTCAAGTGATTCCTAAATTTTGAACACGTGCCCCTACAATGTTGTTAATGTAATTTTAAGGCGAATTTTACATTTATAGCACCATTCTTTGTTTTCTGCAACTACTAATATTAAATAAACATATTATATTTTTCCCTTCTTTTAGGTAACAGTTACTAATTATTTGTTATTTAGATTTTTGCGAGGCATGACACGACAATGGAGAGGTTCCTGGAGAACCAGCTCCAGCATAAGTCAGCCAAACGGGACAGAGACGTGGAGTGGTGTCCGTCCAGCCTCACAGATTTCATAGTTCATCAACTGCGCCCTGTCCACCGCAGTTACCTAATGGATCTTGTTGTTGAGACGGCCAACGTTACAATAAAATACGTAACATTGAGCAGGGTGCATCTGTCAAGAGCCAAGGCTTCGCCATTTCCAAACGGGGAATCCGGAAAGATCGGCATTTTTTTGTTGTTCTTGGCCATTCACGCAGCCGATTCGACAATGTGTGACCCCAGCTTTAGGATTCTACGTTTTTCATTATTGAAAAAGGCGAGGAAATATAATAAGTATTGATAAGAAACTGAGTAAGAATCACTCAGCCGACTAAGATAAATAAATCAAAGGCTCAATAACGACATAAAGAAGACTCGAAACGGTTATGAGAGAATGCTCGGACAGAAATTTATATTCTTTTGTTACCCTAATGCTTCTGAATGGATAAGAAGAATAGATAGAAACAATATTTGTATTTGCTAATCCAGAATCGAGACTTGATTCTCCTAAATTGAGTTGATTATCTTACGTTGCATTTTCCCTGGTTTATTGGTCCTGCAATCACTGAGGTGGAGTTGTCTTTCCTATTGTAATGAGGCCTCGAGATTCCGCCACGGAATGCAGGGTTATGTGAGATTTTGCCAAAATAATAATAATTATTATTGTAAAGCTGACTCTCTTTTGAGGGAGTTGTTGCACTTTTCTAGAAGAGTTGGAAGAACTCCCATAACTTATTCCACCTCTTTCCTCTCACACAACTCTCGATCCTTCGAGCATATGTACTTCTCTCACTTTTCCACTTTCATCAAGTTTATCATTTTCTTCTCAAATTTTATCCAATCCATTCCAGAGACGCATCCTTATTTATTATTATTTATTATTAATTAAATTATTTCTATTTTACCTTTGCCATTTGTGGTAAAGTTAATTTCCGAACATTTTTGCTGTATAGTAATAATTATTTGTACTCCATTTCAAAATAACTTTATTTTACTATGTCAAAATGTCCGCAATTAAGAAGCTTTCGATATTATATAATTTAATAGTCGATTGATTATGAATTGCTTTCACTTTTAAAATTTCATCGCATTTGAATGAATTTATTTCATTGGTTAAAATTTATGCTTGATTATATGTATAAAGAGCATCCCGGAATTACGGGCAAGCTCAGCATGTCTGCCAATAGGCCACTAGTTATATCAGCCGAAGTAGAGAAGAGTCTCAATGCAACGTATACAGCCTTAAATTGCTATACCTACGGAGGATCACCTTCGGGTACTTTGTGCAACCGCCTCACGAGAGTTAAGGAGAGGTTCCATAACCAGAAGAGGTCGAATGTGGTCTCTGAATTCCAGATTTCTGCGCGAATATCAAAGAAATTCTGGAAGCCAGTTGAAGAGCATAGCAGAGCCCTCCAAAGGAGAGATTCACTGTCGCTTTAGCCTCTTATTGTACCACCCAGATACACGTGAAGAGGTGTAAAGCTCTTGGGTCAAACCAGCATCAAACAAGCCGCGAGTTCTTATAAGCATGGATACCAAGTGATGAAAGCATCCACCAACAATGTGTCGTAAGAGTTTATTACGACCCTCTGCATTGTTATTTGGATATGCCATTTACAATTTATTTTATTTGATTTGTTATTCGCAATCACTTTCTGTTTAATTGATTCTTCTTTCTTTTCCGTAATATTCAACATTTTTCCGACTTTGTTTTCCATATCTTTGCCTCTTTCCAGGCAACCGCTTCATTGCCTATATATTTACCATTCTCTTTTACCTCTCATTTCATACCAGGCCTTTTGCCAAAGATGGCTCAGTTTAAAATTCCCTAAACAGATAATCAAATATTTCTGAATAAAAGAGGAGAGTTTAGAATGTGATAGAACGGGTTGAGGCCGCGTAATTTCAACCACTATCACATGTTATTTAAAACCACGATGCTTCCCACGTGCATCTTCTCTTTAAAGCTGGGCGCTTAATCGCAGCCACCTGAGGCAATGTTTAAACAAGGAGGTTTATCTTCCCCCCATTCGCCCCATTGCGCTGACCTCGCCAGATTGAGTTAGGCTTATGGGCAGATAAGGCATTGTTCCCAGGCTCGGCTGTGCATTCCCTCGAGGCTCCCACTCCATTGTCCCCCACGCCAAGGAGATGTCTTGACTATTTATTTGGAAACTTTACCACTAAGAGCAGATTAGAGATCCAGATTTTCTTCGCGAGACATCACTACGGTCCAGTCTCACCTTGTGCACCAAAGGGCCCTCGACATCGAGATCCACCATCACTTGTCCAGAAGAAGGACAATATCCCTTGAGTGCCAAGGTTCGAGCGTTCGTGACGCCAAGTCCACAAGGCTTCCCCCTCGTTGTTCAGGAATGGAACAACGTTAGAACAGCCATTGTTCGTTCAAGCCCGTTGACGAGAAACGGTTCTCACCCCCGTCCCTGTTGTTCAGAAGAGAACAACGTAGAACAGCTATTGTTCGTTTGAGCCTGTTCGCCAAGAAACGCTTCTCACCCTTCCCCTGTTGTTCAGAAAGAGAATAACATTAGAACAGCCATTGTTCTTGAGCCCGTAGACAAGAGACGGTTCTCACCCCTCCCCGTTTGTTCAGAAGAGAACAACGTAGAACAGCCATTGTTCGTCAAGCCGTTCATCAAGAAACGGTTCTCATTCCCAAGACGCCACGTCAGGATCATTTAATTCCCCCCCCTTTGGCTGAAACTCGCCAGTAGACCGAAATTCCATCCCGTCGCCTTCCTCTGCACAACAAGTATAAATAACGAAAGCCGGACGTCACCTTTGACTATTTAACCCTTTTGTCAACTCTATCCTGTGGTTCAAATGGTTTAGCGAACCATCCCATCTCTTTAACTTTATATTTGTTTTACCTTTTTAAATCTTTTAATCCTCGGATTAGCTCGATTCCACACGACACTTTCCATTCTCTGTTTATGTGAATATTTTCTGCTTTGTGTGTTGTTGATAGTTATTATTAATAAAACTCTATTTTATTAATGATAGCAATATTATTATCTTTGAGCTCAGTTCCACTTCTTAAGCATATCGAAGATACATAATATCGGCCAGCCAGACATCCACGCACTCTAAAGATAATTAAAGAAGTTCCCTCAACGAATAGTTATATATGGTATAACGTCGAGAGTCCATTCTACGACATATATATATATATACTATTTAAATTTGGTATCAAGTGTGTAAGGTTTAACGCTATATCTTTGCAAACACTGGTCTCAGTCGAGTAAAGCATAGTCTTATTCGTTATAATAATAGAGTATAGTAGTTCCCTTTTGTTTTAACGATTGCTATCCCCTTTTTTTGGAAACTTATGAAGCTGGAGTAGCTCAAGGAACTGTTATATAATTTGTTTGTGTTTTTTTAGGGGGATTTTAGTCAGTGGTTATTTAGATCGAGAAACCAAGTACGAATAGGTCAGTGCCCAGATTTAGGTAGGCTAATTCTATGGAGGCATACTTGTTGTTGCAAGGAATTTTAGTTGGTTGACTATTGAGCCTCCAAGTGCAAAGATGACTCAGTTTTAAATCTTTAAAGCGCAAGGAGAATCCTTGAGGCTCTCCGGAAAAGAACTAATTGAGTACGTTCAAGATGAGTAAAGAACGGAAAGAGAAAAGTTAAGAGAAGAAAGAGAAAGAGAAATCCAACGAGAAGAAAGAGAAAGAGAGGAACGGATAGGACAAGATTGAATTAGCTCATGTTGAAGCAGAAATACAGTCATCCAGTTTCCGTTCCAAAGCCCCCACCCAATCTCTCACTAAAGCTCTCTAATTTCAAGGATGGAGAGGATTTCGGAGCATTTTTAGCCCACTTTGAAAAGATCCTTGAAATCAATAACATGGATCTGGAGGCCCAAGGTGTAGTCAGATTACTTCCCTTGTTAAATTGTAAATTGCGCGAAATTTTAATATCTTTACCATCTGAGTGTACAATTAACTACAGCACCTTAAAAGCTGAGTTATTGGCCGCTCATAATATGACTCCCGATTTCTACCGCCAAGAATTTCGAGGAGGTCGTATTAAACCCGGACAGACGTTCCGTGTATTCGGATACATTCTTCAGAGGAATTTTAAATTTTGGTTAGAATCCTCAAAGGTTGATCAGAACTACGAGTTCTTAACAGACTTCGTGTTGCGAGATCAATTTTTGGCGTCTCTCCCGACGGAGATCCACGCGTTTGTTAAGGATCGTCGGTGCCAGACCTTTAAAGAATGTACCGAAGAAGTGGATGTCTATGCCGCAAGTCATAATTTATACCCAAAGGAGAATCAAACTTTTCACCAATCCCCCTACAAGGAAAGAAGGAAGGATTCGCGCCCCTTCACAGGAAAGTCGACAAAGTTTCCGAGCCCCGTAAAACCCCAAAACTTCTTTCCCCAAATCCAACAACGGGACTCCAAACCTCCCGTTAAGATTTCTCCTCCATCTCTCTTCCCGAAGCGACCAATCATATGCTTCACCTGTGGTGTAGAAAACCACATGAGCTGGAATTGCCCCCAAAATTATAGGCTTAAGAGCGGACCAGCCCACCAAGTTCACCAGATTAATGCCACCCCGGCTCCCCCGGTGGTAAAGGCTCAAGCAGCAACTTCTCCCCCTCCGAAAGGCCACCAGGTAAATTTTATTTTTGATAAAAGTTCATCGGGAACTTTAAAATTTGAGGAGGGCAGCGTGAACGGCTGCCGAGTGTCGACTCTCGTCAGGGACACAGGATGTACGTGTTTCATCGTGTTCAACGAACTTCTCCCTCCAGTAAACCCTAACCACGAAAAATTTGCGGTGGTACATGACTACCTTGGGCAGGTGAACCAATTCCCCGTCGTTAGATGTTACCTGCAGTGTCAATATTATGATAGCTGGGCTGAAGTCATTTCAGCACCCATACAATTCTATTCCGTACCTATAGGGCAGAGCCCACAAGTAAGTTTCGACCCTGTGTCTCAGGCCACCCTTCCTCGAGGCCGAGCTAAGAAAGAAGCCCAGGAGCCCGTCCCCATCAGAACCCCGATACCGTCTGATTTCTCGGAGACCCTTAACCAGGACTTTAGGACGGCACAAAAGGAGTGTGAATTACTAACACCCTCAGGCAATAAGGCCTAAGACAAGGACACGGAGTCTGTCCGTGGACCCCAAGAAAAAAAGTACCCCCAACGCGCCCATGGAGATACCTTCGTAGCACAGGACGAAACATCGCCGCTTAAAGAAGATTACCCCGCGGAGTCCCTTAATGTAAGACATACAGTGTGCATCCAACCTGATGCCGATTACCCTCCTCCTTCCCTACCAGGTGAGTCTTTTCAAACATTTGACCTGGATATTGACGCGCAGCTGACACCACATCAAAAGAGTCAGCTACAAGAAATATTTGAATGGAGTCACATTTAACCACCCTATTTGCTCTTTTCGAGCGACTGCGCGAAAATGGCCTCAACATTGGCCCCAGCAAATGCCATTTTACTCACAAAACGATAAAATACTTGGGTTTCAAAATAGGACAAAGCTTGTTAGGTCCCCAAGGGAACAAGATTAAGGCAATCGCCGACATACCCCTCCCGAATACTAAGAAGCAATTAAGATCGTTCCTAGGATCAGCTTCTTACTATCGGCGACTTGTTATGAAATTCGCTGCAATTCCGGTACCCCTCAGCTCGCTTCTAAAAAAGGATTTCCCCGATCGTTTACCTTGGAATGATGTCGCAGTTTCCCATTTTAATAATCTCAAGAGTAAGCTCATTTCTGCCCCCATTTTAAAGTTGCCCAACCCGGAAAAATCCTTTGGCATTAAGACCGACTCGAACAACGAGGGCATTGGAGGTGTACTCCTTTAATACGAGGATGACGTAACGAGTCATCCAGTTGCATATGCTAGTCGCCAATTATTACCACGCGAAAAGAGATATGCCACTATAGAGAAGGAAGCTTTATCAATTATCTGGGTTATAGACAAATTCAAAATGTACTTAATAGGAAAAGAATTTCAGATAGAAACCGACCACCGTCCGTTAGCCTATATTAGGAATGTGCGACACTTCAACGGCCGAATCATGCGCTGGAGTTTACTTTTGCAAGAGTATGAATTTAAAATAAATTATATAAAAGGTTCCGATAACCAGGTCGCTGACGCACTCAGTAGGAATGCGTTACCGAATAGCGTAGAGTAATTGTATTCATAGGATTAGTATCTCCATGTCGGTATATACCGTCTTGTACGACCTAAATTAGATTCTCTTGTAATGTAATTAGTTAATGTATATGTCTGAATTTTGTAACGCTCAATGCCTATTTTTTTTTGTATGTATATATATTTGTACCCATTCAATTACGTATAAATTATTTTGTCCCATATGTACTAATTTTATATCATTTCATTGTTCCATTCCCCTTTTTTTTATTAAGTTTGTATTAAAGGTTATTTTCCCCTATAATCAAAAGATCAAAATAATCATATGTATTGAGGTAATACTAGTTGGGTGCAGGAAGGTACGGTTGGTACAAGAAAACGAGTTCCCCACAACGGAGCTCTATCGTTGTCCCTTCTCTCTTTTATTCGAAGTGTCAACTTCCCCACGAATGGAAGGGTGTGATAGAACGGGTTGAGGCCGCGTAATTTCAACCACTATCACATGTTATTTAAAACCACGATGCTCCCCACGTGCATCTTCGCTTTGAAGCTGGGCGCCTTTTTGCAGCAACCTGAGTCAATGTTTAAACAAGGAGGTTTATCTTGCCCCAATTCCCCCCATTGCGCCGACCTCGCCAGATTGAGTTAGGCTTATGGGCAGATAAGGCATTGTTCCCAGGCTCGGCTGTGCATTACCTCGAAGCTCCCACTACATTGTCGTCCACGCCAAGGAGATGTCTTGACTATTCATTTGGAAACTTTACCACTAAGAGCAGATTAGAGATCCAGATTTTCTTCGCGAGACATCACTATGGTCCAGTCTCACCTTGTGCACCAAAGGGCCCTCGACCTCGAGATCCCCCATCACTTGTCCAGAAGAAGGAAAATATCCCTTGAGTGCCAAGGTTCGAGCGTTCGTGACACCAAGTCCACAAGGCTTCCCTCTCGTTGTTCAGGAAAAGAACAACGTTAGAACAGCCATTGTTCGTTCGAGCCCGTTGACAAGAAACGGTTCTCACCCCCCTCCCTGTTATTCAGAAGAGAACAACGTAGAACAGCCATTGTTCGTTTGACCCCTTTCGCCAAGAAACGCTTCTCACCCTTCCCCTGTTGTTCAGAAAGAGAAAAACATTAGAACAGCCATTGTTCTTGAGCCCGTAGACAAGAGACGGTTCTCACCCCCCCCCCCTGTTGTTCAGAAGAGAACCGCGTAGAACAGCCATTGTTCGTCAAGCCGTTCATCAAGAAACGGTTCTCATTCCCAAGACGCCACGTCAGGATCATTTAATTCCACCCCCCTCCGGCTGGAACTCGCCAGCCGACCGAAATTCCATCACGTCGCCTTCCTCTGCACAACAAGTATAAATTACGTAAGCCGAACGTTGCCTTTGATATTTAACCCTTGTGTAATTTCTATCCTGTGGTTCAAATGGTTTAGCGAACCATCCCATCTCTTTAACTTTATATTTGTTTTACCTTTTTAAATCTTGCAATCCTCGGATTAGCTCGATTCCACACGACCCTTTCCATTCTCTGTTTATGTTAATATTTTCCGTTTTGTGTGTTGTTGATAGATATTATTAATAAAACTCTATTTTATTAATGATAGCAATATTATTATCTCTGAGCTCAGTTCCACTTCTTAAGCATATCGAAGATACATAATATCGGCCAGCCAAACATCCACGAACTCTAAAGATAATTAAAGAAGTTCCCTCAACGAATAGTTATATATGGTATCTCGTCGAGAGTCCATTCTACGACATAGGATTTTTAGCCAAAATAACCAGCTTATCTTATGATCACAACTATTCTCCAGGAAACCAAACTATATAAAATAGTCCTTTTATTCTGTATCAGGTAGATTTCTGTAGCCAGGGTAGCAGTTCAAAAATTTTCACTGGATAAACTGTAAATTCATTGATAGAAATCATGAAATAATAACTTAATTTTATAATCCTCAAATCTGCTGTTGGTGCAAAAGAATCCCATTTAAGCCCAATTCTAAGAAAGCGCAAATTCGAGTGGCAATTTGTGGAAAAGGTTTTCAATTTGTTTAGATAGGAAATGCGATCGGACGCCCTTCTGGATTTGAATGGAAAACAGAGGGGCATAGGGGCAAAAATGCTGATATAAAGCTGGGCCTTTTATAGCTTGCATCAAACAAATCTCTTTATTCGGTTATTCCTACAGATTCTCTCCATTACGTCCTTTATTCCGGCTCGGCTTTCTTTGGCGTTCAAGCAAATGGGATGTTTTTGTAAGCTTAACAGGGCGCATCGAGGATTTAATGCTTTTCGCTCAGACAATGATGCTACAAAAGTTGCCTTTAGAAAAAAATATTCGTTCTCACCATATTTGTTCTAATAGAGAGAGATAATATACTTACTCTACTGCTACTATAAAAATGAAATACGAAACGGTTAATAAAACAAACTCTAAATCTAACAATTCTCAATGGATAGGTAAATTGGAAAAATGTATTGAAATTTGACTTAAATTTGGCCTCATTTATTAATACTTACCTAATTTTTTACAGGCCTCAGTAAGAGAAGCAGATCTAGAGAAAAATTAATCTGTAATGATTGATACGAATGGAGCTGTCGGTAGATGCGTTAGATTCTGTGGCTGCAATTGTTATTCAGCTTCATTATAGAAGAGATGGAGCGACACGCTCTGAGAGTACACAGGGACACCACTGTGTCACCGAATCGCCTGGATGTATCGACTCATCGGTCAAGACGGGCCGGGGCAGTGATCCATTTGTTCAAGAGGATTTGAACAAAACTTTAATTACTACAATTCCACCATATGTTTCTTGGGATCAGGTTAAGAGTCATGTGCCTTGTTTGCAAAGTAGTTACCATCGTTGAGTTCCCATTTAACGGTTCGAACCACATTCGGGTCGTTCACCTTGCCAAAGATCAAATTTTTTCTATTTAAATAAGTAACCATCTTCCGATGTTGTGGTTTCGTACCAAGTTACCAGGCATGTCAAAACTGCGATAAGCACAAAAAATCCCAGTATTGGACCCACATCCTTCCTATTTTCCTCCTTAATCAAAAAGAATATCACGCGAATTGGGGTCGGCGCGCAAAGCACAACGAAAGACATACCCAGCCCCTTCCAACTCATGCCAAAGACACCGATTATTTTGTCCACCACCACATTGGCCCTTAATAGTGATGAACACGCTATGTGCTTTGACATCTCGTTCATTCAAGGATCAATCCGGGGCAGACGGCCACAACAAGCAACATACTAAACTCATGTAGCTTTTGCTTTCACTTTTTCTATCCGTGAATTCTTTCAATCCATAGGCACTCTCCCACTGTTCAACACGCTTACAATTATTTCCTCCAAGGGAGGTAAGATGAAACAAGGTCTGCTGACCAAAAGGTCGCGTGCTCTCACTCATTCTGATTTATGTCCTTAGGACTTTCAATAATTCCCAGACTAACCTTGGGAGGAGCTTGGCAATTCTATCATTCGAAAGAGAATGTAAACAAAATAAAGGTCTCAAATTCCGTTAGAATCAGCCGAATAGTTATAATGTTATTGCCAAAAACAAACTAATTCGCTGGCTAAACTTGGGAGAACTTTGGTAATTATATTATTTGGAAGGGAACGTAAAACAACATAAGGGTTTCAAATTTCGTTAAAATCGACAGTATAGTTACAATTTTATTACAAAACTAAAGCAAAAAGCAAACCAGGGACCGACCGGCCGACCGTCATTGTGAGATGTTAAGTCGATCGCGACTAAAAATGGGACGGGACATTAATATGACGAATTGGAGAACCTTTTTAAGTTTTTCTAAAAATAAAATTACGAATATTATTATTACTAATATTCCATTCGATTATAATTTCTTTTCTTGGCACTTAGCTACATGACTTGAATTATAGGGCGACTTGGAGCATACTTTTAATGGGAATGTGCGCAGTAGCCGCGGTGAGTAAAGCATTGGCTCGAAGAAGGAGGATAATTTCCGGCGCGGGTTCGAATCCCCATCATATTCAACGTCTATAATTATTATGCTATTTATATTCTCTAATTCGTCACATCAATATAACATTTGATTATTTCATCTCCGTTGGAGCTAGAATACAATTCTTTCATTATAAGGTTGAATTACAACACACCGACAAAAGCTATTCCCTAATAGAATCAACGACACTCTTATTATCTCAGCAACTCTTTCATGTATTCCAGCTACCTTCTCATTTACGGACTTAACGCAGTACTTAGAACCATTGCATGTTTATCGCTCTCATCTTCTGGTACTTTAACTGCTTAACACTCTAGAAAGAATTCATATTCACATTCTCTTTAGATTCCCTTTATATTCGTCAATTCATCACATTACTTACTAATGAGCTTCTCATTGCTAACACACAGCCCGCCCTTCTTATCCATGATGTACACACAATTATTTCACTTCTATGAATAAGTTCCTGTTGCACTTAGGATCCTCATTCAGCTTCCATTTCAATTCTTGATTTGCTGCTTTCTTACGTTGGACAATTTCATTTTTTTACTTTTCCTTTAGCTCCCTTGCATGCATTCACCCGCACCTCACTTTTATTTTCCTCAGCACTTCTATGCAATTACGAGTGGATCTGTCCTTTGCACATGACGGCACCTTTTAAATAGTCCTTCAACCTTTACGCCTTTTGCTTTCTCTCTCCAGTTTTATTATACATATATAACCCTTACACTACACACTATGATCATCATTCTCACAGTTACTTTCACTCACCTACGCTCAAGCATTCTCCATATTATTTACTTTCTCTCTCTCACTGATTCACCCACATTTACTTTTGGTTCTTCCTTCTTTTCCATCTCACTCTCTTCTTCTCATACAAATTTTAATCAACTTAATTTTTCGCAGCAAAATCATGATGAGGTGGGATGGTCTTATGACAATAATCCTTACACTTTGACAACACATGATACACCTCGTACCATGTTCTTCGTTACTAACCACACATTATTCATGCTATTACTTACTCTATCTCACCATTTTTCAAACTGAGTGTAGTCAAGAGTCCATCAAAATATTCCTCATCTCAACTTGTTCAGCCCTAGTCCATTCACATCTACTACAACCATTCCCCATTGTAGACCCAATCCCAGTTCCATCAACCACTTATTTTAAATCTTACTTAGCCTCACCTTTATAAATACAAGGCAAACCCACAAACTACAGCTTTACACACTCTAGACAGTACAAATTTTAACGTCACCCAAATAAGTCTCGAATTTAAAAAATCTTAGCCAACCATTGCATCATGGCTTTCCTCTTTACTCACAAGCACTTCAATTCCCACTTCACTTATACTGTGATTTCCATATGCTAGACTCTATTCACCCGAAATCTTCATTACCTTTGATGTCTGTTTCACTTAGTGTAAACAACGGAAACCTTCATTCCCTTTTATGTTTGTTTGACATAGTGCAAGCAACGGAAATCTTTATTTCGCTTCGTCTTTGTTTACCATAGTAAGAGAAACGGAAATCTTCATTCTTATTCATGTTTGTTTCGCATAGTGCAAACAACTAAAATCTTCATCCCTCTTCATGTTTGTTTCACATAGTTCATGCAACGAAAATATTCATTCTCATTCATGTTTGTTTCACAGAGTGCAGACAACGGAAATGTTCCTTCCCTTTCATGTTTGTTTCCCATGGTGCAAGCAACGAAAATATTCCTTCACTTTATGTTTGTTCCATTGAATATTAAGATTTAAGTCACAAGCACATATTAATGTAAAGACAGAACATGTAAATTTGGTTGTTCTTTTAACACTTTTTCTTCTTAAGTTTTTACCGTTCTTTTTTTTAAATTATAGAAACAAAGAATTACTGCAAGAGGAAAGGTCATAATTGCCAAATTAAGAAAAATTCGGGGGAAAAAACCCCTTAAATTTCAGGGTGAAGATTTTCTATTACATGTAAAGGTCTATTTTTAATATAAAGCAAATCTTGTTCTTAAACTAACAATGGTCATATTTACCTATTTGGCAGAGAATGCAAAATAGAGGAAATTGTGTATCAAAAAGATATTATTGGACAAAAATAGGAGCTAAAAGAACTGCAAACCCCGCCCTAATATGTTAAGTGCGGAACCTTTTACAAATTCTATTAACAAACCTACTTAAAGGTATAATGAAGTTCAGCAATGCATTGAATGGAACCACAGTAGATGGCGCCATTGTGGCGTCATGGTTAAAGTACAGTGGCGGCAACAAAAAAAGTGACATTGAATATTGGCAACAGAAATCGATACACAAAATCGCTTTCACGATTTTACTTGCCAACAAGCCAATGAAAAGGGGCGGGGCTTATGCCGCGAGTGGACGACTCTCCTGAGCTAAGACAACAGAACTGCGCTTTATTGGAACATACGTGTCTCGTTTGAGCTCGTACAGTGAGGTTTTAGTGTACGGCGCTCCAGCGTGCTGATTTCCTGCATTCGAGCCTACATTTGACGTGCTATAACTTCTGTGAAAATGGATACAATGGGGCAGTAAAAGCTTTCTATGACAGAGGAAAGCTGTGCCTTGACCTTATTAGAGCTGGGAAAGTCTTTTATTGATGTAGCAGCAGATTTAGGAACCTCAAGAAATACGATTTATCGCCTAAAACGGGCTGCTGAGTTATTGCCACCAGGTACCCTACCAAAGAGGAAGGAGGGCACTGGTGCAGTTAGGAAGACATCTCCAAGGACTGATAATATCCTAAGGCGTGAAGTGATGTCAGACCCTTCTGTAACTTCCGCTTCAATCAAGAAAAAACACCCAGACCTTCTCCAGAACGTCGCCCTCAGGAACATCCGTCATCGCTTACAGAAGGACTTAGGCCTACCGACTCGCCGCGCTGCCAAGAAGCCACTTCTTACCAAGGCTATGAAGATGAAAAGACTCAATTTTTGCAAGACCTATAAACATTGGACAGCTGCTAATTGAAAGAAGGTCATGTTCAGTGATGAGAGCACCTTTAGACTGGTCAGAGGAGAGTCAAAGATCGTGCGTCGTCCCAGCAATGTGTCTCGGTATGACCCAAAATATACCGTGAAAACTGTGAAGCACCCTGATAGTGTGATGGTGTGGGGTGCCTTTAGTGGAAACAAGGGCAGAGGAGGTCTGTACTTCCTTCCCAAGAATGTAACCATGAGGGGGACTAACTATCTCGAAGTTTTGAGGCAGCACATGCTGCCATTTTGGGAAATTCATCAGTGTGAATTTTTCATGCATGATGGCGCCTCTGCTCACAGGTCTCAGTTAGTAAAAAAGTTTTTCAATGATAATAATATTAGTGTTTTGGAGTGGCCTGGTAATTCCCCGGACCTAAATCCTATTGAGAATTCTTGGAATCTCATGAAAACCAAAGTTCAAGAGACAGCACCCGGCAGCATCAAGGACCTGATAGAATCACTGAAGAAGATCTGGGTTACGATCGACCCCACCTACTTTGCAAACCTGGCTGAATAAATGCCCAATCGACTTAGGATGGTTATCAAGTGCAAGGGCAACATGACCGAGTATTAACTTTCATGAAATATTCATAATAAAATATGTAAGTTACATTTTTCTGTTTCATTTTCCCCGAATTGTCACATGTCACTTTTTTTGTTGCCGCCACTGTACTATACAAATACCGCTGACTATGGAGAGGCAAGAATGGGGTTCAAAACAAAACGAAAACAGAAAAATAAAAACGACTGTTTCAGGTTTTATTTTCCTTAAAATGCTTGAAATGCAGTGAAACACACATAAGAGCTTAAAGATGATCCCAGTTCCGTCCGCCACTTAGAGCCGTATTCTCTGGTATATTCACGAATACGAATCTACAGGACCTTTATGTTCGTCCATAATGTCTTGCATGAAGAGAACAAATGCGATGAAAAGAAATGTTCCCCTTGTTTCTGACCTGGACGTTCTTAACGAATCTTTGAATCACTGAGGAGAGGAAAACATATTTGAGGCAAAATCGTCCCTGAACAAATATACAAAACCCAAAGCTCCTCCGCTGGGTGACCTGTCTTGGGTCACTTACAGTTTGCATTGCGTGAAAGAAAGATCCGTGGAGGGGAGCGAGATTTAGGGATAAAGTAAATTCAATTGTACCTGGAATTTCACTTTTCTTCACACGATTAATTTAATTAATATACATACACTCAAACCAGTATCAATGTACACGGATAACTCCAAGTTCCAGTAGGGGTGGGCTTCGCTGCCGAATCCCCTCTGTTTGAAGTCAGCTGGAATCTACGAGGCGTTGCGTCTGGAAAAGAAGATCTTAGCGCCCCAATATTGTAACAGTGTTCCTTCGATAAAAAGAGTCATTCACGTAGAAAGAAGAAAAGCCTAACTTCACAACCTCACTTTTAATATTGAGTTTGGGAGAGCAAGTATGATTGTGAGGGTGATGAAAACTTCGCTACGTTTTAAATGTGACTGTAAACATTCATTGGTGCAAATTCCATTCACGTTTCTGTTTTGCATTCACATCATGTATTTTACCGTAAAGAAGTATATGTGGCTCCTAATGCTTCAGTGACAACTTTACTGCCCATCAACGATAAATTGACTGAAAGAGACATCATCAAAATTACATTTCTCCTTTATTGACCACATTAAAATAAAATAATGAATTTATAGTGAGTAGAAACGACAGCAGCCTTAAATCGCCTTTCGATTCCGACTTCGTGTAAACCAAGAATCCTTGGAGGCGACCACATCGTTGTGGGATTTATGCAAAAGTAAATGGAATCAGGATTGAAAATAAAGAATGAGATAGATAAACACAACAGAAGAATGAATTCAAAATGAGGAAGGGAAACAATATAATTTGTCGGATGAAATTGGCTGGATCACTTGAAAAGCAGGTTTCCAGGAACCTAAATGAGACAGCTCTTTTTGAGAATGAATGCGCTCATACATCATCATATGGCTCCTGCCAATCCATAAGACTCGCGCCATAGACCTCTTTAACAGTGGACTGGCCACTGCGCTATGTTTTGAATATCACTTGTGCATAACGGCCCCACTGAATTCAAACGCACTGCAGGGAACGTTAGTTTGAGTTCATCAGTGAGTGCAAACACAAGTCACGAGCGCCTGTCTCCGTAAGCTCTCGTAAGTTAACATTATTTTTGTATATTTGTTCCCAAAACTGCATTCTTTTTGCTCTAATGTTAAAGAAGTTTTAAGAGGTCTGTGCTGCGATCCTTGTATTTTACTGGCAAAATTGTCTTGAAACTTTTAAGGACGAGATTTTAGCTTTTGACTCCCCACCACAACAATGTGTGGGTGTGTGTGCGGGCTTGGTGAACTAGTATTGTTGTTACTATTAGTAGTAGTAGCTAATACATAGTCATAGTAGTATTAATATCGCTAATATTACCATTTTATACTATTGTAGTAAGAATTGATAAGTAGCAGAATATTTTAGCACTTCAAAAATAATAATATTAATAATAATAATTTCATTTTGTTTATTCTTACTATTATAATTATTTTCAGTATTATTATCATTAGTTTCGCTATGATTTATGATATTGATTACGATACATTTCTTTACCTTTATGTTCAGGCAGATATGGTCAACCCAGCCTGGTTAAGTGTGCTGCCGTCAATTGCCGATCTGGGTACAGATCCACGAAAGCAGAAAAGGAGGCTATTGCAACGGGTGGCCAAGCGCCCTGTAAGCACTCAGTGTTTGCCTTCCCCAACTCTGACAGGCAAGAGATCCGTAAGAAGTGGATCTCTGCGCTAAAACGCAGTGATACTGACTGGAACCCAGACTATACTGGCGTGTGTGAGTTGCTTTTTCTACTGGATGTCTTTCACCACGAAACCTTCTGAAAGACAGAGCGCGAGCGTAAATATCTCAAACTCAATGTTGTTCCTTCGCTCTTCACCTCCTATCCAGAGTAAGTAAATTTATGGTATCTTGAACTTACGGTGAACATCCCTTTGTTGAAGGGATGGAACAGGCAATTGTCCACCTGGTGGTTACCTAGCACACAGAATCCTGTGCACTCACAGGTGCTGGTCTTGTCAAGACATCCTCATCGAAAGTAAGGTCTTAGTCAAACTTACCCATGTCACCAAGGAAATTAAAAAGGACATGGAGGTATCCCAAAAGGGTAAACTTACCAAGAATTTATGCAACATATAAAGGTGCCTCACGAAGGAGGAAAGAACACGGTACTCCCTGTTTCGGTGTAACAACCCTAAGGATTCTTTTCTGAAGGTCGTTGTTGCACTTGGATAAGAAGATGACCAGCTGGCTACATTGAGTTGTGCTAGTGGTCAAAGCTTTTTGAAAATATTGTACCCCAAAATGGCGCCCAGTCTGTTCAATGTCTTCACATCTAACTATAGCAAAGAAAGAAACAATGAAGTGCATTCTTAACGCAAAATTGATTCAGATGCAGCTCGCAACAAGAGCACTGATAAGAAACTAAAACTGAATGGCTTCAAAAAATAGATACATTTTAGGGAATGTTAACATTGTTTTAGGAAAATTTCAGTATTAATCTTGTTTTCATTTGGGCAATGAAAAATTACAGAAGTGTCGCGAAGATTCAATAGGTGGGAACGCAAAGAGGACAGTGAATTTGTTTCTCGTGGTTAGAGTTGGAAGTCAGAATGAGTTGTATTGTTCATTTTACTGATATTTAGTGTTCATTCATGATCTGAGAATCTATAGTAACAAATGAGAAGTTAAAACCTAATAATATATTGGTTTTTTTTTTTTCATTCAGCAGCAATGTAGCGGAGATTGATAAATTAGATACAGTTAACTTTTTTTCTTATTTCACCACTTACCACCAATAAATTTCTTATATACATTGTCATTAATTACTCAATATCAATATATGAAAACTGCAAAACTTATAGCAAATAATGTTGAAAATGGCCTTGGGGCCAATATTCTGAGCTCAGTCCAGGTTTTAATAGGTGGTGGTCACGCCCATAGAAAGCGCCTCGGCAGGGAGCCTCGGAAAAAATTGGATCCGCGGCGGAGACGGAACGGAGGAAACGTTTTTCCAATCCTCATTTTGAGGAAGATATTCTCATCTCATCATCTTTATCAATACTAATAATAAGCTTTGGGGTTTCTACCTCTAAAGATCAAATATAGAATTCAAATAACTGTTAAAATTCTCCAAAATCTCTATTTTACACTCCAAAATATTTTATTTATATATCCTTTGTGATTGATTGCCTTTCCTAACCTTATTCCTGAAAAATGAGCAATACGCAAGTAAAAGAAAAACAAGTGGTAAATAAAATTAGTGGTGTTGCTTAATCCACCCCAAACCAAAATAGTATCCATATAATACACTTAAAAAAATGCGATTAATATATAAAAAATCGATTTATCTTCGTGATATCTGAAACAGGCCAATTTGAGATTCCTAAATGAGGCCTTTCTGAGACAAGTCAACGAGAATACCCACTTCACCATAAAATAAAATCTCTGTCAAATGAAACGAGTTTATTTTCCTCAATTAAATTGACGCAGCGTCCACTTGAGTCTTTAATCTTCGTCTTTTCATTCACACAGAGAAAAAGTCGTGAAAGATAGGGCGCTCAGAATCATCTCCTTAAATGACTGGTCATCTCTAACCCTTGCGAGAACCCATTGGATTATGCCCGTTGACACATAAATTCCTGTTATGGTACAAAGAATTATCTCTAACTGTAAGAAAAAACTAAAAATGGTTTTGTGTAAGAAGAAGGTGACAAAATCGATCCTTTCACAACTGCCATATTATATAGCGACTCGTGGTTAGGATCCCACGATAAAAGGTACGTCTCCACTGGAAGAGAAATAATAACCTACAGGACCATTAAAATAATAAGCATATATAAAAGGTAAGTAGTGGCAATAATTGAAAATTTCGAAGGTCTCCCTAAAAAAAGGCGAATCCAAGTTAAAAGAAACGCAGTCATTTAAGGAAAAAGATAGAATAACCTACAAAGAGAACAATTATTTCATCCTTAAAATGCGAACAGCAAGAGTAACGTATTTATGAAATTTCTCTTCCTGGAAAATAGGAAAATACGTCTTTTTTCGCCCTCTAAAAGGATTAAATTTGGAATCTTTTCAAGTCAAACCAACCAATCCCGCTTCTTGCTATGATCGGAAAAATGACTTTAAAAATCGCGAGTTAAGAAGAAAAATAATTGTCTTCGAATTTTATTCAATTGTTTAAGATTTTAGTAAATCTTTAGTAGTTGTTAAGAAAAAAGCTCCAATTTTAGTAGTACACATAATTACAGAGCTCTTTTAATTTTTGTTATTGTTTTTACGAGTATATCATATTCATTGATTTATGACTCACTCGTTTAAATGCCATATGCCAATTCAATGTTTCCAATGATTCGTCCAATCGATAACAAAAATGGCAAACCCCCTATTTATTTAATTATCTATTAATTTTCTTTAATCGTATTTTTGTAATTGACAAAAGATTAATAAGGGATTTGGTTGTGGGTGTTTATCTCTCGAAAATATGACTGATCGAGTGAAATATGCCGAAGGGAAAGAAAGCTTTGCAAGCACAAAATTTAGTCACTCAATCCACAAAATTTTTAAAATCGATCCTTTCCGCAAACAAATGAAGTCCAAATTTATAAAAATTTTAGTATTTTTCAGAATCAGAAGACTTTTTAGGCACAAGAACTTGTACACGAATAGCTCCAAGTCCCAGTCGGGTGGGCTTCTCCGCCGAATCCCCTCTGTTTCAAGTCAGCGGGAATCTACCAGGCGTTGCGTCTGTCTTCACAGGCGACCTGGTTTTAATGAAACGATTTCTGGTAAAAAAGACTGACAAGTAAATGCGAAAATATTTTTCATGAATAGGTACATATTTTTTTTAGCCTTGAGAAATGATCATAATGGTACTAAGCCATTTATTTTCCGACTATGTTAGTGGGCGATTAAATATTCATCTACACACTAGGGGTTCTCTACCCATGCTCTATGGTGTCCATGATGAGAAGGAGCGATGCTTTTACTTTCCAAAATAGTACAGAAGATGTGAATATCAGGATTCTGGGATTTTTATATCGCCACATTTTTTCGGTCATCATCGAAGGAAAATAAAACTCGATGGTTCATAAAATCATAACGCACAATATTGCTGCTGCCTTCTTTTGCATTATTTGGAGCAATACAGTTTTTATCGGAGAAATAAGTTGTATAAAATTGTTTACGGCGTCGTTAAATCTTTGGAAGACGCCTTACGCGCCTCTTTGTTCTTTTTCCGTCTTTTGCAGACTCAGAACATCGGATTCTCTCGGTTGAAGCCCTGTGTATTTTCAAATATGGCGAAATGGTCTTAACACCAAAATATTAATTTCTGTAAGCAATTATTAAGCGTAATTTGGAGACATTAATAGATTATTAATTTATTAAAGAATTAAATCAGGTATTAGGAAAAACACTAAAGGTTTTACCATCGAATCGATCCGCTATCAGTTTTCACTTTACATCTAATAATCAGGCGAGAGGCAAACACAAATTTACTTCAAAAACAGGAAATTGTGACAGGTTTCATCTAAAAGTTCTTCACCTGTCAATGTTCTAAAAAAGAGAACCTCACTGAGAAAATTTAAGATTTGGAGCAATCTGCCCTGGAGTTGCTAATACCAAAGAGAGATGGAAATATATCTAAATTCATCAGCAAACGTCGTAAAATGTTCGTAAGAGACAATGAAGAAAAATACTGAAGAAAAGAAGCTCTGTGACTCACTTCTTTAGCCTTCTTTTCTTTATTTCTTTGAATACCAGTGTGGAGCGTTAAACAGTTTATCTTTCGCGCCATTATCCGAATGTAAAATCCTAAAGTGTGCTCAAATACGATCCTTTAACGACCGACAACAGATACCTCGAGCGAATTCTTTATTTGTGCCGAAAGACACAGCAGCCATCAGTGATGAGTATCACTTTTGAATAAATGCAGATGGTCTAAGGATTTATTTCCTTAATAAATTATAGGAATTCTAACTTTAATTTTGTACTTTATTATAAAATAGGAATCGAGATCATTAGGAACAGCGTCGTTCGCCGAAAAATATTCACGTCTCCTGCGGCGACAGATCAAAATAAAGGCCTTTTAATTCCCCCATTCCCCCATCCCACCCCGAAAGGACTCAAAAGAGACTGCCACCGCATAATCCATTACTTCTGTAGATTTATATAGGTATACTCATCGACCTCGATCTTAAATCAATGTTCAAACTAATCAAACCTCACTACTTCTCTTTGTAATATTATCTCAAGAAAATAATTTCTTCAAAACAGATTCTGAAGATGCAATTAAACTGAAAATCCTTGAAAGTTTATTGGAATAACTCTATATCCGGTTTTTTAGATGCTTACCCTTTGTAGTCGTTTATTCGGCCATTTGTTTTCATTTTACATTTAATAATTTCTTTATTTTGGCATGTGTTCATTTTTAAGAGCAAAATGAATAATCTTTCAAGGTTTATAATACTCTAAACGTAGCTAATTTGTGCATCCTTGTTTTGCCTATGCTCCAAAGTAGCAGTTTTGAGATTAACACTGCCGAGTCTAATTCTCTCAAAAATAATAAGAAAACACTAAGTTGAAGGAGAAAGGGCGTCGTTTGGTCTCATGCTTGTCAACATAAATAATAAACATAAACGCTAGTAACCTGAAACAGAGAGAAAAAGAGGAGCACTTGTTTGTACGAACGGTTGCGGGAATCCTCTAACTGCATAGAGAGGGAGCTTCCCTCTCATGACATATGGGCCGCTCAATGTCGACTTGACTTCGTTTATAAGACAAAGCTTACCATCAGTTATGTTCTTTGTAGTTCAAAGAGGAGAGACAAGGCTGAGTTATTGCATGAAATTTCTTTTAACAAACTTATAAAGGAATTATTATAAAACAGTTTAAATATGTGAGTGAAGAGAAAATTATTTTAAGATAATTAAATATTTCTAAGGAAAAGTCAGTTAAAATTTTATAAATTATTTGATAAAATAATTATTTTCTCTTACCCCGAATAGAAAGAAAGTTGTATAAATTAAACATTGGAATACACAGCCATCCACTTCAAGGAAGTTTAGGGATTTCATTTTTAGATTCTTCCCTTAAGGAGCGAATCACTGCAAAAAACAAAACAATGAACATTGAAGCACCTAATAGCGTATGGCAACCGCCTTTAAATTGGAACCTTGAGGTAATTAATTAGATTTGGGAGTCTGTTGCCGTCAAAGTGCCAAAGTACCCTTCGCCAAAGTACCCTTCGCCAAAGTGCCCTTTGCCAAAGTGCGATTCAAACTTTAAATCCCCCATGTGTTTTCCCTGCCCGTAGAAAAGGGTACTAAATTAAAATCGCAATAATAATTAAAACTTGTAGTTCCTAAAGGACATAAAATCTTGAAAAGAAAATTATATTCCTAAACAAAAAACAAAGAAAAATGGAAGGCAGTTCATCCTTTTGTGGCTCTTAAATTATTAAGTCTTCTGTCAGGTCCAGATGTAATTCAGTGTTTCCCAACCTTTTTTGGACTAACGCCCCCTTGGACACTGAATCTTTTGATATCTCACCTTCTGCCAACAGAATTTTATCGTTCTCAAGTTACAAGACGTATTATTTTAAATAAAAAAATTAGAAGCATCTCATTGAAAACTTACCTCAATATGTTTCAATGAAATGGTTGCCTTTGGTGCTCTTTGGCTAACTCTTACACCTAAGGTTCCACCCTGTCGTAGAATGGACTCTAGACGATATTCCATATATAACTATTCGTTGAGGGAACGTATTTAATTATCTTTAGAGTGCGTGGATGTCTAGGCTGGCCAATATTATGTATCTTCGATATGCTTAAGAAGTGGAACTGAGCTCAAGGATAATAATATTGCTATCATTAATAAAATAGAGTTTTATTAATAATAACTATCAACAACACACAAAACGGAAAATATTAACATAAACAGAGAATGGAAAGGGTCGTGTGGAATCGAGCTAATCCGAGGATTGCAAGATTTAAAAAGGTAAAACAAATATAAAGTTAAAGGGAGATGATGGTTCACTAAACCATTTAAAGCACAGGATAGAGTTGACAAAAGGGTTAAATACTCAAAGGTAACGTTCGGCTCACGTAATTATACTTGTTGTGCAGAGGAAGGCGACGTGAAGGAATTTTCGGTCCGCTGGCGAGTTCCAGCCGAACGGAGGGGGGAAATTAAATGATCCTGACGTGGCGTCTTGGAAATGAGAACCATTTCTTGACGAACGGATTGAAGAACAATGGGTGTTCTACGTTGTTCTCTTCTAAACAACAGGGGTGGGGGTGAGAACCGTTTCTTGTCAATGGACTCGAACGAACAATGGCTGTTCTAACGTTTTTTTCTTCCTGAACAACAGGGGAAGGGTGAGAACCGTTTCTTGGCGAACAGGCTCAAACGAACAATGGCTGTTCTACGTTGTTCTCTTCTAAACAACAGGGGGGGGGGGGTGAAGACCGTTTCTTTTTAATTGGCTCGAACGAACTATGGCTGTTCTAACGTTGTTCTCTTTCTGCACAACATAAGAAAGGGTGAAAACCGTTTCTTGGCGAACGGGCTCAAACGAACAATGGCTGTTCTACGTTGTTCTCTTCTGAACAACAGGGGGGGGGGGGGGTGAGAACCGTTTCTTGTCAACGGGCTCATAAGAACAATAGCTGTTCTAACGTTGTTCTCTTCTGAACAACCAGGGGAAGCCTTGTGGACTTGGCGTCACGAAAGGCTCGAACTTTGGCACTCAAGGGATATTGTCCTCCTTCTGGACAAGTGATGGTGAATCTCGAGTTCGAGGTCCCTTGGCGCACAAGGTGAGAGTGGGTCGTAGTGATGTTTCGTGACGAAAATCTGCATCTCCAATCTGATCTTAGTGGTAAAGTTTCTTAAATAAATAGTTAGGACATCCCCTTGGCCTGGGGGACAATGGAGTGGGAGCTTCGAGGGAATGCACAGCCGAGCCTGAGAACAATGACTTATCTGCCCATAAGCCTAACTCAATCTGGCGAGGTTGCCGCTTGGGGCGAACGGGGGAAGATAAACCTCCTTGTTTAAACATTGACTTAGGTGGCTGCGATAAGGCCCCAGGCTTCAAAACGAAGATGCACGTGGGTAGCATCGTGGTTTTAAATAACATGTGATAGTGGTTGAAATTAACTCGGCCTTAACCCGTTCTATCACACCCCTCCATTCCGGGGGAAGTTGTCACTTCGAAAAAAAGAGAGAAGGGACAACGATAGAGCTCCGTTGTGGAGAACTCGTTTTCTTGTACCCCTCGTACCTTCATGCACCTAACTAGTATTACCTCAATACATATGATTATTTTGATCTTTTGATTAAAAGGGGAAAATAACCTCTAATACAAACTTAACAGGTAAAAAGGGGCATGGAACAATGAAATGATATAAAATTAGTACATATGGGACAAAATAATTCATACGTAATTGAATGGGTACAAATATATATACATACAAAAAAATAGACATTGAGCGTTACAAAATTCAGACATATACATTAACTAATTATATTACATACAAGAGAATCTAATTTAAGTCGTACAAGACGGTATATACCTACATGGAGATACTAATCCTATGAATACAATTACTCTCCGCTATTCGGTAACGAATTCCTACTGAGTGCGTCAGCGACCCGGTTATCGGAACCTTTTATATAATTTATTTTAAATTCATACTCTTGCAAGAGTAAACTCCAGCGCATGATTCGGCCGTTGGAGTGTCGCACATTCCTAATATAGGCTAACGGACGGTGGTCGGTTCCTATCTGAAATTCTTTTCCTATCAAGTACATTTTGAATTTGTCTATAACCCAGATAATTAATAGAGCTTCCTTCTCTATAGTGGCATATCTCTTTTCGCGTGGTAATAATTGGCGACTAGCATATGCGACTGGATGACTTGTTCCGTTATCCTTATATTGAAGGACTACACCTCCAATGCCCTCGTTGCTCCCATCGGTCTTAATCCCAAAGGATTTTTCCGGGTTGGGCAACTTTAAAAGGGGGACAGAAATGAGCTTACTCTTGAGCTGATTAAAATGGGAAACAGCGACATCATTCCAAAGTAAACGATCGGGGGAATTCTTTTTTAGAAGCGAGCTGAGGGGCGCCGGAATTGCAGCGAATTTCTGAACAAGTCGCCGATAGTAAGAAGCTGATCTTAGGAACGATCTGAATTGCTTCTTAGTATTCGGGAGGGGTATGTCGGCGATTTCCTTAATCTTGTCCTCTGGGGGACCTAACTTGCTTTGTCCTATTTTGAAACCCTAGTATTTTATGGTTTCGTAGGCAAAATGGCATTTGCTGGGGCCAATGGTGAGGCCATTTTTGCGCAGTCGCTCGAAAAGAGCTAATAGGGTGGTTAAATGGTGACTCCATTCAAATAGTTCTTGTAGCTGACACTTTTGATGTGGTGCCAGCTGCGGGTCAATATCCAGGTCAGAGGGTTCAAAAGACTTGCCTGGTGGGGAAGGAGGAGGGTAATCGGCATCAGGTTGGATGCACACTGTCTGCATTACATTAAGGGACTCCGCGGGGTAATCTCTTTAAGCGGCGATGTTTCGTCCAGTGCTACGAAGATATCTCCATGGGCGCGTTTGGGGTACTTTTTTTCTTGAAGTACACGGACAGTCTTTGTGTCTTTGTCTTGGGCCTTATCGCCTAAGGGTGTAGTAATTCACACTCCTTTTGTGCCGTCCTAAAGTCATGGTTAAGGGTCTCCGAGAAATCAGACGGTATCGGGGTTCTGATGGGGACGGGCTCCTGGGCTTCTTTCTTAGCTCGGCCTCGAGGAAGGGCGGCCTGAGACACAGAGTTGGAACTTACTTGAGGGCTCTGTCCTATAAGTACGGAACAGAATTGTATGGGTGCTGAAATGACTTCAGCCCAGCCATCATAATATTGACACTGCAGGTAACATCTAACGACGGGGAATTGGTTCGCCCGCCCAAGGTAGTCATGTACCACCGCAAATTTTCGTGGTTAGGGTCCACTGTGGGGAGAAGTTAGTCGGACACGATGAAACACGTACATCCTATGTCCCTGACGAGAGTCGATACTGGGCAGCCGTTCACGCTGCCCTCCTCAAATTTCAAAGTTCCCGATGAGCTTTTATCAAAAATAAAATTTACCTGGTGGCCTGACGGAGGGGGAGCAGTTTCTGCTTGGGTCTGCACCACCGGGGGAGCCAGGGTGGCATTAATCTGGTGAACTTGGTGGGCTGGTCCACTTTTGAGCCTATAATTTTTGGGGCAATTCCAGCTCATGTGGTTTTCTACACCACAGGTGAATCATATGATGGGTCGCTTCGGGAAGAGAGATGGAGGAGAAATCTTAACTGGGGGTTTGGAGTCCCGTTGTTGGTTTTGGGGAAAGAAGTTTTAGGGTTTTATGTGGCTCGGAGACTTCGTCGACTTCCCTGTGGAGGGGCACGAATCCTTCCTTCTTTCCTTGTAGGGTGATTGGTGAGAAGTTCGATTCTCCTTTGGGTATAAATGATGGCTTGCGGCATAGACATCCGCTTCTTCGGTACATTCTTTAGAGGGCTAGCACCGACGATCCTTGACGAACGCGCGGATCTCCGTAAAGAGAGACGCCAAAAATTGATCCCGCAACACGAAGTCTGTTAAGAACTCGTAGTTCGGTTCAACTTTTGAGGATTCTAACCAAAATTAAAGATTCCTCTGAAGAATGTATCCAAATTGACGGAACGTCTGTCTGGGTTTAATACGACCTCTTCGAAATTCTTGGAGGTAGGAATCGGGAGTCATATTATGAGCGGCCAATAACTTAGCTTTTAAGGTGCTGTAGTTAATTGTACACTCAGATGGTAAAGATATTAAAATTTTGCGCAATTTACAATTTAACAAGGGAAGTAATCTGACTACATCTTCAGCCTCCAGATCCATGTTATTGATTTCGAGGATCTTACGAAGTGGGCTAAAAATGCTCCGAAATCCTCTCCATCCTTGAAATTGGGGAGCTTTAGTAAGAGATTGGGGGGGGGGAGCTTCCGAACGGGAAAGGATGACTGTATTTCTGCTTCAACACGAGCTAATTCAATCTGATGGTGAAGCTCAGCTTTTCTTATCCGTTCCTCTCTTTCTCTTTCTTCTCGTTGGATTTCTCTTTCTCTTTCTTCTCGTTGTATTTCTCTTTCTCTTTCTTCTCTTTCTCTTAACTTTTCTCTTTCCGTTCTTTGCTCCTCTTGAACGTACTAAATTAGTTATTTTCCGGAGAGTCCCAAGGATTCTCCTTGCGCTTTAAAGATTTCGAACTGAGTCATCTTTGCACTTGGGGGCGCAATAGTCAACCAACTAAAATTCCTTGCAACAAGAATTATGCCTCTATAGAATTAGCCTACCTAAATATGGGCACTTACATATTCGTACTTGGTTTCTCTATCTAAATAACCACTGACTGAAATCACCAAAAACACACAAACAAATTATTATAACCGTTCCTTGAGCTACTCCAGCTTCATAAGTTTTCAAAAAAAAGGGGATAGCAATCGTTAAAACAAAAGGAAACTACTATACTCTATTATTATAACGAATAACACTATGCTTTACTCAAATGAGACCAGTGTTTGCAAAGATATAGCGTTAAACCTTACACACTTGATACAAAATTTAAATAGTATATATATATATATGTCGTAGAATGGACTCTAGACGATATACCATATATAACTATTCGTTGAATGAACGTATTTATTTATCTTTAGAGTGCGTGGATGTCTAGGCTGGCCGATATTATGTATCTTCGATATGCTTAAGAAGTGGAACTGAGCTCAAGGATAATAATATTGCTATCATTAATAAAATAGAGTTTTATTAATAATAACTATCAACAACACACAAAACGGAAAATATTGACATAAACAGAGAATGGAAAGGGTCGTGGGGAATCGAGCTAATCCGAGGATTGCAAGATTTAAAAAGGTAAAACAAATATAAAGTTAAAGGGAGATGATGGTTCACTAAACCATTTAAAACACAGGATAGAGTTGACAAAAGGGTTAAATACTCAAAGATAACGTTCGGCTTAAGTTATTATACTTATTGTGCAGAGGAAGGCGTCGTGAAGAAATTTTCGGTCCGCTGGCGAGTTCCAGCCGAAGGGGGGGGGGGGAGAATTAAATGATCTTGACGTGGCGTATTGGGAATGAGAACCGTTTCTTGACGAACGGCTTGAAGAACAATGGGTGTTCTACGTTGTTCTCTTCTGAACAACCGGGGAAGGGGGTGAGAACAGTTTCTTGTAAACGGGCTCGAACGAACAATGGCTGTTCTAACATTGTTCTCTTTCTGAACAACAGGGAAAGGGTGAGAACCGTTTCTTGGCGAACAGGCTCAAACGAACAATGGCTGTTCTAAGTTGTTCTCTTCTGAAGCAACAGGGGGGGGGGGGGGTGACAAATGTTTTTTTTTACCTGGCTCGAACGAACAATGGCTGTTCTAACGTTGTTCTCTTTCTGCACAACATAAGAAAGGGTGAAACCCGTTTCTTGGCGAACGGGCTCAAACGAACAACGGCTGTTCTACGTTGTTCTCTTCTGAACAACAGTGGGGGGGGGGGGGGTGAGAACCGTTTCTTGTCAACGGGCTCAAAAGAACAATAGCTGTTCTAATGTTGTTCTCTTCTGAACAACCAGAGGAAGCCTTGTGGACTTGGCGTCACGAAAGGCTCGAACTTTGGCACTCAAGGGAAATTGTCCTCCTTCCGGACAAGTGATGGTGAATCTCGAGTTCGAGGTCCCTTAGCGCACAAGGTGAGAGTGGGTCGTAGTGATGTTTCGTGACGAAAATCTGCATCTCCAATCTGATCTTAGTGGTAAAGTTTCTTAAATAAATAGTCAGGACATCCCCTTGGCGTGTGGAACAATGGAGTGGAAGCTTCGAGGGAATACACAGCCGAGCCTGGGAACAATGCCTTATCTGCCCATAAGCCTAACTCAATCTGGCGAGGTTTGGCGTTTGGGGAGAACGGGGGAAGATAAACCTCCTTGTTTAAACACTGACTCAGGTGGCTGCGATAAGGCCCTAGGCTTCAAAGGGAAGATGCACGTGGGTAGCATCGTGGTTTTAAATGACATGTGATTTCGGTTGAAATTAACGCGGCCTCAACCCGTTCTATCACACACCCTACTAAGATATAGCCTTAAATCTCCTTTATTTCTGATTTGTAGGTGGTTTCTTTGTTTTGTGTAAGTCGTGTAACTACACTAAGCCCCCGTTTAGCTATATATGAAGATGAGAAAGTTATGAAATATAGTTTAATTGCTTACCAGAGCTTTGGATACTTTTCAGGGATTTCTTTTTGTAACCAAAGTCCTGGTATGATTGCTTGAATAGAGGCTTAAATTCGAAGAAATTTTTCAAACCAATTAACCTTTATAGCATTGCAAGATTAGTTGTATTTGTATAAGTATCTGTAAATGAGTTTATCAGCCAGTCAGTTCTTTTTCAAATGTTCGCAATAAATCAAGTTCCTTATCCAATATGGAATTATTAGTCTTATCATATTCCAGTTCATTTAGATTTGGAAATAGAGACAAATTCTTGCGACTAATATTATTTTTGAAGAAGAAAAGCTTGTCCAAGAATGCACAAATTTTAGATTTCGCTTTGATAAGAGTTACATCATAGGCTTGCAATTGCAATTTCAGATCGTTGAATATGCTGAAGATTTCTGTTAAATAGGCAATGTCCTCTTGCAAGCTAAGAGTTCACTACTCAAATGACCACATTTAATCTCTCAGAAAAATTGAATTATGCTGTTGAAAAGTGAATAAATTCGCTTTAAACTGTTTTCTTTCGATAACCACCTCACTTCGGTATGTAAAAGGAGGCGATCAAATTCTTGATCATTGTTATCACAGAGCTGTCGAAATATTCGGGAATTAAGAGGACGGAATTTTATTTTATTTACTGGTGTAATAACAACGTTAAGAGATTTATGAAGCTGATCACCTCAAGTTCCTGTCAACCAGATGTTGTCGATGAATTACGCAATGTATTGAAAAAACACCGGCCACCCTTAGTCGCGCAAGCAATAATATTTCTCATTGGGATATCATTTTCTTTGAAAAACTGTTCAACTGCAGTAAAAATAGATTCAGATTTAGTGTTTGTTTCAAGTTCTTTTGCAAAGAGCAGCATTTGCTCTGTTTTGTTTTCTTTAATAAAGCGAACAAATCTTAAAGTAGTGCTTCATTGCCAGGCAGTGTAGACTCATCCAATTGTCAACAAAATTGCTGAACCTTGAGTGTGTCACATAAGATTTCTTCAATGCCTACGGCAAGTTCGTCGACTCTTCTTTTAACAGTATTATTACTAAGTGGAATCGCTTTGGTAATTGTGATGGTGAAGGATGATGTACTACTGTACGCACGACTTCCTGGGAAAATCAGTTCTTCTCCAATTGTATGAGGCTTCCCAGACCTGACAATCATTTTGAAAATATTACAAATTCTTTATCATGATGAATCTTCTTTAAGTGATCAGAAAGTCGGTATGGATTCATGGACTCGTTAGATAACACTTTCTCACAGAGAAGACACATTGGCAAAGGGTTGTTATTAGGAGAACAATTAAATCTAAACTTCAAATATTCAACCCCATTTTGTCTGAACTTGGGTTTTGAGGAGCTTTCAGACATGATCGTGGGTAGTTAAACACGGTCACTATAATTCAAATAGATCAGTAAATGGCAAACACAGAATTTACCTCAATAATGATTACAGGGAACACACCTAACTCACCACTAAAATAATAGGGCACAGAAAACATAAAACTGGAAAAAAGGAAAACAGCACAAATATGTGTTAGAAAGACGATGATTCAGTTTGTATATAGTTATTAAAGTTAGACAAAAATCACGGTTCATACTACTTGTATTTGTCACAATATGGGTAAAGGTTATGAAAATGATTACCACATTAAAGCTTATGTGAAAACTATTGTAAAAAAGCACTAAATGACTAATATCATGCAGAGAAACAACACTTACCAACAGAGCTTACGCGAAAACTAACAGCAATCCAAAATGGACGTGAACCCTAGAGAGTTTGGCTGTTAAGTACGAAACGGATCAAATTTAAAGCAACAATAACGAGTGCAAGCTTTGTGTACTTATTTTATACAAGTACAGATCCACCTTCAAGCAGGTTTGGCATTATTGAAGAAGTTATAGCAAATTTATAATTCAGCTATCAGAGGTTTATTAAAACGTCATCAAACAAACCTTTTCAGTAACAGTTTGCATCAAACACATCACAGCAAACCAAATGCTGCGTGAAGAAGTATCAACAACTAGTACAAAACTGTTAATCCAATGCGTTTACAATATTAAGCTATGCAAATAATACATAGGATTTTAAATCTGTATAACAACAAAATTTATAATTTCACCTACATAAGAATGGACACTAATTTTTTCATGGCCACAGAGTTAAAAGTTGATCAATTTTCACAAATTATGACAACGACATGGCAAATTTGACAACCGTGTGGTGTAACACCAACTGAGCGAGAAAACTAACACACTAAAACACCTTACTGGCATCCAGTAGAATTTTATGTAGAATTTTATATAATTTCTGCAATTCTGCAGATTTTTTGCTTTCCATAGAATTGCAGTATTTCTATAGATTTCTACAGGTTCAACAAGTAGGTATGCTATAATAATTGAATAATATTTAAACTTGATTTGTTAACATTGAGTAAAGACCGAACGCTACCAGTGTGCATTCAACGCCCCCTAAGTTAAGCAACATCTTACAGCGCCCCCTTGTACCTCAACAACCCCCAGAAGGGAGCATTAGCGTCTACGTTGGAAATCACTAAAATACATAAAAAGCCTTAAAAAATAAAGAAGAATATAAGCCATCAAGCTTTTCAAAAAGAGGTTGAAATATATTAATTACTACTTTCATAATGGCTGGAGAACAATTTTATTAAGGAGAGAAAAAGACAGAGAGAGAGAGAGAGAGAGAGAGAGAGAGAGAGAGAGAGAGAGAGAGAGAGAGAGAGAGAGAGAGAGAGAGAGAGAGAGAGAGAGAGAAAGAGAAAGAGAAAGAGAAAGAGAAAGAGAAAGAGAAAAAGAAAGAGAAAGAGAAAAGGAGAGAGAGAGAGAGAGAGAGAGAGAGAGAGAGAGAGAGAGAGAGAGAGAGAGAAAGAGGAGGGCAGAAATATACGGTAATGCAGCAGTTGACTTTATGGCTGGAGTAGAACAATTGAACTAGCTTCCAAAAATCAAAGGCAAATTTTATGTGCAATATAAAACAGATTTTAGGTAATATCCACATCTGCCTATAATTTTCAATATAATTTATTAATTTTTAATGCAATATTTATATCAAATTGATATCTAAACGTTGTAAATATACAGAGTTGATTGGCTAATAATTAAAGCAGGAGGTAAGTTTAGGAATTAATTTTTATAAAGAGTTTTAGATAGGGAAAAAAGGTATGTGAAATTTCGATAACTTAGGCAATCTATCGGATAAGATATATCAACCCAATCAAACGTTAAATCTCACAATAATCAGAAAATGTCTTGAAATATTTATAACTTCAACTTAAGAATAAGAGAGCTTTATTCCTTTTCCAAAAACATTCCTTGACTTCCAAATCTTTGAGCTCGATCTTCCAAAAAGATTTGGAGTTTTGGTCATTCATAAATAGGTGAATCATATGGAAGCAAAAATGAATGGGTGGAAATAGCACCCCCTTCCTCATATGAGGAAGGGGCAGATAAATGATGAAGGCCTCTGGAGGAAGAAGACTTCGGTGCCTTTGGCAAGAAAATCGATGATCAAGGAGCAACTGTCTCAGGGTGTCATTAATTTAGTTATGTGAGTTTGGTTGGCAACTTCTTTTCTGACGTTAATATCATAATTGGCCTCTCACGATCATAAGCGCCGAAAAGTAAACAAATCGAAAGTTTCAATTTATCATCCTTTTATAAATAATAATTAATTGTGTTGTAAAAGTTTTTCTATTTTTAACTAAAGAATTCCACGCCGAAGGTTGGAGTACTATAAAAAAAACATCAGAATTATGGATCAGAGGAAAGGGATGACGAACACCTTGCGTGCTGCACTGCACTGAATGTGTCGCCAGGTCTCTCAGCACAAAATGTGCAGTAACCCATTACGGTAAACGTCTGAAAAAAATTGAATGATTCTCATCATATCTAAAATTAATTTAATAATAATCGACATATTATTATTATCCATTATTTACCCATTTGATTCAAGCCACGCACTGAAGGGCTTCCTGATCCTTGAGCTAGGATCTAACTAGGATGCAATCTTGAAGTTCATTTGATGCTTTTACGCGTCGAAGAGACTTCTTTACCCAAGTATAACCAGTCTTCATAAAGTCATCAGTGATCCTAAAGATGATGCTTCTTGATGCAATATCATTCACCACTTACATTTCAGGCAATTTGGGTTTTGACAACAATGGCTGTACGCTTATCTTTGGAAGGGCAGAGACCATCGATAATGGCACAAGACCATCAAGCCCTGGATCTACCACATCGTATAATTAACCTCCCCCCACTTTGATATTTCATGTGGCTATTTATGTTTACCTCCTCCCCCACAAACGACTTTTTCCCTTGAGAATCATTTAAGCAAAGAAACGTAAATAGGATCAAATTTATATTCAATAATGTTTTGTGACATAATTTATTTAGACAATACGAAGAAAATGTTAAAAAATGTTGAGTGTAATTGAAAGGAGTAAAAGAGGTTATTGCACTTAAGAGAAATTTAGAACACCAGAATAATTCACTCCAAATCCAGTAAACGACCGGATTCAAATCCGTTTCAATGAAACCTTCGTTATTAAACACTAAGTCGCATTCGCCCGAGCGGAGGTCTTAGAGGCGGCGAATACTTTCTCCATTTTGTCATTCGGTGTTACAAGCACAGAAATATTTGTTAATTTGGCTTCTTCCATTTCAACGCTTTATACATTAGGCAAAATATATAACCGTTCCGTGGTTAAGCGGCGACGGCCATTTATGACGGACAGTAAATATTGGTGGACGACTTCCCTTTTCTTCACCTCTTTGTATTCAGCAGTACTCGACTCCTTGTTCCAAGACAGAGGAAAGATCTAGAGGTAAAATTTTGCCAAGAGACAGTATGAAAGAAGTTTATGGTGGGCAAAAGATGGCGGAAAAAGTGTTGTGAAGACTTAGTTGAGATAGAAGAAGGCTGAGAAAGACACGACTGTGAATTTTTGAGGTTTATGATTAGGTAGGAAAAACAGGGAGAAAAAGAATTGGGTGTACGAAAGTGAGTGCCTTGGTTTCCAAATGGTTGGAAGACTGTTTAAAATGTAAATTGATTATGAGTATAAGTGGTTAAGTGAGAAAGCGCTTTATGAATATGATTACGGAAATGCGATAAAAATGTATATTTTGGGTAGGAAAAAGAGAGAAGAAAAGAACTGAAGCTAAACTGAATATAGAAAGTGGCTATATCAATGTGTGCGTGAAAATTCTATTCGCATCGATCTGTCTTAGCATTTGTTTTAGTTCTTCTCTTGAAGGCATCAATCGCTCTGTTTTGAGTTATCGGGTGGTGAGTAGCGGTGCAGAGGACTCACTTACTTACCGCTAAGAACGTGCACGGTGATGGTGGCTCCCTCGGCGTTGGGGTCGTTGCATTCATAATGCTCCGAATCAGTAAAAGCAGCGTTGTGGATGAGTAGGGAGTTAGTCGTCACGTTCCCGTTCTCGATGATTTCTGGCACTCCGCCCCTCTCTGAGTCGTAGTTCATGATCTGCAAAGAGATCAAACGCATCTTTGAGTCCTCTCAATAAATATATACCACAACCATGATGTCAGCTGTGCGTCGTATCAGAAGAATACACGCAGTTGTGCCCATGCAGCTAATCTAAAAGACTCTGCAATAGGAATCCACTTTCAATATAATAATCCCATTCATGCGTTTGAAGTAAAAAAAATTGAGTGGAAGGCCTTGCTTTAACAGACATGGCTTCTTGGGATTATTCCATCTATTTCATACTTTTTTCTCTCCTATGACCGGCTCGTGGAGAATGAAGCCATCCTAAAGACGTCTAAGCTTACTGACCCTGCTAATTGTAGATCCTTTTAATAGGCCTCCCTCTACCATGGTTAGGCGGTGGAATGGAGGAACATTTTGGAGACGTGAGGTCAGGAGGAGACTTATTTCGACCATGCCCTCTACCAATCCTCTGGTGGAGTTGTGTGTAGTACATTTACTCAGTTAGAAATGATTGAAAGTAGAGTGAAATAGTTAAAACGGCCATCAATAGAAGCAAGCGCTCGAGCCGTGTGGTGTTTTGGCGTGGAAAATGTTAACGCTTTACCGAAATAAAGTAAGTGTTTAGCTTCTTTATTTTGCTGTAGCTTAAGCTTGAACCTCATAAATTTCCTGGCAGGAAACTTTGCTTCCCATGCACGTAATCAAATCAATTCAATCCTTTTCAGACTGCAAAGTGCAACTTTTCTTCCCAATCAAACTTATCATTTTATTTTCAAATATTCAATTAACTTAAAACAACAACTTACTCATAACTTAGAGGGAATTTGAAAGTCACTTGGTTTCAAAGTATCTCTAGGAAGCCAATTAACTTTTCAAAAACTTAAAATTAGAGTCTGTGTCCTACCCTAAAACTCTTTAGTATATAGAAGTTACCAATACCACCGAAACACCCTTGTTCTCTAAAAGGTTTTCATTATCTTCTGCGCAATTTTTGGTAAAGGTAATTATAAAAGTAATTACAAGTGAAAATTAGGTTTTTCGTTTTTCATTATAAAGTTTCCTCACAATTGTTTTCTGGGTCAAAAAATCACAAAGAGCTCAAAACACTGACGTACGAAAAGGTCTTTGTGCATTTTTTGAGTTATAGTTATTGACTAATGTTTTAACCATTTATCCTCTTTCAAAGTGTGCTTATTGGATTTTCCGAACGATGAAGAGGTAGTGATGGTAAGCTACTTAGTCGAGCCCATTAGGTGACCATAATTTCCTCATGTAAGGAAATAAAGGGAATAGAAAAGGTAAGTGTTAATAACAAAGAAAATGGAGAATAACAAGGGCTAGAACAAAAGATATGTGCACACGAACAGATGCGGAGCGCATGTATGTAATAACTTTAGAATCCTGGCAATTGAGTTGCCTCAAAGAAGTCCTAAAGGATTGGCAGTGACAACATACATACAAGTCAAGGTAGGAGATATTTATTCTATACTTCAGGCGTAAATACTTTTTCTCCAAGCTCTCTCCTAAGCTCTCATAAGCCCTTATCATTCTTTATTCTTTTATATTCTCACTCATTTTTCTATACAATCTTTTATCCACTCTTTTTTCCACCAGTTTTATTTATCTCCTTATTACCTCGCAATACCCTTCCTATGATGCCAAAATCTTCGTTCTATGACTGACTTTGTTGTTATGGTTCTAGTAGATCAATTCCGGTTGTCCTGGAGAGTACTGCACGATGCAGGTTAAGTTGATGGTCGATCCTCTGTTAATATGAAGATCGGGTTCACTGAGGATCTTCGTTAGAGGCTCTGGAAGAAAGAAAACAGGATTGAACCAGGTTAAATATTTACCATCGCCAAAACCTGAGTATGAGGCAACATAGAAAGGTTTTTGAGATATGAACCACTATATGGTTGTCATTGAGACTTTTTGACTGCACTTTCGTGTAAGTAAACAATGTTGCATAAGGTTACCCCCAGAATTATATAAAAACCGCAATTTTCCATGAGGTTAAAAGGTAGTTTAAAATAGCAACTTTAAAGGTTAATTTTATAATGTTATATTTTGTATAATGAATTGGGTAACTTGTTTGGCACGGGTGAGGAGGAAGTGACTTACCATTGTTATAGTAGCCGTTAGTACTTGTCTTTTATCGTACCTAGAATACCATTAGTTTGTTGGTCATACTTTCTAGGATATTTGACGAACTCTTTTAATGCAGCTTTAAAATCTTGTAAATATTAACTGACCTTAACTCTGTCGTTTGGATAATATGAAGGAAAATTATGGATTAAATACAAATTCTGATAAGCAAATCAGTTTGTATCAGATTTTGATACGTTTCTTGCACATCGCGGCTTCTTATTCACGGTCTTTTTTCGACCTTCATTTAGGCCAGTTGCAGCTGATAAAATTCAACCATATTTTCATTCGGTTGAAGCTCAATAAATGATACCAACTTTGGATTGGGAGATCGGAACCCTCTTAAGTTTGTAAAACCTCTTAATGTTAACCCTTAGGCAATGCGAACTGGGAGTATAAGCCATCTCATAACAGCATTGACAACAATTTCTGTTGCACAAGAGACTACCATTAATTAATATCAACTTTAACGTGTGGAACTCTACAAAGGAGGTCAGGTGTTGAAAGCTTTTGAAGGGTTAATTTCTATCCTTCAACCTCAGTATTTAAAGGTAATATGTTTTTTTGCTTTTCTGCATCTCTTCGATTTGGACGGAACCATAATAATTGTTTTGAGTATCCGTTGTTTCCAAGTAGATTGTTGAGAACTTCTTCGAACGTTCTTAGGTTTCCAAGGTTTCGCATATGGTCGCAGTGAATTAATGTCATTAGTTTTATGTTCACTTTATCCGTTATAAAAGTGGGTTTATGATTCTTTTGTGGCTTTGACGTATGATTTTCGTTATTTTGGCTCTTTTTTCCTTTTAAAGTTTTTCCTGCTTTTTTATGCCGTTCTCCGTATAGGGCGCTTCATGTCAAGGTAACGGCGCTCTCCACCGCACTTTATGTATTTATTTTCTTCGCATATGCACGTTTCTATGTGTGCTCACGGCCTTCGTAGTTCTAACACACTTTTCCAATAGTGTTACAATCTCTAGGGATATGATTTTTTATGGCATATAAGATAGAGGAAATTTTCAGCGTCATATACTCCTAAACTTCTTTTTCCCCAATTTCTTCTCGTTGCATATTTTGGCACAACCTCGGAGTCGTTCACTTTTCTATTGAATCTCTCCTCATTGAATCTCTACTGAATTTCTAGTGTCTAATCATCCTAAGTATTTAAACATTTCAAAAATAATTTACAGTGGGATAACCGAAACCATGTTCTTTACCCCATCAGTTGTGTGCAAGATATTCACTTGCCTGATGTTGTGTCTAACAAACAGATTAGGACTGAGGATTCCGTTTAGTGCCTTATTTCGCTAAGGTTTGGCTTGTCCTCTTAAAGAGATAACACATTTCTTATTGAGTTACTTGGCACGTTGTTGCGTTCAAAATTCGCATTTTTTTTTGTTTTATATATATCATTTTATTGCAAATTTGATGCACTTTTTATGGTATGATTATTTTTTTAGCAACATGATAAGAACATAGTGAAAATTAAGATAATGCAAAATTCTATACATTCGTGGAAACTTTCCGTAGATTTTTAAAGTTAATTTCTGAACAAAACACCAAACTACACCATTCGATTTTAAATATTTGCTAAAAGAAACCGGCGCTGGTGAACTAGTTTATATATTTAGCATCATTTGAATATAAATTGAACTAAATTACATGGCATTCAGAACACCCCTACTATTCACCTAAGACCCCCCTTTCCAATTGAGAACAGAGCCTATAGTTGACCATGGCCGAAAAATATATGTTTCAGTCCACCATTAAAATAGATTTTGATAGGACTAACGAAAACTGGTTTCAAATGGTAACTAAATTGTATTTGCATATTTCACTCGGGAATTGAATTTGCTTGCTTAATCTTTAGTAATTCTATGGCCATTTATATGATATCAGGTTTCTAGGGAGGGGGGTAGGTCTGAAAGGCCTCCTGTATCTAAAAAACGGCGGCGTAGCTTATTATGATTTTGGCAGGAATAAAAGGCCTTTTAATTTTCCTGAACTTCATATATGATAATCGAACGTAGTTAAAGGTTGAAAAAAGGAATGTGGTATCCCCTTAAGGTTTGGATGCTGTTAAATCAACTCTCGTGTGGAAGCATCTTTTCATTGTTATTCGCAACAGGCAGTCAGTAGAGTGCCAAAAGGTGTTCAGTGTTGATACAGAAAACACACGTTGTACACAACGTCGAGAAGAATTGATCACACACAAGACTAATATTGGAGCTTCCTCTTTTGGCACCTTTCCTCCTTTGCCTCCTGATTTGGAGCACAATACAGCACCGCCTCGATGATGATGGTCACTGATGATGTGATTGATCAACGTATTCTTATTCTAAAAGAAGGCTGAAGGGGCGGGAAAAGGAGCTTCCAAGGTGAAAATAGTGGAAAATGTGGAAAAAGAGAAGTAGGAAAGGAAAAAGGGTAAAGATGAGAAGAGAAATGATTAGAAAGCCTCCACTTGACTAGAGTACCTACCATTAATATTTTGGTTCTCTATGATATAAACTGTTATAAAGTAAGAAAATTAAGGTCAAGATTATGTTGAAGTATAGATAATAGATATAGATAGATATATTTTCCTAGGTATATAAACATTTATATATACATATATAATTTCGAGGATATGTCTAGCACTGTCATCTTGCTTTTGGTCCTTTATTTTCCTTTATAAATATTTGTAAACACTGATTATGTATTTCGATATTCATTTGTACCCAAGAAGCAGTCGATTTTGATGTGAGTCGATTATTTAATTGGCAATTTCAATATTTACACAATATCTTCACATTGCCGCTTCTATTATGGCTAGTCGTACTTTTCAAAGGTTTTTGTCTAAACAATATTTTCATTTATTATTTTTGCAGTGATTTTGTTCACTATTAAATACGGTTTATTTTTTATAATCTCGGTATGGCTGTTTAGGTTCGACTTGAATGTTTCTTCTTCCGCTGTGACAGACCTTTTTGGTTTAAACTTCCCCGTCGAGATGTCGACTTTTTATTTCCTTCACACGGATTATGGTGGCAATTCTTTCTGTAGCTTTCTTGGCCCTTTGATACAGGACCGTGCCGATGGCCACCAGATTTCCTCCCGCAGGCGGAGGTTTCTGGGACCAGATTTCCCGCGCCTTCTTTTCTTTTTGATGGTTTGGAGGCGCATTATATCCCTCTTCAATGTAATGTGACTGTGTGGAAAAGTAAGGTGGCTTGTAAGTTATATGGGTTTATCCTCCTTCTCTTACTTACTGAGAAGTTGAGGAATCTGAAGAGAGTCGCCCCTATGTGCCTTCTCACTAGTTTACCTTTCAGCTTCCTGGTGCTTCTCTCCTGACGCCCTAAACTTAAGACCTAATCGAGTCAGGCGAAACACAGATTCGAACACATTTTTATTAGGTATTTTCTATATATTTCAGCCTTTATTAATGAATGGTAACCATACACTTAACGTATTTTGGTGTGTTAATAAAAGCAAATGAATAATTGTGATTCTGAGTATATTATAATGTATTGTTGAAAAGACAAGACAAAAGTAGAAAAAGTTATTTAGACATCATGGAAAGTATTTTTAATTTACCTTAATTAAGGATATTTTGTTAGAGAATGTTCTACCGAGACATAGAAACATCCTATAGCCTCGGACAATAGTTTACTTAGGTTGTGTTTTGCGTTATTTCATATAGCATTTGACCGTCATAGTCACTCATAATGCTACATTGTGTCACCATGTTTAAAAGCAAAATATCTCAATTAATTTGAAAAGCATGATGATTTATCACTACAGAGAAGGTAAAGCTAAAAGAAAGTATTTCTACAGCCATACTTCTTCCTATCAGTACTGTAGTTTGGATTGTTAAATAGTGTAAGACGTCCAGAACCCCTGCGAACCTTACTTACAGTGTAACTACAAAGAAAATATTTTCAAATAAGTGTCGATGATTGTTAAATTTGAATCAAAGAACCCTATGATAACTAGTGGAGAAGTGCAACAAGACTGGCGTACGGCTGGTACATCAATTAAGAAAAGAACTATTAGTAAGGAACGCAATAGACAAGCTTTCAGATCTTGAGATATATACATTCAGGTAACTTAACTGTATATATGTCCAAATAGTTAACATTTTACTTTGCAATTCTTAACGAGCATAACATGAGTTTAGCATCGTCTGGTAGGAGAAATCCACAATGCATGTAAACATAATAAACAGAATTTGTTGATAATTATTTTTTCTGTATTATCAATAACAAAAACAGCTAAGGTTTCCGTTATCTCGTCTTCGCCATGTACATAAGTCCAATTAGTCGTTGGTACTGGGAAACACATTTCCCAAGTGCCAACTGAAATATGTGTTGAGACATATACGTGCTATTAGATTTTGAAGAGTAGAATACGCATATATACCAAACGTTTAACGAAATACTTTCTTGGTCATAAAAACCCTATTGTTTTTTTAATTTGGATCACATAAGTATGCACCTCAATTTTATTTAAATATTTGCTGCAAATTTAATTCCAATTACACTTAGGCAATGGTACACAGACTGTATTGTTTCTGGGAAACAAATGTTCCTAAAATTCAAGCAAATATTACCAGGCTTATCAAAGCCCCATCAGTCTTTACAGATGAGGCATACAATCCACCAAAGTCTATAGCAATATTTGTTTGAAAATATATAATCCACCGCATCAGGTACTTGATTCAGGGCGGGGGGGGGGATATTTGGGGTCTTAAACGAGAATTCAAATCTCCAACACGGCATTGCCCATCACAGAAGGCTATGTTGAACCAAGATAGGCATTTCTTGCCCTTAATTCCTGTACGATAAAAAATTGCTCCCTGACCTTAGCTGGGCATTTAGTGATTATTTAGTGGCATATAAACGAGGATAGAATTTTTTCGTTTACTCAAACTTTTAACGTATCATTTCCAAGTTTTCTTGAACTGTAGAATAGTTGGAACGAGATAAAAAGGTGGAAATTCTTTTCAGCTGAATTTTAAAGAATTTTTTTTAATCTCTGAAGCATTTCTTTTAATATTAAAATGAAAAGCACGCACGCAAAAATTGCATAGGCCTCCCTTAGATAGCTATTACATCCTTTCCTTACTGTCACCGATTCGGCCGCAAGGCCCGTTAATTCTCGGATCTGAATCCCTCCCGATGAAATCCTATGCCTCATGACGTCTCTAAAAGGCACCACAAAATACAATGAAATATATGAGATTTCCTTCTCTTTTATGGCCATCTTTAATGCAAATCAAGGGAAAGAAATTGCGAAATATAATAATCCGGATATTTAGTTATGAACTTTAAGATCGAGGCTCCGTGAGTCGTAGAAGGCCGGAAGGCTTGGCTTGAAGGCAGTGTGGCTATTATCTATACCGAAGGTTTCAGGCTCTCGTCTTTGAAAGGAGCTACGTATATCGGAAACTGATTTGGTTAATGCGGATTTCTTTGCCAAATTTTCTCATACTTTCCTTTCCCTAAGTTTCATTTCATTGTATTTTTTCTCTTAATTTCTCCATCAATAAGGTTAATATTTTCTATTAAATTTTAATTTCAATATCAATAATTAAGAAATCTCGATCAAAAATATCGTTTCCATCTTTTTCTCTCTCTCTCTCTCTCCTATTCGAAACATTGTGCTACCATAGACTTATAAATGAAGAATAGTAATTAAGAACTTCATTTGACTTTATTAATCACGTGAAAAATATTTATTAGTGTTTTTAGCTTAGTTATTTGGCTGGCGAGCGACGCTCTTGGAGTTACCTCAGAAACTAAAAACCATGTAAGTTTCGTCCCAAATCATCTCACACCCTCATTTCGCACCCACATCTTCGGGGTTGTATCGATGCTGCCTTGATTTTCCTGGGCCAACTGAGTGCGGGCTCTTCGGTTCCCATTAATATTTGCATTTGCTCTGCGTTCAGGCAACTGCCAGACATAACATCCAAACGAAATCTTCCTCCTTCACCAACCGCTTATTCGTGTCACGCAAATATACAGCTGCGAAAACTATTATCGAAATTACATAGACTTTAATTACATTATTTGTACTTCTCTTCTACATTTCTCTTAACCCACGGCCACGCCTTGAGGGTACGTATGTGCTGTTAAAATAAAAAGGTGCGTGATGCCCTCAAGGACGTCAGATACCACATCATCCCTTTCGATAGCTAAATAAAGTTTTGGAAGACTGATCTACAGGTAGAATTATCTACAAGTATATCGTGAACGGTTATCACCAAACTAAAGTAGCCATTCACTCCAAGTGGAGATAGTTCTGAATTATCTCAACCCCAGACTTGGCACTAGTATAGATCAATAAATCATTAACAGGCCGTTCTCTATCAAGCACGCCTGACACTCAAATATTAACGAAATTTTTTTAATAGACTTTACTTAAGTTTGTGATCTTTCGAGTCAAAATTTCACATCTAATTCACGCCCCATTTTCGTGGTATTTGATAACCCCCCAAAATTGCGTCGTTTCCTATTATTAAAACTTTTTCTAAGGATTTTGTTATTCCAATATTCACTGTAGAAATGAAGCGTCCTTTGGGTCCTTTCATTTCAGTTACCTCATCAGATTTCGTAGGTCTCCTGTTCCCTCATTAAAGATAAGGAGAAGAAAATATTGAGAATAGAGAGGACGTAGCTGCGCGTAATTGATCTTCAGTGTCCAGTCATCTTTGTCTTCCTCAGGAATACATGTACTTCCTGACCGTCAGGAGGTGGATATCGCCATGCCGGATCCACGACACCTGAAGGAGGTATTTTTCCTTAATATAGTGACAAATAAGGATACCATTACCGCCTTAAACTTTAAGAAGAAAGTGAAGTTAATAGAAGTTAAATTATAAGGGAAGATACTGAGCCCGATTATGTGAACGCTAAAAACCGGCATCTGACATCTTCATGAAATGGAGGAAGGTTCCTTTCTGAAGTCCCAATCAAGTAGGAAATTATTTAAGTTGATTCTTATATCATTGTTTCACTACTGATAGCAAATGACATGACTGATAGAGTGTCTACTCTGAATAATTCTTATTTGAGCTAAAATGATGTTTGTATTGATTTCCAAAAATTTTGGACTTCATCTGCGGATGTCAGCGTTTATTGGTGATGATTTTGGCTATTGGAAACGTTTCGATCTTTGAGTTTTGTACAAAATCGGCTCTTTTTCCCGATCTGTTTCTTATTAAGTCTCTTTCCCTCATTTATCTTTATTTACTCTTTGTTTGAAAAGTTTTCATTTGAAGCACCAAGTAAAGATAGTCATTTCTAGGACAAAAAGTAGGAATCAACTTTACTTGGTTATTTGGATGAGGGATGACCTTTACTTCGTAAAATGGGAGGTATACGAGGTTATAACATCGTCATTTTAGAGCTACTGGAATAATCATAAACTATAATTAAACGCATGCGAGGATGTGTGTGAGAAAGGCTAAACTCTTATCTACAGGAATTTATGTGGCTTGAAATACATAAATACAATGTTTTCAATGATATTTGCGATACGATTGCCAGCCAATACCGTTTTAATTAAGTGCTTAATATTTAATTTCTTCTCAGTTCTAAAAAGTTTACAATTTTTAATTGGATTAAACTAAACTTTCTAACAAATATTTTACTAAATAAATTATTCAACGGTTATCTTTTATTTTATCCTTGAGAGGGATTAGCTTTCCTAGTGTAACTTTGGGAGGGATGATCTTTACTTGGTAAAATGGGAGTGATTATCTTTATTTGATCCCATTTTAATATACAAATTAATATATTACTGGCCCTATATAAGGGAATGGATAATATCCATACATTCATTGTGCGATATATTTGCTGAAGTAATTGCGATATTAACCATTTTAGGTAGCTTTTGTAACAGTAACTAATTCCCTTTCTACTTTCTCTCTTTTTCACGCCAAATTGCTATACATCCTCTCTGATATAAATGTCAAACTTTCCCGTTTTTATACAAAGCGAGAAAAAATAAATCGTTGCAACAAAACTTTACTAACCATAATAAATACTTTATAAATAATTTAACACTACACCACTGAAAATTACACCAGTATATGAATCTCGAAAGAAGTTTGCAGGTAGGTTACGCTTGGGACCGAATGGAATTCTGGTAGAAATCGGTCGATACTTTAGTGACTATAGGCGAATATATTACGATACTATAATGATGAAAGATTAGTAATTGATGACTATGAAAAAGTCTCTCTAAAGGCCTAAGTTCTTCTATTAATATGTCAAAACTAGGAGTTGGAGTTAAAATTACGCTGAAGAATTGATGGGCTGGGATTAATGATTTCACAATACAAGCAAATATATGTATGTGTTAACACTTCAAACAAATGTTGTTGCTGCCTGTGTCTAAAGGTTAATTGATAACTTCCAGGTGTTTTCCCTTTGGGGGGCATCTCAGAGGGAAGTTTAAGATCTTGGTCTAAGCATGCCTGGTTGGATGGATCTGGATCGGATGTTTTCTCCTGAAGCGAAAGGTTCCGGTGATTGCGTAATCAAAGTGGTACTCTTTTAGTTTCAAAAGCATTAAGGGGACTCAGATATACATATATACTCCTCAGATCTATAGAAATGGGTTTAGTCAATTTTATCCTCGCTTCCAAAACTAGTTCTGTTTCGAGAAAAAATATATATATATGTATATACAAAAAAAGAGCAACTACAGGTTCTGCGGTTGATAATACAACCACCACAGGGCTATGCCATTTTTATTTTCTGCCTTTCAAATAAATTTGAAGACAGAAAGAATGATGCAGAAACCTTGTAGAGCTGACTATAAATACATATAGTACAAGAGAAAGAAGAATTGGACGCGAATGAGCAAATGAGACAAGAAACAGGAGTTTTTTAAAAGCAAGAGAGAGGGAAATAGAAGAATCCAGAATCAAAGGAAGCAGACGGCAGCACAGTAGAGGCGATCCTTCACCGAGAAGACTGAGATAACGCCAGGGAAAAAAAGTTTAGAAAATTCCTGGACGGGACTCGAACCGGGGTCTTCTGATTGCCGGTCAGATGCTTTACCGCTAAGCTACCAGGCACAGTAACTATATTTCGCCCAAAGCGTTACCCCATCAAACCCAGTATCTCCCTAAGCTATGAACCTCCAAGAAATTTTTATACCACATCCTCTTACCCGCTTATAATTTAAAGGCTTACTGTCCATGTCACATACAAAGAAAGAGCAACTACAGGTTCTGCAGGTGATAATACAACCACCACAGGGCTATGCCATTTTAATTTTCTGCCTTTCGAAGGACCAGCTAAGGCCGGGGATTAGCATGGCTTAAGGGGCCGAAAACAGGAAATAGTGACGAAGGCCTGTGGCTGGTTCTGAGGTCTTCTAGAGGTTGTCACCTAGGCAACAGGCAGATTCATCGAGTGACTTCTATTGTCCCTCGACTTAATACGTATCTAAATATTTCTCGGCTTGGATCTTCGCTGTGTTATATGGCCTTGCTTTTGCCAATTTTTCTTGCGTGGTAGGAATATGGGCCCCTGTACATGTAGGTGAATATCTGGACGATCAGTTCTTCGAGTAAAGGTTCTCGAATAACCACTACCCTAGTAATTGCTTTAAATTAATTTACATGTCATTGTTACACATGTAAACTACTGTGTAATAGTGGATTTGAAAAATAAATAAATCAAAAAGTTAGGAAATGAGCATGAATATAACCATATGGTATCTAAAATAGAATGCACATGTTAGATGTGATTGTCTTCAAGTTTATCATTTTAGTCTTCTCTGATGTGTTACTCAGTCTGTTCGCTCATGCAGGGGCTATTTTAGAGGGGGCTTGTGTGTTTTGGTTACTATGTATTTTCTTCTTTTTTTACCGCTGACGTCTTGTATAAATTCCAGTCACTTTAAAATACTGCGAATCTGGTCAGAAGCAAATCCTTGTTCCTCCCTCACGCGTCCGTCATTTCGCACGCGAACATGAAAAAGCATTTGGTCGTCTCGCCATCACACATATAACGCCACTCACCTGTCCTCTGTAGAATTTTTCAGGGCTGGTCCTTGATTTTCTGGTTGCATTCTACATTTTTTTTATTCCACTTCACTTTTTCTGATCACATTTCATGTTTATGTAATTCTATTTATATTTTTTATTTCATTTCAACTTTTTGCTCTGTTTCAGTTTCATGCTTTTCTTCTGAGATCATTTCTTAAGTTTAAAAATTTGGAATCGTGTATGAGCTATGTGATGGTTTCGAAGGAATGACGATTAATTCTATCGCCTTTCCTTTCATTTCAATCTTTGGGTTGCTATTAATCTCTCTTTCTCTCCACCAATTCTACAATCAGTGGTTTCAGCGAAATCTTTACCGAATTTTGGTGTTTATCTGACAATTCCTATGCAAGTGAGGTAATTGCAATCTTTGCCATCTCTCATCTCTGTCTCTTAGTGTTGGTTTACAAGCGTCAATTTAATTGCTATCTTTACCTTATCTCTCTCTCTACCTCTGTGTATCTTTGTGTGGCCTAATTCTACAGAGTAGTTTCATTGCATTCTTTATCATGTTTCTCTTAGTTTTTCAGCTTCGCCGCTCTTTAGCTTATAAAAAAGATAATGCAGGCGCTGAGAATGACCACAATCGCCCGCCTTCTCTTTTTGAAAATGGAGTAATAACCGGCATGCAAAACTGTGCGATTTAATAGGGTGTGATAGAGATACAAATACATCTACATGCACACAACACCTAATAATACCGTGATGTACTTGGTGTCGTGAGAGCAGCAATTGAGAATGTCGGTTTGGCCTACCAGTGCCATCACATCTCTGGAGTATGCCGTGTCGAACTGGAGTGCCAGGCTGCTCACCTCTCCTGTCTGCACCGATTCGTGAACGCGCTCAATGAAGCCCGCATTTGAAAGGAAGCCAAAGATACCACAGGATCTATCCTAGTAACGATTGATTTGCACACAGGGAAAAGGAAATAAAAATAAAATAAAGTCTGTTACACGACCTTACAGACTTAATTTAATGTGAAATATTTTTCCTACCTCTTTTCAGACTTATCCTTTACTTCAGGTTAACTGATATGTTAAAAATAAAGTTATAATAAATCTTTTTTCCATGGTTAGATTTTAGTTAGAAATCCTTTTGCTATTCGGTAGAAATTCATTAAAAAAAAAGGCATTCTTCAATTTAAGCTAAAAAGAAGAGATTAAATGAGATAAATCTACCTTAATTGGATATGAGGTGAACGTGAACTTGTAAGTAGTTCAGGAAAGGTGTAGCATGTTGAGAGCAACAACATTGCAGCATGTGTAGACCAAAGATCCTAAACGTGCACCATGTGCCCACGCAATTCTTACTCGACCCCAGGATTTGGTCGCAGGTCAATGCGACGTCCTATTAATATCACGACGTGCCTCAAACGAGCGACGGGTATAAAAATCCCTTTGATTTACAAGAAGAAAGAAAGCCTCAAAAGTTCCTTCTAACTCATTGCCACCGAAATATGGAAACGATGAACTCTTTTAGACTAAGTTCTTATAAGGAAAAGATTACGGGCGACATATTGTAACCATAGGCAACCAAGAGGACAGAAAGGACAGAATTACGGAAATAATTCCTCACGATCGCTTACTATATATTTGACATAAAATTATCCGCATCTTTCTAATGTTTTTAGTTAATATATTGAAGCCTTATAGATTTTAACTTAACAACCTTAGAATATTTAAATACGGAAATTCTACAACTTCAACGGGATTCGATGTCTAGATCGAAAAGTGGCACGATTGCCTAATTTCTTCCGATCATTGATTAATCGATTTATAAGCGACTTTCTGACCTCGAGTTCTAACCATGGTTTTATGTAAGGTCTTCCTCAAATCCATAAATATGGTGGCCGCCTTTAGCCGATTCTCGCAGCTTAGACGAAGGCAACCTTCAATTTAACTAACTATCTTCTCCCTTATCTTAACCTTTAATGAATATAACATTAACGTATTTACTCTTTCGCCATTGAGTTCCTACATTTCGATTTTCCACTTCATATCTTTATTTACAGTTTGTATGTGTCTTCTCTCTTTACAAATATCCCTTTAAAAGAAACCATAGACCTCTTAATTCAAAAGGGCCTTCCTGAACCCGACTCTGCCTTGTAAGAACTTTATTCTTTGCTTACTTGATCCATTCTTGAACCTAATGTCAAGGAAAAGGATATTTTGTTGATAATTATCTCTACCAAGCAGATGGTGATGGGATGGTGGTTCCAATTGGTCCTCTCATTACCGACATCTTCGTGGCCAACTTTCAAGAAATTGCTCATCGCCGATCTTCTACCGCGTTTCGTTGATGATGCGATTTGGGCATTTAATTCCATAAGGTAAACGTCCCACTGTTTATTATTATCTAAATGAACTCAGTTCTAACATTGAATTTACGCAAATAAAACAAAAATATGCCAAATTTCCATTTTTTAATATTCTCTCCCGCACATCAACTAACTCCACCGCTTCAGACCATCGGAAATCCACATTCACCGATCTAGGAACTTCTACAGCTTTTGCGATATGACCCTAAAAGTTAGCAATATTACAACTCTCCTTCATCTTGGATTCGAACATTGATCCAGTTATTTCCCGTTACAAGAAAATTGTGAATTCATCAAGAGTTAATTCATAAAGAATGCCTTTCAGGTATCTTTTATTCCAATGTATTTTCGACAATGTGGGGATAAATTAGACAATCCACCTCTCACAATTGTCAGTGTCCCAAAGTATCTTCTTTATTGCTTCCTTTCAGACACCCGATAATGGTCGTGTCGATGTGTTTTCTGGTTTCTATGCAGACAGGACTCAGTCTCCCGTCTGGCCCCAGCTTACCCTACCTCTTCTTCTTCCGTTGACGTCGACCTCACTCTCTGTACTAACTCTCTTTCACCCTGCATCGTCATTCTTCTACCCTTTTTACTCTGTTACTTCTTATTCCCTTTTTGTAGGACCCTTATTCTACTGCCCAGGGTATGATAATAATAGTTGATCACCCATTCTACTCGTTATTGCAACTGCCTATCTCTACTTCTCTGTATTAAATACCCACCTATCCCTTTCCGAACCGTCTATTCGAACCACAGAGGTCCTGGGATCCAGGTCTTTCGTCCTCTTTTGAACCTTAGTCAAGTGGCAGGTTACTCTTTGAAGTCCATACTTACTTCAAGAGCTGAAAGCGCTAGGTTAAGGCAACAATTAGGTAGGTGTATGATGAGCCGTTGTCTCTGTTCATCTTCTTCCAGCATACGTAAAAGATAGTTACACTGGCACCATTCTTTATGATTAAAGCTCAAGGAAAAATTCTCCTGGGTTAGTAAAGCCCATCAATGCCCACTCGACCTATGGACCAGTGTGTGTAAATAATCATATTCTGGAATTTTATGCTCCTTTATTACCTCTGGGCCCTTCATTAAGAGACTATCTTGCATTTTCGGACCCGCTGGTTTCGGACGCTTTTCTTTGGTTATTCGCTCCATTGATGGGAGCAAGTTGGCCAAAAGCAACACGATCCATCGGAGGAGAGCATTATCTAGCTTGATTGGTAAAGAGGCGAAATTGACCATTTTCTAGGACGGGAGCCTTCTGGCGAATGCTTCGGATCCCCTTGAACACTTAATAGCTCCAAGTGAGTGTGAAGCAGCAGTCTACAATGAACTTGGTGAAATGAGTGGTTTATGCGAGGAAACTTGTGGGCTACATCATAGAAGACATCACCTTAGAGCTAGCCGACCATGGGGAGTTCGAGGCCGAACGTGTGATGAGAAAACAGGGAGGGGCCTCGAGACCTACCTTGATGGTCGGCGGATGTCGCTCTCTTATAAGCTGACGATTGCAACAGTTTTCATAATGTTATTCAACAGATGAAAAAATATGGTATTTTTTCTCAATACTGCCATCATCTAGTCCTTTTTCTAACTACATTAAAAGAAGCCACCCCCATAAAACAGAGCGGAGCGTAATTATTCTAGCCTAGATTTACAAGAGGAAAGTAAGACAAGGTAAAAAAAGGAGCCATGCCGCAATTTACTTTTATTGGTATACATTTAAATAAAGGCGCAAAAAAAGGCTGCCTTGGTGAGTTGCGGGATCTCTCAGTCCCTTGCGCACCAAATATTTCAATTTTCTGGCTATTCAGACATTGTTTTTTAACGCAGTTCATTTCCTACTTCCTGGGGCTAAAGGACCCTTTGGTTTCTCTTCAAATAAATTAAAATATTTTGTCCATCTACTCAGATTTAATTGATATTTGGCTCGATAAGAATTCTTCATTAGGAGTGAAAAGGGAGTTATTAGATAGCAAATTGGAAATCGCGAAATGTGAGAGTTTAGGGGTAAGGGGCGCCTTTCAAAATGCGTTAATGGATTTTCAAAAGAATTGAACACGTTTCAAAAAATAAACTCTTGATGCTTTAGAGATTTAAGAAACTAAACAATGAACTATAAGAAAGTATGTGTCCTGGAGAAGAACTTGAGGTTTCATAAATTGGACAGTGGACAAGTACTGAAGGGAGATATTCAAGACTTTCTTAATATACACATAAATTATAAGAAGAGAATAATTATTTTATTATTCACCTTATTGTAATATTATCGATGGTTTTGTTTTAAATTGGTTTTATATAATAGGGGAGAAGAGGATCTTGGCCCCTAGGCTGCCAATTAAACATGTAAAGAGAACTTACCTACAGTAGGTTGTCGAAGAGTGAACTATTAGAGGGTTTTATTGAAATTAGAGCCAAGCTTCAGCTTCAACTGAGTTTAGGAAAACAAAGGGAATTTGGCGAATATTATGAATGGTTTCAAAATAGTAAAGAACATGGATCATCAATGTCCAATTTAATTGAACGTCACAAACCATGGAAAATGGGACACAAAGGATTATGAATATCAAATAATTCAAATAAAAAAAGGCTAATTTAAATAAATATACCGAGTATTCAGAAACCTTTCCCATCGACAAAATAGAACTAACTGCTTTGGAGATAAAAAAAACAGGCTCTACGTAACAATAACCTGTTGAACGATTCATACGAGGGTGTAAAAATCAAACGACTACAACAAAGTCAATTAAATAAGGAAAAATATTTTTACTCATACCTGTGGGGCACAACAAAGTAAAAATGATGACCAACGTTAGCCCAGGAGAAATAAGGTCAAGACTCAAGTTAAATTTCACCATTTTTCTATTCCGGAGAATATTCTTGTCGACAGTATCAAAACCATAACAACCGTTTGAAAACATTAGGGTTAAAAATAGTTCTACGCCGAAGTATTTTGGGAAGGTTGTGAATTCTCTTGAAGGTTCGTTATCCCCAATTTTTTCTTTTCTTCCTATAGGTATTTTCATGGATAGTTATTTAAGGTTTTGTATTTCTTACGCATTCATTACTATATTCAGAATCTATTTTCTCCACTATTTCTTCCAAAATTACTTAATTACTTTTAGAAAATTATACTTTTACACTTTATCCTATGTATTTATTTGCGTACATTTAATTATGACTTTAAAGTGTTTCTTAAACTTTTTACTTGAACCAAATATTTGAGGTCTCAGTTGCCTCCAAAGTAGAGGAGAATAAGTTCAGCGGTTCTTTTATGAAGTATTTGAATTCTGTTGTCGAAAAAACGATGCGGTTAATCATACCCGAATTTTCCAACATGATGTAAATGAACTAGATTATTGAGGTGTGAGAGTGGCCTTAGCTTGAATGGAGTGAAGTCTCTTTCATTTTCACCTCTAATAATAAGAGGGAAGAATCTCTTCTGATGTGAAAGACGAACCTTTGCATGAGGGTCAAGTGACACATGAATCTTCGCCTTGACTTTTTTGACGTTTTCCATTGTTTTATGAAACAAATGAAGGTTCCTGGATTTTACACCTCAGTAATAAGGCCGTTGCTGAGTGAAAATCAGCATTGCTTTTGTGAACACATCTGAAAGGAAAAAATGAGGTAGATATGAGCAAAGTTTTTAGCAATTTTACCAAGATGATTTTCTTAATTTAAGAGATGAAGCGAATATTTAGAAATTCTGTATTATATTTAAACGATTTCTCAGCATGAGATTTTGTGAATGGGCTTCTGCCCATTTTCACCCGTAGTTTGTTCTATCAAGAATTTGAGGCGGAGGGGTGAAAAATGAAAGGAGAAAGAGAGAGAGAGAGAGCAGAAAGAGGAAGAAATAAAAGGGAAACGAAGAAGAAAAAGCTCCTCGATCATAAGTGTTGAGGGTGGGAAGATGCAATCGAAGACTCCAGGATAAATTGCTAATGAGCTCAACCCCTCCTAATTACCTATTTTCAACACCTCTTGTGGGGTTAACAAGTAAGTGATATCTGGTATAAATAAGATGTAAGCCACATTTCTAAGTGTTTTCCTTCTGAAACGGAACCTGCGGCCAGAATTAAACGTGGTGGTTAAAAGGAAAAAAATATTTGTTTATTTTATTTTTTCTATTTTCTTTCCATTCTTTGTATCACCGCTTTCAACTTAGATAATTAAACGATCATTTAAAAGGAAAGCCATTACAAAGAACTATTAGGGGGCCACCGATTCGCCAAGTAAAATTTCCTCGATTACAAAAGGGCCCCTCTGGAACTGAATCCGCTCACGGGGTATGTAGGTTGGACTCACGGTGATTCCAGGGGAAGATTTTTTAGAAGTCTGGAATTATTTAGTAGCTTTGAGCAAAGTATTGGGTACCTAAAGTGAGCCTAAATAGATGTAGTCTTTGTAAATTGCTAAATAAAGACTATATAAAGTTTTTAAATAGTTAGATTCTTCCCAAACACTCAGATTCACCAAGCTTTAGTAAAAATGATTGATATGTCTGTGATCTTTTTTAAGTGGTCGCTATTTCGAACCATACCTAATGTGTGGTGAATTTGATGCGAACTTTTCAAAATACAGAAATACGTAGAATTAAAGTAGATCTCGTTGGAAAGTTTGAATTTAGTAGATTTCAACAGAAAACTTTCCTTAGAAATAAGAATTATTTGTTAATAAAGATTAAAGTTTAAACTCAGCCTATATTTGTTCCACTCTTCGGATTAGACAATAATTGAAGTTGCTTCGAATAGATTGCCTCATCCATATCGCTCACATCCCGAATATTCTATGGAACATCCTAATTTGTTTGTTACTTTTCCCTATTTGGAGCTGCTCCGTTGAGCTAGTCGAACTGTCTGGTAATTGTTAGGTTAATTATCTGGATTATAGAAGTATGTTCATGGAACTTTATCCGCTTTTAGAATTAGATATTTATGTCAAGGCTATTCCGCTTCAAAGATCGCTTAGTAATACAAAATTATTTGTTCCTTTTCCCTGGTGAATCTGGGCTTTCGCCGAGATTAGATGTCAGTGACAAAGATTTTCGAAAATGCTAATTAGACACTAATTTCAAATCTCGTAAATTGTTTGAGTCTATTTGTTATTTTACCATTTTTCTACTTTCTTTTGTTGCTATACCATTTTTCTCATTGAATTTTAATAGACGGAAGTTATAAAAAGCTTAGTTCTAGAAAGGAAAACAAAATCCTTTTGATATTAAAGCATATAATACAAGTTTTCGAAATTAATAGATTTTCTGATACTTTATGGTTTTATTTATTTTAATAATTAGTCTTTTTATTGAAATGAATATTATCTTAAGATTATTCGCCATCCATACGCATCGTGTTTATAAATATTAAGTTTATTTAAATGAACTCTCTCAATGTACCGCGGTTACAACATTCTTTTGTGAAAACTATTATCAGCTGCGTTTTGGTTCATGGTTCCCGTTTTTCTTCTGGACCGAAAAATAGCAAAAATGATCGACATTAAATATGTGGTAAAAGGATTATATTAAACTACGAATCAGTTTCATTTTGCAATGTTTCACCACATTACTCTTACGTGAGAAATAGGTAAGTACTAGACTGTTTTCCTAATTTTACGGACTAACCCTCTTTTTCTTTTTATGCAGCAATGAAAATACTGGTTGGAAGACCTATTTTTCTGCGCTTTTAATTTAATTCAAGATTTTAGCCAAGAAAAACGGATTATTCTTCTTATTTATTCGTGGGGAGTTGGACTTAAAAGATTATTTTAGGTTTTACCCAAATTAATCAACCTGTAGAGATGGGATATACCTCCATATTCTCTTTTCTTCAAAATTATTAATTATTTGTTTGCCTCTCTTCGTTTTTATCGTTTTTTTCCTACTGTTACAGCCGATTTGTTTTCTCATTGGGTGAGAAAAATTGGAAATCGTCTCGTGATAAGATAAGAGGAGCCGTATTTGGTGTTTAGGTTGTCCGTTAGTAACGAGGTTTCTTAATCTCCTTACCAAAGGTCAGTGTTGTAAAAAGGCCCCTGCTGTAAGCACTTAAGTAAAAACGTGACAACATTTGACTCAAAGTACAAAAAAGTACCTAAACTTGAATTTACGTAAGTAAAATGAATAAGGTATCTTATTCGTGAAGTACTCAAGTAGTGAAAGTACTTTAGGAGTCTAGGACAATGAGAAATAATTTAATAAACTGACGCCCTCTCTAAAGCGTGAAAGAGGTAGAGACAAACGCATTGTAGATCGGGTATGAAAGGATGAAGCGATTGGTCTAAAGATGAACAAGCGCTTATGATTGGTTCAAACCAGGACGCAAAAGGGTATAGCAAAGTTACTTGAGTAGAGTACTTAAGTAATTGTTCTTCGTTACTTCACAGCTCTGCTAAATGTAAATACTTGAAGGATAAAAGCAAACTTCAATTTGATATGTCAAATACTCCATGCAAGTGCTTGAAGTAGAAAATATGCTTACATATTATTGAGGATATACTAGATTAATTGTAAATGTTTTAATCTAATGTCCTCTCCAATGTAATAGCAAATTGTGTATTTTTTTGTAGAAATAATAATTAGGCATCAAGTTTCCATCGATTTTCTCCTTTCAGGATTTTCCTTTAAATCACTTGATAATGTTCAGTTTTTGAGAAATCCTTGATTTTAAAAATTTATTTAACGTAATTTATAGAATGAGAATGAGAATGAGAATTGCGTTCTGTGTTTTAGTAAGAGGAAAAATAAGCCCGCCCTGAAGATTGTTCCGAATAACGGAGCTGCCATCAAACAGGATTATGGAGGTTTGTTGCTCCTGTCTCTGGAAACGACTGAGTTGAGTCCATTGTGACAAGAGAGAAAAGTATCTCTCTCTGATTTTTACCTAACCCTCAGAAATTAATGAACGTAGCGTAAATTAACCAAGTCTGGAGAAACCAACGATGAAAAGAAACAGAAAGAACAAACAGGCAAATGATTGAATGGAAGGAATGTGATTTAGGAATGATAAGGGAAAAGCTAGAGGAATATAATTATGAACTTTATGGATTTTACTCTAGCCCTTGTAATGAATATTGTGGAATAGTGTAACAGAGAAAGGAATGAGTTTCTTTCAAAATAAAGAAAACAGAACTCAAGCGAATATGTTTATGTATTTAATCTCGAAACTTTGAAAATATCCCTTCTTGACTTAATATAAGTCTGATGATGTGTGTTAATAATGCAAAACATTCTTTAATTATTTCAACTTCTCAACCACTCATATTCTTTTCTCCTAGAGTGAATTGTGTTTTTCCTGAATTACACGTTTCCTATTCTTAGCAATAATTGTCAAAGAAATCTTTGATACCGATCGCCATAGTTAATTAGCAAACGACCCAACCACGACGCTTAACACCCTGTAGGAAAGAAGAGATTGATTTAATGAATACATAAAAAATTGATTAATGTTTTTAGCAATCCTCAAACTGTAGTCTTCATTCGTACTTCTGCCTAGAAAATGTGTACATGAATAGAGTCTGAATAGCTTAGTCATCTTGCTTCCTGGCACCCATGACTACAGCAGCTACGGAACTAGATGTGAACTAGCCATGAAATTACTCAGACTCTCAGGCTTGGTCAACGAGGCTGTTGTAGATCCTTGAATTCAAATTCACGCTAAATCTGGCCTCAACTCATATTCATCAGTCGCAGATTCCCACTAAGTCTCAAAGGTAATATAGTCAAGATTTTTGAACCAAAGTAATAGTGAATTTAATAAATAAAACAACTAGTTAACTTTTATTTCCAAAAGCCAATCTAAACTCCTGTCAGAACAGTGATAGTATTGTGAAAAATTCAGCATTCGCGACATCTCTGTCTCAAGCACTTCTTCGAAGCATTTGGCGATTAGTTTCGGTAAATTTGCGTTAGATTTACGAATCATGCTCCTCTACTTGAGAAAATCCCATTAGAATGTAAAAGACTTCTTCGTGACAAGAGACAACTTTGCATATCATTATACGATGTTTTAGTGGTAATTAGTATAGAAAAGTGTAGCTTCTGATGTTCTGGACCTGAAAGGGGTGACCTTATCAATAATTTGGTAATCTAATTTGGAAAAAAATGATAATTGAGGTTAGGACTTGGAAGGAAATCAAACAAGAAGTTCTACTTCTATTAATTGTTTAATTGTAAACACGACGTTTTCACAAGAGTTTCAATTGGTGTCAAGTTCCTAATTTCAAGTTTGTTTGCTTATACTAAGTAATTACGATGTGAAGTCAAGGCCTTGGTTACGGGCTTATGCTTTTCCTTCGATCATAAGTCTATGTTGTTTCGATTAGTATGATTATAATCGAGCGATTTTACTCAATAGCAAGAATTATTTCCAGTAACGAGTTACTAGCATGTTTTGCTGTTAAAAATAAACATATGGCGATCGCCAAAGGCCAACATAACAGCGAACTGGAGGAGATGATCTATGCTGGGCTTCTAGATAACCACCAACGAGTACTGCAGTTACCTAACCAACAAAGAAAATTTGGCAAGTGCATCAATTCTGAGAGCTTAGCACGGAAAACATAACGGAGTTATACCTCACGTATATCCGTGCTAAGCTTATCTATCCTGATGTCGGAACTCAAGCAGCTAACAGAAATGCAATAAAGAAACTCTAGCGTATGCAAGACGCAACGACGCTCTACAACACGGCATACCAACCTGTGCAGTCGTGAAAGCACGAAGCGATTTGTCTAATTAGGTGGAAAGCACACCATTTTGTAATCAATTACAACATCGCTCCCAAGCGACTAGGCACTCATATCTACATTTAATTCTCCATTGGGCACGAGCCTCATAGATGGGGATCTTTCGGCCCATGAGTGGTATTTGTCTATTGTCGCGACGTTTGGCAACTGTTGTCTCTATGCTGATATTTGGCTAACATCTTTTTTCGTTCATTCTCAGTTAATCTTTCGTTTCGTTTAAGAAGTGCTGTTTTTTTAATTAGCTTCCTTCATTTTTGTAAAATTTAAACCTTTTCTATTCAAACTATGGGGCCAAATAAAAACTATTCCCGTTTGTATTCACAAGAATCCTTGGCATACGGTTTTATCGGATCGTTTGTAGATAATTTAATGCCAATGTCTTTGTTATGCAATAAATCTTTTTCAAATAAGTGATGAAGCCATCTTGATTGATGGAACATCTGAACACAAAAACTCGAAACGAGAAAGATAAGCCTATATAATTTTTAAAAGATATTTCGGAACAATTTATAAACGGTAAAATAATAACTTCTATATTTCAAAGATACAATGGCAACAACAAAGATATGATCATTGCTAGTTATCAATTTTTAGAACTTATTGCGAGAGTGACAGTGCGCAAACTACTGGTGAAACGTTATTAATACCATGCTTTCAAATGCTGATCTCAAAAATGATGCGTCAGGACCCAGCAATTCGCCTGAAAACATTACCAATTAGTAATAAAACAGTAATTAGATGCATCGATGAAATGGCTTCTAATGTTGAAAAGCAAAATTTATCTACACGTAAAACAAGATTATTTTCTTTGCAAATAGATAAAACAAGAAATATTGATGATGATGCATTGCTAGTGGCATATGTCCAATATTTTTTTAGGATAACAGTATAAATAATTCAAGAAGAGATTCATTTGGCTGATAAACTTATTACACATAGAAAAGAAACATCAACATTTGAAAGGCTGAAGTCATACTTATTAAAGCACGACATCCCGCTGAAAGTTTGCCTCCGCGACAGACGGGGATTCATCTATGATTGGGCGCTATTGTGGTTTTATAGCGCACTTGAAAACGGAAGCCTATAACCCCAAAACATTATATTATATATATTATATTAAATACATAAAGTGGAACAAATTACTCAAGAAGGATTGTCGTAGAATGGACTCTCGACGATATACCATATATAACTATTCGTTGAGGGAACTATTCAATTATATTTAGAGTGCGTGGTTTCTGGTTGACCGATATTATTTATCTTCAATATGCTCAGAAAGTATTACTGAGCTCAAGGATAATAATATGGCTGTCATTAATAAAATAGAGTTTTATTAATAAAACTATCAACAACACACAAAACGGAAAATATTGACATAAAAAGAGAATGAAAAGGGTCGTGGGAAATCTGGCAAATCCGAGGATTAAGATTTGGGAGAGAGTTAAAAAGGTGAAACAAATAAAAATTAAGGGGATGGGATGGTTCACTAAGCCATTTAAAGCACAGGATAGGGTTGACAAAAAGGTTAAATACTCAAAGGTAATGTTCAGCTTACATAATTAAAAGTTGTTGTGCAGAGGAAGGCGACGCGAAGGAATCTTCGGTCCGCTGGCGAGTTCCAGCCGAAGGAGAGGGGGATTAAATGATCCTGACGTGACGTCTTGGGAATGAAAACCGTTTCTTGACGAACGGGCTTGAAGAACAATGGCTGTTCTACGTTGTTCTCTTCTGAACAACAGGGGGGGTGAGAAACGTCTCTTGTCTACAGGCTCAAAGAACAATGGCTGTTCTAACGTTGTTCTCTTTCTGAACCACAGGGGGAAGGGTGAGAACCGTTTCTTGTCAACGGGCTCGAAGAACAATGGCTGTTCTAACGTTATTCTCTTTCTGAACAACAGGGAGGGAGGGTGAGAACCGTCTCTTGTTAACATGCTCAAAGAACAATGGCTGTTCTAACGCTTTTCTTTTTCTGAACAACAGGAGAGGCCTTGTGGACTTAGCATCTTGAAGGCTCGAACCTTGGCACTCAAGGGATATTTTCCTCTTCACGACAATGATGGTGGTTCTCGAGGTAGAGGGCCCTGGTGCACAAGGTGAGACCGGATCAGCGTAATGTTTCGCGAAGAAAATCTGGATCTGAATCTGATCTTATTGGTAAAGTTTCCATATAAATAGTCGAGCCATCCCCTTGGCGTAGGGAACAATGGAGTGGGGGCTTCGAGGGAATGCCCAGCCACGCCATGAGAACAATACCTTATCTGCCCATAAGCCTAACTCAATCTGGCGAGGTCGGCGCATGGGACGAAACGGGGGGGGGAGGGATGAACCTCCTTGGTTAAATATTGACTCAGGTGGGACGATAACGCGCCTGGCTTCAAGGCGAAGATGCACGTGGGTAGCAACGCGTTTCTAAACAAGCATGTGATAGCGGTTGAAATTAAGCGGCCTGAAACCGTTCTATCACAAGGATAGATATTTTGATCGTAACAATTTACTATATGACAGAGCTAACCGCGAAGTGCAAAATTATCGGTAACTCGTCCAAGGGATATTATTTTTGTTTGAACGAGAGGTCAATTTAAAAGGGGATGCAGGTGACGATTAACGGGAGGTGTAATCAGGGGATCAAACACAAAATCGCTTTATCTTGAAGCATAGTAATTTTCGGAGATGAAAGACCAACGGCACAAGTCTTAGAGGAGATACTTTTGTGAGCCTTGACAAGGAGGACTCGTAGACGGTGATTTTGAGTACTTCCTGTTGAAGAACGAGATTTTCTCTCCTCCGAAAGATGGAATCGCAAACACGAGACTGTTCTACGGCTTGGCAGGGAGTCTCAGACACGAGGAACGTGAGTCTTGAAGAGGCATGCGAGATGAGAGGGGCCTCACAGTTCTCCGGGAAAAAGCTGGCTCGATAGTTTTCTTTTGAAAAGGGGTCAAAGCTTTACGCTCTGCTGGTGAGATCCTAACGACATGGGTTGCGAGACTTCACGGTCTGAATGGAGGAGGGACTGGCAGACTCTCAATCTCCCCGAGGAATGGCGGACGCAGGGATAAATAGCCAGATGACTGGTCCGTTAGATAGGCTTATGGCATGGCCGTCCCCATAGGATTCTTGACGTCAGTCTATGCAAACTTACTTAGGGATAAGGAGTTGGATCGGACAGCGAAATTTGCCTCAAGATATGGGGTTGGGTTAGTACGGCCGCGATCGCGGGGGAACAGACATGCCTGTAAGGCATGGGGCGAGAATTCTGCGTTATCGCGGGGGAGGGAGAGCGAGGTGCGTCGTGAATAAGCAAATACAGTTGGATCGAGCGATTCAGCCAGGGACTGCTTCCTTCTCGATGATTCTAAAATTCCCACGACAAGGAGCACGTGGTTTGGGTCTTCCTCTCACGCTGGTCCTTTGAGGGGCATCCCCTCGCACAAAACAATAAAACTCTTGATAAATTATACCTACGCTTTGTATTTCATTATTCTCTCTTATATTCCAATATTTACTTTCATTTCAAACGTAGTGGCAAGGACTAATTTCTAATTCTGAATTAGGTCTAAATATACTCACTATTATTTGAAAGTTCTGACTTGTTGAGGAAGTAATTATCATACCTACATAGAAACTTCGATTTAGAGAAAGCTCTATATTTAATATAATCCCCACATGCTCTCTCTAGTGTACATTACCACTGAGTGACGCACATCTCAGCATTGCAACTCGAGGCAAACCACATGATTCGACAAAGGAGCAAACAACGCCATGTTGTAATTATATGCACAAATTAGAAAAACAACATATGCGATATATGTGATTGCATTTCACCTTATCTATTCGATTTGATGGGGAAAAAGGGTCAATATTCAAAATGTAAGCAATCTGATCTTCAAAACCTTGAATAATTGAGCGATTAGATCACTGATCCTTTCACTTCACGAGTCATTCGTTAGACAAAACCATAAAAAAGTATTTTTTCCATTACTTTAATTAATATTTGCTGTTTGGTTCCTTTTTACACAAATTTGTTCTAAATGGCTTTTAGGTGTATATGTTAATACAGATTTAGACCATAAAAACCTTACTTCCTTATTACTGTCTATTTTATTCATCTAATATTATATTCCTTGTTTAGCTTTCTTCAGTAAACCGTGTGAATATTTTGCTCATAACCATATTAATTTGATAATTAATTTACAATGGACTCGAGGTATGAGGAATGTAAAACAAATCTCCCATTTTTTTATTAGAAACACTTAAGTTAGAGGATGCGGTTGTTGTAGAAGAAGTACTAAACGAGACCCAGATGAAAAAAATGGAGACTCTCCATTATTTTTTATCGTGATTCTCCTCCTCTTTATTCCATACGTGTTTATTCATAATAGACAATCACCATCGACACCATTCCATATGTCCTTTGAGGGAATTCTGGGTAAATCTCGTCCGTGATTTGTCATGCAAATCACGAGTCTCTAAAACATCGTCGCTCTTCTCGCCGTCGAAAAATGGATTCAGAGTTCAATTATGGCACTGCCTATAAATTCCACGATTAATTAATCGTTCCTAATTAAACCTTAAATTCCGCTGTTGATATTAATTACGGTATATTCTTTATGACTTCCATAATGGGAAGGACGTGCGAGTCTTCCCAAAGCGGAGAACAACATTCATTAGCGGTAGAAGTTTACTATTACGGAGACGCCTCACCTCCATCATTCTCAATGCTTATGAGCGAACATAAATCCTCTTTCCTTTTTCGCCCAGCAAAAAGATTGATGCTTGCGGAAACTTTTTTTTTTATTTTTCGTTAATGGTTTTTGGTAGTTATCAATGCAAGTGGTGAGTTAACCTCTCATCGAAATATTAAAATAATACTGTTCAAATTCTGGGTCATTGATACGGAAAATTTGACTTTTATTTTCGCAAAAGTTACCTCAGAGTTCATTTGAGCGCATTGGCTACCGCTGGTTTACTCTACAGAATTGAGTTTCATTTAAGAGCCAAGAATTAAATTCACGGGCGTCTCTTTGTGAGATTTTATCCCTTCCGTCAATGGAATTATTTCACGATGCTCGAAACGCTCATATTGAGGTGAATGGGCGGAGTTTTTAGAGAAATGTCGCACTCGGAAGTGTAAAATGAGGGCTAACCACTATAAAAGTGAGTAGAGAGCGAGAGAAAAGGAGAGAAATAAATAAGAGGGAGAAAAGAATAAGGAATGAGTTACAAATGTGCAAAGCCCAAACCCCTCTCATTTCAACCCCCAAACATTCGCTGGTGTCTTCTTCTAATCCTACTTTGGTAATGGATTCGTGGACAGGCAAGAAATGGAACAACTTATTTCCGATACGTTCGTTCGTGTTTCAGTTTCTATTGAATGGGAAAGAAAATAGTACACTCGTTCCGGGAGAGAAGCAAGTCATAATTCGTTACTGCCTCTGAAAATGTAAGGGGAAAAGTTATGGTGAAGCAAAGTAGTCCAAGGGCAACATATCTTCACTAGATGCAACACTTTAAGAGGCAAAAGTATGTGCAATTCTTCTGCAAAGTCACCAACAAACAATGGAAATGATGGCATAGGTTTCAATACCTGCGTTTTTCTTGCTGTGTAGTCTCAGTAATGTTGTTGTTTTCTTATTCATGCAAGTAGCTCTCTTCGTGTAGAGCCCCGTTCGAGAATTGTACCGGGTTTAATCTTGCATTTTTTAAGCATTTCGTTTTTATATGTTAGAAAAAGAGGTCCTCTTTGTCCACACTGGTTACTTATATCGTATTTATGAGCTTAAAAGATCGTTTGATCTGTTTTTGTGACTAGGAACTTCCTTTGCTTCTCTGTAAGAAAATCACCCTCCGTTCCTGGCTCTTTCAGTCCTAAGTGTGTGGGAGAGTAAGTTTCTGCGTCCATACTCATCGCTTTAGCACGTTGACCTTTTGTTGGTGCCATTACATTACGGCTGATGATCATTTCAGACGACCTCTACTCCAGCCTGTGCCTAAACATCTCTCTCACACTTCGTGACATTAGCTTCCACGCTCCTTTACTATATCACCTCTCTCGCGGGCCCCAATGCCCAGGAGGTTAGCACTGGACCCTAGACTAGGTAATGCAAGGTCTACGCATTGAATGGAGGGTAGAAGTAAGAAAGTTTCCGTTCCTTTGCCCCTAGATTACTCGTGGACCTACTTCTAAATGTTTGAACAGTATCTAGTCATTTCCTGTCGTTTTCGAATCAGACACACATACACGACACTCCCTGAAGGTAGCAGGCGTCCGGTGGAACCCCTTGTATACCCCTTTTTTACCTTTTTAATAAAAATTTTGTGTTCTTTATTTTCATTGTCATTAATATCAATATTATAATTACAATTGCGCTTACGTTTTCTTTTAGTTCATCTTTTCTGTTTAAACTCGTGAGTATTTATTAATTCTATTCGACGAGGAGTGGTGTGTGGTAGGTGCGTTCTTCTCTCCATTTGAACGCAATCTCTATTTGGCGCTGGCTAAAATGTCGTTGCTTCCAATATGTTTTCCACCTCATCAATCAATCACTAAGTTTGGTTTCGCCTAATCTTTAATTTGAGGCTAATTAATCTCAAAGTTAATTTCCCTTTTTTCCCCTTAAAATGAAGTATGCCATTGTTAATCAACTTCTACTGTAAGCTTTATTATAACTTTGCACTCAAAAAAGAGCAATTCTGAGACGAGGTTTTCAAAATCTTAGACCTTAAAATAATGGTAAAATATTGAGTGCATTTTTGCTCTTTCGGCAAGACTGATCTCCGCTCTTTAAAGCAGGAGACATTTTTAATCGTTAAAAAGAAAAGTTCGTGATTTATTTTCCTGAAGATTCTGCTGAAGTTTAGAACTGACAATTTAAATTTAGAAAAGAAAATACCCCAAATACTTTCATCACTGGAGAAATCAATTTTGAAATATAGTTGAAATGCCTACAACAATGTCTAACGCACTTTCTTATTCCGCAATTTTCTATCGTTCAGACATATTCCGTTTATCCGTTTTCTTATTTATCCCCTCCTTCTGAGTGTGTGGAGACCCCTTCTTTTGTAAGCTGTGACTTACTAATGGAAGAAATGGGCCAGAGCAAAATAGAAACGTCTTCTGATCAGAACAAACATTACACCTCTCCCGCGATCGAGGGGTCAAATCTTGACTAATTTGTGCTTTAACTAATTTCCTTTGTCCGACACTTTGCTCGTCGTCCACCGGGGTGTGCGCTTCTCACACACACTCTTATAATTTCCCCCAAGCGACACGGATTAACTTATCCTTTTCTTTCATCTCATTTATGTTTCTTTGTGGTCATCTCACTAGTCCTTTCCTGCACTAGTCGTCGTTATTAAAAGCCATTTGATTCTTTGCTCGTTTTACTTTTCACTCCCTATTACCTTATTATTATATCTTTGGTGAAAATAAAATTACCAGAATGAAACTATCAACTTTCCTTGGAAGACGGAAATTACAAGCTTCGGAACTCTTACTGCCAGTACTGCTCTATGCACCACTGCTGCAAAACAATCAATTTTCTCCCAATATCTGTCAACTTCTAGCGAAATGGACAGATACAATTTTAGCTTCTCTTCAATGAAAAATTCTCATTCATTTTCACTACCTGACTACCTTAAATAGGTCTCTTATTATTCGATTATTGCTCAATTATTAATGGAACTCAGAATACGGTCTAATGGGAGAGGCCGAGGCGGTTTGTTCTTTGGAGCAAATTTCACATTCTTATTTATCAATTAGGAAACGGAGTCTGGCATAAACAACGATGACTCGTCGATCTGCAAAGGGGAAAATAGGCTTGTGGACAGACAGAAGGAAACTTGAATAAGAAAAAGAAATAAAATAATAGATCAATTGATAGTGCTGAAACGGCGCCCATACAGCCTCGTCAACCCTTGGCGATATCTCAAGCACAACCTTGACCTTGAAGGAACATCAACCCATACACTTTTATCGGCGTTCTATCCCAACAAAAAATACATCTGAGGAGGAAAGAGGCGGGATGTTAACCAACGAGGACATGCAGTAACACCTATAAATAATGAGTCCTAAAGGGACATATGCTCTAACTCCAAGAACAAGTTCGCACTTGAGAATATCGAGACTCACATGTAAGAAATTGAAACCGTATCAAGTTCTTTGCAATAAAATAAAAAGTAACGAGGGCATTTCCTCTTGAAACATTTGACTTGGGGCACATAAATCAAGTGGTGAAGTTGGTAGAAGTGGAAAGGGGTAAGATTCATACGCAACACTCCTTAATATGCCCCTATTTAACAAAAAAGCAATATGCCCCTTATCGGGCTTATTTATGCGTAGAATCTTATTGAAGTTACTATGGCGGCTGTTTTGGAATACCTGTCTTATTATCAACACACAAATTTAGAGGAACAAGTAGTAGTAAGACCTACATAGACATATTTATCTATATATATATATATATATATATATATATATATATATATATATATATATATATATATATATATATATATAATAGAGACGCAACCATTCAAAAGATTGGCCACATGCAAATTTTTTTGTTTGCCTACCTAAGGACTATATCGGACACACCACACCCACACTAAGGAGGCGTCTAATGGCCCACAAAAACCATGCAGCCATACATCAGCACTTCGCGGATGCCCATGACAGAATACCTACCATACAATAATTGATGGGAAACACAGATAATTCATAAAGAAAGAAATTGCGCCCGCCTTCTAATAACCAAGACTGGTATCAACACCCTTCAGGGACCCCTCCTGAACATGCAGCAAGAAGTTGATAATATACTTCCGTCGTGCAAAGCAAGACGAACACGAAGGAATAGCTCAATACCTCCTCCTCAGAGAAGCAATGATCCTCGCCCTTCTACGGAAGCGAGCCTCTTGGACGAAGTTCCAGTTTCAGTGCTGCAACGTTCCGTCAGAACTTGAAGCAACGTCAGAAGTACTCCAAAAAGTTATATACCAAGATAGTATTACTTTTTATGTTTCTTTTTCAGTATGAACAGATACAGGGTGATCCCCCAAAAACGGGCCCCCAACTTTCGATAGGCCTCATTTCTTAATTTTCTCCAAGGATTGAATGATACCTTGGTGATAAGTAGTTTATTGTATTTAGAAACATCATATCAAAACATGGGAGTCTTCGGAAGTTTCTTCTTTATTCTAGAGCACGTGTTCGAGATGACCTTCATTTAGCTCTGTGCATTTCTTGAGGCGCAGCGCAAAGTTGTCCATGACATCCTTACAAACCGACCGACTAATGGCTCTGATCTCCTCCCTGATGGCTTCCTTGAGTTTCGTGATGGCCCTTGGACTTCCTGCGTACACTATGTCCTTAAGGTAGCCCCAGAGAAAGAAATCTGGCGGGCTAAGGTCTGCGCTGTGAGGTGTCCAGTCAAAATCAGTCTTAAGACTGATCATACGGCCACCAAAGTTCTCTTGCAGCAAATTTCGGGACCAGTTTGAGGTGTTAGAGCTTGTTCCATCTTACTAAACCAGAGATTTTACATAAGCGACCGAAACAGGGTCTGCAGCTCCCTCTTGAAGGTTCTGAGGAACTCAACAATCCGCTCCTTGGTGACTGTCACAGTCACGCCAGATTTCTCGAAGAAAAATGGACCAATGATGGCTCTGGCTGAGATTGCTGTCTATACCGTGCAGTTAGTGGAGAGTAGTGGCTTGGTGGCTACTTCCTTTGGTCTGGAGGTCCCCCGAAGACATTTATTTTCGAGTTTAACTTTCCTTCAACATATAAGTGAGCTTCATCCGAGGTCCAAAGGAGGTTAAAAAAAGTTGGGGTCTCTTGAATCTTCTCCATTATCTTGACTGCCATAGCCTTTCTCTGCTTCTTGTCTGAGGCCTGTACATCTATTATTAGCACTCTCCAACAAGTTGCAAGGAAAATACCGAGGGACTGAATTCGCTTGGGCAAAGAGCGTTTTGGACTCTGCCGAACTGACTCTCACGTTTTCGACCAGCTCAAATGTACGCTTCCTGCTGCATCCTGAATGGCTTGGATGTTGGTCACTGGCTGCATTGAGGTTTTCCACTGTCCCAAAGTTCTCAAAGTGGTCCACCCAGTCCTAAATCCTGCTCTTGGAGGGGGCTTTTTCACATTCGAACTGATGCACTTTCTTGAACGAGCCCGTCTTGTAGTAATGTTTGGCGCAGCATATTCTTTGCTGGAACTCTCATTGAGATCTAAATGTGTTCACAGACGTTGCTTCTGTCATGTGCTGCAAAATAATGGTGATTAGTGAATGAATGAATGTAGGATATATCACAAAAAGTGTGTGCAGTCCCATTGTTAGGGGGTCACCCTGTAAATATGCGTATGTGTGTCTTTGTATATCTGTATTTATATATTTTAGTTCAATGTATATTTTCATATTGTATGTACTCATATGTTTTCCATTAAATATACCCTACATGTATTTGTGGATATATGTTTATTAGGGTATGTATCTTTACATTGGTACTTTATTATTATTATTTTTCTTTTTATTATCATTATTATCACTATTATTATGATGTTATTATTATTATAATAAATATTGTTTTTTATCTTTTAGTGTCTTCTTGCTATTTTCAGTTATGGTTTAGGCTCAAGCCATAATAGGCTCATTTCAATTATTTAGGCTTATCAGCGCCGAATCCTTACCTGGTTAATCCTGTTCGTCCACTGGACGCATTATAAGCTATTACCCAACAGTAAATTTTCAGTTGCAGGGTTGCAACAACTGGTACTAAAGTACCAGATTTGGTTCTTTTAGGGGTGTCGAAAACAGCAAAAGTACCAAATTACTAAAGAAAGAACCAAATCAAGCCAATTTTATCATGTATTCATTTAATTAAATTATTGTTAAGTATGATGAGAGTCTCGTTATTTAAAACATAAATGGTTCTATTGCACTAATTTAAGACAAATTCTTTAGAATTCTTGTATTATCCCTCCTAAAATTTATATTTGGTTCTTTCTGGTACCTTTTAACTACAAATTTTGGTTCTTTTTATAATTTGCTTGTTGCAACCCTGGTCAGTTGTCACTCGAAAATGGTTCAGAGTACCAAAACAGCTGTCGTGACGTTTAAAGTATATGGAGGAAACAAGTTTCCATAACATTCCCCAGAAATTAACAACAGAAAACAAGAAAAAAACAGGATAATGAAGATTCTTGCCAAAAAATTATTGATGCCACGGACGCAATAAACTTTGCCCGTCCCCCCAGAAAAAAATAATATATATATATATATATATATATATATATATATATATATATATATATATATATACTCGTACACTCTCTCTTTGGAAACCTTTCGTTTTTCAGGGATTCGTTCCCTAGAGGCTTTTGCCTTCTCGTGGCTAGGGGAAGGGATCAGCCCTGGTGTTTTTGTGCTCCACTGGTGTTGCGAGAAATACTTATTACAGCACTCTTTTCATTTTCTCTATTATTTCAATTTACTTCCATTTCTTTCTCCCTCATCTTTCTCCTATCAGTTTTCTCCGACGGTTACCTTACCGTTGCTTCCTTTACGAATTTTTCTTTCATTAAGGTCAGAAGTTGGGCATTTCGGTCGTCTTCGTTTGCCGATGCCCAAGGCGAAACCCAGCATTGGTCCTTTTTATCCGAGCATGGGAGAACTAGGGAGCCTCTTCGGCCCATTAAGATGGATCCATCTCCATTCTCCGAGAGGAGATACCGAACGAAACCAAGTCGAGAGTTGCAATATCACCGGGGCCTCGTAAGCCTCCCTGATATAGAGCCCCGAGGGAAAAAGGGAAGTTAATTTGGTTGGTTTTGGCTTATGTTAAACCTAAAACTTCCCCTTCCCGTTAGGACTGTTGCGCCAAACGGTCCCAGTTCCCCTTTCAGCCTTCCCTCGTTCGTTGGATGCCTATGCCAACGGTTTAGACCCCGATCAAGATTATCTACGCTTTTTGCTTTTAAATTCCTCATATGAAACCCCACTTGAAGAAGTGGATGTATTTAAGGTCAATGGATCGTTCGAGTCGCGTACTTGTGAACCATGCCGGATGTGGTCAAGAGGTAATGGAGATATTGTGATTATATTAAAAGAACTACGATCTCTGCCATCTCCAGAGTGAATTTAGTGCCCAAAGGGTCACACATGTATACAGGGTGACTAAAAGTGTGGGCTCTGCTCGTGTTCCAACTGCACATTGACTTTGACGATTGAGCACCAGTAACTGGCCCAGTTTATTAAAGCTGGGTACCATCGTATCCCAGTAAGTTACTACCTCGAAATACTCAGATGTTGCTTCAAATGCAATCAATTTGGACATCTCGGTCATACCTCTCGGCAGCCCCGTTCCTTGCGACTTATTGTTCTGATTACCAGCGTCTTGAATGCGCCAGAACATCGCTTTGTGCAAACTCCGGTGATCCTTACAGTGCTGCGTCATAGACCCCGCCAATCTTCTTATACGAAAAGGAAGTCCTCGCTTACCGCGGCTCTGTTCGTATGGACGTGAGGGAAGCTCTTCGATTTCCTCGAGCACCAAGTTCGCCTTTTTGCCGTCTCTTTTCAGATGTTTTGCGCAGTGCTGAAAGACACCGAGCGTCACGTTCGAGTCCCGAAACACACCGGTATCATCTCATCACCTATCTTCTACCGCTGACGTTAGTAGTGCATCCGATATCCCTTTAAAGCATCGCTCTCACACCAAGATACCCAGCTTGGCTCCCCTCCCCACGGCGGCTCTGGCCCCGACCACCGCTCGGAGTGATGAAGATGGAAGAAATCATCAACTTAAAACACTTATACATAAAGAGACCCAGAAGACGACTCCGCGGGCGGTGAGAGGAGGAAATTCACCCATTGGTGGAGGTAACGTGGCAAACTCGAGCGGTGGATTGATCGGGGAAACTTTCGGGGTTGGAGGAGGTGGCTTTGTCAAGGCAATGGAATCATCACGTCTAGCACCCTAAGTAGACCCCTCTTTGCGCTTGTCGGGTTTTAGTCTTTTTAAACTTATGGACTTTACCTAACTTTACCACTTCATTGCGGAAATGCCCTTGTTGGTCCGTATAATTAATATTCAATCTGATAATGATGATAATAATACTCCTCTGCGAAGCATTTATAGTTTCTTTGTCTTCTTCTGTCTGTTCTTTCTATCATTCCGCGCGCCTGCTTAGACCCTAACAGGGGCGCAAGAGGACAGTAACCTCCCACATGTCTTCACATTCCCTAACTTTTCACTTTCTTTGAGAACCGCCCAGCATGGGGGTGTCTGATGGAGCGAGCATGGGCAACCATGCGACAGCTTACATCTGGTGGATTGCGTGCTCCCCATGCCCCAACATCCACAGATGGATCTGTCCCCACCTTCACAACTTTCTTTACCAGCCTCTTGTCGAGGATTCCCTCGTTGGTTCTCTCTTTTTATACTAACTAATAATTCATCTTTAAGAAACTTTTTCCAAAACTTCCCTTTAGGATGCGCTCGATGGTTTCCACTTACTCCAACACAGGTACTGGAACTAGGATTTCGTCTCTTACCCAGACAGAAAATGTTCACAATTACCCGCAGGAAGAAGAACAATTATAATATCATCTCTTTCTTCTTTATTAACCGAGGCCTCTTTCAGGCAACTATTCATGGAATCATCCTAAGGAATCGTAGCTTTTCTTTTCCTGCTGGGAGGTAATCGTCATCTGTGGTCCCACGCGACATTTATGAGCTCCTCATTACACAGGGTAGAAGGAGGAAGGCCACCGAGACGTCCTCATTATCGCGATTTGCACCAAGAATCGATTGAATGACCCTCGATGAGATCCGTCACCCACGAATACTCTATTATTCATGGGGCGCCGACCCACCCACCAAACCAATAATCCATTTCGACGCTTAACTGAAGAAGGCAAAATTGGTGGCAAAGGTAGAGGCAAATTGCCGAGCCTCTTTGACGAACAGAACAAATAACGCGTCTTTGACGGAGATCCGACACCATCCAGCGTTGCATATTGGCTCACGCGTCACGATGGTTATAGAGTAAACCATGATTATGGTTTTCAGGTTTGTCCTTACAAGGCTATTTTCTCTGTTATACTTCATTACTTACTCTCAGGAGTTTGTCGAGCCAACCTACTTGGTCACGATGATGAATCAGGACAATGATTTTTCCATTCTAAGTAGAGGAAGAAAAATAATTTATGGATATTTTTGTTACTCTTTTTCATTTTAACATTATTATTATTATTCCCATCAATTTTATTGGTTTGTATAAAATCATCGGCTGTAACTTAAAATGAAAGATGAGGCGACGAGTGTCAAAACTGGTCCTTTACTTAGAATACCAATTTTTCTCATATTCCTTTTTTTATCTTTAACTTGAGTATTTCTTTTCCTAACATTCAAAGAATATCACATTAAGTCATTTATTTCTAGTTGTTAGCCAAAATGTATCGTATTTCTCGATGGATCGTATTGGGGAATTTTACGTCATTTCGTCTCGGAGATTTACAAAGTTCATGAAGGGGCCAAGTAAAGCCAAACTCTCGGTATTATTTTAAAGTTTGACAGGAGAAAGTTATACTATTTTGTAATCAAAACAAGGAAGGCTTCCAAAAGAAAGGAAGGACCTCAATGTCTTTATTTTTCAGTCTCATGGGCGAAAATTTGCCTTCTGAAACCGACGTTGCAAGTTTAGTCTCAAAACGACCATCTCTCGTTGATGATCCCAACTTTTGTAGCTCTCGCTCGTCTTAGTCGTTTGAGGCCGCCTTCCTCTTTACTCCGCTGCCTTCTCTCTCTCTCATCAACACAGCCAGAGTTGCGAGCAAATGTCCTGTGCATGATTTAAACCATCTTACATGACTATCATTAAAATCTTTAACCCTCGATAGTCTGCGATAAATATAATTAGATTTATTTTTTGGCCAAGGTCTTTTTCCAATTTTCTAATTAAAAATTTATGTATTAAAATCACTTATTTTACCATTATTTCCAGATGGAGTAAAATGTTATCTCTACACTAGAATTTTATTTATAAACAAAATTAATTGTATCTCTGTATCGATGTTTTATTTTAATATTATTACACTCTGAATAGTTTGAACAATGCAATAAAATTTAATAGGACAGTTTTTTATTTTATTATTGATATGTTTGCATATTATTCTGCCGATGAACTTGCCTGAATTTCCTTTAGAGACTCACAATATAATCTATTATTAGTATTATTTCATGAGAGCTGGAGTGTTTGTATTTAGTTATATTTAGTTAAAAATAAAAAATGTGCATTCTATTTACTAATAAAATGAATTTAGTGACATTTTTTACGTAATTGCATTATTTCAAGCTGTACTGTCGAAACATTTTGACAATTTTGCTTTGATGCATGGCTGCCAAATTTCCCTATTTTTTATTTTTCCTCGTTAGTTGAGTTTATATATTTATTTAATTGATAATCATTGATATTACAAAAATATCCGTATTGACATTTAGTTATTTTTTGTTTCCCTCCCTATAATTAATTTTCCAACCTAGCTTGTATACAAAATATTCCTACTTGGCAACACAGTACAACAAAGCAGAGCGGCAAATAATCTAACATTATTTGAGGGTTTGTAGAAGATATAATTTGGGCTAATTTGACTAATTTGGGCTATTGTATCTTTGTCGGGTTTGTGAGCACTCTTCGTGAGACATATTCTTTGCCAAAAGAAAAGCACTTTGTTTTTGCGACAGGATTTATTGATAAAACTAAACTTTGACCAAAACCATAGAGATCAATTTAATAATAATTCAAAAATTGGCAATTCTATTTCCAGAGCGTTACTCGTACCTTCTCGAATATAGGGTTAGAGGAAATAGCAAGGTTGAATTAGTATTGGTCAAGCTTCTTCAGGTGTACACGCGTTCTTGTCTCTCTCTAAGGTGTACATAAAACACATAGTACAAATTTTCCCCAAAACATTCCCTGCCCAACCTAAACTTTTTCTCTTATAGATTTATGCATCAATGAATTAACGGATGTTTTTAAACGAGGTCTAAACATCACCCAATTCTCTCTGAATTCTTAATTAAATTAAAAAAGAATCTAGATATAATGGTTTTAAAATCTACCAACGGCAACAAAGTAATAATAGCGCTTCCTACATTGAGAAAATGGATTCCCTCCTTTCCGATAACTAGACACATTCCTCCATCCATTCAAATCCTCTTAAGTCTTCTCAGGCCTATTATTAAACGGAGTTTTGTCGCTGCGCTGAGGTCTTCCTGAGTCAAGTAAAAAGATGAAAGCCTACCTGCCGACCCTCCCCCTACATATACGGTCTTCACAAGATTCATAAGCCCGGCGTTCTCCTCTGCTCTAAAATCTCAAATAGGAGGAGCTATACCCAAAACTTAGCGAAGAGGCTAGCCCAGACCCTTTCCTCTATTCTAGGAATTATCTCAGTGTCGAACATAAAAATTCTGTACATTTTATTAATAAAACAAGAAATATTGTCCTTATTTTGTCCTCTGATGTTCCCCTTCTATTTTCAAAAGTGCTCGTGGAATTCACGCTCTCGCGAGAATCCTAAATCATATTATAAAGTCTTATAACAAGCAAGCAAAATTATTTGAGGTTTAACAATTATCATTATAAGCAAAACTAGGGGCATACAATGGGTTCTTCTCTCCCTCTTTCTCTCTCTCTCTCTCTCTCTCTCTCTCTCTCTCTCTCTCTCTCTCTCTCTCTCTCTCTCTCTCTCTCCAGCTCTGGGTAATATTTTTATGAAACTTTTGGAAAAAAGGTTTCTTTAAGATTCCGTTGGTCCACGTATCAATTGGTTTCGTTATATTGACGACATATTTGTTGTAGTAAATTATTCCGTAGACTTAAATTCCTTGCTTGGCTCAATAAACTACTTTCTTCCTTACATTTCGTTCACCGTTGAAGAAGAAAGTGGATGACTGGATGCAAAAACATATTGTTTATCGAGGTCTATTAAAGAGAGATACTTTGGAAATTGGTCTGTTCAGAAGGTTTACCACAGACATCACACACTCAGGCGGAAACATCACATTTGATAACTGCTCAACCACGTAACCACTACTCAACAAGCTGATTACTGGTCCTAAATTGAGTGCGGTGGGTACAGTCCATAAAACGAATGTGAGATTCCTAACGAATTAATACCCGTAAATTACAGAAAGAGTTGTGGTAGTATGTTCGTGTGTACATATATAGCCATAAAAGTCTTGTATAGAGTAGAGAAGAAGAAGAAGACAAATCCTGTTTTTTTAACATAATCCACTATAATGATCTAATTGAGCTAAATTCTCTTATTTAGCAAAGAAGGCGTCGATATAGTGGATAAGAAGTCAGGAGAATCTGACATTTCAAGAAATAGTTGTCGTTGGCTCATGACAGTTTTTACACTCTCTTTAATGCACAAAATTTCTATAAATTCCTACATTCTATTCGCACAAAAGCTAAAATCGCGCTTCTACATCAAGTGTGTATCCATTTAGCTTATGGAGGATTTTCTGAAGAGGAAAATACAGAAGAGGATGTTCTGAAGAGGAAAACGCAGAACATTCTTCTGAAAAAGAATAATCGAGAAGGGATTAGAAGAATTTTGCCAACAGCTCTTGCCTCCACAACCTTATCTTAGACAAAGGTTTTGCCTTGAGTAAAGAGACGTAGATTCTGTGACAATTGTAGCAAGTGTGGTAAACATGTATGCAAAGGAAGCAATGTTTCTTATCCCTTGTACTGAAGGCAATGCTTCAATTTCACCTAACTCTTCCTTATAAATATCCGATTATGTTAAGATAACTTTCCCTTCGCTCAAATATTTAAACGTTTTTAAAAAAATCCCTTATAAGTTTGCTAAAATTAATTACATGCAGTAAATCGGCCTCATCTCATCTCTTCTCCGCCCGACAAAGAACGTAACTCATGGGAAGCAGAGTCCTATAAAATGAGTAGAGTCGATAAATTGGACATTCAGAGGGAAACTCTCTGGCGATGCAGTTATCTTGACCCCTAAATTAAGAACCAACTTGAGGAATCACAGAGTGTCGGAATGTCGCTCGTTATTTTTACCAGTCGTTTCGACCAAAACAATCGCTGCTCTTTCTCTCTTCGTTTCAAGTCATTAACGTTTATCATTATTATTTATGCAGACAACCATGAAAAAAAACTCGTCCTATTTCCGCAAAATTAATGCGTTTACAGTATTTTTAGAGCATTTGAATCAGTTTTCTTAATCTCAAAACTCCCATTTTGAAGCGTGAGCAAAACGAGGATGCACAAATAATTATTTACGTTTGGTTTAGAGAAAATATGATCCTTCTTTGGGCAATTTATCTGCTTTAAGAAATAGCACTGTTTAGACTTGGAAAATAAGACAGTTTGCTTTGAAAATGGACACATGCGAAAATAAGGAAAGTGATAAATGGGAAAAAGTGAATAAATGGCAAGATAAACGACCGAAAATAGTAAGCAGCTAAAAAAAGGAAATAAAGTTTGTGAGGGAACCCCACGTGGACTCTCTTGAGCAGAACGGAACTTCCATGCGCTACCGAATTCCCGGTTAGGCCTAAATTGGTAAGCCTACCCCCCCTCTCCCTTCCACGAGCAGTAGCCTTGAACCGTGTCCACCACGAATCACTTTTACACGGGCAGAATAGCCTCTGCAAGAAGATTCAAGGCCATTCGAGAGTAGAGCTGTTTCCCGCTTACCGCACCCCCAACCCCGGGGAGAGCATCGGACATAAATAGCGCTCGACTCCCATGAAGAGAGACAGAGTTGAAAAGTTTCGCCCGGACCCCAGAAGATTCCCCATAGTTCCAAGTCAGGTCCTAACAACAAAGCAAAGTGACAGCTGAACTATGTTGTGTATTTGGAATTAGCCCCAGCCAGTGAGGTAATTCCACTTAACGATCGCCACTGAGTGAATTTTCCGACTTCTCTCATCAACTCCTGTTGAAGCCCTCCTCGTTTCGGGTGGCCGAAATACTCTCCCTTGGATCGGAAGTTACCGCCCCCCCCCCCCTGTTTTTAGGGGAACCGTCATCACTTTAACCTCCCGCTCAGAAGTTCCGAGCGACTTCACCTGACGTGCAGAAGACATCCGTAAGCCAACCCCTCTCCCCCCCTTCAGATACCCATTTGAGTTAATTCCCATTTGAATAGTCTCCTCCTGTAATACCTTAAGTTCTAACTTCATAGTCTGATTTATAACTACAATTATCCCCTTCGTTTACTGATGTGATTTTGTCCGTTAATTCTCTGAGGTAATTTTACCCATCAATTCTCTCATTATTTTGATGTAAATAAAATTATATTTTTGTCATGCCTCTTTAATGGCAATTTCACAATCTGTTTTGAAGACATTGTTTTCTTAACATTCCACATGCCCCCAAAATAGTGGGAATTGATTGGTTTGTTCAAAGTGTCAGGCATTTAGGTCTTTGAAAGAGATGCCGCGTGAAAATGAAGCGCGTTACGCAAAAAAATAACTGCAGATTTTTAATTGATTTAAGTAATTTACTCAACTATTTTAAATTAAGGACATCCAAAGATACACATTGGATCCCGAAGGAAGAAAGGCAAAGACAAGAGATTGATCAATTGCGCTGATTATGACTTAATCAGTGGGTCTCTTTTCATCCTGGTGAAAATACTTTTGGATGCTGTCCTAAGAGAAATTCAAACACTAATCAAGAAAGAGGGAGTATGATTGATACATAATGATGAGGGAGTGGGGCTTCCAATTGGGTCTCGAAAGATTAATGGATGTTACTCGTTAAAGGTTAGATTAATTTGGAAATCCTTTTCGAAACGATTTCTAAGGACCGTGAGTCAATTCGATTAAAAATAATGCATTTGAAGATGAAGATAGAGTAGATTGCAATGATAGAAATCGATGTGTGCAGCTGCAGCAAAAAGTCATTCAAGGGTTGTGGAAGAGACGTCAAAAGAACTAGGAGTACCTCAAAGACATTACACTCTATACTGAGGCGGAACTACCCAGAAAAAAAATTAAGTAACATCTAAAGATAAAAACAGCGTACAAAAGAAATCTCTCCCTAACCACCTCTTTAATCTACATTTTCGGATAGAAATAAAGTGTAAAAGATTCGTGATTGCTCTAATGAAAATAACGCAACCAGATATTTGCCAGTAAAGCTGCTAAACTATGTATATACAAGTTAACAGATCTACTACTTTTTGGAGCTACCTCGTAGCTACCAAGCCTATTACTGTGGCGTTGTATAAGAAAATTATTACGATATAAATAAATTGGGTGAATTCTATCGACATAAAAATTGGTTGATTCGGATAATTCATTCCATATCTCCTATTTAATGATGGGAGAAGGATAAAAATATTGGCGAATAACGTCAAAAAATTAAATAAATGACCAGAGTCGTTATCAGACAAAAAAACAAGGTATGCTGATCAAAGTCGCGTACTCTCACTTATTCTATTTATGACCTAATGAACTTCAAAATTTCCATAATTCCCGGACAAACCTTGGGAGGACAATGGTAATTATATCATTCAAAAGGAAATATAAAACAACATAAGGGTTTTAAATTTCGTTAGAATCGGCCGAAGAGTGATGATGTTATAGCCAAAGCAAAATAATTCCAGGGTTAACCTTGGGAGGACTTTGGCAATTATATAATTCGAAATAAAATGCAAAACAACATAAGGGTCTCAAACTTCGTTAGAATTGGCAGAATATTTATGATGTTATTGCTAAAACAAATAATTCCCGGGCTAACCTTGGGAGGACCTTGGCAAATATATCATTCAAAAGAGAATATAAAATAACATAGGGTTTCATATTTCGTTTGAATCGGCCGAATATTTATAATTTATTCCCCCCCCCCCTCCACAAAAAAACAACAAAGCAAAACGGGGACCGACCGACCGACATAGTGAGATATAGAGTCACACGCGTCTAAAAACTTTTCTGACCGGTGAGAGATTTGCTGAATTTAATGCCGATTTATCCGAGCGTGGAAAAGAAAGGGCGCGAGAACAGACATTGAGAAGACTGAAAGAGTGAAGAAACAAAAGAACTCCAACCGTAAAAGACTAAGGATAAAAATGAAATGTTCTTGCAACTAAGCTCACCGGGCAAAAAGTTAGTCACCTAGAGGGAAAAAAACATAATTTAACATATGAAGCGTTAGGAACCTTAGGCAGCCGAAAGGGGTAGCTTCATTTACGCCGAAACGTTAGTTAGGCTTTATTTGTGTTGCGGACCGCGTAAAGATCTGTACATAGCAAATCAGCTCTACTTAAAATGGGCCGGAAAAGCGACGTCATGGAATGTCAAAAAGGTGTGATTGCATTTTGCCGCGCCAAAGGTCATCATGTGAAGGAGGTGGCGGAATTTGGCAGTGTTTCAACGAGTATGGTCATCCAGATTTACAAGCAATGGCAGAACTCCTAAAATGCGAAAAAGTCTCGCTAGAATTTCTGACGGAAGAAGGTGTTGACAGACAAGGACCGTCGTAGAACCTCCAGGCTTGTAATTGCAAATCGATTTGCTTCCAGGCAGGAATTGCTACAAAACGTCAATTCTGGACCTTCACCACTCATTTCAGAAAGAATATTACACAAGGAATTCCATATCATGAACATATGGAACAAAGTCGCGTGCAAAAGGCCCTTACTATGGTTACAAGTGACTAATTATTTGTCCGGTGAGCTTATCATCAAACAAAAACTTTGGGATGAAAAGCGAGATAGAGTAGGCGGGCTTATGTAATATTCCATATTGTATCACGCTGAGTGAGAAAGATTACAGAGTTAAATATAGAATATATGTGATGAAGAAATTGATTAAGGCTTTCTTTATAATAGCGAAGTTCGACGGCAGCGATTTCAAACGGAGTCACTGTGTTTCCGAGGAAAGTTAATTCTAACTCTCGACTCCAACAACTAGAATACAAACAAGTCCTATGTGAGTCTTGCACTGAGCAAGTTATTAATGGCCTAAAATTTATGGTCTGGTCACTTAAAAGAAGAGAACCACGAGGCCAATGCGATTTCTAGTGGTAATAACAATCTCTTTGAAGACAATTGGCTTTGTATCTCGTACAATGATGTTATTGGGAAGTGGATCTAGAAAATTATTTTTTTACCAATGTATAAGTCCTTATCAAAGAGTTACTACAAATATAAATAACTTTACAAATAAAATGCGCTATCTGGATCAACATTTACACTTGGATAAAACTGCACAAGTTTTATTTACATATAACCCTCTGTAGTCTTTATTGGGTTGGCGACGGTTTTAACTGACTATCTTGATTTGAAAAAGAGTAGATTAGTTGCTGGCAACAAAATCGATTCTTCTTATCTCAATGGGTGAGTTGTGTAGCAGGGTTTGAGCCACTTCTACAACTGAGGAATGGTATGCTATCTCTGACACCGTACCTAGAATAGTCCATAAGCTATCTGTGCCATATTTCTTACAGCATTTCCTTCTCTTTTTTTACCAGGTCGTTTTGTGAACTCTTGCTTCTTTCCTAATTTCTTGGCCAGTAGCTCATTTTGCCAGAGAGACATCGATAGATTTTCACCCTCCAGTAAACCCAGATTGGGGCCCAAAGGCGAGGCGCCAAAAACCCTCTTATCCTTGTTAGGTGTTTGTCGAGGTTTGAGTGAGTGGTAATCCCAGTCCCACTTCCTGGACATATACTTTATTACGGCACCGAGGGGAAGCGTGTCCAATACACCTACCTTAGACACTTCCGGGGAATAAGAATAACCCCGGTGCGTACTTTTTTGATAAAAACTAGGATGATGATCCCCTGAGTGTGTTCCCCACTCAATAAAAGCCAACCATGGGTGGGTCGGTGGAATATTGAGATTTAAGCCGAGTGGATTGCTTAATAATTGCCAAAGGATCGTCCAAATTAGTTAAACACAGATACAAAAATAATATTTAATGTACATGAATTTGAAATATGCAACAGCGTATACAAATATAAATAGTATTAATCTTGCACTGAATAAATAAGTCTACAAAATGTCATGGGGATTACTTGCACATTACTCACTGGGATGTTTGCGTCTTAATGACACCTGAAAGAACGAAGGGAATATTATTATTGGGGTAAACACTGAATTAAGTAAGTACTTCTAATATTTGAGGGTATGGACTCGGGATGAGAATTCTAGTTCACAAATAAACTGGTGAAGTTAGGGGAGGGGATAATTCAATTAACGATACCTTTGAGTTCGTAAGTATTTTTGAAGGGGACGGTGAAGATCTTCTTTTGGTGACAATGATCGCACCTAGTCCGGCCTTCCGAGGGTACTGAATGAGAGGGTAATCCTAGACTAGTGATATGCTGATCCTATGCTGGATCACGAAGGTGAGCCACACAGTGGCTCAAATTGGACTTCTTCCTTGAAGTACCTGTCCAATTATTTGGCTCCTGGAGTGGGTAGCCAAACCTGATGACCTAGCTACGTCTATGGTAATCCGCAGAGGAAGGTCCTGTGTAACCTCAGACTCTGAAGGGGGACGGGTGGCTGCGATAAGTTTTGGCATCTATAAGTACCGTGACGGCAACAACCAATTCCACGAGAAGTTCCTTCCTTGCAGCGGGCGAACGGTTTCCTTGACGTAGTTCCAGGATCTTCTGCCTGATTCCAGGGACAAGTCTTCCTTTTATTTCTCTCGCGAGCAGAATCGAGAGAGAAAATCGAATTCTCGTAAAATCCCTATCGTCGCGCGAAAGACAATTTTTTCATCTTTGGGCCCACGGTATTTCTTTCACGCCTTCGAACCATCTCGGAGTTTACGGCGGTGCGAAAAAAGGCGACGGAGAATTCGAGGCGAGAGGTGCATTTTAGGGATGAGAGAGGGCGCGCATCTTTGTGTTGGAGTTTTTCTGCGTACACCTATGTACTCGGTATTTAGACTTCTACTGTGTTGGTGATTTTAATAGGCCCTTATTCTTACCACCCTTTCCTCTTTCTACGGTCTCACTTTTCTTTTCTTTTTCTAAATTTTTCCGCCCAACACCTGGTCATCCGCCACACTGTTGAGCATTTATTTACCGGCTAAGCTAAATAGCTCATTGTGGTGCCAACAGGTCCAAACGGCAGCATAGTGGTACTCCAGCCGTGGGGGTTTAAAAAAGTTAAGTCCCGTACCATTCACCAAAACCTAAAATTTCAACTTAGATCAAAAACTGTTTCGACTTTGCACTTTCAGTTATTAAGGACTTCCATTACTCAACCTCACCTCTACTTACTCTACAATCAATCTAACCCCTTTAAGCCTCCGCGCCGCCATACGCGACCAAATTACTCATAGCTACTGCCACATCCAGTTCTCTCCTTTTTCTGCCTCTATAACCTCACCCTATCCACCACCCATCCACTTCGCGTGTAATTTCCATACATCCCAAAAATACGAAATAAAAACTAGTTACTAAAAAAGGCCCGACACAACACGTCTTTTTGTCTTGGTCTCGACCTCAGCTATCTGTTTCCTTTTAGGACACTAACTTCGAACGGACAGAGTCTTTTCAAGACGCCCCACCTTAAAACGTTAATAGAAGGGTTTGATGTTCAGCCCCAGTAGGATAACTTGCTTCTAAACTCCAGTTTGCGTGGTGCCAGGACACTACTCGCGTCATTCAGATATTGAGTTTTGCGGCTACTTTGACACCGTACCAAAAGGTCTGATGCAGCCAAGGGGCCATTTTCTTTAAGGGGTTTCTGAACGTCTCGGTAGAGGACGTCCGATGAGATATTTCTCCTTTGGGCGTCATCATGGTACATAGCTTTCCCTAAAAAAGCGTCAGGTCACTTACTTTCTTCGAATCTATGTAGCCTTGTAGATTTAAGTCTCGTTTTTGCTTCTCTCTATGTTAGCTCTGCATGTCGAAGGAAAATGGCTCCGTACTCGAACTGTTTCGGGAGCCTCACTTTCTTTCCTGTCGAGCATCATCATACGGCACGATCTGATCTGGAGAGCAGCTCACTTTTCGAAAGTGACTGCCCATAATACAAGTTCAAGGCGGAGCAGCATTCCTCTCCCGAGTACTCCACCTTTCTAGATGCTCGAGTGGCGAGGGAGCAAGCACGTGCCCGCAATGGCTCCTTTCATACAATCCATTGACCTGTAAACGCTACTCTTCCCCTCCCCACTTTCTTTGAGGCCGTTTCCATTATTTAAGCGCCAACTAAAGTGGCCTGGCTCCGGTATGTTAATTCATAGCCTCGCCGGGTGACCAGAGCCTATCTACAACTCCGTTACAAGTCGTTTTCCCCAGGATATTGAGATCATACTACGTCTAAGCGTCAAGCACTGAGGTACTAACCATGTTGCACAATTTGAAGCCGTTTCCGCACGCAGCTTCGGGCATGTACGTAAATATGTCACCTATCAACATAGCACCTTTCCTCCTTCATCTCTTTGCATATACAACGCATCACTTTCTCCCTTTAGAACCTCTCGAAAGGTGTTTCATATCCAAACTCACTTGTGCTTTCTCTTCGGCCAAGAGAGACGCTTCCTTTCTTTGTGCACCTTCCACTCCATCGAGGACCGGCCTCTGTTACCTAGGCGCTTGACAGCGATTGTCATTCTAATCTTTATCTGAATATCATTTGTGATATAACAGTCTGAGGGCGCTTAAATTCAACCGCTATCACATGTTGTTTAGAAACACGTTGCTACCCACGTGCATCTTCGCATCGAAGCCGGGCGAGTTATCGCCACCTGAGTCAATATTTAACCAAGAAGGTTAATCCCCCCCCCCCATTTCGCCCCATGCGTCGATCTGGCTAGATTGAGTTAGGCTTATGGGCAGATATGGTATGTTCCCAGGCGGTGGCTGGGCATTCCTTCGAAGCCCCCACTCCATTGTCCCCTACCCCTAGGGGATAGCTTCGACTATTTATATGGAAACCTTCCCGATTAGATCAGATCACATCCAGATTATCTTCGTGAGACATCACGCCGATCCGGTCTCACCTTGTGCACCAGGGTCCCTCTACCTCGAGATCCACTATTTTTGTCCAGAAGTGGACAATATCGCTTGAGTGCCAAGGTTCGTGCCTTCGAGACGCCAAGTCAATAAGGCCCCTCCCCTGTTGTTCAGAAAGAGAACAACGTTAGAACAGCCATTGTTCTTTGAGCCCGTAGGCAAAAGACGGTTCTCACCCCCCCCTGTTGTTTGAAAGAGAACAACGTTAGAACAGCCATTGTTCTTCAAGCCCGTTCGTCAAGAAACGGTTCTCATTCCCAAGACGTCACGTCAGGATAATTTAATCCCCTTCCTTCGGCTGGAACTCGCCAGCGGATCGAAGAGTCCTTCGCGTCACCTTCCTCTGCACAACAACTTGTAATTACGTAAGCTGAGCATTAATTTTAATTATCTAACCTTTCCTCAACCCTACCCTGTGCTTTAAATGGTTTAACGAACCATTCCACCCCCCTTTAATTTTTATTTGTTTTCCTTTTTGAATCTCCGCAAATCTTAATCCTCGGATTAGTCAGATATTCCCACGACCCTTTCCATTCTCCGTTTATGTAAATATTTACCTTTTTGTGTGTTGTTGATAGTTTAATTAATAAAACTCTATTTTATTAATGATAGCCATATTATTATCCTTGAGCCCAGTTCCACTTCTTAAGCATATTGAAGATAAATAACCTCGGTCAATCAGATTTACCACGCACTCGAAATATATTAGAATCATTCCCTTAACGAATAGTTATATATGGTACATCGTCGAGAGTCTATTCTACGACATCATTATTGGCTTGTATAACCTGACGGAAAAGTAGTACTATTACCTAACTAAGTGAAAAATTGATGAGTAAAGGCTTTTTATGGAGACTCAAACCATCTTCAGAGGCAGCCGAGTGGTAGAATATGTGGTGGCAGTCTGTTTTGAAGCCTTTCGGGGGTGATTTCTTGAGTCTAAAAATCTTCTGATTCTGAACAAACCTAAAAAGTGTAAAACTTTGGACCTCATTTCTTTGCGGCCGCCCAAAATCCTACCGACTTAAATTTCACACTTGATGGTGAAAAATCCTTTCATTTCTTTGATGGTTGCAAGAAATTAACAAACAAAACTTAATAAAAAAGAATAAGAACGAAACAGGGATAATTTGGTCAGGTTAAATGAGTTTAGAGATCGTCTTCCATTTTTTTTTGTACACACGTTTGGTTAAAAGGATCACTTTTTGTTATCTATTTGAACGAATCACTGCAAGCATTATGAATTGGCTTTTAAAAGAGAGCGCAATAAATCAATGAATATGATATAAAAGCAATAACCAATATTAAAAGAACTCTGTAATTGGGTATAATACCTAAATAGGAGATATCTTTTCAATAACTTTCAAAACTTTTACTATAATCTTAATTATTGAATAAAATTCAAAGACAATTATTTTCTTCTTCACTCGCGTTTTTTTAACTCATGTTTCCAAGCATAGCAAAAAGCGGGATTGGTTGGTTTGGCTTGAAAGGATTCCAGCTTTTATCTTTTTAGAGGGAGGGAAAATGACGTATTTCCCTATTTTCCAGGCGGATGAATTTCATAAAGTTGTTCTTATTGCTGTTCGCAGTTGAAGGATGAAATAATTGTTTTCCTTTAGTCGTATTCCATATTTTCCTTCAAATGATTACGTTTCTTTTAACTTGGACCGCCTTTCTTTAAGATCTTTGAAATTATTAAATTTTTGCATTTGATTACTGCTATCGAGAGGCATATTAAAGGAAATTGCTTATTATTTCAATGGTTCTGCGGGTTATTATTTTTATTCCAGTGGGAACCTATCACTTATCGTGGGATCCTAACCACGAGTCGCTATAGAATAAGGAAGCTGTCGAATGGTTGGTAAATGATAACTTGATTAAACATCCGCTTTCCTAGACGGACCCAAGGTGACTTCATTATTTTGACTTGGTTATAAATATATGGTGACAAGACTCCAACATGAATATTTTATTTCCTAAATGAGATCGATTTTTGCCACCTTCCAATTACACAAAACAATTCTTAGTTGTTGTTTTTTGACACCATAAAAGTAATTTCAACGAAAGCCAACGTGCGTTATCCAATGGGTTCTCATCCAGTGTTCGAGATGAAAAGTCATTCAGAGGAAAGATTTTGAGCGTCTAATCATCATAACTTCTTATCTGTGTGAAAGAAGAGACAGAGATGAGGGGAAAATAAACTTGTTTTATTTGACAGAGATTTTCTTTAATGTTTTGCGAGAAGACATGAATAATATCGTTTTCAAATTTTAAAGTGAGGAAAGGATTTTGAGTGAATTCTCCTAAAGGAGATTTTATTAGTGACCACAGCTTACCCGATGTAGACGGAGGACATAAAAACAAAATCGACAGGAATCGTAGGATTCTTCTACTCATAACTTATCCTTTAGGGTAATGAAGTGGTTATTCACCTTAACTTGGACCTTTAAAGTGAGGAATATACTTGTAAAGGATTTTAGTAGGAGAAATAGTAAGGAAATTTGGGAGATAAATAATAGGAAAGCGATAATGAAAAGTAGAATTAAAGACAGGTCCTGATGATAGGGTATCTCTGTCTTTCTTTGCGTTTTGGTATATATATATATATATATATATATATATATATATATATATCCAAGGGGCGGTCAATAAGTTTTGTAATGCAGATATAAGGAAAAGAGATATGAGGAAAAGTGTTTTATTATTTTTCAATATAACTACCCTCGACTTCAATGCAATTGCGCCACTTGTCCCTGAGGCTTCGAATTCCCGACAACCAGAAATCTCCCGACTGCTGTTTAATCTACTCCTGGACGGCGAGCTGGACATCTTCATCGTCCCCAAACCGGCGTCTACGCAGTGCAGCCTTGAGCTGGAAGAATAAAATTTAGTCGCTATGGGCCAGATCTGGACTGAAGGGGATATGGTTGAGCTCTTCGAATCCGCACTCACGCACAGCAGCTTGTGAAACTCTGGCCTTGTGGACTTTTACGACGTTGAAGTCGATCATAGGGCGTGAGTTTTCTAGGGACCCAACGGGCAGAGTCCTTGGTCATGGCCAAATTGGCATGGATTATGTTCATAACACTTCCATGTGATATTCCGAGTTCTCGCTCGATTTCTTCGACCTTCACCCGTCAATTTTCGAGGATCATCATTTCCACACGGGCAACATTGTTCTAGTTGGTCACGTCTGATGGGCGTCATGGATGAGGGTCATCTTCAAGGCACTCACGACCATGGCGGAACTTCCTATTTCAGCGAGCAATGGTTGCATAGGAAGGGGCAGTGTCGGTGAACACTGCAACCATGCGTTCATGGATCTCTTTTGCATTCTTGCCTTCCTTGGTCAAAAATATGATCACTGCGCGGTGCTCAACCTTTTCCATTGTTGAAAAATTGGTGACTGACGATCTGCGATCAGATTCTGTTTCTTAAATAGAAGAGGCAGGAGCGTGCCGCTGTAGGCTCTCACTTGTCATAACTTGTCCTAACACCTCCACAAACAACCATCCCTTTTCCTCTGTTTTATCTACCGATTCGCAAAACTTATTGACCGCCCCTCGTATATATATATATATATATATATATATATATATATATATATATATATATATATATATATATATATATATATAGACATTCGAGCATTTATACATAGCAGAGGGCGTTTTGGTCCCTACTGCTTCGGTGAAGAAATTTTGATGTTTTTATCTTGTTTGTTTACGCCCAAATTTTAAAGGGTTTGTTTTATTTATTTTATTTTTTATTATTTATTTTGGTCTTAAGTTTTGGCGTCTTAATCGCGCTTTTAAAAAGTTTGCGCGTTCTATGTAATTAATGTCTATTTCCTTGAGTACAAACTCGGGAAGGAGGGGCCGGTACTTGTTTACTCTTCGGTGAAGCTCCACGTTTATGAGGGTCAACCCCAGTTCACAATGGAGTTCACTCTGACTTCTGCTCTCTCTCCTTCGGGTTATCGTTATAATTAAGACAGCCTTATTTCGAAATCCTTGTAGTGTGAAGACTTATGTCTCGGGACTCGAGTTTATAGGGACCGGTGATTACAGGAGTTTGATCGAATGCATGCATTATAGTTCTTAAGCTTGCTGGGGTTACTTAGCTTTAAGAATCTTTAAAATTCAGCCAATTCCCTCCGTGCATTTGCTGTAGTTTTAGCTAAGTGACTCGCATCTCCACAAGTAGTGATCCAGAGTCCCAGAACCGTGCACTCTGTGCAGTATGGGATGCGTGCACTCTCCCACACGGATATCTGCAAGGGTCCGTCAGAATAGTGGAATTACACGGAACGTTAGGGCATTGGTAGATATCCTCCATCTTCTCTAAATGAGTGGATGTTTTCGATTTCTAGCGCCGTACTCTGTGCGATATAATTCACATTCCAATAAGGTGTCGTACAGATCATCGTTATATCTTTCGAAAATTGGACGTATAACGAGCCTTCAGTTAGAGCTTGGGGAAGATCGATGGTGTATCTGTTGTAAAGCAATGGACTAATACACCCACCTTGTGGAACTTCTGCCTCGAGCTTAAACTCGGGAACACATCGCTCTTCTCTCCATTACGCAATCGCATAGATTCCTTCAATATGGGGTCGAAGCCTAGTTGTAAGATTTTGTATTGCAGGCCTCTCTTCCATACTTTATCAAAGGCTTTTTTAACTTCGCTGAGTACCAGATTTGCATGGCGTCTTTCTGCTTTTACTTTTGCTAACTTCTCGGTGATCGTGTCTAGCGCCGTATCCGTTCCTCGCTTCCTTTGGAAGCCATGCTGTTGGTTATTATGCAAATTATTTTCCTCGAGGAACGTATTTACCCTGTTGGCCAACATCTTCTCGAAGAATTCCCCTGCAAATTCCAAGAGATATAGGCCTGAAGTTAGCTGGACTGTCCGGTGGCTTACTGGCTTTAGGAATGAATATAATCTTTGCTACCTTCCAGTGGTCAAGGAAGTAACCCACGTCGACTTGTCTCAGAAAGGCGCCATTTTCCAATCCCCAATTCGGACCGTTTCATCTATCACGAAGCTAAATCGAATTTTCTAATATTAGTCGCATTATTTTGAAGAGCAATAAATGAGTACTATTTTGGTATGGGGTATGCTGAACCACACCCTTCATTTTAGGTCCCACTTGTTTCTTTTATATGCAGCGGTGTGTTGATGTTCACGAGTGATATTAGGAAACGATTCATCCTCCTCTCATATAAATGAAATATTTTGTAGTGCATAATATAGATTTATGAAAATTTTAATATTTATTTGAATTCTATATAAGATCATTAAAGGTGGAACCCCGCCCCCCCGCAATTTTTCTAAGTTCTCTTAAAAATGATGTGAAGAAAATCTCTTCCTCTGAATTGGAAACGCGTTATCTTCGTTTCGTCTCCCTCGAAGATTACTTGTGCTTCAAAGGGATCCTACCGATGGGCTTTGAGGAAAAAGATGCTCTAATGGGATTGGCAGGAACCATCAGAGGTAAGAGCGCATTTTCAGACAGAGCTCTCTCACATTGCTGTCATGCTACCTGCTTGTCAAGTAATCTAGCCAATTGTATGCGACGAATTATCTCGTTTCACTTCTCGATTTTGAATTTATTCCACTGTTGTGTTTATCTCTAAACTAACAAAACGCAGTGTTTCATGTGGAAATCTCCAAATTTGTCTCGAATTACATAGCAAGAAGTTTCAATCCAGCTTCGATTTTTTTTTCTGCATCAATCTTACAATGATGTGGTCGTCTTCAAGGATTTCTGGTTTACAAGAAGTCGGGATCGAGAGGTGATTCAAGGCTGCTATCGTGTGTACTAACTAGAAACTCATCATTTTATTTTGATAAGGTGCAATAAAGAAGAAATTCATTTTTAATGATGCCTCTTTCAGACAATTTATGTTGATGGACACTAAAGTTATGACTCCCGCATTAGAAATTACATTTGCTTCTTTACGGTAAAATCCATGAGAGTGAATCCAGAAGTGAAATGTGGCTTTAATCTTTATCCTCGAAAGTTTTTACTCACAGTTTAAAAGTAGCCCTAAGTCGAAAGGTGTTAGGCTAGGAATAGCTTCTCTAGGCGGCATATGCGCAGTCGAAATCGGTTGCTGATGAATGGAGAGCAGTTAGCGACTGAGGGAGAACCTAGGCCTCCGCGTACAAGCGTGTACGGTGCAGATAACATCTCAGTAATCTTGAAATATGTCCTAAATATTGTTCCACAACAAATGGTCAGACTCCAAGTTCAGTTTGTCTAGAACTTACATCACATATAGCAAGTTAAACATTAGTACCTGGTCCAGCAAAGGAGCTATAAATACTGATTTAACTTCGTAAAACAATTGGACCTGTTGGGATGGGGTTACCAAATACCAGTTTTCATTATAATCTTAAATCAGCTAACAAAAATTGTGTGTAGTTACTCTAGAGCCCTGAATGAGGACATTTCAAACTTCATCCTTTTATAATATAGGAAAACGATCATTCAAATTTAAGGTTTTGAGGACCTCATTTACCAAAAATATCTGCCATGAATTAACATAAAAAACAGATAGATGCAAATTGTGAGCGAAATTTAAATATCGTGTGTCAAGGAATGCGACAAAGTGCGAAAAGAAATGTGAAGAGTATTGAAGGTAGGAAGCGGTATCTACACATAATCACGCGCACATACAAACACACACATACACCAGCATACAAACTCATGACATTTTCTAATTCCCCACCCCCTTTCCCCATCCCCTTTCACAGATTTATTTCGAGTGAAAATAGTTAAAATATTGCTTAATGAGGCCACGGGATAATCATCGCTATTCTACCATTTCAGTGACCGTCCTGATTTTCTGCAAACACACACGCACACACTTACAAAAACATACGCACTCGTGACCCTTTCTCAGTTTATAGCTTCGTTTACAGAGTGATTTCAATAAATAAAATATATTGGAAAATCCTTCAGGTCTTTAACATTTAAATTTGGCAAATATTCCCTCGGCCCCAAAAGTTTACAACGCAGAAATAAAATAATTACATACTTTATTTAACGCAGGTTACTAAAATTTACAACACATATGGAACTTTATGCAATAAATATAATGTAATGATCAAATAACAAAATGGTGAAGAAGAAAAACTTTATAACGAAGATAGTGAAATTTGACAACTTAATAAATAGGTGACATCTGTGAAATATTTCATCAAAAACTAATCCTCATTTTTCCCCGAATATTTACAATATTCTTTGTTATTGTTTTTTTTTGTGTTATTCACCTCGGTTTTGCTTTTTTATAATATATCCAAAGATTGGATAAGTTGAGACCTCGGCAACTATATCCATATTGGCAGTCACCGAAAAGGCGCCTGAAAAAAATGGATAATTGTGCATTTGAACAAAGAGAGAGAAGTGATTATGAGCCGCTTTGCCCAGTAATTGTGCCCCGAAATCGCACTAATGGATTGGACTTAATGAGAAGCTGTTTGCGGTTTCTCTGGCAGAGCTCCTCATTTGTTAACGTCATCATTTGGGAGCCAGAATTAAAGGGATTCAACTCTCAGCATGTAAATTACATTCTGTTATCTCCGCTTAACGGAACAATGGCTTTCGTCTCTCGTTTGTCATCCTATGTTCTTCTTCGCTTTATGGGGATCGCCTTTAATTTGAGAGCAACCTGGTTGCGTTTGCTCAATTATCTTACGAAACGGCAACATTGCACTAGAAATCCACGAAAATATGAACGTTCACACATTCGCATTGCATGTATGAACTCCTCGTTTCTGCTTATTTGACTATGGTCGAACCAAACTTATTTTCTTTGTTTAATTTCCGATCAAACAACAAAATCCTCCCCTTTTATGTCTTAATTCATTTGTGAGGGAGAGCTAAAGGCGTCTCTAAATTGATTATTTTTTTTTCACAAAACAGAGAAACAATTTCGGAATGAAACGGCAGAAATGGAGCTCAATCTTATTTATTTTTGGATCTTTAGTGTTTTGGGGCTTAAAATTTGTGGGTAAAGAGTGGTTTTGCTCTTTCAACTTTTGCAAGGTTAATCAATAACAATTTCAGTCTCTTCCTGATACGTGATATGAATTACAATACGAGAAGTTGGAGGAAAAAACAATTTCCTTCTCAAATTCAGAGAAGAAACTCTCCTTTACATGTAATGTACTGTTGAAATGGACGATGATTCTTTCCGCCCATATGGAAACAAGGCTGTAGGCAAGTGGTAGCCTCATGTGGTAGTAGAAGACTTTGAAAGACAACAAAATAGGATTTTCAAGTTTGGTTTTCGAACGGGAGCACGAATTGCACAGGGAGAAAAGGCAGGCTTATTTTTGCCTTTTTTCATTACTATGGAATTTTATGAAATTTCGGGCAAGTCAACACGAAAAGTCGGAAGCGATTTTCAGATTTATTACTTGGAAAAACAGTCAAAACTTATTTAAATTTTAACAGATTTTGTGAAATGCGAAGTTGATGTTTCTTGTAAATGCAGCCAGAGTGTCACAATTTATCGTAACATGAGACCCCACCCAAAGCAAGAGATTTCTTTTGATAAATCTAATGTTTATACCATCTTTTGACAATTCATCATCATGCCTGATTAAAATAATCATCCACTAAAAGGATTTTATGCTCTTAAAGCTCCTCTCTGAATCATCTTGTCTTTTACTCCATCTGATCATTATGTTTTTGGCAATATGGAAAGGTTGTATGAAAATGGGAATTATACACTTTATTCAGTGTTCAATTAATATATTTGCAATCTCTGGATATACCAAGTTAATTGGTTTGGATTTTACTTAAGAAGAACCCCTTCTTCCATTAGAAAGTCAATTAAAACCCAACTTCAGTAATGCCTTTTCAATGTTGGAATCAGAATTCCGCCTAAGAAATCTCAAGTTACTCATTACAAATTTCTTAAAATTCCATAAGAAAAATGTTTTTTATATCGTCTACTCATGGCTCTTGACTGTGTCAATTTCTCCCATCAGGAGTGTAATAATCCAATTTTACAATTTTACTTTGCTCTTTCGCGTTCGAAAGTCAAACATCAAAATTCACGTTATTTTTTAAAAGTTTTCCACCACTTCGGGGCAGAGACCATCTCTTCAAGTGGTCTTGCTTCTATCGAGGAAATGGAGGGTAACAAATAATCTTCGCCGATGTTTACACTACAGATATTTACTTTTAAATGGGGTTACTAAATTTGAATTGAAAATGAAATAAGCACTTATAGCACAAATATCTTATTTACATTGTAAATACCAGTAATCAATGAAGACGTTCTTAACTTAACTTGATGAAATGACCTGAAAAGAAAAATATTAGTGTAGGTAAACATTTTTCATATATAAAAGAACTAGAGCCATTTTAATCGAGTTTCATTGCGAAAAAGGAAACATCGGGTCCAGAAGCCGTGGGTGATGTTGTGATTGCTTATTAAACAAAGAAAATGGGTTCGGAGTGATCATAGTAGAAGCTGTTGAAAGTAGCTATGGAGCCACGCAACGATAGTTTGCGAACGTTCATTTTATCCTTAATTCGATATTGAATGCAGCCTTTTTGTAAAATAGTTGATCAAATGAAACTTTGCTCCAAAGGAAGGATGAAAATCTCCATATAGAAGAGAAAAGCATGGCACATTAAAGGAGAGACAAAAGTAATTGTTCTGTTTGCTGGAAATAATGGAGTGTAATTTACATACCGAGAGTGGAATCCATTTAAGCCCGTCTTTAAAGTGATAACATCCATAATGAAGAGCTACGGAAGCGAAAGTAAAACCAACTTTTCATTATCCCATTCATTATGTTGAATGTTCGTCACTGTTACCAGCGATAAGACAAAGAGTTCGCATGAAAAATTGCCTGCCTTCATTATCCGGTCTTAAATCCAATGGACCGTGCTTGTCTCCAATAAAACATAACGAGGAATATTTTGGGAACACTTTGACTTGGACTTAAAAGTTGAGAAAATTTACAGAGAGAGAGAGAGAGAGAGAGAGAGAGAGAGAGAGAGAGAGAGAGAGAGAGAGAGATAGAGAGAGAGAGATAGTGAGAGAGTAAAGTGGTGAAATTGGGTGAGGTTAAAGGATAGAGGGGGTGAAAGGGTATCTCTGTTTGGGGAGTTTTGATTAAGTGTTTGTTTTTTTGATTGATTTTTCTTTTTTTTTGTTTTTAGAAACTATATAATTTAAAGCTTACACTAATTAAATTAAACCTGTTAATTTAATTAGGCTAGATTTGATCTAATTGGCATTCAGGCCTTTATTTGGGGCGGGGTTTTTGTTCCCGCTGTAGGTTTTTGAAAAGGTGTATTAAGTGAATTTTAGCTTTTGATTTTACTACTTCGAAAAAAATAGAAAAAAATTGGTAATCTTAGAGTTGTGATGTGATTAATACTAAATAAACCTGAATATTGCACTAGTCATTTGTTGTATTTTGTCGACTTTCTCATGTGTACTTTGGAGCCACGTCGCCGTCTGTCAAAGCCTTGCTGCTATTAATGGGTCTTCTTTGTTCGAGCGACTTCGATGTCTAAGTGTGTACAAGAGAACTCGGGGAACAAGCGGGTGCCGAGGGCTTACCAGATCCTCTTTGCTCTCTCGTGGAGCGCCACGTTGATCGGAGATAATCCAATCGAGGCGTGGAACTCCCTCTGTCTTTTGTGTTCACTTATTCGAGTGTTTGTGATGATAAGCACCGTTTTGTTCTGGATTCTTTGTAGTTTCGTAATGTGAGTCTCGGCGCTCGCGTTTCGTGGCACGGGTGGGTACAGGAGTCTCGAGCGAAGGCACGCATCGAGTTTGAGTTCAGGGACTTTATGTTCTCTGATTTGTATGTATGCTCTCCTTTTCCATTATGTAGTCGCACAAAATCCTCTTAAGTATGAGGTTGAGTCCTACTTGAAGAATCTTATCTTGTAGGCCTCTCTTCTAAACCTTATGAAAAGATTTTAGGACATCGCGGAGCACCAGGTTGGTATGCCTTTTGTCTGCCATGATCTTAGCGAGCTTTACTGTGACAATGGCTAGTGCCGTGTCAGTCCCTCTTTTCCGTCTGAAACCGTGTTGCTGCTCGTTATTCAAGTTGGCTTTGTCCAGAAAAGAGTTAACCCTGTTAGCCAGTATCTTATCGAAGAACTTGCCGCCAAAATTTAAGAGAGTTATTAGGCGAAAGCTGACAGGGGAGTCAGGAAGCTTTCCTGCTTTTGGGCTGAAAATCATCTTGGCATATTTCCACTGGTTGGCGAAATAGTCCGTGTTCAGAGCGGCGTTCATGATGTTTAATAGGCCGCTCAAAACATTAGGCGGGGACTGGATATAATTTTCGCCGGTAAGTCTCGTGTAATCCGGGGCTCTTTGACGAAGGGATTTTAGAGTAACGGAAAGCTTTAGGGCAGTGATTTCGTTACTATAGTCCTCCATTAATCTCTCCTGCGACACACAATGCTGAGGGGAGGTTTTATTTATTTTTGCGTTTAGTTGTTGTATTACCTCTTCTTCTTCAAATTCAAGGTCGTAGTTATCATTTTCTTCTGGTATAATTAAGAGATTGAAGACCAGAAAATTTGAAAGTTTTCTTCACTCTCTTCTCTCTCAGTTAATGCTGTGTTGTTATGTTTGATCGTGTAATTTGTGCGTGGAGGTTGTCCTTTTAGACGTTTTACTGTTTGCGAGAAAGTGTGAGGGTCCTTTTCTATATCAAGACTGTCTTTAAGTCTGTCCCATAGTAGTGTTTGTTGGTCATGATTAGCGTCCGTAGTTCCTCTCTTATTTCTCTTAGTCTTTGGTAGGCATTGTGTTTGTGTGCTATCAACGCTAATACATTGAACAACTCTCTATATGCTTGGGGCAGAGCTCTCATGAGAGGGATCCAGTGGGGAGCTGGAGTGTTTTATATTTAATAGGGGGAATACTATTTAAATCGGCTTCTATTAGGCAATTAGTAAGTTTATCCAGCTCCTCATCTATTTCTTCGAAGTTTAAGTCATAAAAAGGGTTAGGGATGTAATTTGAAAGGGAATTTCAGTAATTTTCCCAGTCCGAGTGCTTGTAGCTTTTGCGTTTTGGGATTGGAATTTGTATGGGGTTTACTGCTACAGTAATTTTAATAGCCTGGTGGTCGCTCGAAATATTAGGACCCGGTTCAATATAATAGTTGAAAGGAAACCTGACGCTAAAAAAAAACTATCTCAGGTTTTGTGGCTGTTGTTGCAGTTAGAAATCTTCGGAAGTCGAGTCCGATTCTTGTCATATATTGTCGGTCGACTAGTGTGTCGATATTTGTACCTGCGTTATTTTTGGAGGTATATTCTGCCGCTGCACATCTTGCATTTAGTTCGCCAGCGAAGAAGACGTTTCTCCAGTGGCCAAATATCTGCAAGATATTATGCATGGGCACATAGTAGCCGTGTCTCAGGGGTTGGTACCCCGTGGCAACGACTAGTCCCTCTAGCTCACTCCTAACTTAAATAGCGAGGTAAGATTCATCTAAGTCTCCTAAAGGTTTATATTTTAGTCCATTTTTGACGGCTATTGCACATCCATCATTCAGTTCAAGACTGTAGTTTTTGCTAATGACGTCGTACGGAAAAATATTTAAGTGCTTTTGAGGAGTCAGTTCGTGTTCTGATATGAGTATTAATTTGGTCAGGGTCACTCTTTCGTTTTATATTACCATAGGTGAAACCATTTCCTTCCCCCCCCCCTGCCTTTCTTTTTTCCCTGTTTTTCGTCTCCGTGGTCAATTTCCCCAGGTTTCGAGCGAGGTACTCATCGACCTTCCGCTAGTTCGCGGGAATCAAGCTCCTTTGGGAAGGGAGACGACTCGGGGGCGGCCAAGATTTTTAGGTTGAATCTTCTCGCGTGGTATTTGAGCTGGTGCTCTTTACACTGCGAAGAAGATGAGGTTGACCTTGGGCGGTAGGTTTTTGAGGTTTTCCTTCACCTTGGAGAACTGGTCTCCTTGGGACGCACTGCTTCAGTGTTGGTTGTGTCCGTTTGTGTGTCGTTTGTAGTGGTGGAATTTTTCCTGGGTCTTGCAGGCGGTGTTTTGGTGTTTTCATGTTTGTTCGTTTATTTAAACGCGCATCGCGTCCATTGTCTGTGTTTTGGGGCGTGAGGACTTTTTGGCATGAATCTTCGCACTGGGGAGCTACGCTAATTCGCATAACACCTCCTGCATTCCTTTTTTACGAGCGTGCGGTTGATTTCGGTAGCAAAGGTACCTGGGCGAGTAATATTCGCAATGTGTGCATAAAATATGCAACACATTATCTTGGTGGAATTCTTGCTACTTTGGCTTAAGTGGTATTGGCTTTCTTCTCTTTGCTTTCGCGTTTTATCTGAGTTTGTTTTAGAATTGCTTGTTTTTTTACCGGATATGCCATGGACATAATTTGGTGGTTGTCCTCACAATTTAGGCATTTTTTTCGTTACTTTTACAATCATGCCAAAAATGGTCACGACCGGCGCAGATAGAACATAGTGTAATATCCTTTTTTGGGCAGTTAAAATTCGTATGTTTGCCTTACTTGTAGTACCGAAAGCACGTTTGCAAGTCGACAAACTCCTCGCTTTCCTTCAGATCTGAGCAGACTCTTACGCTGAAGAGAAGTAAACCGTTTTCTCTTTTATTTTCGTGCCATAGTCGTATCCTCAAAGACAACATTAAACACGTGCGTTTAATTTTTTAATTTGATAACCTAAGCTACCTTTGCTCATGGGTAGGTTCCCTTCAATTTCATTCTGTATTTCTTCAACCAAATTACCCCCGACTCAGCAGTCGAAGCGCCTGCAGATCAAACTAGGATGGGATGTATATGTGCCGGTGAGATCGGTTTCAAATTTCTGGTCTATAGGCATTCAACAACCTTGTTTGAGGTCAAGGCTTTACAGTCAGCCTCCCTCGCCCAAATATCCGAATAACCATTATGGATGTCGATAAGTCGTACTAGTACAATATTCTGGGACCCGAAAACTTTCTCAAATACCTTACCTCTGTGTGCTTTGGGGCCCTCCTAGAGGGCCGGAGAGTTATTCGAAGGGTCTTTCTCATTTCTTCTACATACTATCGTAAGATAGCTAGAGGTGGAAAGGAGAGAGAGGGTGATTTGAGGGAATGCGAATGAATTAATAATGCAACAGTGACAATATTTCAAAAAGAAAGGGAAAAAGAGGAGTGGAATGAGAGAATGAGGGGTTGGGACAAAAGTCCAAGTATATGTCTTTCACTGTAACTTTAGGCTATCCTTGGGGCTTGCGAATTGGCCTGATGGAGCTTTGGTCCTTATATCTACCAAAGGTGTTGAGATTTCACCCTCCACTTTCTCCAATCAAAAAATCAGTGGTCCACTTTCCGAACGAAAATGATCGCACTTTTTCGCTTTCACCAATTTTTATTCACTACTCTTAAGTGAGTCCGAACAAATTCACTTTTCACTGCAATTCAGTTTTAGTAATCCGAAAAAATAAATGGGCAAAATGCTATAAAATAGCGGGAAGGGGTCCCCACCCGCCAGCACACCGAGCAGTCTTTGTGAACACATTTCTGAATCATGCTTCTCTTATATGCAGCTAACTAACACTAAGTTAGGTACAGAACTATGCATATACGTTATTCACGAATAAATTATAGAATCACAGCAAAAACTGAATGTTTTAAAGTGACTATAAGCGGTAAAGTATAAGTAGTTTAAGATTTAATCTTAAGATTAATCCATAAACGTTCATTTTAAAGCGAGGTCAAATCAAACCAATATTAATAAGATCTTTCTTCTAAATAAAGGTATCGAGATCAACCATATATTCTTAGCGGACCGACTTTGATTAGAATCTCGGTCGGCGAATATCCTACAAGCCAGGTATGAAACCTCTTTCGATATAGAGTTGATTATCTCTGGAATTCTTTCTAATAAATTCATCTTTCGCAAGACATGTTATATTCCTCAATAATAAAATAAAAATAATTAATTTAATTTATATTTGGGGGTGGAGCTTATATAATATCCGGAGTATTGAGTTTAGGCTATAGACGTATGAAAAATGTATTTGGATTCGAAGTTAATGCTTGTCGTAGAATTGCTCATAGTCTGGTCCAATAATTATTCTAGTCCTTGATCTGGACACACCGCTTTTATTTAAGTCGATGGTATTGACCCTATGACTCAATCTATGATCATATATATATATATATATATATATATATATATATATATATATATATATATATATATATGAAAGCTGGTTAGAGGCGAGTTGTGCCACGGCCAGGATTCTCACTATAAAAGTCCCATTTGTTACTGGGGGGAGGTTTGTGATTGTTAAATTCTAAGAGTGCATAATACAGGTTGAATAAATTAGCCGAAGGGATTCTTAATTAAAGTCTTGCCAAGGGTACGTCAAAAAGGAGTAGCCACAAATAAACACACGGACAAAAATAAACTTTACTTTACACAAAAATAATAAGTAGTAGCAATAGTTAAACGGGCATTTAGGTAAATAAAGATTAAATATTAAACACTGACGTTAAGCGTCTAGATTTATAATGATTCAATGGGAGTACCAATCACTGTTAATTAAATAGGTAATTTAAGAATAGAGGCACACTAGGCTTACAGATCACCATTAATTGCGGTGGATTGGAGAGACGACTACTCAGGTCCAGACGGGGTGGTTCGGGTGGCGTTAACACGAGTTCTCAGGGAAAGGGGGGATAAGACGACGGGTTCCGGGCTGCTGACTGCAGTTCCGGTTATTTCACTCCTAACTGAATGTGACCCTAACAAATAGTAACTTTCAGTAACTATTTTGATGTTCTTTTTTCTTTCTCAAGTTACGTTGAGGAACAGAGCGTATTCTTCTAGTCACAGACTCTGCGGGGCGGGATTTGCCTCAGGAAAACGTTGAAACAGCGACCAAGTTAACTCAGCGGCGCGTTGGCAGTCGATACGTTACGGCAACGACTCTCGTTCAACGTGAGGATTACGCGAGTAGGTTTGGGACACTGCTGTAGAGGGATTAACGACGTTGTCATTTATACCGCGGACTGTGGAAAATCGAGAGAGAGATTCCATTCATGACAATTCGCTTATCGCAGCGCCTTCTGGACAATTTCCATGGTATCATAAAGAAGGCAAATAGAATTTAGGCTTCTCTGTGAGATAGGCCTTCTTTCGTCAGACTTCCTGTCGCCTGTTGTGGAAGGGGGGGGGGGAGGGAGAGAGGAGACGAAGGTCAACTCAAACGACAAATTTCTGTCGTTCCCACGATTGTCTGGCGGCATGCGAGTATGTACGTTCCATACCTTCACACGCTGACCTATTTCGAGGAACATTATTCCGCCATGAAATAAGGAAAAATGTGAAAATTAACTTCACCTGGGAAATTTATAATTATCTTCCTCGACTCGTACAATTGAGTCGGTAATTTTATCAAAACCGTTAGGAATTTACCTTAGTATCTAATGGCTACAAAATAGTACTGCTACGTCAGTTTCTCTAATTTACATATAAAAAAACAAACAAAACACATACAGAGTACAGGCAAGAAATAATTATTTATACAAAGAGATACACACAAAAAATAAATAATTGACTATTAATCGCTATCTGAAATTGGGTTTCTCAAAAGGCTATCTGCGAGTACATTGTCAGACCCTTTTAGATACCTGATTTCACAACGATACTCAGCTAGCAATAATGACCAGCGCATTAGTCTGCCGTTTCGGTTTGTACAAGTTTTTACATAGGCTAACGGTCTATGATCAGTCTCTATGAAGAATGGACGACCTACCAGATAGATTCTAAATTTTGTTATCCCCAAAACAATCGCTAGAGCTTCGAGTTCTACCGTAGCGTACGCCTTTTCGCAAGCCGTCAGTCGGCGAATCGCATAGCTTATAGGAGCTGGTTCTTGGTCCTCGTCGTATTGGAGTAATACGCAGCCAATACCCAGTTGGGAGGCATCTGTCCTTACGCCAAATATTTTTTGAGGGTTCGGCAGTTTTAAGATCGGGGCGGAGACTAGCTTCTCTTTGAGCTCTTCAAAGTGTGCTTCGGCGTCGGTGTTCCACTGGAGGGGGTCCGCGAGTTTCTTTTTTAGCAGGTCGTTTAGAGGAGCTTCTACAGAAGCGAATTGGGTTACGAAGCGGCGGTAAAACGAGGTGGCACCGAGGAAAGACCGTAATTGCTTCTTGGTGCGCGGTATGAGCATATTTACAATAGCCTTTACCTTCTCTTTTTGTGGGGCCAGATGACTTTCGCCTATTTTAAATCCAAGGTATTCTATGGATTTATAAGAAAAATGGCATTTTGAGGGTTTAATGGTTAAGCCATGGTGCTTTAAGCGTTCTAAAAGCAGGCGGAGGGACAAGATATGGTCGTTCCATGAACGTGTAGCCACATACACGTTATCAAAATAAAAAGAAACGTTTTTAAACCGTCTATTACACGGCGCATTAGCGGTTGTAGCTACTGTAGGCAGTGACTAGGCCAAAAGGGAGACGAGTGAATTCCATTAAACCTTTGTCTGTAGGAAAGGCTGTTAGTTTCCTCGCTGATGCCTTTAGGGGGATCTGATAATAGGCCTTACATAGGTCTATCTCAGTGATGTAGGCGGCTCCTTCGAAGAGATGTAAATTTTGGTCAATTAGGGGGGGGGGAGGCTCGGCGTCAAACACGGTGACGGTGTTCAGCTTCCGAAAATCGACGCACATCCTAAAGGACTGGTCTGGATTGCGGACCATTACTATTGGGGAACAATAATCGGACGTAGATAGCTCGATAATCTCTAATTGCAAAAGATTGTTGACTTCCTCATTGAAAGCATCTCTTAGGTGCACCGGTACGGGATAGGGCTTACATCGCACAAGTTCGAGCGTAATGAGGGCGATCTCATGTTCGAACTGAGTCGAGCATCCTGGTGACTCGGAAAGGACGACACTAAATTCTTCCAAAAGTGCCATCATTTGGTTCCTTTGGGCAGGGGTGAGGTCGGAGTTTACATCCAACTCGGGGAAATGTTCTTTTATGGGGGGGCAGCTTGGACGGGGGAACGGAGAGGGGACAATCTTCGCTTGACTCTACGCAAATCGAATTAACAATATTTAGGGGGTTGTTTGGGTGGACGGCGTCAATTACCGTTTCTTGGTCAAAGGCGACTCTCGAGAAGGGCTCTGAAATAACTGGGGTTCTTTGCAGGGCAGCTGGGGCTATTCGACCTTTTGCAGTGGTTCTCTGGCACAAATCGCACGTTTTGCAGAATTCTGCAATATCTTTGGCTGCACCAAGTCCAAAAAAGTATTTAAATACTCATGAGAAGTCTTGTTATGACCAAAATAACCGGCAATAGGACTTTCATGTGCTTCCCCCAGGATTTGGTCTACATGTGTGCGCGGAATACACATGACCTTGGAAGGTGGGTCGGACTCATCTCGCGAGGTGCGAAACAGAAGGGAGTCGTTAATGATGTACCTTATGAGACGGTTCCCTCGAACGATCACCTCTTCGTTCTTTAGGGCCTTTTCCCAAAGGGATTAAAATAAAGGGCAGCTCTAATGAGCTCTGAGGAATTATGCATTACTCGTTGGAACCTCTAAAGGTGCCTCTGGGGTGAAAAGGCGCGTTGGGGGAGAGACCTCGCGGCTAGCTTGCGCTCGAGTGACGACAGCTTGAGTCACTTCACTCGGGGAGAGTAGTACGCTCTGGCCAATGAGTACCGAGCAAAATTTGATGGGGGCTACCACTACGTCGGCCCAACCAGTGAAATATTTACACTGTACATGACAGTGGATTACCGGGAATCTATTTTCTCGACCCAAAAAGTCGTGTAAAATTGCGTACTTCTTATGTTGGGGGTGGACAGGGGGAAGCAATTTGTCTGACACCACAATGCATGTGCACCCTGTGTCTCTCACAAGGGTGGACATTTACAGCCATTGATCAAGCCGGTTTCGAAATTTAGTCCTCCGGGGGAACTCTTGTTGAACAGGAAGTTGTTTTTTTTTGTTTCCGATTAGTATATACAGATCTTCGACAGCTAACGATGGCTCCCAATTGGTAATTATTAGAAACTTAGAACTTAAAATTGAATAAGTGCCGCATACTCTCAGAGGCGAGGCATAAATGATTTTACTTGAATTTTCCCAGGAAGAGAATCCGACAGCATGTTTATGCCGATCACTAATGGCTATAAAGTATGTTTAATAACTAACTAAGGAAATTTAGTAACTTGATATTCAATGAGTACAACTTAGGAAAAATCTACTTCCATTATAATACTTCTGTCGTCTAGATAAAGAGGTAATATCATTGTGTAAACACTTTTATTAGGAATCCGCTTCCGCCGCCCTCCAGCCCGTAATATTTAGACCTCATATTTTTGGGGGAAAAAGGGATGCAGAAAGTAGCAATACGCCTGAGACGTTGCCAGGCGAGAAAGCAATTGAGTCAATACTCAAAAACCAGATAAGGTTTGCCGAGTGAGGCTAATTCATATACACTCCATTAGTGGTGTCGTCTAAAGTTAGTTTTCTCTGATGAAATTAAAGGGAAAAGAAAAAAATGGTAAAAACGCTGAAAGTTGGACTCGGTCAAGGGCAAATTTGCGTCGAGGGCCACTTTAATTTTGAAGGAATAGAATTAAAGAGGGGTAGATATAGAAGATATTTCAAGGGTACGATTAAAGAAGGGACGTACAAGATAATAAGTGCACGAAAAAGAACAGAAACTGGAAAGGAGAGGAGAGAGAGCAATTAAGACTGAAAAACAGAGCTTGCTTTCAAATCCATGGCATAAATTATATTTAAAATTCAAAAAAGGCAAAATTAAACAAAGACTCGTATTGAATTTATCTCTTCAAAATGAAGAGTCTTGCGCCCTTTTTTATAAAGGATAAGTAAAAGATTAAGAAAACTCAAGAGACTTCTATTACTAGTCCATCGTATTTCCAACTACTCTCTTAATTTTTCGAATTCCAAGCCCACACTAAAAGAAATATACATTACGATGTTATTTGCTCCTAACAATTCATAAATTCAACATAAATCATCACTTTAACATAATTTCTGACATTCTTCTCCCCGTTCTGTTTCTCTGCCACTTCCACCAAACACTAGCATACATCGTGGTTTAAGCCATGTCATAGTTGGCGTTTTTCTTTTGATTCATGATATTACCCTATTCCAACCCTCGTTAAACACTCCCTCCCCATTTCTGACCTCAAAGCGTCCATTCGCTTCTTTTCTACGAACCTTCTCTTCCTGCATTTGCATCTATTTTCCTTCCTTCTTTCCTCCTCTCGTCGACCACGAGAAAGTGATAGGCGTCTCTGAGCTGCGCGAGGTCACGGTCATGACAGGGAGAAACCTTCCCTTGTCTAATGTCGCTTTCACCCACCCCTCGTTTTCGGTTCCCTTGCTAGCAACATAAACATTCCGCACACACAAGCTTATCGCTCGTCTCTCTTTTCCCCTGAAGACTCAGTCTCCTCCCCCCCGTCCCGTCACCCCGGCTGTTTTCTACAATATTTTTACTGACAAGATTTTGCTTCTCTCTACCGAGATTTGCTCTGCCTTTGTTCCTCGACAGAAGGGACGAGCTGGACATTGGACAAAATAAGAGATGAAATATAGGTAGAATTAGAGAGAATAGTAAGAGAGTAAAGTGGTTAAAGGGTGAGTTTAAAGAGTAGATGATGTGTAGGAGAAAGAATAAAAAGATCCCTGGTGAAAGGGTAGCTCTGTCAATGTAAAGTTTGTGTGTTTTTTGTGGTTGTTTAGTATTTTTTCGATAAACTATGAATTATAAATCCATAGTTTATATAATTAAATTAAACGTGGTTAATTTAATTATGATTTCGATCCTATTGATCGATTGATTGCTTTAGGCATTCAAGCCTTTATTTTTGGCGGGGGTTTTATTCCCGCTTTGACTTTAGTGAAAAGTTTTTGAAAAGTTTTTGGTTATTAATTAATTGGATTTTTAAAAGTGATTGTGAAATTATTTAATCTTGAGTTTTGCAAGTGGTTTTTAATTTAATTTGAATATGCTAAAAGAAACCGGCAAATTACTTTGTATTTTGTTAGTTCTGTCAGGTGTATTTTGGGATCACGTCATTTTCTGTCTGTAGCTTGCTACTTTTGAAAGGTCTTATTTGTCGGTCAGCTTCGATTTCTAAGTGTGTACGAGAGAATTCAGGGGTCAAGCGGCGCCAATGGCCTGCCATATCCTCTTAGCTCTCTTGTGGAGCGCCACGTTGATCGGAGATAATCCAACCGAGTCGTGGAGCTCCCTTTGTCGTTTACGTTCTCTTCTTCGGGTATTTGTAATGAGTAGAACCGCTTTGTTTTGGATGACTTGTAGTTTCGCAATGTGGGTCTTGACGCTCGCGTTCAGTGGCACCGGAAGGTATAAGAACCTCGAGCGAATGCACGCATTGAATATCTTGAGTTTATTTGAGCGAGTTAGGTCGATGAACCTATAAAACTCTCTCAAATATCTCTTGCTACTCGCGACTGTCCGCCCGATATGACTCTTGTATCCCCCAGTGGTGATTTTGAGCCCCAGAACCGTCCCTTCCGAGCAGTAGAGGATTCTCTCCCCTTCTACCCGTATATCATTGAAGGTCTTGCGAAACATGGGAATTATTTTGAATTTTTGGGCATTGGTTGATATCTTCCATTTCCTCTCGTAAGAGTTGATGTTAGATATCTCCCTAGCCGTATTTCTCGCCATAACTTCCCTGTGAACGTAAGCGGCTGTACAAATTTGTAATATATCGTCAGCCAACTGGACGTATATCGTACCTTCGGAAAGAGGTTGTGGTAGGTCGCGTGTATATATGTTGTATAACAGGGGACTGAGACAGCCCCCTTGCGGGACCCCAGATTCGAGCTCGAACTCGGGGCCTTTGTGTTCTTTGATCTGTATATACGCTCTCCTCTCCATTATATAATCGCATAGAATCCCTTCAAGAATGGGGTCAAGGCCTATTTGCAGGATCTTAAATTGCAAGCCTCTCTTCCAAACCTTGTCAAATGCTTTTTTGACATCGCGGAGCACCAGGTCGGCATGCCTTTTACTTGCCTTGATGTTCGCAAGTTTTTCGGTAATAACGGCTAGTGCCGTGTCGGTCCCTCTTTTCTTTCTGAAGCCGTGCTGTTGCTCGTTATGCAGGTTGGCTTCGTCGAGAAAAGAGTTGACCCTATTTGCCAATATCTTCTCGAAGACTTTGCCAGCAAACTCTAAGAGAGATATCGGTCGGAACTTTGCAGGGCAGTCCGGGGGCTTTTCCGATTTGGGAAGGAAGATCATCTTGGCCACTTTTCACTGGTCAGGAAAATAGCCTGTGTTCAGAGCGGCATTCATGATGTTAAGTAGCCCACTCAGAACATTAGGTGGAGCCTTAATGAAATTCTCCCTGGTCAGCCCCGTGGTATTCGGTGCTCTTTGACGAAAGGATTTTAGTGCGACGGAGAGCTCTTGGGCAGTTATTTTACTCCCATAGCCCTCCATCGCTCTTTCCTGCGACACACAATGATGAGGGGAGGTTTTATGTATTTGTGTGTTTAACTGTTGGATAATGTTATTTTCGAAATCGAGGTCATAATTATCATTTTCTTCGGGGGTAATTTTAAAGATTGAGGACCAGAAAGTCCTAAAAATTTCCTCAATCTCTGTAGTCTCGTCAATTTCTTTTTCGTTATGCTTGAGTACAATATTCTTTTGAGGGGGTTGTCCTTTTAAACGTCTGTACGTCTGCCAAAAAGTCCGTGAGTCTCTCTCTATGTCAAGTCCCTCAATTAGTCGGTCCCATACCTGTATTTGTTGGTCTGTAATGAGTGTCTGAAGTTCGTCTTTTATCTGTCTTATTCGTCTATGGGCATTGTGGTTGGGGCCTGTCAGCGCTATTACATTGGACAGGTCTTTATACTCTTGGGCCAGGGCTTTCATGGGGGGGGGGGTCCAAATAGGAGCTGGAAGGGTTTTATATTTAATGCGGTGAATGCTATTTTTATCTGCTTTTATAAGGAGGTCAGTGATTTTATCCAGCTCTTCATCTATTTCTTCTAAATTGGCGTCAATTAAAGGGTCTGGGGTATAATTTAGAAGATAATTTTTGTAGCTTTCCCAGTCCGCCTGCTTATAGCTTTTGCGTTTTGGGATTGCAATTTGAATGGGGCTTACGCTAATTGTGATTTTAACTGCTTGGTGGTCACTTGGAATAATGGGGCCTGGTTCAATGTAATAGTTGTATGGAAACCTGATACTGGATAAAACAATATCAGGCTTCGTTGCTGCATTACCTGAGTGTATGTCGGGAATTCTGGTCCGATTCTAGCCCCGTATTTTCTGTCAAGTAGGACTTCAATGTTTCTACCTGCATTGTTGTAGGAGGTATACCCTGATGCTGCACATCTTGCGTTCAGATCTTCAGCAAAGATTGCATTTTTCTTATGGCTGAAGACCTGTAGAAGGTTGTGCAGGGGTACATAGCCGCGTCTTGGGGGTTGGTACCCCTTGGCCACGACTAGACCACCCAGGGTAGTGCCTACCTCAATGGCAAGGTAAGATTCATCTAAGTCGGGTAGTCTTTTGTATTTTAAACCTTTTTTTACGTCTATTGCGCAGCCGCCATACCGTTCCTGACTGTGATTTTTGCTGATGACGTCATATTGAAAAGTTTTCATCTCTTTATGAGCGGTCATTCCGTGTTCGTTAATCAATATAATGTCAGGGTCACTTTGTTGCAGAATGTTGCCATAGATGGAACCTTTTCCGTCCCACCCATCGACATTCATCTGTATGATTGTTAGTCTGTTGGTCATTTAAGTAATGTAGGTTCTTTTAGTGTATGGAGTTAAAGTAGACGCTTATTCGCGATCTACTTTAGCCGCATGTGGTGTACTGAGCGGGGTGCGCTCCCTGCCGTTTCTTTTCTTTCTAAATTCCCTGTCGGTGATTGTGTAAAAACAGTCCGTGGCGAGCTTAACCTTATTTTGTGAGAGAGCTTCCTCAACCTGTCGTTCCGGTACCTCATCAGAGCATTCCCATTTGTATCGTCCGGTCCTAAGACCTTCCGATGCTTCACGGGAGTCCAATTCAGTTGGGAATGGGGCAGATTCAGGGGCGTACAATTTAAGGAGGAAGCCTCTGGAGTGGTATTTTAGTTGGTGCTCACTTCCTCTAGATGAGGAGGTAGACCGTGGGCCGCGAGTTTTGGAGATTTTCCTCGACCTAGGGGACCTGATTTCCTTGGGTCGGACTGCCTCCTTTTTTGGTGTGGATGTGGGGGTGTGTGTTTTCGTTTTTTTGTGGTGTGGATTTTTGGGGGTGAGTGGCGCCTGTTTCTGTGTTTGCGTTTCCTTAGATTTGTTGAGTCGGGGGTCACGTGAGATGGCTGTGTTTTGGGTTTGTATTTTTTGGCACTTTTCTTGGCATTGAGGAGCAATGGTTATTTGCATAACCTCCTCTGAAGGGGGATTATCGGGGAACCACATCTCGCTAAGTCCGTTCTTCACGAACATACGGTTTACTTTTGTCGCAAAGGTACCAGGTCGTGTAATGTTTTGTATGTGTGCATAGTATATGCAGCACATAATTTTTGTGGAGTGTTCGTTCTCGATGTGTAAGAATGTTTTGGGGTTATTTGACTGGGCAATGGCGGCTTTCGCTACTTTAGCGTAGGTGGGGTTGGCTTTCTTCTCTTCCGATTCACGTTGGAGTTTGCTCTGGTTGCTCATTTCCTGTGTTTTTTGTTTCGGACATGCCATGGACATGGTCCGGTGCGGGCCTGAGCAATTAAGACATTTGATGGTGTTATTCTTACAGTCGCGCCAAAAATGGTCACGACCGGCGCAGATGGAGCACAATTTAAGACCTTTATTTTCAGGGCAGTTAGACGTGGTGTGTTTGTTGTATTTGTAGCACCTAAAGCACATCTGCAAATCAACAAACTCCTCACGTTCCATTTGCTCTGGGCAAACTCTCACGTTGAAAAGAAGTAATCCATTATCTTTAGCCTTTTGGGCCATAGCCGTATCTTCAAATACCACTTTAAACACATGTGTATATGTTTTTAATTTAAAAACCTCCGCTACCTTTGCCCATTCGTGGTTGTTTTCAATTTCCCGTTTTATATCGTCGGCTGAGTGGCTCCCAACCCAGGGTTCGAGGCGCCTGCAGATCAAGCTGCGGTGGGTCCGTATTTGTGGTGGTGTCTGTGGTCTAAGGTTGATTGTTTTGAGACATTCAACGGCTTTCCCGGAGGTCAAGGCTTCACAATCAGCCTCCATCGTGAAGATAGCCGAGTAACCATTATTTAAGTCCACTAGTCTTACCAAGGCAATGCGTAGAGATCCGTAAACTGTTTCAAATACTTTTTCGCGGGCAGGTTTCGGGCCCTCCGAGAGGACCCGAAGAGTTATACGCAGGGTTTTTCTAATATTAGGTGCATCATATGATGCGTTACCGTTTGTATGTGTGTAATGTTCACTGTGTTCACTTTTTGTTTTATAGACGGAAAGGGGTGAGAAAGAAAAAGGGGTCAATGTCCAAAAATCTTTTTACTTTACCTCAAAATAACTTTCTTCAGGCAAGCGGGTGGGCCAGGGGAGGCTTCGGTCTCCGTTTCCACGAAGGAGCGAAGAATTCTTCCGTACCGTATTTTCACTGGAAAAGCAAGTAGTCCACTTGTTCACGAAGTATCGCGCTACTATCAACAAGTAGGGTCACTCTATTCACTTTTCTCGCTAAAAATTCACTTTTACTGAAAATCCGTAAAATTTGCTGTCAAAGCGGGAGGGGTCTGCTCATGCAATCAAGGCATTCCGATAGAAGGGACGAGCTGGATTGCTTCCGCTTCTCATTTGTACTCGGCACGGGTACGGTTACACAGACCTGTGCTCTCCTCGAACTTTTTGGAGGAGGTTGGTCGCCTCCATTTTATTAACTTTCCCGTTTTGAAACCATCTTCGTTCCCCTTAGGGAGCCAAGCCTCCCTCCGACGCCTAAGAATGTGTTTCCTTTTGATTTTTCTTTGTTATCTTTGTTCATTAATTTGGCTTTTTTATAATATAGCCGAAGATTGGGCTGAGACCTCGGCGACCCTATCCTGGTTGACAGTCATCAGAGAGGCTGTGAAAAAAACATTTATAATTGTGAAGTTGAACAACATCTGTCTTTAATGTGCCGAAATATTTGATCCACACAGCTTTTTATTATTACTATTCCGTCTATTTAGTCGCAAGAGCAGTTTAATTTTAATTATAAATCTAAGAGTACTACATTTCTTCTATTTTACAGTGAAGAGATAAAAAGATACGTATGATTAACATACGGATCCAGGGGGAAGAATGATATGGCTTTCTACGACACAATCAGAAGACAAGAAGTCATATTTCCTTCTTTCAAGGTATAACACATAAAATGTGCGGGAAGAGACACACCAGCGAGAAAGAACCCGATGTTTCTTCCCTCTAACTATGCGATCGTGAGGTTGAATTCACGAGAGCCGCCATCCAGACTAAAGCAGTTCGACTCTTCCGATCCGAGCCTTGCATAAATCAAACCAAAGAGAGTCGGCGAATAACTTATGAATAGGATACGTGATGGAATTCAAAGTTGATGGATCAAGAAAGATGTGACAGAAGACCGGCGAGTGGAGGCGTACCCAGTTACCGGAAAGATCAATTTGTTAGAACGAATATCAGAGATAAACAAACTACGAAAGGAATTTTGTCCCTCGAACACGAACGGTGTCATGGACAGCGAGCGATGCAGCGAAGAGGACAAAGTCTAAGCGAAGTCGGTCAGGCGAGAAAATATTCCTTTGTATACGATGATCACTGGCTCGATCGGGGGGTTCTTTTATACCTACATGCATGCTTCATTTTTATATGTGTGAATGTACACATTTATTTTAAGAGCTAACGGATGACGTAAAATCAAAGCAGCAGATTCTTAGGGTGAGAAATTTGAATGAAAGCTGCAAACGGTTAAATAAACTTTAATGATAAGAATTAAAACGGGTTTAGAAAGTAAACATTAATTTAACGAAAAGAAACCAATAATTTAGGAGAACCAAGCATTCTGAGTCAATGATAAAATATAATTAGATCATTGGACGTTATAGCCAAGTTTTAAGGGTTCTTTTTATTTCAGTTAAAATCATTTGCCTAAAGAATGGCTAGAAATATTATTCTTAGAAGCGCAAATCTCAGTGGTAGAATGAATCACAGTTAGATAAACAGAGGAATGTCAAGGGTGAAGACCAGGACAAAGAGGATACAAAAATATGTTTAATCTGGAGAGTTTAAGGAAAAGAATGAAACGTATTTATTGGTCTGATAGAAGAATTAATATAAAGTAAAGTTAGTCTACCTGAAATGAGATAGGGTGGGTGGTGTCTTAGATAACACTGAAGAACAATGTATTTGGTGAATTGACAAAAGAACATTTTCCTACCTAATTCGAGCATACTGAATTTAAATCTGAAATCAGATTTTGTCTAAATGCTACAGACTTTTCTTAATATCAATAACTAATATTATACAATAATTTTCATTTTATCAAGCCTATCATCATGCCCTGAAGTAATTTTGAATCATCCTTTTGCGCTATTTATAGTAAAGCAAGTTTTTTTGAACAAACATTTTATTGCATATGAGAAGAAACTTGAATTACACATTAGGATTACAAATATTGTAATAAAATAGATGCTAATTTGTTAATGACCGTACATCATCAGGCTGGAGGACCTTTTCTTGATTTCAATCGGGCAAAAATTTGCGTTTGTAACTCTTTCTCTTGTAAGTCTTCTTTGGCTGATCTTTTGTAATCGTCCAGCAGTAGTCCGCCATCATGTGTCTATCCCAGTGACCTTGGTAGCGCTCTTCCATCGTCATCAAATCCTGATGGAAGCGTTCTCCTTGTTCGTCGCTCACGGCTCCCAGATTCTCTGCGAATCGGTCGAGGTGACTATTTAGGAAATGCAGCTTCACACTCATGTTGCATCCCAGATCACGATATGCTAAAAAACATATTAGTAACCAGATCCTCGTAGTTATGCGCTTTTTTGTTTCCCAAGAAGTAACGAACAAGGGCAGAAAATGAGAGCCAGGCTCCCTTCTCTTTTATATTCATGGTGTTCACGAATCTATAATCACTCAGAAGTCCTTGGATTTGGGAACCATCAGCTACTCCTGCTTTTATTTTTTCTTAATTCATAGCCTCCCCGGGTGACCAGAGCCCATCTACAGCTCCGTTACAAGTCGTTTTCCACAGGATATTGAGATCATACTACGTCTAAGCGTCAAGCACTGAGGTACTAACCATGTTGCACAATTTGAAGCCGTTTCCGCACGCAGCTTCGGGCATGTACGTAAATATGTCACCTATCAACATAGCCCTTTCCTCCTTCATCTCTTTGCATATACAACGCATCACTTTCTCCCTTTGGAACCTCTCGAAAGGTGTTTCATATCCAAACTCACTTGTGCTTTCTCTTCGGTCAAGAGAGACGCTTCCTCTCTTTGTGCACCTTCCACTCCATCGAGAACCAGCCTCTGTTACCTAGGCGCTTGACAGCGATTGTTATTCTAATCTTTATCTGAATATCATTTGTGATATAACAGTCTGAGGCCACTTAAATTCAACCGCTATCACATGTTGTTTAGAAACACGTTGCTACCCACGTGCATCTTCGCGTCGAAGCCGGGCGCGTTATCGCCACCTGAGTCAATATTTAACCAAGGAGGTTAATCCCCCCGCCTGTTTCGCCCCATGCGTCGATCTCGCCAGATTGAGTTAGGCTTATGGGCAGATATGGTATGTTCCCAGGCGGTGGCTGGGCATTCCTTCGAAGCCCCCATTCCATTGTCCCCTACCCCAAGGGGATAGCTTCGACTATTTATATGGAAACCTTCCCGATTAGATCAGATCACATCCAGATTATCTTCGTGAGACATCACGCCGATCCGGTCTCACCTTGTGCACCAGGGTCCCTCTACCTCGAGATCCACTATTTTTGTCCAGAAGTGGACAATATCGCTTGAGTGCCAAGGTTCGTGCCTTCGAGACGCCAAGTCAAAAAGTCCCCTCCCCTGTTGTTCAGAAAGAGAACAACGTTAGAACAGCCATTGTTCTTTGAGTCCGTAGGCAAAAGACGGTTCTCACCCCCCCCCCTGTTGTTTGAAAGAGAACAACGTTAGAACAGGCATTGTTCTTCAAGCCCGTTCGTCAAGAAACGGTTCTCATTCCCAAGACGTCACGTCAGGATAATTTAATCCCCTTCCTTCGGCTGGAACTCGCCAGCGGACCGAAGAGTCCTTCGCGTCACCTTACTCTGCACAACAACTTGTAATTACGTAAGCTGAGCATTACTTTTAATTATCTAACCTTTCCTCAACCCTACCCTGTGCTTTAAATGGTTTAGCAAACCATTCCACCCCCCTTTAATTTTTATTTGTTTTCCTTTTTGAATCTCCCCAAATCTTAATCCTCGGATTAGTCAGATATTCCCACGACCCTTTCCATTCTCCGTTTATGTAAATATTTACCTTTTTGTGTGTTGTTGATAGTTTAATTAAAAAAACTCTATTTTATTAATGATAGCCATATTATTATCCTTGAGCCCAGTTCCACTTCTTAAGCATATTGAAGATAAATAACCTCGGTCAATCAGATTTACCACGCACTCGAAATATATTAGAATCATTTCCTTAACGAATAGTTATATATGGTACATCGTCGAGAGTCTATTCTATGAAATCATTATTGGCTTGTATAACCTGACGGAAAAGTAGTACAATTACCTAACTAAGTGAAAAATTGATGAGTAAAGGCTTTTTATGGAGACTCAAACCATCTTCAGAGGCAGCCGAGTGGTAGAATATGTGGTGGCAGTCTGTTTTGAAGCCTTTCGGGGGTGATTTCTTGAGTCTAAAAATCTTCTGATTCTGAACAAACCTAAAAAGTGTAAAACTTTGGACCTCATTTCTTTGCGGCCGCCCAAAATCCTACCGACTTAAATTTCACACTTGATGGTGAAAAATCCTTTCATTTCTTTGATGGTTGCAAGAAATTAACAAACAAAACTTAATAAAAAGAAATAAGAACGAAGCGGTGATAATTTGGTCTGGTTAAATGAGTTTAGAGATCGTCTTCCATCTTTTTTTGTACACTCGTTTGGTTAAAAGGATCACTTTTTGTTATCTATTTGAACGAATCACTGCAAGCATTGTGAATTGGCTTTTAAAAGCGAGCGCCATAAATCAATGAATATGATATAAAAGCAATAAACAATATTAAAAAAAACTCTGTTTTGGGTATAATACCTAAATAGGGGATATCTTTTCAATAACTTTCAAAACTTTTACTATAATCTTAATTATTGAATAAAATTCAAAGACAATTATTTTCTTCTTCACTCGCGTTTTTTAAACTCATGTTTCCGAGCATAGCAAAAAGCGGGATTGGTTCGTTTGGCTTGAAAGGATTCCAGCTTTTATCTTTTTAGAGGGCGGGAAAATGACGTATTTCCCTATTTTCCAGGCGGATGAATTTCATAAAGTTGTTCTTATTGCTGTTCGCAGTTGAAGGATGAAATAATTGTTTTCCTTTAGTCGTATTCCATATTTTCCTTCAAATGATTACGTTTCTTTTAACTTGGACCGCCTTTCTTTAAGATCTTTGAAATTATTAAATTTTTGCATTTGATTACTGCTATCGAGAGGCATATTAAAGGAAATTGCTTATTATTTCAATGGTTCTGCGGGTTATTATTTTTATTCCAGTGGGAACCTGTCACTTATCGTGAGATCCTAACCACGAGTCGCTATAGAATAAGGAAGCTGTCGAATGGTTGGTAAATGATCACTTGATTAAACATCCGCTTTCCTAGACGGACCCAAGGTGACTTCATTATTTTGACTTGGTTATAAATATATGGTGACAAGACTCCAACATGAATATTTTATTTGCCAAATGAGATCGATTTTTGCCACCTTCCAATTACACAAAACAATTCTTAGTTGTTGTTTTTTGACACCATAAAAGTAATTTCAACGAAAGCCAACGTGCGTAATCCAATGGGTTCTCGTCCAGTGTTCGAGATGAAAAGTTATTCAGAGGAAAGGTTTGAGCGTCTTATCATCACAACTTCTTATCTGTGTGAAAGAAGAGACAGAGATGAGGGGAAAATAAACTTGTTTTATTTGACAGAGATTTTATTTAATGTTTTGCGAGAAGACATGAATAATATCGTTTTCAAATTTTAGAAAAAGTGAGGAAAGGATTTTGAGTGAATTCTCCTAAAGGAGATTTTATTAGTGACCACAGCTTACCTGATATAGACGGAGGACATCAAAACAAAATCGACAGGAATCGTAGGATTCTTCTACTCATAACTTATCCTTTAGGGTAATGAAGTGGTTATTCACCTCAACTTGGACCTTTAAAGTGAGGAATATACTTGTAAAGGATTTTAGTAGGAGAAATAGTAGGGAAATTTGGGAGATAAATAATAGGAAGGCGATAATGAAAAGTAGAATTAAAGACAGGTCCTGATGATAGGGTATCTCTGTCTTTTTTTGCGTTTTGGTATATATATATATATATATTTTTCTATATATATATATATATATATATATATATATATATTTATATATATATATATATATATATATATCCAAGGGGCAGGCAATAAGTTTTGTAATGCAGATAGAAGGAAAAGAGATATGAGGAAAAGTGTTTTATTATTTTTCAATATAACTACCCTCGACTTCAATGCAATTGCGCCACTTATCCCTGAGGCTTCGAATTCCCGACAACCAGAAATCTCCCGACTGCTGTTCAATCCACTCCTGGACGGCGAGCTGGGCATCTTCATCGTCCCCAAAGTGGCGTTCACGCAGTGCAGCCTTGAGCTGGAAGAATAAAATGTAGTCGCTATGGGCCAGATCTGGACTGAAGGGGATATGGTTGAGCTCCTCGAATCCGCACTCACGCACAGCAGCTTGTAAAACTCTGGCCTTGTGAACTTTTACGACGTTGAAGTCGATCATAAGGCGTGAGTTTTCTAGGGACCCAACGGGCAGAGTCCTTGGTCATGGCCAAATTGGCATGGATTATGTTCATAACACTTCCATGTGATATTCCAAGTTCTCGCTCGATTTCTTCGACCTTCACCCGTCAATTTTCGAGGATCATCATCTCCACGCGGGCAACATTGTTCTAGTTGGTCACGTCTGACGGGCGTCATGGATGAGGGTCATCTTCAAGGCACTCACGACCATTGCGGAACTTCCTATTTCAGCGAGCAATGGTTGCATAGGAAGGGGCAGTGTCGGTGTACACTGCAACCATGCGTTCATGGATCTCTTTTGCATTCTTGCCTTCCTTGGTCAAAAATATGATCACTGCGCGGTGCTCAACCTTTTCCATTGTTGAAAAATTTGTGACTGACGATCTGCGATCAGATTCTGTTTCTTAAATAGAAGAGGCAGGAACGTGCCGCTGTAGGCTCTCACTTGTCATAACTTGTCCTAACACCTCCACAAACAACCGTCCCTTTTCCTCTGTTTTGCCCTACCGATTCGCAAAACTTATTGACCGCCTCTCGTATATATAAATATATATATATATATATATATATATATATATATATATATATATATATATATATATATATATATATATATATATATATATATATTTATATATATATGTATATATATATATAGGCATTCGAGCATTTATACATAGCAGAGGGTGTTTTGGTCCCTACTGCTTCGGTGAAGAACTTTTGATGTTTTTATCTTGTTTTTTTACGCCCAAATTTTAAAGGACTGTTTTATTTATTTTATTTTTTATTATTTATTTTGGTATTAAGTTTTGGCGTCTTAATCGCGCTTTTAAAAAGTTTTGCGCGTTCTATGTAATTAATATCTATTTCCTTGAGCACAAACTCGGGAAGGAGGGGCCGGTACTCGTTTACTCTTCGGTAAAGCAACACGTTTATGGGGGTCAACCCCAGTTCACAATGGAGTTCACTGTGACTTCTGCTCTCTCTCCTTTGGGTTATCATTATAATTAAGACAGCCTTATTTCGAAATCTTTGTAGTTTAAAGACTTATGTCTCGGGACTCGAGTTTATAGGGACCGGTGATTACAGGAGTTTGATCGAATGCATGCATTATAGTTCTTAAGCTTGCTGGGGTTACTCAGGTTTAAGAATCTTTAAAATTCAGCCAATTCCCTCCGTGCATTTGCTATAGTTTTAGCTAAGTGACTCGCATCTCCACAAGTAGTGATCCAGAGTCCCAGAACCATGCACTCTGTGCAGTATGGGATGCGTGCACTCTCCCACACGGATATCTGCAAGGGTCCGTCAGAATGGTGGAATTACACGGAACGTTAGGTCATTGGTAGATATCCTCCATCTTCTCTAAAAGAGTTGATGTTTGTTGATTTCTAGCGCCGTACTCTGTGCGATATAATTCACATTCCAATAAGGTGTCGTACAGATCATCGTTATATCTTTCGAAAATTGGACGTATAACGAGCCTTCAGTCAGAGGTTGGGGAAGATCGATGGTGTATCTGTTGTAAAGCAATGGACTAATACACCCACCTTGTGGAACTTCTGCCTTGAGCTCGAACTCGGGGACACTGTATCCCTTAATGTTCCCAATCGCTTTTCTCTCTATTACGCAATCGCATAGATTCCTTCAAGTATGGGATCGAAGCCTAGTTTTAAGATTTTGTATTGCAGGCCTCTCTTCCATACTTTATCAAAGGCTTTTTTGACTTTGCGGAATACCAGATTTGCATGGCGTCTTTCTGCTTTTACTTTTGCTAACTTCTCGGTGATCGTGTCTAGCGCCGTATCCGTTCCTCGCTTCCTTTGGAAGCCATGCTGTTGGTTATTATGCAAATTATTTTCCTCGAGGAACGTATTTACCCTGTTGGCCAACATCTTCTCGAAGAATTCCCCTGCAAATTCCAAGAGATATAGGCCTGAAGTTAGCTGGACTGTCCGGTGGCTTACTGGCTTTAGGAATGAATATAATCTTTGCTACCTTCCAGTGGTCAAGGAAGTAACCCACGTCGACTTGTCTCAGAAAGGCGCCATTTTCCAATCCCCAATTCGGACCGTTTCATCTATCACGAAGCCAAATCGAATTTTCTAATATTAATCGCATTATTTTGAAGAGCAATAAATGAGTACTATTTTGGTATGGGGTATGCTAAACCACACCCTTCATTTTAGGTCCCACTTGTTTCTTTTATATGCAGCGGTGTGTTGATGTTTCACGAGTGATATTAGGAAACGATTCATCCTCCTCTCATATAAATGAAATATTTTGTAGTGCATAATATAGATTTATGAAAATTTTAATATTTATTTGAATTCTATATAAGATCATTAAAGGTTGAACCCCGCCCGCCCGCAATTTTTCTAAGTTCTCTTAAAAATGATGTGAAGAGAATCTCTTCCTCTGAATTGGAAACGCGTTATCTTCGTTTCGTCTCCCTCGAAGATTACTTGTGCTTCAAAGGGATCCTACCGATGGGCTTTGAGGAAAAAGATGCTCTAATGGGATTGGCAGGAACCATCAGAAGTAAGAGCGCATTTTCAGACAGAGCTCTCTCACATTGCTAACATGCTACCTGCTTGTCAAGTAATCTAGCCAATTGTATGCGACGAATTATCTCGTTTCACTTCTCGATTTTGAATTTATTCCACTGTTGTGTTTATCTCTAAACTAACAAAACGCAGTGTTTCATGTGGAAATCTCCAAATTTGTCTCGAATTACATAGCGAGAAGTTTCAATCCAGCTTCAATTTTTTTTTCTGCATCAATCTTACAACGATGTGGTCGTCTTCACGGATTTTTGGTTTACAAGAAGTCGGGATTGAGAGGCGATTCAAGGCTGCTATCGTGTGTACTAACTAGAAACTCATCATTTTATTTTAATGATGTGCAATAAAGAAGAAATTGATTTTTAATGATGCCTCTTTCAGACAATTTTTGTTGATGGACACTAAAGTTATTACTCCCGCATTAGAAATTACATTTGCTTCTTTACGGTAAAATCCATGAGAGTGAATCCAGAACTAAAATGTGACTTTAATCTTCATCCTCGAAAGTTTTTACTCACAGTTTAAAAGTAGCGATGTTTTCATCATCCTCACAATCAGATTTGCCCCCCCCCCCGAACCTAACATTTAAGTGAGTATAGTCTTTTCTCTTGTCTACGCGAATGACTCTTCATATCAAAGGATCACTGTTTTATATCGTAGCTCTATGAGCCCCTTGTTCGACAGGCCGGCGTATTGCTCCCAGCTCGGCCATGATGAGACGCAACGCCTCGTAAATTCCCGCTGACTTCAAACAGAGAGCAGACGCGTGGAAGCCGACCCCCTCCTGTGACTCGGAGCTATGCGTGTACACTGACACGGACTCAGCACGATACAAGGTGTGCTCCACAAAGGTCGAACGCAGTGCCACCCGCGCTGTGAACACTTTGGGAGCAGAAATATTCAAAGGTGGTAATACCGAGAGTGGCATCATGGGCCGATCCAGAGGCACCACAGGTCCGAGAGCTGCAAGCTCTTCCCTAGCCCTAAGTCGAAAGGTCTTAGGCTAGGAATAGCTTCTCTAGGCGGCATAGGCGCAGTCGAAATCGGTTGCTGATGAATGGAGAGCAGGTAGCGACTGAAGGAGAACCTAGGCCTCCGCGTACAAGCGTGTACGGTGCAGATAACATCTCAGTAATCTTGAAATATGTCCTAAATATTGTTCCACAACAAATGGTCAGACTCCAAGTTCAGTTTGTCTAGAACTTACATCACATATAGCAAGTTAAACATTAGTACCTGGTCCAGCAAAGGAGCTATAAATACTGATTTACCTTCGTAAAACAATTGGAACTGTTGGGATGGGGTTACCAAATACCAGTTTTCATTATAATCTTAAATCAGCTAACAAAAATTGTGTGTAGTTACTCTAGAGCCCTGAATGAGATCATTCCAAACTTCATCCTTTAATAATATAGGAAAACGATCATTCAAATTTAAGGTTTTGAGGACCTCATTTACCAAAAATATCTGCCATGAATTAACATAAAAAACAGATAGATGCAAATTGTGAGCGAAATTTAAATAGAGAGAGAGATAGAGAGAGAGAGATAGTTAGAGAGTATAGTGGTGAAATTGGGTGAGGTTAAAGGATAGAGGGGGTGAAAGGGTATCTCTGTTTGGGGAGTTTTGATTAACTGTTTGTTTTTTGATTGATTTTTCTTTTTTTTTGTTTTTAGAAACTATATAATTTAAAGCTGACACTAATTAAATTAAACCTGTTAATTTAATTAGGCTTGATTTGATCTAATTGGCATTCAGGCCTTTATTTGGGGCGGGGTTTTTGTTCCCGCTGTAGGTTTTTGAAAAGGTGTATTAAGTGAATTTTAGCTTTTGATTTTACTACTTCAAAAAAAATAGAAAAAAATTGGTAATCATAGAGTTGTGATGTGATTAATACTAAATAAACCTGAATATTGCACTAGTCATTTGTTGTATTTTGTCGACTTTCTCATGTGTACTTTGGAGCCACGTCGCCGTCTGTCAAAGCCTTGCTGCTATTAATGGGTCTTCTTTGTTTGAGCGACTTCGATGTCTAAGTGTGTACAAGAGAACTCGGGGAACAAGCGGGTGCCGAGGGCTTACCAGATCCTCTTTGCTCTCTCGTGGAGCACCACGTTGATCGGAGATAATCCAATCGAGGCGTGGAGCTCCCTCTGTCTTTTGTGTTCACTTATTTGAGTGTTTGTGATGATAAGCACCGTTTTGTTCTGGATTCTTTGTAGTTTCGTAATGTGAGTCTCGGCGCTCGCGTTCCGTGGCACGGGTGGGTACAGGAGTCTCGAGCGAAGGCACGCATCGAGTTTGAGTTCAGGGACTTTATGTTCTCTGATTTGTATGTATGCTCTCCTTTTCCATTATGTAGTCGCACAAAATCCTCTTAAGTATGAGGTTGAGTCCTACTTAAAGGATCTTATCTTGTAGGCCTCTCTTCTAAACCTTATGAAAAGATTTTTTGACATCGCGGAGCACCAGGTTGGTATGCCTTTTTTCTGCCATGATCTTAGCGAGCTTTACTGTGACAATGGCTAGTGCCGTGTCAGTCCCTCTTTTCCGTCTGAAACCGTGTTGCTGCTCGTTATTCAAGTTGGCTTTATCCAGAAAAGAGTTAACCCTGTTAGCCAGTATCTTATCGAAGAACTTGCCGCCAAAATTTAAGAGAGTTATTAGGCGAAAGCTGACAGGGGAGTCAGGAAGCTTTCCTGCTTTTGGGCTGAAAATCATCTTGGCATATTTCCACTGGTTGGCGAAATAGTCCGTGTTCAGAGCGGCGTTCATGATGTTTAATAGGCCGCTCAAAACGTTAGGCGGGGCCTGGATATAATTTTCGCCGGTAAGTCTCGTGTAATACGGGGCTCTTTGACGAAGGGATTTTAGAGTAACGGAAAGCTTTAGGGCAGTGATTTCGTTACTATAGTCCTCCATTAATCTCTCCTGCGACACACAATGCTGAGGGGAGGTTTTATTTATTTTTGCGTTTAGTTGTTGTATTACCTCTTCTTCTTCAAATTCAAGGTCATAGTTATCATTTTCTTCTGGTATAATTAAGAGATTGAAGACCAGAAAATTTGAAAGTTTTCTTCACTCTCTTCTCTCTCAGTTAATGCTGTGTTGTTATGTTTGATCGTGTAATTTGTGCGTGGAGGTTGTCCTTTTAGACGTTTTACTGTTTGCGAGAAAGTGTGAGGGTCCTTTTCTATATCAAGACTGTCTTTAAGTCTGTCCCATAGTAGTGTTTGTTGGTCATGATTAGCGTCCGTAGTTCCTCTCTTATTTCTCTTAGTCTTTGGTAGGCATTGTGTTTGTGTGCTATCAACGCTAATACATTGAACAACTCTCTATATGCTTGGGGCAGAGCTCTCATGAGAGGGATCCAGGGGTGAGCTAGAGTGTTTTATATTTAATAGGGGGAATACTATTTAAATCGGCTTCTATTAGGCAATTGGTAAGTTTATCCAGCTCCTCATCTATTTCTTCGAAGTTTAAGTCATACAAAGGGTTGGGGATGTAATTTGAAAGGGAATTTCAGTAATTTTCCCAGTTCGAGTGCTTGTTGCTTTTGCGTTTTGGGATTGGAATTTGTATGGGGTTTACTGCTACAGTAATTTTAATAGCCTGGTGGTCGCTCGAAATATTAGGACCCGGTTCAATATAATAGTTGAAAGGAAACCTGACGCTAAAAAAAAACTATCTCAGGTTTTGTGGCTGTTGTTGCAGTTAGAAATCTTCGGAAATCGAGTCCGATTCTTGTCATATATTGTCGGTCGACTAGTGTGTCGATATTTGTACCTGCGTTATTTTTGGAGGTATATTCTGCTGCTGCACATCTTGCATTTAGTTCGCCAGCGAAGAAGACGTTTCTTCGGTGGCCAAATATCTGCAAGATATTATGCATGGGCACATAGTAGCCGCGTCTCAGGGGTTGGTACCCCATGGCAACGACTAGTCCCTCTAGCTCACTACCAACTTAAATAGCGAGGTAAGATTCATCTAAGTCTCCTAAAGGTTTATATTTTAGTCCATTTTTGACGGCTATTGCACATCCATCATTCAGTTCATGACTGTAGTTTTTGCTAATGACGTCGTACGGAAAAATATTTAAGTGCTTTTGAGGAGTCAGTTCGTGTTCTGATATGAGTATTAATTTGGTCAGGGTCACTCTTTCGTATTATATTACCATAGGTGAAACCATTTCCGTCCCCCCCCCCTGCCTTTCTTTTTTCCCTGTATTCCGTCTCCGTGGTCAATTTCACCAGGTTTCGAGCGAGGGACTCATCGACCTGCCGCACGGGAACCTCATCCGAGCATTCTTACTTGTACCTTCCGCTAGTTCGCGGGAATCAAGCTCCTTTGGGAAGGGAGACGACTCGGGGGCGGCAAAGATTTTTAGGTTGAATCTTCTCGCGTGGTATTTGAGCTGGTGCTCTTTACACTGCGAAGAAGATGAGGTTGACCTTGGGCGGTAGGTTTTTGAGGTTTTCTTCCACCTTGGAGAACTGGTCTCCTTGGGACGCACTGCTTCAGTCTTGGTTGTGTCCGTTTGTGTGTCGTTTGTAGTGGTGGAATTTTTCCTGGGTCTTGCAGGCGGTGTTTTGGTGTTTTCATGTTTGTTCGTTTATTTAAACGCGCATCGCGTCCATTGTCTGTGTTTTGGGGCGTGAGGACTTTTTGGCATGAATCTTCGCACTGGGGAGCTACGCTAATTTGCATAACACCTCCTGCATTCCTTTTTTACGAGCGTGCGGTTGATTTCGGTGGCGAAGGTACCTGGGCGAGTAATATTCGCAATGTGTGCATAAAATATGCAACACATTATCTTGGTGGAATTCTTGCTACTTTGGCTTAAGTGGTATTGGCTTTCTTCTCTTTGCTTTCGCGTTTTATCTGAGTTTGTCTTATAATTGCTTGTTTTTTTACCGGATATGCCATGGACATAATTTGGTGGTTGTCCTCACAATTTAGGCATTTTTTTCGTTACTTTTACAATCATGTCAAAAATGGTCACGACCGGCGCAGATAGAACATAGTGTAATATCCTTTTTTGGGCAGTTAAAATTCGTATGTTTGCCTTACTTGTAGTACCGAAAGCACGTTTGCAAGTCGACAAACTCCTCGCTTTCCTTCAGATCTGAGCAGACTCTTACGCTGAAGAGAAGTAAACCGTTTTCTTTCTATTTTCGTGCCATAGTCGTATCCTCAAAGACAACATTAAACACGTGCGTTTAATTTTTTAATTTGATAACCTAAGCTACCTTTGCTCATGGGTGGGTTCCCTTCAATTTCATTCTGTATTTCTTCAGCCAAGTTACCCCCGACTCAGCAGTCGAAGCGCCTGCAGATCAAACTAGGATGGGATGTATATGTGCCGGTGAGATCGGTTTCAAATTTCTGGTCTATAGGCATTCAACAACCTTGTTTGAGGTCAAGGCTTTACAGTCAGCCTCCCTCGCCCAAATGGCCGAATAACCATTGTGGATATCGATAAGTCGTACTAGTACAATATTCTGGGACCCAAAAACTTTCTCAAATACCTTACCTCTGTGTGCTTTGGGGCCCTCCTAGAGGGCCGGAGAGTAATTCGAAGGGTCTTTCTCATTTCTTCTACATACTATCTTAAGATAGCTAGAGGTGGAAAGGAGAGAGAGGGTGATTTGAGGGAATGCGAATGAATTAATGATGCAACAGTGACAATATTTCGAAAAGAAAGGGAAAAAGAGGAGTGGAATGAGAGAATGAGGGGTTGGGACAAAAGTCCAAGTATATGTCTTTCACTGTAACTTTAGGCTATCCTTGGGGCTTGCGAATTGGCCTGATGGAGCTTTGGTCCTTATATCTACCAAAGGTGTGGAGATTTCACCCTCCACTTTCTCCAATCGAAAAATCAGTGGTCCACTTTCCGAACGAAAATGATCGCACTTTTTCGCTTTCACCAATTTTTATTCACTACTCTTAAGTGAGTCCGAACAAATTCACTTTTCACTGCAATTCAGTTTTAGTAATCCGAAAAAATAAATGGGCAAAATGCTATAGAATAGCGGGAAGGGGTCCCCACCCTCCAGCACACCGAGCAGTCTTTGTGAACACATTTCTGAATCATGCTTCTCTTATATGCAGCTAACTAACACTAAGTTAGGTACAGAACTAGTCATATACGTTATTCACGAATAAATTATAGAATCACAGCAAAACCTGAATGTTTTCAAAGTGACTATAAGCGGTAAAGTATAAGTAGTTTAAGATTTAATCTTAAGATTAATCCATAAACGTTCATTTTAAAGCGATGTCAAATCAAACCAATATTAATAAGATCTTACTTCTAAATAAAGGTATCGAGATCAACCATATAATCTTAGCGGACCGACTTTAATTAGAATCTCGGTCGGCGAATATCTTACGAGCCAGGTATGAAACCTCTTTCGATATAGAGTTGATTATCTCTGGAATTCTTTCTAATAAATTCATCTTTCGCAAGACATGTTATATTCCTCAATAATAAAATAAAAATAATTAATTTAATTTATATTTGGGGGTGGAGCTTATATAATATCCGGAGTATTGAGTTTGGTCTATAGACGTATGGAAAATGCATTTGGATTCGAAGTTAATGCTTGTCGTAGAATTGCTCATAGTCTGGTCCAATAATTATTCTAGTCCTTGATCTGGACACACCGCTTTTATTTAAGTCGATGGTATTGACCCTATGACTCAATCTATGATCATATATATATATATATATATATATATATATATATATATATATATATATATATATATATATATGAAAGCTGGTTAGAGGCGAGTTGTGCCACGGCCAGGATTCTCACTATAAAAGTCCCACTTGTTACTGGGGGGAGGTTTGTGATTGTTAAATTCTAAGAGTGCATAATACAGGTTGAATAAATTAGCCAAAGGGATTCTTAATTAAAGTCTTGCCAAGGGTACGTCAAAAAGGAGTAGCCACAAATAAACACACGGACAAAAATAAACTTTACTTTACACAAAAATAATAAGTAGTAGCAATAGTTAAACGGGCATTTAGGTAAATAAAGATTAAATATTAAACACTGACGTTAAGCGTCTAGATTTATAATGATTCAATGGGAGTACCAATCACTGTTAATTAAATAGGTAATTTAAGAATAGAGGCACACTAGGCTTACAGATCACCATTAATTGCGGTGGATTGGAGAGACGACTACTTAGGTCCAGACGGGGTGGTTCGTGTGGCGTTAACACGAGGTCTGGGGGAAAGGGGGGATAAGACGACGGGTTCGGGGCTGCTGACTGCAGTTCCGGTCAGTTCACTCCTAACTGAATGTGACCCTAACAAATAGTAACTTCCAGTAACTATTTTGATGTTCCTTTTTCTTTCTCAAGTTACGTTGAGCAACAGAGCGTATTCTTCTAGTCACAGACTCTGCGGGGCGGAATTTGCTTCAGGAAAACTTTGAAACAGCGACCAAGTTAACTCAGCGGCGCGTTGGCAGTCGATACGTTACGGCAACGACTCTCGTTCAACGTGAGTGTTACGCGAGTAGGTTTGGGACACTGCTGTAGAGGGATTAACGACGTTGTCATTTATACCGCGGACTGTGGGAAATCGAGAGAGAGATTCCATTCATGACAATTCGCTTATCGCAGCGCCTTCTGGACAATTTCCATGGTATCATAAAGAAGGCAAATAGAATTTAGGCTTCTCTGTGAGATAGGCCTTCTTTCGTCAGACTTCCTGTCACCTATTGTGGAAGGGGGGGGGGGAAGAGAGAAGATGAAGGTCAACTCAAACGACAAATTTCTTTCGTTCCCACGATTGTCTGGCGGCATGCGAGTATGTACGTTCCATACCCTCACACGCTGACCTATTTCGAGGAACATTATTCCGCCATGAAATAAGGAATAATGTGAAAATTAACTTCACCTGGGGAATTTATAATTATCTTCCTCGTCTCGTACAATTGGGAGAAACTGACGTAGCAGTACTATTTTGTAGCCATTAGATACTAAGGTAAATTCCTTACGGTTTTGATAAAATTACCGACTCAATTGTACGAGACGAGGAAGATAATTATAAATTCCCCAGGCGAAGTTAATTTTCACATTATTCCTTATTTCATGGCGGAATAATGTTCCTCGAAATAGGTCAGCGTGTGAGGGTATGGAACGTACATACTCGCATGCCGCCAGACAATCGTGGGAACGAAAGAAATTTGTCGTTTGAGTTGACCTTCATCTCCTCTCTTCCCCCCCCCCACCCTTCCACAATAGGCGACAGGAAGTCTGACGAAAGAAGGCCTATCTCACAGAGAAGCCTAAATTCTATTTGCCTTCTTTATGATACCATGGAAATTGTCCAGAAGGCGCTGCGATAAGCGAATTGTCATGAATGGAATCTCTCTCTCGATTTCCCACAGTCCGCGGTATAAATGACAACGTCGTTAATCCCTCTACAGCAGTGTCCCAAACCTACTCGCGTAACCCTCACGTTAAACGAGAGTCGTTGCCGTAACGTATCAACTGCCAACGCGCCGCTGAGTTAACTTGGTCGCTGTTTCAAAGTTTTCCTGAAGCAAATTCCGCCCCGCAGAGTCTGTGACTAGAAGAATACGCTCTGTTGCTCAACGTAACTTGATAAAGAAAAAGGAACATCAAAATAGTTACTGGAAGTTACTATTTGTTAGGGTCACATTCAGTTAGGAGTGAACTAACCGGAACTGCAGTCAGCAGCCCCGAACCCGTCGTCTTATCCCCCCTTTCCCCGAGAACTCGTGTTAACGCCACCCGAACCACCCCGTCTGGACCTGAGTAGTCGTCTCTCCAATCCACCGCAATTAATGGTGATCTGTAAGCCTAGTGTGCCTCTATTCTTAAATTACCTATTTAATTAACAGTGATTGGTACTCCCATTGAATCATTATAAATCTAGACGCTTAACGTCAGTGTTTAATATTTAATCTTTATTTACCTAAATGCCCGTTTAACTATTGCTACTACTTATTATTTTTGTGTAAAGTAAAGTTTATTTTTGTCCGTGTGTTTATTTGTGGCTACTCCTTTTTGACGTACCCTTGGCAAGACTTTAATTAAGAATCCCTTTGGCTAATTTATTCAACCTGTATTATGCACTCTTAGAATTTAACAATCACAAACCTCCCCCCAGTAACAAGTGGGACTTTTATAGTGAGAATCCTGGCCGTGGCACAACTCGCCTCTAACCAGCTTTCATATATATATATATATATATATATATATATATATATATATATATATATATATATGATCATAGATTGAGTCATAGGGTCAATACCATCGACTAAAATAAAAGCGGTGTGTCCAGATCAAGGACTAGAATAATTATTGGACCAGACTATGAGCAATTCTACGACAAGCATTAACTTCGAATCCAAATGCATTTTCCATACGTCTATAGACCAAACTCAATACTCCGGATATTATATAAGCTCCACCCCCAAATATGAATTAAATTAATTATTTTTATTTTATTATTGAGGAATATAACATGTCTTGCGAAAGATGAATTTATTAGAAAGAATTCCAGAGATAATCAACTCTATATCGAAAGAGGTTTCATACCTGGCTCGTAAGATATTCGCCGACCGAGATTCTAATTAAAGTCGGTCCGCTAAGATTATATGGTTGATCTCGATACCTTTATTTAGAAGTAAGATCTTATTAATATTGGTTTGATTTGACCTCGCTTTAAAATGAACGTTTATGGATTAACTTAAGATTAAATCTTAAACTACTTATACTTTACCGCTTATAGTCACTTTGAAAACATTCAGTTTTTTCTGTGATTCTATAATTTATTCGTGAATAACGTATATGCATAGTTCTGTACCTAACTTAGTGTTAGTTAGCTGCATATAAGAGAAGCATGATTCAGAAATGTGTTCACAAAGACTGCTCGGTGTGCTGGAGGGTGGGGACCCCTTCCCGCTATTCTATAGCATTTTGCCCATTTATTTTTTCGGATTACTAAAACTGAATTGCAGTGAAAAGTGAATTTGTTCGGACTCACTTAAGAGTAGTGAATAAAAATTGGTGAAAGCTAAAAAGTGCGATCATTTTCGTTCGGAAAGTGGACCACTGATTTTTCGATTGGAGAAAGTGGAGGGTGAAATCTCAACACCTTTGGTAGATATAAGGACCAAAGCTCCATCAGGCCAAATTCGCAAGCCCCAAGGATAGCCTAAAGTTACAGTGAAAGACATATACTTGGACTTTTGTCCCAACCCCTCATTCTCTCATTCCACTCCTCTTTTTCCCTTTCTTTTCGAAATATTGTCACTGTTGCATCATTAATTCATTCGCATTCCCTCAAATCACCCTCTCTCTCCTTTCCACCTCTAGCTATCTTACGATAGTATGTAGAAGAAATGAGAAAGACCCTTCGAATTACTCTCCGGCCCTCTAGGAGGGCCCCAAAGCACACAGAGGTAAGGTATTTGAGAAAGTTTTTGGGTCCCAGAATATTGTACTAGTACGACTTATCGATATCCACAATGGTTATTCGGCCATTTGGGCGAGGGAGGCTGACTGTAAAGCCTTGACCTCAAACAAGGTTGTTGAATGCCTATAGACCAGAAATTTGAAACCGATCTCACCGGCACATATACATCCCATCCTAGTTTGATCTGCAGGCGCTTCGACTGCTGAGTCGGGGGTAACTTGGCTGAAGAAATACAGAATGAAATTGAAGGGAACCCACCCATGAGCAAAGGTAGCTTAGGTTATCAAATTAAAAAATTAAACGCACGTGTTTAATGTTGTCTTTGAGGATACGACTATGGCACGAAAATAGAAAGAAAACGGTTTACTTCTCTTCAGCGTAAGAGTCTGCTCAGATCTGAAGGAAAGCGAGGAGTTTGTCGACTTGCAAACGTGCTTTCGGTACTACAAGTAAGGCAAACATACGAATTTTAACTGCCCAAAAAAGGATATTACACTATGTTCTATCTGCGCCGGTCGTGACCATTTTTGACATGATTGTAAAAGTAACGAAAAAAATGCCTAAATTGTGAGGACAACCACCAAATTATGTCCATGGCATATCCGGTAAAAAAACAAGCAATTATAAGACAAACTCAGATAAAACGCGAAAGCAAAGAGAAGAAAGCCAATACCACTTAAGCCAAAGTAGCAAGAATTCCACCAAGATAATGTGTTGCATATTTTATGCACACATTGCGAATATTACTCGCCCAGGTACCTTTGCCACCGAAATCAACCGCACGCTCGTAAAAAAGGAATGCAGGAGGTGTTATGCAAATTAGCGTAGCTCCCCAGTGCGAAGATTCATGCCAAAAAGTCCTCGCGCCCCAAAACACAGACAATGGACGCGATGCGCGTTTAAATAAACGAACAAACATGAAAACACCAAAACACCGCCTGCAAGACCCAGGAAAAATTCCACCACTACAAACGACACACAAACGGACACAACCAAGACTGAAGCAGTGCGTCCCAAGGAGACCAGTTCTCCAAGGTGGAAGAAAACCTCAAAAACCTACCGCCCAAGGTCAACCTCATCTTCTTCGCAGTGTAAAGAGCACCAGCTCAAATACCACGCGAGAAGATTCAACCTAAAAATCTTTGCCGCCCCCGAGTCGTCTCCCTTCCCAAAGGAGCTTGATTCCCGCGAACTAGCGGAAGGTACAAGTAAGAATGCTCGGATGAGGTTCCCGTGCGGCAGGTCGATGAGTCCCTCGCTCGAAACCTGGTGAAATTGACCACGGAGACGGAATACAGGGAAAAAAGAAAGGCAGGGGGGGGGGGACGGAAATGGTTTCACCTATGGTAATATAATACGAAACAGTGACCCTGACCAAATTAATACTCATATCAGAACACGAACTGACTCCTCAAAAGCACTTAAATATTTTTCCGTACGACGTCATTAGCAAAAACTACAGTCATGAACTGAATGATGGATGTGCAATAGCCGTCAAAAATGGACTAAAATATAAACCTTTAGGAGACTTAGATGAATCTTACCTCGCTATTTAAGTTGGTAGTGAGCTAGAGGGACTAGTCGTTGCCATGAGGTACCAACCCCTGAGACGCGGCTACTATGTGCCCATGCATAATATCTTGCAGATATTTGGCCACCGGAGAAACGTCTTCTTCGCTGGCTAACTAAATGCAAGATGTGCAGCGGCAGAATATACCTCCAAAAATAACGCAGGTACAAATATCGACACACTAGTCGACCGACAATATATGACAAGAATCGGACTCGATTTCCGAAGATTTCTAACTGCAACAACAGCCACAAAACCTGAGATAGTTTTTTTTAGCGTCAGGTTTCCTTTCAACTATTATATTGAACCGGGTCCTAATATTTCGAGCGACCACCAGGCTATTAAATTTACTGTAGCAGTAAACCCCATACAAATTCCAATCCCAAAACGCAAAAGCTACAAGCACTCGAACTGGGAAAATTACTGAAATTCCCTTTAAAATTACATTCCCAACCCTTTGTATGACTTGAACTTTGAAGAAATAGATGAGGAGCTGGATAAACTTACCAATTGCCTAATAGAAGCCGATTTAAATAGTATTCCCCCGATTAAATATAAAACACTCCAGCTCACCCCTGGATCCCTCTCATGAGAGCTCTGCCCCAAGCATATAGAGAGTTTTTCAATGTATTAGCGTTGATAGCACACAAACACAATGCCTACCAAAGACTAAGAGAAATAAGAGAGGAACTACGGACGCTAATCATGACCAACAAACACTACTATGGGACAGACTTAAAGACAGTCTTGATATAGAAAAGGACCCTCACACTTTCTCGCAAACAGTAAAACGTCTAAAAGGACAACCTCCACGCACAAATTACACGATCAAACATAACAACACAGCATTAACTGAGAGAGAAGAGAGTGAAGAAAACTTTCAAATTTTCTGGTTTCCAATCTCTTAATTATACCAGAAGAAAATGATAACTACGACCTTGAATTTCAAGAAGAAGAGGTAATACAACAACTAAACGCAAAAATAAATAAAACCTCCCCTCAGCATTGTGTGTCGCAGGAGAGATTAATGGAGGACTATAGTAACGAAATCACTGCCCTAAAGCTTTCCGTTACTCTAAAATCCCTTCGTCAAAGAGCCCCGTATTACACGAGACTTACCGGCGAAAATTATATCCAGGCCCCGCCTAACGTTTTGAGCGGCCTATTAAACATCATGAACGCCGCTCTGAACACGGACTATTTCGCCAACCAGTGGAAATATGCCAAGATGATTTTTAGCCCAAAAGCAGGAAAGCTTCCTGACTCCCCTGTCAGCTTTCGCCTAATAACTCTCTTAAATTTTGGCGGCAAGTTCTTCGATAAGATACTGGCTAACAGGGTTAACTCTTTTCTGGATAAAGCCAACTTGAATAACGAGCAGCAACATGGTTTCAGACGGAAAAGAGGAACTGACACGGCACTAGCCATTGTCACAGTAAAGCTCGCTAAGATCATGGCAGACAAAAGGCATACCAACCTGGTGCTCCGCGATGTCAAAAAATCTTTTCATAAGGTTTAGAAGAGAGGCCTACAAGATAAGATCCTTCAAGTAGGACTCAACCTCATACTTAAGAGGATTTTGTGCGACTACATAATGTAAAAGGAGAGCATACATACAAATCAGAGAACATAAAGTCCCTGAACTCAAACTCGATGCGTGCCTTCGCTCGAGACTCCTGTACCCACCCGTGCCACGGAACGCGAGCGCCGAGACTCACATTACGAAACTACAAAGAATCCAGAACAAAACGGTGCTTATCATCACAAACACTCGAATAAGTGAACACAAAAGACAGAGGGAGTTCCACGCCTCGATTGGATTATCTCCGATCAACGTGGCGCTCCACGAGAGAGCAAAGAGGATCTGGTAAGCCCTCGGCACCCGCTTGTTTCCCGAGTTCTCTTGTACACACTTAGACATCGAAGTCGCTCGAACAAAGAAGACCCATTAATAGCAGCAAGGCTTTGACAGACGGCGACGTGGCTCCAAAGTACACATGAGAAAGTCGACAAAATACAACAAATGACTAGTGCAATATTCAGGTTTATTTAGTATTAATCACATCACAACTCTAAGATTACCAATTTATTTCTATTTTTTTCGAAGTAGTAAAATCAAAAGCTAAAATTCACTTAATACACCTTTTCAAAAACCCCGCCCCAAATAAAGGCCTGAATGCCAATTAGATCAAATCTAGCCTAATTAAATTAACAAGTTTAATTTAATTAGTGTAAGCTATAAATTATATAGTTTCTAAAAACAAAAAAAAAAGAAAAATCAATCAAAAAAACAAACACTTAATCAAAACTCCCCAAACAGAGATACCCTTTCACCCCCTCTATCCTTTAACCTCACCCAATTTCACCACTTTACTCTCTCACTATCTCTCTCTCTCTATCTCTCTCTCTCTCTCTCTCTCTCTCTCTCTCTCTCTCTCTCTCTCTCTCTGTAAATTTCATCAACTTTTAAGTCCAAGTCGAAGTGTTCCCAAAATATTCCTCGTTATGTTTCATTGGAGACAAGCACGGTCCATTGGATTTAAGACCGGATAATGAAGGCAGGCAATTTTTCATGCGAACTCTTTGTCTTATCGCTGGTAACAGTGACGAACATTCAACATAATGAATGGGATAATGAAAAGTTGCTTTTACTTTCGCTTCCGTAGCTCTTCATTATGGATGTTATCACTTTAAGACGGGCTTAAATGGATTCCACTCTCGGTATGTAAATTACACTCCATTATTTCCAGCAAACAGAACAATTACTTTTGTCTCTCCTTTAATGTGCCATGCTTTTCTCTTCTATATGGAGATTTTCATCATTCCTTTGGAGCAAAGTTTGATTTGCTCAACTATTTTACAAAAATGCTGCATTCAATATCGAATTAAGGATAAAATGAACGTTCGCAAACTATCGTTGCGTGGCTCCATGGCTACTTTCAACAGCTTCTACTATGATCACTCCGAACCCATTTTCTCTGTTTAATTAGCAATCACAACATCACCCACGGCTTCTGGACCCGATGTTTACTTTTTCGCAATGAAACTCGATTAAAATGGCTCTAGTTCTTTTATATATGAAAAATGTTTACCTACACTAATATTTTTCTTTTCAGGTCATTTCATCAAGTTAAGTTAAGAACGTCTTCATTGATTACTGGTATTTACAATGTAAATAAGATATTTGTGCTATAAGTGCTTATTTCATTTTCAATTCAAATTTAGTAACCCCATTTAAAAGTAAATATCTGTAGTGTAAACATCGGCGAAGATTATTTGTTACCCTCCATTTCCTCGATAGAAGCAAGACCACTTGAAGAGATGGTCTCTGCCCCGAAGTGGTGGAAAACTTTTAAAAAATAACGTGAATTTTGATGTTTGACTTTCGAACGCGAAAGAGCAAAGTAAAATTGTAAAATTGGATTATTACACTCCTGATGGGAGAAATTGACACAGTCAAGAGCCATGAGTAGACGATATAAAAAACATTTTTCTTATGGAATTTTAAGAAATTTGTAATGAGTAACTTGAGATTTCTTAGGCGGAATTCTGATTCCAACATTGAAAAGGCATTACTGAAGTTGGGTTTTAATTGACTTTCTAATGGAAGAAGGTGTTCTTCTTAAGTAAAATCCAAACCAATTAACTTGGAATATCCAGAGATTGCAAATATATTAATTGAACACTGAATAAAGTGTATAATTCCCATTTTCATACAACCTTTCCATATTGCCAAAAACATAATGATCAGATGGAGTAAAAGACAAGATGATTCAGAGAGGAGCTTTAAGAGCATAAAATCCTTTTAGTGGATGATTATTTTAATCAGGCATGATGATGAATTGTCAAAAGATGGTATAAACATTAGATTTATCAAAAGAAATCTCTTGCTTTGGGTGGGGTCTCATGTTACGATAAATTGTGACACTCTGGCTGCATTTACAAGAAACATCAACTTCGCATTTCACAAAATCTGTTAAAATTTAAATAAGTTTTGACTGTTTTTCCAAGTAATAAATCTGAAAAACCGCTTCCGACTTTTCGTGTTGACTTGCCCGAAATTTCATAAAATTCCATAGTAATGAAAAAAGGCAAAAATAAGCCTGCCTTTTCTCCCTGTGCAATTCGTTCTCCCGTTTGAAAACCAAACTTGAAAATCCTATTTTGTTGTCTTTCAAAGTCTGCTACTACCACATGAGGTTACCACTTGCCTACAGCCTTGTTTCCATATGGGCGGAAAGAATCATCGTCCATTTCAACAGTACATTACATGTAAAGGAGAGTTTCTTCTCTGAATTTGAGAAGGAAATTGTTTTTTCCTCCAACTTCTCGTATTGTAATTCATATCACGTATCAGGAAGAGACTGAAATTGTTATTGATTAACCTTGCAAAAGTTGAAAGAGCAAAACCACTCTTTACCCACAAATTTTAAGCCCCAAAACACTAAAGATCCAAAAATAAATAAGATTGAGCTCCATTTCTGCCGTTTTATTCCGAAATCGTTTCTCTGTTTTGTGAAAAAAAAATAATCAATTTAGAGACGCCTTTAGCTCTCCCTCACAAATGAATTAAGACATAAAAGGGGAGGATTTTGTTGTTTGATCGGAAATTAAACAAAGAAAATAAGTTTGGTTCGACCATAGTCAAATAAGCAGAAACGAGGAGTTCATACATGCAATGCGAATGTGTGAACGTTCATATTTTCGTGGATTTCTAGTGCAATGTTGCCGTTTCGTAAGATAATTGAGCAAACGCAACCAGGTTGCTCTCAAATTAAAGGCGATCCCCATAAGGCGAAGAAGAACATAGGATGACAAACGAGAGACGAAAGCCATTGTTCCGTTAAGCGGAGATAACAGAATGTAATTTACATGCTGAGAGTTGAATCCCTTTAATTCTGGCTCCCAAATGATGACGTTTACAAATGAGGAGCTCTGCCAGAGAAACCGCAAACAGCTTCTCATTAAGTCCAATCCATTAGTGCGATTTCACGTCACAATTACGGGGCAAAGCGGCTCATAATCACTTCTCTCTCTTTGTTCAAATGCACAATTATCCATTTTTTTTCAGGCGCCTTTTCGGTGATTGCCAATATGGATATAGTTCCTGAGGTCTCAACTTATCCAATCTTTGGATTTATTATAAAAAAGCAAAACCGAGGTGAATAACACAAAAAAAAACATTAACAAAGAATATTGTAAATATTCGGGGAAAAATGAGGATTAGTTTTTGATGAAATATTTCACAGATGTCACCTATTTATTAAGTTGTCAAATCTCACTATCTTCGTTATAAAGTTTTTCTTCTTCACCATTTTGTTATTTGATCATTACATTATATTTATTGCATAAAGTTCCATATGTGTTGTAAATTTTAGTAACCTGCGTTAAATAAAGTATGTAATTATTTTATTTCTGCGTTGTAAACTTTTGGGGCCGAGGGAATATTTTCCAAATTTAAATGTTAAAGACCTGAAGGATTTGCCAATTTATTTTATTTATTGAAATCACTCTGTAAACGAAGCTATAAACTGAGAAAGGGTCACGAGTGCGTATGTTTTTGTAAGTGTGTGCGTGTGTGTTTGCAGAAAATCAGGACGGTCACTGAAATGGTAGAATAGCGATGATTATCCCGTGGCCTCATTAAGCAATATTTTAACTATTTTCACTCGAAATAAATCTGTGAAATGGGATGGGGAAAGGGGGTGGGGAATTAGAAAATGTCATGAGTTTGTATGCTGGTGTATGTGTGTGTTTGTATGTGCGCGTGATTATGTGTAGATACCGCTTCCTACCTTCAATACTCTTCACATTTCTTTTCGCACTTTGTCGCATTCCTTGACACACGATATTTAAATTTCGCTCACAATTTGCATCTATCTGTTTTTTATGTTAATTCATGGCAGATATTTTTGGTAAATGAGGTGCTCAAAACCTTAAATTTGAATGATCGTTTTCCTATATTATAAAAGGATGAAGTTTGAAATGACCTCATTCAGGGCTCTAGAGTAACTACACACAATTTTTGTTAGCTGATTTAAGATTACAATGAAAACTGGTATTTGGTAACCCAATCCCAACAGTTCCAATTGTTTTACGAAGTTAAATCAGTATTTATAGCTCCTTTGCTGGACCAGGTACTAATGTTTAACTTGCTATATATGATGTAAGTTCTAGACAAACTGAACTTGGAGTCTGACCCTTTGTTGTGGGACAATATTTAGGACATATTTCAAGATTACTGAGATGTTATCTGCACCGTACACGCTTGTACGCGGAGGCCTAGGTTCTCCCTCAGTCGCTACCTGCTCTTCATTCATCAGCAGCCGATTTCGACTGCGCATATGCCGCCTAGAGAAGCTATTCCTAGCCTAAGAACTTTCGACTTAGGGCTAGGGAAGAGCTTGCAGCTCTCGGACCTGTGGTGCCTCTGGATCGGCCCATGATGCAACTCTCGGTATTACCACCTTTGAATATTTCTGCTCCCAAAGTTTTCACAGCGCGGGTGGCACTGCGTTCGACCTTCGTGGATCACACCTCGTATCGTGCTGGGTCCGTGTCAGTGTACACGCATAGCTCCGAGTCACAGGAGGGGGTCGGCTTCCACGCGTCTGCTCTCTGTTTGAAGTCAGCGGGAATTTACGAGGCGTTGCGTCTCATCATGGCCGAGCTGGGAGCAATACACCGGCCTGTCGAACAAGGGGCTCATAGAGCCACGATATAAAACAGTGATCCTTTTATATGAAGAGTCATTCGCGTAGACAAGAGAAAAGACTATACTCACTTAAATGTTAGGGTTGGGGGGGGGGAGCAAATCTGATTGTGAGGATGATGAAAACATCGCTACTTTTAAACTGTGAGTAAAAACTTTCGAGGATGAAGATTAAAGTCACATTTCAGTTCTGGATTCACTCTCATGGATTTTACCGTAAAGAAGCAAATGTAATTTCTAATGCGGGAGTCATAACTTTAGTGTCCATCAACATAAATTGTCTGAAAGAGGCATCATTAAAAATGAATTTCTTCTTTATTGCACCTCATTAAAATAAAATGATGAGTTTCTAGTTAGTACACACGATAGCAGCCTTGAATCACCTCTCGATCCCGACTTCTTGTTGTAAACCAGAAATCCTTGAAGACGACCACATCGTTGTAAGATTGATGCAGAAAAAAAAATCGAAGCTGGATTGAAACTTCTCGCTATGAAATTCGAGACAAATTTGGAAATTTCTACATGAAACACTGCGTTTTGTTAGTTTAGAGATAAACACAACAGTGGAATAAATTCAAAATCGAGAAGTGAAACGAAATAATTCGTTGCATAAAATTGGCTGGATTACTTGACAAGCAGGTAGCATGACAGCAATGTGAGAGAGCTCTGTCTGAAAATGCGCTCTTACTTCTGATGGTTCCTGCCAATCCCATTAGAGCATCTTTTTCCTCAAAGCCCATCGGTAGGATCCCTCGAAGCACAAGTAATCTTCGAGGGAGACGAAACGAAGATAACGCGTTTCCAATTCAGAGGAAGAGATTCTCTTCACATCATTTTTAAGAGAACTTAGAAAAATTGCGGGGGGGCGGGGTTCCACCCTCTAATGATCTTATATAGAATTTAAATAAATATTAAAATTTTCATAAATCTATATTATGCACTACAAAATATTTCATTTATATGAGAGGAGGATGAATCGTTTCCTAATATCACTCATGAAACATCAACACACCGCTGCATATAAAAGAAACAAGTGGGACCTGAAATGAAGGGTGTGGTTTAGCATACCCCATACCAAAATAGTACTCATTTATTGCTCTTCAAAATAATGCGATTAATATTAGAAAATTCGATTTGGCTTCGTGATAGATGAAACGGTCCGAATTGGGGATTGGAAAATGGCGCCTTTCTGAGACAAGTCGACGTGGGTTACTTCCTTGACCACTGGAAGGTAGCAAAGATTATATTCATTCCTAAAGCCAGTAAGCCACCGGACAGTCCAGCTAACTTCAGGCCTATATCTCTTGGAATTTGCAGGGGAATTCTTCGAGAAGATGTTGGCCAACAGGGTAAATACGTTCCTCGAGGAAAATAATTTGCATAATAACCAACAGCATGGCTTCCAAAGGAAGCGAGGAACGGATACGGCGCTAGACACGATCACCGAGAAGTTAGCAAAAGTAAAAGCAGAAAGACGCCATGCAAATCTGGTATTCCGCAAAGTCAAAAAAGCCTTTGATAAAGTATGGAAGAGAGGCCTGCAATACAAAATCTTACAACTAGGCTTCGATCCCATACTTGAAGGAATCTATGCGATTGCGTAATAGAGAGAAAAGCGATTGGGAACATTAAGGGATACAGTGTCCCCGAGTTCGAGCTCAAGGCAGAAGTTCCACAAGGTGGGTGTATTAGTCCATTGCTTTACAACAGATACACCATCGATCTTCCCCAACCTCTGACTAAAGGCTCGTTATACGTCCAATTTTCGAAAGATATAACGATGATCTGTACGACACCTTATTGGAATGTGAATTATATCGCACAGAGTACGGCGCTAGAAATCAACAAAAATCAACTCTTTTAGAGAAGATGGAGGATATCTACCAATGACCTAACGTTCCGTGTAATTCCACTATTCTGACGGACCCTTGCAGATATCCGTGTGGGAGAGTGCACGCATCCCATACTGCACAGAGTGCATGGTTCTGGGACTCTGGATCACTACTTGTGGAGATGCAAGTCACTTAGCTAAAACTATAGCAAATGCACGGAGGGAATTGGCTGAATTTTAAAGATTCTTAAACCTGAGTAACCCCAGCAAGCTTAAGAACTATAATGCATGCATTCGATCAAACTCCTGTAATCACCGGTCCCTATAAACTCGATTCCCGAGACATAAGTCTTTAAACTACAAAGATTTCGAAATAAGGCTGTCTTAATTATAATGATAACCCAAAGGAGAGAGAGCAGAAGTCACAGTGAACTCCATTGTGAACTGGGGTTGACCCCCATAAACGTGTTGCTTTACCGAAGAGTAAACGAGTACCGGCCCCTCCTTCCCGAGTTTGTGCTCAAGGAAATAGATATTAATTACATAGAACGCGCAAAACTTTTTAAAAGCGCGATTAAGACGCCAAAACTTAAGACCAAAATAAATAATAAAAAATAAAATAAATAAAACAGTCCTTTAAAATTTGGGCGTAAACAAACAAGATAAAAACATCAAAATTTCTTCACCGAAGCAGTAAGGACCAAAACACCCTCTGCTATGTATAAATGCTCGAATGCCTATATATATATATACATATATATATATATATATATATATATATATATATATATATATATATATATATACGAGAGGCGGTCAATAAGTTTTGCGAATCGGTAGGGCAAAACAGAGGAAAAGGGATGGTTGTTTGTGGAGGTGTTAGGACAAGTTATGACAAGTGAGAGCCTACAGCGGCACGCTCCTGCCTCTTCTATTTAAGAAACAGAATCTGATCGCAGATCGTCAGTCACAAATTTTTCAACAATGGAAAAGGTTGAGCACCGCGCAGTGATCATATTTTTGACCAAGGAAGGCAAGAATGCAAAAGAGATCCATGAACGCATGGTTGCAGTGTACACCGACACTGCCCCTTCCTATGCAACCATTGCTCGCTGAAATAGGAAGTTCCGCAATGGTCGTGAGTGCCTTGAAGATGACCCTCATCCATGACGCCCGTCAGACGTGACCAACTAGAACAATGTTGCCCGCGTGGAGATGATGATCCTCGAAAATTGACGGGTGAAGGTCGAAGAAATCGAGCGAGAACTTGGAATATCACATGGAAGTGTTATGAACATAATCCATGCCAATTTGGCCATGACCAAGGACTCTGCCCGTTGGGTCCCTAGAAAACTCACGCCTTATGATCGACTTCAACGTCGTAAAAGTTCACAAGGCCAGAGTTTCACAAGCTGCTGTGCGTGAGTGCGGATTCGAGGAGCTCAACCATATCCCCTTCAGTCCAGATCTGGCCCATAGCGACTACATTTTATTCTTCCAGCTCAAGGCTGCACTGCGTGAACGCCACTTTGGGGACGATGAAGATGCCCAGCTCGCCGTCCAGGAGTGGATTGAACAGCAGTCGGGAGATTTCTGGTTGTCGGGAATTCGAAGCCTCAGGGATAAGTGGCGCAATTGCATTGAAGTCGAGGGTAGTTATATTGAAAAATAATAAAACACTTTTCCTCATATCTCTTTTCCTTATATCTGCATTACAAAACTTATTGACCGCCCCTTGGATATATATATATATATATATATATATATACCAAAACGCAAAGAAAGACAGAGATACCCTATCATCAGGACCTGTCTTTAATTCTACCTTTCATTATCGCCTTCCTATTATTTATCTCCCAAATTTCCCTACTATTTCTCCTACTAAAATCCTTTACAAGTATATTCCTCACTTTAAAGGTCCAAGTTGAGGTGAATAACAACTTCATTACCCTAAAGGATAAGTTATGAGTAGAAGAATCCTACGATTCCTGTCGATTTTGTTTTGATGTCCTCTGTCTATATCAGGTAAGCTGTGGTCACTAATAAAATCTCCTTTAGGAGAATTCACTCAAAATCCTTTCCTCACTTTTTCTAAAATTTGAAAACGATATTATTCATGTCTTCTCGCAAAACATTAAATAAAATCTCTGTCAAATAAAACAAGTTTATTTTCCCCTCATCTCTGTCTCTTCTTTCACACAGATAAGAAGTTGTGATGATAAGACGCTCAAAATCTTTCCTCTGAATAACTTTTCATCTCGAACACTGGACGAGAACCCATTGGATTACGCACGTTGGCTTTCGTTGAAATTACTTTTATGGTGTCAAAAAACAACAACTAAGAATTGTTTTGTGTAATTGGAAGGTGGCAAAAATCGATCTCATTTGGCAAATAAAATATTCATGTTGGAGTCTTGTCACCATATATTTATAACCAAGTCAAAATAATGAAGTCACCTTGGGTCCGTCTAGGAAAGCGGATGTTTAATCAAGTGATCATTTACCAACCATTCGACAGCTTCCTTATTCTATAGCGACTCGTGGTTAGGATCCCACGATAAGTGACAGGTTCCCACTGGAATAAAAATAATAACCCGCAGAACCATTGAAATAATAAGCAATTTCCTTTAATATGCCTCTCGATAGCAGTAATCAAATGCAAAAATTTAATAATTTCAAAGATCTTAAAGAAAGGCGGTCCAAGTTAAAAGAAACGTAATCATTTGAAGGAAAATATGGAATACGACTAAAGGAAAACAATTATTTCATCCTTCAACTGCGAACAGCAATAAGAACAACTTTATGAAATTCATCCGCCTGGAAAATAGGGAAATACGTCATTTTCCCGCCCTCTAAAAAGATAAAAGCTGGAATCCTTTCAAGCCAAACGAACCAATCCCGCTTTTTGCTATGCTCGGAAACATGAGTTTATAAAACGCGAGTGAAGAAGAAAATAATTGTCTTTGAATTTTATTCAATAATTAAGATTATAGTAAAAGTTTTGAAAGTTATTGAAAAGATATCCCCTATTTAGGTATTATACCCAATTACAGAGTTTTTTTAAATATTGGTTATTGCTTTTATATCATATTCATTGATTTATGGCGCTCGCTTTTAAAAGCCAATTCACAATGCTTGCAGTGATTCGTTCAAATAGATAACAAAAAGTGATCCTTTTAACCAAACGAGTGTACAAAAAAAGATGGAAGACGATCTCTAAACTCATTTAACCAGACCAAATTATCACCGCTTCGTTCTTATTTCTTTTTATTAAGTTTTGTTTGTTAATTTCTTGCAACCATCAAAGAAATGAAAGGATTTTTCACCATCAAGTGTGAAATTTAAGTCGGTAGGATTTTGGGCGGCCGCAAAGAAATGAGGTCCAAAGTTTTACACTTTTTAGGTTTGTTCAGAATCAGAAGATTTTTAGACTCAAGAAATCACCCCCGAAAGGCTTCAAAACAGACTGCCACCACATATTCTACCACTCGGCTGCCTCTGAAGATGGTTTGAGTCTCCATAAAAAGCCTTTACTCATCAATTTTTCACTTAGTTAGGTAATTGTACTACTTTTCCGTCAGGTTATACAAGCCAATAATGATTTCATAGAATAGACTCTCGACGATGTACCATATATAACTATTCGTTAAGGAAATGATTCTAATATATTTCGAGTGCGTGGTAAATCTGATTGACCGAGGTTATTTATCTTCAATATGCTTAAGAAGTGGAACTGGGCTCAAGGATAATAATATGGCTATCATTAATAAAATAGAGTTTTTTTAATTAAACTATCAACAACACACAAAAAGGTAAATATTTACATAAACGGAGAATGGAAAGGGTCGTGGGAATATCTGACTAATCCGAGGATTAAGATTTGGGGAGATTCAAAGAGGAAAACAAATAAAAATTAAAGGGGGGTGGAATAGTTTGCTAAACCATTTAAAGCACAGGGTAGGGTTGAGGAAAGGTTAGATAATTAAAAGTAATGCTCAGCTTACGTAATTACAAGTTGTTGTGCAGAGTAAGGTGACGCGAAGGACTCTTCGGTCCGCTGGCGAGTTCCAGCCGAAGGAAGGGGATTAAATTATCCTGACGTGACGTCTTGGGAATGAGAACCGTTTCTTGACGAACGGGCTTGAAGAACAATGGCTGTTCTAACGTTGTTCTCTTTCAAACAACAGGGGGGGGGGAGAACCGTCTTTTGCCTACGGGCTCAAAGAACAATGGCTGTTCTAACGTTGTTCTCTTTCTGAACAACAGGGGAGGGGACTTTTTGACTTGGCGTCTCGAAGGCACGAACCTTGGTACTCAAGCGATATTGTCCACTTCTGGACAAAAATAGTGGATCTCGAGGTAGAGGGACCCTGGTGCACAAGGTGAGACCGGATCGGCGTGATGTCTCACGAAGATAATCTGGATGTGATCTGATCTAATCGGGAAGGTTTCCATATAAATAGTCGAAGCTATCCCCTTGGGGTAGGGGACAATGGAGTGGGGGCTTCGAAGAAATGCCCAGCCACCGCCTGGGAACATACCATATCTGCCCATAAGCCTAACTCAATCTGGTGAGATCGACGCATGGGGCGAAACAGGCGGGGGGATTAACCTCCTTGGTTAAATATTGACTCAGGTGGCGATAACGCGCCCGGCTTCGACGCGAAGATGCACGTGGGTAGCAACGTGTTTCTAAACAACATGTGATAGCGGTTGAATTTAAGCGGCCTCAGACTGTTATATCACAAATGATATTCAGATAAAGATTAGAATGACAATCACTGTCAAGCGCCTAGGTAACAGAGGCTGGTTCTCGATGGAGTGGAAGGTGCACAAAGAGAGGAAGCGTCTCTCTTGGCCGAAGAGAAAGCACAAGTGAGTTTGGATATGAAACACCTTTCGAGAGGTTCCAAAGGGAGAAAGTGATGCGTTCTATATGCAAAGAGATGAAGGAGGAAAGGGCTATGTTGATAGGTGACATATTTACGTACATGCCCGAAGCTGCGTGCGGAAACGGCCTCAAATTGTGCAACACGGTTAGTACCTCAGTGCTTGACGCTTAGACGTAGTATGATCTCAATATCCTGTGGAAAACGACTTGTAACGGAGCTGTAGATGGGCTCTGGTCACCCGGAAAGGCTATGAATTAAGAAAAAATAAAAGCAGGAGTAGCTGATGGTTCCCAAATCCAAGGACTTCTGAGTGATTATAGATTCGTGAACACCATGAATAAAAAAGAGAAGGGAGCCTGGCTCTCATTTTCTGCCCTTGTTCGTTACTTCTTGGGAAACAAAAAAGCGCATAACTACGAGGATCTGGTTACTAATATGTTTTTTAGCATATCGTGATCTGGGATGCAACATGAGTGTGAAGCTGCATTTCCTAAATAGTCACCTCGACCGATTCGCAGAGAATCTGGGAGCCGTGAGCGACGAACAAGGAGAACGCTTCCATCAGGATTTGATGACGATGGAAGAGCGCTACCAAGGTCACTGGGATAGACACATGATGGCGGACTACTGCTGGACGATTACAAAAGATCAGCCAAAGAAGACTTACAAGAGAAAGAGTTACAAACGCAAATTTTTGCCCGATTGAAATCAAGAAAAGGTCCTCCAGCCTGATGATGTACGGTCATTAACAAATTAGCATCTATTTTATTACAATATTTGTAATCCTAATGTGTAATTCAAGTTTCTTCTCATATGCAATAAAATGTTTGTTCAAAAAAACTTGCTATACTATAAATAGCGCAAAAGGATGATTCAAAATTACTTCAGGGCATGATGATAGGCTTGATAAAATGAAAATTATTGTATAATATTAGTTATTGATATTACGAAAAGTCTGTAGCATTTAGACAAAATCTGATTTCAGATTTAAATTCAGTATGCTCGAATTAGGTAGGAAAATGTTCTTTTGTCAATTCACCAAATACATTGTTCTTCAGTGTTATCTAAGACACCACCCACCATATCTCATTTCAGGTAGACTAACTTTACTTTATATTAATTCTTCTATCAGACCAATAAATACGTTTCATTCTTTTCCTTAAACTCTCCAGATTAAACATATTTTTGTATCCTCTTTGTCCTGGTCTTCACCCTTGACATTCCTCTGTTTATCTAACTGTGATTCATTCTACCACTGAGATTTGCGCTTCTAAGAATAATATTTCTAGCCATTCTTTAGGCAAATGATTTTAACCGAAATAAAAAGAACCCTTAAAACTTGGCTATAACGTCCAATGATCTAATTCTATTTTATCATTGACTCAGAATGCTTGGTTCTCCTAAATTATTGGTTTCTTTTCGTTAAATTAATGTTTACTTTCTAAACCCGTTTTAATTCTTATCATTAAAGTTTATTTAACCGTTTGCAGCTTTCATTCAAATTTCTCACCCTAAGAATCTGCTGCTTTGATTTTACGTCATCCGTTAGCTCTTAAAATAAATGTGTACATTCACACATATAAAAATGAAGCATGCATGTAGGTATAAAAGAACCCCCCGATCGAGCCAGTGATCATCGTATACAAAGGAATATTTTCTCGCCTGACCGACTTCGCTTAGACTTTGTCCTCTTCGCTGCATCGCACGCTGTCCATGACACCGTTCGTGTTCGAGGGACAAAATTCCTTTCGTAGTTTGTTATATCTCTGATATTCGTTCTAACAAATTGATCTTTCTGGTAACTGGGTACGCCTCTACTCGCCAGTCTTCTGTCACATCTTTCTTAATCCATCAACTTTGAATTCCATCACGTATCCTATTCATAAGTTATTCGCCGACTCTCTTTGGTTTGATTTATGCAAGGTTCGGATCGGAAGAGTCGAACTGCTTTAGTCTGGATGGCGGCTCTCATGAATTCAACCTCACGATCGCATAGTTAGAGGGAAGAAACATCGGGTTATTTCTCGCTGGTGTGTCTCTTCCCGCACATTTTATGTGTTATACCTTGAAAGAAGGAAATATGACTTCTTGTCTTTGATTGTGTCGTAGAAAGCCATATCATTCTTCCCCCTGGATCCGTATGTTAATCATACGTATCTTTTTATCTCTTCACTGAAAAATAGAAGAAATGTAGTACTCTTAGATTTATAATTAAAATTAAACTGCTCTTGCGACTAAATAGAACGAATAGTAATAATAAAAAGCTGTGTGGATCAAATATTTCGGCACATTAAAGACAGATGTTGTTCAACTTCACAATTATAAATGTTTTTTTCACAGCCTCTCTGATGACTGTCAACCAGGATAGGGTCGCCGAGGTCTCAGCCCAATCTTCGGCTATATTATAAAAAAGCCAAATTAATGAACAAAGATAACAAAGGAAAATCAAAAGGAAACACATTCTTAGGCGTCGGAGGGAGGCTTGGCTCCCTAAGGGGAACGAAGATGGTTTCAAAACGGGAAAGTTAATAAAATGGAGGCGACCAACCTCCTCCAAAAAGTTTGAGGAGAGCACAGGTCTGTGTAACCGTACCCGTGCCGAGTAGAAATGAGACGCGGAAGCAATCCAGCTTGTCCCTTCTATCGGAATGCCTTGCTTGCATGAGCAGACCCCTCCCGCTCTGACAGCAAATTTTACGGATTTTCAGTAAAAGTGAATTTTTAGCGAGAAAAGTGAATAGAGTGACCCTACTTGTTGATAGTAGCGCGATACTTCGTGAACAAGTGGACTACTTGCTTTTCCAGTGGAAATACGGTACGGAAGAATTCTTCGCTCCTTCGTGGAAACAGAGACCGAAGCCTCCCCTCGCCCACCCGCTTGCCTGAAGAAAGTTATTTTGAGGTAAAGTAAAAAATATTTTTGACATTGACCCCTTTTTCTCTCTCACCCCTTTCCGTCTAAAAAACAAAAAGTGAACACAGTGAACATTACACACATACAAACGGTAGCGCATCATATGATGCACCTAATATGAGAAAAACCCTGCGTATAACTCTTCGGGTCCTCTCGGATGGCCCGAAACCTGACCGCGAAAAAGTATTTGAAACAGTTTACGGATCCCTACGCATTGCCTTGGTAAGACTAGTGGACTTAATTAATGGTTACTCGGCTATCTTCACGATGGAGGCTGATTGTAAATCCTTGACCTCCGGGAAAGCCGTTGAATGCCTCAAAACAATCAACCTTAGACCACAGACACCACCACAAATACGGACCCACCGCAGCTTGATCTGCAGGCGCCTCGCGCCCTGGGTTGGGAGCCATTCAGCCGACGTTTTAAAACGGGAAATTTAAAACAACCACGATTGGGCAAAGGTAGCGGAGGTTTTTAAATTTAAAACATATACACATGTGTTTAAAGTGGTATTTGGAGACACGGCTATGGCCCAAAAGGCTAAAGATAATGGATTACTTCTTTTCAACGTGAGAGTTTGCCCAGAGCAGATGGAACGTGAGGAGTTTGTTGATTTGCAGATGTGCTTCAGGTGCTACAAATACAACAAACACACCACGTCCAACTGCCCTGGAAATAAAGGTCTTAAATTGTGCTCCATCTGCGCCGGTCGTGACCATTTTTGGCGCGACTGTAAGAATAACACCATCAAATGTCTTAATTGCTCAGGCCCGCACCGGACCATGTCCATGGCATGTCCGAAACAAAAAACACAGGAAATGAGCAACCAGAGCAAACTCCAACGTGAATCGAAAGAGAAGAAAGCCAACTCCACCTACGCTAAAGTAGCGAAAGCCGCCATTGCCGAGTCAAATAACCCAAAAACATTCTTACACATCGAGAACGAACACTCCACAAAAATTATGTGCTGCATATACTATGCACACATACAAAACATTACACGACCTGGTACCTTTGCGACAGAAGTAAACCGTATGCTCGTGAAGAACGGACTTAGCGAGATGTGGTTCCCCGATAATCCCCCTTCAGAGGAGGTTATGCGAATAACCATTGCTCCTCAATGCCAAGAAAAGTGCCAGAAAATACAAACCCAAAACACAGCCATCTCACGTGACCCCCGACTCAACAAATCTAAGGAAACGCAAACACAGAAACAGGCGCCACTCACCCCCAAAAATCCACACCACAAAAAAACGAAAACACATACCCCCACATCCACACCAACAAAGGAGGCAGTCCGACCCAAGGAAATCAGGTCCCCTAGGTCGAGGAAAATCTCCGAAACTCGCGGCCCAGGGTCTACCTCCTCATCTAGAGGAAGTGAGCACCAACTAAAATACCACTCCAGAGGGTTCAACCTTAAATTGTACGCCCCTGAATCTGCCCCATTCACAACTGAATTGAACTTCAGTGAAGTATCGGAAGGTCTTAGGACCGGATGATACAAATGGGAATGCTCTGATGAGGTACCGGAAGGACAGGTTGAGGAAGCTCTCTCACAAAATAAGGTTAAGCTCGCCACGGACTGTTTTTACACAATCACCGACAGGGAATTTAGAAAGAAAAGAAACGGCAGGGAGCGAACCCCGCCCAGTACACCACATGCGGCTAAAGTAGATCGCGAATAAGCGTCTACTTTAACTCCATACACTAAAAGAACCTACATTACTCAAATGACCAACAGACTAACAATCATACAGATGAATGTCGATGGGTGGGACGGAAAAGGTTCCATCTATGGCAACATTCTGCAACAAAGTGACCCTGACATTATATTGATTAACGAACACGGAATGACCGCTCATAAAGAGATGAAAATTTTTCAATATGACGTCATCAGCAAAAATCACAGTCAGGAACGGTATGACGGCTGCGCAATAAACGTCAAAAAAGGTTTAAAATACAAAAGACTACCCGACTTAGATGAATCTTACCTTGCCATTGAGGTAGGCACTACCCTGGGGGGTCTAGTCGTGGACACGGGGTAACAACCCCCAAGACGCGGCTATGTACCCCTGCACAACCTTCTACAGGTCTTTTGCCATAAGAAAAATGCAATCTTTGCTGGAGATCTGAACGCAAGATGTGCAGCATCAGGGTATACCTCCTACAACAATGCAGGTAGAAACATTGAATTCCTACTTGACAGAAAATACGGGACTAGAATCGGACCAGAATTCCCGACATACACTCAGGTAATGCAGCAACGAAGCCTGATATTTTTTTATCCAGTATCAGGTTTCCATACAACTATTACATTGAACCAGGCCCCATTATTCCAAGTGACCACCAGGCAGTTAAAATCACACTTAGCGTAAGCCCCATTCAAATTGCAATCCCAGAACGCAAAAGCTATAAGCAGGCGGACTGGGAAAGCTACAAAAATTATCTTCTAAATTATACCCCAGACCCTTTAATTGACGCCAATTTAGAAGAAATAGATGAAGAGCTGGATAAAATCACTGACCTCCTTATAAAAGCAGATAAAAATAGCATTCACCGCATTAAATATAAAACCCTTCCAGCTCCTATTTGGACCCCCCCCCATGAAAGCCCTGGCCCCAGAGTATTAATACCTGTCCAATGTAATAGCGCTGACAGGCCCCAACCACAATGCCCATAGACGAATAAGACAGATAAAAGACGAACTTCAGACACTCATTACAGACCAACAAATACAGGTATGGGACAGACTAATTGAGGGACTTGACATAGAGAGAGACTCACGGACTTTTTGGCAGACGTACAGACGTTTAAAAGGACAACCCCCTCAAAAGAATATTGTACTCAAGCATGACGAAAAAGAAATTGACGAGACTACAGAGATTGAGGAAATTTTTACGACTTTCTGGTCCTCAATCTTTAAAATTACCCCCGAAGAAAACGATAATTATGACCTCGAAATCGAAAATAACATTATCCAACAGTTAAACACACAAATACATAAAACCTCCCCGTATCATTGTGTGTCGCAGGAAAGAGCGATGGGGGGCTATGGGAGTAAAATAACTGCCCAAGAGCTCTCCGTCGCACTAAAATCCTTTCGTCAAAGAGCACCGAGTACCAGGGGGCTGACCAGGGAGAATTTCATTAAGGCCCTGCCTAATGTTCTGAGTGGGCTACTTAACATCATGAATGCCGCTCTGAACACAGGCTATTTTCCTGACCAGTGGAAAGTGGCCAAGATGATCTTCCTTCCCAAATCGGGAAAGCCCCCGGACTGCCCTGCAAAGTTCCGACCGATATCTCTCTTAGAGTTTGCTGGCAAAGTCTTCGAGAAGATATTGGCAAATAGGGTCAACTCTTTTCTCGACGAAGTCAACCTGCATAACGAGCAACAGCACGGCTTCAGAAAGAAAAGAGGGACCGACACGGCACTAGCCGTTATTACCGAAAAACTTGCAAACATCAAGGCAAGTAAAAGGCATGCCGACCTGGTGCTCCGCGATGTCAAAAAAGCATTTGACAAGGTTTGGAAGAGAGGCTTGCAATTTAAGATCCTGCGAATAGGCCTCGACCCCATTCTTAAAGGGATTCTATGCGATTATATAATGGAGAGGAGAGCGTATATACAAATCAAAGAACACAAAGGCCCCGAGTTCGAGCTCGAATCTGGGGTCCCGCAAGGGGGCTGTCTCAGTCCCCTGTTATACAACATATATACACGCGACCTACCACAACCTCTTTCCGAAGGTACGATATACGTCCAGTTGGCTGACGATATATCACAAATTTGTACAGCCGCTTACGTTCACAGGGAATTTATGGCGAGAAATACGGCTAGGGAGATATCTAACATCAACTCTTACGAGAGGAAATGGAAGATATCAACCAATGCCCCAAAATTCAAAATAATTCCCATGTTTCGCAAGACCTTCAATGATATACGGGTAGAAGGGGAGAGAATCCTCTACTGCTCGGAAGGGACGGTTCTGGGGCTCAAAATCACCACTGGGGGATACAAGAGTCATATCGGGCGGACAGTCGCGAGTAGCAAGAGATATTTGAGAGAGTTTTATAGGTTCATTGACCTAACTCGATCAAATAAACTTAAGATATTTAATGCGTGCATTCGCTCGAGACTCTTATACCCCGCGGTGCCACTGAACGCGAGCGCCAAGACCCACATTGCGAAACTACAAGTCATCCAGAACAAAGCGGTTCTACTCATTACAAATACCCGAAGAAGAGAACGTAAACGACAAAGGGAGCTCCACGACTCGGTTGGATTATCTCCGATCAACGTGGCGCTCCACGAGAGAGCTAAGAGGATATGGCAGGCCATTGGCGCCCGCTTGACTCCTGAATTCTCTCGTACACACTTAGAAATCGAAGCTGACCTACAAATAAGACCTTTCAAAAGTAGCAAGCTACAGACAGAAAATGACGTGATCCCAAAATACACCTGACAGAACTGACAAAATACAAAGTAATTTGCCGGTTTCTTTTAGCATATTTAAATTAAATTAAAAACCACTTGCAAAACTCAAGATTAAATAATTTCACAATCACTTTTAAAAATCCAATTAATTAATAACCAAAAACTTTTCAAAAACTTTTCACTAAAGTCAGAGCGGGAATAAAACCCCCGCCAAAAATAAAGGCTTGAATGCCTAAAGCAATCAATCGATCAATAGGATCGAAATCATAATTAAATTAACCACGTTTAATTTTCATTATATAAACTATGGATTTATAATTCATAGTTTATCGAAAAAATACTAAACAACCACAAAAAACACAGAAACTTGACATTGAAAGAGCTACCCTCTCACCAGGGATCTTTTTATTCTTTCTCCTACACATCATCTACTCTTTAAACTTCCCCTTTAACCACTTTACTCTCTTACTATTCTCTCTAATTCTACCTATATTTCATCTCTTATTTTGTCCAATGTCCAGCTCGTCCCTTCTGTCGAGGGACAAAGGCAGAGCAAATCTCGGTAGAGAGAAGCAAAATCTTGTCAGTAAAAATATTGTAGAAAACAGCCGGGGTGACGGGGGCGGGGGAGACTGAGTCTTCAGGGGAAAATAGAGACGAGCGATAAGCTTGTGTGTGCGGAATGTTTATGTTGCTAGCAAGGGAACCGAAAACGAGGGGTGGGTGAAAGCGACATTAGACAAAGGAAGGTTTCTCCCTGTCATGACCGTGACCTCGCGCAGCTCAAAGACGCCTATCACTTTCTCGTGGTCAACGAGAGAAGGTGGGAAGGAAGGAAAATAGATGCAAATGTAGGAAGAGAAGGTTCTTAGAAAAGAAGCGTTTGACGCTTTGAGGTCAGAAATGGGGAGGGAGTGTTTAACGAGGGCTGGAATAGGGTAATTTTACTGATCAAAAGAAAAACGCCCACTATGACATGGCTTAAACCACGATGTATGCTAGTGTTTGGTGGAAGTGGCAGAGAAACAAAACGGGAGAGAAGAATGTCAGAAATTATGTTAAAGTGATGATTTATGTGGAATTTATGAATTGTTAGGAGCAAATAACATCGTAATGTATATTTCTTTTAGTGTGGGCTTGGAATTCGAAAAATTAAGAGAGTAGTTGGAAATACGATGGACTAGTAATAGAAGTCTCTTGAGTTTTTTTAATCTTTTACTTATCCTTTATAAAAAAGGGCGCAAGACTCTTCATTTTGAAGAGATAAATTCAATACGAGTCTTTGTTTATTTTTGCCTTTTTTGAATTTTAAATATAATTTATGCCATGGATTTGAAAGCAAGCTCTGTTTTTCAGTCTTAATTGCTCTCTCTCCTCTCCTTTCCAGTTTCTATTCTTTTTCGTGCACTTATTATCTTGTACGTCCCTTCTTTAATCGTACCCTTGAAATATCTTCTATATCTACCCCTCTTTAATTCTATTCCTTCAAAATTAAAGTGGCCCTCGACGCAAATTTGCCCTTGACCGAGTCCAACTTTCAGCGTTTTAACCATTTTTTTCTTTTCCCTTTAATTTCATCAGAGAAAACTAACTTTAGATGACACCACTAATGGAGTGTATATGAATTAGCCTCACTCGGCAAACCTTATCTGGTTTTTGAGTATTGACTCAATTGCTTTCTCGCCTGGCAACGTCTCAGGCTAATTGCTACTTTCTGCATCCCTTTTTCCCCAAAAAATATGAGGTCTCAATATTACGAGCTGGAGGGCGGCGGGAGCGGATTCCTAATAAAAATGTTTACACAATGATATTACCTCTTTATCTAGACGACAGAAGTATTATAATGGAAGTAGATTTTTCCTAAGTTGTACTCATTGAATATCAAGTTACTAAATTTCCTTAGTTAGTTATTAAACATACTTTATAGCCATTAGTGATCGGTATAAACATGCTGTCGGATTCTCTTCCTGGGAAAATTCAAGTAAAATCATTTATGCCTCGCTTCTGAGAGTATGCGGCACTTATTCAATTTTAAGTTCTAAGTTTCTAATAATTACCAATTGGGAGCCATCGTTAGCTGTCGAAGATCTGTATATACTAATCGGAAACAAAAAAAAACAACTTCCTGTTCAACAAGAGTTCCCCCGGAGGACTAAATTTTGAAACCGGCTTGATCAATGGCTGTAAATGTCCACCCTTGTGAGAGACACAGGGTGCACATGCATTGTGGTGTCAGACAAATTGCTTCCCCCTGTCCACCCCCAACATAAGAAGTACGCAATTTTACACGACTTCTTGGGTCGAGAAAATAGATTCCCGGTAATCCACTGTCATGTACAGTGTAAATATTTCACTGGTTGGGCCGACGTAGTGGTAGCCCCCATCAAATTTTGCTCGGTACTCATTGGCCAGAGCGTACTACTCTCCCCGAGTGAAGTGACTCAAGCTGTCGTCACTCGAGCGCAAGCTAGCCGCGAGGTCTCTCCCCCAACGCGCCTTTTCACCCCAGAGGCACCTTTAGAGGTTCCAACGAGTAATGCATAATTCCTCAGAGCTCAGTAGAGCTGCCCTTTACTTTAATCCCTTTGGGAAAAGGCCCTAAAGAACGAAGAGGTGATCGTTCGAGGGAACCGTCCCATAAGGTACATCATTAACGACTCCCTTCTGTTTCGCACCTCGCGAGATGAGTCCGACCCACCTTCCAAGGTCATGTGTATTCCGCGCACACATGTAGACCAAATCCTGGGGGTAGCACATGAAAGTCCCATTGCCGGTCATTTTGGTCATAACAAGACTTCTCAGCGAGTATTTAAATACTTTTTTGGACTTGGTGCAGCCAAAGATATTGCAGAATTCTGCAAAACGTGCGATTTGTGCCAGAGAACCACTGCAAAAGGTTGAATAGCCCCAGCTCCCCTGCAAAGAACCCCAGTTATTTCAGAGCCTCCTCGAGAGTCGCCTTCGACCAAGAAACGGTAATTGACGCCGTCCACCCAAACAACCCCCTAAATATTGTTAATTCGATTTGCGTAGAGTCAAGCAAAGATTGTCCCCTCTCCGTTCCCCCGTCCAAGCTGCCCCCCCATAAAAGAACCTTTCCCCGAGTTGGATGTAAACTCCGACCTCACCCCTGCCAAAAGAACCAAATGATCGTGCTTTTGGAAGAATTTAGTGACGTCCTTTCCGAGTCACCAGGATGCTCGACTCAGTTCGAACATGAGATCACCCTCATTACGCTCGAACCTGTGTGATGTAAGCCCTATCCCGTACCGGTGCACCTAAGAGATGCTTTCAATGAGGAAGTCAACAATCTTTTGCAATTAGGGATTATCGAGCCATCTACGTCCGATTATTGTTCCCCAATAGTAATGGTACGCAATCCAGACCAGTCCTTTAGGATGTGCGTCGATTTTCGGAAGCTGAACACCGTCACCGTGTTTGACGCCGAGCCTTCCCCCTAATTGACCAAAATTTACATCTCTTCGAAGGAGCCGCCTACATCACTGAGGTCAGCGAGGAAACTAACAGCCTTTCCTGCAGACAAAGGTTTAATGGAATTTACTCGTCTTCCTTTTGGCCTAGTCACTGCCTGCAGTAGCTACAACCGCATAATGCGCCGTGTAATAGACGGTTTAAAAAACATTTCTTTTTATTTTGATAACGTGTATGTGGCTACACGTTCATGGAACGACCATATCTTGTCCCTCCGCCCGCTTTTTAGAACGCTTAAAGCACCATGGCTTAACCATTAAACCCTCAAAATGCCATTTTTCTTATAAATCCATAGAATACCTTGGATTTAAAATAGGCGAAAGTCATCTGGCCCCACAAAAAGAGAAGGTAAAGGCTATTGTAAATATGCTCATACCGCGCACCAAGAAGCAATTACGGTCTTTCCTCGGTGCCACCTCGTTTTACCGCCGCTTCGTAACCCAATTCGCTTCTGTAAAAGCTCCTCTAAACGACCTGCTAAAAAAGAAACTCGCGGACCCCCTCCAGTGGAACCCCGACGCCAAAGTACACTTTGAAGAGCTTAAAGAGAAGCTAGTCTCCGCCCCGATCTTAAAACTGCCGAACCCTCAAAAAATATTTGGCGTAAGGACAGATGCCTCCCAACTGGGTATTGGCTGCGTATTACTCCAATACGACGAGAACTAAGAACCAGCTCCTATAAGCTATGCGAGTCGCCGACTGACGGCTCGCAAAAGGGCATACGCTACGGTAGAACTGGAAGCTCTAGCGATTGTTTTGGGGATAACAAAATTTAGAATGTATCTGGTAGGTCGTCCATTCCTCATAGAGACTGATCATAGACCGTTAGCCTATGTAAAAACTTGTAAAAACCGAAACGGCAGGCTAATGCGCTGGTCATTATTGCTAGCTGAGTATCGTTATGAAATCAGGTATCTAAAAGGGTCTGACAATGTACTCGCAGATAGCCTTTTGAGAAACCCAATTTCAGATAGCGATTAATAGTCAATTATTTATTTTTTTGTGTGTATCTCTTTGTATAAATAATTATTTCTTGCCTGTACTCTGTATGTGTTTTGTCCTTACGCATCTGTCCTTACGCCAAATATTTTTTGAGGGTTCGGCAGTTTTAAGATCGGGGCGGAGACTAGCTTCTCTTTAAGCTCTTCAAAGTGTACTTTGGCGTCGGGGTTCCACTAGAGGGGGTCCGCGAGTTTCTTTTTTAGCAGGTCGTTTAGAGGAGCTTTTACAGAAGCGAATTGGGTTACGAAGCGGCGGTAAAACGAGGTGGCACCGAGGAAAGACCGTAATTGCTTCTTGGTGCGCGGTATGAGCATATTTACAATAGCCTTTACCTTCTCTTTTTGTGGGGCCAGATGACTTTCGCCTATTTTAAATCCAAGGTATTCTATGGATTTATAAGAAAAATGGCATTTTGAGGGTTTAATGGTTAAGCCATGGTGCTTTAAGCGTTCTAAAAAGCGGGCGGAGGGACAAGATATGGTCGTTCCATGAACGTGTAGCCACATACACGTTATCAAAATAAAAAGAAATGTTTTTTAAACCGTCTATTACACGGCGCATTATGCGGTTGTAGCTACTGCAGGCAGTGACTAGGCCAAAAGGAAGACGAGTAAATTCCATTAAACCTTTGTCTGCAGGAAAGGCTGTTAGTTTCCTCGCTGACCTCAGTGATGTAGGCGGCTCCTTCGAAGAGATGTAAATTTTGGTCAATTAGGGGGAAGGCTCGGCGTCAAACACGGTGACGGTGTTCAGCTTCCGAAAATCGACGCACATCCTAAAGGACTGGTCTGGATTGCGGACCATTACTATTGGGGAACAATAATCGGACGTAGATGGCTCGATAATCCCTAATTGCAAAAGATTGTTGACTTCCTCATTGAAAGCATCTCTTAGGTGCACCGGTACGGGATAGGGCTTACATCACACAGGTTCGAGCGTAATGAGGGTGATCTCATGTTCGAACTGAGTCGAGCATCCTGGTGACTCGGAAAGGACGTCACTAAATTCTTCCAAAAGCACGATCATTTGGTTCTTTTGGCAGGGGTGAGGTCGGAGTTTACATCCAACTCGGGGAAAGGTTCTTTTATGGGGGGGCAGCTTGGACGGGGGAACGGAGAGGGGACAATCTTTGCTTGACTCTACGCAAATCGAATTAACAATATTTAGGGGGTTGTTTGGGTGGACGGCGTCAATTACCGTTTCTTGGTCGAAGGCGACTCTCGAGGAGGCTCTGAAATAACTGGGGTTCTTTGCAGGGGAGCTGGGACTATTCAACCTTTTGCAGTGGTTCTCTGGCACAAATCGCACGTTTTGCAGAATTCTGCAATATCTTTGGCTGCACCAAGTCCAAAAAAGTATTTAAATACTCGCTGAGAAGTCTTGTTATGACCAAAATGACCGGCAATGGGACTTTCATGTGCTACCCCCAGGATTTGGTCTACATGTGTGCGCGGAATACACATGACCTTGGAAGGTGGGTCGGACTCATCTCGCGAGGTGCGAAACAGAAGGGAGTCGTTAATGATGTACCTTATGGGACGGTTCCCTCGAACGATCACCTCTTCGTTCTTTAGGGCCTTTTCCCAAAGGGATTAAAGTAAAGGGCAGCTCTACTGAGCTCTGAGGAATTATGCATTACTCGTTGGAACCTCTAAAGGTGCCTCTGGGGTGAAAAGGCGCGTTGGGGGATAGACCTCGCGGCTAGCTTGCGCTCGAGTGACGACAGCTTGAGTCACTTCACTCGGGGAGAGTAGTACGCTCTGGCCAATGAGTACCGAGCAAAATTTGATGGGGGCTACCACTACGTCGGCCCAACCAGTGAAATATTTACACTGTACATGACAGTGGATTACCGGGAATCTATTTTCTCGACCCAAGAAGTCGTGTAAAATTGCGTACTTCTTATATTGGGGATGGACAGGGGGAAGCAATTTGTCTGACACCACAATGCATGTGCACCATGTGTCTCTCACAAGGTTGGACATTTACAGCCATTGATCAAGCCGGTTTCGAAATTTAGTCCTCCGGGGGAACTCTTGTTGAACAGGAAGTTGTTTTTTTTTGTTTCCGATTAGTATATACAGATCTTCGACAGCTAACGATGGCTCCCAATTGGTAATTATTAGAAACTTAGAACTTAAAATTGAATAAGTGCCGCATACTCTCAGAAGCGAGGCATAAATGATTTTACTTGAATTTTCCCAGGAAGAGAATCCGACAGCATGTTTATGCCGATCACTAATGGCTATAAAGTATGTTTAATAACTAACTAAGGAAATTTAGTAACTTGATATTCAATGAGTACAACTTAGGAAAAATCTACTTCCATTATAATACTTCTGTCGTCTAGATAAAGAGGTAATATCATTGTGTAAACATTTTTATTAGGAATCCGCTTCCGCCGCCCTCCAGCCCGTAATATTGAGACCTCATATTTTTGGGGGAAAAAGGGATGCAGAAAGTAGCAATTAGCCTGAGACGTTGCCAGGCGAGAAAGCAATTGAGTCAATACTCAAAAACCAGATAAGGTTTGCCGAGTGAGGCTAATTCATATACACTCCATTAGTGGTGTCATCTAAAGTTAGTTTTCTCTGATGAAATTAAAGGGAAAAGAAAAAAATGGTTAAAACGCTGAAAGTTGGACTCGGTCAAGGGCAAATTTGCGTCGAGGGCCACTTTAATTTTGAAGGAATAGAATTAAAGAGGGGTAGATATACAAGATATTTCAAGGGTACGATTAAAAAAGGGACGTACAAGATAATAAGTGCACGAAAAAGAATAGAAACTGGAAAGGAGAGGAGAGAGAGCAATTAAGACTGAAAAACAGAGCTTGCTTTCAAATCCATGGCATAAATTATATTTAAAATTCAAAAAAGGCAAAAATAAACAAAGACTCGTATTGAATTTATCTCTTCAAAATGAAGAGTCTTGCGCCCTTTTTTATAAAGGATAAGTAAAAGATTAAGAAAACTCAAGAGACTTCTATTACTAGTCCATCGTATTTCCAACTACTCTTTAAATTTTTCGAATTCCAAGCCCACACTAAAAGAAATATACATTACGATGTTATTTGCTCCTAACAATTCATAAATTCCACATAAATCATCACTTTAACATAATTTCTGACATTATTCTCTCCCGTTCTGTTTCTCTGCCACTTCCACCAAACACTAGCATACATCGTGGTTTAAGCCATGTCATAGTGGGCGTTTTTCTTTTGATCAGTGATATTACCCTATTCCAGCCCTCGTTAAACACTCCCTTCCCATTTCTGACCTCAAAGCGTCAAACGCTTCTTTTCTAAGAACCTTCTCTTCCTACATTTGCATCTATTTTCCTTCCTTCCCACCTTCTCTCGTTGACCACGAGAAAGTGATAGGCGTCTTCGAGCTGCGCGAGGTCACGGTCATGACAGGGAGAAACCTTCCCTTGTCTAATGTCGCTTTCACCCACCCCTCGTTTTCGGTTCCCTTGCTAGCAACATAAACATTCCGCACACACAAGCTTATCGCTCGTCTCTCTTTTCCCCTGAAGACTCAGTCTCCTCCCCCCCGTCCCGTCACCCCGGCTGTTTTCTACAATATTTTTACTGACAAGATTTTGCTTCTCTCTACCGAGATTTGCTCTGCCTTTGTCCCTCGACAGAAGGGACGAGCTGGACATTAGACAAAATAAGAGATGAAATATAGGTAGAATTAGAGAGAATAGTAAGAGAGTAAAGTGGTTAAAGGGGGAGTTTAAAGAGTAGATGATATGTAGGAGAAAGAATAAAAAGATCCCTGGTGAGAGGGTAGCTCTGTCAATGTAAAGTTTGTGTGTTTTTTGTGGTTGTTTAGTATTTTTTCGATAAGCTATGAATTATAAATCCATAGTTTATATAATTAAATTAAACGTGGTTAATTTAATTATGATTTCGATCCTATTGATCGATTGATTGCTTTAGGCATTCAAGCCTTTTTTTTTGGCGGGGGTTTTATTCCCGCTTTGACTTTAGTGAAAAGTTTTTGAAAAGTTTTTGGTTATTAATTAATTGGATTTTCAAAAGTGATTGTGAAATTATTTAATCTTGAGTTTTGCAAGTGGTTTTTAATTTAATTTGAATATGCTAAAAGAAACCTGCGAATTACTTTATATTTTGTCAGTTCTGTCAGGTGTATTTTGGGATCACGTCATTTTCTGTCTGTAGCTTGCTACTTTTGAAAGGTCTTATTTGTCGGTCAGCTTCGATTTCTAAGTGTGTACGAGAGAATTCAGGGGTCAAGCGAGCGCCAATGGCCTGCCATATCCTCTTAGCTCTCTCGTGGAGCGCCACGTTGATCGGAGATAATCCAACCGAGTCGTGGAGCTCCCTTTGTCGTTTACGTTCTCTTCTTCGGGTATTTGTAATGAGTAGAACCGCTTTGTTCTGGATGACTTGTAGTTTCGCAATGTGGGTCTTGGCGCTCGCGTTCAGTGGCACCGGGGGGTATAAGAGTCTCGAGCGAATGCACGCATTGAATATCTTAAGTTTATTTGAGCGAGTTAGATCGATGAACCTATAAAACTCTCTCAAATATCTCTTGCTACTCGCGACTGTCCGCCTGATATGACTCTTGTATCCCCCAGTGGTGATTTTGAGCCCCAGAACCGTCCCTTCCGAGCAGTAGAGGATTCTCTCCCCTTCTACCCGTATATCATTGAAGGTCTTGCGAAACATGGGAATTATTTTGAATTTTGGGGCATTGGTTGATATCTTCCATTTCCTCTCGTAAGAGTTGATGTTAGATATCTCCCTAGCCGTATTTCTCGCCATAAATTCCCTGTGAACGTAAGCGGCTGTACAAATTTGTGATATATCGTCAGCCAACTGGACGTATATCGTACCTTCGGAAAGAGGTTGTGGTAGGTCGCGTGTATATATGTTGTATAACAGGGGACTGAGACAGCCCCCTTGCGGGACCCCAGATTCGAGCTCGAACTCGGGGCCTTTGTGTTCTTTGATCTGTATATACGCTCTCCTCTCCATTATATAATCGCATAGAATCCCTTCAAGAATGGGGTCGAGGCCTATTTGCAGGATCTTAAATTGCAAGCCTCTCTTCCAAACCTTGTCAAATGCTTTTTTGACATCGCGGAGCACCAGGTCTGCATGCCTTTTACTTACCTTGATGTTCGCAAGTTTTTCGGTAATCACGGCTAGTGCCGTGTCGGTCCCTCTTTTCTTTCTGAAGCCGTGCTGTTGCTCGTTATGCAGGTTGGCTTCGTCAAGAAAAGAGTTGACCCTATTATCCAATATCTTCTCGAAGACTTTGCCAGCAAACACTAAGAGAGGTATCGGTCAGAAGTTTGCAGGGCAGTCCGGGGGCTTTCCCGATTTGGGAAGGAAGATCATCTTGGCCACTTTCCACTGGTCAGGAAAATAGCCTGTGTTCAGAAAGGCATTCATGATGTTAAGTAGCCCACTCAGAACATTAGGCGGGGCCTTAATGAAATTCTCCCTGGTCAGCCCCGTGGTACTCGGTGCTCTTTGACGAAAGGATTTTAGTGCGACGGAGAGCTCTTGGGCAGTTATTTTACTCCCATAGCCCTCCATCGCTCTTTCCTGTGACACACAATGATGAGGGGAGGTTTTATGTATTTGTGTGTTTAACTGTTGGATAATGTTATTTTCGATTTCGAGGTCATAATTATCGTTTTTTTCGGGGGTAATTTTAAAGATTTTGGACTAGAAAGTCCTAAAATTTCCTCAATCTCTGTAGTCTCGTCAATTTCTTTTTCGTCATGTTTGAGTACAATATTCTTTTGAATGGGTTGTCCTTTTAAACGTATGTACGTCTACCAAAAAGTCTGTGAGTCTCTCTCTATGTCAAGTCCCTCAATTAGTCTGTCCCATACCTGTATTTGTTGGTCTGTAATGAGTGTCTGAAGTTCGTCTTTTATCTGTCTTATTCGTCTATGGGCATTGTGGTTGGGGCCTGTCAGCGCTATTACATTGGACAGGTATTTATACTCTGGGGCCAGGGCTTTCATGGGGGGGGGTCCAAATAGGAGCTGGAAGGGTTTTATATTTAAGGCGGTGAATGCTATTTTTATCTGCTTTTATAAGGAGGTCAGTGATTTTATCCAGCTCTTCATCTATTTCTTCTAAATTGGCGTCAATTAAAGGGTCTGGGGTATAATTTAGAAGATAATTTTTGTAGCTTTCCCAGTCCGCCTGCTTATAGCTTTTGCGTTCTGGGATTGCAATTTGAATGGGGCTTACGCTAATTGTGATTTTAACTGCCTGGTGGTCACTTGGAATAATGGGGCCTGGTTCAATGTAATAGTTGTATGGAAACCTGATACTGGATAAAAAAAATATCAGGCTTCGTTGCTGCATTACCTAAGTGTATGTCGGGAATTCTGGTCCGATTCTAGTCCCGTATTTTCTGTCAAGTAGGACTTCAATGTTTCTACCTGCATTGTTGTAGGAGGTATACCCTGATGCTGCACATCTTGCATTCAGATCTCCAGCAAAGATTGCATTTTTCTTATGGCTGAAGACCTGTAGAAGGTTGTGCAGGGGTACATAGCCGCGTCTTGGGGGTTGGTACCCCGTGGCCACGACTAGACCCCCCAGGGTAGTGCCTACCTCAATGGCAAGGTAAGATTCATCTAAGTCGGGTAGTCTTTTGTATTTTAAACCTTTTTTGACGTCTATTGCGCAGCCGTCATACCGTTCCTGACTGTGATTTTTGCTGATGACGTCATATTGAAAAATTTTCATCTCTTTATGAGCGGTCATTCCGTGTTCGTTAATCAATATAATGTCAGGGTCACTTTGTTGCAGAATGTTGCCATAGATGGAACCTTTTCCGTCCCACCCATCGACATTCATCTGTATGATTGTTAGTCTGTTGGTCATTTGAGTAATGTAGGTTCTTTTAGTGTATGGAGTTAAAGTAGACGCTTATTCGCGATCTACTTTAGCCGCATGTGGTGTACTGGGCGGGGTTCGCTCCCTGCCGTTTCTTTTCTTTCTAAATTCCCTGTCGGTGATTGTGTAAAAACAGTCCGTGGCCAGCTTAACCTTATTTTGTAAGAGAGCTTCCTCAACCTGTCGTTCCGGTACCTCATCAGAGCATTCCCATTTGTATCGTCCGGTCCTAAGACCTTCTGATACTTCACGGGAGCCCAATTCAGTTGGGAATGGGGCAGATTCAGGGGCGTACAATTTAGGGTTGAAGCCTCTGGAGTGGTATTTTAGTTGGTGCTCACTTCCTCTAGATGAGGAGGTAGACCCTGGGCCGCGAGTTTCGGAGATTTTCCTCGACCTAGGGGACCTGATTTCCTTGGGTCGGACTGCCTCCTTTGTTGGTGTGGATGTGGGGGTGTGTGTTTTCGTTTTTTTGTGGTGTGGATTTTTGGGGGTGAGTGGCGCCTGTTTCTGTGTTTGCGTTTCCTTAGATTTGTTGAGTCGGGGGTCACGTGAGATGGCTGTGTTTTGGGTTTGTATTTTCTGGCACTTTTCTTGGCATTGAGGAGCAATGGTTATTCGCATAACCTCCTCTGAAGGGGGATTATCGGGGAACCACACCTCGCTAAGTCCGTTCTTCACGAGCATACGGTTTACTTCTGTCGCAAAGGTACCAGGTCGTGTAATGTTTTGTATGTGTGCATAGTATATGCAGCACATAATTTTTGTGGAGTGTTCGTTCTCGATGTGTAAGAATGTTTTTGGGTTATTTGACTCGGCAATGGCGGCTTTCGCTACTTTAGCGTAGGTGGAGTTGGCTTTCTTCTCTTCCAATTCACGTTGGAGTTTGCTCTGGTTGCTCATTTCCTGTTTTTTTTTTGTTTCGGACATGCCATGGACATGGTCCGGTGCGGGCCTGAGCAATTAAGACATTTGATGGTGTTATTCTTACAGTCGCGCCAAAAATGGTCACGACCGGCGCAGATGGAGCACAATTTAAGACCTTTATTTCCAGGGCAGTTGGACGTGGTGTGTTTGTTGTATTTGTAGCACCTGAAGCACATCTGCAAATCAACAAACTCCTCACGTTTCATCTGCTCTGGGCAAACTCTCACGTTGAAAAGAAGTAATCCATTATCTTTAGCCTTTTGGGCCATAGCCGTGTCTCCAAATACCACTTTAAACACATGTGTATATGTTTTAAATTTAAAAACCTCCGCTACCTTTGCCCAATCGTGGTTGTTTTAAATTTCCCGTTTTAAAACGTCGGCTGAATGGCTCCCAACCCAGGGCGCGAGGCGCCTGCAGATCAAGCTGCGGTGGGTCCGTATTTGTGGTGGTGTCTGTGGTCTAAGGTTGATTGTTTTGAGGCATTCAACGGCTTTCCCGGAGGTCAAGGATTTACAATCAGCCTCCATCGTGAAGATAGCCGAGTAACCATTAATTAAGTCCACTAGTCTTACCAAGGCAATGCGTAGGGATCCGTAAACTGTTTCAAATACTTTTTCGCGGTCAGGTTTCGGGCCCTCCGAGAGGACCCGAAGAGTTATACGCAGGGTTTTTCTCATATTAGGTGCATCATATGATGCGCTACCGTTTGTATGTGTGTAATGTTCACTGTGTTCACTTTTTGTTTTTTAGACGGAAAGGGGTGAGAGAGAAAAAGTGGTCAATGTCAAAAATATTTTTTACTTTACCTCAAAATAACTTTCTTCAGGCAAGCGGGTGGGCGAGGGGAGGCTTCGGTCTCTGTTTCCACGAAGGAGCGAAGAATTCTTCCGTACCGTATTTCCACTGGAAAAGCAAGTAGTCCACTTGTTCACGAAGTATCGCGCTACTATCAACAAGTAGGGTCACTCTATTCACTTTTCTCGCTAAAAATTCACTTTTACTGAAAATCCGTAAAATTTGCTGTCAAAGCGGGAGGGGTCTGCTCATGCAATCAAGGCATTCCGATAGAAGGGACAAGCTGGATTGCTTCCGCGTCTCATTTCTACTCGGCACGGGTACGGTTACACAGACCTGTGCTCTCCTCAAACTTTTTGGAGGAGGTTGGTCGCCTCCATTTTATTAACTTTCCCGTTTTGAAACCATCTTCGTTCCCCTTAGGGAGCCAAGCCTCCCTCCGACGCCTAAAAATGTGTTTCCTTTTGATTTTCCTTTGTTATCTTTGTTCATTAATTTGGCTTTTTTTATAATATAGCCGAAGATTGGGCTGAGACCTCGGCGACCCTATCCTGGTTGACAGTCATCAGAGAGGCTGTGAAAAAAACATTTATAATTGTGAAGTTGAACAACATCTGTCTTTAATGTGCCGAAATATTTGATCCACACAGCTTTTTATTATTACTATTCGGTCTATTTAGTCGCAAGAGCAGTTTAATTTTAATTAAAAATCTAAGAGTACTACATTTCTTCTATTTTACAGTGAAGAGATAAAAAGATACGTATGATTAACATACGGATCCAGGGGGAAGAATGATATGGCTTTCTACGACACAATCAGAAGACAAGAAGTCATATTTCCTTCTTTCAAGGTATAACACATAAAATGTGCGGGAAGAGACACACCAGCGAGAAAGAACCCAATGTTTCTTCCCTCTAACTATGCGATCGTGAGGTTGAATTCACGAGAGCCGCCATCCAGACTAAAGCAGTTCGACTCTTCCGATCCGAGCCTTGCATAAATCAAACCAAAGAGAGTCGGCGAATAACTTATGAATAGGATACGTGATGGAATTCAAAGTTGATGGATCAAGAAAGATGTGACAGAAGACCGGCGAGTGGAGGCGTACCCAGTTACCGGAAAGATCAATTTGTTAGAACGAATATCAGAGATAAACAAACTACGAAAGGAATTTTGTCCCTCGAACACGAACGGTGTCATGGACAGCGAGCGATGCAGCGAAGAGGACAAAGTCTAAGCGAAGTCGGTCAGGCGAGAAAATATTCCTTTGTATACGATGATCACTGGCTCGATCGGGGGGTTCTTTTATACCTACATGCATGCTTCATTTTTATATGTGTGAATGTACACATTTATTTTAAGAGCTAACGGATGACGTAAAATCAAAGCAGCAGATTCTTAGGGTGAGAAATTTGAATGAAAGCTGCAAACGGTTAAATAAACTTTAATGATAAGAATTAAAACGGGTTTAGAAAGTAAACATTAATTTAACGAAAAGAAACCAATAATTTAGGAGAACCAAGCATTCTGAGTCAGTGATAAAATATAATTAGATCATTGGACGTTATAGTCAAGTTTTAAGGGTTCTTTTTATTTCAGTTAAAATATTTGCCTAAAGAATGGCTAGAAATATTATTCTTAGAAGCGCAAATCTCAGTGGTAGAATGAATCACAGTTAGATAAATAGAGGAATGTCAAGGGTGAAGACCAGGACAAAGAAGATACAAAAAATACGTTTAATCTGGACAGTTTAAGGAAAAGAATGAAATGTATTTATTGGTCTGATAGAAGAATTAATATAAAGTAAAGTTAGTCTACCTGAAATGAGATATAGTGGGTGGTGTCTTAGATAACACTGAAGAACAATGTATTTGGTGAATTGACAAAAGAACATTTTCCTACCTAATTCGAGCATACTGAATTTAAATCTGAAATCAGATTTTGTCTAAATGCTACAGACTTTTCTTAATATCAATAACTAATATTATACAATAATTTTCATTTTATCAAGCCTATCATCATGCCCTGAAGTAATTTTGAATCATCTTTTTGCGCTATTTATAGTAAAGCAAGTTTTTTTGAACAAACATTTTATTGCATATGAGAAGAAACTTGAATTACACATTAGGATTACAAATATTGTAATCAAATAGATGCTAATTTGTTAATGACCGTACATCATCAGGCTGGAGGACCTTTTCTTGATTTCAATCGGACAAAATTTGCGTTTGTAACTCTTTCTCTTGTAAGTCTTCTTTGGCTGATCTTTTGTAATCGTCCAGCAGTAGTCCGCCATCATGTGTCTATCCCAGTGACCTTGGTAGTGCTCTTCCATCGTCATCAAATCCTGATGGAAGCGTTCTCCTTGTTCGTCGCTCACGGCTCCAAGATTCTCTGCGAATCGGTCGAGGTGACTATTTAGGAAATGCATCTTCACACTCATGTTGCATCCCAGATCACGATATGCTAAAAAGCATATTAGTAACCAGATCCTCGTAGTTATGCGCTTTTTTGTTTCCCAAGAAGTAACGAACAAGGGCAGAAAATGAGAGCCAGGCTCCCTTCTCTTTTTTATTCATGGTGTTCACGAATCTATAATCACTCAGAAGTCCTTGGATTTGGGAACCATCAGCTACTCCTGCTTTTATTTTTTCTTAATTCATAGCCTTTCCGGGTGACCAGAGCCCATCTACAGCTCCGTTACAAGTCGTTTTCCCCAGGATATTGAGATCATACTACGTCTAAGCGTCAAGCACTGAGGTACTAACCGTGTTGCACAATTTGAAGCCGTTTCCGCACGCAGCTTCGGGCATGTACGTAAATATGTCACCTATCAACATAGCCCTTTCCTCATTCATCTCTTTGCATATACAACGCATCACTTTCTCCCTTTGGAACCTCTCGAAAGGTGTTTCATATCCAAACTCACTTGTGCTTTCTCTTCGGCCAAGAGAGACGCTTCCTCTCTTTGTGCACCTTCCACTCCATCGAGAACCAGCCTCTGTTACCTAGGCGCTTGAAAGTGATTGTCATTCTAATCTTTATCTGAATATCATTTGTGATATAACAGTCTGAAGCCGCTTAAATTCAACCGCTATCACATGTTGTTTAGAAACACGTTGCTACCCACGTGCATCTTCGCGTCGAAGCCGGGCGCGTTATCGCCACCTGAGTCAATATTTAACCAAGGAGGTTAATCCCCCCCCCCCCGTTTCGCCCCATGCGTCGATCTCATCAGGCGGTGGCTGGGCATTCCTTCGAAGCCCCCACTCCATTGTCCCCTACCCCAAGGGGATAGCTTCGACTATTTATATGGAAACCTTCCCAATTAGATCAGATCACATCCAGATTATCTTCGTGAGACCTCACGCCGATCCGGTCTCACCTTGTGCACCAGGGTCCCTCTACCTCGAGATCCACTATTTTTGTCCAGAAGTGGACAATATCGCTTGAGTGCCAAGGTTCGTGCCTTCGAGACGCCAAGTCAATAAGGCCCCTTCCTTGTTGTTCAGAAAGAGAACAACGTTAGAACAGCCATTGTTCTTTGAGCCCGTAGGCAAAAGACGGTTCTCACCCCCCCCCTGTTGTTTGAAAGAGAACAACGTTAGAACAGGCATTGTTCTTCAAGCCCGTTTGTCAAGAAACGGTTCTCATTCCCAAAACGTCACGTCAGGATAATTTAATCCCCTTCCTTCGGCTGGAACTCCTCAGCGGACCGAAGAGTCCTTCGCATCACCTTCCTCTGCACAACAACTTGTAATTACCTAAGCTGAGCATTACTTTTAATTATCTAACCTTTCCTCAACCCTACCCTGTGCTTTAAATGGTTTAGCAAACCATTCCACCCCCCTTTAATTTTTATTTGTTTTCCTCTTTGAATCTCCCCAAATCTTAATCCTCGGATTAGTCAGATATTCCCACGACCCTTTCCATTCTCCGTTTATGTAAATATTTACCTTTTTGTGTGTTGTTGATAGTTTAATTAATAAAACTCTATTTTATTAAGGATAGCCATATTATTATCCTTGAGCCCAGTTCCACTTCTTAAGCATATTGAAGATAAATAACCTTGGTCAATCAGATTTATCACGCACTCGAAATATATTAAAATCATTCCCTCAACGAATGGTTATATATGGTACATCGTCGAGAGTCTATTCTACGAATTTATTATTGGCTTGTATAACCTGACGGAAAAGTAGTACAATTACCTAACTAAGTGAAAAATTGATGAGTAAAGGCTTTTTATGGAGACTCAAACCATCTTCAAAGGCAGCCGAGTGGTAGAATATGTGGTGGCAGTCTGTTTTGAAGCCTTTCGGGGGTGATTTCTTGTGTCTAAAAATCTTCTGATTCTGAACAAACCTAAAAAGTGTAAAACTTTGGACCTCATTTCTTTGCGGCCGCCCAAAATCCTACCGACTTAAATTTCACACTTGATGGTGAAAAATCCCTCCATTTCTTTAATGGTTGCAACAAATTAACAAACAAAACTCAATACAAAGGAATAGGAACGAAGCGGTGATAATTTGGTCTGGTTAAATGAGTTTAGAGATCGTCTTCCATCTTTTTTTGTACACACGTTTGGTTAAAAGGATCACTTTTTGTTATCTATTTGAACGAATCACTGCAAGCATTGTGAATTGGCTTTTAAAAGAGAGCGCAATAAATCAATGAATATGATATAAAAGCAATAACCAATATTAAAAGAACTCTGTAATTGGGTATAATACCTAAATAGGGGATATCTTTTCAATAACTTTCAAAACTTTTACTATAATCTTAATTATTGAATAAAATTCAAAGACAATTATTTTCTTCTTCACTCGCGTTTTATAAACTCATGTTTCCGAGCATAGCAAAAAGCGGGATTGGTTCGTTTGGCTTGAAAGGATTCCAGCTTTTATCTTTTTAGAGGGCGGGAAAATGACGTATTTCCCTATTTTCCAAGCGGATGAATTTCATAAAGTTGTTCTTATTGCTGTTCGCAGTTGAAGGATGAAATAATTGTTTTCCTTTAGTCGTATTCCATATTTTCCTTCAAATGATTACGTTTCTTTTAACTTGGACCGCCTTTCTTTAAGATCTTTGAAATTATTAAATTTTTGCATTTGATTACTGCTATCGAGAGGCATATTAAAGGAAATTGCTTATTATTTCAATGGTTCTGCGGGTTATTATTTTTATTCCAGTGGGAACCTATCACTTATCGTGGGATCCTAACCACGAGTCGCTATAGAATAAGGAAGCTGTCGAATGGTTGGTAAATGATCACTTGATTAAACATCCGCTTTCCTAGACGGACCCAAGGTGACTTCATTATTTTGACTTGGTTATAAATATATGGTGACAAGACTCCAACATGAATATTTTATTTGCCAAATGAGATCGATTTTTGCCACCTTCCAATTACACAAAACAATTCTTAGTTGTTGTTTTTTGACACCATAAAAGTAATTTCAACGAAAGCCAACGTGCGTAATCCAATGGGTTCTCATCCAGTGTTCGAGATGAAAAGTCATTCAGAGGAAAGATTTTGAGCGTCTAATCATCATAACTTCTTATCTGTGTGAAAGAAGAGACAGAGATGAGGGGAAAATAAACTTGTTTTATTTGACAGAGATTTTATTTAATGTTTTGCGAGAAGACATGAATAATATCGTTTTCAAATTTTAGAAAAAGTGAGGAAAGGATTTTGAGTGAATTCTCCTAAAGGAGATTTTATTAGTGAAAACAGCTTACCCGATGTAGACGGAGGACATCAAAACAAAATCGACAGGAATCGTAGGATTCTTCTACTCATAACTTATCCTTTAGGGTAATGAAGTGGTTATTCACCTTAACTTGGACCTTTAAAGTGAGGAATATACTTGTAAAGGATTTTAGGAGGAGAAATAGTAGGGAAATTTGGGAGATAAATAAGAGGAAAGCGATAATGAAAAGTAGAATTAAAGACAGGTCCTGATGATAGGGTGTCTCTGTCTTTCTTTGCGTTTTGGTATATATATATATATAAGGAAAAGAGATATAACTACCCTCGATTTCAATGCAATTGCGCCACTTGTCCCTGAGGCTTCGAATTCCCGACAACCAGAAATCTCCCGACTGCTGTTCAATCCACTCCTGGACGGCGAGCTGGGCATCTTCATCGTCCCCAAAGTGGCGTTCACGCAGTGCAGCCTTGAGCTGGAAGAATAAAATGTAGTCGCTATGGGCCAGATCTGGACTGAAGGGGATATGGTTGAGCTCCTCGAATCCGCACTCACGCACAGCAGCTTGTGAAACTCTGGCCTTGTGGACTTTTAAGACGTTGAAGTCGATCATAGGGCGTGAGTTTTCTAGGGACCCAACAGGCAGAGTCCTTGGTCATGGCCAAATTGGCATGGATTATGTTCATAACACTTCAATGTGATATTCCAAGTTCTCGCTCGATTTCTTCGAACTTCACCCGTCAATTTTCGAGGATCATCATCTCCACACGGGCAACATTGTTCTAGTTGGTCACGTCTGACGGGCGTCATGGATGAGGGTCATTTTCAAGGCACTCACGACCATGGCGGAACTTCCTATTTCAGCGAGCAATGGTTGCATAGGAAGGGGCAGTGTCGGTGTACACTGCAACCATGCGTTCATGGATCTCTTTTGCATTCTTGCCTTCCTTGGTCAAAAATATGATCACTGCGCGGTGCTCAACCTTTTCCATTGTTGAAAAATTTGTGACTGACGATCTGCGATCAGATTCTGTTTCTTAAATAGAAGAGGCAGGAGCGTGCCGCTGTAGGCTCTGACTTGTCATAACCGGTCCTAACACCTCCACAAACAACCATCCCTTTTCCTCTGTTTTGCCCTACCGATTCGCAAAACTTATTGACCGCCCCTCGTATATATATATATATATATATATATATATATATATATATATATATATATATATATATAGGCATTCGAGCATTTATACATAGCAGAGGGTGTTTTGGTCCCTACTGCTTCGGTGAAGAAATTTTGATGTTTTTATCTTGTTTGTTTACGCCCAAATTTTAAAGGGTTTGTTTTATTTATTTTATTTGTTATTATTTATTTTGGTCTTAAGTTTTGGCGTCTTAATCGCGCTTTTAAAAAGTTTGCGCGTTCTATGTAATTAATGTCTATTTCTTTGAGTACAAACTCGGGAAGGAGGGGCCGGTACTTGTTTACTCTTCGGTGAAGCTCCACGTTTATGAGGGTCAACCCCAGTTCACAATGGAGTTCACTGTGACTTCTGCTCTCTCTCCTTCGGGTTATCGTTATAATTAAGACAGCCTTATTTTGAAATCCTTGTAGTGTAAAGACTTATGTCTCGGGACTCGAGTTTATAGGGACCGGTGATTACAGGAGTTTGATCGAATGCATGCATTATAGTTCTTAAGCTTGCTGGGGTTACTCAGGTTTAAGAATCTTTAAAATTCAGCCAATTCCCTCCGTGCATTTGCTGTAGTTTTAGCTAAGTGACTCGCATCTCCACAAGTAGTGATCCAGAGTCCCAGAACCATGCACTCTGTGCAGTATGGGATGCGTGCACTCTCCCACACGGATATCTGCAAGGGTCCGTCAGAATAGTAAAATTACACGGAACGTTAGGGCATTGGTAGATATCTTCCATCTTCTCTAAATGAGTTGATGTTTTCGATTTCTAGCGCCGTACTCTGTGCGATATAATTCACATTCCAATAAGGTGTCGTACAGATCATCGTTATATCTTTCGAAAATTGGACGTATAACGAGCCTTCAGTCAGAGGTTAGGGAAGATCGATGGTGTATCTGTTGTAAAGCAATGGACTAATACACCCACCTTGTGGAACTTCTGCTTTGAGCTCGAACTCGAAGACACAACGCTTTTCTCTCCATTACGCAATCGCATAGATTCCTTCAAGTATGGGGTCGAAGCCTAGTTGTAAGATTTTGTATTGCAGGCCTCTCTTCCATACTTTATCAAAGGCTGTTTTGCCTTCGCGGAGTACCAGATTTGCATGGCGTCTTTCTGCTTTTACTTTTGCTAACTTCTCAGTGATCGTGTCTAGCGCCGTATCCGTTCCTCGCTTCCTTTGGAAGCCATGCTGTTGGTTATTATGCAAATTATTATCCTCGAGGAACGTATTCACCCTGTTGGCCAACATCTTCTCGAAGAATTCCCCTGCAAATTCCAAGGGATATAGGCCTGAAGTTAGCTGGACTGTCCGGTGGCTTACTGCCTTTGGGAATAAATATAATCTTTGCTACATTTCAGTGGTCAGGGAAGTAACCCACGTCGACTTGTCTCAGAAAAGCCCCATTTTCCAATCCCCAATCGTACCGTTTCATCTATCACGAAGCCAAATCGAATTTTCTAATATTAATAACATTATTTTGAAGATCAATGAATGGGTACTATTTTGGTATGGTTAATGTTAAACCACACCCTTCATTTTAGGTCCCACTTGTTTCTTTTATATGCAGCGGTGTGTTGATGTTTCACGAGTGATATTAGGAAACGATTCATCCTCCTCTCATATAAATGAAATATTTTGTAGTGTATAATATAGATTTATGAGAATTTTAATATTTATTTGAATTCTATATAAGATCATTAAAGGTGGAACCCCCCCGCAATATTTCTTAGCTCTCTTAAAAATGATGTGAAGAGAATCTCTTCCTCTGAATTGGCAACGCGTTACCTTCGTTTCGTCTCCCTCGAGGATTACTTGTGCTTCGAGGGATCCTACCAATGGGCTTTGATGGGAAAGATGCTCTAATGGGATTGGCAGAAGCCATCAGAAGTAAGAGCGCATTTTCAGACAGAGCTCTCTCACATTGCTGTCATGCTACCTGCTTGTCAAATAATCCAGCCAATTTTATGCAACGAATTATTTCGTTTCACTTCTCGATTTTGAATTTATTCCACTGTTGTGTTTATCTCTAAACTAACAAAACGCAGTGTTTCATGTGGAAATCTCCAAATTTGTCTCGAATTACATAGCGAGAAGTTTCAATCCAGCTTCAATTTTTTTTTCTGCATCAATCTTACAACGATGTGGTCGTCTTCACGGATTTTTGGTTTACAAGAAGTCGGGATTGAGAGGCGATTCAAGGCTGCTATCGTGTGTACTAACTAGAAACTCATCATTTTATTTTAATGATGTGCAATAAAGAAGAAATTGATTTTTAATGATGCCTCTTTCAGACAATTTTTGTTGATGGACACTAAAGTTATGACTCCCGCATTAGAAATTACATTTGCTTCTTTACGGTAAAATCCATGAGAGTGAATCCAGAACTAAAATGTGACTTTAATCTTCATCCTCGAAAGTTTTTACTCACAGTTTAAATGTAGCGATGTTTTCATCATCCTCACAATCATATTTGCCCCCCCGCCCCGACCCCAACATTTAAGTGAGTATAGTATTTTCTCTTGTCTACGCGAATGACTCTTCATATCAAAGGATCACTGTTTTATATCGTGGCTCTATGAGCCCCTTGTTCCACAGGCCAGTGTATTGCTCCCAGCTCGGCCATGATGAGACGCAACGCCTCGTAAATTCCCGCTGACTTCAAACAGAGAGCAGACGCGTGGAAGCCGACCCCCTCCTGTGACTCGGAGCTATGCGTGTACACTGACACGGACCCAGCACGATACGAGGTGTGATCCACGAAGGTCGAACGCAGTGCCACCCGCGCTGTGAAAACTTTGGGAGCAGAAATATTCAAAGGTGGTAATACCGAGAGTTGCATCATGGGCCGATCCAGAGGCACCACAGGTCCGAGAGCTGCAAGCTCTTCCCTAGCCCTAAGTCGAAAGGTGTTAGGCTAGGACTAGCTTCTCTAGGCGGCATAGGCGCAGTCGAAATCGGCTGCTGATGAATTGAGAGCAGGTAGTGACTGAGGGAGAACCTAGGCCTCCGCTTACAAGCGTGTACGGTGCAGATAACATCTTAGTAATCTTGAAATATGTCCTAAATATTGTCCCACAACAAATGGTCAGGCTCCAAGTTCAGTTTGTCTAGAACTTACATCACATATAGCAAGTTAAACATTAGTACCTGGTCCAGCAAAGGAGCTATAAATACTGATTTAACTTCGTAAAACAATTGGACCTGTTGGGATGGGGTTACCAAATACCAGTTTTCATTATAATCTTAAATCAGCTAACAAAAATTGTGTGTAGTTACTCTAGCGCCCTGAATGAGGTCATTCCAAACTTCATCCTTTAATAATAAAGGAAAACGATCATTCAAATTTAAGGTTTCGAGGACCTCATTTACCAAAAATATCTGCCATGAATTAACATAAAAAACAGTTAGATGCAAATTGTGAGCGAAATTTAAATAGCGTGTGTCAAGGAATGCGACAAAGAGCGAAAAGAAATGTGAGGAGTATTGAAGGTAGGAAGCGGTATCTACACACAATCACGCGCACATACAAACACACACATACACCAGCATACAAACTGATAACATTTTCTAATTCCCCACCCCCTTTCCCCATCCCCTTTCACAGATTTATTTCGAGTGAAAATAGTTAAAATATTGCTTAATGAGGCCACGGGATAATCATCGCTATTCTACCATTTCAGTGACCGTCCTGATTTTCTGCAAACACACACGCACACACTTACAAAAACATACGCACTCGTGACCCTTTCTCAGTTTATAGCTTCGTTTACAGAGGGATTTCAATAAATAAAATAAATTGGAAAATCCTTCAGGTCTTTAACATTTAAATTTGGAAAATATTCCCTCGGCCCCAAAAGTTTACAACGCAGAAATAAAATAATTACATACTTTATTTAACGCAGGTTACTGAAATTTACAACACATATGGAACTTTATGTAATAAATATAATGTAATGTTAAAAAAACAAAATGGTGAAGAATAAAAACTTTATAACAAAGATAGTGAAATTTGACAACTCAATAAATAGGTGACATCTGTGAAATATTTCATCAAAAACTAATCCTTATTTTTTCCCGAATATTTACAATATTCTTTGTTATTGTTTTTTTGTGTTATTCACCTTGGTTTTGCTTTTTTATAATATAGCTAAAAATTGGGAAAGTTGAGACCTCGGCAACTATATACATATTGGCAGTCACCGAAAGAGCGCCTGAAAAAAACATGGATAATTGTGCATTTGAACAGACAAAGGATAAGTGTTTATGAGCCACTTTGCCTTGTAATTGTGACGTGAAATCGCACTAATGGATTGGACTTAATGAGAAGCTGTTTGCGCTTTCTCTGGCAGAGCTCCTCATTTGTAAACGTCATCATTTGGGAGCCAGAATTAAAGGGATTCAACTCTCAGCATGTAAATTACATTCTGTTATCTCCGCTTAACGGAACAATGGCTTCCGTCTCTCGTTTTTTATCCTATGTTCTTCTTCGCTTTATGGGGATCGCCTTTAAATTGAGATGAACGTAGTTGCGTTTGCTCAATTATCTTACGAAACGGCAACATTGCACTAGAAATCCACGAAAATATGAACGTTCACACATTCGCATTGCATGTGTGAACTTTTCGTTTCTGCTTATTTGACTATGGTCGCATCGAACGTATTTTCTTTGTTTAATTACCGATCAAACAACAAAATCCTCCGCTTTTATGCCTTAATTCATTTGTGAGGGAGAGCTAAAGGCGTCTCAAAATTGATTAATTATTTTTTTCACAAAACAGAGAAACAATTTCGGAATAAAACGGCAGAAATGGAGCTCAATCTCATTTATTTGGGGATCTTTAGTGTTACGGGGCTTAAAATTTGTAGGGAAAGAGTGGTTTTACTCTTTCAACTTTTGCAAGTTTAATCAATAACAATTTTAGTCTCTTCCTGATACGTGATACGAATTACAATACGAGAAGTTGAAGGAGATATTTAAAAATCTGTTTTGCAATTTCAATCCAATGAAGGAAAGAACAATTAAAAAGAGAGGAAAAAACAATTCCTTCTCAAATTCAGAGAATAAACTCTCCTTTACATGTAATGTACTGTTAAAATAGACGATGATTCTTTGTTCCCATATGGAAACAAGGCTGTAGACAAGTGGTGCCCTCAAGTGGTGGTAGCAGACTTCGAAAGAGAACGGAATTGGATTTTCAAGTTTGGCTTTCGAACCGGAACACAAATTGCACAGGGATAAAAGGCAGGCTTATTTTGACCTTTTTTTCATTACTACGGAATTTTATGAAATTTCTGGCGAATCAACACGAAAAGTTGGAGGGGAATTTTAGATTTTGTAAAATGCGAAGTTGATCTTTCTTGTTAATGAAGCCAAAATAACACTATCTACCCTAACATGAGACCCAACCAAAGCAAGAAATTTCTTTTGATAAATCTAATGTTTATACCATCTTTTGACAATTTTTCATCATGCCTCATCAAAATAACCATCCGCTAAAGGGATTTTATGCTCTTAAAGCTCCTCTCTCAATCATCTTATCTTTAACTCCATCTGAGCATTATGTTTTCGTCAATATGGAAAGGTTATATGAAAATGAGAATTATACACTTTATTCAGTGTTCTATTAATATATTTGCAATCTATGGATATACCAGTGAATTGGTCTGGATTTTACTTAAGAAGAACACCTTCTTTCATTAGAAAGTCAATTAAAACCCAACTTCAGTAATGCCTTTTCAATGTTGAAATTAGAATTCCGCCTAAGAAATCTGGAGTTACTCATTACAAATTTCTTAAAATTCCATAAGAAAAATCTTTTTCATATCGTCTATTCAATGGCCTTGACTGTGTCAATTTCTCCCATCGGGAGTTTAATAATTCAATTTAACAATTTTACTTTGCTCTTTCGCGTTCCAAAGTCAAACATCAAAATTCACGCCATTTTTTTAAAGTTTTCTACCACTTCGAGACGAGATCATCTCTTCAAGTCATCTTGCCTCTATCGAGGAAATGGAAGGTAACAAATAATCTTCGCCGATGTTTACACTACAAATATTTACTTTTAAATAGGGTTACTAAATTGGAATTGAAATTGAAATTATTGATTCATTTTAAAGCTTTATTTCAGTAACTTTTTTTATCCATTGACACTTATAGCTGAAATCTCTTATTTACATTGTAAATACCAGCAATCAATGAAGACGTTCTTAACTTAACTTCAGGAAATGACCTGAAAAGAAAAATATTAGTGTAGGTAAACATTTTTCATATATAAAAGAACTAGAGCCATTTTAATCGAGTTTCATTGCGAAAAAAGAAACAACGGGTACAGAAGCCTTGGGTGATGTTGTGATTGCTAATTAAACAAAGAAAATGGGTTCGGAGTGATCATAGTAGAAGCTGTTGCAAGTAACCCTGGAGCCACGCAACGATAGTTTGCGAACGTTCATTTTATCCTTAATTCGATATTGAATGCAGCATTTTTGTAAAATAGTTGAGCAAATCAAACTTTGCTCCAAAGGAATGATGAAAATCTCCATATAGAATAGAAGAGCATGGAACATTAAAGGAGAGACAAAAGTAATTGTTCTGTTTGCTGGAGATAATGAAGGGTAATTTACATGCCGAGAGTGGAATCCATTTAAGCCCGTCTTTAAAGTGAAAACAGCCATAATGAAGAGCTGCGGAAGCGAAAGTAAAACCAACTTTTCACTATCCCATTCATTATGTTGAATATTCGTCACTGTTACCAGCGATAAGACAAAGAGTTCGCATGAAAAATTGCCTGCATTCATTATCCAGTCTTAATCGAATGGACCGTGCTTGTCTCCAATGAAACAAAACGAGGAATATTTTGGGAACACTTCGACTTGGACTTAAAAGGGTGGTGAAATTTAGAGAGAAAGAGAGAGAGAGAGAGAGAGAGAGAGAGAGAGAGAGAGAGAGAGAGATAGTGAGAGAGTAAAGTGGTGAAATTGGGTGAGGGTGGTGAAAGGGTATCTCTGTTTTGGGAGTTTTGATTAAGTGTTTATGTTTTTTGATTGATTTTTTGTTTTTTTTTGTTTTTAGAAACTATATAATTTATAGCTTACACTAACTAAATTAAACCTGTTAATTTAATTAGGCTAGATTTGATCTGATTGGCATTCAAGCGTTTATTTGGAGCGGGGTTTTTGTTCCCGTTGTGGGTTTTTGAAAAGGTGTATCAAGTGAATTTTAGCTTTTGATTTTACTACTTCGAAAAAATAGAAAAAAAATTGGTAATCTTAGGGTTGTGATGTGATTAATACTAAAGAAACCTTTATATTGCACTAGACATTTGTTGTATTTTGTCGACTTTGTCATGTGTACTTTGGAGCCACGTCGCCGTCTGTCAAAGCCTTGCTGCTATTAATGGATCTTCTTTGTTCGAGCGACTTTGATGTCCAAGTGTGTACGAGAGAACTCGGGGAACAGGCAGGTGCCAATGGCTCGCCAGATCCTCTTTGCTCTCTCGTAGAGCGCCACGTTGATCGGAGATAATCCAAACGTTGCGTGGAGCTCCCTCTTTGTTTTGTGTTCACTTATTCGAGTGTTTGTGACGATAAGCACCGTTTTGTTCTGGATTATTTGTAGTTTCGTAATGTGAGTCTCGGCGCTCGCGTTAAGTGGCACGGGCGGGTACAGGAGTTTCGGGCGGATGCAGGCATCGAATATCCTCAGTTTATTTGAGATATTTAAGGTACGGAACCTATAGAATTCCCTCAAATCCTTCTTGGCATTCGCGACTGCACGCTCGATATGACTCGTGTAACCCCTCTTGCTGATTTTGAGCCTCAGAACCGTCCTTTCTTTGCCGTGAGGGATTCGCTCCCCGTCCACACGTATATCGTTGAAGGTCTTGCGAAACATGTGAATTATTTTGAATTTTGGAGCATTGGTTGATATCTTCCATCTCCTCTCGATGAAGTTGATGTTAACTATCTTCCTAGCCGTATTCCTCGCCATGAATTCCATGTGAACATAAGCGGTGGTACAAATTTGCGATATATGGTAAGCAAACTGAACGTATACTGAACCCGCGGAGAGTGGTTGTGGTAGGTCACGTGTATAAATATTAGATAAAAGGGGACTAAGACAGCCATCTTGAGGGACCTTGCTTCGAGGTTCGAATTCAGGGACTTTATGTTCTCTGATTTGTATGTATGCTCTCCTTTTCCATTATGTAGTCCCACAAAATCCTCTCAAGTATGAGGTTGAGGCCTACTTGAAGGATCTTATCTTGTAGGCCTTTCTTCAAAACCTTTTTAAAAGCTTTTAGGACATCGCGGAGCACCAGGTTGGCATGCCTTTTCTCTGCCTTGATCTTCGCAAGCTTTTCGGTGAGGACGGCTAGTCCGTATCGGTCCCTTTTTTCCGTCTGAAGCCGTGTTGCTGCTCGTTATTCAAGTTGGGTTCATCCAGAAAAGAGGTAACCCTGTTAGCCAGTATCTTATCGAAGAACTTGCCGCCAAAATTTAAGAGAGTTATTGGGCGAAAGCTGACAGGGGAGTCAGGAACTTTCCTGCTTTTGGGCTGAAAATCATCTTGGCATATTTCCACTGGTTGGCGCAATAGTCCTTGTTCAGAGTGGTGTTAATGATATTTAGTAGGCAGCTCCAAACGTTAGGCGGGGGTTGGATATAATTTTCGCCAGTCAGTTCCCTGTAACTCGGGGCTCCTTGACTAAAGGATTTTAGAGTAACGGAGAGCTCTAGGGCAATGATTTCGATACTATAGTTTTCCATTAATCTTTCCTGCGATACACAATGATGAGGAGAGGTTTTATGTATTTGTGCGTTTCATTGTTGTATTAAGTCTTCTTCAAATTCGTGGTCGTATTTGTCATTTTCTTTTGGGATTTTTTTTAAGATTAAAGACCCAGAAATTATAAAGTTTTCTTCAATCTCTTCTGTCTCAGTTAATGTTGTTATGTTTGATCGTGTAATTTGTGCGTTTTACTGTCTGCAAGAAAGTGTGAGTCTTTTTCTATGTCAAAACTGTCTTTAAGTCTGTCCCATAGTAGTGTTTGTTGGTCAGGATTAGCGTCCGTAGTTTGTCTCTTATTTCTCTTAGCCTTGAGTAGGCAATGTATTTGCGTCCTTTCAACGCTACTACATTGAACAAGTCTCTATATGCATGGGTCAGTGCTCTCATGGGATGGGTCCAGGGGGAAGCTAAGAGTGTTTTATATTTAATACGGGGAATACTATTTAAATCGGCTTCTATTAGGTAATTGGTAAGTTTATCCAGCTTCTCATCTATTTCTTCAAAATTTAAGTCATACAAATGGTCGGGGATGTAATTAGAAAGGGAATTTCAGTTAGTTTGTTAGTTAGATTGCTCGTAGCTTTTGCGTTTTGCGATTGAAATTTGTATGGGGTTTACTTCTACTGTAATTTTAATAGCCAGGTGGTCGCTCGGATTATTGGAGCACGATTCAATGTAATAGTTAAAAGGAAACCTGACTAGACAAAAACTATCTCAGGTTTTGTGGCTGTTGTCGCAGTTAGAAATCTTCGGAAATCGGGTCCGATTCTTGTCATATATTGTCGGTCGAGTAGTGTGTCAATGATTCTACCTGCGTTATGTAGGAGATATATTCTGCCGCTGCACATCTTGCATTTAGTTCGCCAGCGAAGAGGACGTTTCTCCGTTTGCCAAATATCTGCAAGATATTATGCATAAATACATAGCCGCGTCCCGGGAGTTTGTACTTCGTGGCACCGACTAGTCCCTCGAGTTCACTCCTCACTTAACTAGCGAGGTAAGCTTTATCTAAGTCTCCTAAGGGTTTATATTCTAGTCCTTTTTTGACGGCTATTGCACATCCATCATTTCGTTCCTGACTGTAGTTTTTGCTAATGACGTTGTACTGAAAAATATTTAAGTGCTTTTGAGAAGTCAGTTCGTGTTCCGATGTGAGTATGGTCAGGGTCACTCTTTCGTATTATATTGCCATAGGTGGAACCTTTTCCGTCAAACCAATTGACGTTTATATGTGGTAACGTAAGTCTGTCTGCTATTTTGTGTAGTGTTGGTTCTTTAGTGTGTGGGATTAAAGTAGACGTTTATTCCCGTTCGACTTCAGCCCCGTGTGGTGTACTGGGCCGGGTACGCTCCCTGCCTTTTCTTTTTGTCCTGTATTCCGTGTCCGTGTTCAATTTCACCAGGTTTTGAGCGAGGGCCTCTTCGACTTGCTGCACGGGAACCTCATCCGAGCATTCCTATTTGTACCTCCCGCTACTTCGCGGGAATTCAGCTCCTTTGGGAAGGAAGCCGACTTGGGGACAAATGTAATAGGTTGAATCCTCTCGCATGGTATTTGAGCTGGTGCTCTCTACACTGCGAAGAGGAGGAAGTTGACCTTGGGCGGCAGGTTGTTGAGGTTTTCCTCGACCTTGTAGACCTCGTCTTCTTAGGACACACTGCTTCAGTGTTGACTATGTCCATTTGTTTTTTCCTTTGTAATGGTGGAATTTCTTTTAGGTCTTGCGGGCATTATTTTGGTGTTTGCGTGTTTGTTGGTTTATTTCGACGCAGATTGCGTGCATTGGCGCGAGAACTTTTTTGGCATGAATCTTCGCACTGGGGAGCTACGCTTATTCTCATAACTTCCTCCGGAGGAGAGTTGTCCGAAACCACATTTCCTTCATTCTGTTTTTACGACCGTGCAAATGACTTCGGTGGAAAATGTACCTGGGCCAATAATGTTCGCAATGTGTGCATAAAATATTCAACACATTATCTTAGTGGAATTCTCACTTTCGATGTGCAGGTATGTCGGTTGGTTGTTGGTCTCTGCAACGGTGGCTTTGGCTACTTTGGAGTATTTAGTATTAGCTTTCTTATTTTCGCTTTCGCGTTTTATCTGAGTTTGTTTTTGAATTGCTTGGTTTTTTTTTATCGGACATGCCATGGACATAATCCGGTGGTTGCCCTCAGAATTTCGGCATTTTTGTTCGTTACTTTTACAATCACGCCAGAAATGGTCACGACCGGCGCAGATAGAACACAGTGTAATATTCTTGTTGTATGTTTGCCGTACTTGTAGCACCGAAAGCGCGTTTGCATTTTGTCCTTTAAACAAGAGCAACGGTTTGATAAAACTTAATGATAAGAATTAAAATGGGTTTAGAATGTATACATTAATTTAACAAAAATAAACCAATAATTTAGGAGAACCAAGCTTTCTGAGTCAACGATAAAATATAATTAGATCATTGGACGTTATAGTCAAGTTTTAAGGGTTCTTCTCATTTCAGTTAAAATCATTTGCCTAAAGAATGCCTAGAAATTTTAGTTTTAATCTTAGAAGCGCGAATCTCAGTGGTAAGATGACTCACAGTTAGATAAACAGAGGAATGTCAAGGGTGAAGACCAGGACAAAGAGGTTACAAAAATATGTTTAATCTGGACAGTTTAAGAAAAAGAATGACACGTGTTTGTTGGTCTGATAGAAGAATTAATATAAAGTAAAGTTAGTCTACCTGAAATAAGATATGGTGGGTGGTGTCTAGACAAAAACCGCCCATCCTTTTTCTTCTCGCCCCTCCAATTGATTGGTCTAATTTGAATTAAATAATTATAAAAAGCCATCAAAATTTGCCTTTATTATTTTTATCGGGAAACCAAGTTTTGCTTCTTTTAATTATTATTATAAAAAATGGCCTTCACATCTCATCCGTCTCCTCTTAACTAAGGTTATCATAAGAGATCGACATTTTACAATCGTCGCTCGTACCTTACAGCTTCTCTACGAACTGATATCAATCATGTACATGCAGGAGAGCAACTGAAATTACGAAAGCCCCGGAAGCTACGAGCGAAGGGCTAGTGAACCGAGATCGGCCTCAAGAAACGCGTTTGTCACTGACTTTTTTAAGTCATTCAGTATTAACTTTGCCCTTTTCAATATTGTTCCAGCACTAAGTAAAACTTATGCTAGAGCAATTTGTTATATACCGTCTCGCCTTTAATAATTTTTTTTAAGCTGTGCACCACTGGCTATAATTAACCTCGCCAACTAAGTTTTTTTGGGGACACTTTATTTTCCGTTTAAGTAGTGGCCGAAACACGCCACGACGCTTTTGACTTACCCGAGTATCAGAATACCCAACAATTCGTCGTTTTGAAAGCTAAAAAAAAAATTTAAGAATTGTGGTAGTTTTCCCTGGCTGATTACGAGGCCAAAGTCAAAGTATTTCTAGGATGATCGCAGCCTTAGACCGTATAACCAAAACTTTGGTGCGCTACGCGTTATCAACAGAGTTTTTTAATTTTCGCATTTAGCTTGTAATAATAAAGGAATCGCCGCCTTCTAACTATTTTTGTGTTGTAAACATTAAGCGCATCTAAAAAATGAAATGTATATAAAAAGAAAGAGTTGAACTTTGGTCTCTAATCGCAATTTCCATTCGGAAATAGGGTCCCAGTGTTTAGTAAGGAATCAGCTTTGAGTGGCATTCAAGCTTTTTTCCTTAAGGAATTTGCAGCATACGATTTGTCAATCACTACTAGACTATTGGTCATAACCTTCGGTTCCTCTCGTACTCAGTTGGGTTACCATTCACTAGTTATTTTAGTAGACATAAAGTCATAGTTACTTCCGCCGTTTACCCCTACGTGGCCAAATTTCTTCAATTAGACATTGTGAGCACTGGGTAGAAATCAACCAACCAACACTTCAATAGATTAACTAGCCAACCGACCAACTGAACAAATTTCGTTAGTAGTTTTATATGTTTAGTTATTTGATTTCTCAACTCCCACGATACAGGTTAGTCACTTTGTTGAATTCATTCTGATTTGTTTTCGGGTTGTTTTTTTTTATAATTTAATATAATAGGTTATTTTATTGTTTACTCCAGTAAATTTTAATATGTGATATTCAAGTCAGTTTATGTTATAATTTCACTTCTTTCTAATATTTTTTAAAAATAAAACTGGGTAGTATTAATTAATTCTATATAATGTTATTAGTGTTTTACTTGAATTTTAATAATTGTCAATTTTATTATTTTAACTTGTCTTAATCCAGGTTTTAGCCATTATTTAATGCATTGTTTTAACTGTTATCGATAAATGTTCCTTCCTTTCCTCATTAGTCAACACAGTCACTGAAGATGGTCCTAGTTAAGGTCCGAAAAGTCCGGAAAATAAATGATTACTGTATTCACCTAGCTCTTAATATTCCTGCTATATATATATATATATATATATATATATATATATATATATATATATATATATATATATATATATATATATATATATTATATATATATATATATATATGCGATCAAAAGGCTATTTTTGGCAAACACTGTCTTCAACAAAGCCTTTGGAAGGAGCTATTCTCACATACACGAGCAGGTAAGACTTAAAATAAGCGTTCTCACAGATAGCCATTCTCTTCGATAAGCAGGGGCGACATTTGAAAAGGCCAACCAAAAGAACGCTTATTTTAAGTGTTACCTTCTCGTGCATGTGAGAAGAGCTCCTTCGGAGGGCTTTGATGAAGATTGAGTTTGCCAAAAATAGCTTTTTAACCACATAATTAATTGCGTTACTTCAATAATTTTTCTTAATATATAAATATATATATATATATATATATATATATATATATATATATATATATATATATATATATATATATGTGTGTGTGTGTGTGTGGAAGATTGATAAATACTTCCTTATATAAGTTTTTAAAGTCTTGTTAATAGAGGCTTAGAAGGCAACTCCCATAGGATCGTAAGAACAGGCTAACATTTGATTGAATTCCCCGTAAAAAAAATCAGATATTTTAATTTCATCTTATCTGGCCGATTCGGTGACGTAGTTCTTCTCCTATTTCCTAACAGCTTTAATATTTGGCTACGAGATCCTAAACCCATAAACAAGTGAAATATATTTAAAATTTCTTTCCCTTAACTTCATTGGATTTTTGTTATTTTAGAACTAAATTTGGTTTAGAGTTATGTTCTCGTTACTTGATTTTCTCCAAGGTTTAGGGACTATGGCTGATTTGTTTATATTTTTGATTGATCGACTAGTTTTTACTTTACTCGTACTAACATCTTTTTTTCCACGTCTGTATGGATGTTTCACAAATTCTCTTAGGTAACACTAAATACCAATGCCGCCGAAGTTAGAAATACGCATAACCCAATGGCGTGCTAAACCAGCAAGGAAAATAGCTACAGCTCGTTTCTTTTATTTTTTATTATTGTAAATCTTAACGTAAAGAAGTCAGCGTTGCATAAATATGGCGAATTTTACTGCAATTGCGTTATTTTTGACTAAATAGGCAATTATTGCTTGTATTTAATGGCGTACAAGTGAAGAATGACACGCAGGATTCGCAGCAGTTAAGTCGACCTTTAAAAGTATCAAATAAATTCATCGTCTAAATCTTCATTTTTCCATTTCAAGGAATTGATTCAAAACGAGAACTAAGAATAACGAATACTTAGAATTTTCCTTCAAAATGATTAAAGTATCATAAAATAGCCCCTTTATTTGAACATATTTTAAATGTTAAATAAATGTTGGCTTTCTGAGGAGCTCCCTAATTAGTAACAAAAGGCTAAGGGAGAAGAGGATAAAAGGAGGGATTTTGTGAGTATAAATTTTTATTACTGTTTAATACTTTTCAATCCTATTAGTACAATGTCTGTTTTACATTCTGGAATTTTTTGTTTATGATGGTTTACTTATCTTCTTATCTCATCATCTTTCAATTTAGTTAATGCAACTTGGAATAACGCGTCGGTGTTAGACAGATTTCAGCATGCATAAGAAAGTTTAAAATAAATTTCCTCCATATCACTATAGTCATTGAATTAGTTTTATTTCATATAACCGTAGAGAAAGTAAGTATGTAGAATAGGTGTAGTAGTAAACACTTGCTGGGTGGACAAATACTGAAGGTAGATATTCAAGAGGGTCTTAACATTTTCATAATTTGTAGAAATAATACAATTATTTTGTTATTCTCCTCAAAGTAAAATCACCGATGTTTTGTTTTAAATTGGTTTTATATAATAGGAGAGCAAAAGGATCTTGGCCCAAAGCTGCCAAATGAACACATAAAGAGATCTTATCCAGCTTGTTGAAGTGCGAAATATTGCGAGGTTTCATTGAAATTAGAGTCAAGCTTGATAAATAGGTTTAGGGAAGCAAATGAAAACTGACGATTATTATGAATAGTTTGAAAGTAATAAAAAACATTGATCAACAATGTGCAATTAAAATGAAAGTCCCAAACAGTTCAAAGTGGGAGACAGAAAGATATGAATACCAAATAATCCAAATATGCAAGCTAATATAGATCAATATTTCTAGTATTCAGAAGCCTTTCCCATTGCCAAGATACGACAAGGTGTACACTATTCTTTTATTATCGAACTAATTCTTTTTAAGTATAAATCGCTCTACGTAACACTAACCTGTTCACGATTCATACGAGGGTGTAAAAACCAAATGACTACACCAAGGTAAATTATATAAGGGAAAACATTTTAAAACGTACCTGAGGAGCAGAAGAGAGCAAGAATTATAAAAAATCGTAAGCAGAGTAGAAATAAGGTAAAGATTCAAATTAAATCTGATCATTTTTCTATCCGGGAGAAATTTCGTGTCAAACGAGCAATTAAACCAGAAACTCTATTTGCAAATAATTTGTTTTAGCTTCGAATAGAGACCCGTCTCGGATCCATTCAGGGAAATCAAAGCGATCGTTTTGTTTTAAAAGATAATATTAGAGGAATCACAACTGGGCCGATTGAAAACATAAAGAATGGTTCAAAGTACTTAAACGCAGAAAGTTCCTGAATTTCTTTGAACGTCACTCTCGCAAAAATTTCATTTTATAATTTTTAATGCATTTATCTCTATATTCAGGTTCCATTTAGAGTTTTTAACCTTTGCTTCCCAATTTACTCAATTGCCTTCCAAAAATTATATTTTAATACCTTTTTGCATGTATTTTTAGGGTTAATTTACGCCTCTTCAAATATGTGTTTAAAACGTTTCTTAAATTTTTCACTTTAGTCAAATATGGAAGAGAATAATTTTTGCTGATCGTGTGGGGAATATTTCACTTCTTTGTAAAAAAACGATGCGCTTAATCAAACCCAAATCTTCCAACATGATGCGAATGAACTCCTTTTTGGACGGAGTAGACTGGCCTTGAGGTGAATGAATTGAAGTCTCTTTCATTTGCATCTCCAATCATAAGAGGCAAGATTCTCAACAATATGTGAGACGCACAATTGCATGAGGGTCATGTGACACATGAATCTTCGCCGTAGAGTCAATAAACAAGCCAATAAAAAAATTCTCTACTTGGTTGTTGACTTCCGTTGCTTTTTTTGACTTCTTCCAATGTTTTATGAAACAAATGAAGGTTCCTGGAATTTCCACTTCAGGAATAAGGCCGTTTTGAGTGAAAATCAGCGGCGCTTTGGTGAACAAATCTGAAAGAAACAAATAAGGTAGAGATGAGCAAAGTGTTTATCATCTTCACAGAGATGATTTTATTAATTTAATCGATAAACCAAATATTTAGAAACTATGTCCTGTAGTTAACCTATTATCTCAACATGACATTTTTCGAATGGGTTTACGCCATTTTTCATCAATACTTTGTTCCATCGAGAGTGCGAGGGTGTAGAAAATGAAAGGAGAGAGAGAGTACAAACAGGAAGAAATAGAAAACAAACAAAGAAGAAGAAGCTTCTTAATATTAAATGTTGATGGCGGGAAGGTGCAATCGAAGACTCCAGGAAGAAATTGGTAATGAGTTCAACTTCTACCAATTAACTCTTAATTACCAAACCCTCTTTGCGGTGGTAAACGAGTGAAGGATATCGGAGAGACGATTTAAGCGACATTTATGTCCTCCTTCTGGAACGGAACCTTCGGCCGACCAGAATCACACGTCGTGGTAAAGAGTAAAAAAATATTTGTCTATTTTCATAATAATTATTAATGCTCAGCCGAAATATTTAGCGAAATATTGTATTGTTAAAAGGGGAGTCTTCTGGGGGGGGGAGGGGCAAATATGGAGTAGGGCTAACATTCGAACCAATGAATTGATGGTTATTTTTCTCACTTTCTTTCCGTTCTTTGTATCGCCACTTTCAACTTAGAGACTTTACGGTTCATTTAAATGGAAAGCCATTACAAAGAACTAGTTAGGGCCACTAATCCACCAGGTGAAATGTCCTTGATTACAAATGGACACCTGTGAAATAGCATCCGCTGAGGTTGGACCACCTTGAATCCAGCGGAAGATTCTCAGGAAGTTAAAATTATTTAATAGCTTCGTGCAAGGTATTGGGGACTTAAATGAGCCTTAATTTTATTACATTGAGATTTAGACTCCGTAAATTTCTAAGTAAATACAAAGTAAAGTTGTTTAGAAAATTACACTGTTCTTAAGCACTAAGATTGCCCAAACCTTAGTAAAAACGATTCATCATCATCATCACTAACTATAATTTAAGAAGGGGATCTTTTGAGTATTTGAATAATAATTTCATCTTAGTTTGGTTATGACTTATGTTTTTTTATCAAAGTTATTTTAAATGATTTGTTTATAATATCAAAAAACAAAATGAAGAAGTTCAGAAATAAATATACGTATCGAAATTTTGTGAATCTTTTATAACCCAAAGAATTACAAATGGTGAAGTTCAGAAAACTTAACCATGCCGAAACCATTGCCTGGTCTGTTTATAAATCCAGTTGATATTTTCTTATTTTTCTACTTTCCTCGGTTGCTGCAGCATTTCTATCATTGAATTTTAATAGGGGGATATATTAAAGTATTTGCATAGAGGAAAACAATTTTGGGGGGATATTCAAGCAGATAATACAAATTTTAGAAATTACTAGATTGTATGATACTTCACGGTTTTGTTTATTCTAATAATTAACTTTGTAGGGGCAGATTAATATTATCTTAAGATTATTCTCCGTAAAAATTGTGTTTAAAAATATGAAAGTTCATGTAACTGAAGTCTGTCAATGTACCGCTGTCGCAACATTCTCTTAAGAAAACTATTATCAGCTGCATTTTGATTTACAGTTCCAGTGTTTCTTCCTGACCGAACAGTACCAATAATGTTGGTATTTAGATATACTTATAAAGGTTTATATTTAACAATGAATCAATTTCATTTGGCAATAATCTCGCCACTTTACTCTTAGGCGAGAAATCGTAAACACTCGATTCCTCTCCCAATTTTACTTGCTACATCTCTTCTTTTTCTATAAATAAAAAAAACAAAGTAGATTAGTTTATATAGCTGCGAAAATCATGGATGGCAGGCCTAGGCATAATTTTGCGACGTTAATTTAATTCAAGATTTTGGCCAAGAAAAACGCACTATTCTCCAGACCTCGTCTTTAACCGCGGGGAGAGGGGCTTAAAGGATCGTTTTAGATTTACCCCAACTGATCGCTCTGCTCAGAGGGAATATGCCTCCAGATCATCTTTTCCTCTTAATTATTAATTATAATTTGTTTTCCTCTGTTCATTTTAATTCTTTTTCTAGTGTTGGGATTCGATTTTATTTTCTCATTGGAAAAATTGAAAATCGTCTCGTAGCTTCTTTCCTGACCATAGTGATAAGATTAGAGGAGGAATACTTGGTGTTGATTTTGTCCGTCAGTAGCGAGTTTTCTTAAGCTCCTTACCAAATGTAAATAGGGAAAGGCAAAAGCACATCGTCGATATTAGCAAACCTTAATTTGTTATATCAAATACTGCATGCAACTGCTTGAAGTAGAAATTATGTTCACATATTATTAATGATATCATATATTAAAAGTAAAAGTTTTGATACAATGTCCTGCCTACTTTATTAGCAAAATTGCTTCTGTGTAAAAATAAAAATTAGACATCAATTTCCCCTTGATTTTCTCATTTCATGATTTTCCATATAATCACTTGCTAATACTCATCTTAAAGACCAGCATTTATTGTTCTTACTTAATTTAATGTAATTATATGGTTGGCCAGAAAGTCCTGATTCACTTAGTAAGCGGAAAGAAAACAACAAAATTTTATGGAGCGACACCAATATTAGGTTAGTTAGCATTACTTATTCGACTACAATAGGTTAGGTTAAGCTTACTCATTCGACTACATTAGGTTAGGTTAACCTTACTGATTCGACTACCAGTCTCCGTACGCTGCGAGGCCACACACTGCCAGGTTGACTATGGAAAAGTTCAAACAGATGAACTGTGTTGAGATTCTTCACCATCCACCATTCAGTCCCGGTGCTGCTCCGAGTGACTATGGCATATTCCGTTCAATGGCAAACTTCCTCCGCAACCAGCGATTCAACACTTTTTATGGATGAAGGAAGCTTGTTAGCAGTTTTTTTATTCAAATCCATCTGACTGGTATCTGTGGCAGATTCGGATGTTGGATGATCCCTGAAAGAAGATCGTAGAGAATGAGGGACTTTGTTTTGAAGAATAAATGTTGGTGTTGCTCCATGAAATTTTGTGGTTTTCTCTTCGCTTCCCAAGTGAGTTAGGACTTTCTGGAAACCATATATATGATGAGAACGGGAATTTTACTCTAGGAGTTTGTAATAAAATGATTTGGCGAGGCTCATTCTGACCATCTGACCATCGTTATAGAAGGTTATTGCTCGTGGCTCTGGAAACTACTGCGGTCAGTTCAGTCGTCTTGGGGGAGGAAAGCATCCCTCCCTAAACTTTACTTAACTATCAAAAAGTAAATAAAGGTAGCGTATTCTAACGAGGTCGGGAAAAATCAACGATGAAAAGAAACAGAAAGAACCAAGAGGAAAATAATATAAGAAATCATAAAGAAGAAATTAGTGGAATATAATAATGAACTTCGTCAGTCTAAGCTGTTTCGACTAATATGATTAAAATGGATCAATTTGACCTCAATAACAACGATTATTTCCAGGGATTATTTACTAGCATGTTTTGCTCTTAAATGAATATTTGGCGTTTTGCTAATTGAATTTAGAGTCAATTAGATTTTTCAGAGAGAGAGAGAGAGAGAGAGAGAGAGAGAGAGAGAGAGAGAGAGAGAGAGAGAGAGAGAGAGAAAGCGAGTCGCGCAGATAAAGAGAAAAGAAATATTTCACGGGCGAAGAAACATTCCATTGGAACATTTTTGTGAACTTCCGGGGCGATATGGAAGTCAGACTGGAGCCAGGCCACCATTTAGCGATATGACGCTAAAACCATCACCGCCGTGTCTTTGCGACAGAGCCGGGATAGCTTCCTTAGGCAAATAAAAGAGCATCCAGCGAATCTTATATATTCCCCAGCCCCGGGAATGATAAAATGAATATTCTCAAAGTATTTGGGACGCGAGCTGTATCCACACCGCTTTCACGCAAGCAAGATTCACGTAGTGCTCACGCAGTACTCTCACAGTACACACTCAGCATCTTGAGAGGTCAATGAAATCATCTAAGGACGATGCGCAATTTCTCGAGCGACGCCTGGCAGGCAGAAACCAATATAGGAAAACGGAGGTCAAGGACGAAGGACTCAGTCAAAAATAACGCGCTGAGCTCCGCTCTCCGACAAGAATACTCCCCCAAGTTAATAGTCAAGGTCTCCTTCAGAAAATCGTAAGCCATTACATTTTATTTTTCATCGTCAAAGAGGCGTGACGCTCTCCGACCGCAAGGCTCACTCATAGTCTTTTCATGATCCCTCTCGATCGCCCTCAAGTAATTATTGTGCCTCATACGGCTCAGCAAATATCATTCTTTGTAAATTCAATTCAATCTTCATTTGCCTGAAAATTAATGTACTAGTTAAACGGTATCATCATATTTAATCTCATTTTTTGTTCCCTATCCATCTTGGGTAATTGTTGTGCCTCGTACGGCTCAGAAAATATAACTATTTGTAAATTCATTTCAATCTTCATTTGCCTGAGAATTAATGTACTAGTTAGATGGTATCATTATTGTTAATCTTATTTGTTGTTTGTATAATATTAAAGTTTATTTTTGTTATACTTGTTCATATCCTATTATCACCCGAAGCCTGTTGAAATAGTATCCTAGTCGACTAATATTAGAATTTGCACTTGTCTTTATTGCCCACATACTTAAAAGGGAGACAGTCCCATATTTATTTGTCGCCTCCTTCCCCACACATCGAGGGAGGGTAGTCAAGGTCAGGAATGACTACCTGATCCTACGACAAGATTCTTTCCAAACCAATCAGTAACTCAAGACACTTTCTTGAGCTCAGAGTTTAGATGTGAGTTTAATTTTATCTTTTAGAAATGATCCGTCATTTCTTGTGTGACGAGCTTAGATTTTCACAACCTTGAGTAGAACTTCCTTGTTGGTTTTAATTGCTCGTCGAGAAAGAGCGCAATATTTAAGAGCAAGTCATTTAAAATCCTCCTCACTTACATAACGAGCGAATGCAAGTAATTGCGCACAGTTGGTAACATAAGTTGTCTTGTATTTGAATTGCAAATCCAACATTAGACTTTTAATTCCGCTAATGATTTGTCGCAAAAAGTCTTTTGACATGTCTACAATTCGTCTTTTAATTGAATGATTTAATAAAGACAGAATTTAATTGTTTTGCCGCTTCTTAACCAATAATATGCCTTACCATTTCCTTTGCTGCTGTAAGTATAAAATTTTCTCAAGTGTGCGCATTTATCTGTTTGGCAATCATAAGAGACACTTCCTAAGATGCTTTCACGATCCCGTTAGTTTGCTGATACATGCCACCACTCTGATCAAGTCCTTGTCTCTAAGGTTCTGCTTTTTTATGCTTGAGAAAAGAAAGAGCTCCATTGGTGAAACTCTGGCGATTTCTCTCAAAATGTCTATGTAGGAGGCTTGGCTTCATAGATTAGTTGCTCTCTGTTTTGTGATAAAGAACATAGTGCGGAACTTCAATATCGTTGCTTAGTATGGATGTGAAGCCGCCTAACTGCAACTATGAATCTGCATATTTATGTTTCTTACTAGTTTTAATCAAATTGAGGGTTCAAAAAATGTTCCAATAAAACTAAATTAGCTAATGTATAATATCTGAAATATATATAAAGTTTTATTAGTATTTCAAATAATTATTTGTCTTAATTTAATTATAATTATCTCGGGTACAAATCACAATAGATTAAACACAATATTTTGTTGCAACTGTTCTTCTGTAGCTACATTTTATGTATTTACTTATGGTTAATAAATTATAAAAACACACATTCAGTACAAAATCCACACAGCTTTACTGTTCAGACATTTAAAAGTCAAAGTAATGGTACGGAAAATGCAACAAAAAGCTTATAATTAATAAAACGCAATCGACAAGACGCACCTTATCTCACGATCCCTACTTCAAGACTACCCTAATCCAAGGCTTCCAGAATTTTTCTTTAAAGTAACAATATTTTCTATTGTTACCCTTTATGCTTCCATGAAACCCCTGGAGGTACATTTACCCCCGATTGAGGAGCACTAGTGAAATAAATCTATCCGACCCCAATTACAACGGAATCACTCCCATCTCCTGAAGATCATTTTCATACAGATTGAAAACATTCGTGGACATGTCTGTTGCTAATGAACATTTCATGAACTCGTACAGTCTGCACTTTCTTAAATACCTATTATATATATATATATATATATATATATATATATATATATATATATATATATATATATATATATATATATATATATATATAAACACATTTTTTAGTCTAATTTAGTTCACAAATCATTCATTAAAAATTACTAAAAAAGAGAGAAAAGAGGGAAGATTAGGTCACAACTGTCAAATCAAATTTAGCTATAATAATGCAAAATATAACCTCAAAGTTCATAGCAAAAATATGTTAGCCTTAATTCAATATAATAAAACCTTTGATAAATTCTGCCTACACTTGTTATTTCAATTGGAACGTAGCGGCATGAACTAATTTATAATTCTGGTTAGGTCTAACTAAACCCTCCCTACTTTAAAGACCCAACTAGTTAACGAAGTAATTATCCCACCTACATCAAAACCTCTATTTAGTGAAAGCTAATACTTACTCCAATCCAGCCAGGCTCTTTCTCGTCTACATTACCACTGAGTGACGCACATCACAGCATAGAAATTCGAAGCAAACCGCACGATTCAAAAAATAAGCAAACAATGCCATGTTGACACTATACACAGAAATTGGAAAAACAACATATGCGATAAAATATGTGATTGGCCATAGATTCTTCCTCATCTATTCGAATTCCTTCTTCCTTTTTGGACGATATCCTTCGTATTTTAATTCCTCTATTTACTACTAAACTACCCCTAGTTTAATGGAGAAACAAAGGGCTGATATTCAAAATCTAATCATTTTTATTCATTTTAATTCATTTTAAGAAGATAACCTATATTAAATAAATTGGAAACCAAAGAAGCAAAAAATAGAAATTGTTAACGTTAAATGCATCCCATTTATACCTTCCCTGAGTTTACTCTGTCAACGTGCCAGAACAAGCATTTAAGAAAATCGGCTGTAGAAGCTGCCTTGTCCCTTTTAGACTCAAGTTTCTTACAACTTTCGACAATGCTTTTAGCGAGTGTGAGAAGTTATCAGAGAAAGTCATTTTATATTATTCTTCTATGACCTTTTTCTTCTTGTACGAAGATCAAGTTTCAGGAAGAATAAAAACTTTGTTTGATACAGTTTTAAATATAGCAGTGTAGTACGAAGAGAGAAAGGATGAAAATCTGTGGGGGAAAGGGAGACATAGAAAAGTAGTATTCCTGGCCAAATGGCATTTGACTATGTCTCACTCAGACCTAGATTGCATCAAAGTCCCTTGAATTAAGCTTCTAAGAGATTGGATTAATTTTTGGCCTGTCGGTTTTCATTATTGTTTTTTGTGGGTATTTTGTAATTAGTTTTCATCCTGTAAGTTTAGTAATGCAGGGCTCTAATGTATTAGTAATAGAGAAATTAAGTTTAAGAGTAGAATATAACTATGAATTATGAAACTTGTGACATTTATGAATTTGCTGTCTCCTTCCTGTATTTCCTTTTTTATAACTGTAGATTCGGTCTGGATTAGCATTCAGGATCAAGTTTTCTGATGATAATTTTCCATATTTTATTGGAGTGAAGGTGAATTTTAGCCTTAAATTGTTTAATTTTTGCGTTTCTTCTCTTCTAAGACTAATCTTAATTAGTATAAGGTTTTTATTTTGCGCGCCGGAATTTTCAATTTATCGATATTTATTAAGCATTTTACTTATCTTAAGAATATATTGATTAGAATAATACACAATACTTAACATCCTCCTCTTTTTTTAACACATCTTTGAAATGGTAATGTAAGTATCAGCAATATTATTCTAATATTGCGGCGAAAGCTTTTACGTATACGAGGGATCGTCAAAAAGTTTTAGCAAGCGTTTAATTTAAAAGATTATCGAATATTTTTAAGTAAAAACAGGTTTTATCGTATCTTTGGTTTAAGCCCATAACTGCAAAGCCTTTATTTAATCCTCTGCCTTTGTTGCAGTGGCAAAAACTGCCGGGTTATCTATATCTAAGATTTTAAGCTCCTCCGCTCCTTGTCTGAATAATTCAATATGAGGCTGGAGGCAGGTATCTTCCCTGTCTTGTGTTAAGGTAGGTTATAGTGTGATAGACGCGACGATAGTTAGAACTACCCTCCGCTCTGATAGAAGGGCGCCGGAGTGAGGCGATAGGTCTTGAAAGGGTTTTGGTGTTCCAAGATATTACTGAGCTTGGTAATAGTGTAGCCGACCAGGAATACTCCTGAGTTTAAACGTACCTCCTCCTCAGGCGGCACAAATAGCTGAATTCGATCTACAATCACTATGTTCATGCGAATTCATTCAGTACTCCCTTAACATTGTGAGTGCCCTGATCTTCATAAAAGTTCGACGCTATAGTGTGATGGTTTTGTCCATTTCATCTGAAATTGGCCGCAGTCATTTAAGCCGAAAGATTCCCACATTCCCAGTTATCAAGTAAGTTCAGAATCAATTCGCAAGAGAGAATTACAATAAAGTAGAGCCTTAAATTGACCCTCACGAAATATATAGAGCGTTATCAAGTAGCCGTCTTCCCGGTGGCGTCGCTAAAACTTCGGGGATGCGACCACTGACCTTTATATAGCAGAGAAGCGGACACCAAATCACAGCTAGAGCATTTGCAAGGGAAGTTCGTTCGGATAAAATGATGTTCTTGCCGTTCTCTGTTTCTCCTACTGGAGTGAGGGGGCGGCGAAACTGGCGTCTCAGTAACTTGGGCCGAAAAGAAGGAAAGGGGCTAGAAAACCTCAGAAGGGGCCGCCACTACCATTGCCAGAGAGAGTGATCATACAACGCCTGAGGAGGCAGCGGCTTTTCTTGGCGTTTCCTTTCTGAGCCACTTTTGGTGACGACGGCCTGAGGCCTCTTTCGGGACCGGGAACCTATCGCGGCCTACACTTGCGTTTTTCTCTGATTCGTCCATATTTCTTTAATACTGAGTAACATCACGAGGTGTGTCTTCACTCCACTCGCGTTCACCATCAATGGTTGTGGATAATAGTTGAGACACACAGGGGAGTAGAATACGAGTAAAGAACAATTATTATTGCACTTATCACAGAGCAATGTCTGACTGTCTATTTTCTTGCTCTTCTTTTCTACATCATGAGTGTCGTTTAATAGGCTCCCGAGGATTTACTATATATAACTATTCGTTGAGGGGATTATTCTATATTTTAAGTGCGTGGTAATCTGATGACCGAAGTTAGTTCAAAAGGGAAGGGGGGGCTGGAGAGACATTAATCTTCAAAATGCTTAAAAAGTGGAACGGGCAACAAGGATAAATAATATGGCTACCATTAATTAAATAGAGTTTTATTATTTAAACTATTAACAACACACGGAAAATGTTTACATAAACGGGGATTAAAAATGGGAGAAACAATGGAAATGAAAAAGGTCATGGGAAAATCTGATTAATCCCGAGGATTAAGATTTGGAGAGATTTAAAACGGCAAACAAAGAAAAAGGGGGAATGGTTCGCTAAACTGTTTAAAGCACAGAGTTGTGTTGACCAAAGGTTTTAATAATTAAAGGTAATGCTTAGCTTACGTAATTACAAGGTTGTGCAAATCAAGGCGATGGGAAGGAATCTTCGGTCCCATTGGCGATTTCCAGGAGAAGGGGTTCTTCGGGGGGTTGTCCTTAACGAGGAAGAAGGTCTGTCTTCAAGGAGTGAAAGTGAAATGGAGCTCGAAGGTACGATCGATCCTTGTGACAGGATATCGGAGATTTTATAGATGAACAATGGAGGTTATTGTTGTAACTAAGCGTTCTCTTGAAGAACGTTAAAAAAAGGTGGAATTTAATTATCCTGACGTGATGTCTTCGGAACGAGAACCGTTTCTTGATGAACGGGCTTAAGGAAATTGGCTGTTCTAATGTTGTTCTCTTTCTGAACAACAGATGAGGGGGGTAAGAACCGTTTCTTGTCGAAAGGGCTCAAAGACCAATGGCTGCTCTGAAGTTGCTCTCTTTCTGAACAACAGTAGGGCCTTGTTGACTTGGCGTCTTGAAGGGCATGAACCTTGGCACTCAAGGGATATTGTCCTCTTCTAGAAAATAAGGGGTCTCTCCAAGAGTTCCGAAGTGCACAAGGGAGACTGGATCGGCTTGATGCTTCGCGAAGATAATCTGGATCTGCCTTAAATGTGAAATGCTATAGGAAAAATTGCCGGAGCCAGTCCTTTGGCGTAGGGGACAATGGGCTGGGAGACTTCGATGGAATGTCCCGGTAGCGCCTGGGAAAAAATCTTATCTGCTCATAAGCCTAATTCAATCTGGCAACATCGACGCATGGGGGCGAACGGGGGAGTGAACCTCCTTGATTAAACATTAGCTATGATAGGCAATAACGCACCTTCTACTTCCTTTCGCAGGATACACGTGGGGAAGCATTTGTTTCAACATGTGATAGGGGCTAAAGCAATGCAACCTCAGACTGTTTTATCACACCCTTTGATTTCAGGGGAAGCTTTTACTTCAAAAAAAAAGAGAGAAGGGACAACCATAGAGTTCCATTTTGGAGAACTCACTTTCTTGCATTGACCGTACCTTCATGCACCTAGCTAGAATTACCTTAATACATATAATTATGTTGATAATTTGATTATAGGGAAAAATAATCTTTAATCCAAACTTAACCATAAAAGAGACATGGGGGATCAATGAAATAATATAAAATTAGTACATATGGAACAAAAGAATTCCTAAGTAAATTAATGGGTACAAATATATGAACAGTTACATTAACTAATTATATTACAGGAGCATCCAATTAAGTCGTACAAGACGGTATATACATACATGGAAATCCTAATCCTACGAATTACAAATTAATCTAAGCTATTTGGTAACGCATTCCTACTTAGTGCGTCAGCGACCTGATTATCGGAACCTTTTATGTAATTTATCCCTAAATTGGTACTCTTGCAAGAGTAGACTCCAGTGCATAATTCGGCTGTTGGAGTGTCGTACATTTCGAATATAGACCGACGAACGGTGGTCAGTTCCTATCTGAAATTCTTTTCCTATCAAATACATCTTAAACTTGTCAATAACCCAAATAATAGCTAGAGCTTCCTTCTCTATAGTGGCATATCTCTTTTCGCGGGGTAATAACTGGCGACTAGCGTATGCAACTGGATGACTCGTTCCGTCATCATTATATTGAAGCAGTACACCTCCAATGCCCTCGTTGCTCACGTCGGTCTTAATTTCAAGGAATTTTTTCGGGTTAAGCAACTTTAAAATGGGGGCAGAAATGAGCTTACTCTTGAGCTAGTTAAAATGAGAAACAGCGACATCATTCCAACGTAGTCGATCGGGGGATTTCTTTTGTAAAAGGGTGCTGAGGGGCGCCGAGATTGCAGCGTAATTCAGGAAAAATCGCCGATAGTAAGAAGCTGATCCTAGGAATGATCTTAATTGCTTCTTAGTATTCGGGAGTGGCATGTCGTCGATTGGCCTTAATATTGTCCTCCTGTGGACCTAGCTGGCTTTTTCTTTTTCAAAACCCAAGTATTTTTATGGTTTCGTGGGCAAAATGGCATTTGCTGGAGCCAATGGTGAGGCCATTTTCGCGCAGTCGCTCGAAGAGAGCTAATAGGGAGGGTTAGATGATGACTCCATTCACGAGTAGCGACATAAACGTTATCGAAGTAAAAGAAGAGATTCGAAAGTCCATCTAACAACCTTCTCATGAGACGGTTATAGTTACTACAAGCGGTCACGAGGCTAAAAGGAAGGCGCTTAATTTGCTTCAGCCTTTCTCAGTTGCAAAGGCGGTATATGCTTTCACATCGGACAGGAGGGCAATTTGTTAATACGCCTTGCACAAATCAAGTTCTGAGATGAACTTAGCGTCTTCAAAAGGGTGGAAGTTTTGATCTACCAACGGGATGGGCTCGTCGTCGAACACAGTTACCGAATTTAACTTCCGGAAGTCAAGGCACATCCGATAAGAGCCATCAGGTTTCTTGACCATGACGATTGGGGAAAAATAACTAGAGGTGTAAGGTTCTATTATATCTAAACTAATCAAGTTATCTACTTCGGCGTTAAAACTTAGCGTAAATGAATCGGCATGGGATAGGGTTTTGAACGGACAGGTTCTAAGGTCGTTAATTTAATATTATGCTAGAAACTAGTAGCGCATCCAGTCTTCTCTGAAATAACGTCGTCGAACTGACATAATAATTCGTGTAGCTGACTTTTTTTATGTGGTCTCAACTGCGCGTTGATATCCAGGTCAGAGCGTTCAAAAGACTCGCCTGGCAGGGAAGGAAGAGGGTAATTGGCATCAGGTTGTATGCACACTGTCTGTATGACATTAAGGGACTCCGCGGGGTAATCCTCTTCAAGCGCCGATGTTTCGTCCAGTGCTACGAAAGTATCTCCATGGGCGCGTCAGTAATACTTTTTCAACAAGTTAACGTGGTAGAGCTTATCGCCTGCTGGGGTACCAATGAGGTAATCTACCAGTCTTCGTACCTCCCGGACCTAGTACGAACCTTTCCATTGTCTCAGTAATTTATTACTTGCTGTGGGAAGGAGCAGGAGTACTTCATCACCGGGCATAAATTTCCGATCTTCGGACCTGACATCAAAATAGGCTTTATATTTTTCCCAATTGACATCGGCATTTTCATAGGCGATGTTTGCGCATTTCTCGAGCCTCTGGCGTAGATCCAAGACATAGGCGTAGGATGACTGAAGTTCTTGGTCCAGTTGAGGCTTGATTAACAACTCCTTTAAAATTCTGTGTGGTCCGCGTACATTACGTCCATAAAGGATCTCGAACGGGGCGTAGCCTAATGTACGGTGGGGAATTTCTCGATAGGCGAATAGAGCGACTGGGAGATATCGGTGTCATTCGCGAAGCTGCTCGGCACAAATCTTCTTAATAATGGATTTTAGGTTTCCATTTAATTTTTCGCACCTTCCGTTTGTCTGTGGACGGAAGGGGGAGGTAAAAAGGGGCTTTACCATGAGCAGCTTCCCTACGTACTCCATCAACTCGGAGGTAAATTGACGTCCTATGTCTGAGAGTATTTCCTTGGGGACGCCTACCATTGAAAAGATGGAAATGAAGGCCTCGGCGCAAGAAATACTATCGATTTAGCGAAGGGGGAGAGCCTAGGGAAAACGGGTAGCAAAGTCAATTAAGGAAAAAATATAGCTGTGCCCTTCGCTCGAAGGGGGGTGGATAGGGCCAACCAGGTCGATGGCCACTCTAGAGAAGGGTTCAGTTATGAGGGGTCCCCTTTGTAAGGGAGCAGCTTTCACCCGCCCCTTAGCGGACGTCTTCTGACACACATCGCACGATCGACAATGCTTTAAGATGTTAGCTGCAGCACCAGTCGACTAAAAACATTTATAAATACGCTGACCCGTTTTAGTATGACTAAAATGACCGGAAGTGATGCCGTCATGAGCTATTTTTAGCAATATAGGTACATGGGATCGTGGAAGGCATAAGACGGTTGTAACAGCGTTATTACTGTCCTCGGCGGATCGGTAAAGTAGACCACCTTGCTCCAGGTACCTTATTACTTTGGGTCCACGGACAGTCTCCGTGTCCTTGTTTTGGGCCTTATCCCATAAGGGTGTTAGTGTTTCACACTCCTTTTGTGCGGACCTAAATTCCTGGTTAAGGATCTCCGAGAATTCAGACGGTATCGTGGTACTGAGGGGGACGAACTCCCGGGCTTCCTTTGTAGCTCGGCTTCGAGTAAGAGCGGCCTGGGACAAAGGGTCGGAGCTTACTTGAGGGCTCTGTCCTATAATTATGGAACAAAATTTTATGGGTGCTGAAATGACTTCAGCCCAGCCATCATAATACTGACACTGCAGTTAACATCTAACAACGGGGAATCGGTTCGCCCGCCCAAGGTAGTCATGTAACACCGCAAATTTTTCGTAGTTAGGAGGAGCTCAACGGACACGATAAAATACGTGCACCCTGTTTCCCTGACGAGAGTACATACACGGCAGCCGTTCACGCTGCCCTCCTCAATTTTCAAAGTTCCCGGGGAACTTTTATCAAAAATAAAATTTATCTGGTGGCCTGACGGAGGGGAAAAAGTTGATGCTTGGGTCTGCACTCCTGAAGAAGCCGGTTGGCATTAATCTGGTGAACTTAGTGGGCTGGTCCGCTTTTAAGCCTAGAATTTTAGGGGCAATTCCAGCTCATGTGGTTTTCTACACCGCTGGTGAAGACTATGATCGATCGCTTCGGGAAGAGTGATGGTGGAGAAATCTTAACGGGAGGTTTGATGTCCCGTCGTTGGTTTGTGGGGAGGAAGTCTTGGGGTTTTACAGGGCCCGGAAACTTCGTTGGCTTTCCTAGGAAGGGGCGCAAATCTTTCCTTCTTTCCTGGTAGGGGGGATTGGTGAGAATTTCTATTCTCCTTGGGGTATAAATTATGGCTTGCAGCATAGATATCCGCTTCTTCGGTACATTCTTTAAAGGACTGGCACCGACGATCCTTGACGAACGCGCGGATCTCCGTCTGGAGAGACGCCAAAAATTGATTCCAAAACACGAAGTCTGTTAAGTACTCGTAGTTAAGATCAACCTTTGAGGATTCTAACCAGAATATAAAATACCTCTGAAGAATGTATCTGAATTGACGTAACGTCTGTCCAGGTTTAATATGACCTCCTCGAAATTCTTGTCGGTAGAAATCGGGAGTCATATTATCAGCCGCTAATAACTCAGCTCTTTAGGTGCTGTAGTCAATTGTACACTCAGATGGTAATGAAATGAAAATGTCGCGCATTTTAGAATTTAAGAGTGGAAGTAATCTTACTACGCCTTCAGCCTCCAAATCCAGGTTATTGATTTTGAGGATCTTTTCGAAGTGTGATAAAAATGCTCAGAAATCCTCTCCATCCTTGAAATTGGGGAGCTTAAGTGAGAGATTGGGCGGGGCTTCTGAACGTGTACTGACTGATTGTGTTTCAGCATTTAGACATGCCATTTCAAGCTCATGGTGAAGCTTAGCTTGTCTCTTTCGTTCTTCTCTTTCTTCTCGTTAAATTTCTCTTCCTCTTTGCCTTTCTTCTCTTAACTTTTCTCTTTCTGTTCGTTGATCCTCTTGAATGTACTCAATCAATTCTCTTCCGGAAAGTCCCATGGATTCTCTTTGCCCTTTGAAGATTTAAAACTGAGTCATATTTGCCTGCCTTAAATATGGGCACTGACCTATTCGTGATTAATTTCTCGACCTAGATAACCAATGACTAAAATAACTTAAAAAAAAACACACGAACAAATTATTATACCACTTCCTTGAGCTACTCCAGCTTCTTAAGTTTTCAAAAGGAGATAGCAATCGTTAAAACAAAAGGGAATTACTATACTCTATTCTTCACTCGACTGAGATCAGTGTTTGCAAAGATATAGCGTTAAACCTTACACACTTGACACTAAATTTAAATAGTATATATATATATATATATATATATATATATATATATATATATATGTCGTAGAATAGGCATCCGACGATATACTATATATAACTATTCGATGATGGGATTATTCTATATTTCGAGTGCGTGGTAATCTGATGACCAAGGTTAGTTCAAAAAGGGGTGGGGGCTGGAGAGGATTATTTATCTTCAATATACTTAAGAAGTTGAACGGGGTACAAGGATAAGTAATATGGCTACCATTAATAAAATAGAGTTTTTATTTATTAAACTATTAACAACACACGGAAAATGTATACATAAACGGGGATTAAAAATGGGAGAAACACAGGAAATGAAAAAGATCATATGAATATCTGACTAATCTGAGGATTAAGATTTGGAGAGATTTAAAACGGAAAACAAACAAAAAGGGAGTATAGTTCGCTAAACTGTTTAAAACACATAGTTGCGTTGACAAAAGGTTAAATGATAAAAGGTAATGCTTAGCTTACGTAATTGCAAGGTTGTCGTGCAGAGGAAGGCGATGGGAAGAAATCTTCCGTCCAACTGGCGATTTCCAAGAGAAGGGGTTCTTCGGGGGGTTGTCCTTAACGAGGGGGAAGGACTGTCTTCGAGGAGTGAGAGCGAAGTGGGGCTCGGAAGTACGATCAATCCTTGTCACAGGATATTGGAAATGTTCTAGATAAACAATGGAGGTTATTGTTGTAACCAAGCGTTCTCTTGAAGAACGTTAAAAAAGTGGGAATTAAATTATCCTGACGTGATGTCTTCGGAATGAGAACCGTTTCTTTACAAATGCCCTTAAAGAACAATGGCTGTTCTAATGTTGTTCTCTTTCTGAACAACAGGGGGGTAAGAACCGTTTCTTGTCGAACGTGCTCAAAGAATAATGGCTGTTCTAAAGTTGTTCTTTTCCTGAACAACAGTATGGATTTGTTGACTTGGCGTCTCGAAGGGCACGAACCTTGGCACTCAAGGGATATTGTCCTTTTCTGGAAAATAAGGTGTCTCTCGGTAGAGTTCCTAGATGCACAAGGGAGACCGGATCGGCTTGATGCCTCGCGAAGATAATCTGGATCTGCCTCAAATGTGAAATGCTATGGTACAAATAGCCGGAGCCAGTCCCTTGGCGTAGGGGACAAGGGGGTGGGGAACTTTGATGGAATGTCCCGGTGGCGCCTGGGAAAATATCTTATCTGCCCATAAGCCTAATTCAATCTGGCGAGATCGACGCATGGAGGCAAAAGGGGGAGTGAACCTCCTTGATTAAACATTGGCTATGACGGGCGATAACGCGCCTTCTACTTCCTCTCGCAGGATACACGTGGGGAAGCATTCATTTCAAGATGTGATGGGGGCTAAGGCAATGCGGCCTCAGACCGTTCTATCACAATGATATTGAACATACTAAGGGGGTGAAGCAGGATAATTACAGGTGATAAAAGTTAAAGAGCCTAGGATCAAATTAAAATACAGATCGAGAAAGGTGTAGAGCTGATGGACGACTTTAACACAAGTAAACTACATCTAAAGACATACCAGATTAGTGGATGAGCCTACACACAGAGAGGGAGGTTAATTTAGCTTTTGATACACACAAATCTAAATGTGTACCAAAGAAAAAAAAGAGTATTTTAAGATAAAGGGAGAGAATCATATGAACGACAATCACATTGAGTAACATAAAAATAAAAATCATAATTTCTTATGGCCTTTTTAATGGCTACCTAAATAATGTCCACTTCCTTCTTTAAAAGATAGAAAATTATTCTGAAACTTGTTCTTTTACTTCTAAGTTCTAAATACTTTCATTAACAGTTTACTTCACTATCTCGAGATATTCGATTATTTGCTGAATCTTTGATTCCGATGTGGATAAGAGTGATAAAATATTTTCTTCCTTAAGTCTGATTTTTTAATTATTTTTTCTGTGCTTTAATGTCCTCTTTCACACTTTATTGGGTCTAAACAGGTATAATGGAATAATTAATCCATAAACAAAAGAAGATTAATTTTCCATTTCAACTTTATTGGGGACATTTGGTTTCATGCTTCTTTCATGCCACAATCTGCAATCTTGTGCAACATGAATTAGAAATATCTACTCGAAATTCGTCTAGCAACATGAGACAGTTATTTATAGAGAGATAGATAGATTGAGAGCAACAGTTACAAGGAAAAGCAGTACAAGTTCTTGCGAACCATATCGAGGAGGCACTTTATAGGAAGGCCTTACAATAAGTATGAGGAAAAGTATAGCAAAAAATGAAAGCGCTCTCCGCCCTCCCCACGTCTACTCTGTAATGTTACTGTATGGAAATTGAAGAACGATCTAGGCATGTTGAAAAGAGCATACATGGCAACTTCGAAAATATAGCTGAAATATTTATAAATTTTCGATTGTCAATTTTAATTCGTGCTGTACTCCGACCAGCAAAGACTTGAATTGTTAAACTGTCGAACTTCTCAACACCTCCGCTGGAAGATGATGCCATCTGTCACAAATACTGTACGAGAAAAAGTTCCTGAAAAGACTTGTCCTAAATCTGGTTAAATCTAACTTGTAGCGCTGGTTGCGCGCGGGCTTCATGTTCGAGATGGACAATTTTCTTCTAGTCTACGTTTCTACTCACCCTATAATTTTAAACGTTTCGATGAGCTGACCACGTATCTGGAGCATCTCCAGGGAGAACAGCTCCAATTCTTGTAGCCGGCATCGTATCCTTTCTATCTAGTTGATGGGATCAGTTTGGTAGCCGATCCTCTACAACATGAAATAGAAAACATCGCAAATGATACTGGCAAATTTCCACTTAATTAGAGTTATGACAAAACCCCACACCTATTTTGATTCTAGATTTGCGTTTTTCCTTTATTCCAATGTTTATACAAACCAAAAAATCAATTAGCATTTACTCTAAGGTTACTTTAAGTTCTCAGGCTAATTTAAACAAGCGTTTTATTGATATCTCTTTGCCTCTTTTATATTAATATATCTTTGCAAATATAAATTCAACTCAAACGAAAAGGCGAAAAGAGAAATACGTTCTTAGGTGGCAATTATTCCAGCCGAATTATTAACATTGAAGTAAATAAGACTCAAATATGAACTAATGAAGAAATCCTTTGATACCACAGCAATCTTTGTATCCGAATCCACATAATCAATATCTGCAAAGTCCATGTTTTTCTTGCCTAGAAATACTTTTCATGGTGAACCCACATTCAGCGTCTGCAAAAGGCCATGGAATATTCCTGCTCTTTACACATGCTGAAGGCATCTCAATGGCAGAAACTTACTAGGAGGTGGTTGGTGCCACATTATGTGCATCATGCTGTTTATTGTTGGTTAGTGAACAACGAAAACATGCTTTGCATTCAGTAAAGTAAATATTTGAACGACAGCTACATGACTACTTCAAACTTACTGTCCAAGCTATTTCACGAGAATGTTCTATAGCACTTGCCACCAAGTGATGAGGCTGGTGTTTCCCACACTCTGCCACATGAAAGACTTGAGATTTAGATTTTCCTTTATCTCAAATATTCGTTGGCGTCTTTTTGTCTCGTAAGACAATGGATATTGCGCCATGGAGGTCAGCGCAGTCCTGGGCGAAGTGTATGGAGATCCTGGGTTGCTCAGATGACAAGACTCCCCTCTTGGCCTTGCCGATGTCATCTAATGAATCAGAGCAGTACGGTTGGCACCGGATTGGCTGCAGGAATCAGTGAGCACAGCGCAATGGTCCACATTTAAGGCTCCACTCCTGAATGGGAAGATTTACTCCCTTACACTTGGCCGTTGGATCAGTCGAGGATCTCCTGCGCCTGGCTAGCCGTTGGCTGATAGAGGTAGCTCCTCCACCTTAGTTTGTATGTACAAATTGACCAAGAGCAAATGGTGAAGTTCAGAAAAATAATTATGATTATCGAATATTTTGGAATTTTTTAAAACACAACGAATTGCAAATGGTGAAGTTCAGAAAGTTTATTAAAATAAAAAGATATGGATTTTTTTCGTATATTTGAGTCTTTTATTAAACTTCTTTCTAAAATAGCTTTACAATTTTAATTTTAATCAGGAGGAAATAGCTACAATCTATAAAAAAATAAAGCAAAATGAAAATATTCAATAAAAAATTAGATGGAAAAAAATGAGCTATAAGGATTCAAGTTCCATATTTTAAAAGAATTCCGATTTTTTATTTTTTGCCTTTAGGTAGAGAAAATAAGGATCATTCGGAAAAAACAGACCAAAACTATTTTTTGTGAGAAAAATTAGAGCGCGGGAATGTTTTGGGGCAAATTCGAAGATTTGATTAAACTTATTTCTAAGAGTTGACTTAGAGTTTGAAAAAGGGCCGTTAGTGCTGGTTTTCCGTATATTCGAAGCTTTTATTCAAGTAATTTCTAAGAGTGACCATATTTTCTCGTCTTATGATTTTCACTCACTGAATCTAAGAATAAAAGAATATTAATGAATTGTGACATTTATAAAATGAGTTAAAAGTAAGGCATTGCTGGTTCGGGTGTAGGCCTCTAGGCATAGAAAATAAGTATGAGCATGAAAAAAATAGATCAAGAGTAAATTATTAGAGAATATGTAATGGAAATATATATATATTTTTAAACTAAATCCACATTGCGAGGGCGAGATAGGCCGTAGACCACAGACCGAAGGTCTATCTGCGAAGCGTAAGCTCTTCCTGTAAGGAATGGAGAAGCCAATTCCTTATTTGAAAAGTAGGACAATATTATTGGTAAGATTTAATAAAATGGTAAATTATCAATGAAAATTAATCAAAAGCCAAATTAACTATAAAACTAAGCAATACAACTCAGGAAGTATAAGCCTTGTCTTTAGTTATAATTTAATTATATTAATTTCATTTTGATCAAAACTTAATTTAACTTTCCTTTAAAATCAAAGACACCACCATCTATCAACCTAACACTAATGTTAAAGTCATACAATTAATGAACTAACAGCTACTAGCCGCACCATTATCACTTGTCTTTGGTCGTTGAATATAATTTTTACAGTTATCTCGGAATATCTGATAAATATACTCAGGAAATGAAACTTAAAAGAATGATTTCAGCATAAATGAAGGGAAGCATAAATATGTATATAGTCTACATGGTATGTGTTATATATCTTAAGGCTAGAGTTTTTTCATGCCGTTTATTCCCAAATATAATGTTTTTCCTCCGAAATAAACACCTTTGTTACTTTCAGGCTGCAAACCCGCTCTTAATGGTCGAATCTCGGCTGGAGACAAGAGAAGAGTCACAAATTTTACTTCTTCTTTAAAGGAAAGAAAGTTTGGTGCCACAAAGGACGGCGAGGAACTGGGAAAGGAAGTTTAGGCAAAAAAGATTGAGAGAAAAGTACGTTAAAATTTATCTGCTCTGTTTGGAAGAAGTGATCTCTGCATTTACAGGCCTCTAAAATAAAGGTGGTCAAAGAGAGCCACGAATAAAGAAATAAAGTTTATACAAAGGAGAACAGATTTGAGGAATGGCACCTACAAAGATGCAGTGAGAGAAGTTTTATAAACAAAAATACATATAACGCGTGTTACTTTTGTAAACAAAAATAACACGCGTTATGCATGTTACAAATTGTTTCCTAAGTTAAAGATGGCAGATTATTATAGACTAGATTTCAATATGAATATAACCTAGGCATCAATAAAGATGGCACACAGGTAGCTAACGAAGTTATGGTTATTTTAAAGGGAAAGAAAAGGTTGGGGAGAAAGATGAAGCAAAAGGTCGATGCTAGAAAAGAACAAGAATAGTAAAAAAATTGATGATGGTTGATAATTTAAATATTATGCAGTGGAGAGTATAATATAAACCGCCATAAAACAGTTGGTATAAGTGGATCAGAGACTCAGAAGTACAGACTATAATTCCATCGTGGTTAATGAACGGGGGCAGTGAGAACGCCTGCGATAACAAATACCCTAACATCTCTAAAGGCTCTGGACACAGATGGATGCATTTATATACACACATAGCAACCCAAGGTTCTTCCATTAGAACGAAGGAGGTTCTTATAATTGAATAAAAGGACATGTTCTTACAAAGGAATAAAGACCTGGTTCATTCAAAATAAATAATCGATGAATCCTTAAAAAACATAAAAGGAATGGATCTACAAAAGAAATAATAGTTATTAAAAACAAAAGAATTAAATACGAGTTGCTATAAAGGAATAAATTACGGGTTGTTACAAAGGATTAGACACTGGGTTAGTACTCAAAATTAGAAGACGGGAGTTAAAAAGAATAGAGGACAAGTTGTTACAGAAAAATAAAGGAAAGGTTGTTACAAATGAATCGAGGACGGGTTGTTCCAAAGGAACTGAGGAGAGGTTGTTAGAATCAAATAAAGAACAGGTTACTACAAAGGAGCAGAGGGCAGTTTTGTAGAAAATAATAAAGGAAGGGCGTGAATTGGTACTAGGAAAGTCATAAGTGAAATCTCCCCCCTTCCCATTCATTCAGAAAGCAAAAACAACACCCAGTTTAATCTGGGAACAAATAAAAAACGTCTGATCTTGATCTTTCTGAATCCTGGTCTCAGAGGTCAGCTTACTGTATTGCCGAGGCTACGGCAAAGATGCTCCTAATCTAACCTGATACATTTAGAAGGAAAACTTTATCTTTGCAAAAACTGACCACTTGGTTACGACGCTAAGTGCGGGCTCCGAGTCAGACCTTTTATTATTTATTCAAGAAAAGAGTATAAAAGGATTCATTTCTGCCAGAAAGTTTTCCACCAAAAGATTTCCAAAGAAAGCGTTAAAAGTTAAGAAATTAAAATACTTTTAGGTCTGAGGAAAAATTAGAAAGCATAGAGCGCTTTCAACTCTTTAAGGCAGAAACGATTCTCTGCCTCACAAGGGAACTCAAAATTCAAGCTTATTAGGTCCTTAATTGTCCCTTTGTGCGAACATATTACCACAAATTCTTTGTAATACACCTTGGACCCTTTCCTTTGGTAACCAGTATTTTGCATTCGTGAAAATCGTAACTCTCCTTTCTTGTGTTTATTGACCTTTTCTGACCATACATTCCCGGCTATTCTCTGCTCTTATTCTCTTTTTGTTCTTTTTCATAAATGTTGCACTTGGTCGTTTGCAATGCCCTTGTTTTTTCTTGTTAATGGAATGTTTAATGAGGAGCTTCAAGTAACGTTATTGTTAAGGTAAGCTTATAATTTGCCTTTTACAAGTTAAATGGTGAATGAATGGATCTGTAAAGATGGTTTACACTGAACCGTTTCTTACGATGGTTTAGATAATTATGAAATTAACACAACCCAAACATGTGCTCTATTGCTAGTCGAATGTAAAATGAGAAAGGTACGTCGGTATTTTGAGGACCTATAATTTCAAATGGTAAAAAATAATCTATGATAATGATTCCATAGAGTTGTCAAAGCCACTAACTGATAAATTCTATACAAGTAACACTAAAGAGCAAGGAGTAATTGCAAGTAAACTCAATAATTAATCTGCGGATGGGTCAGTAGAACTGTCTAGAAAATATATGCGCAAATGAGTAGTGTAATGTTGGTGAGGGAATTGTCCCAAAACAATGAAATCTATACCAAATAAAGTAAAACCCATAAAACTCCTACTTGAATAATCCATGATGTGGTCGTATGAATATACTTTTCGTGATTAGTGAATTAGAATCTAGATGAAATTGTTGACACTGATGTATAAAAGAATACCATTTTTTCTTGTCTCATATTTAAATTTTGTTGTTTTTTTTCAGTGCATTTATTAGTCGTAAAAACCGACGCGAAAGACTCTGCTTGCCTCTATATATTTATCTGGGTCTAACGCTTCTTTTTCTATATTTACTGTTAAAAGACACCTACAAACGAAGATTTATTTAACGTCCCAATCGAGTGTAATGTAATAGAGCTAGTTGTTAGGGAGATTGATTTGATGACGTTAGCAAGTAAAATGAAGCTGATTCGATTGTCCGGTTGAGACGGGGATGCCCAATATACAAAGAGAGTAAGAGAGAAGAACGAGGAGGAACTGACCTCAGAGACTTGGATTGAAAGATCTAAGAGGAGAAAAAGTATTTTGTTTAGATATATGTAATAAAAGGAAGAAAGTTAGCTCCCCATAGGAGAGTGGGGCGTGATAAATAAGTTCATCATGGAGAAAATGGGAACTATCTTCTGTTAAGGGACAAAGGCAGAGCAAATCCCGCCTAGTAATATGCATTATCTGTCAGTAAAGAAAAGGGAGAAAACAGAGGGGGTGACGAGGAAAGAGATAAGAACGACAAGTTTGTGTGTGCGGAATGTTTGTGTTGTTAAAAAGAAAGCCGGAAACGACAGGTGTGGGTGCAAGCGTCATCAGAACAACAGTGTAGGAAAGCCTAGCAAGAGAGTAGGGGAAAGAAAGTGGTCTCTATCTCTTAACCCTGACTAAACACGCGCAGCTCGAAGACTCCATTCATCAATTTCTCGTCTGTGTTATTTTGTATACAAAAGAGAGTTGGAAAGGAAATGATCGAGTCCTCCACGAAAGGAGGTGGGAAGTGAGGAAAAATAGATATAAAGGCACGAATAGAAGTTTGTGGAATAATATTGGATGGACGCATTGAATTCAAAATTGGAGATGAAGTGTTTGGCGTAGGCAGGAAAATGGCACGATAACCATCTGTGACATGACTTAAAGATCGGTGGTCTGGAAGTATTTTGTAGAAGAGGAAGAGAGAAACAGAGAGAGTGAGGAAAATATCAGAGATGCGTTCGAGTGATCTTTTATGGCAGGTTATGAATTGGTGAGGAGGAAATAACATCGTAAAGTATATTTCTATTAGTGGTGTTGTGGAATTCGACAAATAGGGAGAGTAGTTGGAGATAAGATGTACTAGTAATAGTTGACTTCAGAGGTTTCTTACTAATCATTTAAATAATAAAAACTATGCATGACTCTTCACTGTAATGAGATGAATATAACTTTCAACATTTCCACCATTCCACAGCACTGCCAGGAATGTAAGTGAATTTTTTTCACTCGGAAAACCTTCGCTGGTTTGGAATATTGAATCAATTGCTTTCTCGCATGGGAAGTTCGCATGCTAATTGCCCCTTTCTGCATCTCCTTCGCCCGAAAAAATATGACGCCTCAATATTCCGTGCTGAAAAGGCAAAAGCGATTCTAAATTAAATTGTTATCAAAATAATTATAAAATAAATATTTATTTCAGTGCGCTTTAATAAGTCCTAATTGACTACTTTTATTATCAGGTGATAGTTGTTCGTGATTTAATGATAACTTATGTTGTTAGGTTCACTTGATTTTTTGTGCGAGATATGTAGGGGTGTTTATACATAGTATCCCGATTCAATTTGGTTCACCGTATCTACGTTAATTTTCCCTCAATTTTGAGGAGGAAATTGTTAATAGACATGTAAGTTGAAACACAGTGCTTTAATGTAATTATCAAGATGACACATGTTATTGAAATTACAGTTAACACACAATGTTTTTATATCTTTATCTAAAGGACAGAATTATATAATTAAAGTAGATTTTTTCTTTAGTTGTACTCAGTGAATATCTAGTGATTACATTTCCTTATTTGGCTATTTAACCTATTTTATAGCAATTGGTCATCAACATGTACACGCAGTCTAATTCTCTTCTTGTGAAAAATGTTTTCGAAACCAATCCAAGTTTATTTTCAAAATCGGAACTAATTCTTGTTGGTATTAAACGTTTTGCAATAAATAGAAATTTTAAAATGTTCCCTCTTTCACTAACTTTTATTTATTGTACAATTCATTTCTAATTTATTACCATGTCTAATGCAAAATTTCTAAAGAATAAGTCTTTTATTCTCCTGCTATGCACCATTTTGAAAGCTAAACCAATGAGTACCACACTGCAGTGTTAATGAAAACTGAGTCAACCAAATAACCCTAAATACCCGAGGCTTTTAAAAAATCCTGTAAAAGAATTCTAAATTCGCGCTTGTATCTGCTACAAGCCCGACCGCACGAGGATATGGAATGCAGATGAATAATTTTAAAGACCCTCCCCTCGTAAGTACGAATATAATTCGATTCCTTCTTAATCCAAAGAAACAAAAGAAGAAAATAACAAAGTAACTTGAAATTCGTAGTGGAAAATATGTTGAAATTTCGTTTTAACTTAATTTACTAAAGGTTCTTTAAAAAAACTTTGATTTGAATTTTTTTCTTTAATTTGACTTCTAAAGTTGGTTTTTGGGGGCTATTCCCAACACAGACGAAGGTGATTGATACTTTGGAAATAGCTATAATGACCACACTAATATCAATCGAGAGTCAATTAAGCCACTAATTATATGCGCCAAAATAAATCACAAAAGTGAATCACAATATAAAAAAATATGGTTAGGAAAATTATCATCTAAGTCGGATGCATAAATATGTTATGCAAGCAGTAATGAAGTTCTTGCAACCTTTGAGTTTACAAATTTATTCTTAAAGTTACTAACTGCATAATAAAGTTTAGAGCCCTGCACAGAATTTAAAAAGGCTTATGTGTATTTGTGTTCGAACAAACTCAAATATATTTAATCAAGTTAGTTTGAAATATTCATACCAAGATGGGGAAGGGAAAGTTTATTCCCAAGGTGATACAGGAAAAGCGACTCCAGTGCACCATGAAGCTGATCATTTAATTGAAACACCCGTTGGAGGCAGCTATACTGCAGTTCTTCTTTGATGAAAAGATGATGATGGTGTACTAAATTTTAAAGATGGTTGTATAGTGGTAAATAATAGTGCGAGGGATATTTTGCCCTAGTAGGGAGGGCATCACTTTACGTTTATTTCTGATTTTCCTTTTTGTGTTTTACTTTGATAAGTTGTGTTTTTTCCATGTCTGTGTTTCTTTACGTGTTCTTAGCGTGTTCTTCTTATTGTTTGTGTTTAAATTTCGATGTACTTATTTTTGGCAAATTTTTTTAGCTTTCAAGCCTTTATTAGCTTTTGGCTCGCAATTTACCTCGTGTTGGTCGTTGTCTTAGTCTCCTGTTGCTTATTTTCATTTTGCTTGTTTTGGGTCGTACTGAATTAGATTTTATTGTTTCTGTTATGTATATATTGATGTTATGTTCTCAAGTGGGCATAGCTTAGTGCTTGGAAAGTGGCTACGACGGGAGACTTCCTCCCGTCGCCTTGCTGGTATGCTTGGTCTGCCACCTGTTCCTTGTATTTCCGGAATGATAACTTTGGTGAGGGTAGACCAGATCTTTCTTCCCAGTTTTGAGGTGAAGATATTGATAGGGTGTAGTGTATTCCGCCTATGAAGATCCCTTTGCCGATGGTAGTCACGCATTCTGGCTTTGTTGATTATTAGGGATGGGGAGTTCTGGACACGTTATGGTTTTCTCATTGAGGTCTTTATGGCTGAGCTAAGATCTCTAAGCCCGAAAAGCTTGGAGATTTTTCTCTTTGCCAGGTTCCGCCTCTCCATGTAGTGTCTCGAGTATCCATGGTCGAAAATCTTTAGGCCCTGGACAGTGAGTTCGGCGGGGTAGCCGTATCTCCTCCCTTTAATAATGATGTTTCACGTCAACTTTCGGCTCAGTGGGATGATTTTGAACTTGTCCCTGTTTGTTCTAATATTCTATCGTCTCTCGTATCGGTTAATGTTGTTGATTTCCACCATTGTGCTCGTTGCCTGTGCCTTTACTTTCCCTTCCAGACACGGGAAAATCTAAGTAATGTCATATGCGAATTGCAGATACATCATGTCCCTGTGCAGCGGAGTTGGGAGGTCGATGGTAAATACCAAGTAGACCAATGTGCTCAGGCAGCTTCCCTCGGGAACGCCTGCCTTGAGTTCTAACTATGGTACTTTGTATCTTTCAATCGTGAGAAATGCCCTTCTGTCCATAATGAAGTTACAAAGGATCTTTTCCAGGATTGGTCTAGCTGGATGTTCAGGATCTTGTATTAAAGTCCTTTGATCGAGACTTTATCGAGGTTATTTTGCAGGTCCCTCAGCACAATGCCTACATAGCACCCATTCGCTTGGAAATAAGCTTCTTTCTCTGTTAGGAGTGCCAGGGCTGTTTCGGTACCTCTTTTGAACGTAACATGTATTGTTGCGGGTTATGCGCTCCTAACTCGATCATTTGAGCTTGTAGCTTATTAGCTATAACCTTTTCGAAGATCTTGACATGCATTTCCAGAAGAGCAATCAAGCGATAGTTAGCCACCCGGTCTGGGAGCTTGTTTTCTTTCGGGATGAAGATGATTTTAGCCATCTTGTAGCCGTCAGGAAAGTAACCTGTATTCAGGGCGGCATTCATGGAATTTGCCAGTCCCTGAATAATTTGCCTGGGGGCATTCACGAGGTTATTTTTCTTGACCCTAGACCAGCCTGGTGCCCTTTGTTTGAAGGACCTTATGGTGTTCATTGTCGCTTCAAAAGTTGATGTGCACCCGTTAGAAATCTCTCTTCCCTAAGATACTTGCGGATGAAGGTGGATTCTATGTATCACTGTGCTGAGGTCATTAAGCAGTTGGTCTTCTAAGTCCGGGTCGAAGTCATCGTTCTCCTCAGGGGTTATTGCGAAAATCTCCTGCCAGTCTGTTCTGAATCTTCTTTCGAGAGACTCTGGATCTTCAATGAAGTCGTCTATGTCTTTAATTTTTGTTCTGGTTTTGGAGGACACTCTTCGAAGTCTTCGGATGTTGTTCCAAAAACTTACAGGATTTCTTTCCCTGCCCAGCCTCCCAATGATGTCATTTTAGATATCTGCTTTTCCATGATTATGTGTTTAAGATCCTCGCTTAGTTGTCTCATTCAGACTTTCCTTTGAGATTTGGGCCTGTTCTGCCGATTTTCTCATAGATGTTTCTATTTTTCCGGGCAATTTCCGTCATCTCGTTCGCCCACCTAGATTGTAAAAGCCTTTTATAGGAGATCCTGGGGACGCATCTTTCGTCGGCTTTAATGAGGAGATTACTGATTGTGTTTATCTCCTCATCTATCTCTTCGAAATTGGTGTCTCCCAGGTCAGCTGGTGTGTATTCGCTGAGCATCTCTCTATATAGCTCCTAGTTTGCTTTCGCCTAACTTTCCATTAATGGGACAGTCTTGAATGATGGAGCAAGTGAGATTTTGGTGATTATCGGGATGTGGTCGCTTGTTACGAGGCATCGAGGCTCATGGCTGATGTTAAATTGGAAGCTTCTACTTACTAACACTATTTTCGGTTTAGTTGGCGAATGATGCGTTAAGAAGGTCGGGAAATCCGGGACGACTCCTTGGATTCCGTTCCTTTCGAGAAGTAGCTCCAGATTACTCCCCATTTGCTCGGTGTGACCGTAGACAGACGCTCTGCATGTGGCGTTTAGGTCTCATCCCAGCAATGTAATTTTCCCGCACCCGAAGATATTGTAGAAATTGGGAATCGGCAGGTAATTTCGAGGATGCGGCTGATATGCAGGTGCCACATTTATGCTTCCCACCAGGGTTGGAATTTCGACACCTAATAATAATTCCTCTAAGTATGGTAGTGTCTTGTTTGTAAAGGTTTTTCGGATCGCGATGGATGCGCCGTCGAATCGCTCCTGTGTGTCGTGTTTGGTGATCACAGTGTCGTTTGGTATTTTTAATATGTTTGTCTCTGTGTTTATACCGTGTTCGGAGATGAGGATCAGGTCAGGATCCACTATACGGAAAAGGTTTTCGTAGGGAATGTTTTTTCCTTCCCATCCTTTGACGTTTAGAGAGTATTTTTAATGTTTTGTTTGTGTTTTCCATGTTAATATGTTTGGTGTACTTATTGTTATGTGAGTGTGTGATTTCCTTTTTTGCTTTTTGTCGCGTCTCATTTTCCGTTATTGATTTTGTTGTACTCTGCTTATTTTATAGTGAGGCAGGAGTGCTCATACAGCTTCATATTTGCTCTCATAAGCGCTTCGTCTATCAACGCTTCTTGTATCGATTCATCATGGGTCCACTTTAGTTGAACTGTTTTTATTCCCTCGACAACCTGTCCTCTTTTGGGGTCTTCAGTTAATTGGGTTAGATTTGTTATGTAGAACTGCATACAGAATTCTTTTATATCGTACTGGGTGGTTAGATGGGGAGCTTTAATTTTGCTCTTACTTCTCAACCTCTTATTTTCCTTTGAGTGTTGGGCGCGTTAATCTTCTTCCGAGGAGGATGCATAGCTTGAGAGGTTGCCCTCAGCTTACTTTATCCTCCTGACAGCTTTTTTCTCCTTCAGTTCTCTGTTTCTCTTTGCCTCTATAATGGGATCTTGGTTTGTGGACTTTAGGAGTGTTGGTGAGGTTTCGTGTTAAGCATTCTTTTCTTTGGTTCTTTCTACGTCTGCTAGAAACGGCGTAGCTGGAGCTTCTTCTTCGGGCTGCTATTGCAGTTGCAGGACGTCGCCTATTGGAGGGTTGTCCGTGAACCACATTTCCTCAAGACCATTCTTATTAAGCATGCTATTAAGCTCAGTAGCGAAGCAGCCAGGGTTGGTTAGATTCTTCACGTGAGCGTACAGAATGAAGGTGAGGAATTTTGTTGAGTTTTTATTGCCGTCTTTCAAGTATGATTTTTTTGCAGCACTATCGATGGTTTTTGCAGGGGCGGCTTTTACTGCTTAGGCTTAGGAGGAATTTGCCATCCTGATTCCCTTTGCTTTCTTCTCCTCTGCTTTTTCTTTGAGGATTTCTTTTTCCTAGCACAGGACATCGCCATTTCGCCGTGCTTTTACCCACAGTTCTGGCATCTTTCTTCGGTTACCAGGCATTCCCGCCAGCCGTGCCCTTTACCACTATATTTAGAGTAGAGCAATTCTTGCTCCTTGCATTCCTTTATTTTGTGATGTTCAATTTTGAAGCAGCTGAAAGATATTCGTACTGAGGCAAACCCCTCTCTCTCAATTTGTTTAGTGCTTATTTTTGCATTGAAGAGCAGCAATCCACTCTCCTTCGCCTTAGCTGCCATAGTTGTGTGCAGCCCCTTGAAGAAGGGAGTGCATTTACTTTCTCGCTTGCCTTATTTGTTGTTTTGTATGGGGATTTACAATTCTGTATGTTTTTCATAGTTTTAGGTTTTTCTTATAGTTTTTATATTGTTTGCCTTGGGGGGGAAGACGTCCCCCCCTTCCCTCCTTTACACGCCACCTCGATGGAAAAGGGGTTTGCCTTTTGGGATGAATGATATTGTTGGATGAGATGAATCAGGGGGTATCCTCTCGGGGGTGTGATTGTATGGGGGACTTATTGACAACGCCCCCCCCCCGAGCGTGTTTTAATCGTGACCGCATCCCAACATTATGTCCCTCTATGGTCGTGGAAGGTTGCAGTCCGTCCCTTGACCGGAATTGTTTCTGACATTGTTATCGGCTATGGGCTACTCTTAAAACTAGCTTCCTCCAATGCCCCCAATTATACCATAGCAACTGCACGGCATAGTTGGAATGAAACATGAATGACAATACTCCTTCACATCTGGTAGCAGTTCTCGTAGGGGGGCGGGGTCTGGGATTTAAACAGGCATCTGCTTAAGTGTGGCCACTAAAAAAGAAAGATGAATATTAGTTATGAATGATGATGATGAGTACGACCTATTTCTCTCCTTTTTAATAGCTGGGTTCTAAAAATTAGAAACTAGAAGTTTCGAAGGCGTTTGAAAAAATCTCCTGAATCGTTACCTCCTTTGTTGGTTAACGTGAGGTAAGTGTGCCAGAGTACTTTCTCCAAGAATTCCGAGCTAGCTGAAGAGAAGAATTTCTGCTACGCCCACAAGATCAATTCTCCGATCAACAGGTTGCCCGCTGTTACAGCCAATGAGATGGCAAGAGACATGTTAATGAAATTTGCAGTGACAAAAACGGTCTTCGGTGTCGTCAGCAGTAAAGGTAACGTCATACCACGACACCTCTTCCCTGAGGTGGTGAAACCCTAAATCGACCGGTTAGCTGCAGAGAGGTTAGAAGTTGTGTCAGCAAGACTCTGCGCACTACCAGACCAACCATAAGTCTCAGCCAATGGCTTCGCTACTCCCCCTTACGGAGGAGGGGCGGAACTGGCGCTTCGCTACTAAGATTAAAATTTAAAATCTAAAAAAAAAAGTAGCTACTTAAATTTTTAGCAAATTTCTGAACTTCGCAAATTATAATAATTTTCAAAAGGAATTCTGAACTAAATTTCCCCCTTTCAAAATATCAAGTTGCTAAAATGTAGTATAGAAAAAGATATATAAAAATAAATTTTTTAAACTTCAACATTTGTAATTCTTTAGGTTTAAAGAGTTATTAAAGATGAAATTGGGGGGGGGGGACCTCGTGAATTTTGAAAAGATCCAATTTAAGACTCGAGGAATTCGTTCCTAAGAAAGACACTTTCCTTTCCAATTGACTCGATGTTTAATGGATTGAGGAATGTGAATGTAGACATGTGTACGTTTAATTTATTATTTCTACGTAAATGTGAGTGTGGGTGGATACACTAATACTGTGTGACGCAACTCATACCCTATCAAGACACCGCTATTATTTCCCTCCCATGCTTCACAACGCAACATAGCCAATGCCACCTCTTTTATATAACCCTATATATGAAGTTCTAGCGTTCCTCATTGGGGCACTCATATCCACATAGCCTGACACGTCCCTAATGGCTCAGGAGGGTTCCACCAAGCGCACAAGTGTAAACCACAAGCATGTATGTACGTACATAATATTTGGTGCACATCGTAAGGATGAATGTTCTTGAAGATGGTTTGTGTGTTGCTTAATGCCAGGCTTTTGCATTGTCAGCTTTTTAAAAGCCTTTTTAAGATTTTACTTTGGCTTATTTTAGCTTGTTTCTTAGCTCATTCTGGCTTTATTTGAGAAAGAAAAGTCCGTCTTTGGTGTAGTGCATATAACCTTAATTGACATATTATGATTCCGACTTCCTCGCCACGAACAAGATGACAGCAGACAAAGGATGAAAGAGCAGCGAACTAAAAGATAAGGACAAGATGGTAAATTCGAAGGTACAAGGAAAAAGCGATCGAATATAGCCATAATTGACCGAATTATGTCCGATTGGAGACAACTAGTGAGTTCAGTTACATAATTTCCCCAAACACGAAAACTGTCTACATAACAAATTACCACGTTGGTACCATTTCCAGTTATCAGAAAACTCATTTATATCATTGAATCAGAAATAAAAAATATTTTGGATAGATTTTAGTTTTCGTCTCAAAGAAGATATGGAAAGATCAAAACATTCGAATAACCTTTGGATTATGATTGAACCAACATAAATCAATGGATGAATAAAGCCACAAGGGCATACCAGAGGTCGTAGGATTCTATTCGCGCCCCATAAACTGCATCTACAAGATTACTTCTGAACTGCTTCAACTGCCATCACCATCATAGCTTGTCGAAAACTAAATCACGCAGATACTGCTTACAAAAGCAACGTGAAGGTGTGAATGATCGCTACCAATCGCATGTCTATAACATTTTGGTCATATTCAAAAGAAAAAACGGAAATGAATTTTAAGAAACCGTAACCGAGTCTGGCTAATTAGTCGTTACTTGGATGATAATAGCATTTATTGTGTCCTGTCAAATGGAATACTTTATTTCTATTACTCACCTTTTATAATGGGAAAATGGACTAATAATGACGATAGACAGTTTAATAAAGATTGGGAAAGTGGTGAAATAATAACGTACTGTGCGACTGGTGCAACCATAATCAAGGGCTCAAATGAACCGAGCGAGCTACTGCATCATAATCCTCTCCCCCTTTCAATTCAAATCAAAATAATAGATTCAATTTGATTTAAATAAACCCAACGCACACGCAAAAACACACACACACACATGCAGACACGACAGTAGGTATTTTTCCATCGAAGAAAATTGAATAAAAAGAAGAACAACGAGCGAATCCGTTTCACCCGTCTTCCGCCAGGGTTCGGCGTTAACGATGGCAAATAAAAAATGGTCCCCTTAAGGTCCCTCCCAGGTCAAACGGCACTCCCGAAGAGCAAGGTGTGCGAGTTCCTTTAAAAGTGGCCTTAATTAAGATAATCGCAGTTGGAGACGGACACACAACCTGGAAGATCACACATCGGAAAAGGAAAAGCTCCTGTGTAGAAAAGCGACAAGGAAATCCATCGTTACAACGAAAAAGTGGCACAATGGTCAGGGCGGAGAACATCGCCCCATGGTCCTCACCCAGCCCCCCCAAGACACAGAAAATAGTAAAGAGAAAAAAAAGAAAACGAGACGCGATTTGACAAGTCACAGACATACACAACTGCGGCGAAGACAACCACGCAAAAAGAAGACCATAAGAACAAGGAACAGTTCTTGTACATAGCCAGGGGAACTAATAAAAAATTTTTTACGGGCCTAATACAAGCTCATGTAGCTAACATACGCTGCCCGGGCTCACATGAAGAAATCCTTAACTCCCTACTCCGGGAAAACAATTTTCCCGAAGTGAAGATCCCTAAGGATCGGGAGTCTTCGAAGATCTTTGGCATGGTCATAATCAAGGTCGTCTTGATTACCATTAGGACCCTTCGTTCTTCTTCCGGATGTTGAGCGGTGGTTCTGCCGGAAACTAAGGGTCCCTGCTGGTCCCGTTTCTTTTATGGTTCTTCTTGACTCAGAGGAGCATTGGATTCTATAGCTTCCCTTACCTTGACACGGACGAGCCACGGAATCGGTCGATGGTCTCTGCTATGCTCCGAGAGGCTTAACAAATGGCGCCGAAAGCTTTGAACTTTTCAATGAGGAACGGAAGAGAAATGTTTGTTGTAAAGAAAGAAATGGATGGACTGCATCAGAGTAGTGTTGTGGGAGGAATTGAAGAGAGATGTAGTTTGCAAAGAAAGAAATGGATGGACTGCATCAGAGTAGTGTTGTGGGATGAACTGGAGAGAGATGCCCAGGTCTCAATTCCCATCCCTTGCAGTCTCAACTTATAGTTTACTTTCATCATTGCCACCCTCTCTTCGTACCTACTTTATCCCATTTCTCCTCTCAGTGCCTCTAATGCTACATAGGGATTGGCCTCTAGGGCTATTCTTGCTAATTTGTTTTGGATCTTTTCCATTCTCTCCAATTCTGTCTTTGTCACTTTGCAGCTTGCACACCCATACAGGCATCTTGGGACTGCTATCCCTTTCCACAGTTCTCTTATCATTTTATACTAATTTGCCTGTTTAGTTGTCATGTTCCTCAGCATCCTAGTCATTCTTAGCATATTTACCTCACTTTGTCTATTATGCTTCTCAAATATACACTTCTGGTTACAGACTGTCACACCCAAGTATATATAATCACTTACCACTTCTATGATGTCGTTTCCTAGGATCCATCCTTCATCTCTTCGTTCTCCAACTATCATTATTTTGCACTTTCCTCGATTAGATTTACTCTCCATTCTTTTCCATACTGGTGTACTACATTTAAAAGTCTATGCAAAACCTCTTCTGTTTCAGTAACCAGAACTATGTTGTCTGCAAATCCCAGAGTTATCAATAAGCGATCTCCAACAATGACTCCTTGACCTTCCCTCTTTACTCTCTCCAAAGGTTCTTCAATGAAGAAGATGAGTTTGATGAACGTCTTGTTTTTAGTGATGAGGTCACATAAGAATGGCAAAATTAACAAGTACACTGTTTGCATTTAGTACTTGAAAAATCCCATTGCCAGAGTACAGCACGAATGGGTCTCAATAAAAGCGAATGCCTGTATTGGAATTCTTTGCACTCTTTCATGGAATCCACAGACTTGTAAATGTCTCATTCATATTCTTAGAAATAAATCTTGATATTGCATATCATCAAGCCATTTCAGTATTACTTGCCTTAAGTATGTATTCTTTGAGATATTTATATATAAAATAATATTTAATTTTGTAAACATCCTGTAAATCACTCCTTAGAATCAAACCTTTGCTATTTATATATTTTGTCACCGGTAGATCAACCGAAGTTGATTTACTGACTCGCTAGTTATCTCTTTAGGGTCTCTGCACCTCACTTTGGCTCGCCTAAGTGTCACCTAGGAAGCACATGGGTTCCCCAATCACTTGGCCTAACGAACAGTATTCTTCCCATTGCCTTGGCCATATCCAAGTACGGTCTCCTATGCCAGTGAGAATTCAGCCACAAGGTTTTCAATTTTTAACAAACTGATGTAATTCCTTTTAATAGTTTTTTGTATAAATGTTTTAATTAATAATAATATTACTAAAGCTTTTTAATTTTCTTTGTAGTAATTAAATAGTTAAAAATCGGAAACAACTTTTCACTATTATAGGGTATTGTCAGAACCTAAATCTACTCACACAACATAATGATGAGTTTATTGAGGAAAAGTCTTTGGCTGATTTGCTATTTGTTCTGAGAAAGGTCGTAAGCGTTTGGGATATTTTATTTTATATCAAATTTGTGGTTGAGAGAAAAATAGGCATTTATATACATGAGATTTTAACTGATATTGAAGCGATGATAATGACAGGGAAGCGAGGCAGCATGGTACTATGACTCCACAAAGACTTTATGAGATAACACTGAGAATCATTTTTTTATCTTTCAGAATTTTTCTCAAGTGTTAATAAGTTATGATATACATAGCTTACCATTGCAGGGATAAGGAGATATTTCAATTACCATTTTAATGTATATTTTGACGAAATTACTGCATGAATTCTGATTCACGATTATAAAAGTATATCCACGATGTGAGAGAGGTAGCCAAAGTGTTTTGAGCAAAATTGGTCATTCGTTTTGGTGCATTTTTTATTATAGTCATCCACTTTTCACAAACCAATCTGGAGTCGAAAATTGTGTGATAAAAGTGGGTTGTTTTGGTGAAACCATTCCATTATTTAAGTTGCATTGGTTCAATGATATTCGTGTATTTTCCTCGTCCGACGGTTATTTCACAATCGAGATTACTCTCAGGTTATGTTATTTCATTTTTTTAAATCTTGCTCTATTTAAACCAAGACCAATTGAAAAGGGAAGCTTTGAAGCTAGATAAAGATAAAGGGATGAAAAAAAATTATCATTTTCAGCTTCAATTATTTATATTCCTCATCAAAATGGCAAGAATTAATCAATAAATAAAATGACGGAGACAATTTCATCAACCTTAGTTTTCGGTGGAGAAAAATGGATGAAAAATTTATATATTTAGGCCAGCGGGTAAATGAAATTGATTCGTCGCTTTTTGTAAAACAAAATAAGTTCATTTCCATTTTGCCTCTACCTTATAAGAAAGAAGATTGGATACATGTTTTTTTCTTACGCTTCCTCGGTGCAGCTCATTCCTGTGTCAGCAATTTCTGAAACGTCGATTTTATGAACATGATATTGACAGAATGCGTCCTGTTACGATGCTCATTCGGATATCGTTTTCGCGCCGTTCTCAAAATTCTGCCATTTCCAATGGACCCGAAATACTGCATTTTCCCAAGGTATATTCTTCCATCAAGGTTCAACCTTCTGTCATCTTTGGACATGAAGATATAGCATCTTAGTCTCCACCTCTCTCTCTCTCTCTCTCTCTCTCTCTCCTTCTCCATGTTTGACGGAGTTTCATCGACTTGTATCACGCAGGTTGTATCACAGTAGCTTGTTAATCACGGATCACTAGACTAATTAATGAATGAAGAAGGCAGAGAAGGTTCTGGTTTAATGAAATATGTCCGTATAAGATTAGATCAGAGAAGAAATATCTGAAATAGGTGCACAAACGGAATCGGACAAGGTAGGTCGCATAATCCCTGGCAATTACCTGACTTATGAAAAGTCCCTAAAATGTTTTGAATTATTATTTTTACCATTTTATTACATTACATTGATTATTAGAACTTTTAAAAGATCTACATTAATAACTTTTGTTAATTATTACTAAGAATAGACAACAAATACGCTAAACTTCATTCTCACCAGGCCATATTTGTTCTCACACAAGCAATAAACATAATAAAGGGAACTTTGTTATTGACCCCTAATAAGGAAGAATAAAGTTTTCAAAGGGGATTTGTTTATTTGATCTAAGGGAGACTCGAACATCTGAATACTTAATACATGTAGAATTTATAAGGTTAAAGTAGGGACTTATTAGTTTAAGGTGGAATAACATATGTAAATAGGTAGAAACTATTGGACATTGGTAATTAAAAGAAAATGTTTATGACTGTTTAGATTGATATGGTGGTAAAAATGTCTAAACTAAATATGTGGTGCTCTCTGGGAGGTATTATTTAATACTTAGCAAACAGTCTATTAGGAGTGGTGTTTTGACTGACGTGAAAAAAGTGACGCAAAAGAATATGAAAGTGAAAAGCAAAACAAATTTGTTCGAGTCTTGATTACAAGAGCTTTGTTCTAGGTTTTCCTTTGCGAGATTATTCGAAGATTAAATAAAATGGCTGGACCTCAACCTTAATGCGCGACGATATTGCTAATGACAAAAGCTTTAAACCTTTGAGTGTTGTGTTGTGTTGTATTGAAAAAGGATCCTAATAATATTTCAGTCAATATAAAAAAATCCCTTTGAATGAGAGAATAATTCGAAAAATAGTTACTGATGATTTTTACGCGATTTACGTTCAATAGCTTTTAAGCTTCTCCTAAAAACAAGGCAGCTGCTCTTCTCCATCGAGTGGCTTAACTCTCAAGATGAAAGGTGCATGAAGATGGCAGTGGCTATCGCCCTGAGCAATTCTATGAGTGCTTCCCGAAATGAGGGAAATTCTAACACGTCCTTCTGAAAGGAGGACAGTTTTAAGATTGACACCAGAAAGGAGGAGAACCTCTTTTTTCCTCTCTACCATCGGAGTTGGACAGACGCTATTAATTTTTAATTCATTATTATGTTAATTTAGGAATCCATTCATGGTTTTCTTACCACTATTTTGTCTATTGATTTTCCGTTTATTTTTGTTTCAAACGAATTCTTATATATTTAAATTAGCTTTTTCTTGATTTTTAATTCATTTAGATTTTTTTTTAATATTGTCGTTTCCTCCTATCATATTCAATAGAATGTAAAGAACTGACCTGATGGATTTGTGTATAGTACCACCTGCATTGAATATGGTTGCGATTTGAGCTCGTGCTGCTTGTTGATTACCATGACATATCCTTGGTACCCAGGAGGCACCGTAGATCAAGGAATGTTAAATGTCCGTTTAGTTTAAGAAATCGAGTGTTCCATCTGTCTGGTCGCAACTACCAGTTTGAACTCCTATAATTCACCTCAGGAACAATAACCACTCTGTACCATGACTCAGAAGATTTCAGAACACAATTAATACAGGTCTGAGTATTTCCAGGGTATAAAATTAAAGGGGGGAACTGACAGCCATCATCCTCACATTATGATATCTAATGACCTTTGAGACTTGGGTATAGAGCCACAGAACTTAAAACAAGAAGAAAGAACCCCCCACGTTCCTCTATTTCCTTTCAACCATAATTGCGGCAACATTTCTACTGAAGTGATTCAATTTAATAGAAAATTATCACAAACGTTTTACAGTTGCAATTTCTAACAAAAATCATGCGAGCAAATATTAATTAATAATTTACCTAAGTGTATGAAATTATTAGTTTGTTCAATTTTGTAATGTTGTTGAAATAAATTCTTTCATGTTTGCAAGATTTTACATTTTTTTTTCTTCTGCTCTAAACTATGTTTGGAATGAAGGCAGCCATTATTTTCAAAGTGAAGAAATGGTCACGTTATGAGTTTTAAAACGTCGAAGATTGAATATAAATCCGTTTAATCTCTCGTATATCTTTACTTAACGCTCGTCTATCATTTGGGATTTAGTTTAATAAAACCATTCAGACCCTAGGACGCCTCACTGAGTTCGAGCCAAACCCAGATTTCACCAATGAGTTACCCATGGTGCTCGATGCGGACTGAATGGAGCAAGAGATTAGTATTATAACCGACTATTCTAGCTTGCCCAATGGAACTTATTTAGAAAGAAGAAAGAAAAAATAAAGCCTCTTACTGCACATGACAAATTTGTTACTTCGGAAAATAGTTTTGTGACGCTTCGATGAACTCTTTCTGAACTTATTCCATCTTACCTCGAAGGAATTGAGACCAAATTTCCACCTCCATCTGATAATTTACAGAGCGGAAGAACGAACGACATTCTTAGATTTATCATCGAAGTTAAGAGCAATTGGACCCCACGTTTCTCTTGGCGCCTTCCTGCTACTTCAGGAAGCTGCTTAAAAATTTAAGACTAAATAGACTACAAAGCATTATTCTTAAGCAGATTCACGTCTTGAATCGCTTAGATGTCTAGCAAATACTACAAGGACTTGTATACATTGAGTCTTTATCGTAGCAATAGTTACCACCAAATAATTTGATCAATTGATTTCGTTGCTTAGAGACAAATTAACCCATTGATTGAAAAAATCGAGGCAAGGACATCAATTCAAAATAAAACTGACCCAAAAGGTGGCCAAGGGTATCTCGCAAGCGCCAAGTCTGTCGACTAGGACACGGATATCTTTAAAACCATTTGTCTAGTTGGGTGAAGGCCATCTTTGTGCAATATCTGTACAAGAGGTATCAGATTATATTTAAGCCCCCCAGGGGCATAGGTTTTTCAACTATGGTTACAGGCATAAATGACGTCAACTAACTGAGTCACCACTATTAAAAATAAGCAAGAGATGTTGAGATTTCGCAAAGAGTGTAGGATTTTGACATCGGGAGAGGAGTACACAGTAATTTTCTTTGATGAAGCGATCGCCTCACTGTTAGTGGCTACCTACTTGGAGGTCCAATGAGTAGGGAAGAAAAAGGAAAAGCTACCTTATGTCCTCCTCTACCATGCTACTAGTGAACCATCCTATGAACATCTACGTATACGACTATTATCATGCAAGGCCTACCATAGACCTTTGCTGAAGGTTGGTATAAGCAAAATGTCGCTAGTGACCATTTCTCACTGTAGCAGAATGAAGTCAAATGGCGGCCACGTGCCCTCCTGTACCTACGCGAATCCGGAGATCACTGCATGGCGCTGGGGAATGCATGGGAACTAGGCGATAAGGTGGCTGACGCTGTTATCACTCGCCCCAGCTGTATTTGCCTAGGGAACAATTGTCATCTCCTTCCCCCACGCGGCCACCTCACCGCGAGCATGCGGACCCCTCTGCCCAAATATTGGAATCCGTTGGACATTCCAACGAGCGTTATCAAGATTCACCCTTCCCCCGAAGGAGTTTCTGACTTTTCCTCAAGATCGCACGCGCCTCCTCTCCAGGCCCTTATATAACGCTTTGACTGAGTTTAAAGACTAAAGGACGCTCCGCCCATCCCCTTCGGCGATTTCGATTCAAGTGAAGCCTAAATTGATTCGTGAACTCTGCCTTACTTAATCGCAAAGTTTTGACATCAGTGAACTCTGCCCTAGTCATTTGGCAAGGACTGAGAAGGATTCCCAACTCCAAAGACGAATAGTGCTCCCTCATATTGAAGCCAGAGGTAAACCAACTTCTTCAATCTTCTTCACCGTACCCTCACTGGCCCTTTTTTTCAACAAGCTCATAAGGTAATCGTAAACGTTGCCGCCTGCAGTTTGATCTTAAATCTGGCTTATCCCAATTGCTCCATTATTTGTGTGCACGCCCCAGTTAAAATCCCCCTTTTAATCACCGATTGTATCTGACCTCTTTAATCCCTTTATCAACCTAATTAATCGCGTGGGGATCTTCAACCTCGTCTGGGCGACCATTCCATTTAAACTTAATTTCTATGTAAATATATATATTCTTTTTTTGTTGTTAGTAAAGTTATATTTTTGTTATTGTCTTTTTTTTGCAACGCCAACGCGTACCAGCTACCTTCCTAATCTTTGGCCAACATGCGGTCTGAAATATTTGTTTAAAAGGCCCCCTCAAAGTAAGAATAAACCATATCCCCCCCCCCCCACACACACCTGGACTCATAACAATTTCCCCTTTCACTCTCAGTCTTCAACCAAATTTCAGCGAAAAGCACCCACGTATATATAAATATATCGTCTGGCCATTCCACGACCTATACTTATATATACTTTACTCTATTATAAAATCTGGTGATCAGTTGTGTCAGGGTCTTTAAAAGGTCTTTAGAGAGATTTTTTAAAGGCAACCCTCTAACTTTATGGTAATTTTCAAAGCTGAGTACCGTTTGAGTTTCAAAGACAAAACAAAACAGGAAAATACTATGCCATATTTGTTTTTCACTCACTGTTTTCTATGTGTGTTTGGACCGACAACCTTCAATAGGAAAATTTGTGAGGCGACAGAATTTCCTCACGGTTACTTTAATCCCCCACGGATTAGTAGAGTCTGAGCCCTTCTCATCTCAACAAGACTCCATTATTTAATTTTTATTTTTGTTTAATCGTATATTATATTAGTGTTAATATTTGGATAGCAAAGCTTCCGCGTTAAACAAGCATATTCCTCCGTGTGTCAGTGATTTGCGAGCCAAGCCTCACCCAACCCGTGCTGACAGCCCCTTTAAACCCTTTCTTTCGAACAACGTACTCCCCGTGTTACGAACAAAATGTCATCGTTTGAGAGATTTAAACTACAAAAGGAATCCCTTGGTTTAAGTACTAAAGACCTTGTCACTTATGTACAAGAAGAAGAGAGAAAAGAGAGAGCTGAACCAAAAGAGATTGGAGAATTAGCTGAGCAAAAGGAAATTAGAGAATTAGATGTACAAAAAGAAATTAAGGAGAGCGAAGAACGCCATAGAACTCGCCAATATGAAATGCAATTGAATCGTAACCGGCTCGAAACCATTTCAGTAAATTCCCGGGTAGGAACCCTTCAGTCAGCCTCCGTTAAACTCCCCACGTTCCAAGAAGGAGAGGACTTCGGATCTTTTCTCATACTTCGAGAACATTTTTGAAGTTAATCATTGGGACATCAAGACGGACGGTGTAGCTAAGCTCCTTCCTTTACTAAGCTCTCCGCACTGAGACCTATTCGTATCACTGCACTCTGAGGTTACGGTGGATTACTCCCCTTTCCAAATTCTCCTTCTTGCGGCGTACAATATGACGCCCGACTTCTACCGAACCAAATTTCGCCACGCCCGCATCCTCCCAAATATGACCTTCCGTCATTTTGGATATACCCTTTCCCGTACTTTAAATTTTTGGTTAGATGCATCGAAAGTCACCCACGATTATGAGTGCCTAGTAGATTTTATTCTACGGGATCAGTTGCTGGCATCGCTAACACCAGAGATCCTTTCCTTTGTGAAGGATCGACGGTGCAACTCCTTCAAAGACTGCATAGAAGAAGCAGATATCTATGCGGCGAGTCACGACTTATACCCGAAGGAAAATATAAAGCCTCCCCCTTCATCCCCCAGGAATAAATTTAATAACTCACGGTTCCCTCCAAAGGACTCCCCAGAATTCTCCAAGACTACGGGCTGCTTTAATCTCAGATGTTTCCTTCCATCGGAACCCCGTGACGTCAATCCCCCTCATAACTAATCCCCCGGCGTAAACTTTTCCCCGTAGGCCAATGATATATTTTGCGTGCGGCGTCGAAGGCCACACGCGCCAAAATTGACCCCAAATTCACAACTCCGTGGTACTCCCATTCACTAAGTACACCAGGTGAATGCTGCTCCCACTTCCCCTCCATCGTGACCAGAATCCCCAGAACCAATCTCGTCTCCTAGTGCCCCAGGGTACTATGTAAATTTCCTCTTCGACAAGAATTCTCCAGGAAATATTAAATTTGAAAACGGAAGCGTTAATGTGTGCCGAGTTTCCACCCTCGTCCGCGATACCGGGTGCACGTGTATCATGGTATCGAATGAACTTCTTCCCCCGGTGGCTACGTACTACAAAAGGTTTGTCGTAGTCCGTGACTACTTGGGACGCGCAAATCGCTTTTCCATTGTAAACTGTTACCTCGAGTGTCATTACTATTCCGGATGAGCTGAAGTCGTGTCAGCCCCTATCCAATTCTGTTCCGTTTTGGTAGGATAGTGTCCCCAATTCTTGGCTTACCCTGTGGCTCAGCTCGTTATCACGGGAGGTCAGGCAGAGAAAGGGCGTGTTAAACCGGCCCCGCTTCAGAAGGGCCCAAGTATACCAAAATCCGCTCGTTCAAGATCTTCCCCCCATATCCTTGAACCCTCCGCGACAAATTCTTGTTTCCCAATAGTTCTGGTACCGAAACCAGATAACTCTTACCGCATGTATGTAGATTTTCATAAATTAACTCCCATGACCGTTTTCGATGCTGAACCGATTCATTCAATGGACCAAAACCTCCATTTGTTCGAAAAAGCGAAATTTAGTAGCGAGCTCTACACCCGCTAAATTTTAATTATAATTGCTCTATATCGATTCTCCACCTTGCCATTATTATAACCGCCAGCTAGAAATTAGCTTATATGCAATTAATTATGTTATGTCCATATTTATCTTCCCGATGTGTACGTCTAGGATGCACACCGCCTTTTTATAGATGAAATTAGTATTTATAAACCTGGTCCGGCACCAAAAGATGTGTATATTTACCACCAATTATATAAAATGTATCTTTGAATTTCCATTTCATTCTTTTTGCTTTGTATAGCTTAGTGTATAAATATGATTTATTTTTTATTTTTTTTATGTCCCCTTTATTGCTCTCATGGTCGGCAATATTAAGTTTCTTTTTTCGTTCATATGTACACGCAGTCGATAAGCATTCGCTTGTACGCCTGCTCGACGACAGGTCAGGTATTCCGTGTTGTTGTTTTTTTTCTTCTTTTTCGCTTACCCCGTGACCACGGATTAGTCTAAGGGGATGTCACTTTTCTCCCCCAACACCGAAAGTGCCATCCTTTCAGATGGAAGGAGTGTAGCAGAATGAGGGTAAATGGTGGCCACGTGCCCTCCTGTACCCACGTGGATCCGGAGATCAACGCATGGCGCTGGTGAAAGCATGGGGACCTAGGCGAGGAGGAGGTTGACGCTGTTATCACTCGCCCCAGCTGTATTTGCCTAGGGACCATTTGCCATCTCCTACCCCCCACTCACGCAGCCACCTCTACGCGAGCATGAGGGCCTCTCTGCCCAAAGATTGGAATCCGTTGGACATTCCAACGAGCCTTATCAAGATTCACCCTTCCCCCGAAGGAGTCGCTGACTTTTCCTCAAGATCGCGCGCACCTCCTCTCCAGGCTCTTATATAACGCTTCGACTAAGTTTAAAGAGCAGCACTGTAACACTACCACCTACTCTGACGAACGAGCTAAAGGACGCCCTCCCCATCGGTGATTTCGTTTTAAGTGAAGGCTAAATTGATCCGTGAACTCTGCCTTAGTTAATCGGCAAGTTTCGACATCAGTGAACTCTGCCCTAGTCAATTGGCAAGGACTGATAAAAATTTCCAACTGCCAAGACGACTAGTGCTCCCTCGTATTGAAGCCAGAGGTAAATCAACTTTTTTAGTCGCCTTCACCGTAGCCCACTGGCCCCATTTTTGCATCGAGCTCATAATGTAATCGTAACCGTTGCCGCCTGCAGATTGATCTTAAATCTGGCTTACCTAATTACTCCATTATTTGTGTGCACGCCCCAGTTAAAATCTCCCTTTAAATTACCAACTGTATCTGACCTCTTTAATCCCTTAATCAACCTACTTGATCACGTGTGGATCTTTTACCTCGTCTGGGTGACCATTCCATTTAAACTTAATTTCTATGTAAATATATATATTCTTTTTTTGTTGTTAGTAAAGTTATATTTTTGTCATTGTCTTTCTTTTGCAACCCCAACGCGTACCAGCTACCTTTTAATCTTTGATCAAATTGGACTCTGAAATATTTGTTTAAAAAGATCCTGCAAAGTAAGAATACCCCCCCCCCCTCCCTGGACTCATAACAATTTCCCCTTTCACTTTTAGTCTTTAACCAACTTTGGGCATAAGCCCCCAAAGCACCCACGTGTATATAAATATATCGTCTGTCCATTCCATGACACTCACTATAAAGTAGAAGAACATAAGGCACATCTCCCTATGGCAATGGGGTTGGAATAGCGCGCAGTTGTCAAGATGACAACTTTGGATCGGTCATTTAGTCTCAATGGAATATCCAGTTGCGTTTACTATTCATGGTAAGTGGGTAGTTATTGTGGCATTTATGCACACCGATCACACGTTTTTGCAAAACAATTTCAGATGAGGTTGACTTGGATTCGAACTAGCGACCTTTAGCACAAACCTTCGGGTGGGCCCTTTTATGCCCGCAGTCTTTTATCGCCTCGTCTCCCCCTCCACACTCCAGTAGTGGGGAAGGCGTTTATTCGAAGGAATGCTGTGCCACAGCCAGGTTGTCGTATGAGTGCCATAAGGCATAATCAAATGCCTCGCGAATAATGGAAATTCATCAGCCTCGACTTGTATTCGAACCAGGCACCGATCGGAGGAACACCTAATAAATTCAGGTTTCGTTTCCTCTTAGTCCATCGTGGTTCAGTGGTACCGCCCAAAATTACAAGTCACTGGTTCGAACCGTAGAGAAGGGTGATTTTTTCAGTATTAGCGATACGATCTGTTATGCCTCTTTGAGCTCACGCAAGTCTCGGGCTCTGGCCGAGTCATCGTCACAGACTCCTTCCTCTTTCCTTTTGGCTTTGACGTCACTTAATCGGGGTAGGTGAGAAGCGGATTTGACCCGAATCTCGTCTCGTTATGATGATGGTGTATACTCAATTTTTGAAGATGGTGGAATAGTGGTAGATAAAAGTGCGTGAAAATTAAAGCGGGGAGGGGGTATTTTGTCCTAGTAGGAGGGCATCACTTTTTGTATTTCTTTAGATTTTCCTTTTTGTCTTATTTTTGATAAGTTGTGTTTTTATATGTTTGTTTCTTTATGTGTTGTTAGCGTGTTGTTCTTATTGTTAGTTTTTCAATTTTTCTGTACTTATTTTTGGGTTAATTTCTTTGTGCATTCAAGCCTTTAATAGCTTAGCTCAGCAATTTACCTTATGTTGTTTTAGTGTATTGTTATTTATTTTCTTTGTATTGGTTTTGGCTGTATTGCGTTAGTTTTTTAGTGTTCCTGTTATCTGTATAGTGATGTAGTGTTTTCCTGAGAGCAAATTTTAGTACTTGGGAACTTGCTACGACGGGAGACTTTCTCCCGTAGTCGTGCAGGTGTATTAAGTCTGCCGCCAGTTCCCTGTAGTTCCGGAATGGAAACATTCGTAAGGGTTGACCACACCTTTCTTCTCAATTTTGGGTGAAGATGTTGATAAGGTCCAGTCTTTCCTCCTATGAAGATCCCTTTGCCGAAGTTGGTCACGCCTTCTGGCTTTGTTAATCATTAGGGATGCGGAGTTGTGGATACGTTGGAGTTTTCTCAGTGAGGTCTTGCTGGCCACTTGAGTTACTACCGCAGGGTAGATGAGTTTAGCCCGGACGTACATCAGGTATATTTTCCTAATGTTGGCTGAGCTATCAGAAAAGGCTACCTTTTTTGTTAGGAGCCCCAGGGCTGTTTCTGTGCCCCTTTTTCTGCGGAACTTGTGTTGTTGGAGGTTATGCACTGGTAACTCGCTCATCTGAGCTTGTAGCCTATTAGCTATAATCTTTTCAAAGATCTTGCCCTGTATCTCCAGAAGAGAGATCGGGAGACAGTTAGCCACCTGGTCTTGGGGCTTGTTTCCTTTCGGGATGAAGATGATTTTAGCCATCTTGTACCCGTCAGGAAAGTAACCTGTATTCAGGGCGGCATTTATGGTATTTACCAGTCCCTGAATAATTTGCCTCGGAGCATTCACGAGGTTATTTTTCTTGATTTTAGACCAGCCTGGTGCCCTTTGTTTGAAGGACTTAATGGTGTTAATTGTTTCTTCAAAGGTAATTGGGCACCCATAGTTAACCATCTTCCTTTCCCGAGATACTTGCAGGTGGGGGTGTGTTCTATGTATCACTGTGCTGAGGTCATCGAACAGTTGGTCTTCGAAGTCCGGGTCGAAGTCATCGTTCTCTTCAGGGGTTATAACGAAAGTCTTTTTTCAGTGTGTCCTGAATCTTATTTCGAGAGACTCTGGATCCTCAATGATCTCATCTTCGTCTTTTAACTGTGTACTGGTTTTGGTGGGCAGTCCCCTAAGTCTTAGCATGCTGTTCCAAAAACTTACTGGACTCTCCTCCCTGTTCAGCCCACCAATGATGTCATTCCTTTTCTCCTTCTGTTTTTCTGTGATTGTGTTTTAGTTCCTCGCTTAGTTGTCTCATTCTGGCTGTCCTTTCCCGACTTGGGCATGTCCTGCCTATTTCTTCGTAGATTTCTCTATGTTCCCGAGCGATTTCCGTCATCTCGTTCGTCCATCTAGGTTGTCGGAGCATTATTTAGGAGATCCTGGAGACGCACCTCTCGTCAGCTTGAATGAGGAGATTAGTGATGGTGTTTATCTATCTCTTCGAGATTGGTTTCTCCCAGGTCAGCTGGTTGTTAATCACTGAGTTTCGTGGTATGACATTAGATTATCTCAATACCATATTATATCTATGATGGAGGGACCAATAACTTAAAGGCGAACCGACAAGGGACGGAACGCCACGAGTTTCGACGCGCGGTACAGCGAGAAAAAAGTGCAACGATGTCAGGTAAAATTTGGGCAATGGCAAAGCTCAAGGTTATCTAAAGAGGCATGTACAAAAATATAATTTTATTTACATAAAATAAGAGAATTAATTGGCAAAATTAAATTGGTAAACGTCGGGGGGATTGCAGAGTTATGCATCACACTCTGAAGTTAGAAATTAATGCGTTACAGAAGGAGACTATTAAAATGGGGAGGCAATTAACTCAAATGGGCTGCTGAAGGGAAAGAGGGGTTGGCTTACGGAGGATTCCGGGTGAGACGTCAGGGTAAGGCTTCACGGATGTCTTCTGCACGCAATAAACGTGGGGGCGAGGGCGTTCGGAGCTTCTGAGCGGGAAGTTAACGTGTTGACGGTTTTCCAAAATGGGTGAGGGGACGATAACGTCTGGTCCAGGGGAGAGTATTTCGGCCACCCGAAAACGAGAGGAGCGGTGATAGGAGTTGATGAGTGGAGTCGGAAAAATCGCTCGGTAGCGATCGTCAAATAGAATTACCTCACTGGCTTGGGCTAATTCCAACACACAAAAAGTTCAGCAATGATTTTGCTTTGTTGTTAACACCTGACTTGGAACTAGGGGAATCTTCTTGGGTCCGGGCCAGAATCCTCAACTCTGTTTCTCCACATGGAAGACGAGCCCTATATATATCCAAGGCTCCCCCCGTGGGGGTGGGGAAAACAGCGCTACTCTCGAATGGCCTCGAATCTTCACGCCGAGGAAATTCTAACCCTCGTAAAGGTGGTTCGTGGTGGACGTGGTTTGAGGCTACTGCTTTTTGAGGGTCTAACCAAATTCTAGAATCTTCTCCAGCGCAAGGACTTTACTTAGGGGCTGAAAAAGAAATTCCACGTGGAATTTCCCCACACATCTCCCATCCGAAAGATGATGCTTTGCAGAGTAGTTGCGTAGTAAAGGATTATCCCATCCGTCGAACTAGAATTGTCAAGGGTCTAGGGAAATTCTGACCTGCTAAAACAGGTGTACAAACAAAAATACGTGAATTTGAGCTCAGGGGGAAATTTAGGGACATAAGCCTTAAACGGGTCAATTCTAGAGACAATTTAACTAGCACAATTTTAAACTAAAAAAATCACAGGAAAACATTGGCGACATTTCAGTGGAACTTCCCCAAAAGGAAGCAATTAAATGAAGGCATGAATATGAGACTAATTACTAAACAACTTAGTGGACCCCCCCAAAAAAATCATGATTAAGAACATTAATGAAATAATATAAACAAAATAACGTTGCAACTAACTTGCAAAGAAAGTTTCAATTGTAATTGAATAAAGAGCTCATGGTAGAAATGCAATTGTATATTATCGGAAAAAAGATATGTTTCAAATCAGAAGACAAAAGGAAAATAATTGAAATGCAAAACTGTAGAAAATAATGCATCAGTTCGAAAATATATACAAAATAACTTAAACAGAAGATGTACAACAAAAATCTTTCATAATACATTTCGATTCCATGAAAATACGCGAACAATTTGGGGACACCCGGGAATTTGATATTAACCATCGATCAACATTTCAGCATAGATATATTGTATGCATCTGCCACTACTTGTTTGAACCTATAAAGCGAATTTTTATATCGACTTGCGTTAATTGACATTTTTATCTTTATTTGTTTAAATCAAACAATAGAGTACAAAACTAATCCTTGCAACGATTTTCTAACTCAGAGAGAGGATCGAAATAACACTGTTATTTAACACTAAATGGAAAGACTGATATTGTTGGAGTATCAGCAACCACCTCATGATGCGCCCATTCGGACTTTTTCTATTTCTCAGGAAGGACACGGGGCGGTGGTGGTCTGTTTCCACTACAAAAGGCTTTCCTATTAAGTACATACTGAACTGGTAAACTCCCACACTATTGCCAAGGCCTTGTTCACATAAAAAAATATGATACAGCTACCTACCTCTGCTGTTTCTACGCAGAAAAAATCAAAATGGTCCTACCGGAATTAGGACACCAAAGACCTTAACTCTTTTGGATTAATAACCAGGAGAGTCTCCAAAATTCAAACACAATAAAAACAAAATTAATTCCCTGGGGTCCAACACAAAATCTAAATAGATTAACGTTCCACTGCTCTTCAATTAACTTGAACTCGCCTTGTGTCAGTACAATAAATACAAAAATTAAAATAAAAGGGATAGACGTGAATAACAAGGAAACTTCTATTGTCGAAATTAAAATTACACGGGTTCGTAAAAACCTCAAACACATTTCACACCCAAATTATATAATATGTATATTAATAAATATATATGTGTGGTATGACATTACATTATCTTAATACCATATTATATCTATGGAGGAGGGACCAATAACTTAAAAGCGAACCGACAAGGGACGGAACGCCACGAGTTTCAACGCTAGAAAAGAGTGCAACGAGGTCAGGTGAAATTTGGGCAATGGCAAAGCTCAAGGTTATTTAAAAATATAATTTTATTTGCATAAAAAATAACAGAATTAATGGGCAAAATTAAATTGGTAAACGAGGGAAAAATTGAAGAGTTTTGCATCACACTCTGAAGTTAGAAATTAATGCGTTACAGGAGACTATTCAAATGGGGAGGATTAACTCAAATGTTTTCCTGAAAGAAGAGAGGGATTGGCTTACGGAGGATTCCAGGTGAGACGTCAGGGTAAGGCTTCACGGATGTCTTCTGCAGGCAATAAACGTGGGGGCGAGGGCGCTTGGAGCTTCTGAGCGGGAAGTTAACGCGATGACAGTTTTCCAAAAGGGGGGGGCGGTAACGTCCAGTCGAGGGTAGAGTATTTCGTCCACCCGAAAACAAGGGGTGAACGAGAAGCGAACGAGGAGGGCATCGATAGGAGTTGGTGAGTGGAGTCGGAAAAATCGCTCGGTAGCGATCGTCAAATAGAATTACCTCACTGGCTAGGGCTAATTCCAACACACAAAAAGTTCAGCCGTCACTTTGCTTTGTTGTTAGCACCTGATTTGGAAATAGGGGATTCTTATTGGGTCCGGGCAAGACTTCTTAACTCTTTGTCTCCCACTTGGAAGATGATCCCTATATATATATATATATATCCGAGGCTTCCTCCAAGGGGGTGGTGGAAACAGCGCTACTCTCGAATGGCCTCGAATCTTCACGCCAAGGCGATTCTAACCCACGTAAAGGTTGTCCGTGGTTGACGTGGTTCGAGGCTCCCGCTTGTGGATGGGGTGGGGAGGCTTATCAATTCAAGCCTAACCAAATTCTAGAATCTTCTCCAGCGCAAGGACTTCACTTCCGTGCTGGAAAAGATATTCCACGTGGAATTCGCCCACACTGAGTATCTCTCTATATAGCTCCCAGTTAGCTTTCGCATAAATTTTCCTAAGTGGGACGGGCTTGATTATTGGAGGAAGCGGGATTGTGGTGATTATCGGGATGTGGTCGCTCGGTACCACAGGTCCGGGCTCATTGCTGATGTTAAAGGGGAAGTTTCCGCTCGCTAACACTATGTCCGGTATAGTTGCCGAATGATGTGTCAGGAAGGTCGGGAAATCCGGCCCGACTCTCTTGAGTCTGTCTCTTTCAAGAAGTAGTTTCGGATTCCTTCCCCTTTTGTTGGTGTGACCGTAACCAGATGCTCTGCATCTGGCGTAACTTATAAAGTCGCGTTCACATGACTAAAAACCGCTCGAATATACATAAGTGACCTAGAATCACTATAGCTAGAATCCAAGTTTCCACGCTTATATTGGTTGTTTGGTTGGTTTTACAAAAGTTTTATTCTGTAAGTTAATGGAGAAAATGCTCCGATTTTTTTATTAAAAATTATCTAGGAAATCTTTTAACCAAAACAGCAATGACTGGGAACGATCTTCTGATCTTTTATGCATCAAACAGAGTACAAAAACTATGCAAACCGTTTTATTTCCAGAGGGAAATAAAAGAGTAGAAGTTTGTATCAATAAAACACTCGTAATCAATTCCTTGAGCAGTTTTTTCTTTTTAAAAATGGTTTGTTAAGAAATGGTGAATTTCTGGGATGTGGAGTTCTGCAGGGCTTACATAGTCCGAATATTGTTAAAAGGATTGTTGAAATCCTGGAGACCAGGTGTACGCTCACTTCTCCTTAATCGGTTCTCCATTTTGTTAAAAGATGTGTACCATTGCATACTACTCGGGAAGGGGGCACGTTGTACCATCGCCGCCAAAAAGGGAGACGTCCTGGAATCTAATGGATGAGTAGAGAGAAGTGAAATCAAGGCACATTCGAAAGAGAAAGAAAGAAACAGAATTAGGAAACAGAAAAGAGGTCAAAATTCATAGAAATGAAACACATTAAAATAAATAAAATACTTAATAAATAATACTAGAGGAACCCATACACCCCTAGATACTTTGTGTGAGTGTGCGGGTTCGAACCTTCCAGTAGAAGCTGGGTTAAATACAGTTTGTCTTCCTGCGGAGACACGAGCTGTATGTGAGCCCTTCTGTCAGTACAAACCTCTCATTTACGCCACAATTCTTTCAGACAACAAATATTCGAAAGATCTCTAATATTAATCGCTTATGTACTGAGGCAGGGCAGAGCTGAGGGGAAAAAGTCCAACCATTGGGCGAAGTTGAAGCAATTTAGGGCCTCTGATTCGAAGCCCAAGTTGAAATTGGAGGGATAAGAAAGATGATATCAGTGATGAAAAATCGGTGTTCGATATTGGACTAATCGTATTATGATATCGGATCTTTTGTGTTTGGTACTCGTTTTCCAATCTTATTGTCAATTTGTCTCCTTTTTTTTTGAGAAATTAGTACTTTTAAAGTTACACCATGTTTGGTTAGGATATCTTATTATGATACAAATACTATCTATATCATTTATTTAAAAATAACTTTTGAAGAATTTAAGTTATGTTAATAGTAAATCTTCGTAATTCAATGTAAAATGTTAAATTGGTCTCTATTTTCTACGGCCCATTTGAGCCTTGCGAGGCGGCGAACAGAATTGGGTCCGCGGAACAAATAATTAAGCTGGGGAATTTCGCCGCAGGAGCCCATTTTTCATTTTCGTTCAATGCCGTTATTTGGTTTTCGCCTCTTATGCATTACCCTCAGAAAAAAGGAAGTGCTAATTCAATTTCCCCGAAAGTGCTTGGAATTGAAATAGATCTTCTTTTATCTGCAGCTATCTCGATCCTACGAGTAAAGACCTGAAGGAAGTGTTTTTTGGCTCTCGCTCGCCCTCTCTGTGACTATTTATTGGCCCTTCGAACCATCTCATCATCAGTCTAGATAGAGCCTGAGATGTATATTTTAGGGTAGAGCAACTCCCGTTTAATCAATGCTTCACAAACCTAACTTTAATTAAACCCACAAAGATGTGCCAGATATAGAATCTTGCAGCTGAAGCTTGAAGGAGCTATACGCCCTTCCTGCCCTAATTTCTCCGTTAGTTTTAAATAAAATGATACCTGGGAAGAACAGACAGACGAAGAATCAAATATTCATCCGAGGTAATTCCAAGAAGCGAAAAAGAAGGAGGAGAAAGGATCAGAGTGGACCAAAACAATGGATGAAATGTTTATAATAAGCAATGTTACTCTTTATAATAATTTTAAAGGATAAGTTAATATCTATTCTTTTCTTAAACATAATTCACTCAAGTTTTTTCAAAGGAATTGTGTGGGTAAAGTATTCCGTATTTGAGTAATTTTGTCCAAGAATAAGTTCTTCGGTATCGCAGTGTTAAATCTTTGGTTAATAAGCTAAACGACGAGATTTTTAGCGGCCAGTCAATTATCTATGTAGTTCAAATGGGTGTTCAGAGCTGGTTAAATAGGCATTTAGAGCGGCTCAATATGGGTTCACAGTGAACTTAATTCGTGTTCAGAGTTGGCGCTAGGTTTCTTTATAGGGGGCTCGATGGGTGTTCAAACTGGCTCAATGGCTATTCAGAACGGGTTTAATGGGTATTCGGAACTTTTTCAATGCTTCTTCACAGTGCGCTCATTGGGTGTTCATAGCTGGGTCAATGGGCGTTGAGGGCGGACACAAGATGTGATAATGGGTGTCCAGAGCGGGCTTAATGGGGCTTCAGAGTGGGCTTAATGTTTGTTCAGTTTTCGGGGATGATATTTTAGGTCGAAATTTTGAACGATCCGATCAGTAATAAAAGAGAAGAGGATGGAGGAAGTGAAAAGATGAATAAGATAGACAAGTTTAGCTGCGGCTTCAACTGCATGCGTTGGGGATTGGATGGAATGCATTCCTCAGGTTGTCGGTTGCTGTGATAAGCTATCCACGCCTCATTGCTCCGGTATTCGCGAACTAGGTTAAGACTCCCTAGGCTTTATTCTCCCTATATATCAATATTACCCTATATTTGTCCTTTGGTTATTGATATTAAATATACATTGAAAATCTATGGAGTGTTTTAGGTCCTACTGAGTACCTACTAGTTATTCCGCCACTTCTCATTCCACTGATCCCTGGATCGAATCGAATGTAGTCTTCTATGAACAACTTTACCCTCATACAGCCAAGCATTAGAATGATGCAGGTAATCTTTAGGTAATTTTTGAGGAGAAGATAATTCTGTTTCCATCGTGGCAATATTGTCATTTCCTAAATACCCCTTCACCATTCCCTTATAAGACTTGTGCCTGAAGAAGTTCAATTTCAGGTGATGAGAAAGAACATTTGAAGTTTTCTATGCCTCAATCTCAGGGGTTTTGACACCCGCTTCTTGGTCTTCTTTCATGATTTGAACAGGGGAACGTAAACTCGATGAGATTTTTGGTGACGCGTCACTAAAGCCGTGGTCGCTGCCGAGGAATCGTGTGTGTGGCGTTACGCACTGCTGCTATTTCGGACGTGATCGCTACATGGCACCTGCTGAAATGCTGTGGTACCAACATCCTTCCCTCCTCCTAAACCGTTCAATAATTTCACTTTCGCCTAATATTCGCTTTGATGAGAATTATTCTGTGACGTAATCTACCCTTTTTTTTAAATGATAGTGTAGAAGTCTAAATACCGCGTACATAAGTGTACGCAGAAATACTCCGACACAAGCTGCGTGCCCTCCCGTTTATTTAAATGCACCTCTCACCTCAAATTCTCTGTTGCCTTATTTCGCGCCATCGCAAACTCCGAAAAGGCTCGAAGGTGTGAAAGACATACTGTCTGCCTAAAGATGAAAAAAAAGGTCTTTGGCGCGACAATACGGGTTTTAAGAAAATTCGATTCTCTCTCTCGATTTCTGCACGAGAGGGAAATAAAAGGAAAAGTTCTCCCTGGATTCAAGCAAAAGATCTTGGACCTACGTCGAGTTTGTGTAGAGCCTGATCCAGAAAGGAAACCATTCGCCCGCTCCAAGGAAGGAACTCTCGGGGAATTAGTTGTTGCCGTCATGTACTTGTAGGTGCCAAACTTCTCGCAGCCATCCCTCCCCTCAGAGTCTGAGGATACATAGAACCTCCCTCTGCGAATTACCCTAGACGTAGCTAGGTAATCGTTGTGGCTACCCACTTCAGGAGCCGAATAATCGGACAGGTACTTCGAGGAAGAAGTCCGATTTGAATCACCGTTTGGCTCACCTTCGTGATCCGGCATAGGATCATTATATCATCGGTCTAAGATTACCTTCTCATTTGGTAACCTCGGACGGCCGGACTTAGTACGATCATCGTCACTAGGAGAAGATCTTGGACCTACGCCGAGTTTGTGTAAAGCCCGATCCAAAAAGAAAACCGTTTGTCCGCTGCAATGAAGGAACTTCTCGGGGAATTGGTTGTTACCGTCACGGTACTTGTAGGTGCCAAACCTCTCGCAGTCCATCCTCTTTCAGAGTCTGAGGTTAAACAGGACCTCCTTTCTGCGGATTCCCCTAGACGAAGCTAGGTAATCGGTTTTGGCTACCCACTCCAGGAGCCGAATAATCTGACAGGTACTTCGAGGAAGAAGTGCGATTTGAGTCACCGTTTGGCTCACCTTCGTGATCCGGCACAGGGTTATTATATCACCGGTCTAGGATTACCTTCTAATTTGGTAACCTCGTACGGCCAGACTAAGTGCGATCATCGTCACCAGAAGAAGATCTTCACCGTACCTTTCAAAAATACTTACGAACTCAAAAGCTATCGTTAATTGAATTATCCCCACCCCTAACATCGCTAGTTTATTTGTGAACTAGAATTCGCATCCCGAGCCCAAAACCACGAGTATTAGACGTGCTTAATTCAGTGTTTAACTCAATAATAATATTTCCTTCGTTCTCTCTGGTGTCATTAAGACGCAAGCATCCCAGTGAGTAATTTTCAAGTAATCCCCACGACATTTTTGTAGACTTATTTATTCAGTGCAAGATTAATTTTATTTATATTTATACACGCTGTTTCTTATTTCGAATTCATGTACATTAAAGATTATTTTTGTATTTGTGTGTTTAACTGATTTGAACGATGCTTTGGCAATTATTAAGCAATCCACTCGGCTTAAATCTCAATATTATACGGATCCACACATGGTTGGCTTTTACTGAGTGGGGAACACTCTCAGGGGATCATTGTCTTAGTTTTGATCAAAAGCACGCAACGAGGTTATTCTTATTCCCCGGAAGTGGCTAAGGTAGGTGTATTGATTACGCTTCACCTCCGCTTCACCTAACTGCGCTAATAAAATATATGTCCAGGAAGTGCGACCGGGATTACCCACTCACTAAACCTCGATAGATAGGTTACTTTATAAAACCAAACTACTGAAAGGCGAATATGATTTTAAATTAAAAATCTCCAAGGGAAAAATCATTGCAACTTTGCTATTAAAATACTATTAAAATAATGTTGAAAGATTGAGTGGATTTTCCAGCCTTCGGCAAGAGTGATCTCCACTTTTTAAAGTAAGAGAACTTTTTACTTACTAAAATCAAAGATTTGTGATTGAGTTCGTTGAAGATTCTGCTAAAACTTAAAAATACAAATTGAACGAAGAAAAATGCTAAAAATACATTTATTTTGAGCAATTCAATTAGAAACTAGTGTTGACTTTACTACTGCCACGAATTTCACATTTTGTTACTTCTTTGTATTCTTCTCTTATTCCCTTTCTTCCGCAATGTTATTATTCTTACCTCTCTATGACCTCCTTTGGAAGGTTCCCTTTCTGTACACATGTCTGTGCTCGTTTAGGGGCGCGGTCTAGAACGTAACTTAGGTTCTGTTGTAGAGACCACATAAAAGATGGAATGTATTAGTACATTTCCTCTTCACAGTTCTCCCTTGTCCCGATGCGTCGATTCTTTTGTATTTTCATTCTTTTCCTCAGTCATTTTTGCATCTGTAGAGTCGCAGTTGGTCAGAAATGGAATTCTCTCTTTTAATGAAAGATAAAGAGGTAATGCGAAATATTAACTAAACAAGGGAACGCTATGATTTGAGTTTGATAAGTAGAGAGTTAAGTAGCTGGTAAGGGTACATCCACGATTAAGAGACAAGCTAGATAAATTCATGAACAGAAGTGGATAAAAAATGTTTGAAATTAAACAAATGATCAAATTGATTGATTTTCGCAAAAAATAAAATGGATCCTATTAATATTTCATCCTATATAAATCCCATTGAATCAGAAAATAATTTGGGGGAAAAGTCGCCGAAGATTTTTATATGATTCCATTTCTAAAACGTCTAAGCTTCCCATGAAAACGAGGCACAAGGACTCGAAGCAGCAGAATAAGACGCCTCGCGTACTTACCCAGACCTCCTTCTGCTTAGTCATCGACGGCGACAGTGCCTTCGGAGGTCAGTCCCGAGCAGACTAAAACAAAATCGAAACGGAATCTGACCCTTTTTGTGTATATTTTTTATGTTTTAATTATTTTTTAGTTATTTTACCTCTTCGTTAACTATATTTATTTAGGAATCATCATTTAATAGTTGTTTTAATGCTATTTTAACTAGTGTTTTTTGTTTATTTGTTTGTTTTTATTTCAAAAGATTCATATTTATTTTAATTCGGTTTGTCGTCATTTTTAATATTTAATTTTTTCGATATTTTACTCGTAGATTTTATTAATATTTCCTTGCTCTTATTTGTAATCACATTTTGAATAATTTAAAGGCCTACTAATTATGTTTGTTTCTTAGTCACTATAGCATAGTTGGTGTTATTTTTACTTCAATCTTCTAGTTGCTGATAATATTCTCTATATAAGGGTATTCTGTTATCCCACGAATTTTGGAGCATAAAATAAAATTTTATAGTGAAGAGAACCAGAATTTAATAAATAAATCTATCACAACTAGTTTATAGCCGTAATTTCTAATAAAAATCATGTACTCGTATCTAAATATTAATTAAATTTTTTACTTAATTGTATGAAAATATTCGTTTGTTCAATTTTGTATTGTTGTTGAAATAAATTCTTTCGTGTTTGGGATTTCTTACATTGTAATTTTTCATTACCTTAGAATAAATAAGCAGTATTCAATAAAATACCGAAATAATCCACTTATTTATCAAGTGCATTTAAACCTCTGCTTTTTATGGTATCTTTTGAGTGAAGGCATTCCAGCCATTCATTATTTTCAAAGTGAAGAAATGGTCGCATTATTAGCTTTAAAACGTCGACGATTGAATATAAATCCGTTTAATCTGTTGTATATCTTCTCTTGACGGGTAGGGATTTAGTTTAATAAAACCAGTCAGACCCTGGCAGGCTTCAATGAGTTCCAGCCAAGCTCAGATTTCTCCAATAATAAAGAATGAAGTGCGGTTATGATAACAATCTCTCTCTCACATCATTCATTATGCATCTGGCACGCTGGGTGGCCTTCTTCTCCCACGCCGTTCAAGTCGATACAGCCACTTGAGTGATGTGGATGAAGAGTGTTTCCTCCAGGGCTCCCGATGCAGACTGAGTGAAGCAATAGCTTGTTATATAACCGCGTACCTAACTCGTTAGTGCAGCTTATTTAAAAATGAGACAGAAAAGGAAGCTTCCTCATCCAAACACGGCAAATTTCTTACTTTGGGAAATAGATTTGTAACGATCCGATGAACTCATCCAATAAGTCATTCCATCTTTTCTCGAAGGAATCAAGGCCAAAATTCTACCTCCACCTGATGATTTACAGAGCGGAAGAACGAACAACATTCTTAGATTTATAATCGAAGTTGGGAGCAATTGGACCCCATGTTTCTCTTGTTTCCTCCCTGCTCTTTTCCTAAACTGCTGAAATATTTAAGATCATCAAAAATGAAACCTCTACAATCTAACATCTCGCTCAAAATGCTTCACACAGTCAAAGCTTCTCTAAAAAAATAGAACTGTATGTATGATGATAGATGCATTTCATATTTCAGTGCTTTCATATCTCGTACACTGGACTCATTTTGCCAAATTTTATGTCTCTCAATATTATCTTAATTCGACATGATGAACCGTAGATAATTTTATTTGCAATTGTATTAATAATAGTAATGATGATAAAAAGACACTTTAAGGAGTACCAAGAGAAAGAGAGAGGAAAATGCACATTTAGTCGAGGCCAAATAGTAATAATTTTCAAAATTTGGCGAATTAAGTGAAAACTAAGGCTAAATGCTATGTAACGATTTGAAGTTAGTTTCTTCAATTATTTCTATGGAAATGGTTGGAAACTTGTCTAAGTGTATACCAAAGGTTAAAGTGATATAACCTTAATGACTCTGTCTAGGTAAGTTGCCTCAGGATTTAACTCGTTCATTTGCCCCTCGATACTACATAACTACAAATATTTTTGTTTAGTATAATGATTTCGAGAAACTCAAGCATGAGGACATATGTTGGCGTTAGCACTGAATCGACCCGTCAACAAATTGCATCCAACTACAATATATATTAATAAAGTAGTATTGAGAGTGATTGGAATTCAAAGCATTCTCCTCACGCTGGTTTCCGTCCTGAAGGCCTAAGAAGTGTAGCAGATACAGTGACACGATAATTTCGATACCTTGGGTCTTTATCGTAGCAATAGTTACCACCAACGAACCTTATTGAATGCTGCTATGGTTGCTTTGAAAGAAAGTGGCCAATTGATTAAAGAAATCGATCAATGACATTAATTCACAATGAATCCGCCCCAAAAGGTGGTCAAAGCTGTCCTTGAAGCGTTACGACTATCGCTGAGAGCAGAGTTATCTTGAAGCCATTTTGTCGACTTGAGTGAAACCTTCTCTTGGGACGCAAACTTTTCAACTTTGGTTACAGGCATAAAGGACACCAACTGGGTCATCACCATGACAAATAACCAAGTGATGTTGATAGCCCGCAGAAAGTCAAGGAATTGGACATCGAGAGAGCAGTTCACAGTCACTTTCTTTGATAAAGCACTTGCATCACTAGTAGTGTCAACTTGGTGGTCCATTAACTAGGGAAGAAACATGAAATGTTACCTTATGTCCTTTACCATGGCACTAGTGAACCATCTGAAGAACATTTACATATAAGACTGCTCACCATCCAAGAGCTACCTTGCACCTTACCCGAAGAATGACGGTATAAGCAAAGACAGGTTTCAAAGTGTCGCTAGTGACCATTTCTAACTATAAAGTGGAAGAAAAATAAGGCACATCTCACTGGGCTAGTGGGGTTGGAAAGGCACGCAATCGAAAAGATGACAATTTTGAAGCGGTCATTTAGTCTTGATGGAATAGGCACCTGCGTTTTTCTATCATGAGTATTGGGTAGTTCTTAGTGGCATTGATGCACACCGATCACACAATTTGTGTCAACAATTTGAGATGCTGTTTGGGATTCGAACTAGCGACTTCTAACACAGGATAGCCGGGTCAATGCCGATGGTATTTTACGCTATCTTCGTCCCGCCCACATTCAGGAAGTGAGGAAGGCATTGATTAGAAGGGATGCACTGCCACAGGGTGGGGGGGGTCTCGCATGAGGGCCATAAGGCATAATCGAATGCTTCCCAAATGATGAAAATTCATCAGCTGCCACCGGGATTCGAATCTAGCGCCGCTGCATCAACTCCTAATAATTTAAGGTTTCCTTTTCTCTTCGTCCATCGTGGTTCAGTGGTACCACACGAGCGTAGAATTCACTGGTTCGAATCGTGGAGGAGGAGCAGGGGATTTTTCGGTTTGGGCGAGGCGAACTGTTATCCCTCTATGAGGTCACGCGTGTCGCACGCTTTTGCCGAGTCATCGTCACGGACTCCGTTCCTCATTTCTTCTCGGCTTCGACGTCACCTAATTGGGGTAGGGAGAACGGGATTCGATCTGAATCTCCTTTTATTATAATAAATAAAAAACGTACTTGTACCCGGCAACGTAACTATAGGTCTTATCGGCTCTGGTCTTCGCAAATAATGAGTAGCAATTTAATCCCTCAAAGGAGAGTTGCGCTCCGTAAGCTCCCTACCGCACGAAATACCCTGAATCTCCATATATTTTTCGGTGATTCTACGGATTAACGACTCCATTGCAATTGAAGGCACTTTATTATGAATATTTGTCGATTGAAAAACACACAAACTTCACCTTCACTATCGATGCTGCAGAATTTTATATTTATGTTGCGGAATTCTAGATTTATGTTGCGGAATTCTATATTTATGCTGCGAAAATCTTTACTTATGCCGTCCTAAAGAAAAGTAGATTTGCAATCATCTTGTCATTTATAGCCGTTGATAATCCGGTCGGAATGACGTCATAACCTTTTCGAAGAAAGAAAATGATCAAACCGATTCAAATCTACCCATCACCCACGGTGTGGAGGGGTGGGGTGTGAGGTTGTTTAAACGGCTTTAGTTTTGGGATATTGTATTTAAATGGTTCAAGTTGTATAATTCAAAGGTTCGCCAGAGTAAACAAAAACAAATCAGCACTGCGGACTTATAGACTCTTCCCGAAGCAAAGTTTTCAAATAAATGAGTCCACAAATGTAATTTAGAGCTTTGACTTTGCTTTTCCTTACACCCGAAAAGGAGTTTATTCTAGCGAAGATTTTTTGTGATTTGAAAACAGAGCTCATTTTTTTCCATTTAAAATTTATTTAATATTTTCATTTTGCTTTACTTTTTTTTAATATCGTCGCTATTTCCTCCAGATAAAGATTAAAATGGAAAATCTATTTTATAAATAACTTCGATAAAAGATTCGAATATATGAAATGGAAAAAAATAAACAGCCATACCTTAATTTTAATAGATTTCTGTACTTTACCATTTGTATTTCTTTTTGTTTTAAAAAAATTCAAAAACATTAGAAAATCATATTTATTTTTTCTGAACTTCACCATTTGTTCATAGCTAATTTGTACATACAAATTAAGAGAAAAAAATCTTATTATTCACCCTATCCCCAAAATCCTGGTCGTAACATTTAGTGTTATAGAAAAACTTTTGACATCAATTTGCATTTAGAGAGTTAGATGATCCCAAATAAATGTGAAGCTGCTGCGGCTTCAATTTTTCGCAAACTAAAGCGGTCTTTCTTTTGACCATGGAGTGGATAAGTAGAGGCGGAAATGTCTCTGTTACAACTGAAACATGGAAGAACGGACGTCCCCTTCCGGACCCAATGTCTGCAGGAGGACCTTTGGCTATATAGTTTCCAATCTTGACTTCCTACCACTTCATCACTTTCTCTCAATTATACTTAAATATCTTTCTGCAGGTATTTTTCTACCTCGGTTAAATTCCACCATAGGCCATACATACATACATTGCCTCACTAATCAGGAGGCCTACCTGAGGCCTATAAAAGCACAATTTATTATGATAGGCTCCTTGTATTAAAATTAAAAAGACTTAAATCGATTACTCTAAATACTCTCTCGCGCTTAATATTTTTTGTCTTCTTCCTCCACAAGGCCGACGAAATTCGTCTGCGACAATGGCGTTGTTTTGTTAGCCCTCGCGCGAATTGCACGGGGCAGACGGTCAACGGCGAACTGGGGAAGTGAGGGGCGGGGGGGAGAACCGAGGTACCGGAGAAGGTGTGAAGAGAGAAAAAAAAATCCTTTTTTCTCTCTCTCCTTATTCTTCCCTCATGAGATAAACATTTAATAAAATTGAAGAAGCTCACTTCTTCTATCGATAATCAAAAGGCCACGTCATTTTACTTTTTATGGAAATATTCAATATTTGAGGTACTTTAGTTTGATATTTGTGATACCGAGTTTATAGAAGTAATCAAGTGGTTGTGTTTGGTCGGATATTCCAAAAGGTAGGCAAAAAGTGTAATAATAAATTAGTAAAGGTGACGAAATTCAAAAGAAAGTAAATAACTACATAAATAATCAAATAATTATAAATAGAAATGCGATTAAAGTGACTATATACAAAATAAAATAACAAACGTGAATAAGTATTGGAAGTGAATAAATACATAAATAATTATAAATAGTAACATTAGTGATCAATGTTTCAAAGTACAAAATAAAGTAACAAAGGTGAACAAGTATAAGGTAATTAATAGAATTATAAGTGATTAAAGTAACAAAATTAATTCAGCGTTAAATATTTAATTAATAATTCGATTATAAACAATAGAATGATAAAGAGCCTAAATACAAACAACTAAGTTAAAAATAACTATAAAATGAATTGAAGTAAAATGATAAAATAATAAATTGAATATATTTTAATTACTTAATAGAAATAATAGAACTACTTAAATATACAATAGTAGAATAATAAGTATCCCTGTATTATATTTATATTAAATTATTAGAGATGAGTAATCTTAAAATGTATTGTTATTATGTTCAAGTATAATGTAAATTACGTAAATATCTGATTTCCACATTTTCCAGGAACCTTTACTTCAACTTATAACTTTCTCTTCTCCGCTTAATTTCAAGTTATTTCTTCACTAATATCTATTTATTTTAAATATATGTGAAATCCCATCTGTTTATTCACTCCTTAATTAATAATTCATTGAATCATCAGTGAATAGTCGGCTATCGAGAAAACTTCTTCCGTTCGACCGCATCATTTTCACGAACTCCGAACTCTGTGAAAATTGTTCCTACTTTCAATTCAATTTTGGATCCTTCTCCTAAATATAAGATCTACGATGGAAGGATTCGATGCCATGGAAAGGATGTGGGACGAGGATCAGGAATATTACAGAGTGATTAAGGACTTTAGACGTCAGGTTTAGGGAGGTTTAGCGATTCCATTTTATAGAGCGACGACGACTCGGTTTTCCAAAAGGCCACGACTTAGAACCATAAAAGAGGAAGGAATCTGTTAAGGAGGAGAAAGAGAAGAGAATTAGGACGATCTTCGCATCTTAGCTTTGTTGTTTTCGGAGGAAAGACATAAATGAATGAGATAAAAAGGAAGAAAATATGAAAAAATAATATTAGTAAAATATAAGTGATAAACTTTTTAACTCGTACAATATAGGGAGTGAAAGGGGCAAGTATAAATAAATAAAAAAAGGAATAATGAGGGTATAAATTTTAAAAACCTTTAATCTAAGACGAATTTACCCTATTTATACCTTGTAGCAGACTCAGCACCAGGTACTTCCGCCGTTCACTTATTGACTTGGACACTTTGAATCAGGGGGTGTGCTTTTGGAAGATGGTGCTTTCCCCTTTTTCCCTTCTGGCACCCACTTTTTTTCTAATTTCTACCACTTCCCTCTTTCTGCTTCTCCAGTATTTAAACAAATATATTTCCACCATCTTTCATTGTTTTAATCTATCGAAAGAATCGGTTCCGTTTTTAATTTTGTTACTTAAAATATTTCTTTTCTAATTAAGATGCTATAATTTTGTACATAATTCAAAATATTTCTTTTCTAATTACATACTTACATAGATGTCTTCTGGATGTAGGCTTCTTGTTAAACCTGTTTTCCCGCTCTATACTCTCAGAGCTAGTACTTTGGTCGGTCTGGTTGTCTGGGTGTCTATCTATTATATTTTCTTGGCTGATTTGCCCACAACCTGTCCAGCCTCCTTTCAAATTGTGCCACTGAATTTACCTTAGTCACTGGTGCCGAGAGACCGTTCCAGGTGTTCACCATTGTCGCTGACAGTGTCGCTGCCTCTATTTATCGATTCACGTTGTTTAAAGAGGTTTTCGCACCCATCCTGGTCGTAAATTCTAGCCATTATCTTGTATACCTATATGATATCTCCTCTTGTTCTTCTGTACGCCAGAGCGGGAAGTACAAGTCTTTTCAGTCTTTCTTCATATGATAGGTTCCTCAGTGTTCGTATAAGCTTCGTTGCTTTTCTCTGAACATTCTCAATTAACTATGTCTCTTATTTTCTAGGGGGACCACACCTGATTGTCATATTCTGTATGCGGCCTAATCAATGTAGTATACAAAGGCTTAAAGTTGTACTCGTTCATGTTGGTAAAAGTTCTTTGCATGAGTCCCACAAGCCGATTAGCTTTGTCAATCTTTTCAGAAAGGTGTCCCAAGAAGTTTAACTCTCCGTCAATGATCACGCCGAGGTCCTTTTCTGAATCCATACAGTAAAGTTTGTCTTTGGCATCAGAATTTCCAATCCTCAAATATTTACATTTTTGAGGATGAAACTTTAATAGCCATTATTATATATTGATTTGCAAACTTTCGTGTCGTCAGCATACAGTAAACATCACAATTTTTTATTGAGTCTGGCAGATCATCTATAAAGATGACAAATAAAAGTGGACCCAGCACAGACCTTTGAGGTACTCCACTTATTACATCTCTCTAGATAATAATTAAAATGCTATAATTGAGGACTTCCTGCAGGATTCATCATTAATTTCCCTCGTTCAAGGCCTCGTCTCGTCTAACCTAAAAACACCTCGCTCCATGCTGTTAATAGGAATCGCATCATTGTGTATTTTATATCATTTGAAAGGGATTTTTTTTCTGAATTAAGATATAATAAGTACTTTTAATACTAACTAATTTTAAAGAAAATATAATTGATTTAAATAGAATTCGTGGGTGAGATTTATATGTATGAAATCAAGCAACACAGTATCAAAACTAGAGGAGGCCTAATGAAATTTATGAATCGTCATTTGGATTCGAACCTAAGGTTAGGCTTTTGAATTAGGAATATTGTGATTTTTAAAATTTGCGGGGTGTGTGCCCCTCACAATTCGAAATGACCTTAAAAAATATATATAATGCAATATGATGTGATTGCAATAGGCTAACAAAAACGCTCCTTCCACCCAAACACTTGTTTTTTAATTTGCCCAAGAAAACATATTGTCTACATTAAAATAACACACTTGTATTTGCCTCTCCTGAAATACCGGCGTGTGCGGAATCCCCTCCTGTTCCGGCTAAGCTGGTCATCAGTGCCTAAATGTACACTTTGTGAAGGAGGAAGAGCTCGAAAGCACTCGCTCCCTCCTCTCTCCGATTCCCCCTCTTCGAGCCCCCTTGAAACGACAACCGTGCTCCGCTTGATGAAGACACTGCACTCTCGCTTGGGTCAATGAGTTATTTAGAAGAAACATTGATTTATGACATCAATTCTTACAGAAGTAAAGTATCTCAAATATTGAATATTTCACGAAAAAGTAAAAGGACGTTGTCTTTTGGCTATCTATAGAAGAAGTGAACTTTTCTAATTTTATTCAATCTAAATCTCTTAAGGGCCTTTAGCTCATTTAAAAGGGCCTAAATTTTCAATTAAAGAGGTTGTTTTATATCCGAATCGGGGAAGGGGTGTAATAAAGTAGCTATTAAAGTAGCGTACTAGCACATATTTTCATGTACCCTAAGATCACCACTTTCTTTGTTTAGAGGAAAGTAACGTTAATTATAATATAATAAATATAATAATAAATGTTATCATTTCAAAATGTTTCCGGCCAACCCATCCGGGTCGGCGTTTGTGGCTGCCGACTGACGAATTCCTCCCATTTTCTTTCCTCTTCACTTATGATTATGATTATGATTAAATTAAAGTGGGTGCATGTAAGGGAGGACGATAGGGTGTGTGGGTAGATAGAGAAAATAGACAAGCGGAGAAAAGAGAAAGAAGTGTGGTAGGGTGCAAAGAGATGCCTACAGTCTGGTGATGATACCTATCACTTTTATTATTTTTTGGTAGCGTGTATTCTTTGTTCTTACTGTAGATTTGTAAAAATTATAAATAATTATTTATGGCGTTCAAGCCATTTGTCTTAAGAACTTTCAGTTTAATTTTGTGTGTATTATGCATTGCTTATATGTTTGTGTTTTGTTATTACATTTTTGGTGCGTGCTTATTGTTGTTGGTATCATTTGTATTCGTGTGTTTTAGTCTTTTTGTCTCTTCATCTTTGGTAAGGTTCTTGTCGTAATCGGGCTTTTTTCGCAATCTTAGTTTAAAGGTGTCTTCTTTGGTGGGTAATTGTTGTAGTTTTGAGTTTCTTGTCTTGTTCGGTTTACTCTTTCTTCTTTACAGGTTTTACATCACATTATGTATAGAACGGCACTTCGTCTCCGCTAGCCACTCGGTTGGCAGAGCTGGGAAATCTGGCGCGACAGTCAGCTCTTCTGTTCTGGTTAATCATCTAAGTGATTTCATCAGTCAGTTCCCGATTAACCAGATCCTGCATTTTCCGGGTCCGTTCTTTTATTACTTTGTTAATGGAAATTATCCCAGCCTCTCTGTGCAGATCTTCTTGCCTGCGTGTACCCGTGATTAGGTACATGCATTTATTTTGCACTACTTGAAGTCGCCTCTTTTGTGTCTTTGAGACACATGAGAGGGTGGAGGCGAGGTAAGGCAACGTAGATCTTACAAGGGCATTGTAGATCTTCTTCTTGTTGCTTTCACGCAGATTTCTAAATGTATATAGAGTTCTAACAGCGGCCGAGGCTCGAGAAATTCTTTCTTCGACGTGCTTCTTGTACCCGGTAGAGGTGATTTTCATACCGAGTACATTGCATTCGTTGGTGTAGGGGTATCGCGTATCCTCCACACGCCCGTATGCCCTTAGGGTGCGTCCAATGGGGACCACCTTGAATTTCTCTTGGTTTGTCCTTATCTTCCACTGAGCCTCGTAGTTGTTCAGGTTCGCGATTTCAAACGCTGTCATGCGAGCTTGCCACGTTGCATTCCTCCATGAAGATACGATTATCTGGCTGAAATCATCGGCGTACTGAATATTAAGGGAAGAGGGGTACACAGGGGCTGGGAAATCCGCAGTTTATATCGAGTAAAGGGTGGGGGACAGACACCCCATCCTGCGGGAGGCCCTCAGTGAGCGGAAACTTTGGTCCGTCCGTGCACCTTAGACTGACATACACCGCTCTCTCCATGACATAGTCACAGAGAGTTCTTTCTAAGTTTTCACTTAGAGCCAGCCGTAAGATCTTATACTGCATGCCCCGCTGCCACACCTTATCAAACGCCTTTGATACATCCCGACAAACGATATCCGCATAACTCCTGTCCCGTTTGGCTTGGGAAAGCTTTTCCGTTATGACATTGATTGCCATTTCCGTACTTCGCTTCTTTTAACCCGAATTGACATGGGTTGTAGAAGGAGTTCTCTTCCAGGTGAGACACCAGTCTCCCGTTGAGGATCTTCTCAAAGAGCTTCCCGTCAAATTCTAGGAGTGAAATTGGGCGGTAGCTCTCTCTCGACGTTGGGTCCTTTTGTTCTTTTTATTAATTCTTTCTTTTATTCTTTCCAATATGTGGAAATTGCACTCGTATGTAACTTATTTTTACGTACACGGACACTTTTAACACAGGAATTTAATGAAACCTTTAATTGGGTCGCGTCACAATATTCAGGGGGACTTTTATTTTCACTGCAGTCTAGAGTCTTCCATATGACTTTTTTTGCTCTTTCCATTCCATTTATCCACCTTTCTTTTCAATTCTCTGTATTCTCTCATATTTTGGCCACCCTATATATATAGCTGCCCTCGATAGTTGCATGTTAGAAGTTTGTAGATCCGATCTTGATTGATCATTAAATACAAAATGAATCAGATAATAAAGATCGCATTTCTATTTGATCATTAATATCAAAATGGAGAAGTTAATCGCTATTTGATTTCCACATCGAAGTAAGAAAGGGAGAAATTAATAGGTATTTTGTTTTTCGAAATGGGTCTTAATCTTAAATTGGCAAACGTAAAAGATAATTGAACATTACACTAAAATTAGCGGATTTAACGTTAATTTTAAATACATCATTTTGGTCATCACTTAGATCGTTACTCGAAATTATGGTTAATTTGCTAATTGATTTGAGCATTAAAATCAACAAAATTTCTAAACATTTAATGTTTATCTTTGACCTAATGATTATAAAGTTATTGAAACTTTGTTCTTTTCTTTTATATGGGAAATGAAAGGGGCGGCAAGCGAAGAGTCCAAAATGGCTTAGCCCTGGGACAAACGATTACCTCAATTGAACCCGGAGATTTTTAGCTGTGAATAATCTCATCGTCAGTTCATTTACGAACCCCAAATATCTGATTCCCCGTGAGATTCCTGCAAACCCATCGTTTCCATAGAATTTCTCCAAACCCATCGTTTCCATAGAGATTTCTCCAAACCAGTCGTTTCCATCGAGATTTTTTTACAATTTCTTCCCCAAATTCTATCTTTAATTCCATAAGTTGTGGAGACGAGTTAATTTCCTCAGAGGAATAAATTTTGGTCAAATCCAACCAATGTTTTCATTAAACAGTAATAAAATAAATAAAATATACTAAATTGTTTGTCAAACTGACACTATATTTAATGGTTTTCACTGCTATATATATATTATAGATAATTAAGATTCGTTCAATGGTCAATTATTAGGTTTTTCATTGGAATTATTCACGATTTAAGTTTAGGATCATTCATTGTTTTGTGACATTTTTAAAGATTGACCCATTAAATTGCTAATGAGTTTTCAAGAATTTATTTTGAGATTTATTACAGTTTAATTACAATAATTATCAGGGTTATTATGTGGAGATGATACCAAGGGATTTTATAAAGGATTTCAAACTTACTTCTTCCGGTAAACATGAAAAGAGAATCCCGTAGGGAGGAACATGAATGAAATTGATGGGATCTATAACGGTGTGATCGCTCATTGGAGGAACAAAGCGAATTATAGAAAAGAAAAAAGGGGAAAAGTAAAAAACAAAACAGGTTATGACTAGCTATTCTAAGCTTTAAAAAATGAAAAATATATATTCCTTGATGAACAAATCCTTAATCCCGAAAGAGGGAACAAATAAGTCGGTCTATTTACAAGCAAATCTGATCGTCTTCTACGATAACCTTCGGTCTCCATTTCGTTCCCCTCTGGAGAAAATTATAATTTTTTGGTCACTGAATGAAAAATTGTTTATATTATAACCACATCCCCCAAAATTGAATAATACCTTCAAAGAGCACCTTTCCACTGACTAAGAAAAGGCGTGAGATATAAGGAGGATCTTCAACTCACACTTGAAATAGGGAAAATCGGACCGGCAACGATTCAATTATCCATTCAAGGCTGATCCAAGGCCGTTCAAGGCCGAACGGAGCAAAAAAGATCAGATTGGACGAACAAAGTTAATGTAAATGTTTTACCAGTTATACGCAGTTACTAGTTTTTTAGTAATAGTAATAAATGCTTAAGAAATATTTATCGGAACGTTATGATAGCGTGTCGCCTCGTCAACTTTAATGAAGAATGTTATGATTTATATAATATGTAAGAGGATTTTCTTTGTTAAAATTTAGGCTAGGAAAATAAATTCACCGAAAAAATTGATTTCTTAAAAGAATAACGTCAGAAGTGTATGAGGAGAATATTATTTCAATTTTCTCGTTGTATCGGTGGCATATATACAACCATAAAGCTTAAATTTGGTGAAATTTACGTACCTTTCAGGAGCTAAAAATCTGCACATATATATCTATATTCATGTTAATGAATACTTTTTTAAATACAATAAAACTCCACTACATTTTTAGTAATCCTATTTTTATTCTAAAATTATAATATATATATATATATATATATATATATATATATATATATATATATATATATATATATATATATATTTATATATATATATATTTTTCTCATCGCTTTTGTGAAAGTCAGTCACTTCATAACTCTCTCAAGCCTTTCAGCAGAGAATTGTTTTTGTATTTATGGTCATTGTCAAAAGTTTGGGAGATAATTTGCTTATCAAATTATGAGGCCATCAACGCACTTCTCCCTAGTTCACATCGAGCCATAAAAGTACTGTTGCTTGATCTCTGTGTTAGCTTCACTTTGTGTACCAAAAGACGATGAGGTATATTTCATTCGGAAAAGAGATATGGAAACCAGATTGGTGACGTACGGGCTGCCTCAAACATCTACCACTTTTCTCTAAAATCCTACAATTCCTAAATAATTTATTAACTACGTTCAACAGTTATGGCCACCTGTTCATTGATCTCTTACTATTTTATAATATCCATCGCCCACCAATTCAGCTTATTTATACTCTGTTTTACTAGAAGTGATACGAGACTCGTTATTACAATAGGAACTTAGTATTGTACTTCATACTTTGATTCTACTTTGTTCACCCGGAACACATTCTTATCTTGTTTTGAGAATTGAATTACGTTTAATTAATCGACTTTATATTTCTAACCTGTGGCTCAAGAGAGCAATTCGATTCGTCTCATATCTGAGTTATCAGATTTCGGCACTTAAATTTTGCCTACAACAATTCAAATTCGTTTTGCCAATTTAATAACTTAGCAAAAACAAACAATAAAATTAGTAGTTTGAATGAGATTTATATCTTAATTATATAAAATAATTATTAAATGGAACTTAAACACTATTGTAACTTGACGACCAGTCATTTATCAGTTACATGAGAAGAACTGCTCAAAACTCGAATGGAATCTACAAATTTGAAGACGAAATTTCTTTCGCTTTCCTATGGTCCATTTTATTTCAATTTGGTCTTCACATCGCAGGAGGATTCAAACTATTCCTCCTTCAGATAAATTCCTTTTTTCCCCTTTTTTAGGGGGAGAGAAGGTACGGCTTGCGGTTACTCCTCTCCTCTGTACCCCTCCCACACTTCTGACTCTCAGTTGAAGTGAACCGATATGAAGTGCTTAATGGGAAGTCCGGAACAAGCTTTAAAAGAGGGTTTATCGTGGGAAACGGAAAGTTTAGAGTTAAAAGAGGACAGATTGGTGAGGAGGCAGATTGAGCGACTTCGGGAGTCAAAAGCGAAGAGGGTGGAATACCCTTTCCCGAATGACAAGCGGGACCTGCTGATTAACGTGGATTCCGAACCACCGCCATGCATTTACTTCTCTGCCTTCCCCCTTCTTATATCATTGGGGCATAAACATTAGCATAAATGTCTCCATCTTCTGAGAATCCAAGTTTTCATTTCTCAAGTAGAGGGATTTTCGATTTAGAACCAGCAAGTACATACTAAAAATGGACGATGAAGTTTTTATATTTTCATATTAACGTAGATATTTGATGTATTAAATTAAAGGTTTATTCTTAACTTTTGTATCCTCGAAAACATATTGATAAAACATATATTGCAAGTTCATTTAGTTGAAATGTACGAAATTATATATTTTCTGTGTTGGTGGATGTTTACTCATGTTTTATTATTATTTTAAGAATGATAAAGGCAATTCACTTAGGTGTAGCTGAGACGCATCAATAGATAACAATTTGGCGCCGTGGCTTCAAATGGCCTAATGATGCCGCAGTTGTTGTTCGAGGCCGGTTACAGACTCACCACCGCCGATTACTAGGCCATCTTGGCCACGAAAGTCCTTCTCTGGATGAGAAAGATCACGAAGAAGAAGGAGTATGTCTTTCAGCAGGACGCTGCCCCGGCCCACATGGCCAAGCTATCATTGTGTTTTTTGTTGATAGCATCGTAATGAAAAGGACTTTTGAAATAGCCAGTAAATTCTTTTACTATTCCTCTTAAACCCCATGAAATTTACTAAGCTTTTTCCCCCTTTCCCTTCTGAACATTCGACATTTCACCCCTGTATTCTCTCCACGCTTCTGCCTGTACTCATCCCCTCCCATCTCCACTCGAACTAACCTCAATCACAGGCGCTCATGTTTATTTTCATATATTCTCCCTCCTATACCCCGAGATATCCTCCTATTTTTGATACTCGAACAAGGTCATTTACATTCCACACATTTTCACTTCACTTCAATAGTTAGGCGAATTCACAGTACGGAGTGATGGTATAGCAGTGAGTAGCCACATTCACACTGCATCTAGCAGACTTGAAGTTCGTCCATCCACGCCAAGCAGGTGACTGGTCCATTGGATGTAGTCACCTGCTTGGCGGAGGTGAAGGGTGTCCCCCTAGCGTGATCGATCTTTGCTATACTAATCACTTCACTCCATTATAATGAAAACCTCTTCAAAATTAAAGAACTTCACTTTTTAAAAATTAAATCAATCAAACCCCAAATTCTGCCATTCGTGCTTTGCATCTCCACCTACATCCGCGGATGAACGGCGTCGCTTAGTTGGAGATCAACTATGAAAGAACTGGAAAAAAAACACTCCCGCACCCACCACACATACACATTAACAACTCTCTCGCTCTCTCCTTTCCCCTCTTCTTCTCACCTACTTCTCCATCTCCTTCTCCTTCTACGAGTCTCCCTATATCTACCCTCATTATCCTCCATCTCTCTCGCTCTTTAAATATGTCTACCTTCCTCTCTCAACATACCTTTCTTTCTTTCTCTCTATCTCTCTCTATCTACTTCTTTCTATAACTCTCTGCCCATAGAAATCTCTCTCTTTAATTTTCTTTCTCTCACTCTCTCGAGCCATCTCTCTAAATCTCTCGAGTTATCTCTCTAACTCTATCTCGTTATCTCCCTTCCTCTCTCTCTCCCACTCTTTCCCTCTACGTCCTTAACCGTCCCTCTCTCTATTCCCCTCCCTATCTCTCTTTCATTCTCCCTCCCGCTCCCATCCCCTCCATCTATCTCCCTGCCTCCCTCACCTTTCCCTCTCCCTACTCTCCCCTTTTCTTCTCTCTCTCTCTCTGTGGCTGCTTAACCTATGCCCCTTACCCACATTTTCATTTCCCTTACTTCATCACTTTGCTCACAATCCCTCTTCTGAGTGTTCCAGGAGGACCTTTTCGCGGAAACATTTAATAAATAAATAAACGATCCTAGTTTCCTTTTATTGCTTTTCACTTTTCAATGTCTTTATTAGATTGTTTATTATACGTTGTATTCCTTTATTTTTCTTCCTGTTCCTTCTTAGTCTTTCTTACTCCTTCACTTCGCTTTCCTTTTCCGTAGCTTTAGTAACTTTTGAAATTCGATCACTCCTCGGTACAAAGTCTCCTGCATCCATAATCTTGATTCAGTCTTTAATTCAACAAATCACTCTCTTACACTTGGTTACAAGTGTTAATAAACCACCTCAATGGCAACTTTCTTTTATATTTTTCAATCGAACCACGCCCATTGCTATGACGTCATCGGAGTCAGCTCCGCCCCTCTTCATTCGCTCGATCGCCATCAACATCAATCGATCGCGTGGATCCTAATTCAAACCGAAGATTGAGTCTATTCTATTATAATGATACTACAAAGATTATAATCACTCAAATAATACAAAATACGAGCAAAACCCTCACTTCGGAGCTTAGTAAATCCACCGTCTCGAGATTAGCAGTCCTTAATCTGTGAGATTAATGTAATTTGTGCCTGAATTGGCCAATTTATCGTTAGTTGTCTCATTACTTCCATTACGTGCGTTGGTTCTTTTTGGGAACAGACCCGGCCCCGAATTGGGCGTTCAAAGCTATCGCGAGGTTAACGTTAAGCTATGGCGTTCGAGGCTTATTTTCCTCTAAATAAATCAGTTTGCAAAGACCTTGTTGTTTTTTACCTTTTCCTAAACACATTTTACCTAACCTACCTAACCCAACTTAACCTAACCTAACGTAACCTTAGCCTAACCTTAATCTCGCGATAGCCTCGAACGCCTAATTTTCTGCCAGGCTTATTCCTCCCCAAACCCTTCGCGTTTATTCCTAATAGGTTGGTCACAATGTTACTAAACCTCCTTCGTCGGAATTTTATTTTGTAAATTCCTCACAAACGACGACTGTGTCCGAAGAACGATGGCGGCTGTGACGTAATCACCACGCCATTGTGAGATCCGGTGGATAAGAGTACATCAAAGAACAGGGAACTGTTTCAAACCCGAAAGGATGAGTAATTTGGAATAGCTAATTGTGTGTTTTCCTATTCTGAATATATAACTTGTAAATAACTTGTAATAAGCAAACTTGTTCTATTTCCAAAGCCGCCTTGAACATTAAGCGAGGCTTATTTTAGGGGTAGTTTGAAACTTAATAAGCCGCTACATAATTAAATGTCGATAAATAGTTTCAAATAGAAGGCTTCATCATTTGTGCGTGTTCTTGAAAGTTCGTTCATTCGATGTTATAATTGTTGAACAGGCGGCACTATAAATACTTTTTAAACCTGCCTGCTTCAGAGATTAAATGTAGTTGATTGATTATGTTGTCCTCTTCGCAAACATCTCGACTCATTGGTCGAAATCTGTACAAATTCTTAATTCTCTTCTATTTTGGAAAATAAAAACAATTCAAACATTAAGACACGTGATTCGAATCTTCAGTGCTCTTAAATCTGACGTAACTTTAATGGCATGTCAGAGAGACGTTCTTCTCCTGCCTTTAGAAAGTTGAATGCCACACGATCTTCTCTAGAAGCTTTACCATTTTTCCTGCTGTTAAGGTCATGTAAAATTTAAGTGGTTTTCCTGGCGAAAGATTTTCCACATTTATTGAGTTGTAATTGTGTTTCTAGTGCCAATTTGAAAGATTTATCTAGTTCATAAATGAAAATTCTTCAACCTTTTTAAATATCTTTACTTTGTGATTGTATTCTCTTGTTTATCCTTTATTTATCTTAATTTACTGTCTGGCTTTTTATTTTTTGTTTTCAAAGGGGTTTTCTTTATTCAGACAATTTGCTCTGAATAAAGGATTTATTGAAGTCGACAGCCAAGTTCGCAGAATTGAGTTACTTGTATACTTTCTCGAAACCCAAAGAAGGAGTTTCCTGGTGAGACTGAAAAGGAGATGACTGAGCAAAAACCGATTGGGAACCCCATTACGGCGATGCCGTTCTTTGTAACTAGTAAATTGAGCGTCTCTGCCAATGATCCTGGTTCGCCGAATTTGGACCGGCGAGTGCCAGGAGAGTTGCGAGGGCGCGCGATCCTATTCCCTGTGGTATAGCGAGATTGGGCTTTGTTTCCTGATTCTCGTTGATGGTTGCCATTGATACTTTGGCATAAGTCACATTGTTTTCCTTTTACTTGACTTGGTTCCTTCCATTTTCTTTTCTTTAAATTATTTTTTTTCCTTTGCTAGGGTTCTATGTACTCGTGCAGTTACAATTCAGCTTAATTTTCCACTCTTTTCCCCTTTTCCTCGAAGTTTGGTTACCTCGACTCTTCAACACACTACTTGGGTACATACACAAAACAAGAATGAGGAAAATCACCAACAGAAAAAAAATACGAAGGAATAATAGTAATAAATAAATATCGGACATAAAAGTTGAAACCTCCAAAATCTCTCCTTAGAAACTACGGCGGTCGTAAAATGTAGTGCTAGGGTTTTATTGCATGGTTTCTGTTGTGAAATTAAGTATTTAAAGTACTACTAATAATGCTAATGCTCGTAATAATAATAACGTAAAAAAGCTGATCACTATCACAAAAAGTAATAGACGATGATTTTGTATGGAATGCAGAGGGAAGGCAAGTGATCTCCTATTCGATTATCTTGCAGAACATCCATGTCTTTATCTCGTGTTTACGAGCTTCTGTCTAATTTAGATGGCAGTAAAGAGGTACTTAAGTTGTTGTGAAATGCTTTATGTAGAAGTTTGAATACGACGTACATAGGTGTACGCAGAAACAATCCGACACAAGCAACGTGTCCCTCCCGTATTTCCAAATGCACAAGCCTCGAATTTTCTATCGCCCCTTTTGCACCATCGTAAACTGCGAGGTGGCTCGAAGGCGTGAAAGAAATATCGTCGCCCGAAGATGAAAAAGGTCTTCCGCGCAACGATATAGATTTTACGAAAATTCGATTCGCTCTCTCGATTTTTGCTCGTGGGAGGAATAAAAGGAAGACTTCTCCGTGAAATCAGGCAGAAGCCCTTGGACCTATGTCGAGTTTGTGTGGACCTCGATCCACATAAGAAACCGTTTGTCCGCTGGAGGAGAAACTTCTCGGGGAATTAGTTGTTGCCATCACGGTACTTTTAGCTGCCAAACTTCTCGCAGCATCCCCTCCTTTAGAGTCTGAGGTTACACAAGACCTCCCTCTGTGGATTACCCTAGACGTAGTTAGGTAATTAGTTTTGGCTACCCACTCCAGGAGCCGAATAATCAGAGAGCTACTTCGAGGAAGAAGTCCAATTGAGTCACCGCTTGGGTCACTTTCGTGATCCGGCAAAGGATCAGCATATTACCAGTCGTAGATTACCCTCTCATTCGGTAACCTCAGACGGCGGCACTAGGTGCGATCATCGTCACCAGAAGAAGATCTTCACCGCCCCCCTTCAAAAATACTTAAGATCTCAAAGGTATCGTTAATTGAATTATCCTCTCCCCTAACTCCACCAGTTTATTTATGTACTAGAATTCTCATCCTGAGCCCATACCTCCGAATATTAGAAGTACTTACTTAATTCCGTGTTTAACTCAATAATAATATTCCCTTCGTTCTGTCTAGTGTCATTAAGACGCAAACATCCCAGTGAGTAATCTGTAAGTAATCCCCACGACATTTTTGTAGACTTATTTATTCAGTGCAAGATTAATCCTATTTATATTTATATACGCTGTGTTTATTTAGAATTTATGTAAATTAAAGATTATTTTTGTTCTGTGTGTTTAACTAGTTTGGACGATCCCTTGTCAATTATTTAGCAATCCACTCGGCTTAAAACTTATTATTCCACCGACCCGCCCATGGTTGGCTTATACTGAGTGGAGAACACACTCCGGAGATCATCATCTTAGTTTTGATCAAAAGGGTACGCACCGGCGTTACTCTTATTCACTGGAAGTGGCTAAGGTAGGTGTATTGGATACACTTCACCACCGCTTCCCTTTGGTGCGGTAATAAAATATATGTCCAGGAAGTGGCACTGGAATTACCCACTCACTAAAACCTCGACACTTTATTAAGCACTTGCTTTATTTATTCACTAATTACGAAGGTGATTTGGTAATAAGGTCCGTTTATTTTTCGTGTCATATACTTTGGTAAAAAAAATCATGTCCCTCTGTCCTAACTTTTACTTTTTAATATATTTTATTTCTCCTTTTGGAGTGGGGGAGTTGAGTTATCCCTTCGTCTGCGAATAAGAGTAATCAAAAAGTATTAATTTAATAGGTCGCTATAAAAAAGTTGTGTCCCTCCCATTCCGTGAGGCACATTTTAAACATTTTAAAATCCGTTCACAATTTTCATTTAAATTTATTATATATTTCGAAAGAAGTGTTCGAAATTTAAAAGTTGAAGGAGCTTTTCCTATATTTTTCAAAGTTTGGAGACTGGGATAAAGTTATGAATTGTCTATCTGACACAAGACGACGATGCATCTGGTGAAGTTGCATTGTTCTTTCGATCACACACCAGCGTGAAACCCGTGTCAATATCTAAAGACATTTGTGTCCCACACCTTTTGGCCCAATCTGATGGGCTCAATTGAAAAAGGACCATTTGGGTAGCTATTTTTTGGAAATTGAGCCTCGAAAACTTAACTAAAATATATGTGGACGTTTTACTGCAGATTTACCTTCACTCCTCCCCGTCCCTGTTTCATTCGAGACGATTTAACATCTGTTTTTAGAGGTAATGTTGGTTTCTTTTAAATTCTGGTGATTTTGTCCCTGCGGGTCATATGCCCAGGGGATGATTGAACATTTTGTCAAATGTTCGATATGGTTTTGGTAGCTCTCGCATGCATTAAGATTTAGACATAATAAAGTTATATATAGCTCATTTTATCGTCCCTATCTTTTTTATTGCACTCAATTACTTTTATATGACCTCTAGCTCCAGGTATTAATAAAGATGGCGCTCTGATGATTTGAAACCAATGCAAGAAATTATGCTAAAATGGGCTTACTTTCTTTTTCTTCCTGTGAACCCTCTGTCTAATTACCTTCCACTTTTCTTCAAATTTCGTTCCCATATATTTCTAACACTCTACTAATTGTTTAGTTCCTCTTTTCACTTCATTGACAACCGCACCACATCAAAATGACAATAGTTGAGGCGATACACCAGGTACACACACTCTTAATCACGTGAACACATGCTGTCACAAGTTATTTCAAGGTAATAATGAAAACTGGTACCAGGTAGTCCCACACTAACAGGTCAAAATGGATTAAGGAGGTAAGTAGGCCCTTCTGCTGGACCTCGTAATAATGTGACGCATGTTATCTATGATGCAAGATCTCTCCATCTGTAATTTAGTGTCTGAAATATTGAGGACATCTTTCAAGATGGCGGACGTGTAATCTATATTTCTCAGCAAAAACAACCAGACTTCTTTTTGCTTTTTGACCAATAGTGCACTAACTCGAGCCTCAGACTTTAGTAGTTAAGTATACACAAACGGAATAGGTTGGTATAAGTTATGTCGTCCAATTAATATTACATAAATAAATGAAAAAGTTTAAAAGTAGTTTTGATTTAGTTCGTAGCTAATTTGTTTAGATCACAAACGCCCGCCTAAAGCATTCGTCTGTGTTAAATCCAAGAGGTCACTGTAGTGTTCATACAAAAATGAAATAAATTGAGAATAATATTAAAAGAATTTTGCTCGATTCTAAATTCATCTGTTTTAAAGAAAAAGATGAATTTGACTTAAAAAACTTTAATTGATTTATAAATGTACGGACGACTAAAAGCTGTTTGTATTTGTGCTGATTATTTTTTCCTTCATTGTTTTTTGCTTCTCTATGAATTTGACTTCGGGGATGTCGTTTTTCTTTGTTCCTTGAAGCTAAGAACCGAAAACCCCCCAGGGATTCTCCACCGAAAGGTTTCGAAGTTGAGGTTTGAGAAGAAAGTGGTCAAATGTACTAAGTTAACATGTGCAGAAGATTTATAGCCGCGAAACCACCTGCAGGCGTTGGGGTCCCACTTCTGGGGAAAAGAGGGCCTTCTCGCCCCAATTGAAAACCGTTCTCCCTTCGCAGAGAAAGAAGAAAGGAAAAGCTCTCCGTGTGATAGGCTATAAATGGTAGAAGTTGGGAGGTCATTTTAAGTAGTGTTAATTCAAACTAATCTAAGCTTTATTTTAGAGGCGTTTCTGGCAAATATGATTATAATTGTGATGATGGTGAAAACTTCGGTTTCTATAAAATCATCCTCAATTATTCCATGATGCAGTTTCAAGCCACATTTCAGTTATAGATTTATTATCAATGATTTCACCATAATGAGGTAAAAATCGGTTCTAAGCATTAATGACTAACAATGAATAATTATCTGAAAGATCGTCAAAAATATATTTTTTTCCTTCCATCAGCACATTAAAAAATACATCACTTTCTATTTAGGACACACGACAACAGCCCAATTTTCCATTTGTTTCCTACATCTTGTAAATCGACTCGATGAAGGAGGTCACTTAGGTGTGAGATTCAGGTAAAATGAAAACGAAAGCTGAATTGCAAGTTTTTGTCATGCTTCGAAATAAATGCTAATATTACAAAAGAGAAACATTAAATTCAGGTAATTTTCTGGGTAAGAGAGAGACTATAACGACACAGTTATAACTACCAATGCAAAAGTGAAACAGAAGAAAATTAATCCCATCTTTTCTGGACGAAATTGGTGGATCACATGACGAGCCCTTGACCCGAATATCTTATATTTTATGGCTTCTGCCAAAAGCATTAAAGACATCATCTAAAATGGGCTCCGTCGGAAAAGGCGCTCTTACATCTGAAGGCTTCTGTCAATCCCTTTAGCTTCACCGCCCCCTCTTAAAGCGCCTTCGCAGTAAACCTCGAAACAGAAGGGAACCTTAGTCGAAACGTAACGGAGGAAAGGATTTTCCAAAAGGTACTTTTCTGAATATTTTTGCCTATCGAAAAAGAGGCTATAAGATTTCTATAATTAACGCTCTTATATAGAAATGAATAATAATAGGCTTAGAAATCTTTATTATGGACTATCAAATATATGATATTTACTATTGCTTTTTTGATCGGGAGCCTTTCTTACCTTACTCGTAAAAAAATAATATGCTGATATAAATCAACAAGTGGGACCCTTAAATTAAAGATGGGGTTCACCCTCCGTCTCCTAAATTGTACCGATATATTGTAGGTCAAAATATCTGAGTATATCTAATATAAGAGGAAAATTTGAGTTTGTCTCGCGTTAGCTGAAGAAGGCAGATGTGAATTCGAAATTGAGGCCTTTCTGAGACATGTCAGGGAGAGCTACCACTCCACCACCTTGAAGGATAAGGATGGGAGAATTATCACTCCACCACCTTGAAGGATGAGGATGTGTGTAAAGGAATTCATATTGATTCCACGAGTCTTCGGTTGCTCTTGATTTCTTTTACTGTTCTATAGATCGAGTAAGCTAAGGAGGACTCTTATAGAAGATAGATTGGTCCATTGGAAACAGTCTCTGGCTTTGCGTGGATGAAGAGCGTCCCCAAGGCCTACCAGCTTCAGTGTGATGGTGACATCTTATTGCTTCACTATCCGCATACCATCACCCCGTACATTTCAGAGATCCTTTTTACATTGGGTAAGTCTAGTCAGCGGAGGGAATCGGAAGGAATGACTGACCCACCATAAACTACAGGTCTGCACTGAGATATATATTAGAACCTGCGGACAGGTGTTAAAATCATTATTTCAAATAACCCATTTATATATAATGCATCCATAGAAAAGGTAATTAAAAAAATAATTCCATAGGTTTCCTTAATTAAAAAAGGCGAATCTGAATTAAAATAAACGCAATCGTTTAAAATACAACATATGGAAAACATTCATTTGATCCTCAAAATAGAGAAAAACGTCTTTTCCCGCGTCAAATAAGATTAGAGCTGGAATCCTTTCAAGTCAGACCAACCAATCCCGCTTCTTGCTATGCCCTTCATTCAAGTAGAAATATGGCTAAAACAGCGCGTAAACGAGAACAAATGTATTTCAACTTTAGTCAATAACACTATACAACATTTTCATTGTCAAGAAAAAAACATAGATCTTATGTGCTTTATATTACGAAGATGAGTGTGGCGAATTCGAATTTAATAACAAAAATTTCCCAGCACGTAACATTTTTTAAAAATTGCCAATTTAAAAATTATGCAATTGATACCAATTTCCACCCTTCCATAAATGTATTTCACTTCCCAAGTCAGATTAAATGTGTCCTTTGTAATTAATCCATGAATATATAATGAATGAGCATGTTTTTAGCATTATATAATGTATTACAAGGAGTAACAAAGAAAGGAAGTACCCTAGGAGACCTTACGGTCCATTCAAAGAGGGTACCTTTGGACTAGCAATCGAGCAGGCACATGGCCGCCCAAATGTTTATGGCCGCTCAATTGTTTTATTAACCTACATTTTAGTATTTACTTCTTCGTTTGTAAAACGTCTCAGGTATGTCACGCTTCAGGTTCCAGCAGAAGTCAGCCACCATAACAGGGGCTCCATTTTCCCTTATACCTGTTTTCCATTGACGCTATAATTTGATGGAACCTCTCTCTATGTTCATTACTCGCATCTTCTGCATTCTCTGGGAAGAAGGACAGATGAGAATGGAGAAAGTGTATCTTCAGTGACAGATTGCACCCGAGATCTTGGTAGCACTTGATTAGGCTCTCTGCTATATGTTCTCTCTGGGCCACTTGGTGCTTTCCCAGAAATCCTTTGCATACATCTTTGAATGCATGCCAGTGACGAATCTGAGGGCCTACGAATATGCCATATTTAATCTTGCCATCACTTATTCTAGGGAAGATCGTTTTGAAGTACTGGAAACAGGGCTTGGTATGTTGCAGTGCTTTGGTTAATTGCTTAATTATTTTGAGATTCTAAATCGTCTGAGTTGCTCTTGTTATCGCTTGGTAGTTCAGAGGGTAGCTGCAATACAGGAATAGCACTTTAATGTCAAACTGGGCGAATAGCAGACTGGAAATCTGGATACATGATTGATTTCTTGCCTTTTCTGTTATGACCTGGAGTGAAATAAAATAAAATCAAACTATGACACATACAGAAATAGTGGGAGAACAACATAGTATGTATTTTGATCTTTTCAATCGATACATCCCTTGAAAATATATTGAAGACAGGGAAATCAAACACATTGAATACCCACCATAAATATCTGTTAAGCAGAAGTAGTAATCCGTTAAATGATCCTTTGGCTCCCTCCAGACAATTGGTACGCCAAAGATAAAGCTAGGCCCTTTGCCTTTCACCCAGAAAGGAGACTTGTACACCTGGCATAAAATGTGTGAGTTGCTCAGCGTTTTTCCTGGTCATCCACTTTACATCCAAAGTACAGCTCATAAAGTTTCTTGGAATGCTTAGTTAACTATCCAGGGAATTTTTTCATTCTCTACTTATTTTAGCGTTCTTTCCTTTAAACAAAAAAAAACTCTAGTATGTGAAAAATAATATAAATACTAACAGCAAAGAATATTAAATAAAAAAGGAAAAATAGCAAGCATTTATAGTAAGTTACAAAGTTACCAAGCATTACGTAAGAATATATAACGAAAAGAATATTGATAAATTTTATAGGTTAGCTTGACAAATCCATTAGGAACACCCTATTAAAATTATATCAAAATCCGTGTATAACTTTTAGACTTGTCAGTTTCGGCCCAATACCATTTGCAAACACCCTGACGGAAACATGAGTGTATTTAATATAAGAAGTAATTTACTAGAAACTGGAGGGTTGCATTAAGAGACGGATGTTATATTCCTGGTTTATGCAAAAGATACCCCTAGAAAAGGTTATTCTCATCTCTAAAGGTTTTTTCATTGTTGTACAGTGTAATTTAAGGCTGTATTAAAAGTTTTGACGCTTATTGAAATGAGAGTAACAAACTGTGCCAGTTCTGACCCAATTACAGAGGGTAATCAATGGGGTTAATTTTTTATATCACATTCGTTGATTTATGGAGCCTTCGATTAAATCTATATAGTAATCCCATTTTTTCCTTAAATATATTTCCCCTGATTTGTTCAAATGGTAACAAAAAGACAGAGCGCCTCTTCTATTTTATAATTAGAAAATTGTCTTTAGTTGTATGTTCGTAAATGCCATTGTACTATTATAAGAATCGGTTGGCGCGTTTATCCCCCCAAAATAGCTTTCTCACTGCTGAAGGCAAATGGGACGAGAGAAGAGAAAGATTTGCAGCACCAAAATCAGCAACTCAATCCACCTAATTTCCGGCACACAACCGTGCCCCCAAAAGCGGACGATCTTTAAGCTCACTTAACCAGACCAAATTATGCCAGCTTTTTTTGTTTTCCTTTTTATTGGATTTTGTTTAATAATTTGTGCAAAGCTTAAGAGCAGTGGAGAAAATTTCCAATTATGACGAGTGAAATTTAAGTTCGTAAGAATTTCGACGACAGAAATAAAAGAAGTTCCAATTTTTAAACATTTTGAAGTTGGTTTAGACTCGAGAGATTTTTAGACACGAAACATTAATTGATCACTTAAATAATAAAAAAAATACTGTAAAATGTTAATTCAAGGTTATGTTTTATGAATAAATATGTTGCATGTTATGTATACTAATAAGATACAGCAGAATTGTTATTCATGCTACATATCAAGCCCTCTATTTTCCGACTTAATGGAGGATTAAGAATTTCAACAGAGGGGAAATGTTCCCCACCCCTGTTGGCAGGAGAAGAGAGGATATTTTATATTGAAAAAATATGACAGAACATAAGGATATCTCGCTTCATGGATTTATATAGTCTTTAATAAAAATACAACAAAATACTTCTTAGTTTTTTGTATCACGGCATTTTTTTCGGTTTTCACCCAGAAACCCAAAAGAAACGAAACTCGATTCGTGTCCTAAAAACATTATCCCAAATATTGCTGCCTTCTTTGTCCTTCTTTGAAACAATACAGTTTTTATCAAAGAAATAAGTTGTGTAAAATATTGGCGGCGTCGGCGCCAATGTGCTCCTAATTCGTCGTTTCACAGACTGAGAGATTCGGACTCTGAAAACACAGTTGTATCATTGCGTGTAATAAGTTAATACTAAAATTTTATTCCTATAAGGAATTATTAAACTTACTTTGAGGACATTAATATAATATTAATTGAAGATTAACAGTTAACGAATTGGCATGCGATAACAAACATAATTATTAACAACCATGCAATAATAATCAAACATTCAACAATAAAATCAGGTATTAAGAAAAACAATCGAAGTTTTGCCATCGAAAGGCTATCAATCAAATGATGAAAGTAAAATTTACCAAATGTCATTAATTCCTAATTACATAAATGCTAGTTTTATCTGATACTGGTTATAAATTTGTAGTTGGGGAGGACATATTAAAATAAAGAAGTGAGCTTTATGGCATATAGATTTCTGAAATCGATATTAGACAATGCAAATATTAATTAAAATGAAAAAATTTCATTTACTTTTGAAAGTAGTTGACAGTCCTTTTTGCGTTGTCTCTATTATTGTTTTTGTTCTCGTTAAATAAACTTTAAGAGGACATCTCCCTGAAACGTCAGATTTCACTTTACCTCCTCATAATATAAAGACAGGGCGAAAAGTAGGAAATGTTCAGACTCAGATCAAAAAATATATCCATGACATAATGAGATATAAAAAGGCGATCATAGCGGTATTGTGCCTAAGAATTTAAGTTGGCAAGTGTTGCGCATATTATAAAAAGAGGAGAGAAGACCGATTCCACAAAGTGTCGACCAATTAGATTAAAATCGGTTGTGGGTGAAGAAATCGTTGATCAATTAGATAAACATAATTCAACTAGAGCTAGTTTGTAGTTTCTCCTCGCCTTTATTGCTGGATGCTTGTTTTTTGATTGATTTGGCCTTTTATGCTCGACGCTTATTTGTTAATTGTCTTATTTCCATTATAGCATATCAACACAACTATTTGATCCTCAGTGCATACCATACGCTTATACCATCGTCTCCCCGAAGGAGGTAATTCAAATGTTCATGCCTCCTCGTTTTCACGTCGTGACATTCGCACTCATGTTTCTCTCAAGAAAACGCTCTATTCTGTAGCTTTCATTAATAGCTACAGAATAAAGTAACGTCCCAAATGTGTTCAACCGTTGCTAAAGTGCGCGGGTACATAAAAGTCGTGTCATTAAAGGAATGTCTTTTTAAAAAAACTGACCCACTTTCTGGTGGCAAAGGGTAATTGTCGTTCCTGCGTTAGGGGCGAGGGACGCCTCAGAATGTAATTTGCCATATTTTGAGAGGCCTAAGTTGGACGTGCCGGCATGAGTTTGTAGTGAGCGTTAGGCAGAGAGAGAGAGAGGGAGAATATATGAAATTTTGTTTTGTCCTTCTTCAGGAAGCGTTTAGTGACTGTCGTAGGTCAGGTTAAATTTCCTGATCTCCGATTGCCTTCTTTGACACGGAAGGGAACGTGGCAACCCCGCAGGACACTATGCGAGTGGGCCTTGCCCAGAATGATTCACTTTAAACGTAGACTGCACTAATTCGAGTAACAGTGACTATTTTCCTTGGCCAAACTAATTCAACTAGGAGGTTCTTGATATCAAACTGGATGAAACAAAATAATCTTTACTACTTTATAAACAAAAATATAATAATGAATACAACATATAAATATACAAGAACTAAATGGGCTAAAGCTTTACACACGTTAGCTATAGGCGGGAGCTGTGAGCACGTACACATAAACGTGCACGACCAACAAAAGGAAAACTACCCTTCCGGGTGGATCTGCCGCCAGAGGATTTTGTACCCAAGATAAGGGCTTAAGGGGGAAGGGGGGGTACGAGCGTCGAGCTCGATTGCTTTTAAAAGACACGGTTGGGTTTGCATTTAGCAGCTTAGTACTCGGCTTAATTAAAGTTATGAAGGAGAATACAACCTGTCTTCTAACAACCACTGCTAAACTCGAGAGGAAGGATCGAGGGAATACTTCACCGCGGAAAAGCTGAGTCGAATACAGCAGGGTGGGAGTCTCTTCCTTCCTAGTTCTTATTTCTTCTTATTTAATTTTCTTGTCTTTGGGCTCTTGGGGTAAGGAAGGCCGTGAGAAAGAATTCTTCCGCGACGCGTCTTCTTTGGCAAAATACTAATCTTACCCAGGCCAACGCTTAACTATTTATACGGGTTCGTCGAAATTAAATGTTACCAAGGTAGCATTTAGTAATATTTAAGTAATATTTGGTATGTTTGTAGAATGCACCACTGTAAAGAGGCCTGTTGAACTTGCTAAGTCAATTCCTTGACCAGCTGCTTTAAGAGTTAACTGGAGGATGTGGGAGGAAGTAGTTAAGCGAATAACGCTCCCAGACCCCTTGTGAGAAACCTCCCTTTTAAGTCTAGATCAAGCGAAAAATGTTGAACAAAGTCTTACCCTAAGTTAAAAGGATAGTCGTTAGCAACTAAGAACAGCGGGAGAAATTTTCCATTGGATTGACCGAAATAGGCAGAACTAAGAGAGTTTATGAAGACTTCCTTATACGCTTGTGGAATTCTACTCTCACGGATCTCAAAGAATCGATAAAGGAGGATATTAAACAATTACAACCTGTGCTTTACCTCCATAACACATAGAAGTGTTACTTATTTTCAATAATTTACTGACTTCAACGAGAACTCGGAGTGAAAAACCGTAGTGACTAAAGCGCAAAAACAAAATAAAAAAATAGACAGCGCAAAAGTGATTTAAAATTAGATAAGTGCCCAGATGCTCGCCAAACACTGGAAGTAGTATAAATAGTGAACACGCTAAATAAAAATTAACAAACATTGTTTGCCTGGTGCCTTTTAATAGTAAAGTGTAATCGATTGCTACAAATTTAGAAATAAGTGATCTAATTAGTGAACGCCGTGCTTATTCCCTTGAAGTGATTAAACTCATTCGACCATTAGAATCCGTGCTCTCACTGGTACGCTCCAACAAACAAAGAGAAAACAAGAGGTTCTAATTACCTGAACTCACCTACGGAGACTTGTGTGTAAATAATCAACAATCTACTTACACCGACACTTTACCAAACCATGCAAGTGTACAATCGTGAGCTATATCCTAATCAAAGAAGAAAACTCAGAAGAAAGGTACGTGGACAAGGACATAATATTTTTGATTCTATATCTTTCTCTACACCCCATCCCCCCCTCACACTATCCAACAAGGTCTCTAAATAAAATTACTTTCAAGTAGGCAAGTCATAATGTACCCGTCTTCCTTTGTCCCTCATTAATACAAACTGTAAATGAATCATGGTTCAATAAACCCACGACAAATATGCAGGAAACTACAAGGATCCTTCTCAAAGCCCTGACCAGGGAAAAGCCCGACAGAGGGAAAGTATTCTCAACAATATATTCTCAACTCAATATTGCTTTGGTTAGATTAATTGATAATTCCCAAAGCTATGTAGCACTGTGCCAAAATGTGAAGGACGTCGAAGCCCTGACGGCACAAGGGTCAGTGGACGTTCTAAAAAATATCGGACTAGCTCCCAAAATCCCTCCCCAAATACTAACGCATAGAAGCGTTATATGTAGACGTCTAGACCCAAAGTTCGGGTCTTATAACACTGAAAAATTAAAAATAGAAATTGAAACCAACCAAAGCTGGGCTACAGTGATTGGGGTCATCAAATTAGAGAATATACACATGTCTTAAAAGTCGTATTTAGAGATACAGGTATGGCTTAAAAAGCCACTGAGACAGGACTGATGGCTTCCAATGTGAGGATCTCTCCCGGTCAAATATAGAGGGAGGAGTTCACAGAGATTCAGATCTGTTTCAGATGCTACCGCATGGATGACCACCCCGACAAGAGCATGTAAACAAGAGACCGAAAAATGCTCTGAATGCAGTGCGGATGAAAATAATTGGAGGAGCTGCAATAGCGAACGAAAAAGGTGCCTGAATTGCGGTGGAGACCACCACACCCTCGCTATGACATGTCCCTTCAAAAAAAGCATAATGAAAAAGAAAAAAAGTGGATAAAAGACAGGAAGTACAGAAGAAAAAAAACACGTACACCCAGGCTGCAAGAGCATCCACAGCAGAAAAAAACCAAGGAAAGTACTGTGCTACAAGTAGAAAACGAAAACTCAACGCTGATAATGGACTGTATTTATTACGCCCAAATTGCGAACCTTTCAAAACCAGGGACGTTCAAGATGGAAGTGAATATGATGTTTAAAAACAACGAAATGCCTCAAATGTGGTTCCTCGACAATCTTCCATCAGAAGAAGTTCTGATAGTTAAACTTGTTGAACCCTCCCAGGCTCAACTACCAACTCAATCAGGAAGAAACGCCTCCAACTGCAAGGATCCAAGAATTGCTGCACAGGAAGCGAAAAAGAACGGGGAAACAAGCAAAATACAAGAAAAACAATATCATAATGCAGAAGAGATGGAAGCAGAGATAGAGGAGGGACAAATAATAGGAAAAAACTCAGAACGTGAAGCCAGGGACCATAAGAGGACCAACAGCCAACAGAGGAAAAGATCCCCAACGTCTACCCTGAGGAAAAAAACAACAGATAAATGCAAAAAGGATAAATCTCAAACTTTTCGCTACAGGGAACACTATCTATCTCAAGGAACAACATGCTGAGGACATCAACTAGGTAATTATAAACGAGAAAATTAAATGGCAATACGAAGACCAAATGCTATGGAATTACGATGAAAAGGTCTTTTATCAAGGACAAATTAAATATACAACAGAAATTTTCCATAAAATCTTTCAGAGTTAGTTCAATAAAAAACGAAACGGTAAATGCAGAACACCCCCTCACCAAGCGACAGGGTCAAAGCAAGAGAGAAGAGAAGACTAAAAAAGGTACAACCAATGTAAAACAAAACAACAAGCAATACAGAGGACACATTCTACAAAATAGACACTGCAAATAGAAACCTAAAAATAATTTACATGAATGTAAATGGTTGGACAAGAAAAAGTTCCGAGTATGGAAACATAATTCAGAACCTTGACCCAGATATTATTTTAATATCCAAACACGGTATCAACACAAAAAACAAAAAGATGAAAATCTTCAGATACCAAGTTTATACAACAAGCCAAACAGATGAGGCCTTGGACGGGGCCGCGGTAGCAATCCGAAATGGCCTCATGCACAAACTTCTTCCTCTATTAGATGAGTCATACGTAGCAATAGAGATTCGAAACTACCATAGGGCCACTAACTATTGCTACTGGGTACCAACTCCCAAGAAGGGGGTAAATTCCTATCCACAACTTCTTGAAGCTGTTTGCCCATGAGAAAACTGTGATTTTAGCCGGTTACTTAAACGCAAAATGCAGGGCCGCTAAGTACACCAGTACCACCGCGGTTTAACGAAATCTGGAACTTCTACTAGAGCGAAACGTAGTAGTGCGCATTAGACCAGAGTTCTCAACCTATTACTCAGCGAGAGGAGCAACTAAGCCCGACATAGTATTAACAAGCTCAAGGTTTCCTTACAACTATCACATTGCCCCCAGACCCATGAAACCCAGCGACCACGAAGCATTAACCATCACAATCTCAACAAGCCGAATTTAAATACAAAACGATGAAAGGAAGTCATTTGCGCGAGCAGACTAGGAAGCATACCAGGTCGTTTGCCAGAACTACGTCCCAGCAAGCGGAGAGGAAGATACACGAGAAAAAAATAATGAAGAACTAAACCACCTTACAACGAAAATATTGGAGGCAGATAGCAAAACTATCCCAAAGATAAAATATAAAACCCTACCAGCTCCAAAATGGACACCGGAAATGATTGCTATTAGAGAAGAATACAGAAACTTAGTGGACGCAATCAACAGATGTGAACCAAACAGGGACCTCCACCAGATGAGGCGTGAAACAAAAGAACACCTCCACCAACTGATCATACAGCAGCAAGCAAAAATTTTGGGCCGCCTAAATGAAGAACTCGATAAGGAAATGGACCTTAGAACGTTCTGGCAAACAGTGAAGAGGTAGAGAGGAAAGCCAGCAAACAAAAAACGAACATCAAGAATCTGGAAGCGGAAGTAATCACTGAACCAGAAGACATAAAAGAGAAATTTAGAGAATACTTGTCAAACATATTTAAAATTTTCCCTGAAGAAGAAAATTTTGAGGCAGAGTTTGGAAACGGGATAATAGACCAGTTGAATGAAGAAATAAATCGAACATATCCATTCAATAACGCTACAGCGAAAAGACCCATGGTGGGCCTCGGGAAAATGATCTCTCTACAGGAGTTAAACGAAACCCTAAAAACGTTTAAAAAACATCCCGCAGGACTCTCAGTTTTAACGAAAGCAAACCTCAGTGACGCTCCACCCAACATAAAATAAGGATTAATTAGCATTATGAACGCGGCCTTATAAAATATAAAAAATTATATTCATTCCTAAGTCGGGGAAGTCGTCATTCTCCTCAGCAGACTACCGTCCATCTCTCTCCTCAACTTGGAGGGAAAGTTTTTGAACAAATCATCGCCAACAGAGTGCAATCCTACCTGGATGCCAATAATCTCCATAACTGTCAACAAAACGGATTTAGAAGGCAGAGACGAACGAAAACAGCCCTGGCGATGATAACAGAGAAATTAGCTCAAATAGGAAAAGGAGAAGAAGCACGGTGATCTAGTATTGAGAGACGTCAGGAAAGCATTCGATAAAGTGTGGCGCAGAGGACTAAAGTTCAGGATCATCCAACTGGGACTCAATCCCAGATTGGAGAAAATAACCTGTGATTACGTCATGGACAGAAGAGCATTCATCAAGATCGGGAAGTACTAAGGACTAGAAGTTAAACTGGGAGAGGCAGTTCCCCAAGCTGGGTGTTTGAGTCCACTGCTCTACTCGAAATTCACTAGAGATCTCCCTAATCTTAGGCTAGAGGAATCTTTGTATATCCAGTTCGCCGCCGGCGTGACACAGATTGTGGTCTCCCCATATAAAAATGAAAGGACAATAGCAAGGTTGACGGCATATGAAATAGAGAACCTAAATATATACGAACGCCGCTGGAAAATCGCAACTAATTTGAACAGGTTACCATCATTCCAGTCAAAAGAAATAAAATAGCACCAATTTATGTAGGAAAAAATTATATCTATTCAGAAACCTAAGAAGAAGCAATAAAAAGAAAATGTACTCTCCCTACATTCGACCAAAAATACTGTATCCGCCCATGCTACTAGCGGCCCTCCTAAAGATTCGGATGATGAAATTGCAAAGAATGCAAAATAAAGCATTCTTAATATTAAACAAAGCTAGGAGAAGAGACAGAAAATTACAAAAGACACTACACGAAGAAGCCAACATCAGAGCGATAAACAAAGGCCTAGGTACCAGGGCCCTCAATATTTGGCAGAAGGTGGAGAGGAACTCTGACCCAGATTTAATCAGGAATCGCTTCGGAATTCGGAATTCCCGACCTACTACGGAACCAGGCTCGGAAAAGATTTCTCAGCAGCAGAAGAGCTGCGCGGCACAACCAAGACCCGATCTACGCATAAAACTACCGGATAAGCAATATATCCCAAAGATACCAAAAACAATCGACAAAGTCACAGAACACACACACACAAGCTTGAAAGCTACTATGTAAAAATTTTATATTTTTTTTGTACCAATTAAGAGTCATAGAATTTGATCTAATTAAATAAAATATATATATATATATATATATATATATATATATATATATATATATATATATATCAGACTAACACAAATGTTAGAAAAACTGTAAAGGTTTTGAAGCTAAAATAACAAAGATGAAAGTAAAACAACAAATACACTAGCGAAAAGAAACACAGAGATACCATTCCCTCAGGGAACTAACTATCTTATCTTCCCCTTATTCCTAAATTTAACCACTAAACCCTTCTACTAACTAACTAACTATTTCTCTATCTTTCTAGTTTCTCCACTTTATATGTCCAATTTCCAATGCTGTGAGACAAAGATCAAAAGTAAAGTACCTCAAATATTGAATATAAACAAAAAAGTAAAATGGCACTGCCTAAGTAATACTTTGGGCAAACCGATGAATCATTACATGTACTCTTTACGCAACATAAATATAATATTAGGAGAGGGGAATGAAGAAGCGCCCTTCTTTCTCAATTTTTTGGAAAACAGTCACCATATCAATTGGAATTTGGCTAAATTTATTTACAACTTTAATGACTTTATTCAAAGAAATATTGTTGAATGCTCATTCATTAATTCCTCGCCTAATCTTTGTAAAACTGACGATGGATGAAACGTTCAGATAACGCTATAAAATGTTCCAATTTGTTGTGTTATATATATAATATGTATATATGCTTACAGGACCAAATAATATCATCTTACTGAGTGTACAGGAAGCTGAACGAGTGCGTAAGGAATTTTGGACATATGAAAATTATAGAGCACCTAGAGAAAAGGATCGGTGACATAAAATCTTGGGTAGATTTGATGATTAGCTCTATGCCATTTTCTTGAATGTGGTAATTACATACTTGCTATTCCTTTGCAATAGTTTTATTACCTAGCTGCACGTGCTAATATCTTGTAGTTGGTTGATTACCTACAAAATATTCCCTTGCATTGAGTTGATTACATAATTGCCATTTCTCTTGCAATCGTTTAATTACATACTTGCCGTTCTCTTATATTAATTTGATTACATACTTGCCATTTTCTTGTATAAGTTTGATTATATACTTGCCATTCTTATGCAATGGGTTAAATATATACATACTTGTCATTCTCTTTTATACGTTGATTACATACTTGCCATTTTTTTTTGCATTGAGGAGCATTACCTAAATACTATTCTTTTTCCTTCTCTTGGAGTAGCTCGAATACATGCTTGCCATTCTCTTGCTTTAAGATGGTTACCAACGTGCTATTTCTTCTTTGTCATTGATTTAATTACCTAGTTGCCAATTGTAATGGAATTCCACGTGTTTTGGGAGTTCTATGTGCTGAAAAAGATTTTGTTAGGCTTAAATTGGTAAGCCTACCCCCCCCCCCTCCCCTCACAAGCGGTAGCTTCGAACCGTGTCCACCACGATTCACCTTTACACGGGCTAGAATAGCCCCGGCAGGAAGATTCGAGGCCATTCGAGAGTTGAGCCGTTTCCCACTAAACCCCCACGCGGGGAGAGCCTCAAACATATATATTGCTCGTTTCCCGTGAAACCGAGACAGAGTTGAGAAGTCTCGCCCGAACCCCAAGAAAATTTCCCTAGTTCCGAGCCAGGTACTAACAAAAAAGCAAAGTGACAGCTGAACTATTTTTGTGTATTGGAATTAGCCCCCAGCCAGTGAGGCAATTCCATTTAACGATCGCTACCGAGTGATTTTTCCGACTTCTCTCGTCAACTCCTGTCGAAGCCCTCCTCGTTCGCCCCTTGTTTGCGGGTGGCCGAAATACTCTTTCCTTGACCGGACGTTACCACCCCGCCCCCTGTGGGGGGAACCGTCATCACTTCAAGTCCCCGCTCCATAGTTTTGAGCGCCTCTTTAAATAACCTTGAGCTTTGCCATTGCCCATAATTTACCTGACCTCGTTGCACTCTTTCTCGCTACTCATCCCGTCTAAACTAGTGGTGTTCCATTTCTTTTCGGTTTGCCTCTAAGTTATTGGTCCCTTCCCATAGATATAATATGGTATTGATGTAATATAGTGTCATACTACGACACCACTCTCTTGCATTTTGTTGACTGCATATTTGGTGTTCTCTTCCCTTGATTTCATTATATACTTGACATTCTCTTGCATAGTTGTAATCCATACTTGCCATTCTTATGGATAAGTTTGATTACATGTTACCATTCTCTTGCATTATGTCGATTACATACTTGCCATATTTACCTGAAGAAGTACCATTTTAAAAGTCGCAAAACGCTTCATTTGTCTTTGAAAAGCACCCAAATCAGCGACCCAGAAACAGTTTAATTAAACAGTCAATTTTTGCCCCTAAGAATAACATAAATAATACAAGGACAAAACCATAACCAGCAGACTACCACAAACTCTCGACTGAAAATATTCACTGGTAGAAGCAGGACAAAGATGTAGCACGACCATCGTGTGAGTGTTATCGTAGCGAACCACTGAAACCCAGAGACAACTAGTTTGTACCAAGACTTCCGAGAACCATACTCCTACCACTACAAGAAGCTAACATCTCCCATAGGAGATCTGTGGAGAAAGCGGTGAAGTTGGAGGAAGAGTAAATGTGGTATTCCGGTCTGGAGGGAAAACTCCCCTCGTTGGGGCTATAAAAGCACCCCCTCCTAGATCTCAGCTGCAGCAAGGGTGCCAAAACTATATATAAGCTTTGGGGTTAGAAAAGGGACCTCAAAAACGAAGATATAGGGGAAATGGTGGAGGTGGATAAAAAAACATCCCCTTCACCCGAAGACAAGAGGGTAGAGATTGATCCATCCGCTCTTGGCCCCGACCAAGGGTGGGATGCGACTAGCCTACAAATTTAGTTATCTACCAAGAAAATTAGGCGGAAAGAAGCTGAGGAAAAAAGAAGGAAGATGTCTGGAGGGAATAAAGCCCAGGTAGTTTCAACATTTTGTTAAAAACACCGGGAAGAATGGGGTGGGAAGGGCGTAGCACTGTTCCAAACGCCAAGTATAATAGTCAATTTGGGGTAACCCCCCGGGGGAACAGAAAAAGAAAAATAATTTGGAGTGGGATGAAAAATGGATCTGAAATAATAGGAGATAATTAAGGCAGCGGCGCTCGGTCGAGGAGGCGCCGTAGTTGTCTTCAAATCCAGAGGAATTACGGAGAAAGAGTAACTACAGAACTACAGAACTACAGAACTACAGAATCTAGGACCAGCAAAGACCCTAACGTCCGCTCAAGGCTAGTCCGCTACACTAAATCCATAACTACGATACACACTTATCTACGAGTGTATCTCTAACATGTTATTTTATATATATATATATATATATATATATATATATACATATATTTATATATATATATATATATATATATATATATTTTTAATATATAATCTACTGTACACACTTATCTACATGTGTACATTGTCATGCATATTAACTACTTCAACCTAGGGGTGGGGGGGTGATAGAAAGTTTTTCTTCTCAACTTCCGCAGCCCTCGACTGCTAGTGGTGAAAATCTAGTTTTAGGAAAGTAAGACTATTTATAGGATAGGCGGAAAAGAAATCGGATATCTAAACTACACATGCAAGAGAAATCGCTGGCATCATTTTTAGTCATCATTTTTACTCGTTGTTCCTCCGCTCCAAACTCCTTTTGCAAAGACGTTTTTATTTACTGTGCTCAGACTACGTTATATTTATATTATTTAAGTGCGCGTCGAGACGGTTTTTAAACGTATTTACCGACGTACTATCTACTACGTGGGTGGGTAGCCTATTCCAAATTTGAGTAATTTTAAACGTAAAATAGTTTGGGGCTATACTAGTGTTAAATCGCTTGTTCACTAATTTTAATCCGTGTTGGCGAGTGTTTCCCCTATGATCCAATTCGAACAAATTCCTATAATCAACGTTTGAAAATCCTTTCAATATTTTAAATACTTCTATTAGCTCTCCACGTAATCTTCTGCCTTCGAAAGATGGCAAATCTAATGCCCTGAGTCTTTCCTCGTACGGCCTGTTTCTCAGCTCGGGAATTAATTTTGTAGCCCTACGCTGCACTCTTTCTAATTGCGTGATATTTTTTTTTAAGTATGGAGCTCAAAATTGAACCGCATATTCGAGCAGTGGACGCACAAGTGATTTATATAACGGTAAAATTACATCTTTGGATTTTGAACGCGAAATTACGCGCGATATAACCCAGCACACGATTTGCTTTTTTACATGCATCCGCGCATTGTTTCGTGACTTTGAAGTCTTTCGAGACTAAAACTCCCAGGTCTTTTTTCAATTTAACCACGTCGAGGACCTGGCCTTTCATGGTATACTGTACCCTCAAATTATGGCAACCCAAATGCATCACCTTGCATTAACTTAAATTAAACTGCATTTGCCACTTATCCGCCCATCTGACAATCAAGTTTAGGTCCTTTTGTAATTTTTCTACATCCGATATTACATAGGCACGGTTGCACAGCTTCGTGTCGTCAGCAAATTTAGAAATCGTACTAAATACGCAATTAACTTTAACTTTCATTAATAATCTCTCGTGCGGAACGGTGTCAAACGCCTTTTTAAAGTCTAGATAGATTACATCTACAGCTTTGCTTTCGTCGTAAACACAAATCATTTTATGGACGAATTCCAGCAAATTTGTCAAGCACGATCTCGCCCGCCTAAACCCATGTTGGGAATCTTTAATTAGATTATTTAGAAGAAGAAGAGAAAGAAGAAAGAGTACAAGTTATTCTTAACGACAAACATTGATATGTATATATAAATATATAAACATATATATATATATATATATATATATATATATATATATATATATATATATATATATACACCAGGCAATGGCTTCACCACTCAGCCTTATGGGAGGGGCTTGAGCTTCGCTACTAAGATTAAATTTAAAATCTAAAAAAAAAGCAGCCATGGTTAAATTTTAATAAATTTTCTGAACTTCGCCAATTATAATAATTTTAAAATGAACTCTAAACTAAATTTACCCACTTTCAAAATATCACATTCCTATAATATAGAGTTAGAGAAGATATATAAAAATAAATTTTCTGGACTAGACCATTTTCTTTTTTGATATTATAAAAGAATTATTAGAAATAACTTTGATAAAAAAACCTAAGTCATAACCAAACTAAGATGAAATTATTATTCAAATACATATATATATATATATATATATATATATATATATATATATATATATATATATATATATATATATATATATATATATATATATATATATATATATATATATATATATATATATATGAGAAACTCACAAAGTAGCGCGTGAGTAAAGCAATAAATGGCAAAAAATCCAAAAGGAAAATGAAAGCCGTATTCCAAGTACTTTCAAACTAGTTCAGTTCATTATCAAGGAATAAAGAATTTTTTTTACAAGGTGGTATATATATATATATATATATATATATATATATATATATATATATATATATATATATATATATATATATATATATATATAAATATATGGAAGATGGATAAATACTTCCTTATTAAAGTTTTTGAAATCTTGTTAATAGAGGCTTTCTAATGAATTTCAACTTTTGATTAAATTCCCCGTAAAAAAATTCTCATATGTTAATTTCATCTTATCTGGTTGATTCGGTAACGTAGTTCTTCTCCTATTTCCTTAAAGCGTATCTATTTCGCAGCGAGATCCTAAACCCATAAAAAAGTGAAATATATTGGAAAAATTCTTTCCCTGAAATTCATTGCATTTTTTAAATTTTGTGGTTTATTTTGGAAGCAAATTTAGTTTAGAGTTATGTTCTCGTTACTTGATTTTCTCCAAGGTTTAGGGACCATGGCTGATTTGTTTATATTTTTGATTGCTCGACTAGTTTTTACTTTACTAGTACTAACATCTTTTTTTCCACGTCTGTATGGATGTTTTTTTTTAAATTCTCTTAGGTAACACTAAATACCAATGCCGCTGAAGTCAGAAATACGCATAACCCAATTGCGCGCTTAACAGCAAGGAAAATAGCTACAGCTCGTTTCTTTTAGTTTTTATTATTGTGAATCTTAACCTAAAGTAGTCAGCGTTGCATAAATATGGCGAATTTTAATTCATTTGCGTTATTTTTAACTAAATAGGCAATTATTGCTGTATTTAATGGCGTACAAGTGAAGAATGACACGCAGGATTCGCAGCAGTTAAGTCGACCTTTAAAAGTATCAAATAGATTCATCGTCTAAATCTTCATTTTTCCATTTCAAGGAATTAATTCAAAATGAAAACAAGAATAACGAATACTTAGAATTTTCCTTCAAAATGATTAAAGTATCATAAAATAGCCCCTTTATTTGAACATATTTTAAATGTTAAATAAATGTTGGCTTTCTGAGGAGCTGCCAATTTGGTAACAAAAGGCTAAGGGAGAAGAGGATAAAAGGAAGGTTTGGTGAGTATAAATTTTAATTACTGTTTAATACAATTCAAACCTATTAGTACGATGTCTGTTTTATCTTTAGGAGTTTTTTGGTTTATAAAAGTTTAATTATCTTCTTATCTGATCATCTTTCAATTTAGTTAATGCAACTTCGAATAACGCATTGGTGTTAGACAGATTTCAGCCAGCATAAGAAAGTTTAAAATGAATTTCCTCCATATCACTATAGTCATTGAATGAGTTTTATTTCATATAACGTAGAGAAAGGAAAGCTTAGGGAAAGTAAGTATGTAGAATAGATGCAGTAGTAAAGACTGGCAGGGTGCGTAACTCTTCGGAACTTGCACTGGGCACTCCCTTAAGAGATAAACATATGAAATAAGTGGACAAATACTGAAGGAAAATAATCAAGAGTTTCTTAACATTTTCATAAATTGAAAGAATATTATAATTATTTTGTTACCCGTCTCAATGTAAAATTACCGGTACTTTTATTTGTTTCATATAATAAGAGAACAACAGGATCTTGGCCGAAGGCTGCCAAATAAAAACATAAACAGATCTTCCCCAGCTTGTTCAAGTGTGAAATATTGCAAGCTTTCATTGAAATTAGAGTCAAGCTTCAGAAATAAGTTTAGGAAAGCAAATGGAAACAAACGATTGTTATGAATAGTTTTAAAGTAATAAAAAAACATAGATAAACAATGTGCAATTAAAATTAAAGGGCCAAACAATTAAAAATGGGAGACATAAGGATACGAATACCAAATAATCCATATAAACAAGCTAATTTAAATCAATATTTCTAGTTTTCAGAAATCTTTCCCATTGACAATATAGCACTAGGTGTGTACAGATATACGAGTTAACCAAGGCAGTTAAAAATGTGCGCCTATAATATATATATATATATATATGTATATATATATATATATATATATATATATATATATATATATATATATATATATATATATATATATATATATATATATGATCGAGGTCTTTCTTAGGGCGAAGAAAAACAATGAAAGAAAAACCAAAACACCTGAGCTTCTCTAAGCCACTCCACCCTGTCTCTGGTAACATACAAATCTGATAAAAATAGTAAATCTATGAGACAGTTATTCCTGACCGCTGCTCAAAAGGCCTACCATCCGAGGATGTATTTATAAACAAACAAGTAAAAATTCAAACTGTTGATCTCGTATTACGCTCTCCCAGACCGACGCAACGCCAAGCACGGCTGAATTGATACCCACTTCCCTCCATTCAACATGAGATCCAGTTTCCCAAAGTTCAAAATGTCTTATAAGAGAAATAACAGACGCCGAAAGCCAGGGCACCCTTGGGTCTTCCCTTGCTATCTATCTTCCCCTCCCATTACCCATCAATAGTAATTCTAGTATAAAACTGTGCGACAGGAGAAAAAGAGAATTGTTTTCGTTTCGTCACGACAACGATAAGAACTTGCCCGGATAGAATTTCCCCAGCATGTTAAGAAGGACTTTTATTTCCTTACGCAATACTAGATTGCACCAAGCATAATCGGCGCAGTTCGATTAGCAAAGATTGTCAAGTGATCTTACCTCCAAGTACCGTTGGCACAGTTCGATTACCAAAGATCGTCAAGTGATCTTACCCTATCTGAATTTGACACCGCAAACTAGATAGATTTCTCACCCAAAAGAGAAGCTCTCCAAGCGAAACCAAATTGCTAGAAAATCATAAAACCATCTTCAAGACTCCTGTGAGAAAACCTTTTCAAGGTCATAAACGCCCGACACATCGCCTCTTCAATCGGCATTTTGTTTTGGTTCCTTCTCAGTCGCCTCGGAATTTCACGTGACGTCACTCGTCCACCCCTTGTTCGAAGTAACGCCCTCTATTTAAGAAGCAAATAAACTACACTCATGACGTCTCTCCTCACAATATTCAAACGAATCTATTTTGTTTGGATTCTTTGCGTAAACCCTACTACCTTATGTGAGTAATCAATCCTATTTTAATGTCCCCGTGCGTTTAACGTAGATTATTTGTATATTTTAGAGACGATTTTTTTATAGTAAATTGTCCTCCTTTAAAACAACCGGAAACCGAGTGTCGGTAACTGGACTTAAGAACACATTTTAAGATGTATTTTGTACGTGTATATATTAATTTTTTTGAGTTAATTAATGTACAGTAAAGGTCTATTTTGGTTGGAGTGTTTAAATTATCTTGGAACGAGTTGCGTTGGCAGTATTTAGTATATTAAAGAGAGAACTCCCCTTTATATTCATTCAATAGAAAAAAAATAAGATAGCGCTCTTAGAGATCGATCTTAAAACGATCACTGGAAGTACGAACGTACGACTTAATTTATTAATCCTAATAATAATCTCGGCTAACCCACGACAGTGTACCCTATTCTTTTATTATCGGAATAATTCTTTTTAATTATAAAAGCTTTACGTAACACTAAACTGTTGCACGATTCATACGAGGGTGTGAAAATCACATGACCACACTAAAGTCAATTAAATAAAGAGAAACATTTTAAAACGTACCTGCGGAGCAGAAGAGAGCAAAAATTACGACAATCGTGAGCAAAAGACAAATTAAATTCGACCATTTTTCCATTCGGGAGATTTTTCGTGTCAAAAGAGTAATAAACCAGAACCTTTTTTGCAAATAATTTATTCATCTTTGACAGGTTTGGGTTAGCTTTTGTAACTCTGTTTAGCTTCTTGTTTACGTATCCATTGAGGGAAATCAAAGCGATCGTTTTGTTTTAAGAGATAATATTAGAGAAATCATCAACAGGGCCGATTTAAACATAAGAATGGTTCAAAAATTGTTCGATGCAGAAAGGTTTTTAACATTTTCTGAGGAATGCTCTGAATTTTCTTGAACGTCACTCTCGCAAAGATTATTTTCTAAATTTTAATGCATTTATCTCTATATTCAGAATACATTGAGTTGTTTTTTCACTTCTGCTCCCAAAATTACTCAATTGCCCTCTCCAAATTATATTTTTACACTTTTTCCCATGTATTTTTAAGGTTAATTTAGGCCTCTTCAAATATGTCTTTAAAATTTTTGTTAAACCTTTTACCTGAGTCAAATATTGGAGGCATCAGTTTCATGCAAATTGGAGGAGAATAAGTTTAGATGATCTTTTGTGGAATTTTTGAAATGTGTTGTATAATAAACGATGCGGTTAATCAGACCCAAATCTTCCAACATGATGTGAGTTGCATTTGAGACGGAGGAGGCTGTCCTTAGTTTCAATGATCATAGTTCATAATCATAAGAGAGAAAATTCTCCTCTGATGTGGGATACTAACATTTGCATGAGGGTCATGTGACACATGAATCTTCGCCTTGAGTTTAATAAAGTAGCCAAGAAGGAAATTCCTGACTTGGCTATTGATCACTGTTGTCTTTTTGACTTCTTCCAGTGTTTTATGAAACAAATGAAGGATTGTGGAATCTTTTCCTCAGTAACTAGGCCGTTGTTGAGTGAAAATCAGCATTGCTTTTGTGAACAGATCTGAAAAGAACAAAAAGTGAGATGTGAGCGAAATTCTTTTCAATTTAACCAAGATGATTTTCTTAATTTAATCGATAAACCAAATATTTAGAACCTATGTTTTGTATTTTACCTATTTCTCAACATGAAATTTTTGATTGAGTTTACGCCCTTTTTCACCCGTAGTTTCTTCTATCGAGAGTATGAAGGAGAAAAGATAAATGAAAGGAGAGAGAGCAGAAAAAGGATGGAATAGAAAAGCAAACGAGGAAGGAGAAGCTCCTCATTCTAAGACGTGGAGGGTGGAAAGGTACAATCGATTACTCAAGAATCAAAATGGAAACGAAGTCAACTTCTCCTAATTACCTATCTGCAACCCCCCCATCCTGCGGGGATTAACGAGTAAATGATTTCGGGGATAAGATTTCAACAACATTTCTAAGTGTTTTCCTTCTGGAACGGAACCTGCGGCCAAAATAAAACATCGGGGTAAAGAGGAAAATAATATTTGTCTATTTTAATAATAATTATTAATGCTCAGCCGAAATATTTAGCGGAATATTGTATTGTTTAAGTCGGGGGGCCGGGGGGGCTGCTGGTGGGGTGCCAGAGATTAAGTGTGGCTGACATTCGAACCAATGGATGGTTGTTTATTTTCTTTACTTACTTTCCGGTCTTTGTTTCACCACTTTCAACTTCTGACACTTTAAGGTTCACTTAAAAGGAAACGCCTTGTGGCCAATAATCCCCTGATGAAATTGGCTTGATTAAAAAAGAAATCTTGGGGAGCTCTATCGGCTCATGGGGCTTAGAGGTTGGATTCACGTTCATTCCAGGGGAAGATTGTCTACACGTCTGAAATTATTTAGTAGCTTCGAGCAAAGTATTGGGTATTTAAGGTGAGCCTAAATTGTATTACAATGAGATGTAGGCTTTCGAAAATTTTAAATAAATACTAAATAAAGTTGTTTGAAAGTTACACTTTTAAGAAATAATCTTTTTTTGGTTGTTCCTTTTTCGAACTGGACAAAATGAGTAGTGAATTTCAGGTGGACATTTTGGATTCGAGAAAGTTCTACGTGAAATTGTCTTGGCTCTTTTGTTTAAAAGTTTGAATTAAAAAGATTTCATCACAAAACTTTCTTTAGAAATAAAAAATCATTTGCCATTAAGGATCAGAATTAAAAGTGAGCTTACATTTCTTTGACAATTTCAATTCGACAATAAATGAAGTTGCTTCGAATAGATTACCTCTTCCATATCCATCACATACCGAAAGTTTTATCGAAAATTGCTTCATTCGTTTATACTTTTTCCTATTTGTGGCTATTCTGTTGAGCTAAATGGACCGTTTGGCAATTTTTGGGTTAATTATCTGGATTATAAGAGATCATTTAGAACTACAAAATTATTAGGTCCTTTCGTATGTTAAATCTGGACTTTTCCGGGATTCGATTTCATTGTAAAAGAATTGGGGTAAATTTAGAAAATGCTAATGAGATACTCATTTAAGATCCACAACTTTTACTTAATGCTCTTATTGCCGAAGATCTTTTAGGAATATAGTTAATGTGTTACCATTCTCTGCTTTCTATTGTTGCTATACCATTTTTCTCATTGAAGTTCAATGGGCATAATATAGAAAAAGATTTGCGGAAAAGAAAACAACTTTCCTTTTGAATTTCAAGCTGAGAATAATTTCTTTTCTAATGACTTAAGTTTGATACTTGATCTTGGGAAATTTGGGATCACTGAGTTTAGAAATGGCAATAGTTTTCTTCTATCACGTCAAGTTTTCTATATATGGACTTGTCTAGATTGGTCCAATTCATAGTGGCAGGCTATCTTACGACCAGGTGAACGGAAGCGGAGGCGTTTGGTATTCTTCTATTATATTTTATCTGTGTATTTAGACTTCTCTTTGTGCACATCTAGATATATAAAGCAATTGTGTATAATATAATTTTGTGTTTTTTAGATTTGTTTTATGAAATAACATTACGAAGGAAATGTTTGAATTCCCCAGCCTTGTTTTGCTACATGTGGTTGTTTTACTGCACCAACTCAAAGAATGAACAGTAGTATCTATTTGAAAATAGCCTACTTGGCTTAATTTAAGATTAAATTAGGCGATCAGGATAAACTGTGGGCCCCGCACAATGTTTTTGTAAACCATGTGTCGAAAATTTACGCCAATGGGCAAAAGGCACAAGGAAACAACTAGAACTTGGCAATCCGATGCTGTGGCGGGAGCTAAGAGATCATGGAAACGATTGCTACCTTCGTGTCACAAAGTCTTATGGTTATAGCAAGAAAACGCGACATAAAATAAGTTACCCAAATTTTAATTCAAGAATTCGTCCAGTGTTAATTCAGATGAAATTCCAGTACCTGTATTCAAGGAACTTCCTTCAATGGACGATGTAAGTGACATATGTGAATCTTATGTAAGCAATGAACTTGACAGTGATCCAGACTTTGTACATACATCGTCCCAAGAACGTGAAAACTTCAGCCAATTAGATTTGAATAATTTAGTTAGAGACTTAGGCCAGTCAAAAGAGTTAGCAGAAGTGTTAGCTTCTGCTAAAGTATAAACTCCATATCGTCTTTTCCTCAAAATTATTAATTATTTGTTTGCATTTCTTTGTTTTTATGCTTTTTCCTACTGTTGGGAGCCAATTTGTTTTTATCATTGGGGAAATTAGAAATCGTCACGTAGCTTCTTTTATGATCATATCGATCAGATTAGAGGAGCACAATTTAGTGTTTATGTTGTCCTTTAGTAGCCAGTTATCTTAAGCCTCTTCTTAAAGCAGATCTAGATTGGCAAAATCTCAATGTTATGTCAAATACTCAATGCGTCTGTTTAAAATAGAAAATATGCTTATATATGCTTGAGGGTATAATAAATGAATAAGGATATCATACATTGAAAGTAAAAATTTTAATCCAACCTTCTCTCCACTATACTAGCAAATTGGTTCTTGGTAGAAAGAAAAATTAGGCATTAAATACGCCTCGAATTTCTCATATCACGGTTTTCCTTAAAATCACTGGTAATATTCATCTTTGAGAGAAGCCCTTATTTTTTTGCTTAATTTAACATAATTTTTAGGATAAGAACCGAAATTCCATTTTATGGTCTTATTAAAAGAATTATTTGGCGAGGCCCATCCTTAAGATTGGTGCGAATAACCGAGTTGACGTCTGATCAGCGTTTTGGAGGTTTATTGGTCCTGTATTTTTAAACTATTAGGTACTGTCTACTCATGGAAAGAGATAAGATAAGGTAGCATAAGATTATAATGTGGAGAGAAGGATAGGATAGATAGAAAACCTTGTGTAAAGTGTTGGTGTGTGATGGACGGTAATGAATATAGAATAATAGATGAAGGTGATACGGTGAGGGTGGTAATGATTCGTGCCAGGTTGCTTGTCTAATGCTTTCCTTTCTTTTGTGAGATACGTAGTGTTTATTAGCCATTGAGCCACTGGAGGCAATCTTCCCATTCGAACTCAACGGAAAATTTTCACGGCCAATTTCATCGATTGCGAACATCGAATCAGACTAAATTGGCCCACCTCCATGTTTTTGACCTAAGGGCAAACACACCCGGCAGGAAACACTAAAACTGCCAAATTCCCACTGTCGTGGAACAGCAGGTCACCCTCCAGAGAGAACGAGTTGCTCTCGGACGGTCAAGAAAGAGTTGATTCTGAGACTAAGGAGCGTTATTTGTTAGGGCGATCCTTGCCTCCGCGTCGATGGCTGCCGCGCGTCCTCCTGTCACGATTTGATCCGATTTCTCGCCGGAAACAACACCCTCTGTCGCTCAGTGCCATTGCCGAGTCGGCGATAATTCGCACCACTGCATCAGATTTTCTTTTTGAGTTAGGTTAATGAACTCCTTTACCACCAGTTGGGTCTATCGAGTCGTGGGAAAAGAATAAAGATCAAAAAGTGACAGTAAGAAATAAAACAACAAATAAAGTCGTCTACAACTTTTCGATGAAAAATATTCACTTAACATACATCATCAAACAATAAAGTTGAGGCCAGTAGGGCATATTTAAACACTCCAGGAACAGAGTAGTACATACAGAGTATAAGTAGGCCAAAATACGATTTACTTCTCTCGGTGCTCATTGTACCGCCTAAGAACGCCTGCTATTTGGTCTCTCAAAATGTCCTTTATTGTTTCATTGAAGCTTCGCCTCTGGAATTGGCGATCAGAGATTTTATGTACGTATTTTGAGTTCATGTTTATTCTTTAGGTCCTCTGTTTGTACTGTGAGCAAATGTTCGTATTTTAGATGTTCGTAGTCTTTTAAGTTCCTTGTAAATAACCTGCTTAAGATTTGTCTTGACGAGATTTGCCAATGTGGCTTTAATCGTCGTTATCATTTTACTACTTATTTTCTCACCTTTCTGCATGGCTTGCAGAGCATTCTGCTATTTACTTTACTTACAATTTCACTTTGACAAACCTTACCACTATATATGCGTGGTGTTATTTTTGTCTTTCTTCCTATTCGATGATGAGTGTTTCCCCAGAGTGCCGGATGCAGATTCATTGGGCAGAGAGAGATTGGTATCGCAAACGTACTCGTATATACTAAGTGTCTCAGTGGAGCTTCTTTTAAAAGTTTTCTTGTCAAAGATTTATCTCTGCGAAATGAACCAGCCTTGAAGTACTTTCGCCTGTCTTCAGCGGTGCCTTTGACAAATTAGTGCACTCGTAGATATCTTCTATTAGCAAAGTGGACGAATAAAGTCGGACATGACTTGACCGCTCAAATGAGAGTACCTAGATCCTGAACACGCCAACATTGGGACAAGCAGCGACGGTTTCCATTATACCATGCCCTCCAATTAATTTACCAGCATATGCGATTTTCATGGGTGGCGGCATGCAGGCCCCACAGATTTTCTTACTGTAACTCAGCTTGTCATCCCAAATGGCCTATTTAAAACCACCTTGCAACTGTTCGAGTTAGTCCTTGCTCGGTATTCTCTAGACCTTATAGAGGTGTTGTCAAGATTGTTCTAGACGGAAAGGTCTTCCTCATGTAGGAACACTGCCTCAGTGGGAGACATCTTCGAACCTACGTGCGCTTCTGGCCAAGATCTTCCTTCATCAATACGGGCCACTGATGAGTCAAAAAGAGTAGATGATAGTCCTCCCCTAATGCGCCTCTACCGGCAGCCACCTCTTTTTGATTTTAGATAAGCACCGGGCTTAGACGGGCATGTCATCATCTGCAGGGCGAGAGAATAGTATACACACTCACACTCTTCCTCAAACATAAGGAAATTAAATATGAAGAATAGAAACTTTTCTCCTTCTGTGGAGCTTCAAGGACGAACGGGCCTTTTGCTAACTCGCAGTTTGTTGATGTTAACGATGCGAAGTCGTGCCGTGCAAAGTCTTTGTCGGAGAATGTAAATCCAAACTTCCAAGAAGGCAAATATTGAAGTAGTTGAGCCTCTTTGACATTAAGGGACCCTAATGGAGAGGCTTTTTGGCGTTTTAGACCCTGTCAGCTTCCTTATTATTCGTTTTCCAGTTTAAGAAATAATGTGAAAGCGCCATATTTTCCATCATTGCCGAAAACTCGACCTTTCGCGTTTATGCAGTCGTCCCTGCCCAGGCGCTAATTTTGAGTGCTCTTCGAAAACTAAACACTAGTGTTTACTGTTGGCACTAGGCTCTACCAGCAACTGATTAAAGGATTGTCTATCGTTTGGAAATCGTTGACTAATCTTTAGAATGCGCCATATAAAAGTTGTCCGCCCATGTAGAGGTCAAGATTGAACTTGTAATGCAAAAATAGGGAGGAACCTCAGGACGCATCCTACACTGTTCTTCACCTTCTATCATGAGAAGCTCTCGGAATCGATGCGAGCCGGTTCGCATGATTACCGCATAGGCATTCGTGCTAAATCCGTGGAGGAGCTAACATTGAAACCCCTTGGCCAAGACAAACGGTTCTGTAGTCGTGCTAAATTAGGTCAATGCGAAGGCTGTGTTTATGATTTAAAGCCTTACGCGATGTAGCTGTATATTGTAAAGCCAAGTGTGTGAACAGTGGTGACTTGCACCTAGCGTAGTGGAAGCAATGCAACTTGTATTTGTTTTAGAAGTAGGCTTGCACCTTCAGGCATCGCACCGACTCTCTTTTTGAAGGATCAAATAAATAATATTCTCGTCCCGTATGAAAGTGTCCACAGTGTCACTCTCTTTAGCTTGACCATAACCGCCAGTCGATGTTCTCTCAACGCTTTATGTAAACAACGTTTCGATCAATTTTCGTTCGACCTACTCTGGAGCGAATGTCTTTGGGTTTCATTTTACCAAGTCTAATGTGGTACATGTTTGATGCCATACATGGCTTCACCTCGACCCAAAATCGGTCCGTAATAGGACTATGTCCCTCAAGGTAGGCGACATATGAGTACCCTAAAATAGAGGATTATTTTCCCTCTTTGGATGACCATGAGGATTTCCCGGTTAAATTTCCATTGCATAGCTTAAACGGATATTTCACTGGTATAGCAATTTAACCTCACATAGACCAATCGTGTGGTAAAATAGTTTCATACTAATGATTCACAGCTTTTTCACATCCTTTTTTATCTTTCTTGTCAGGAACAAACCAACCATGGCTCTTCCATTCATTCTGTCCTCTTTTCCATTTTCATCTTCACCAGCTTTACGAAAAGCTCCATTATTCCATTTCTATAATCTTTAGTTCATCGCTCATAAAGCAATCAACCGTTTCCCATTTTCATGCCCATCCTCTCCGCCTCACTTCCCTCAGTGTTCGAACTCCATATTTGCTGCCATTGCCTTTCTTAACTTCACTCACCTCATTTTTTGTCTTTTATTCTCATTGCCCTAATATGTATCTTGCCCTCATATGATTTCAAGTAACTCAATCCAGTTCACTCTCCGTTTATCATTTCACACCACACAAATGTTCTTCTTGGTACCACATCCACTCTTTATTAAAAAATCGCTTATCACTAACAACTCGATTCTGGGGGGCATCCACTTGATTCATTCATTAATATTTGTAACTGGATTAACTGGATGTGGTCCTGATCCCGACCATTATAATCATTTTTTATATGCTCGTAGTGCAATGGTTCGTGTGGGAGGGAAGCATTTCCGGGTGGTCAATTCGGGTATATTTGCCTTTAATGATTCCAGCCTGAAGACGATATGGTATTTTTTAGCACTATGTCATCTTTATTTGTGTAATAAAAGGTAAAAATAATATTATTTGCATCGTATGTTTATATTTATTCAAAGATTTGTGCTCTTATATTATTCCTTTGTTTTTGGAATTTAAGTTTTGTGTAGGTTTTGCCACGATTTCCCCTTCTGAAGTAGTTTCACTTTGTTTAGCCTCGAATTTCGTGATCGATTCTAATCATGAGGATGTTCTGTTGTATTTTCCAAAGTTTCACGAAGAAATTGAACGCTATGGCTTTACTACTCTCGAAGACCTTCCTTCGCACTGACCTCGTAACCGCGTTTTATTTATGGTCACTTCACCGGTAAAACAACATACCAATATTAAATTAAAATCAATGTAAAAACCTTTAATTAACCCTGTAAATTAGGAACAAATCATTCTAAAAAGAGTATGTAGAAGTTAAATTGATCATCACGAGCGAAAGGAAGGTCAACAGCTCTTTAAGCCGTTAAAATACTAAAACGATGCACCAAAAATAATTACAAGGCATTATTTGACCTAGATAAAGTCCAATCAAGGACCTTAATTATTAAAGTTGGAAAATGAGCAGCTTAACTGTTATCCATTTACGGGAAGCATTTTGTTGGAATTTTTTTTCTTTTTCATTTCTAAAAACGTTGAAAATTTCGTCCTACTAATTTGGTTACCAAAGGAAAATAGAATTGACACAAAAGTTTTTTATCACTTCATTATCATCATCATCATCACTAACTCTATAATTTAAGAAGGGGATTTTTTTGAGTATTTGAATAATAATTTCATCTTAGTTTGGTTATGACATGTTTTTTATATCAGTTATTTCTAATAATTTTTTTGTGAATTTTTTAAAACCCAAAGAATTAAATATGATGAAGTTCAGAAAATTTATTTTTATATATCTTCTTCTATAACTATACTTTAGCAACGTGATATTTTGAAAAGGGGGAAATTTAGTTTAGAGTTCCTTTTTAAAATTATTATAATTGGCGAAGTTCCGAATTTTTTTTTAAATTTAACTATGGCTGCTTTTTTATAGATTTTTAATTTTAATCTTAGTAGCACCGCGCAAGCTCCCTCAGTAGGGGAAGAGTGGCGAAGCCATTGCCTGGTGTCAATATAGTTTCTCAGCCATATATATGTAGCATTTACTTACATCGTATTAATACTTTTGTAGAGCTCTATAAACATCTGTATGTTTAAAGGGATAATTTAATATGCCATTTTGGAATACAATTCCGAATTGACAACTAATTGGTTGGTAACATTGAGGTTCCAAAGTTTTCTTAGTGAACATTCAACCATGAAGTGAGTGAGATCTGTTGAGCTGTCTTATGACTTGTTCTTATCCTAGCTGATGTTTGCGAATTAGACTTTGATGATGAGTCAAAATTAAGTTCTGAAACTGAAGCAACAGATTATATTATCTAAAATGAATAAGAAACAGATCATATGAACTTCGGAATAATGGAGAACATATATAACTGCAAGAGCCCCTATACAATAGAAGAAATAGAAACAAGTCTAGGCCGTATTTTATATGCAGTAACTGATTTTCATAATTTTTTAGCTCTTGATGACTGACCTATGAGATCCGATTGATGGTATGCCTATATATCGCATTGTTATGTCTCAAATTTAGTTTGGATTTTTCCTTCGTACGGTAAGATTTGACAAGTTCTTAAATCGACAAAATCGATTACCTAATGATCGTTTCGTACCAATCAGTGAAATATATAATACATAAGTTAAACAAAGGTTCTACTAAAGTTTTACATACGTACCTGGTGACATATAAACTATAGAGCTAGAGTTTTTTGGTTACTAAGGACGAATTACAGTCTGCTTCTACATACCAATAACACCAAGAAAATATGTTTACGTAAGATATTTTGGTTATGTGAATCTAAAAGTGGAATTGTTCTAAATTCTATGATATAGTCAGAAACCAAGGAAATAAAGTTCAATGTGAATTAGGGAAGAATGTTGTTTGAAAAATATGTAAGCCCTATGTAAACAACTGACGCGAAATAATTAGATAAATTCACAAAGCTAAGACTTTTCTTTCCTTTAGTAAAGACAACAATGATAATACAAATGTAAAATATCCCTGCACACTGTGAAATAAAATCAGACCAGTACATTTAACAGTTTAGGCATACAGTCATCAAAATAAACTAAAATAATCAGATTGTTATCATATTCAGATCTTCTAATGCTGGAAACAAGTGCATGGCTGAAATGTCCAATGAGAAAGGAGTCGATCAGTTGGATGAAAATATAAAAGAGTTTATTTGCAGGAGGAAGACAGTTCAATGTCTTCTTCATGTGTTATAGAATATGATGGATGTTGCTGCATTCAAGGCCTTTTATTGATGAAAAAGGATGGCTACAAAAATTTACCAAAAGTATCCCAGCAAAATTTAGTCAAAATGCTTGTCCGCCCAGCTGCATAAAGGCGATTTTTAATGAAAAAAACATAGAAATCCAATAATATCAATCGTGTACAAGTTGTCGTTGGCGATATAAAATTAGTCGAAAGTTTTGCAAATCCAAATATGATAAATGCCAGAAAGGTATCTGTCTTCTACAGAAAAATAATAAAGTCTTGTTCATGCCCAGCATGCGAAGCGAAGTTTAAAGTGGATTAGACCTACTAGGGAAACTATTATAAACAATGTTAAAACCACGCAATGGCGAACAGTTTTAGCCTCTGAAAAAACTTCTCTTTACTTCCAAATTTTGCAAAGTGAGAGCGCCGCTCTATCATTCCTGCGCATTAGCACGGTTATCGAAAATCTGCACACTAAAACTGGAATGGGACACGAAGGTACTTAGATTATTCTTTGACTAACGGAATTGAGTTACCAGAAAGTAAATGTAAAGAAAGGTTATTAGTCCGTTAATGTTTTTCAAAGTTAACTTAGACGTTAAATAATTAGGGAAAAGATTAACTTTGTTTATTAATGATAAACGGTTTGGTGACAGCTCTTGATTTGTGTGCGCATTTCTGATTTAAAGCTAATTGCGTTATGTTCTTTGTGTAAAAATAAGGCAATAGTTATTTTCTAATTAAGGTTGAAAAATCTTTACCTTTATTCGATCGTGTTCTTTAACCTGCTTCACATTGAACAATTGCTTCACATTAAATCGATTAAAATAAAAATATTAGACGAGAATTAAAAAGTAATAAAATTCATCAAATGGAGCTTTGTGTTACGCAAAGGTAAAATACTTTGAAAGCAAATTTTATTTTGAAATTACTCGAATTTTCTTGATTTATATTATTTAATACATTTTGACTAACAATGGCCCCAAAATATTTGACACTAATTATTTGGGTAAGTATTTTATTGACTCATTTCTACTTTAGTATGTGGTAAGAAAATCATCATCTTGGGAGGAGTGTCGAAAAGTTTCGAGTGGGCTTTTAAATGTGGACGCTTTGGATAACCGTTTCAGATAATGACTCGTTAGTGATAAGAAGGATTTCACTCGGGGGGCGGGGGCAGGGGGGATCGCCTTCATATTCTAACAATGGATTAAGAAGACGGGTCAGGAAATCCTCCGCCATTGGTCTCTTTTCCACCTCTGAAGGAAATAATTATGAAACTTAAATTGATGTGATTCACACTTCTAATCTTCAACGTCTACCAGCTCCCAGCAGAGTGGGTACGGCGCACTTCAACCTCAGTAAAAGTACTCGCCCCTCCAGGTACTCGCTCGTCCCACCACCGGCAGAAAGCCGAGCATCATTTTATTCATGCCATATTGATGGGAAGCTATGCATTGATGAAGCATTTAGTCCATTTATGGGGCGCAGCTGGGCAAAAGGCCCCTAATGGCCCCCTACCAAAGATGAAATCGCATCATAATGAAAATCAGAAAATTCTTATTTGTCAGCTTTATCTCACTCAAACACTCATACACATCATCAATCCACCTTTGAGGTGGTTTTCTAATCCTTTTCACATCCTTACATTATTATCCACATCCTTACTTCCCCATCCACATCTTTACATTACCATCCACATCATTACAATCCATCCACATCCTTACATCACCATCCAAATCCTTGCATTACCACCCACCTCCTTACATCAACATCTACATCATTACATTACCATCCATATCCTTACATTGCCATCCACGTCCTTACATCATCATTCATATCTATACATTACCATTCACATCATTACATTACCATCCACATCCTTGCATTAACATCCACATACTTACATTCCCTTCTACATCATTAAATTTCCATCCATATCCTTACATTACCATACACATCCTTGCATTAACATCCACATCCTTACATTCCCTTCTACATCATTAAATCCCTATCCAAATCCTTATAATGCTGTAGGGGAATCGTCACTTCACCCCAATTCCCCGTTAACTCTTGGTGCAGTCACAAGGCGGTTACCGCCAAGACATCCGTCGAAGGCATCGGCGGGTTCAGTGCTTAACCGCAGTGTGGCACAACTCGGTGCCATGAAAGACCCTGAAGGTCAAAATGTAAGATCTCTCCCAGGAGAGTGAGATCCAGTTTCACGACGAATAAGAAATTGGAGACGTGTTTCTCCTAATCTCGAAGGCTAACGAGGCCGTCCTCAAGCCCCTCCTCCCCTTACCACTCCCCCAGTGGGGTGACGAGGTATAAATGAGGAACTCTGAGGAAAATCAAGGTAGTATACTTCAGTCTCTAGGTGACAAAGTCTTCGGATCAAACCGAACTACCGAGACTAGAGAGGTAGAGTACTTGGCTCACCAGACCAAGAAGTACCCTGCAAGAGAAGCAGGGCTACCTACCTTAAGGGGCTAAGAAGAAGCTAATCTTCGAGCTAAGTCCCTGGTTATCAAACCAAACGATAAGTTAACTTTGGTAAGTTCAACTTACTCTTGCCAGAGAGACTCCTCATATCCTGGTGCACCTTAAACACCAGGGGGATTCCTCGTCCTTGAGGAATTAAGAAAAGCAGAAGGAAAAGGCTCCCCCCTCAAGCTCGTTACTCGGTGGCCACACCGAACTCCAAGTTAGCTTAATTTAAGAACCTAGTTCGACTCACTCTCGCCAGAGAGACCATGACTGCCTAGGTGTTGCATAAAACACCGTATTGGTTCTCTTCCTTGAAGAACTCCCCCCGGAAGAACATGTGGACCCCCCAGCTGCCACCCTCGCCAAAACAACATCTGGCCGGCGGCACGCGTCGAGAGTAAATAACATTCTTGAGGCCTTTTAAACTCCACATGAGTTCGTTAGCCTAATTCTTATATTATTGTTGTGTATAGAGAAAACGTTAACCAAATTTTGTGGGTAAACTAATTTAATTTATTCTTGTTTAGGATAATATTCAGAGTATTGCTGTAGTTAATGTATAAAGGTGATGTATTCATTTGATAAAGATAAAATATAAGTTTATTTTGGGATTAATGTTCGTTTCTCTTACATATCCTTACGTGTTTCGTAACGGGCCTGTGCGTTAAGATATTCTAATAATATCAATATATTAGACACTCTTAGCACTCTTAGAATAGAACGAAAAGGGGGGGAATTCTACGACAATTGCCATCCACATCTCTACATTACATCCACATATTTAGATTACAATCCACAAACTTACATTACCATCTACATTCTTACATTACCATCAACATCCTTTCATTATCATACACCTCCTTACCTCACCATCCACATCCTTACATTACTATCTACATCCACATCCTTAGGGTAACATCCACATCCAGAAATTCCCATGAACACCCGTACATTACAATCTGCATCCTTACATCACCATCTACATCCTTTCCTTACGATCCACATCCTCACATAACCATCAAAATCTTTACATTAACATCCACATCCTTACATTACGAAAAAACATCCTTACATCAAAATTCACATGATTAAATTACCATTCAAATCCTTACCTTTCCACGCACATCGTTACATCATCATCCACATCCTTACACTACCATCCACATCCTTCCCTTACTGTCCACATCCTTACAATCCATTCACATCCTTACATCACCATCAAAATCGTTGCAATACCACACACCTCCTTACATCAACATCAACGTACTTACATTACCATCCATATCCTTACATTGCCATCCACGTCCTTACATCACCATCCATATCTATAGATTACCCTCAACATCATTACATTACCATCAACATTCTTACATTACCATCCACATCATTACATTCCCTTCCAAAACCTTAAATTCCCACCCACATCCTTATATTACAATCCACATCCTTACATTACATCCACATCTTTAGATTACAATCCACAGGCTTACATTACCATCCACATTCTTACATTACCATCAACTTCCTTTCATTATCATACACATCCTTACCTCACCCTTCCAAATCCTTACATTACCATCCACATCCATACATTACATCCACATCCTTCGGGTAACATTCACATCTTTACATTATTATGAAAATCCTTACATTACAACCCGCATCCTTACATCACCATCCACATCCTTTCCTTACCATCTACATCCTTACATAACCATCCAAATCATTACATTACCATTCACATCCTTACATTACTATCCCCCTTCTTACATTAACATTTACTTTCTTTACATTCCATCCACATCCTTAGATTACGATCAACATCCTTAGATTACCATCCACCGACTTACATTATCATCCACATCTTTACATCACCATCAACATCCTTACATTACCATCAACTTCCTTACATCACCATCCACATATTTACATTACCATCCACATTCTTACATTACCATCCATACCCTTACATTACCCTCCACATCCTAAGAGCACCATCCACTATCTTAAATTAATATCTATATCCTTACATTACCATCCTCATCCTTACATAACCATCCAAATCCTTACATTACCATCCACATTCTTACATTAATATCGACATCCTTCCATTAACATCCACATCCTTACATTACCATCCACATCGTTACATTAATAATACACTTCCCTACATTACCATCCAAATCCTTACATTACCATCCACATATTTATATTAACATCAACATTTTTACATTAACATCCACAGCCTAACATTACCATTTACATCCTTATATCACTATCCACATGCCCACATTACTATACCCATCCTTAAATTACCATCTACATCTTTACATTACCCTCCCCATGCTTACATTGCCATCCACTTCTTTGCATCAGCAAACACATCTTTACATTACCCTCCGCATCCTTGCAACACAATTTACATCCTTAAATTACCTTCTACATCATTACATCACCATCTAAATACTTACATTAGCATCTACATACTTACATTGCCATCCACATCCTTACAGTACCATCTACATCCTTACCACACCATCCAAATTCTTACATTACCATCCAACTCCTTCTATTAACATTAACATCCTCACATTACATCCACATCTTTAGATTACAATCCACAGACTTACACTACCTTCCACCTTCTTACATTACCATCAACATCCTTTCATTATCATACACATCCTTACCTCACTATCCAAATCCTTACATTACCATACACATCCATTCATTACATGCACATCCTTAGGGTAACATCCACATCCTTACATTACCATGAAAATCCTTACATTACAATCCGCATCCTTACATCACTATCCACATCCTTCCCTTACCATCTACATCCTTACATAACCATCCAAATCCTTACATTACCATCCACATCCTTACATTACTATCCACATTCTAACATTAATATCCACTTCTTTACATTCCATCCACATCCTTAGATTACCATCCACAGCCTTACATTACCATCAACATCCTTACATTACAATCAATTTCCTTACATCACCATCAAAAGATTTACATTACCATCCACAATCTTACATCACCATCCATACCCTTACATTACCCTCCACATCCTAAGAGCACCATCCACTATCTTAAATTACCATCTATATCCTTACATTACCATCCACATCCTTACATCACCATCCACCTCCTCATATTGTCATCCACATTTTTACATCACCATTAACATCCTTACATTACCATCAACTTCCTTATATCTTCATCCACATATTTACATTACCATCCATACCCTCACATTACCCTCCACATCCTAAGAGCACCATTCACTATCTTAAATAACCATCTATATCCTTACATTACCATCCACTTACTTACATAAACATCCAAATCCTTATATTACCATTCACATTCTTACATTACTATCCACATCCTTCCATCCACATTCACATCCTTAAATTACCATCCACATCGTTACATTAATAATACACTTCCCTACATTACCATCCAAATCCTTACATTGTTATCCACATATTTACGTTAACATCAACATTATTACATTTGCATCCACAGCCTTACATTACCATTTACATCCTTATATCACTATCCACGTGCTTACATTACTATCCCCATCCTTAAATTACCATCTACATCTTTACATTACCCTCCCCATGCTTACATTGCCATCCACTTCCTTGCATCAGCATACACATCTTTACATTACCCTCCGCATCCTTACAACACCATTTACATCCTTAAATTACCTTCTATATCATTACATCACCATCTACATACTTACATTATAATCTACATACTTACATTGCCATCCACATCCTTACAGTACCATCCACATCCTTACCACACCATCCAAATTCTTACATTACCATCCAGCTCCTTCTATTAACATCCACATCCTTACATTACGATCTACATCCTTAGATCACTATCAACATCCTCACCTCACCATCCACATCCTTATATTAACATCCACATCCTTACATCACCATCCACATCCTTACATTACCCGACGCTTGTTGGATTTAATCGGTGCTGACTCGACGGAAACTATGGGGTTTCTGAGGGAATTTGTTGTTTCTTTGGTTGTTGTTTGGCTGTTGGTTTTATTTCATGATTGTTCGACGTGTGACGAAGGTTAGGTCAGATTGTTAAGGTTTATTGATATTTTTCATGGTTGTGAGCTGCTTCACGTCTAAAGATGGTTAGATCAGGTTATTGAGTTATTAGTTATTTACTCTTTTAAGAAGGTTTACAAGATAGTACTTTTTCACTAAAGGTATTTTTACTTAGTAACTTAATTATTGATGCTATAAAAAAAATTGATAAAAATACAAAATTTACTTCCAAAATAAATTAATTTACGATATAACTTATCTACGCCACAGAAAAAAAATACCTGTGGCCATCTTTGCGTTTCAGGTAAAGATTCCTTTGAGTTGCCAGGTAAGGTAATTTTAAATACATCAAATATTGCAAGAATATTCATTATCTGTTTGTCAGTTTTAACAATGTCAGTTATTTGCATATTCAGAGAAGACGGAGGTGGACATAGAGGATGTTCATTTCAAGCCGATTCGGAAAAGGTCAGATTAATCTAGGTGGGTACTGATGATTTGATTTGATTTTCACATAAAGAATGACAATAATTACTTCTCTCCAATTTTCATTTAATCAATTTAATTTTGGATTTATTTAGTCGCTCAAATATTTTACTTTTCTCCTTAAATTTCTGGTTGCCATGGTCACATTGACTGGTAGATTTTGATTGATCCCATCCCTTGCTGGCCTCGGAAAATAAATGTTGGCCTCATTATATAAAATTCTAATACCAATTCTTCAATACTTGGCATTAATTCATCCCCAAATTACGCAGGTAGAGAGAAGAAATTCCCGCATCAGGTCTGCAGCTGCATTCTCCTGAATCATTTATGAACTCAATTTTCAATTTAGTTTCGTTTCCAAATTGTGGCTGATGGAAAAAAATAATTTGGATGAGTTGAGACTAATTTTCAGGTTAATTCTCTAACTTTAACACTACCAGTTTTACGTAGCTTAGTGTGGAAGGCTATTAGTTTAAATATTTATTGTTTGTTTGAAAGGCATATGTTTGGATATTCAACACTATATGGTATTATATGAATAGAAGTAAAGCACGCCTCCACTTCTAGTGTATCATGCTTGGAAATGCTATTTTCCTGTGTGTGCTCTATCGATCTAGTGCATGTAAATTAGTTATATACAATAAGAGAAACAAGAGCTGTTTCCACTACCATGATTATTTCGGCAATTATACCGAAACTAAAACTTTAATTCTCAACAATTTCTGTTTATATGACTTCCAGACACTTTATACCTGATATTATTGAACTCTATTATGTATTTTTGAGTATATGTCTTAATACACTGCATGATGAGAGATATCTTAACTTTTGATCAGAGCAAATTGTTAGAGAGCCGATTAATGGAGATATCCTCTAACACTGCTTAGCTGTGCCATGATTCTAAATAAGCTGTCTAAAAGATTTCTGGGGTACCAAAATAAAGGAAAAGTTAGATCTGGTAAGGGTACATATGGACAGTAGGCGAAACTCAGTGACTAGAATCAAAAAGGAATAAAACGAATTGTTTCATAAAACTTTATATCCGCACCTTCAAGAGTGACTGCAGAGATAATACAACACTTCGGCACCTCAGAGTCGTTCAAGAGAGTTTTTGGAGAGATTTCTGCATCTGTGAATAAAGAGAGCAGTAGGATAACTTATTAACATCTTCGGAAGAGAAATTCCTTTTTGGTTAAAATGAAAAGTGTTTAATTATTATATCTTACTGGTTTGAAATTTTGCTTTAAAAACCAGGACTCTAAACATTAAAAATAGGCTGAAACTGAAAGAAAATCAAACATTCCAAGGAAAATAACAAGACTAACACACTGACAAAAAAGAAAACCTGTGTAATAAAACAAGCACAAGTAAAATTTAAATTAAAATGAATACACTTCTAAAGTGGAAATGAGCAAGATACAAGAAACAGACAAAGGAAATCGAAACCTTGAGACCTTGACATAAAGAGATCAAGAAAACAATGCCGCAGGAGCCTGGGTGTTCAAATTCGTTCATTTGCAGGAGTATTGATGCAGACTCGAGCGCTGGATCGTAACCAGTACAAGCATCCTGGGGAGCCTTTTGCCCGCAGTAAGAGCTAAATGGCTGATTATTATGATGAGATTTGTATTCATATATTCCTAAGATGATTGCGAATTGATGCAAGTGGGTAGGTGTGTATAGGGGACAAAAAAGGCTGTGTTGATAGATAGCTGAAAATAGACAAGTGGTGAAAAGAGAAAGAATTGCAGTTGGGTCCAAAGAGATGCTAGGTGCCTGGTGGTCAGGCTTATCACTTTCATAAATGTTAGTGTAATGTGTTTTCTTTTTTGTTTTTGCTAAGATTTTTGTTTCATGGCGTTCAAGCCATTTGTCTTAATAATTATTTAATAATTTTAGGTGTTAAATGTGAATTTACTGTTGTTTTGTAATAAATATTACTTTAAGTATGTTCTTAGTGTTTATTGTACTATATTCAATTTGTTATGTGTGTTTTTCAGTGTATTAGAGTCCTGTTTGTTGTGCGTTGGCTAAAATCGAGTTTATTTCCCTGATCGGTTTGTTGTCATATTTTTGATGGTTTTACATTCTCCTCATGCATAGAACGGCACTTCATCCTCGCAAGCCACTAGGTTAGCGGAGTTGGAAATCTGGCGCCACATCTAATTCTTCTGTTCTAGTTAATCATTTGAATGATATCCTCATCCAGCTTCTGATTAACCAGTTCTTGCATTTTCCGAGTCCGTTCTTCTGTGAGTGTTAATGGGTGTTATCCCCGACTCCCTATGCAGATCTTCTTGGCGTCTTCTTTCCCACCTACGTCTACCGGTAATTAAGTACGTTCATTTATTTTGAACTGTTTTTACTTCCCTCTTTTGAGACACAAGAGAAGGCAGAAGCGGGGTATAGAAACGTAGATCAAACAAGAGCGTTATGGATATTCTTCTTGTTGCTTTCTCCTATATTTCTAAACATATAGAGATTCCTGACTGCGATAGATGCTATAAAAATTCTATCATCGACATGCTTCCTGTAATCGGATTAAGTAATTTTCATTCCGAGTGCATTGCACTCCATGGTGTAGGGATAGCGTATATCCCCCACCCTGACATCTGACAATAGTCTTCTGCGAATGGGGACTACTTTGAATTTCTCTCGGTTGATTCGGATCTTCCATTGTGCCTCGTAGTTGTTCAATCTTTCGATTTCTGCCGCTGTCATACGAACTTGCTAAGGTGCATCCCTTTATGGCCAGTAATTATCTGGCTGAAATCCTTGGCGTATTGAATGTTAAGGGAAGAGGGGTACATAGTGGCTGGAATGTATATCGAGGAAAGAGTTGGGAACAGAGCCCCTCACTTGCGGGAGGCCCGCATTGAGTGGAGACTTTGGTCCATCCTTGCACCCTAAGCTGGCATACGTCGTTCTCTCCATGACATAGTCACAGAGAGTTCTTTCTAAGTTTTCACTTCAGCCCAGCCGTAGGATCTTAAACTACATACCCCGTTGCTACACTTTAGCAAACACTTTTGAAACATCCCTAAAAACAATGTCCACCTAACTGCTTTCCCGTTTAGCTTGGACAAGTTTTTCCGTGATGACATTTATCGCGATCTCCGTACTTTGCTTTACTCTAAACCTGTATTGGTATGAGTTGGCGAGGGAGTTCTCCTCCAGGGGTGACAACAGTCTTCGGTTGAAGATCTTCTCGAAGAGCTTCCCCCTAAATTCTTAAAGTTAAATTGGCCGGTAGCTCTCTTTCGAAGTTCTGTCCTTCCGTGCTTTGCCAGACAGATTATCTTTGCCATTTTGAAGTTTTAAAGCATCTGGAAAGTATTCTGTAGTTAGTCACGTGTTAAAATTCTTCTTATTCCTTCGTTGACGTTGGCTAGTGCTTTTTCGAGGTTTAGCTTCGTAAGCCCCGATTAGCCTGGGGCTTTCTGATGGAATGAGTGGAGCGCGCTGAATTATTCTTCTTAAGTGATCTCGGAATCTCCGTCGCGTTTTCTATCCACTGGTGGTGACGATGCGCCCTATGTATTTGTGTGTTAAGCTGGTCTACAATGTTGTTCTCGAAATTTATATTAAAATTTTCGTTTTCTTCTTCGGATATACTTAAGATTTTTTCCAAATAACGTCGGAATATTTCTTCTATTTTTCTTTCTTGTGTTACGATGGTTCTGTCTTCTTTTAATATTTCTTTTTTCTTCTTTTTCCCTGTTGGTTCTTTGAGACCCCTGAATTTATTCCAAAAATCTTTGGGAGATGCATCTTGATTGAGGCTCTCGATCTCATCGTCCCAAAGACTCCACTATTTATCGAGGATCAACTGGTTGATCTCTCGTTGATCTCTTTACTTCGCTGTATTGAGGCAATTGATGCATTTCTGGTGATGATTTTATACATTACTCTCATCTCACGATATAGTTCTTTTCTTTATCTAGTCCACCTATAGGTTGAGATGGACTTATACTTGGTTTTCGGGACACAAGCCCTATCCGCATTAATGAGATGGTTATTTAAGTCGTCGAGTGCCTCGTCGATCTACTCGAGAATTGCCTGATCCAGGTTGGGCGGATGGTAGGTCTCGATAAGGTGCGCGTACCGTGCCTAGTCTGCTCTTCTGTAGTCTTTCCTGACTTCAGCTGGGACTTTTATAGGGTTCCTGTTGATGGAAAGTACAATCCCTATATGGTCTCTAAATGGCACCTGGACTGGTTCTATGGAGTAAGTGAACGGCAGCTGACGATTGGCCTAAGAAGATAAAAGTGTACTTATGTACTTTGGTGGCATCATAAGATTGTTAACTAGAAACTCCAAATATCTTCACTGGTAATGCACACACGTATAAATATAAACACATTAAATGTACACGAACGGAGGGACTTTCCAACCCTAAAGTTTTTCCCATACCTTTTTGGGGCAAGGGATACTTCTGGTAAGCTGCGCGCAGAGTTCTCAGAGATTAAACCAAATTATGGTTGGATGTCCCTTTCAGAGGATCTTGGCGCACCCTACTGGTGCCGATGAAGGGGCGAGCTGGATCGCTCCCGCGTGTCCATTGTACTCGGGACGGGTTCGGCTACACAGACCTGTGGACTTTTGGAGGAGGTTGGCCCCCCTCCATTTTAGTAACTTTCTCGTGTTGGTACCATCTTCGGAGTCCGAAGGTAGCCGGATCTCCCTCCAATGCCTGAGTTTCCTTTTCCTTGCGATTTGTATTTGTGATTTTTTGTGTATTTTTGGCTTAGATTTTGCTTTCATTTATAAATTGACAAATATCGGGTCAAGATAAGACCTCGGCGGCTATATCTTTCTTAGTAGTTAACAGATAGACGCTGATAAAACAAAGTAAATTGGGCAGTTAAACAACAGCTGAATCAGTAATGAGCCGAAATTTCTTATCGATACAAATCTACTACTAAACATTTATATCTTTTCCATCTAGTTACTAGAAATAGTAGTTTAATTTAAATTAAAAATCTGAGAATACTAGTTTTACTCTCTTTCACAATGCAGAAATTAAAGGTTGGTATGATCAACATATTCATCTATGGTTGTGACTTTCTAGTCCGCAACCGTAAGACCAGAAGTCATCCTTAACTTATTCAAATTATATCGCATGAAATTTGCAGGAAGAGACAAACCAGCGAGAAAGATCCTGATGGATGAATCTTTGTCTGAAGTCTGCTTTCGCAAGGTTCGATCCATGAGAGCGACCATCCAGATTGAGGTAGTTTGATGGTTCTGGGTCTTACAAACAACAAACCAAAGAGAGCCGGCCACAAATTATGAATGGAATACGTGATGGAATTCCAAAGTGATTGATTAAGAAAGATGTGACAAAAGACCGGCAAGTGGAGCCGTACCCAGTTACCGGAGAGCTCAATTTGTTAGAACGACTTTCAGAGATAAATAAATGAAAGGCATTTTGTCAATCCTCACCGAGCGATGTCACGGAGACGCCTTGCGATGCACCGACATGGACAAAGTCTGAGCGAAGTCGGTTTGGAGACCAAATATTCATGTGTATGCGATGATCAGTGGCTCGATAATGTTTTTTTTCATACTTAAATACATGCGTCATGAAAATTTGTGTGCATGTACACATTTATTTGGAGTGTAAAAAAAAAACATAAAATTAAAGTGCATAATTAGGGTGGGAAAGTAGAATGAAATAAGAATTAAAACGGGATTAGAAATTAACCGAAACTTTAACTGAAAATAACCATTAATTTAGGATAACCAAACATTTAGAGTCCTCGATAAACTAAAATTAGATTACTGAGCGTTAGAATCAAATTTTCCAAGCTTAATTTTACTTCATTTGAAATCATTTGCGGTAAAGTAATATTCCTCTAACTAAAATAATTTTAGGAGCATCGTACCTCTACCCTTCTTTCACTTTACACAACAAAGTAAAGTCATTTCCTATTAGCTTTAATCTATGTAAGTCATTGATCTATTCCAATTTTAGTGGTACTAGCGAAAATCCGGCCTCCTGTCGATTTTTTTGCTCGGCCTGCGGTGCTTGTTTACTTGGCTCACAAAATTAAAAGGTGGCGAGACAAAGAAGATTTTTATTTCACAATACATTCAAAATTTCTGTGGAAGAAAAAATAATCACAATTTTTTGTTAAAAAATGCACAAACGTACACACACACGTGCGCTCTATGATAACTATTATAGGATGTTCCCTAGTTTTTTATCTATCTTGATGGTAGACAACAGCAAATACGGAATTCCTGGATTAATAAATCTGATCACATAGAGTTTTGAGTCTGTGAGATTTAAGACAAGCACGAACTCGGTTCAAGTGATTGTTAGCCGCTTGGCGCCGTAATTGATTAGTGAGAAGCTTTTTGAGTTTTCTGTCGAGCTCCTTATATGTAAACGTTATAATTTGGAAGCCAGATATAAAGGGATTCAACTCTCAGCATCTAAATTTCACTCGGTTATCTCCACCCAACGAAACAATGGCTTCTGTACCTCATTTGATATGCCATGTTCTTCTTCCCTTGTGGGAGATTTTCTTTCATTTGAGACGAACATGGTTGCGTTTTATCAATTAACTTACAAAGGGGCAACATGGCACTAGCAATTTATGACAATATGAACGGTCATACATCCGCATGGCATGTAGAAAGTGCTCGTTTTGCTTATTTTAGTATAGTCGCACCAAACTTATTTTCTTTGTTTAATTATTGATGAAGCAACAAAATCACCCTCTCCTAATTCTTAATTCGATTTTGAGCGAGAGATGAAGGCGTTTGGAAATTTTAGTAATATATTTAACCCTCACACAACATAGAAACTGCTTCGAAATTTAACCACTGTTTTTTTATCCTATGGGATTCAGTGGATACAACCAGTCGGCAAAAAATGGTTGCTCTTTTATATGTATTGGGGGAAAAGTTTAATCACAGACGACTTTAGTCTCTTAAGTGTGAGTAATAAGAATTACAATGCCATTATTTAGAGTAAGGAATTGAAAATCTATTTTACTATCCAAACATTACAAAACGACTCCGAGTTGAGGTAGCAATTTCAAGCTAAAAAATAGAATAAAAGTGGAAGAACTATGTATAATAAAGGGAACTAAAATCTAAGAATGATTTCTCTCTGAATTACAGACAAGAAACCCTCCTTTACATGTAATGTGCTGTAAAAATAGGCGATGATTCTTTCCGCCCTTACACTTATTCGATGGAAACAAGACTGTAGACGGTGGTTGCCTTATAGCGTGGTGGCAGATTTCGAAAAAGAACGGAATTGGATTTTCATGTTTGTCTTTCGAAGCGAAACACAAATTTTACAGGGGGAAAAGGCAGGGTTATTTTTGCACCCCCTTATATCAAAAACTTCCAGGCGTCTTCTGTCGAATCGGATTACAATAACAACAAGACGATTTTTCTCACACTGGTTCCCCCGAGATGAATAAAAGCTTGCGAAAGTCTTTTTATTATGACTTAAGCTTGGAAAAGTCTTTTTATTATGACTTAGGACTACGGAATTTTATAAAATTTGTAGCGAGTCAACAGGAAAGTTCGGAGACGAATTTGTTATTTGTAACTTGAAAATAAGTTCGAAACTCATTTAAATTTAAACATATTTTCTGAAATGCGAAGGTGATCTTTCTTTTAAATGCAGCCAACGACTCACCATCTATCCTACCTGAGACACAAACCAAAATCATAAGATAATTCTTGATAAATACAACGTTTATATGATGTTTAGACAAGTTGTTATTTATTATGCCCTTAAACCCATATTACCTTATTAACATAATCATCTGCTGAAAGGATTTGATGTTCTCCAAGTTCATCTCTGAATCATCTTATCTTTAACTCAATCAGAGGATTTTGTTTTGGTCAAAATGTAATGGTTGTATGGAAATGGCAATTATGACTTTATACTTATTCTATAAATATCATTTACAGTCTATATATACACCAGTGAATTTGTTTGTATTTTACCTAAAAAAACACGTTGTTGCATTATAAATTCATTTAAAAACTATCTTCAGTAATGCCTTTGGAATTTTCAAATCTGAATTTCGCCTAAGAAATCTCGAGTTACTCATAAGAAATTTCTTAAAATTTCGTAAGATAAATAAATATTCTTAATATCTTATACTCATTGGGCTCTCCTAAGTGTTAAATTCTCCTCGTTTGATTTTGAGTTTAGGGATCCAATTTAACAACAGGCGCCCGGAAGTTGGGGATAAAAACTGGCGGCCAAACTGAAAATTCACTAGTGATTTCTTTTTCAAGTTTGCCGCCAATTCAAGACGGGATCATCTTCTCACTAATCTTGAACAGGTGATTCATACGATTTTCACAGATTTATATCTGTAATTTTCTGTCATTTGTCGTAATTCCTACCAGTCTTCACTAAAAACGTTCTTAACTTCAAAATATTACCTGATAAAAAAATATTATGGTATGTAAACATTTTATAGATATAAAAGAACTAGAGCCTATTTTAATCGAGTTCCATTCTAAAACCGATTCATCGGTTGCAGAAGCTTTGGATGATATTGTGATTGCTAATTAAACAAATAAATTTGGTTTGGAGTGATCATAGTAGAAGCTTTTAAAAGTAGCCTTGGAGCCACAAACGATGGTTTGCTAACGTTTATTGGGTCCTTAATTCAAAGCTGAATGTAGCATCTTTGTAAAATAGTTGAGCAAAGGCAACTTTGCTTCAAACGAATGATGAAAATCTCCAAATATAGGAGAAAAACATGGCACATTATAGGAGAGATAAATGCATTATTCTGTTAATCTGAGAAAATGGATTGTAATTTGCATGCTTTGAATCGAATCCCTGTAAGTCAGGTTTCAAAGTGACAACTTCCATAATGAGGAGCTATGCAAGCGGGAGTAAAACCAACTTCTCTTTAATCCCAATTCATTAGGTTAAATTTTCGTCACTGTTACCAGCGCTAAGGCAAGAGATTCGCATGAAAAATGGGATGCATCAATTATTCGGTCTTATCATCATTGGATCCATGCTTGTCTCCAATGAAACAGAAGAAAAAAATATGATGTGAGAACAGTTCTGAATCAGGTCTCTCATTTTTGCAGCTAACTACAACTAAATTAGGTACCCAAATATGCATATACGTATGCCATGAATAAATTATAGACTAGGAGCAAAAGCTGTATGATTTTAAGTCACTTGACGGGGTAATGTGGATAACATAAAATAACTCAGAAGTAGTTGATAAATTACTCTAAAGATTGCTTCATGGTTGTCAAAGATAGAGAGGGGCAGACGGGTAGGAAGGAAAGAACCCGAGATCGACTTCTTGTTGAGGTAACTTCCGTTTGATAACACGCCCCACAGTGAGCCTAATTGTGACAACGAGAGGTTCTGCTAGACGGCGTGAAGATCTAAATTCACTTACCGCGCCTCTGTATAGATAAAATAAAAACCCCTTCCGTGGCCTCAGTAACTTTCACTTCCGGCGAACTCGTATAAATAGTTAAGCGTTTGCCAAACTATGATTAGTATTTTGCCAAAGAGGACGCGTCGCGGAAGAATTCTTTCTCTCGGCCTCCCTTACCCCAAGAGCCCAAAGACAAGAAAATCAAATAAGAAGAAATAAGAACTAGGAAAAATGATACTCCCACACTGCCATATTCGACTCAGCTTCTCCGCGGTGAAATACTCCCTTGATCCTTCCTCTCGAGTTTAGCAGTGGTTGTTAGAAGACAGGTTGTATTCTCCTTCATAACTTTAATTTGGCCGAGTACTAATCGGCGAAATGCAAACCCAACCATGTCTTTTAAAAGCAATCGAGCTCGACACTCGTACCCCCTCCTCCCTTAAGCCCTTCTTTTGGGTACAAAACCCTCCGGCGGCAGATCCACCTGGAAAGGTAGTTTCACTTTTGTCGGCCGTGTACGTTTCTGTGTACGTCCTCACGGCTCCCATCTGGAACTGACGTGTGTAAACATTTTGCCTAATTAGTTTTTTAGGGGTATTTCTATGTTGTATTTAATATTTTATTTTTTTTTGTACAATAGTAAAGATTATTTTGTTTCATCCAGTTTAATATCCAGAACCTCCTAGTTAGTCAATTTGATTTAACCAAGGAAAAATAGTCATTCTTTCTCGAATTAGTGCAATCTACGTTTAAAGTGCATCATTCAGGGCAGGGGCAATTCCAGAGTGTCTTGCGGGGTTGCCACGTTCCTTTTCGAGTCAAAGGAAGCAATCTGAGGTCAAGAAATCTAACCTAACCTACGACAGTGGTATTAAGCGTCCCTTTTAAGAAGCATGTTTCTATTAAACCAAAATTAACAATACTTCTTTTACTGGATAAATATATCTAGATGAACCATATTATCTTGGCTAACCGACTTTGATTAGAATCTGGGTCGGTGAATATCTTACAAGCCAACCATGACACATCTCTTAAAGCAGAATGACAAAATCGTAAGGTTTTCATCGCAGTAACTCTTACTAATAATTCATCTTTCTACTACATTACTCTCCTCAAACCGCCTGTTTTCTGCTCTATACTACATCACCAATCATCGGTTTATGAAATTACTTATTCTGCTCTTATTTCGTGCCCGGCTTTACAAAAGTTTCGTGATTGTCACTCCGCTGTAGTTCAGATAAAGCCAGTCATGAATTCAACCTCACGATCGGGACCACGAAAAAAAACATAAATCGTTACTTTCCCGAGATTTCAGCGAGTTCAAAGTTTATACTGTGACGTGAATGAGGATGACAAGCTGAGATTCTTATTTATTAATTAAACTCTAGATTGATTGGAGAGGGAAACTGAGATTATTAATCTGTTAATTAAAATTACACTAGCTACAAACGAATAGCAATTTTCGTTTGAAAAAAAAGGAATAGAAATGGAAATTTTAAATGGAAGTTTGCATACGTGACTCGAGTACTTTCCCCGAACTAGCCAAATAATGACCATATGGCAACCTTTTTAGCAGAGGCTGTGTTGTCTTCTGCTCTTTTTTTTTCCCTCTGAAAAATCGAAAGAGAGGTTCGCCGTGGTTTGAGACTTCGATAATTCATGTACGTTTAATGCGCAAATTTAACTTCATCTAGGCATCTCCCTGTGGACATATTTCGATTACTTGTGGTCAAGACGTCCCTAATTAACTGATGCCCTTTAAAAATGGCTCATAGCCACGGAAATTTGATGAATTAAAAACAGAAATACATGGCTTTTCATACACTATTTATAGATGGTGAATTTAATGTCCTTAAGAAATCAATTTAAATTTAGAAAAAATGGCTATATTTAAAACGCCCATCCTAAAAAATGAAATCTAGGATATCCCTAATTATTGTGGATTCTAAATTTTTACTTTTTTATCAACATCATTGCATTCCTCTGGCACAAATAGTATATCCACGAGCCTGGATCCGAATGGCTCTTGAACCTATTACTTGAAAACCATAGTAATCCAATTTGCGAAGGCAAATTAGTTTATTTCGAATGGCGCTGATCTTTGCCAGGCGATAAGAGATCATCCTTAACTTACATAAGAACTTGCGACTAGAAATATGGCATTCGAGCTTGTAATCAAAAGAATTACTACTACGAAAGCCCAGAATTTCTTCTCGTAGAAATTAATTAGAAATGGAAAAGCCAACTTTATAGGTAGTTGAGGGCATCTTAGCCAAAAGGTTAAAGAAGAACAAACCATTGTAATAAAAAGAAATGCTGCGATTCAGTTAAAGTCGATTTGCACCATTTTGCTTTTTCATCTTCATTCAAATTTGTTCTTCTCTCTTCTATCTTTTTTACTTTTCGTGGAATGTCCTCAAAAGAATCTCATTGCCTTTGTTGAAGCGTCGCTTGTATTTCTGTAATAAATTGAAGGCAGCGTTAGTCTGCCGGAAAAAAGAAATTTTGCAAATTCCACATGAAATTCGAAAACACAAAATATCCATAACAAAAATCTTTATTATTCTTAGAGAAGTATTTTTCCTGCATTTCTCCGGATGTCTTCATGTTGTAGACCTTTTAAAAGCCCAAATCTCCCAAAGTCGCAGAACGATACTTACGAACTTGACTAATAAAAGTCATAGGAGATTTTAGTCTCAGTTTTAAGGCTTCATCTGCTTGATGTTGAATTGCGAGTAAGGATCACTGAAGATGGTTGTACTGAATGAGTGGAGAGGCTAATGAAGAGTTTATATTCATTCCTTATTTCTATAAGAAATGCGTTATTATTTTTTTATAGCAACTATTGCTAATAAACGAAACTTATTTAGTGAAAAGTATTCAACGACTCTAATAACAGTCGAGAATATTATTATTAAGCAAAAAAGGATTCTTATAAATTCGATGGAAACCGTAAGATTCCAGATTCCAAAAAATTCTCGACAGATAACTGATATAAACTGTCGAATATTTTCACGGCAATCCAAAAGAGAAATCCAGAGAATCTTCTCTCTTTGATGGAGATTTGCGTATAAGAATGGAACAAAATATCAAGAAATGATTGGAAACAGATCTTATCCTCCAATGAGAATACTCTTGTTGCTGTTATTGCAAACAAAGGTTATGCTACGAGTTAATAAATCACTCAAATGATTTTTCGTTGAATACTACTGTAACCTGCTCAATTTTGTTTATTATCAATTATGGTTATATACCATGGAAGTTCTTCTTGTTATTTCTTCTGTTAAATAGATATCACCCTATCCAATCCATTATCTCCACATGCTAGAATGTTCTCACAAGCGATTATAACGCCATATCTCTCTCCTGATTAGAATTTATAGGCTCATTATTGTGGTCACGTAAAAAAAACGAGCAAATACAGTGGCTGCTTTATTCCTGTTAATTCATTATATAAAGCTTCAATTTTGTGCTTTGCTCTCCTTTGATCTTTGTTTCTCTCAGTGCTTTTTCTCTCACGTCCAACTTCTCTTTCATGTACTATAAATAGAAATATTGATTCCCACCTCTCTTTCTAATCTTTTCGATCACGATTTTTCTTGAGCCATAACACTTGGCAAGGACACGAAAACCTCCATTTTCGCAAAGATGGAAGTTTGGAATGCAAAAATTAAAAAAACTTTTTACGCTCAAAAGTATCAGTTTTAGCACCTGGAAAAACATTCTAAACTTTTGACTAAAAATATTGCACAAGAAAACGGAATTGCAATGCAAGAATTTGCAACCTATTTCCGTAATTAAAACATTTTGATTATTGGTTTTTATGAGCAATCGTAAAGTTTTTCTTTGGATAGTTTTTTTTTCCAGATGAGGAAAATTCCCATTGTGGTAAAAAGATCAAATTAACTTCTTGTATAGACTTTTTCCGTTCCAATTTGGGCATCTTTTTCTGTTCTAAACAGCTCTATTCTAATTCTAAGATGTGATCTTCCTCATTTATGTCAAGACATGGACCCGAGTGGGCATTTTAGTGGCTCCCTCAAGCTCTGTCCGTGATAAACGTTAAGTGCCGCCGTTTAACAAGCATTAATTTAGGGAAGATGAGGAAAATTTCATCTCATCTCAAAAGAAAAAATGTAAGCAATAAAGAGTTGAATAATGAATTGACGTCTAACCTTAATATAAAATAAATCATCGTAGTTACATTATTAAGTTGAGGAAATTTGCACATATACGTCATCGAGCCAATTATAGAGTAAATGCCGAAGTAAATTAACCTCTAATTAAGTGAAAGCAAACATAAATTATATGTACAGTTTAGGTAAATAAGTCGGCCACGCCTTGTCTATTCCATATGTTTGTATTTTAGTATGGGAAAGGGAAAGGCACACGAAAGCTATATTTATTATTATTTTAAGAATGAAGCTCGGGATGCCGCTCTTCATTTTCCGAAAGGTTATTTGCAAATACATAGCAAAGATATGCCCAAAGCGTTTTCACTCCATTCGGAATGGGATTCTCTATCATAACACTTGTTGCAACAAGTCGCTAGACTGATTATTCTTTTCTTCAAAGCATATTTACCACAAATGGAGGCTTATGAGTTAGGAGAGATCCTCTGTGGAAAAAATTACACGGTTTTCACGCAGGTAGATAAAGGTGAATCTGCATCTGAGAGTTCTAATTTCTAAAGGACTAGAACAAAATATTTCATTTCGAAAGAATAAACAGATATACTAAGCCAACCCTCAAGTCATGTTAACAAAATCAATCTATCAAATTGCCAATATAATTTCCGAAATGGGGGCTTATGTCGTAATTCCGAAAACCAAAATCCCCAAAGCCGAAATCCTGAAAGCCGAAAGCCAAAAGCTGAAACCCGAAAATCCAAAATCCCAAACGACCAAAAGAGGTGGCTCATTCGATAGCTGATTATAAGGAACTCCAACAACCAACCAACTCTTAAGCTTAAAACCATGAAGATATTAGTTCCAACTTTCATTTATGAAATTCTTTTAAACATCCTTTAAGTATATGGTGGATATTTTGGAAATTGTTACTTCTCCAAATGAACGTGTTAAATTGAACCCACGCAACTATTAAATAAATCTTTGAACCTAACCTTGCCTTCAATCTAACCTAACATAACATAACATAACCTACAGTACACCAAGCTGAATTTACAGCAGTTCAAGATCTACGATTTCGTCATTTTAGAGTTTCGCGATTTCAACCTTCGCGATTCCTGTTTGGATTTTCGAGATTTCGGTTTTCGAGACTACGGCTGTTGGTATTTCAATTTTCGTTTTAGGAGTTTCGAAATTTCAGTTTTCAAGATTTTAGCTTTCGTGATTTCGCTTTTCGAGGTTTTCCCTTTCGAGAGCTCGGTTTTAGCAATTTCGGCTTTCTTTATTTCTGCTTTGGGGATTTACTCTTCCCCCTCACCCCTGTATAAAGTTGATAGTAATCACATAAGGAAGGTACGAGATTAAGATGCGGTCACGGGGTTTTAGACCAGCCGCATTGCGAAACATTGAATACAATGGGGAAATGTATTTACTTTATGGGTCACCTGGATTTTGCCATTGAAACAATTAGGCCTCCCGAAGCAATGTATAAACTATTTAGTTGCAGATAATATTATCAGGAGAAATGCTGGAGAGTAATTCTTCATAAATTATTGTTAGAAAATTATTTGAAAAATGCATTTAAAACGTAAGCTAATGAAATCAATATGAAAATACTCAAATCAAACGTCTAAAAAAATTATATGAAATAAATTAATAGTTTTAATTGTAAATTATGAACATTCCGTAAAATTAACGTACCATGGGATTTAGTGCTTTGATGAACTTCCAATAGCTTACTCGCTGCCTCTCTCGCTCCCGACAGATAATCTGGGTTCTCTGTGTTATCTATCTTCTCCACACTGAATTAAAGGGAAGTATCTACACCAAAAAAATAAGTGTGAAAAATAATTTGCAGTTCTTGAACGTAGCAAATCAACATAAGTAAAACCTTTGACTCATAGACCCCAATTTGTTACCAAACAAAAGATACGAAAAACCTCGTGTTTACAAATGCATTTGAGGCACGAACCAAACAGGAGGTAATCGACCAAAGTGCAAACACCTCTCTAGCCTCATGGGTCCAATATTTTTGGAAAAAACATCTATGTGGCTATACAGAAGGAAAGCTAAAGGAAACAGCCATGGGCGAAAGTTAACTTACCATAAGAAAGTGGCGAAAATCTGACTAATTGCTGGTCATTTAAAGAAAATGAAATTTTTCACTAATAATATTATATAAGAATTAATAGTAAATAAATAGAAAAAGAAGTAAATTTTGCGATCACTTTTACTGCAAATGCTTTTCCATCGACTTACTCAACACTAATTAAGCCTGGCGAAGGATCACGTGTGCTTGGAGTGCGTTGGAGAAGTTCACACGCGGAAATAATGCAGGAGCGATTTCAAGAAGCGTATTAAAGGTAGGGCTGACCATAGACTCGTAGCACTTAAGCATGTCTTAAGGAAAGAAGCTTTTTGACCGAAAAAATAAGATCAATAAAGATAAATCAGCGGTCGACTAGAAAGCACAAAGCACAAACGGCGCAAACTAGGCTTATTTGAGCAATGAACATCAGAATAAGACGTTTATTTGTAAAAGAAAACAATCTTAACATACATTGATTGCATCCATTTAAATAACATCGCCAAACTTGCTTATGGCGCTGATGTGTTAAATATCTTGTTAGTAAAATACGGCTGTAACAAGAAATTGTGCTTCCTTTCAAACCCGCCCAGGGAAGAGATTATAATTAATTGAAAAACACATGAGAGAAGCGATAGAAAAAGAGAAAACAGGAATCTCCAAGACACCCTTCAAAAGGAGAGCAAAAAGACAAAATAGAAAAGAAAGCGAGAAGCCAGTACTCCATTAAAAGAAAATGGAAGAAATAAGTGAAAATGTTAAGAATTCTTATCAGGAAGTTGCCTTGTCCGGATTTTCATTCCCCCAAACCACCGCCGCAGTGATTCTTGCTCAAAGGTTTATCAACGAAAGATGTACGATCGATCTTAACCATTTTGCCTCGACGTTGACTAAATTCGTCGCATTCACCATTTTAAGAGCTGAATTTGGATGACAAACTGCTGCTTCAAATCAAACGGTTTGATATCCAAAATGAATATTTTCGGCTGAATTTAGGCATTTTTAGAACAATTAATATTGAAAGACGAGTAAATTATTTATATTAGTTTAGTAATAAATCAAAATAAAAGAAAATGAAATAAAAAAGGTGAACATAATAATGGTAAAAAATATTTATCATTGGAATAAAAATAATCTAATAAAAATAAACACAAAGATTGATTATTGCAAGCATATTTACAAATCATTGGCTAATAATATACGAGGGGCGGTCAATAAGCTTTGCGAATCGGCAAGGCAAAACAAAGGAAGGGGGATGGCTGTTTGTGGGAGTATTAGGACAAGTTATGACAAGTCAGGACCTGCAGCCGCACGCTCCTGCCTCGTCTATTTAAGAAGCAGTAGCTGATCGCAGATCGTCAGTCACAAATTGTTCAACAAGGGAGAAGGTTGAGCACCACGCACTGATCAAATTTTTGACCAAGGAAGGCAAGAATGCAAAAGAGATCCATGAACGCATGGTTGCAATGTACACCGACACCGCCCCTTCCTATGCAACCATTGCTCGCTGGAATAGGCATTTCCGCTATGGTCGTGAGTCCCTTGAATCTGACCCCAGTCCAAGACGCCCGTCAGACGTGACCAACGAGGACAATGTGGCCCGTGTGGAGAGGATGATCGTCGAAAATCAACGGGTGAAGGTCGAAGAAATCGAGTGAAATCTTGGAATATCACAGGGAAGTGTTATCAATATGACCCACGACAATTTGGTCATGACCAAGGTCTCTGCCCGTTGGGGCCCTAGAAACTTCACACCCCATGATCGACTTTAACGTCCTTAAAGTCCACAAGGCTAAAGTTGCACAAGCTGCCCTGCTCGAGTGCGGATTTGAAGCTCAACCATCCCCCCACAGTCCAGATCTGGCCCCTAGTGACTACTTTTTAGTCCGCCAGCTCATGGCTGCACTGCGTGGACGCCGGTTTGGGGACAATAAAGATGTCCAGCTCGCCGTCCAGGAGTGGATTGAACAGCAGTCGGGAGATTTCTGGTTGTCGGAAATTCGAAGCCTCAGGGACAAGTGGCACAAGTGCATTGAAGTCGAGGGTAGTTATATTGAAAAATAATAAAACACTTTTCCTCTTATCTCGTTTCCTTATATCCGAATTGCAAAGCTTATTGACCGCCCCTCGTATATCATTATAAATTAAGTGGACCAATTCAAAAGGGAAAAATTCGTTTAGTGAGCAATTCTAATTTAAATACACAAAATAATATTGCCTTCATTTTTAACTATAATCAAATTAACTATATATTAAACTTAATCAAACTTAATTAATTTTAATAATCAAATTAAATCACATAATAGATTAAAATATAACGTATACATAAGTTTTCCTTAAAAAATATATAGACATTTATATTTTTATATACGTGTCTTTTCTTTCAAGAAAATGTAAATTTTGCTTGACCTTGATTATAAAATCTCGATTCACTTGTTACTGAAATCTCTATCTCCAGTCCCTAAACCTACTTCACATCACCTTTTTTACTATCTTTTGCTTATAATATCCATGATTCACCGCCCTAAGATGTCTATTAGTTTATAAGCGTTAAAAATTATGGTACAACACAGAATCCTAATATAAGTTCTAACTTTACTAATATCACTATTCTATTAAATAAATTGGTAAAGTCCTCCTTCCACTTGAAAATCAAGATTCAAATATTCAATTCAAGAATGTATTTTTATAAAACCTCGCCCCTTGTTTTGAATATAAGTAGTACCCATCCCCAAATTAATTTATTACTTCTATCTTTAAGCTTTCTTAGTATCTTAAATCGCGAGTAAAGTACTTTACATCTGGTTAGGAAACAATAATTAGTTCTATCATGAATATAATGGTTATAACTCCAGTAGCTAAGCCAAACAAATCGATAAGATAGCAGCTAAAGTGATGAGCTTTATCTCCTGTCTAACAATAGCACCTGCACTTCATTGGGTACCTGCAGCAGAAGACGTGATCTTTCAAATTCAATTCACCACTCAAGTGATTTATTTGATATATTATTTTTATTTATTTAATTTTGGGGAATTATCTGGAAGCTTTTTGCATTGTTTCGTCCACTAACAAAGAAACGTTGGGATGCCATATGTAATTAGTGCTGTAGGTGGAATCCCATGGTTGCGCCAAGTTTGATTATGCCAAAAATCCTGCAGAAATAAAGGTGGCCTGAAATGGGGAGGGTCATATTCAAGATAAGTTCTTGTCTTGAAGGAAAGAGAAAATCCTCCCCAAGCGATAATTTCATTTAGTCTCATCGCGTCCCTTGTAATTACAGTTTTCATTGTTTTATTATCCTTAACAATAAATAGAAAAAAGGAGGTCACGCAGTGTGCTAGACACAATCGTCACTAGGCAGGAATAACTTGCAGTCTCATCGTGTCCCGGCGCACTATAAAAATACGAGATCAGCAAACTCGTATCTACGAGGGGCGGTCAATAAGTTTTGCAAATCGGAAGGGCAAAACAAAGGAAGGGGAATGGCTGTTTGTGTTAGTATTAGGACAAGTTATGACAAGTCAGGACCTGCAGCCGCACGCTGTTGCCCCCTATATTTAAGAAGCAGTAGTTGATCGCAGATCGTCAGTCACAAATTTTTCAACAATGGAAAAGGTTGAACACCGCGCACTAATCAAATTTTTGACCAAGGAAGGCAAGAATACAAAAGAGATCCATAAAACGCATGGTTGCAGTGGACACCGACATCGCCCCTCCCTATTCAACCATTGCTCGCTGGAATAGGCAGTTCAGCCATGGTCGTGAGTCCCTTGAATCTGACCCCAGTCCAAGACGCCCGTCAGACGTGACCAACGAGGAGAATGTGGCCCGTGTGGAGAGGATGATCCTCGAAATTTGACGGGTGAAGGTCGAAGAAATCGAGAAAAATCTTGGAATATCACATAGAAGTGTTATCAACATTATCCACGACAATTTGGTCATGACCAAGGTCTCTGCCCGTTGGGTCTCTAGAAACCTCACGCCCCATGATGGACTTCAACGTTCTCAAAGTCCACAAGGCCAGAATTGCACAAGCTACGTTGCGCGAGTGCGGATTTGACGAGGACAACCATCCCCCCTACAGTCCAGATCTGGCCCCTAGCGACTACTTTTTATTTTGCCAGCTCAAGGCTGCACTGCGCGGACGCCGGTTTGGGGATGATGAAGATGTCCAGCTCACCGTCCAGGAGTGGATTGAACAGCAGTCGGGAGATTTCTGGTTATCGGGAATTCGAAGCCTCAGGGACAAGTGGCAGAAGTGCATTGAAGTCGTGGGTAGTTATACTGAAAAATAATAAAACACATTTCCTCTTATGTCGTTTCTTTATATCCAAATTGCAAAACCTATTGATCGCCCCTTGTACCTAAAGACCACCTCAATACTACTACTAAAAATACGCACCCAAGATCGGCAGCCTTTATATGACGAAGAATATTACCTGATCGTATTTTTGTCGCCTCTCTTTTATCGCTCTCAACGCGCTTTGAAGTGAATCTACTGTCTCTACATTCCCTTTACTTCTGTCATCAACTACCAAAAGCTTATGCTGGTAATTACAGTTATATTTAAAAAAACAAAACGTAACATGCCAATATGAGATCACGATTATAAGACAAATTGATAAAATGAGCGGATATTGAGAATCAATTGTCCCGCCGAAATAAAAAAAAATGCCCTGCTCATTTTTTTCTCTCGGCATAAATTTCAGAAATTAAAAACTCTTAAAATTCCTCTCTCTTCCTTGCATAAACTTGGCAGGCACTTTTTAAATAATCTATAAATTTTCTAATTTTTAGCTCGCAAGAGTATCTTCAATTAGATGTAGTTTAATAATTTTTCGTAGCCTGAGCAATTAATTACTTGAGGAGGTGTAGCTAACAACCATATGTTAAGAATTATTCAACCATATGTTAAGAAGTATTCAACCAGTATAAAATTACAGTATTTCAATCTAAATTTTTTCTGAGCTTTTTTCTCTTTTTATAGTTATTTCCTTTTATTCCTTTTTTTGAATTTAAATTGCTACCTTCAATCGTATCGTATTTTAATGTTTGGAAAGTAAAGCAGATTTTCAATTTTCTCCTTCAACTTATCGTATTGTAATTCATATCGCGCATCACTAAATAGACTGAAATCATTATTGATTAAACTTCGAAAAATTAATAGAGCAACCACCCTTTACTGACAAGTCTTAAGCCTCGAATCCCTAAGGTTCCGAAAATATATGAAGTTGCACCCCATTTAATGAGATTTCATTCTCAAACCCTTTCTAATTTATGTGAAAAAACAATGAATTAATCAAATTTAGACACCTTTATCCCTCGCACAAAATAAAATTAAGACATACAAGTAGTAGCGTAGGTTGTTCTTGATTCATTAGTATTTAAACAAATACGTTGGAGCGACCATAGTAAAATAGCAGTTAATACATGCATAGCGAATGTAAGAACGTTCATATTGTCGTTGATGTCTATGGCAATGTTGCTATTTCGTAAGATAATTGAGCACGCGCAACCACGTTCCCCTCAAATGAAAGGCGATCCTCATCAAAGGAAGAAGAACATGGCACACAATAGCTATTTTTCCTTTGACGGGAGATGAAAGAGTGTAATTTACATCCTGGAGGTTGAATCCCTTTAAGTTTGGCTTCCAAATGATAAAGTGTACAAATGAGGAGCTCGCTAGAGAAGGCAAAAACAGCTTCTCACTAAGCCCAATCCATTAGAGCCTCTACGCGTGACAGTTAGGGCGTCAAGCGACTCATAATTACTTGATGCGTGATTGTGCATCTTAGATGTCACAGACTCGAAATTTCATATGATCGCATTCATAAATCTAGGAATTCCAGATTTTCTGTTTGCTACGACTCGGGTAGATAATGAAATAAGCAGCATACCGCTATTTTGGGTTGAATTAATGACAGACTTCCAGAGATTAAAGATAGTAAAAAATCTCTTTACTTCGTTGTGTTAAATGAAAGAAGGGGTGAGGGAGGAATCTCATAAAATTATTCCAGGGAGAGTAATTTTACCCTGCAATAAGGATTCTATCAGAACATTATCGATCACGACAATAGAATTATTTTTTATTAGCTATCCAGGGCAGTGTATTTTAAATCTTTTTATAAAACCATTCGTAGCTTCCAATCTATTTTCCGGATATATATATATATATATATATATATATATATATATATATATATATATATATATTATGAGGCAAAGAACGCGCTTTACTTAGACGTCATCCGTTTACCTGAAAAATAATTATGTACATGGGCACAATCCTTCATGACACACGCATGTAAGTACAAGTAGACCCACCATGATCTTCGTCTACAAAGGAATATTTTCTCGCCTGACTGACTTCGCTTAGACTTTGTCCGCATCGGTGCATCGTGAGCTGTCGCCATGAGACTGCTTAGGTGGGATTGACAAAATGCCTTTCATTTGTTTATGTCTGAAATTCGTCCAAACAAATTGATCTTCCCGGTAACTGGGTACGCTTCCACTCAGCGGTCTTCTGTCACATCTTTCCTCATCAATCATCTTTGAATTCCATCTTTGAAGCTTCAAACTGCTTTACTCTGGATGGCTGCTCTCATGAATTCAACCTCAGGATGGCATAGTTGGAAGGAAGAAACCTCGAGTTCTTTTTCGCTGGTGTGTCTCTTCCTGCACATTTTATGTGCTATAATTTAGAAGAAGTAAGGATTGCTTCTTCCCTTATGGTTGTGCCCTAGAAAGACATATCATTCTTACCCCTGGATGCGTATGTTCATCATACGTATCTTTTATCTCTTTACTGCAAAAGAGAGGAAAGAAAGTACTCGTACATTCCTAATTAAAATTAAACTACTCTTTCGACTAAATGAACGGAATAGTTATAAGAGTGTCATTAGGAGAATTTTGTGGATAAGAAATTTCGGCAGACTAAATATTTATCTGTTGTTCAACTGCACAATTATCCATGTTTTTTCACCGCCTATTTGGTGACTGTCAACCAGGTTACGGTTGCCGAAGTCTCAGCCCAATCTTCTGTTATATTATAAAAAGAAAAATAAATCAACAAAGGAAAATCAAAAGAAAAAGCATTCTCAGGCGTCAGAGGGGGGCCTGGCTCCCTAGGGGGCATGAAAATGATATCAAAACCAGAAAGTTAATAGAATTAAGGAGGCCAACCTCCTCCAAAATGTTCGAGTGCCAACAGGTCTGTGCAGCCGAAACCGTCCCTAGTGCGTGGGTCACGCAGGAGCGATTCAGCTCTTTCCTTTATCGAGACGGGTAAGGTAAGACAAGATCCCCAGGACAGGGACAATTAACTAGACTGTGTTGCAATCTCTGGGCCCCTCGCGCACACCTTTTCAGAAATAACTCTTGCTCTAAAAATGTATGGGGCAAAATTTAGGGTTCCATATATTTTCAGTTTAGTGTGTGAAATCTTCTGATGCCACTGACGTTCGAAATAACAGAAAAAATGGTTAATGTCCATGAAAAATATGTGTATTAAAAAAAAATTATTTGTATATGTAAAGTTATATATTTTTCTACCGTTAGTTTTTCTAATCTCAGAACTTCTAAGAATTGATTATTTCGGCCAACCGCACTCGACTTTGTTTATTTAACCCACGCAGTAGGATCTGTATCTCGATTTTCTTGCGCACCCTCTTTACGCTCAGCCTACGACACAATTTTTAACTGGAAATGGGAATGGCAATGCTTGTTATTCCCGTTACGAAACACATCAAGAAAAAAACAACAAATAACAGTAATAATACAATAAGGCAGAGGAAGTAGTTATTAATAGCCGTGTTAAAAAAGTCTCGTTAACCAGGAGCTTACAAACAAAGATATTAAAAAAAGAAAAGTCCCACAATACATAAAAAGGTACATACTAACAGTGAACTCTTCTCCCCAAATATACACAATAATAAAAAAAATAATGGCACATCTTCTTTAAGGTATTACACAACACTAGAAAAATTCTTGTGGAATATATACACAACTAATCTAATTATTCTTCAACAGCTTGGCATCGGGAACCTGGATGCCAAATCCACTAAAGTTAGCGCGTGACTGTTTCCTTCATTTGACAGGTGGTATATTGGACCGATGAGATCAATCCCGACCCTGCAAAATGGCTCTGAGATTTGGGGTCTTCTCTGCAACAGTGCAGGCTTAACTTGTCCTTTGACGGCAGTCTTTTGGCAGATATCGCAAGACCTGCAATAGCAAAGGATTTCTTCATGGGCGCCTGGACAATACAAATATTTTAAGATCTTTTGGGTAGTCTTCGTGTGGCTAAAATAGATTGAAAATAGGCTGTCATTGGCAGTGGTAAAAATGTGAACAACGTGGGAATGAGGGACGCACAATACTCGCGTCGTGGGTTTACCGGTTTTCAGCACGCACGGTAAAGTAAGCCATCCGTAACTTGGTAGGAGATCACCCTATCTCCTCGGGTACCTTATTGCTCTTTTGACTGGCCCTTAGCCCACAGGGGTCGGAGGGAATCAAAGTTCTTTTGGTTCCTTGCGAAGCCATTAATCATTGCGTCCTTCAATTCTGAAGAACGTGAGGTTTCTAGGGGCAATGGTATTTTTGAATCTTTTACCACTTGCGAACGGGTAACCACGGGTTTGGCCACGGATTTTGGGGAGATCCGTGGGCACTGGTCAATGAGGGCGGAACAAAATTTAATAGGGTCTTCTACTACTTCTGCCTAGCCAGTTAAGTACGCACAATCGATGTAGCACTTAACGATTGAGATTCTATTGGCGCGCCCCAAGTAGTCGTGCACGACGGCGAATTTGTTATGGTCTGGGGCTACCGGGGAAAACAACTTGTCCACAACCACTATTCAGGTGCACCCTGTATCTCTCAAAAATGTGGAGACACGGTAGCCATTAATCGTTCCGAATCCAAAACTAAGTCCTCCACGGGTATTCTTATCAGACAAGAAGCTTATATGGTAGCCGCCGGGACTCAGGGTGTTCGGGTGAGGAGAAGATTCCGATGGTGTTGACAGAGGCGCAGACGTGGCACAGATCTGGTGTACCTGGTGAGAATAGTTATTCCTGAACTGAGAATTCTGGGGAGAGTTCGTTTTTTCATGGCCCTTAACACCACAGGAAAAACAAATGATCGGTCTTCTGTGGAAAGATGACGTAGGGGGGCCTGACTAGAACAGTTTTAGATCCCGGTGTTCGAACGAAAAGAGTGGTTTCGGCTTAGACCGCCCATTTACCTTGGAAAAATCGTTTCTATTTTGCGGGATGAATTTACCTTTCATTGACTTAGGTTTATGGAGAATAGGGCCGTTTTCTTGCATTCCTTCGGATATAGGTTGTGACTTGCATAATAAATATCGGCCTCTTCTGTGCACTCCTTGAATGTGTCGTACCGCCGAACTTTTAGAAAGATCTGACTTCGGCCGGAAGTGCAGCCAACAACTGAACTCTCAGGAATAGGTCATCGAGTGCATCGTAGTCATTCGGGATTTGAGAAGCTTCGAGCCAAAAGTTGAGGTGACGCTGAAAGCGGGCATGTCTGAATTTAGATCGGTAAAAGTCTGGAGTCGTGCTATATGCCGCCAGTAACTCCGATTTTAAGTTCGAATAATCGATTATTGCCACCGAGGAATGCGATATGAATATATCTCGGAGTTACGAATTTAGCAAGGGCAACGATTGAGCCACTCCATCTGCCTCGATATCCTAATGGTTGAGTTCGAAGATTTTTTCGAATTGGATTAAGAAGGCTCCGAAATCCTCGCCATCCTTGAAAACCAGAAGCTTAACAGACGCGGTAGGGCAAGATTCAGACCTCGAGCTGATGGACAGCGCCTCGTTCCTGGTCCTACTCATTTCAAATTCATGAAGGCGGATTCTTTTCCTTTCTTACCGTTCTGTTCTTTTTTTCTTTTCGTTCCTGCTCTTCTTTTTATTTTTCTCGTTCCTTCTCTTTTCTTTCCTTTTTTCTTTTCTCTTCTCTTTCGGTCTTTTCCTCCTGTTGAATATAAGCTAATAGGTCCTTGCCGCTGAGTCCAAGCGACTCTCTTTGTAACTTGAACGTGTTAAATAATGAAGACATTATATAACGTTTGACCAGCTTTCAGGAAAAGCACCACACACAAAAAAAGGGGCGATTATTTGACACAAAGGGGAAGTGCTGATTAGCTTTGGCGGACCTAAGATTCCTCACTTTAAAAACAAACAAAAACAGCATTTTAGCCCGAGCCTGTGTTGCCCTATACGCACAAAGAAAACGACAACACAATAAAAAAAACGAAATAAGATTAACTTATTTGCAATACGGCTGACATTTTATGAGGTCTGGAAAGGGCTAAAGTTTCACAGGATCAATAAATTCAATACACATATGCACAGAAAAGGGAAAATGGGAAAGTTTTTTTTTACAGTTTCTAAAACCAGAACCTTTAATATACAAGAATAACACCTTTTATTATCCGTCATAGGTCAATAAGAAAGATCAGATACTAGAGATGACCCGAAAAACCTGACATCATAATATAATATAGATGTCATAGGATGACCGTGAAGCAGGCACGCCATAAAATCGTAATAAAATCCCAGTGCAAAGGTTAAATAAACAAAATCGAGTGTGGTTATCCTAAATAATCAATTCTCAGAGGTTCTGGGATTAGAGAAACTAATGGTAAAAAAATATATAACTTTGCTATATACAAAAAAATATTAATATCACAACTAAATAGATGACAATAAATAAAATGAGACCGGGGTACCAAACGGTGGGAGGGGGATTTAAATGACTCGACTGGTACAAGAGTCTAAGAGAGGATGCACGTTGATTGCTTCCGGATAAAATGGGAGAGTGCAATTATCGGAGAGACTCACGTAAAGCCTAATTTACTGGAAGCTTAAATACTGCGAGTAAGTCGGAGCGACTGCAAAGTTTCTCCTTCTTTAACCTCTCTGAGACTTAGCGTGGGAGTACTCCAGTCGTTGAACGAAGTCGATAACCGAGCGATAGGTGCTTGTACGTGTCTATCGTCTGTCTACGGGAATTCTGGCATTAGATACGAGCAAGGCCGGGTAGAGGTGACGTGTCACGTTCGTAGCTGCAAGCCGTTGGGAGGCGAGGCAGGGCGTACGATACTGTACTTGACTGCTAACAAGACGGGGCTGTATTGTATTGGTTTCTCCAAGCTTTTCTTGAGGTATTTATATTGCCTCGACGGAAGCGAGTAGCCGGGGCCCTCAAAATGGGGCCCGAGATCTCATTAGAATTGGTGCGCCGGGGATGGGGATAGTCTGGGCGACCTCACAGCTTTGCGCAAATGTCCTTAGCGCCCTGGGTTTGGCGCCGATTAGACGGTGCGACGATGAGGAATGGAACCCAAACGGATTACGCTGTCCCACGAAAATCTTGCGGCTTCCTTAGGGCTGTCTGGCCGCGGAGGTGTATCTTCTTAGGCACCACAGGTAGACGTTTGGTTCTAGGAGGGTAGGGGTAAACCTTCTCTCTCTGACAATTTTTTTTCGTTTTAATTTATATTTTACCTTAGCTTGTTTTATTACCATGTTATAAAACCAAAAAATGGAATCTCTGCCAGAGTGGTTTATAAAGAAGTTCCAATGAAACTGTTGAAGTTCGGGTTGTAAAAATGTAGAGAGAGTACACATTGTTATAGAACAAATGCCAGAGTTTAATATACCTTTGGGTCGATGCAAAAATATGAGGGCAAAAGGGATTTCAACTCTTTAGGCACAAAAGATAAGAGGAATTATTCTTCGTTCTAAATGAAGATTAAAAATTCTGGGTTATTAGGTCCTTTGTGTGAACTCATTACAAATAAAGGTCTCAAATACATTCTGCCCCTTTCCTTTGATAACCAATTTTTAGGATTAGAGAAATTAACTCTTCCTTCTTGCTATGCCCATTCTATTTTTGTCCAATTGCTATTTCTGTCCTTACTTTCCTGGTTAAGCTCTGGTCTTTCCCTCTTTCGTTACATTTCATAACCAATTTTTAGGATTAGAGAAATTAACTCTTCCTTCTTGCTATGCCCATTCTATTTTTGTACAATTGCTATTTCTTTCCTTACTTTCCTGGTTAAGCTCTGGTCTTTCCCTCTTTTGTTACATTTCATAACTGTTGCTTTGATCGTTCACCCTGACTTTGTTTTTTCTTGTTAACGGAATCTTTTACGAAGAGACACTGTCGTGGTATGACATTACATTATATCAATACCATATTATATCTCTTGTGGGGAAGGGACCAATAACTTAAAGGCGAACCGACAAGGGACGGAACACCACGAGTTTCGACGCGTGGAACAGCGAGAAAGAGTGCAACGAGGTCAGGAAAAGTTTGGGCAATAGCAAATCTCTTTGTTATTTAAAGAGGCATGTACAAAAATATAATTCTATTTACATAAAATAAGAAAATAAATAGGCAAAATTACATTGATAAACGAGGGGGGAATTGCTGAGATATGCATCAGACTATGAAGTTAAATATTAATATATTACAGAAGGAGACTATTCAAATGGGAAGGATTAACTCAAATGGGTTGCTGAAGGGGGAGAGGGGTTGGCTTACGAAGGATTTCGGGTGGGAGGTTACGGTAAGGCTTCACGGATGTCTTCTGCAGGCAATAAACGTGAGTTAGGCGAGGGCGCTCGGAGCTTCTGAGCGGGAAGTTAACGTCATGACGGTTTTCCAAAAGGGAGGGGATAGCGTCCGGTCCAGGGGAGAGTATTTCGGCCACCCGAAAACGAGGGGCGAACAAGGAGGGCTTTGACGAGAGTTGATGAGTGGGGTTGGAAAAATCGCTTGGTAGCGATGGTCAAATGGAATTACCTCACTGGCTGGGGCTAATTCCAACACACAAAAAGTTCAGCCGTCACTTTGCTTTGTTGTTAGCACCTGACTTGGAACTAGGAGAATCTTCTTGGGTCCGGGCGAGACTCCTCAACTCTGTGTCTCCCACATGGAAGACGAGACCTATATATATCCGAAGCTATCCACGCGGGGGTGGGGAAAACAGCGCTACTCTCGAATGGCCTCGAATCTTCACGCCGATGCGATTCTAACCCGCGTAAAGGTGGTCTGTGGTTTACGCGGTTCGAGGCTACCGCTTGTGGATGGGGGAGGAGGAGTCTTACCAATTTAAGCTTAACCAAATTCTAGAATCTTCTTCAGCGCATGGATGTCACTTCCGTGCTGGAAAAGAAATTCCACGGGGAATTCCTTCACAGACACAAATAATGGTATTGTTTAGTTAAGCCTATGATTTGCCTTTTACAAGTCAAATGGTGAATGGGGGGATCTTTAAGGTCAGCTTTGAATTAACCGTTTACAACAATGGCCTATATAATTATGAAATTAAGACGACCAATGAATAGATGTAATGTTGGTGAGGGAATTGTGCAAAACGAATTAGACCTATACACTAAATACTGTAAAGACTAGAAAAACTCCTATTTAAGTAATTCTTTTTTTCTTCAAAATAACATAAATAAAATAAAAGAATGGCATAAAATAGGGAAATATCATTCGTGAGTATTAAAGTATAATTCAGATAAGTTCATTGACACTAATGTGCTGTATATAAAAGAAATACCATTCTTTTTTTTCTCATAGTTAAATTTCGCTATTTTTCTTCCCTGCGTTGATTAGTGTTAGAATTAGGCGCGAGAGTCTAAGCTATTATATATTTGTCTGCCTCTGACGCTTCTCTTTTCATTTCGAATTTTAAAAGACGTTTACAAACGAAGATTTATCCTACGTTCCAATCAAATATAATGTAATAGATTTGAATGAAACTCCAATTATGAAAAAGGTAGTCGTTAAGGAGATTGATTGGATGTAGCTAACAAGTAAAATAAAGATGATTCAATTGTCAATCCAATACGGTGGTGTTCAAGAGACAAAGTAAGGGAAAAGGATGGAAAGGATCTAACCTTAGAGATTTGGAGGGGAAGAATTGAGAAGTGAACAATTATTTTATGAAGATATAATAGTAGGAGGAAATATAGCTTCCCATAGGAGTTTGAGGCGTGATAATGAGTTCAGGCTGGTACAAATAGGAATTCCCTTTTGTCGAGGGGACAGAAGAGAGGTAGAGAAAATCCCGGTGGAGATATGCATTATCTTGTCAGAAAAGAAAATACAGCAAACAGCAGCGGTGAAGGGGAAGGAAACTGATACTTTAAGGAAAAATAGAGATGAGCGATAAGTTTATGTGCTTCGAATGTTTGCGTGGTTACAAGAAACCCACAAACGACGGGGGTGGGTGCAACTGACATCAGAAGAGCAGTGTAGGAAGGCGTAGAAAGAGAGTAGACAAGGAAAGATTTCTCCTTTACTTTCTCATATGTGTTTGTTTGCATCCCAAATAATGTTGGAAAGGTAAGAATCACCTCGTTGACGAGAGAAAGGGGGAAGGGATGTGAAATAGATATTACACGCATGAATACAGGTATGTAAAATAGAATCGGAGGACGCATTGTGATCAGAAAGGGGAATTTTTAACGAGGCTGAATTAAGGCAAGATCACTGGAAATACGTATTCCTTAGTGTGAAATAGAGGTGCTTAAAAAGAGTGTTGCCCAGTCAATTTGGTTACCGGATCTCCATTAATTTTCCCTCATTTTGGAGGCGGATATTTTTATTGGACATGTCAGTTCACACACACATAATGAATTTATATCTTTTTCGTTAGGTCACAAATTGTATAATGAAAGTAGACATTTCCTCAGTTGTACTTACTGAATATGTAAACACTATAATTCATTACTTAGTTATTTAAAATACTTTATAGCATTTGGTGATCAGCATGCAAACACAGTCGGATACTCTTCGTTGGAAAAATGAAATAAAATCATTTATCCTTTGGCCCTCGAAACTATGCGACATTCCTTCAATGAAATATTTTCAAAGAATGAAGAATGAGTTATTTATTCACTTCCTATTCGGCATTTTGAAATCTGAATCAGTGTAGAATACCAAATAAGACAATATACTTCCGCCTTGTATAAAAATCCTGTAAAAGGATACGAAATTTGTTCTTGTATCTGCTCCAAGGCCAACTGCGCGAGAATATGCCATGATTCCTTCTTATTCGCCAAAAAAGGAAAGACAGAAAATAGCACAAGAAAATAAAATCCGTACTGAAATTATTTTTAATGATCGCTTTAACTTAATATATTTAAAGTTTTTTTTTTAAATTCCTGATGTAAAATACAAATTTCCTTGATCGATTGCATTATAAATGTCCTTTATCTCTATTATTAAAAGAGTGGCGAAAGTGATTGATACCTTGGAAATAGCTTAATCCGCGATACTAATATAAATCGAGCCTCAATTAAACTACTAATAATATGAAAAAAATGAATAACAAAAGTGCATTACAATATAAATATAGCTAGGAATGTTATTATCTAAGTTGGTGCCATAAAGATGTGATGCGAACATTAATGGAGTTCTCGTAAAGTTCTGAGCAGTGCGCAGATTTTTTAAATGGCTGGCGTGTTTGTGATGTAATTATTCTGCTGATATAGAGAGCAAAAGATAAATAACAAAAGTACAGAGCTAGAAATTAAGGGTAGATACATTACTAAGTTGTCTCCATAAAGATCAGTTAGGAGAAGTAATGGAGTTCTCGCAACTCTTTGGATTACAAATTTATTCATAAAGTTAATAATTGCTTAGTCAAGTTCAAAGCCGTGCACAGCACTTGTAATAGTATGGTGTGTGTTTGGATAAAACCCAAATTTTTTATTTTTCCATAACGTAGGTAAGAAGAGCGGCAATAAATGATTATATACATTCATATCATTTTATTAACAAAGTAAAGGTTTCTTCAGTTTAATTGTAAATTTCCTCTACTTTAGATATTATTATATCTAGAAATTCACAAACCAAATTTAATTAATATGTCAGATACTGCATGAAATTTCTTATTGTTCTAGGGCTTACATGAAGTGGAGAATGACTTAACCACTTTGAAGAGAAGCAAAACGCTGGCTAATTTAAAATTTCCTTTCAACAAAGAAAAATTCATATCCTTCAGTAACATTCAGTGCATGAAGGATAAGTTCATTTAGGTTCGGTGCATCCTCCGATTCTTTCTTAGCACATTTTCCCTTCATTGATGGATCCTAAGTTTTATATAGGATCCTACAAATGGCTGCATTGAAGTTGCCTTCTTTTGAGGAAACAGAGACTGGACTCTGCTAAAAGTTTCGGCAAGACTAATTAATTTACCTGATACATCATCTAGTTTCGTACAGGCCATGGTTAAAATTGGTAAGGAAAGGTCTAATTCGAATTAGTTGGTTCTCAATTGTATGCCACTTCTTCGTTGCGAGAGGGAAAAAAACTTTCATTTTATGAAAAAATCGCGGCAAATATATCTTTGGTTCTACTTGCTCTAAAGGTTCCTCTCCGAAGCAACTGCCATCATAGTTTGGCATTCAACGAATTATTCATTAAAAAAGGTATAGTAATCAAAGATTTAAATGAGAGTTGTTTGAATACGTGACTCGAGTGCCTTGCTCGAAGTAGCCGATCCTGCTCATATGGCACCACTCGTAGGAAAGGCTTTGTTTGTTTCTCGCTCTTTCTTTTCCGTCTGAAAATGGAGAAAAGTTTCGCCACGATTTGAGACTCATTTCCTTGAGATACGTTCGATGTGTAAATGTGACCCCATGTAGGCAGCGCCGGTTTAACCTAGTAGCACATGTAGTACGTGCTACGGGTCCCGCGGGGATGTAAAAAATTAGTAATAATTAAGGTTTTGCTCTTAGGCACAGAAGGCCGAGACAAAATAATTAATTTTCCTGAACTTTTATATTACTATTATATATGACATTACTATATATAAGAAAAATATAGAAACCTTCACTAGAGCAAACTGCATAGTATAATAAGTCTGGAATTATGTTATGGTAGTACACGGTGTTGTTCTTTCAAAAGGAATAAAAAGTGTACAAAATAAAACCTTCCTTTTTCAGTTGAGTTGTCCCAGCCATAATCGCAGTTATTTTAATTTCCCCAGATAATTTTTCCCTCTCTACCAAGGAAAATGGGGGGAGGGGGGATACAATATATATATATATATATACATATATATTTATATATATTTATATATATACGGGTGGGGGTCCTGCTGTTTCTTCTGATACGGGCCTTGCATGTAGTCATCACGTTGTGGACATATTTATAAATGGTTGATGGCCACTGAAAAATATATTAGTGAAATAAATATATAGTTTTTTATTGAATAAAGTTAAGTTAATCTGAATGGATAAAATATTCCAGAGGAAAGATTAAAAGCAAATTCAAATTAATTTCAAACTTTATTAGTTCGTTAAGTTCACTGAGTTCAATGATCAAGAGCATTTTAGGTCTGGAGTTTATCATACCCAGTTCACTCGTAATTTGAGAACAAACAGAATTCCAAACAAAGAAATATAACAAATTAAATCAACACCACTAATCAGGTGTAGTGAATTTAATGTCCTTAAGAATGTCTTTCAATCTTAAAGTAGGGGTAAAATGGCTACATTTTAAACGCCCATCCTAAAGGATGAAATCTAGGATATCCCTAATTAATATGGATTCTATATTTTTCCCTTTAATAAAAATAAATACATTCTTCATCCTCAAATAATATACCCTGGAGCCTACATCCAAATGGCTCTTAAAACTATGCTTGAAATCCATAGTAATCGAATTTGCAAAGGTAAATTATTTTAGTTAAATGGCACTGATCTTTGCCAGGCGATGAGATAAGCTACTTTCGGGAATGACTTCGTTTGGTTTGCAGAAGGTTTCAATTCTCTCAACATTAGCTCACTACAGCGTTTGCTAAAATGCACCTTCGTATCTCATTCTCGTGGTCTATGGAGAAGATGTCATTTTTACCGACACAACAACTAAATTGAACGTCCAGTGAACGTTTCATGGTGAATTAGCTGTGGGAGGGGTGGTTGAGAAGAATTTCTCAGCTAAGGAAGTCATGCTAAACAGATGCGTAAATAAGGCTGATGATGAGAGAAAACAAAAAAATATGTAGAATGTTAATTGCAGGTAAATAAAGAAAAGAATAACGCATAATCACGTTTCATGATGAATTAGCTGTGGGAGGGGTAGTTTAGAAGAACTCCTGAGCTAATGAAGTCATGATAGATAACCAAATGCCTAAATAACTCTGATGATGAGAAAAAACTAAAAAATATGTAGAATGTTAATTGCAGGTAAATAAAGAAAAAAATAACGCATAATCACACCAAATATTTGAGGAGAGGTTTGTAAAAATAAGAGATGTAGTCACCTGATGTGAGAAATTTTCAAAGTTATTTAGCAGTAATAGGCGTAAGAAGATCAGAAGGAGGCTCATCTATCGTGCACACTTCCTGAACACTAGCAATGTTGCATTACATCATTGAATGGAACACCAATTTATTACATAAATCTTAATTACTGTCCTACATTCCATTAAGATGAAACTTATACTGAATAAGACGTCCAGAATTATCACCTTGATGATAAATGAAAGGAAAAAACAACAAAATCATCCTTAACTTGCATACCAAACCGCCACTAGGATTATCGCCTCCGAGGTTGTTAACAAAAGATTTAACACTACCAGAGAATAGACTTTCCTTTCGTAGAAAGCTACTTACAAATGGAAAAATCTACCTCACATTTTGGTGAGTGCGTGCGAACCAATAGGCTTAGGAATAAAATGTTATTGGTGGTGGAGTAAGAGCTAAGTAATATCTGAAGAGGCAAGCTTTGGGAGACGAGGGTCACTCTCTTTCCACGCACTGATTTAACTTTTCTCTTCTTTTATTCACCCGGACTTTGTAGACTTTAACTTCCCCACTTTCAGAGAATTAAAAATTCCTTTCCTTCACTGTTGTCCTAAGACAAAATGGTTAGTCCGAATAATAACCGAATATGTTTTTTTTCATGTAATTATAGATATCTTTTTATTTAAATGTATCCAGTAAATCAATGGACTATATCGTGTATGTACTGAGATCTCGGTTGAAGAGAGCCGTGTATAAATGCGGAGGAGGTGGTTTTATTTTCATGACCGAGAGCACGAATCCATTCCCAGCCGCTTGGTCCATCCATCAGACTAAGTCAATAAATCACAAATTCCAATGAATAATTTTGCAATTGTGGAGAAGCACCGCAATCATGGATCTCTCTTCAACATTTCCCGTTCAATTTCGTACCTATAAGTGGCGATTATTTTGGAACAAATCTCCTGTGTGCTTTGTATTGATCATCTCTACTAAGGCACTCATCGTTAAAAACACTCATATGGCCTCTGTCGGTTTGTTTCCTTTTGCCTTTAGTGAGAAGGGAAAGAAACGGACAAATTTGTCTGTGCGGAGCCTTTGTTTCAAGTGGCAGTCAACGCTTGTGCAACGATTGATTGTTTCTCGATCTCGGCTTTATTCATACTCCACTTCATTATAGTCTTCGACAATGTCCTCAAAGTGAGGTTCTTTCCGGTTATGACTAATTTACTTTATCGGATCTTCCTCACCCACCCACCCCTTCTCGACTCGCACCTTAATTCCTCGCATGGTGCAATTGAATGATGCCGTTCTTGTTAATTCCACTTGTGCTCGAGAGGCGTCTCTTCCCTTCCAGCGCCGGGCCCTTCTCTCGTTCTCGGATTGGGACATAAATAAATGGAGGGAGGAAAATGAAACCATAAATTTGAATTCTGTTCCGACGACAAACATATATTCATGAACACAACGAGGCCTCACTTAATAAATGGAGAATCAATATTATTTCAAGTCCCCATTTTATACGATTATATCTTCTTTCATATTATCTTCGACATCTAATTCTAAGTTTTATCTAAGCTCAATTAATCATAATAACTTTTACAAATAGGACGTCATTATTTTAAAGTAGGGAGATAGTCTGACATTACTTCCACCCGTAGGTATCAATTTCTCACTTAAGCATAAATAAAAAACCCTCATATTTATTTTAATCATTTGGAGGGCATTTTTTACCGAAAAGCGTTCCACAAATCAAAAATATATTCCCTGAAGTCGAAATCTAAAATTTTCGTACTCTCCTTATGGTAAGTGTACCAATACATTCACTGTAAGGTCCGCTGATGGTAATAAAAATCGACAAAACATCCTGCCTCCATAAGGGAAAAGGGATGGAGAAGTGCTCTGTCAAATGTAATTGGGATTGTAGAAGAATCGTCACTCCCCCGTTTTCTCGCAGTAGAGTCACGAGGCGATTACCGCAAAGACATCGGGCCCGGGTACCGTGGGGTCAAGCGCTTAACCACAGCGCCTTGCCACTCGTCGCTATAAAATACTTAAAGGTTAAAATGCAAGATCTCCCTTACGAGAGTGAGATTCAATGTCACCTCAAGTAAGAAATTGGAGACGTGTTTCTCTCAAGCTCGAAGGCTAACGAGGAGCCGATGTAAGACTTGGTGAGAAAAACCGTTTGGCATAAGAACCCTCCTGGGCCCATCCTCAAGCCTCACCCAGTGGGGTGATGAGGTATGAATAAGAAACACTGAGGAAAATCGAGGTAGAATACGTCAGTCTCCAGGTGACGAAGTCCTTGGATTAAGACCCCGGGATACCTAGACTGGATTGGTAGATTACTTGGCTCGCTAGACCAAGAAGTACCCTGCAAGAGAGGCAGAGCTACCTACCATAGGGGGCCAAGAAGCAGCTCATCCTCGAGCTAGTCCCTGATTATCAAACCGAACGCTAAGTTAACTTTATTAAGTTCAACTTACACTCGTCAGAGAGACTCCTCATATCCTGGTGCATCTTAAAGACCAGGGGTATTCGTCGTCCTTGAGAAATTAAGAAAGAAAGAAAAAAAAGGCTCCCCCTCAAGCCCGTCACTCGGTGGCCACACCAAACTCCAAGTTAACTGTGTTTATGAACCAAGTTCTACTTACTCTCACCAGAGAGACCACGCCTACCTTGGTGCCACCTAAAGCACCGAATTGTTCTCGTACTTGAAGAACCCCCCCTGAATACCGTGTGGACCCCCCAGCTGCTACCCTCGCCAAAAGGACCTCGTGATCCCGCCCACCTACATCTGGCCAGGCGGCACGCGTCGTAAGGCAATAACATTCCTTAGGTATTTAAACTCCAGTAGAGTCCGTAAGCCTAAATCTTATATATTGAAGTGTGTAGCGAAATTAACCAATTTTAGAGGGTCAACCTAATTGAATTTTTTATTGTATATTATAATATTCGGAGTATTTCTGTGGTTAATGGTTAATTTTTGTGTATTACTTTGTTAAAGTTGAAGTATAAGTTTATTTTGGGAATTATTGTGCGTTTCTCTATATCCTTACGTGTTTGAGACGGCTCTCTTCTTTAAGATATCAATCTTAGAACAAAAGGGGGGGCATTCTACGACGGGGATAATTTGCTTTAGAATAGTTTGTGGAGTTAATACTTCCTCATTCTTAATTTAGATGAAACATTCTACCTATTTCTCACCACTTTTTAGTTGCGAACGATTCGAGTCGCCGGTGACTCTACATCTCACTATCTCGGTCGGTCCGTCGGTCCAAATTTTATTTTCGCAATAACATCATAATTATTCGGCCGAATCTAATGAAATCTGAAACCCTTATGATGTTTTAAATTCTCCTTCGAATGATATAATTGCCAAGGTCCTCTTTCTGGAGTCGCTCTCGAACAGCTCTAAAGCTTAAAAGATGGTCCCACCTTTCCTTTCTCAGGAGCCCCGAGAGCCATCTTCTAGCGGAGAGGAGGCTTATTCCTCTCCTAGGCCTACGGATGCGGTGGACTGCCCCCTCACTTCCTTCTCTGTAGGCGGAATTGAACTACTCCCTCTTTTTTCCAGCGGCATTTCCCTTAACCTGCACAGCGGAGTGCTAAGAGATGAAGAAGTGGGGGCCCAACATTGACCGCTCCCACAAATAGGGCTAACACTATTATGGCTCAAGGTATGGCAAGGCACCTAAGTCTGTGCCCCCTAACTTCCTGCAGTCCTGTATTCTCCGGGTACAGGGGCTCAGTGTACCTGCATCCTGCTCTTCCCCGATGAATGCCGGTTCGGACGACCCTAAATGATGCAAAAGGTAGCTTAAATTTGACATTCGAAGTTTTAGGGGGAATGGACACCTTGTGGGCCCTGTAAGACGCACATGTTACCTGAAGTGACACATCTATAGACGGTAGGATCATCCATGTGGTCCAACGCGGGGTCGGTGCTAAGCACAGATCCTGCGTCCGCTCGTTTGCAAGCTTCTCCTCAGTCGGCTTGGGTCACCAAGGACTCACAGGGAGGTAGCTTCTCTCAGGGCATGTGCCAATTTGAAAGCCAAGCCTATTCCATTTCAGAGAAAGATCGTGCTGAAGCGGGTCTGCTGCCGCTTCGGCAAGTGACCAAGCCAAAATAAGCAGGTTCGGTGGGGAAGGCCGAGACCAAGCCTAAAGAGGCAAATGCACCTGAGGAGCCTCGATTACGTCGGGGCCGCTCATTGATTGACTATTTGGCGTTTTCGAGCATGTTAGTTTTAAACGTTTCTGGTTATTTGCTTCATTGATGGCTAAGGGCCACATATTCAGTAAAAGGAAGGCACTATCTAGCCTGATTGGTAAAGTACCTAATGTGACCTGTTTCTCGGACCGGAGCTTTCTAGTGAATGCGTCGGATCTCTCCGTGGTGGCAATGATTTGTGCCCTTCGGACACTAGATGGCATTCCATTGAGTGTGACGCTGCATTCTAATATGAACTTCTTAAAAGGTGTGGTTTAGAGCTGGGCGACCCAAAACTGTAATATAAAGAAAATACTTTGTTTTTTTATGGTAAAAGATTCTAAACCCCTCCGACTTTTTCTTCAGAAATATTCGATAATATGTTAGGAAAATTTTAAATCTAGGGAAATGTCCTTTTTCAGAGATGTTGACAGTAGGTGGTCAGAAGGGAAAATGATCTGACCGGATAGTTGCCACTGTACCTATAGGTATCCCTGTGGCTGGTAAAGTAGCTAAATTTTGCGAGCTATATTTTATAATGGCACTGGTTATGTCAAGAGATGTAAGAGAAAATCGTAAATATAGTAGGAGGAAAGCTGGAATGAGTCATAGATATGAAAACAGAAGTCCTAAAAAGTTTTAATTTAAGGAAAAGGAAAGAAGAATCAATCAAATAGAAAAATACGATAAAACAAATCAATTTTATCGTAAATAGCATATCCTAAAAACAATCTAAGTTTCTAACGCACGACTTCGTAATAGGGTCTTACTTCACGTTGTCGGTTAACGCAGCCATCACCTGATATTTATGCTTTTAAGAACTCGCGGCCTTTTTGGCAATGGCTAGAGCAAGGAGTTGCCTCATACACCTATGTCTCCTGCATCGTGATGACACAATAGGACGGCTCTGAGCTGCTTTTCATCAGCCTTTCAGGTGGTTGCATCGAGTGCGCGGAGTGTTGTGAAAATCTTCACCACCGAAAAGGCGGAGAAGACGTGAGGTGATCTCAGAGTTATTAGGTACTTAGAGAAAAGTGATACTTAATAGGACTGCTCATTATTCTGATGTCATCGGAGTGGCTGAAAGCACCGCATCGACAAGATAATCTTCCCCCAGATGCAGCTGAGCATCGCTGCAGTTTGTTTTGGCTTTACTGAAATCGTCGCAACCGTGTTGCGTTTTTGGTGCAGTGGATCAAGGATTTCGAGGATGTTTCTATTTTGTAAACTGTCATTCGGAGAACTCCGTCTACATCTTGACAAACTTGGGCGACAAAGAAGGACACAGATGAGTTGACTTCTTAATACAAGATAATGTATACAACAATTGAAAACAAATACCGTATAATTGGCTTTCGTTATTTTGGATGATAAATGACTGTAACTCTCGCAAAATTGGTATGTGTCGCAAGAAGCATCGCGATCAAAGGTTGCAAGGAATCGACAGTGAACTTACGTAATGTGTAAATAGAGCTCGTCGAACACAAAGTTGGCGCGCAGAAACAACACAAAATGATACATGCTTCCTTATAGAATCCCCATAAGCCAACCTTTTCCCATTCGGAGAGGTTGTCTGTGGTTATACGGAACCTGTACACCGAAATCAGAGATTATTCTAGATAGTTCTTGCAAAAGTTTGTTAAGAAGTCCCGGAATACCTTGTTGGATATCAAGTTTAAATTTTGCTGAATTGCGGAAATTTAAGAGATAAATTTATGCTTATGTCTATATTGGATTATGCTAATTCCGAAAAATATATTTAAGTGGATCTCTAGCCTAATTGAAAATACTTTTGACTTCTATTAACTCGTTCCCGGACTCTGTATGCAGTTTCGTAGAGACCCTTTTCTAATCTTGAAATTTCACCGCTAATTGACAAGTGGATTGTTTGCTCTAAATAGATATTAATAATGTCCTTTTTTGCGTTTATTAAAAGAAGATCCTTTAAATATCCAATTTGAAAGCAGTGATACAAAGATCGGAAAGAGTAAGGGTAAATAGATATTAAACCTTTCTTTGGAAATTAAGCACAACAGGACGAACCCATCAACAATTCAATATTCGGTGAAATATTTGGTGTGAACATTACTAATTAGCGTTGAAAGTAATTCTCCCCATATACAACCACGTTTTAATCTCGCACCAAGCTTTGATCCTTGCAACTATTTCTATAACCATTAACATAGAATTATTCATCGTTAATTACCGTGAAAGGGGTGAAAATATTGACATTAGATCCCTTGAACTCATTATAAAATTTCTCCTGGACTCTCCGAATGCACCTTTTCTACCGTGAACATTTAAGTCTGGTGAGTTATTTAATTTTTCTATTTCATCATCTTTTTACTTTCCTCTCATACTTTCACAACCTGGATAGACCAACAACGGGTGAGTAAAACCACAACAACTTACTTAAGTATGGCATAGTTTAATAGTTCATATATATTTAAAAATGACTAGCAAATTAAGAGAAGCATCGTGGTTGAATAGATTCTTTACCGAAATTGTTCTCACTGCAATAATAAGCCACAAATGCTGCCTCCAATATTTTATTTTATTGCCAAAAATAAGAAAAATATTAATCATTTTAGGGAATATATTAACGGAAGTAAAATAAGCAAAAAACATAAATGGGCAAAAGTTAGAAAATAAACTTTCGAAATTATTGAACAAGTTGTGGAATCAAAATTGAAAAATTTCAAATAGATTCTCTTAATTTTAATAAATATATCACAATTTACAGAAATAAAATAAATAGATATACATACCTATTTGGGTAACGTTACTTATTTTTTCAAATGAAACATTTAGAAGAGTAAACGTGCAAGAAAATTCACAGCCTGCTCAAAAAATACCATACACCCTCTTATAGGTTTATTTAGAATAATGCCAATGTTATCAAACGACCCAGTTTTTGATATGAAAGATTCTGCTGATCTTTTCTCATTCCAACTAAAACATTTTTTGGTTTCTCAGACAAAACACGCAAATGGGTCGTCATTTTAAATAAAAGTAAGTTAGAAAAGCTAAAAAAGTTTATCCAAAGTGAAAAGTGAATCTGTGAAAGTCTTCTGTAAACTCGCTCGGATGTAAGGTTGGTCAAATGATATCACTGCGCTGCAACCCCTTAAAAATTCCTGGCAACAAAGACGTCATTACCATTTCCCATTAGAGTTTTGCACGCTGAATCCAGAAATCATACTCATTTTTTTAGGGAGGTTCTCATTTTTTTGTAATAGCCGACACTAAATTATTCAGGTTTATAGTGTAGAAATGCGTCTGAGCCAGGTCTATAAAATTCCTGTAAATTTATATAGGTAAGTAAAGGCAAACAGAAGTTGACAGGCCATTTTTTTTTTGAAAAGAAACAAAATCATGATAAATGTACGTTACACACATACAGGCATGTACATATCTGCTTACGAAAATCACCATTGTATTTAAAGGTTGAGGCTAGCTATTCTTTCTCAAAGGCACGCGTTCGAGACTTTCTCTTGTGTGCCGGTGTATCAGTAGATGTTGCCCGGCTTCTTTGAAGCGACCAGCATAAATCCGCCATCATCGTCACGGTGCTCCATTTCGGATTATCTCGATGTAACCTGTCCCCCTGTTCCTCACGGAAGTCACCCAAGTTGGCAGGAAAGTAGTCAAGATGGCTATGGAAGAAATGCATTTTTATGAAGATACGTACGCTAGCCGTCTCATATGCTTGAAGCATGTTCCAACTCTTTTTTTGTAGTCATCGGCTTTTGTGTTCCCCAGGAAGCCTGTAACAACTGACTTAAAACTATTCCAAGCACTTCTTTCATGAGGTGTTACCTCTTCAGTAAAGCTGGTTTCTGAAATAAGCTCACGAATCTGTGGTCCAACAAATATGCCGGCTTTCATTTTGGCATCACTTACAGAAGGGAATTTGTGGGACAAGTACGTAAACCCTTCTCCATCTTTCGGAAGTAATTTGACAAAGTTTTTCATTAATCGCAGCTTGATGTGAAGTGGAGGTAGAAGCACTCTCTCCGCTGGTACAGGTGGTATAGCTTTGACGTTATGGTGGCCAGGTACAAATTCCATCCGTTGTGGTCATTTCACTTGTCGGTAGTGTACGGAATCTGCACGGCTGTTCCACAAGCATAAAAAACATGGATGTTTTGTGTGGCTTCTCTGCAGCCCTAACAAAATACTTAGGACCTTCAGGTCACCACAAAGAAGCCAGTTGTGATCCTGGTATTGTGTGTTGTTAATAAGAAGTGATATGTTAGCGAGGATTTCTTTCAAGGTGACAGAATGCGCAATGGGCAATGATTATACTTTTTTGACATTAAAAGGTAGCACGGCTTTCAGACTCATTGTAGAAGAGTCGATAAATAGCCTCCATTCATCAGGATGGTATTTCTTGCCCATGTGTCCCACAAGACCTGAAACATCATGGCAATACACCATATCATCTTTGTTGGTAAAGTACCGCACAAATTCCTGCTCTAGATGCCTATACCATGCAAAGTGTGTGCTAACCTTGAGCCTAGCAATTGTGCAACTTCTTTTGACAGCCCAAGATCTCGAACAAGGTCATCTAGCTTAGTTTGTTTAAACAACTGAGGGCTTTTCCCACGGATCTCGGTAGAGTTAAACTCTTCATCCACATCTGCATCGTAACGGACGCTATTTGAAGAGTTAATAGAACTGCTACGGGGCACACTCTCAGGACATATTGATACTGGGACGTCATCACTGTGTGGTACAGGTCGCATAGCTGATGGAATGTTTCGATATTTAATGTGTTTCATGCTTTTAGCATTCCTCCCCAGCGGTTTCACCATACAAAAATAGCAATCATCATGGTGATTTTTAGGTTCCCGCCAAACCATTGGTATACCAAATGGCATTGACTTACGTTTCCCTTTAATCCAATGGCTGAACCCCAAAATACAGTTCACAGAGGCAAAGTGAGGAGCCCATGTATTGTCCTAATCTCCTAGTTCAATGGCGAAGTAGGCACGATACAGACGTTTTACTAAAGATGTAATAGTGCGCTTCTGTTTTGAGGGTGTGTGTACTTTCTGCATATGTAGCAGAACGAGTCAGGATGGTTATTGCAAGTCTGCGGCATCCTTCAGTTAATCTCAACAAAATAAATAAACATAAGACACAGTGAATGATCACACGCGGAAATTACACAGTAATAATTCATACATAGCTGCCTATGCACCAAGCTCTATAACACATGCTATGCAACACAAAAACTAGAACCTCAGGAGCAAAACAAATACTACCACAGTGTTTAGCACGCAAAATTGGTCTAAAAAATTATATTGTCATTAATGTTGCATTTTTGATGCAGTCCAGTGTATTTGATTCTTGATCCCATTACTCTTCCTCTCGCGATAGCCATTATTTGTGTTTTCTTCTACACTGCAGGTATGTATTTAAATGCATGTTTTGTTTATTGAATAACTGCAATAGTTCATTCTTTGGCGAGCTGCCCACCAAGGTGCCTATAAATTATTCAGGGTTAGGGATAATAATAATCTGAATAATAGAAACATTATAGGAATTCAAGGGTTTGCAGGACAAATGGGTTTTGTGAAGCTGATATCAAACCTTCGAGTCCACAGGTTGAATTCATTGATTCTTCCTCTAGCTTTGCTTCTCAATAGAAAGAATATTTTAATTTTTAATTTGTTGAACCTATTGGAATTTTGAAAACATGGTCTAGATTCTTTGAGATGCCATGTTTCCCTTAGTTGTAGGCTTATTGCGTTAGGTCTCTCTTCTTTGCATTTGAATATTAATCCGTCTATGAATTTGATACCTCTACGTTATACTATTTCCAGCGTATGAACTCATTACTCTAGATTTTTTTCGAGATTTGGACTCCATACTCCAAATGATGAGGAACCAGAGACTTAAAAAAAAGAGAGGCACAATTATGTGCGTCAATTTAGCGGTAGAAGAGCTCTCAGGTGCTAGGTTGTAGATTTCAATTGTTTCTATAATGTAGTAAAATAATGAAAAATTAATGGCACCAATGATCATTAGGATAAAAAAAACTTGTAACCAAACAGAGACGAATGAAAAAATTGATAAAAACAAAGAACTCAAAGAAAATATAAGGGTGAGGAAGATAAAATTATCAAAAGCAAAAGTGTGGGATTTATATATTGGGGCAGGAAAGGTGCAAAACATACCTCATAGAACACTTTAGTAAAAAAAAACCTTACCTCAAAACAACAAGACTTACAAAGTGTGAAGGAATTCCACCTGAAATTTCTTTTCCAGCACGGAAGTTCCATGTGCTGGAGAAGATTTGTTAGGCTTAAATTAGGAAGCCTAACCCCACCCCCGTTTCACAAGTAGTAGCCTCAAACCACGTCCACCACAGTCCACCTTTACACGGGTTAGAATTCCGCGGCAAGAAGATTCGAGGCCATTCGGCAGTAAAGCAGTTTCTTACTCACCCTTTCGCCCTCGCGGGGAGAGCCTCGGACTTAGATAGTGCTCGTCTCCCACGAGGCAGACACAGAGTTGAGAAGTCTCACCCGGATCCAAGAAGATTCCCCTAGTTCCAAGTCAGGTGCTAACAACAAAGCAAAGTGACGGCTGAACTATTTGTGTATTGGAACTAGCCCCAGCCAGTGAGGTAATTCCATTTAACGATCGCTACCGAGCGATTTTTTCCGACTTCACTTATCAGCTCGTGTCGAAGCCCTCCTCGTTCGCCCCTCGTTTACGGGTGGCTGAAATACTCAACCCGTGGACCGGACGTTGCCGCCCTCCCCCCTTTTTTGGAGAACCGTCATCACTTTAAGTTCCCGCTCAGAAGCTCTGAGCGCCCTCGCCTCACATGCAGAAGACATACGTGAAGCCTTACCCCAACGTCTCACCCGGAATCCTCCGTAAGCCAACCCCTCTTTCCCTTCAGTAACCCATTTGAATTAATTCCGCCCTCCCCAATTTGAATAGTCTCCTCCTGTAATACTTTAAATTTTAACTTCATAGTCTTGTGCATAACTACAATCCCCCCCCTCGTTTACCGATATAATTTTGCCCATTAATTGTCTGATGTAATTTGCCCCAGTAATTCTCTGATGTGATTTTTCCCATCAATTCTCTCATTTTTATGAAAATAAAATTATATTTTTGTACATTCCTCTTTAAATAACCTTGAGCTTTGCCATTGCCCATAATTTACCTGACCTAGTTGCACTCTTATCTCGCATTCCGCCCGTCTAAACTCATGGTGTTCCCTCCCTTTGTCGGTTCGCCTTTAAGTTATTGGTCCCTCCCCTATAGATATAATATGGTATTTATGTAATATAATGTCATACCACGACACAGAGCAGTGCTTAGGGTGTAAGGGCTGTCTACTAAATATATAATACAAAATAAACAAATAACTTGTAAATATTTAATAATTGCATAAAAATTAATAATATTTCAATAACTAGAAAGATAATTTATGTTTTAAATAATTTATTAAACTTCTAAAATTATGATCTTGATTTGGCCTAGAACATTTATTTAATCTCGTGACCTTCGCATGACCGAAGAAAAGACGTCAATTACGCAGTCAAAAAAAATCATCTGCCTAAATTTTTAAATTTTCGTGTTTACTCACAGTATTGAGTGTTATGAGTATTGAGTGTATTGGGTGTTTTTGCCTCTCTTATTTCTAATAGATGTTGTATATTGATGAACTTGCTCTGCGCAATTCTGAATACTGATGGGCTAGCAGTGGACAATTAATTCACTGGTCCATGCGAATATAATATTTATCTATTATATATTGGTGTTTTTGTTCTATTATTGTGTTCATTTGAGTGCCAAATGAAGGCTAATTTATTTTTATCAGATTTATCGTCAATTGTATTCAATTATTTGGATAGGGAAAAAATGTGCCGCATAGGTCCGTTCTTCTGTATTTCAAGGATTTCATGAAATAGTGTAAAGTTCTTGTAAGAGTTGATAACCTCATGAAAGTCCAGGCTTTTTAGTATGGCACTAGGGTGTATTCTCTTTCTCTTTGCCAGGAACATAAATGGTGTAGTCAGTGTTTTGTCATTAGCTTCAGAGGACAGATTCTGTATTGTCTTTCGTCCATCCTTCCGGGTCAACTACCGGTCTACTAACCATAAAAAGTATGAGCCGTGACGTAGGGTGTATGAAAGATACTCTGAGACATTTCGGAACACCCCTTCTACCGACCCAAGGATCCTTGGCTAGTTGAAGAGTGGATTATTATTACACCTCCACAATACCCTCCCGAGCTGCTTCCGGAGTTTTGTGTTATACTACGATCTGGCTCTATTTTTCATGGTCTGCCATCGAAAGAAACTACCAAGAATTTAAGGACAGAATAGTTGAGGAGTATTACATGTAAGTACAATAGCTAGAAGACTCAAGTAAAAGAATAGTGTAGTAATTATTTTAAATACTTTTTAATGCTTTTAGCAGCAACTTAACTGCAGCGTATAAATTTAATGAAACAGAAGGTCCTGATATAACATAATTCCAACATGAAAACATAAGTATTATTAAAACATTACATTAAATCCAGCCACAAATTATCCTGTCAGAAGCAGCACTTCTATGTACCACATTAGACTGTGGAACAAGATTCATATCATTGTAAAATCAAATAATTTTTTACTTTCCGGATACTCCGGATTAGGCCCTGTTGGTTTTGCGAGAAAGCAACAAACTTTAGCTAAAAAACAAAGATACACAACAAAAGCAAAAAAAAGAGAAAAAATGGAAGAAAGAAAGAATAAAATAAATAAGATTTTTGTGGAAATAACTCGCTGGCAATGAGGCAAATTCGATCATTTATTATCAGTAATTATAAATATTATCTTAAAGAAGTCTTTGAGTCAATCCTGCTTAATTTTTACGACCACTACCAATCACCATTGTCCGAATGGCCTAAGGATAGCTTATAAGAAAATCTTATAATAAGTTTGAAGGAAAAGATGAAATTAGATGAATGAAATTCTTCCTCTTACATAACCAAAGGATTTGAATAAGATTTTGCCTCACTAATTTTTATTAGTTATCGGATGTTCCTTTTCGGTCTGTTTTTTTTCTTCTTTTTTGATGCTAAGTGGCATCAATATTCATTAGCCTCTTAGAATAAAAGGAAAGAATCTTATTTTACCAAGTCCACAGAAAATAGAGGCAGATAAGTTGCTGATATCATTTTAGATACCGAAAAAGAGAAAGCTACAACCATTGAAGCAAGTATATAGTGCCATCGATAGGCAGGGACAATCGAAAGTGGTTTATCGATTTTTCGTATAACTTAACTGAAGATAAATTCATGAACTTCTTTCATAAATAAAATAATAATGAAATAGCTGTAAATTCCCTTTTATTGAATACAAAAAAAAATTCTTGATCGCTCAGCCCAAAGAAGTCTATTAAAATTTCCCATTCGATTAAAAGACGATGGAAATTAACGACAAATCACAACCGATTGCTTAATTTTAAATTTATTAATCACAACTTTGCAACGCTGTTTTCGGTGGCAAGAAGAGGAGTAAGAGAAGATATCATATCAGATTTGTACTGAAAACCCAATTTATTATTGGAATATTCATGGAAGTGGTGTATTAAAAGCTCAAGCGATGGGGCTCCTTCTATGATAGCATTAATCATCAGGATAAAACTCTCTTCAAACATAAAAAAATAAAAACTTTGATTTCAAGTCCTTTGGCCTTCCTTTCACAACACTTCATTCAGGCAAAAAACAATAGTAAGCTAAGCAGCTTGAGAGTAAGGGAAAGAAGGTAGGTGTCAACTTGGGGATAGAGCTTGTGGTAAATGACGTAAAGAAGTACTTTCAAGAAGTGCAAAGGCAATATGAAGGTTTGATGGAACTGAGAAGTGAAGAAGCTACATTCCTGAATAGTGGTTTGATATTTCGAAGTATATATTGAAGCGAAAACGTGAGGTGAATTTGCTGATTCTTTAATGGTGGGGGAACATATCAGGAAGATACAGGAAATTTCACACAAGGGGGAAAAATTAGAAGAAAAGGAGAATCGAAAGACGTGTTAGGATGAGTAAATGAGTGTCCGGATACCTCCAAATTGAGGTGTTTGTTCACTGTATTTCATCTAACGATTGTGTGTGTAAAAATACTGTGTATGCTAGGATTATAAGAAGAAAGTAGAGAGAAAGTAGAGTACAAAAAATAGAGTTTAATAAATCCTTCATCACGTAATAAATAATGTCCGTGCGTTTTTTGAAACGACAAAAGTAAAAAGAAAAGTTCAGGAATTTTTTTGATTACCTGATATTAAAGAGCCTCTATCCGTTACCTATGCCGTCTTTAATTCCTCTAGATTTCCACCTAAATTAAAAACCGAAAAGCTCATTTCTTTGTATTAGATAGGCCATTTACTTTTTAAGCAGCGTGGGCTGCGTCATAAAATCTTCCTAAATCCACGTCGCAAATCAAAACTCGGCGGAAAAAATAACAGGCATTGCAGAATAACTCCAATAGATCTCATTTTAAGATTTTCTATTCATTTCTAAGAATAATTCATTTCATATTATCTCACTTTCGTTGTCCTCTGCTCAGGTGCAATGCTACTAATATCGTTCGTTTCCTTTCAACCGAATTCTTGGAGTTGTTTTCATTCCAGAAAAATTTCTTCTCTTCTATTATACAATAGATTTCCATTTACAAAACACGAATAAATATTCGCATTTTAAATTATTCATTTACACGTTTCTTTCATACATATATTCGAGGAAGCTGTAAGCAATCGAGATGTAGAGATTTATTCTTTGTGATATGGAAAACCTAATAAGTACACGCCTGTGTAAACGAATGGGTAGGTGGCCAACTCTTGATAAATAGGAATCGAACATGAAGATAGGTTAATGTTATATTGACGTAGATAAATTGCTATTAAAATCTTCTAATGAGGTAAATTTCTGTCCCTAATCTTTATCTGGTCACAAATGCGCCAACTCAACCAAAGAAGACAGCATTTTTCAGGTAAATTCGAAGTTCTTATGAATTGGCTTATTTTATTTGTTTCATTCTAGCAGGTGAATCGCCAAACAAAACCTAAGGAGCGAAATTCAGCGGAGCCCGAATTCCTTTATTGCCAATTTGTCTCGTCAGATTTTAAAGTATTACATGGCGAATACATTTTCACTGCAGGTGATATTTATTTCATAAGAATTGCAGCATATAAAATGAGATGTCTAAGATACCCTAAATACATAAAATGTATTTGGTGGGTGAAGCGATGAAAAATTCAACTTTGTTCAGTTGTGTGTAGCGTGAATTGTCTTCAAATGGACTTCCAACAAGCTGATCATGCGAAAGAATACACCTTAGGTCTCGCACCGTTGACGCTCCATAGAAGAGCGGCTGCCAATTTTTATATTTCCTGGCATCGGAGTTTCTGTGCTCGACAAAAAAAGCCCCTAAAAGAACTTACCTATTGTGATAATTTGGGATCATGGGGGAGTCACACATCTGTTCTTTATCCCGGGTCTCCATCCATCCTGAGTGCCGTATCCCTGAGACAGCTATCTGGTGTCGACGGTGGCGTCTGTTTATTTAAAAGAAAGGATTTGTGGGGCATTAATTGGCTATAGGCGAGAGAATAATTAGATAGGCCGTCAGTTGCACCAATCGAGCTGAAGTTTGGCACAGAGGTACAGTTGCACAAATTACTCTCGTCATATTTTTCAAAATGTTTCTGGAATAAGTAAGTTAACTAAGATATAATTATATTCTGTATTTTAAATCTTCAAATAGGTTTGCATGGAGCCGCTGAGATTTCTTGTGTAATATTGTCAAGTAATAATAAACAACCAACATAACAGAAAAGTAAAGAGTAAGATAAACGATGCATGATCAAGGGCCAGAGGGAGGCCCTCTTCCTTCAGGTGGGCGTTCATGAGGCCAATACACAACTACTATATACTATGAAGAAGGCCTCGATCTCCCCACTTTAATTAAAGATGCCCTAAATCGGTGTGAACAAATGTGTCTCGGGTATAATGGAGTAGTGGGAGCAATTCCTCTCATTTCGGCACCAGGAGAAGTAGCATACGCGAAGATTCTCTTGACTTGGAGTTTCGCCAACGTATCAGCCGGACAGTCCGAGGGACCAGGGAGTGTTTGTAGTAAGGAGCTGTGGTGAAAGGGGGAGGCGCCTAATCGAGTGGTGATGCGTTCCGGGAGTGTGTCTGATTCAGAGGTGACAGAAAGTGACGTGGAGTTGTCGAAACAATGGGGGTTAGGACCACATAAATAGTAGCAGCGCAATAGCGAGCAACGTTAGGTTCTCTTTGATCTTCTCCTTTCTTCTTTTCTATGCAGCCCTAACCGACTGTTTGGCAAAATCATAAACGAACTCATTTCTCGCAATACACACATGTGCAGGATCACAGCTGAACACCCTTTCGTCTCACAGCAGCTGTACCATCACGGATAAAGCGAAAGAGTCTGCCTTTTCAGGTTACAAAGCCTTGAGAGCACTTAGGGTGATATGTGAGTCATTATAAATCATAATCCTGTTACCGAAACGGGAAAATCGATTAATACTCGTATCTTGTACCGAGCGATGCATTGTAACCTTCTTGGCCGAGATCGTCTTGTTTCAAACGAGAAACGGTTATGAATGGAACAGATTCCACTTTAAGATCATCAATATCCTAAAAGTAACCCCATTATATCAATTAAGTTTTCTAAATTGTTCATTATTTCTATACAAATAGAGACAATCAAATCTCATGATAAGTCATCGCTCTCAAAGAATAATTATATGAACCTGAAAACATCATGGACTTTTGTGTTTTTTGAGTCACTCACTAGACTTACCGCTTTTGATTAAAGATTCCTTTTTGGATTAAAACGTTTTCTTTTCAACTTTGAATTATTAATTGAAGTTGCAACATTATTCATACAGTTGATTTCAGGCTGTTCTATCGTTATCAATGGCTTCAAATTCCAGTGTTCATTTAGCCATATCACATATCTTAAGTTTTGATCTTTCAGTTACATCCTCTTCTGCCACAATTGAAGACAGGGTGAACATATCTATTATTATACTTTCGGTTTACCAGACATTTTGCAAAAAAATATGTAGAATAACAGAAAAAAGCAATGACAATAAATATTTAATACAAAATTGAAATTTTCACTTGTAGGGTAGCAAGATCCTGAAAACAATACGGTAACAAAAATATAGGGAAAATGGCTTGTATTTCATACGTGCTCAAATGCAGCTCTAATAAATTAATTTCGAACTTTTGAGATCTACCCCCATATCCAGAATCATTGGTTCCCTTTCCGCCCAGGATTAATAATTCCCTCTGCTAAGAATCCTTGACCTAAATCATTGTGATTAAGCGTTTAGGAGAGAATAAAACTAATAAATCTGAATGAAATTAGCTGCAACTCGAGAGGGCTAAAATAAGTGCCAAAATTCTTATAGCACTAATTTATTACCAATGCAAATTAGTTGGAAAAAAGAGAACGAAAATATGACATTGAGTCCATTAGGACCAATTTAAGGAATTCTCTTCGATAAGAAAGCAATTTGAGGAATTCCTCTCAAGATGAAAATAATTTGAAAAGTTCGATCGGAGACGGAGATGGCACGAGTCGCCACCTCTTTTCGAGCCTGAACTTAACGTCCTCTTCTACTCTTTGTTGGGTCTGCATTTATTCCATCATTAGCCATCAGTCTGCCATATTTACTAAAGTTGTTTACTTCATAACTAATTGGCTATTTTACCCATTGATGCAAAGGCCAAAATTCAGATTCGATACCTCGAAATTAGAATTTCTTACAGAAACTCTGATTAGCAATCGTAACGTTAGGATCAATAAGGCCTCAAGTCCAGGCTATAAATTAGAAAATCATTGAATCTCAAAGGTGAAGCTACTTCCTTTTGCTTAATATATTTTTTGCTATTCATTTTTTTATATTTCAAAATATTTAACATTTTTAATCGAGTTTGCAAAGCTACTCGATTTGCTTTGATTTTTTTTACATCTATGGTTTTTTTTTAAATTGTGTAAATGCAAATACTTTACATCTTCGCCATTGTCTGGTTCTGGTCACGTGAACCGCATTTTTTTTAGCTCTCTCTGGTATTTATTGGGGGTAACTGACATAACTCATGGCACAGTTTACAGTGAGTTTGGTTTATAGAGCAAATTTACTATAATATTATTTCATGAAAGAAGGAGTATTTGAGGGATATTTAGTTAGAAATATAATAGATAAGACGTTTACTACTAAAATCAATTAAATTTAGAGGAATCGTTTTATAATCGCTGTATTTCAATCATTTTGACAAGGTATTGTCTCAAAACTGGGTTACAACTTTCCAATATATGGACTTTTCCTATTTTTTTTTAGATTTATATATTTTTTTAATTTTTATTCATTGACATCCTGTAATTATATGCAGTAATAAAGGGCTATGTTATTTATTTTTAGCTGTAGAATTAATTTTCCAATCTAATATGCGAGGAAAAATATTGGCGCTTTTTCGGAACAGGCCCACAAGTGAATTATGTATTCAGGTTTTTCTCTAGTTTACACATGCATCCTTGTACTTTCCCTATCACTATATATATATATATATATTTTTTTTTTTATTTATATTTACATATACATTATCATCACTAACTATATAATTTAAGAAGGGTTTATTTTTGTAGTATTTGAATAATAATTACGTTTTTTTTATCAAATTTATTTCTAATAATTGATTTATAATATCAAAAATCAAAATGATGAAGTCCAGAAATAAATCTAAGTATCGAAATTTTGTGAATTTTTTAAAACCCAAAGAATTACAAATGGTGAAGTTCAGAAAATTTATTTTTATATATTTCCTATAACTATATTTTAACAACGTGATATTTTAAAAGAAGCGCAATTTAGTTTAGAGTTCCATTTTAAAATTATTTTAATTGTTGAAGTTCAGGAAATTTATATAAAAATTTAGATTTTAATCTTAGCGAAACCATTGCCTCGTATATATATATATATATATATATATATATATATATATATATATATATATATATATATATATAAGAAAATGACGACTGAAATCATCATTTAAACTAAGAATATATCTTCGTGTTGGCTGAATGGAAATCTATTGCCACTATAAAGATAAGTACTACCAGGTGACGCCCAAAAACAGATCTCATAAAGATTTTACTAAATCCTACAAAGGTCCAGCAAATTTTCAAGATTTGCTCGACTTAAACTTCAGTCTGTGTACGATCATAACTCAACGTCACACTTCCTGCTGCTCATTTCCTTCTGAAATCGCTCTTTCATCCAGGCTAGGCAGGCATTTGATTTGTGCGGGAGTGGCCCTGTCTTGCTAGAACCACTGGTCATCTCGATCTATGACTCTGCTTTGTCCCAGTGATGCCCCAAACTTCCCTAGCACTGCCATCGTTTGAGGTCTCTCATTTTCGGCTTTGAACCAATATGGGCCGATGATTCCATTTTTAGAGATTGCTACCTATGCTATGCACTTTCCTGAGAGTAACGGCCTCTGTAACACATCCTCTAGTGCGACTATAGTCCAATAAACATTATTTCTGCTGTTCACATGTCCCGATAGCAGAAAGTGCGCTTCGTCAGAGAACTAATCACGATCCAAGAAGTCTGGATTGTCTTCGATCGTATCACAAAACCATTCACACATGGTTACGCGTTTTTCCATGCCCGCCTCCGTATTATTTGCTTGATTAGGATCTGGTAAGTATATAAATGAAGATCTGACTTAAGAACACACCTTAAAAACTCTCGAGAGATTCCTAGCTCTTGACTGTGTCTCGAAGGGATTTCTTTGGGCTCCGCCACACTGAGTCCCATACAACCTTCTTTTTTGTCCTAGCACTCATCCTCCGTCCAGAATAAGTGTCCATCAGACCTTCAGAATTAATATTTTCCACAGTGCCATACTCCCTGAACTTCTGAACTGAGTAAAAAATTCTGCTCTTTTATGCATCCTGACACCACCGAAAGTTGTTTGCACTACAGTGTATCATTTGCTTTGCGCTCTGAAAATGGAGCTATAAAATATGCCTTTATAATTTTTTTTCTCACTATATTTGTTCTGATAGAAAGAGATAGTATACTTACAGCTAATAGGAAAAATGGAATATGAAACGGTTAATAAAGAACCCTCTTAATCTAATCATTCCCAAAGAATAGGTAAATGTGAAAAATTGATTCTAATTAGATTCTAAAGGAAGTTTTCTTTTCTTTATTAATACCTCCCTTGATTTTTAGATAGGCCTCGGTCTGGCAAGCAGATGTAGTTCAAAATTTGAATGTACTGATTGATACGAATGAAGATCTCGGGAAGGAGGCGTTAGATTTGGCGCGCTGTGCAGCTCCACCACCGAAGAGCAATGTTTATAGTCGCTCTACCCGCGATAAAACCGAAAGGGTGGAAATCGAACGCTTTATCTCATAAAGAGCAAGTCACCGTCCACTCTCTCTCTCTTTTGAGTTTGGTATAAGCTGTAGTAGGGGGGGTGGAGATGAGAGGGAACTGAGCCCTACTTAACTTCGTCTCAGCGATCAAACCATAATTAGAGAGAAAGAGCTGCGACTACAGAGACAAGGCCAGGTCAGATCTGCACCAATGAATCGACGCATCGGGCAAGACTCCTCGGGACGGTGATCCATTTAGTGAAGAGGATTTGAACGTAGGACAAAAAGAGACCGCCTAAAATTATTTTTAATTACTTCATTTCCAAAATATCCTTCTTTGGTCAAAGTTACCACTCATATGCACTGTTTGCGAAGTGGTTACCACCCAGCTACGTGTCTAAATGATAAAAATTTGCTTTAATTGAGATCAAAGCGGTTGCTCGCTGCTTCAGTGAATTCCGTTCGATAAAACAAGAGTAATATGACTAATTTTATATGCGAACCAGGTTTCGACGGAAACATCCTTTTATCGACAGTCGCTGATGGAAAAGTGAAAGGCAGAAGTTGCTTAACGTAGAAACACACAAATCAGTGGTGCTAAAGTCGATGATGCGGGAATGTAGCGTTATTTTTTGAACCGCGGAAGTATGAATTTCTTGCTTATTAAAGTATAATTATTGAATTGGCCGTCGGAAGTAATAAAGGTGGGAATTTCTTTTATAAGTGCCGATTCAATTAAGCATCGATGTATATAATTGTGAGACTTATAACCTATTTTAGCATTAGCAATATCAATTTGATGATTTTCTTTGGACATATGTAGATATAACCTCGAGGAGAATGAATCACATCGCATATCGCATTTATGTTCATTCATTCTCTTGGAAATTCTGCTGCTTTCACCGATATATACTTCATTACATGATTTACAGGGAATAAAACAAACTCCCTGTTCTTTATCGATAGATCTATTTTTGGATAAGCTATTTCTGATAGTATTCTCGTATTGAAAGGCAACATTGATGTTGTTGGTCTGAGCCAACGATTTGAAATTGATTTACTTGGGGGAGTATGGAAAGTTAACATAATATTTGCTACTTCTGATTTCCTTATAATTAGCTTGGGAGTTCTTAATGGTTCTGGCTTTATAGTGACACTTTTCTATGAACCAAAGGGAATATTGCAGTTCAATGAATGTTTGGATGATTGTATTAATTTCATCTTGCAAGAAACAAGGATCACAAATGCGATATGCTCTTAGGAACATGAAATAAGCTACGTTTCCAGTAAGGTGAAATGGCTGCGCGCCTCCTTTGACTCATTAGGCTCACGGGAGGTAACAGAATTCCGTGAAGGAAACACGATTAAAATAAACATCCATGAAGGCCTATGATATCGGTGATGATAAAATGAACTTATAAATAATTCATTATCCTTACCCCTCAGAATGGGGAAACAGTAATGCAGCTCTCAAGCTCATCTTTGCTGCTGTTTATCGGATTTTCGATAGATTTCTGCGAACGCTCCTTCGTTCCAGATCTAACCAAATAACGGGTTATAAATATTCAAAGGTATTGAAGTTCTAGCTCATCCTCTTGGTAAAGCAATTGGTAAACCACCTTTTCACTATATTTTGCGTACCTGGAGGATCTCCTCATCTTCAGAAAGAAAGTAACTGCATCTAATTATCCAATTTAACAACCCTAAAACTAATTATGTTTAAATTGCGTATTTTAGCCTTTACTTTTCGATCACAGCTGCGTTGATCTTAGTTTTACTGACGATCTTGAGCATTTTTAGGCTAGGGGATTCCAATGTTAAATAACCAGTGAACACAAACTGTTCATAATAGCTAAAATATATGAGTCCACTCTTCATTGTAATGTAAAATCAATTTAGTTACAATATGAGCTGATGTTCTCTGAAGAATTGGGTTTATCCAAGATTTGTTTAAATTCTTGATGTTTTCAAGTCTGATCCACTGTCAAGTTGCAATTTGGTAAATCAATTCTTTGCTGTAATTAATTTAAAATTTTAACAAATTGAGACAATTACACTTTTATTTATGCACGTAAACAAATAAAGTAAATGGCTTCTCTTTAGCTCCTCTTCTATTCTTTCACTCTTTTCTAAGGAGTACAAAGTGTTCAAGAATGTTTTGACGGGATTTACATTTGAAGATTTTAAAAAAGGATTTGATGTTTTGGGAGCACTTGTACTTTGCCTGATTGCCTGTAAAATTGTGACGATGAGGGTATCACAACTGTCCAACTGTCTTTCTCTTTATCCACCATTTATTCATTTGTTTTTCCTCATTCATTTTTGTTAATTAATAGAATGGCCATTTCGAATTATCGCTCGAAATGGTATCAAGCCGTTTCCTGATTCTTCTACCCTGTCATTCCTTGAGGAAAGGAAGCACCGATCACCAACTGATTTCAGCGTCCTAAAGCTTAATTAATGTTTCAGAAAAAAAACTCTGGTCGATAGATAAAACTTTTCAGGGAAGTTTATTCCAAACACCTTGAAGATAATTCACTACAACTTGGTAGTCCTGTTATCGTTGTAGAAATAGATGAGTTATCTTTTTCACGCAAGCCCAAGCTACATCGCGGGAGAGCTGCGAGGAAGCCATTATTTGTTTGAGGTCTGCTTGTCACAAGCAATACACCGGCTGTCGTAAAAATGGATGTTGTGGTCAAGATAAATGTAGATACGTTAATAACAATTATTTAAAAAGTAGTAACACTTGCGACTACACTCCACAGGGATACATTGAAGACTTACAGGCACATTAAACAAGATCTTTGATTTACTCACAAGACTTTAAAACATTGTCTTTGTTATGTTGACCCAAATACTCAACTTCGCACGAAAGATTGAAAGTTATTGGAATTGGCCCCCCAAAATTTGAAAATCAATTAATGGCTGTAGAAAATCACACTTAAATTCATATTTAGACGAATTTATGTGGCAGTAAAGACATTAGCAATACGTTTTTCCTATTTTGTGATACAATTTTATAAGAAACTTTAACTTGTTTTAAATTTAGCTAAATAAGATTTTACAACTGGTGTGATTAGGAGGAAGTTGGGGTCTGGGTTCTATATTAGGGAGTAATGGTTGTGGTCTGTATTCTCATTTGGGTTATCTGGAGTCCAAATTTCATATTTGATCCAAAGAAAGAAATTGCAAATTTAATATTAAATATAATCAATAATTAATCCTAAAAGACAAATACAAAGCAATGCAGGAGTCTAGCGTAAGAGGTTTTAACAGATTTATATCAATGTCACGGTTCATGCGCCGTCGCCTTATCCCGCACTTCTATGAAATCCCGCCTCTTCATTTTGATGGCTTGGGCCAAGACTTTCGTCTCCTCCAATTTTTTTCATTTCCGTAGGTAAAACATTGGGACGTAACTGCCGGCAGGGGTCTCTCCTTCGAAGGGGTCTTCGGGGTTCTCCAATTCGTGTCTGAAGACGTTTTGACGTTTGAATAAATTACTTGGACACACACCCATCACACTAGAGTTCATAGACTAAGTCTCACTTTCCCTCGTTAGGTGGCTGCGCAGATTTTTCGAAGGTTTGTGCGCAAATTCAATGCCGAGAGGATGGGGAAGCCAGAACATGATCTCGGAGGTCTTGGGAAAATAAGGAAGGCTGATTCTACTTAGGTTTGGGACCTCGTCAGATTGTTGCTGTTGAGTACTCATAGCGTTGACGAAACATTGATAGTAATGGTTGTCAATTAATGGTTTTCATAGATGCTCCTCCTCCTTCAAACGTCGTTGACCCTCACTGCATTGGGTCTTGGCTCTCTTGTAAAACGTAGCGATTGTCCTCCTTTTGTCGTTCAATGGGTGAAGGCTATCGAAATACAGCACTCGGTCTGTATACGGTTACTTCTTGCGTGACGCACCAATTGTGTCTTTCCGAGATACAGTTCACTATAGAGCTGGAGCGAAACTCTTCGCCGCCTTTTGTGGAAGTCTGGCTTCTGCAAGCTGCGGACGGTGGTCTCTGCATAACTGTTTACACTGTCAAGACGCATGCAAGCTGCGGGTTAAATTTACTATGCACACTAAGGCAGAATAAGCGATTAGAGAGAAAGTCTCGAGCGCGGATTTAATTCCATTTCCATAAATGTGATCTAAGGTTTATGACTATGGCTCTTTGGTGGGGGGGGGAGGTGTATGCTTTGTGCATTTTCTCGGTCTAAATATTTGTGAGAGATGAAGATTCAGGGATTCGTGAACGAATGTGGGCTTGGACAGACAGGCAACAAAGTGGAAGAACGGGTGTACCTCATTAGATCAAAGCGTCACAAGACTTCCATTGCAATCCTTGTTACCTTGGATGGTAAGCTTGGAGGTCGCAATCAGAATCTCCGGACGCAAATTAAGAGAGCACAGGCTCTTGAATTTCCGAAATTGCCACCTTTCGAGATTAATCCAGCGTTGGTCCACTAAAGACATTTTAAAATAGTACAGAAAATTACAGATAAAGCAGAGAAGAATGTAAACAGGCAGAAATAGTTAATACGATTCAAAGGGCAGGGAAGTGTTTAAGTGATAGTTCTACGGATAATAAGAATGAAGCCAAAGTTTGAAGGAGAACTTATTTTAAAAAGTTAGGAAACCAACGAGTACATCCTTCGCTTAAGGATTGTAAGGAGAGACCTATAAATAAAGTGGTGGAGATAGAGGCAGTGAAAATGTATGGAAGATATACAGTGCTAGATCCTCTTGCGTGTATAGGAGCCAAGCAAGCATGCAACGGCTGTTGAAGAGGACATGAGTGCAACCAGTCCAACAAATATCAGCTGTAGCATGGTTTGATTAAGAAATAAAAAAATATTTGCTTCACAAAGTAAAAAAAAGGTAAAAATGCTGGATGTTCCCTTAAAATTGTCCAGTAAGGTAAAAGTGAAATTGGAAATGTGAGTCAGCAGTCGTGAGACTTGCACTATATGTGATGGCGTTGGAATTGGGTGTTTTGTTTGTGTGCCGAGAAGGAACTAATAAAGGGAAGAATTCCGATATCCATAATACAACGTTTCGCAAATCAAGGGACGCTTTTTAAAAGTCCCTGGCGCCTATAATGACAAAGGAGTTCTCGGGGGCCAGTAAAGAATCAACTCGGAAGATAAAAGATGTCTTCCATATTTCCTAAAAAGCAGATCTCTACTGAGAAAGCATTCTCTTCTTCATTAAAATGAGCCAAATTATGAGACTGAAGTACTTCATTACCTCGTATGAAGTATTTGTTTTTGTGGTGAAGGCCTTGAAGGTAATAAAAGAGTGAAGTTTAGGCATCAGCCACTAAGACACCACTTTCATTAATATGCGGGGGAACGGAGACACAGAGGGCAACTTCTTGTGGGCTGATCTTTGCTGGCAAATGACCGTCGATCCTCTGATGATGAAAGGTCTCATACTTTGCCCTTTAGTATTCGCTCATTGCAAGATTCGCTGCATTTAAAGTTCAAATGTTAAGAAACCTTGGAAGGTCAAATGTGAAGAAACCTTTGAAGGTCAAATATGGGGAATCTGCCAAAGGCTTCATTTATTTTCTAACACTTTTATCCTAGTTTTCCTCCTCTTTTATTTCTTTCCCCAAAGTCATTCGATACCTTTCTCACAGTTGGCAATTAGGTATACCATAGGATTACAAAATACTAGTGAGAGTTAAATGATTTTCGGTTCGGCTCATTTTGTATCGACTACTCGAGTGAATTTCAAGGTTGCAAATGATGAAGGAGCCATTGCCGCCTCAGTGATATGCTCCGAATTAAATTAGAAAATGAATGAATGAAGCAGGGTGAAAATGAATGATTGAAGCAGGGTGAAAATGAAGTTTTATTTTCGATCCATAGCTAGTGGAGCAGTTGGTTATACAAACACACTCCAATTATCCTCCCATGAGGTCTTCTGGTAAATGGCACAAGGCCAACCAAAATTTTTTCCTCGTGGGCGCGAAATATTTGCCTCAAATGCCTGCTCGAAGAGACCAAGCCCATGTTTCGTCTTACCTTTTAAATATTAGGGCAATCCAATTGCCGAACCTTTTGCCGTGTCTGAAACGGAAAAGTGCTGGTTGTTCTGCTGTTGAGTGTTGAAGAGTGCTTGAAGAATCCTGTTTAGTGTTGAGGTTGCTTGAAGCAGTGTAAATCTTTCACGGAGAGTTACCATTGGAGCTGTTGGTTATACAAACATACTACAATTATGTAATATAAGATTTATTATTGACAATGCCAACTAGGAATTCTTCTTAATGGCTCGTGTGAATAGAGACCTTAGAGGTTGATGGTGAAAGCTGGCACTTGGCGTAAAGCGAGGGAGTATTGAGCGAGTGGCGAGGTGATAAAAACACGACCTAAGATTCACACCTCTTTGACGTGCCACTAAATTGGCTTTGAACGGCAGAGGTTGCCAGGTCTTGCCATCATCGGGCTACTAGCTGTCTCTGGGTGCCATGCTAGTTTCGGGTTTACCATCTAATACTTCAGGTACGCAATGCATAAGGAAGGGGTCCTGACTGTGAGATCTACTTCGATGGACATCTGTTTGGTTCCTTTTTGTAATCCTTGATTTTATTGTAAAACTTTCGATGCTGAATAATTTTAAGATAAACCATGCAAATTCTCTTGTACCCGAAAGAATAATTAAGTTCTTACATTACAATTTAATCACTTTACCTCTCTTTCGAACTTTTCTCTCGCTCCACAGTTATCACAAATAAAGTTATTTAAATAATGTTCAGAATTGAAGAAAGCTTTATTGTTCTCAGTGGTTCTTGTAAATACTTCCATTTTCTATTTTTCTTGCAGCGTCTTTCATCAGTCTCCTTACATGTTTTAAAATTTAGTAAACAATGTAAACAATACTGACGAAAGAAGAGAGATCGAGTAAGATTTTGTTTAAAGGAGTCGTGTGAAACGAGAGTTATCTGGAAAAGCAATGGCCTACGTCAGTCGGCAAACTTCCGGCGAGATTAGCCGAGAATTTTTGGGGTTGATTTGGACAATCAAAACCACGCCGCTCAGCAATAAACGCAGAGGCGGTGAGGCAGGGCTTAATTGCTTCCGTTAACAAATTCCGGTGAACGCCTATATATTCTCCGTCACAAAATTAATCGTGAAAGTCTTTGTCAGAATTCGCCCAATAAATGGTCCCGAAGACGTACCCACCCCCCCTTTTTGAGAAGAACCTAGACCGTGGTGGTGAGCTGTCTCTACCATGCTCCCGAGTGAGCCAAACCCAGAAAATACAGAAGGTATTCGGCAGCCTTTTTAAGACGTCTGTGGAATCATCCACTGACGACGCATATCCTCGAGCGATAGAACACATTGTAATACCAGCCCGCAGCTAGGATCTTATTTTGAACGACGGCTTCAGGATCAAAGGACCCGTCCAGAAAAAGCGCACAATCTCAACCCCAGGGAAATTTTGCCCCTCGAGCGTTTCAGAAGAATCTTTCCCTTTTGAGCGTCTACTTGGATTAGATAAAAAATAGTAAGATATTTACACCTTTCCTTTCCTCTTCGAGGCAGTGCGACGCCCTGCGACTAATACTCGGCACGTAGTCTCCTCCAGAGTCATCTCAGATAAATAAAGTGAATTATTGTGCCCCTAAGGCAAGGATTTCATTCGTAGTTTCGCCCTAATCCCTATTGGGTTCGTACTCGAGTATTGATCCTATGCTGCATAAGTAATTATTGGTAATTATTGATAATTTTCCCATTGCGTGATTAATTAATAACTAGAGAGTGTAATTATTTGTATATATGTTTTGTTGAGTGATTAAAGATTATTTTTGCAATTCTTGTTAAAGTCCACCAACCACCAAAGCCTAATTAAATAAGACTAATCCCGGCCAAACGAGAGGTGGTCAATAAGTTTTGCAATTCGGATATAAGGAAACGAGATATGGGAGAAAGTGTTGTATTATTTTTCAATATAACTAACTTCAATTTCAATGCACTTGCGCCACTTGTCCCTGAGGCTTCGAATTCCCGACAACCAGAAGTCTTCCGACTGCTGTTAAATCAACTCCTAGACGGCGAGCTGGACATCTTCATCGTCCCCAAACCGGCGTCCACGCAGTGCAACCTTGAGCTGGCGGAATAAAAAGTAGTCGCTAGCGGCCAGATCTGAACTATAGGGGGGATGGTTAAGCTCTCACCAACAATCACGCTGAATATACCGTTGCCTTCGTCGAGGATTTTTCCGGCCTTCTTACAAAGGATGAGGAACAATTACAGTTTGTTATGAGTGTTGTTGCTGAACACCGCAAAAAGTTCTCTGACTCTCGCAAGCGGAACTTACTGAGCAGCACTGAGTGATTTTGGTTATCACGACACTCCATCTAATGGGCAGCTAGTACCTACTGTAGAAGATCCAGTGGGGGAACCCAGGCTTGTGAATGTTGGGAAGAAACCAATCTAGTGAAATGGCTGCGTTTATACCTCATCTGGGGGAACATCGGATCAATTGAGCCACCTCTAAATATTAATACATATCAATTATACTTTGCAGTGGTTGTTTTTCAACCAAAAGGTACACTTTGGCGGGGTGAGATTAGTGGTGAAAATAAATTTTTCTTTTAAATAAGGACCATCCTAATATATATATATATTATATATTTATTTATTTTGAATTAATTTATTACTTAGTTGGACCTCTTTTGCTTTTATTACAGCCATAATTCTTCTTCGCATGGATTTTAACAAATTCTCAAAAATTTCTGACGCTATCTCTCCCCACTCAAATTTGAATTGTTCAAACATTTCTGTTTTTTTTAAAGTTAAATTCCAAGTTCGCTGGTTTCAATCCTCCTATCAAGTTGCTATGGTGCTGCTTAGCAGGCGGACATCAGCCAGGGCAAGCCACAACTGCCCACTTCGATGCCCAGTCGCGGTGCTAACCTCCCTAGTAAATAATGTCAACTTAAAAATAATCCAGAAGGAGATTCGAACTGCGGACCCAGCCATTGCCGGGCAAGCTGGCTAGCTACTACTTATAGTAGTTCTCATTGCTTTTCCAAGCACTCCCCGAAGAAGTTTCGATTGGATTTAAGTTTGTGCTCTGTTGTGATCACTCTATTGTTTTGGTCCTCATTTCTTTAAACTAGTTCCTTGTGTGGTTCATTGTATGACATTATCTTGCTTAAATACAATTTCATCCTTAGGAGATAAACAGCTACCTATGGCCTTGATGTAGATATGTAGTCGTTCAACAAGATATAGCCACGTCCATGCTTCAGAGTTGGTACTAGAAAGGCAGAGTTGGGTACGATTCATCGCCGCCAACTCACCACCACCAACCCCTCACCAGTTAACTCATCGCCACAGTTATATTTTATATTATAGAAAGGCTGCTTAAGTATTAAGAATTAAAAGGAAAATAAGAATCTGTATTTATTTATTAAAAAATTCCTACATTATATAAGTAAAATTAAATAAAGTTGAACAGATATTCTACATTATCCTCATTTAATATATACCACTAGCACACTAATAACCATAACACAACAACCCTGCGCCATCTGAGCAAAATTAGTGAAAACTTAAGATCAGTTTTTTGGATAGCAAAAATAACATGAGAAAACTTTAAAATTATTGACAAATCCAATAGTGAACAAGAGCAAAAACTAGCTGAAGCAATTCTAATTAAAGACAAAATTTAAACAGGAAAAAGGATGAATTACCTAAGCACTGAGATTCCCATCCATATTATAAATCAATACATTCATATAAAAAATAACATTAAATCAAATAATATAGAATAACGAGACGTGAGTAGAAATAAATAAAAATGAATGACAAGAAGATATCCAAACCCAGTTCTATATTTTTATAAAAGATCATTTTGAAGATATTCACATTGGTTACTTAATAAACCTTTCGTATTCTTGAGATTAAATATAATGAAGCAATAAAATTAAAAGCTGATATGAAATTACCTTATTATTTTAAATCATGGTCTCTTACACGTAAATATTCCAAAGTTGATCTGTTATCAAATCCTTTTTTAACTTCGATAGTTGAGCTTTTCCTCCTACAATATTTTCTTAAAAAAAGATCGAGCCTATTTTGAACATTTTTCAATCCATCTATAAATTTCCAAATGCCAAGGATGATGATCTATTCCAAGTTCTATTTGGAGTCGTCTCTTGGCGGCCTCTTCAGGATCGTTAGTCCTTACATGTCTATTTAAAGTGTAGCAATACAAATTGCACATTCTCGAGGGAAATATTTTGGATGATGTCTACCATTTCTTCATCGAATTGGACGACCTATTTTATTGTCTTCAAACTAATGGAGTATTTTTGTTTATTGTAATTCCTGGTTAATTTCAATTGCTAAAGCAGTAACATATTGGTCAGTGTTAGATGTTGGCAAAAAAGCTAAACAAGGCCAATTTTTCCTTCAATGCAAATGCTGCATCACTGTTATTTAAATGAGAAGCTCTAACCCTAAGCTTCATATTTCTTAATATTTGGGGCTAAATTGAAGAAAGAACTTTTAGTTTCTACGTGTGGAAAACATTTTTTCATGGGTTTAAATGCTGCCTGTGCAGAGTCAGATACAAATGATTTTGTGTTGAGACTGGGTTCAAGTTATTTTACAAGTTCAAACATTCACAAATAAATGACCCTCTTTTTCTTAGGTAGAAGTTCATAAAAAATGGATGCACTTCATCATAGTTTTTTACATCAGAATATTCACTTGTGAAACTAAACTTGAAGCTACCTTAAATGTAAAATTAGCGTGCCATACATTTGATGTTTCTATATGTTCACCCATCTCTTTCTCCCCGAAATAGAATTCAATCTGATCCAAGACCACTATCAGTTAGAAAGAAATTTTTTCGACGCATATATGAGGCTCATATTTTGAAATTTCATGTGGTAATACTCACTCGTTAGGATTTATATGATTAGGAGGTGGAGCTCTTACCTCTTTCTGTTTCCAGTACATTATTTTTTCATTGCTGAAGTCGTTGGAGCTTCTGTTTTTAGCTTGAGACGAATGCGTTAAAATTTCATTTAAAACTGAACTTGGTTATTCATTTGTTTTTTCGGCGCGAAATTTTATCTTTTAGTTATTTTGGCTACTTCAACATCAAGAACTGACGGATTATGTTGACGAAAATTCGGGGTTTTTTTATTACTTCTTTTTTCTTAGTATGAATCTTCCATTACATCTTCTGTGTAACTTGTTCGCAGTGCCAATATTTGAAATCGCCATCTTATTAATTAACTTTGTTAAATATTAACAAGGGAAATTTTGAATAAGAGTGGCGCACCCGTTTCAGACAGCTAAAGACTGTAATACTTCTTCGTAGCGTTGTAATATTTTCTAGAAGTAATATTCCAATGGCGTAGAGGGTCTTCCCTTTTACCCTTTATAAAGTTCCAATACGTCAATATTTCAACCCGATTCTTGAACTCAGGATATTTTCCACGACGCCATCTTGAATTGTCATGAGACCCCTAATTGACACGCGCGTTTGTTTTAAATATTAATTTATATTTTTCACGAATTTTATAATAATAAACCTGTAATATTGCTTCGTATCACTGTTATAGTCTCCTAAGATTAATATTTTGATAGTGTTGAGGATCGATCACACGTTATAAAGTCAAACACACACTATTTCAACACGATGTTGAAACACAATAATTCTTCTACGACGCCATCTTGAAATGCTATGAGTCCCCCTAACGCTCCGGCGCCCGTTTCACGATTCGTTTCAGAGTCTCGCACCAACATACCTGCGCATTTTGAAATGCCATGTGACGACTTAAGTCATTCTCCCGGTTGGTTTGTAATGTTAACATTACTTAACTTATTTAGTTCCGAACGAAGATGTACTGGAATTACCAAAAGTAAAGGTAAATTTTTAGAACAACCCAACCACGATTTTTTAGGGCCATAAAATGTATTTATCTGACGTTTTAGGCTTACTATCGAGTTAGCTTCACATTAACGTGAGCAAAGCTAACACGAAAATTAAGCAATTTTCGGCAAAAATAAGCGATTTGTGAAACAATGACGATCATAAATCTAATACCAACATCTCTCTCAGGCATATAATTAACATGACATGAAATTATACCCTTCGAGGATTCCTCAGGAGCTCGTCTTTGAAGGGTTAGCGATTCTAATCATGTTGCTGACATGCTAAAATTTTCACCTAAACTTTTATGTTGGTCAGTTTTTAGATGGCGTCAATTAGAAAGGAATGACTCAGTCAAGTTGACCACAAGTTTATGCAGACATGAGGGTTTAGCCAAGGATAGATGTGTATCTCTGAATGAATGCCATCAACACATTCCACTCCAGTCAGATCATCTTCTAGAACAGGGGTGGGCAACCTTTTTGAAAGTGGGTGCCAAAATCGGCCAAATATCTAAAACAAAATCTTTTCACGTGCCAACCCAATTTTTTTGAGAAAATATTATTTGATATCTCTTAAGCATTTGAAGAACTTTTTAAATAATAAAGAACCACCCAAGAACAGTAAAGGCCCAGTATTGTAAGTCATTATGTAAATTATGTAAAACTGACTGAATGATAAAGATTATAACAGGATTTACGAAATGGTTCTTTGTGTGGATTTTTTCATTAGCCTCTAAGTATAACTGTAACTGCCATACCTATTCACACAATTTAACGACTATTATTAACATCAAAACAAAAAATTAACATTGATATTTTTTCGATTAATCAGTATTATTACTAAATCACAGTAAAAGGTTACTAACAGATAATATTTTGTTTATTTTAAATCCTTTACAATTGATGTATAAAAAAAGAAAATATATTTATTTACCTTCAAAACTACATTCAAACAACCACTTTCAAAAGAAAACATCAGATAAAACTAGAGTCAGAAAACTTGTTCACTCTTTCTATATATTATTTTTCAGCGGGATTTCTGCTGCTGTATCACTGATGACAGATTTTATATCGGGTTTATATTTAGTAACCTTGAGAGATACGCATGCACTACTAGTTTCATCTATCAGGTTACTCCGCTTACGAAACTCAACAAAGTTCATCCCTGAGAACAAAGATTTATAAGCATATGTAAACGAAAACATGGATAGTAATGCTGTTGCAAGGTTCTTTAAACAGATAATTTTATGGAATAGTATTTTAAATCCTTAATACTTCGTTTTCTGCATTTCATTCTTTTACCCCCCTCTCTAATCGCTCCTTTTTCACTATTTTCTAAGTCAACTCTAAGATCAACAAATTTTTTGTTTCTAAATTAAGTTACTTTGAAATTCAATCAAGTGCATTTCAAATCATCCATGTCTATCCAATGAAAACATTTGCAAGTTTAGTTCATCCAGTTTGATAATTTTTACAAACCTCTTTTGAAGACATTGGTGGTCTGTTATGTCATCTTTCGGGAGATCATCGATGTACCTATTTGTGTTTTGAAAGTATCTGAATTTCTCATCATTCTACTTCCTACTTAAAAAATCTTAAAAAAAACGGTAACCTGTGCTTTCGCGTGCCAGAAATAAGTCATCGGCATGCCACATTTGACACGCGTGCCAAGGGTTGCCCGCCCCTGTTCTAGAATAACATGAATGACATGAGCGGTATGGTAATCATATTTCAGCGGACACCTTAAGGGTGACGTGCCCTCCGGATTCCACATCTATACTACAAGCTACCTTAATTACACTTGTTTAACAGGCTCTGAAGCGTTGCGTCTTAATTTTTTTAGAGCAATCGGAGAATGAATCCCCCACGCAATTTTAATTGCTCAATTTTACCCCTTTACAAAAATACTAATTAAAAAGCTCTTGTTAGTTATAGTTTCTTAGTTTTAGGCAAAAACAGAGATTTTTAGATAAACCGATACAACTAGTACACTGTAAAAGAAAACAAGTTGTGTACAAACGAAGAAATATATTCGAATTAGAATTTACACAAAAATTCAATGATAGTTGTCAAATCATTCTTCGAAATGGCCACTGCAGTTCCTCGGGAAGTTAAACAAATTCCTAATCTCCTTCACGCTTTTCCTGCCGTCCAAGGCCACTAGTATGGCGTGCCGTTTTTCGAATCCTGAGTATACCCTCATGAAAGCTAAACTCCAAGTTCAAGGAACCTAGATTGGTGCAGTTATTAGCCGTTAGGAATAATTTCAATTTTCTATCTATTTACCGGAGAGGCACCCTATATAACTTTGATCGTAGCCTGTTCATTAGCATCGGGTAGGTAATTTTCACCTCGGATGAACTGTCTAAAACTGAAGAAATATGGACTCGAACCCCAAATTATACTAACACAAACATTGCATTTACTCCCCTGAATATGTGAGGAGCGCCTAAAACTCATCTAGAATCACCTAATTTCTGCTCTGTAACAAAAATTGTGTTACATAGTGTTATAAGTGAAGCGATGCTTTTTATTGTGTTTTTTTTTATTATATGACAATTATGCGTGAATGATCGTGGCAAAGTAACATGTCAAGAAGAACGAACCGAATACTTGGACTTCGCTATGCATGACGAGTAATTTGGAGTTCGCTATTCTTAACCAGACTAATTTCGGGTTTGGTATTCTTGAACAGAATAATTTGGGGTTCGCTATTTTTAACCAGACTAATTTGTAACTAGCTATTCTTGAGAGGACAAAGTTAGAGTTTGCTATTCGTGAGAAGAGTAAGTTAGAGTTCGCTATTCTTGATAAGACGAATTTGGTGTTCGCTATTCTTGACCAGACTAATTTTGTGTTCACAATTCTTGAGCAAGCTAATTTGGAGTTAGCTATTCTTGACTTAACCAATGTTTGGTTCAATAATCTTGAGCATGCTAATTTGGCGTTCGCTATTCTTGACCTTACAAATTTGGAGTTAGCTATTATTCACTTGAATAATTTGTGGTTCATTATTCTTAAACATGCTAATTTGGTGTAAGGTATTCTTGACTCAGCTAATTTGAGGTTCGCTATTCTTGACTGGGCTAATTTTATATTCACTATTCTTGAAAGGGCTAATTTGAGGTTCGTTATTCTTGACCAGAATAATTTAGGGTCCGCTATTCTTGACCTGACTAATTTTCGGTTCGCTAGTCTTCACCAGACAATTTTTGGGATTACTAATCTTGATCAGACTAATTTTGGATTCGATATTTTATTCTTGAGCACTAATTTTGAGTTCGCTAATCTTGACGAGACTAATTTTGGTTTGTTTTTCTTGACGAGACTAATTTTGGGTTTGCTATTCTTGAGGAGACAAATTTTGGGCTTATTTATCTTGACCAGACTAATTTTGGGTTCGCTATTATTAACTAGGCTAATTTGGAGTTTCGCTATTCTTGATGAGGCTAATTCTGTCTTCACTATACTTGAGCAGACTAATTTGGGGATTACTAATCTTTACCAGACTAATTTTGGCTTTTCTATTCTTGACCAGACTAATTTTCTGTTCGCAAAATCATGACCAGCCTAATTTTAATTTCGGTATTCTTAACTAGACTAACTTGGGGTTCGCTATTCTTGATCAGACTAATTTGAGAATTACTAATCTTAATTAGATAAATTTTAGGGCTCGCTATTCTTGAACACACAAATTTGGAGTTTGCTATTCTTGGCCAACTAATGTGTGGTTCGCTATTCTTAATCAGACTAATTTGGTCTTCGATATTGTTGAGCAAACTAACTTGGAGTTAGCTATTCTTGGGCAAACTAATTTGAGGTTCACAAATTCTTGATCATACTAATTTGGTGTTCGCCATTTGACCAAACTAAGTTGGAGCTCGCTTTGCTTGACTTGACTAATTTGAAGTTCGCAATTCTTGACCAGGCTAATTTGGTGTTCGGTATTATTGATCAGACTAATTAAGTGTTGGCTATTCTTGACTAGGCTAATTTGGTGTTAACTATTCTTGAGCAAACTAATTTGGATTTAGCTATTCTTGACTTGAGTCATTTTTGGCTCGCTATTCGTGACCATGCTAATTTGGTGTTGGATTTTCTTGACTATATTAATTTGAAGTTAGCTATTCTTGACTCGACTAATTTAAGGTTCGCTACCCTTGACTAAGATAATTTGATTTTCGCTATTCACGACCAGACTAATTTGGAGTTAGCTATTCTTAATCAGATTAATTTAGTGTTCGCTATGCTTGTCCAGACTAATTTGGTGTTGACTATTCTTGAGCAAACGAATTTGGATTTAGCTATTTTTAACCTGACTAAGTTAAGGTTCACTATTCTTGACCATACTAATTTGATGTTCGCTTTTCTTGACCATACTAATTTGGAGTTAGCTATTCTTGACCTGACTAATTTAGCGTTCGCTTTTCTTGACTAGACTAATTTGGGATTAGCTATTATTGAACAGACTCATTTTCTCCCATAGCATAATCCGCAAATGGATAAAATATGAATAATTTTGCGTCAACTCTGTAGATACCATTTCAGAGGTGAAAGTCCTTTCATTCTCCACTTACCGGGAATTCGTATGAAGCACTGAATTTTCCGATCTGCAAACGGACTGCAATTTCGAAATGGTGACGATTTCATAGATTCCTTTCAGCAGAACCATTGAAAGAAACAACCACCACGATTGTCTCGTGCGCTGGAACAACCCACAAGTTAACGCCTACACGACTGAGGCAAATCTGTTTAAAAAAAATGTCATTGATGTATACAAAGTTTTTATGTACACTCGAAATGCATACAAAACATCCGTACATTTCGTCTCCAAAACGAAGAGGCAAACCTGCTAAACTGATGGACAGAATCTTCACAAAATGTACCATTTGCGAAGGAGAAGCCGTTAGGACTTGCCTTACCAATCTTCTCCCGCAGCTCATATATTAGACCCAAATCTATGTTGGTACCATAATTCCTTTAATACACACGCATCCAACCATGTGTCACCAGAATTGTACTTTTAAAAAAAAGACTTGCAAATAGACATGTAGCGTCGTCGATCATCCCGAAAATCTCAAAAGACGCTTTATTTTCCTTAATGACATGTTATGTATCTACATTTTCTCATAGTGTCGGGCACAGAGTTAAATATAATTTTTCAAAGGTCACCAATGAGTATACAGATACAACTAACTTCCTACATAAGAATAGAAACGACTCCATGATTCAAACTTTATGTCAACGGTCTCTTACCATCTCCTTCAAGTTATGCAGAGCAATTCAATTGGTTTTCACGGAACAAATGTAAAAACAACTTCATGCTAATAATTTGTAAGATTTCAACCGTCTACCATCACATTCCCGCTGAGTAAGATTATATTCGCCAAACAAATATAAAGACACCTTTTGAACTATTAAGATAAGATGATCCTGTAGAGAACATGGCCCTGGCACTAGAATTGCACCAGCAAAGTGCTTCGGAGGAATAGGACAAATTGTATCAAATGTCCACGCCTATATACACACACATATATATATATATATATATATATATATATATATATATATATATATATATATTTGTAAACCGGTCAAGGAATTAAGCAGGCAGGCGAGAATTAAGATAACAGTAAAATTTGCCCACAGTGTAATAAAAACGAACATTCCGCGTCTGGCAATGGAATTAGGCAGAGACAGCTGTCTGATTCTCAGAAATGACAAAATTATATCGAAAAAGTGGAAAATCGTAGGCGCCATGTGATGAAAAAATCCCGCCAAGTGGGCAGAGCGAAAAAGATTGTGATCCCAGAGGTAAAAAGAGGCTACGCCACCTGTACTACTTTGAGAAGAAAAATGGAGAACTCGACACTCGGGTAGACAGTTAAGTCATACAGACGGGCGGATACCGTAAGATCGAAAGTAAAGAAATAATTACGGATCATTTAGTGTCGCAAAGCCCCCGTTGTACTCGCCTAAGTCTTGTTCCCGTACCACTCGTTTTCCTGACCGTAGTGAAATATTCAATGACCGTATCGTGTGAACGCGAGCCTCCCTTTTGGTTTGCTTGTTTTGTTTGTTGGAATTAAACATTTATTTTGTTTACGTGATTCCTCTCAGTCCTATCTCGATCATGAAGCCTTTGGTAAGCCCAACCAAGTCAAAATATTATTTGAGTATCTTTGGAGTCAGATACGAGATTAACGCCACCCATCACCTCACTCGCGGGACTTGAGGGACCTCTCCAAAATATTCGTGACATTAATTGCCTTCCCTCTATAATCCGGGTGACGGTCAATAATAATATACATCAGCCAGTTGCACCTTCTTCTTATAAACAGGGCACCTACAACAAGCGTAACTCCCATTATGCATTCTTGTTCAATGCAGTGGTACAGACCTCCCTGCTGGAGTTCATACCCGGTAATTGAAGTTTACTATTTTGTTCTGCGTCAGATACAGAAAAGGCCAATGAACACCTTAAAATATTCTTCACTCGCGTTGCAGAATTCCTCACCACGAATTTTTGGACATAAAATGTATTTTTCTGACGTATTTAATGGTCACAAACGCGCCTCTAATGTTTATTACCATCGTAATTGGCTTCTTTTGATGAGCAGAACATTTATGTGAAAAAAGCAAACACGAAAAGTAGGCAATTGTTAAGGAAAAATAAGCAATTTGGGGAGACCATGACGATGATACATCGCTAAAGATTGCAATACGTAATCTAAGGTGAATATTTTCGAAATGGAATGGCTTCGCCCCTAATAATCCACTCTGGATGGTTGGATTTCACCCCCTCACGCCTCACTACCGGTAATTAACTCGTAGTATAAGCAATTCAAAAGCCGCTGTTACTAACGTTTACTAGCTAGGATTATACAACTTTGATGCGATTACATCTGAAAGTGTTGCACCAAGAGGAGCATTTGGGAAACTTCGTTCCTTTCAAGACGTAGTTAGCAGTGGGCAAGTAGGACTTCGAAAGATTAGGAATAATGTCGCACTGCTGCCCCACTGCTGTTGGGCAAGACGTATACATCACAGAATAAATTTGAAGCTGACGTTAAAAATCGCTGGAGGGTATTCTCATAGTTTTTCAATGGACGGAAACGTAGTGCCGTTTTTGGATCTCAATTGTCACGCAAGTGTCAAAAATATGTCAATTATGTTTATTGGGGGACTTCAAATGGACGGAAAAGAAAGGATAAGAACGAATCGAATATAATGATATGCTGTTCATTTACCATATATAATGGGCTATTATACGGGATATACAGTAAATTGTGGGTACCCTGGAATTATCATAAAAACTATTCATTGAAATGAGACCTCTTTATCCAGCATTTTCCTGTGTAACTCAAACGCAAACATAAAAAAATAGTTCGCATTAGAGTTCTTTCCAAATTTGACACACAACAAACAACACCTATGTTACTGCTCTTGCTAATGATATAACTAAAACGACGGAACCATTGAAAGAGCTATTGCTGGGTACCTTTGGTTAAGACCCTACGAACAAAAGAATTCAAACGCTCCAATGTCCATTGTCTTTGTGCGGTGCCAAGAGAAGTATACCTGCGTTCTAGGCAATCAGATTGAATCTAAGTAATTATGCATAATTAAAGCAAACCTTTCATCGAGGAAAATCAGTAAATTTCGTAGTTGTTGAACATTTAATTTGTGTTCTTAACATCTAAAAAAGTCACAATTTCGTTGTGGAGATGTTCTTAAATTTTATAAAGATTTCAACATAAATGTCACGAGGCTCCTGACGTCTAAATTATTGATGGCTCCAGGAGTCTTTACATATAGGCACAAAATACATTCCCATTATACAAAATTAAATTCTTCAGATAATCGTATCATAGTGAGATTAGGAGTTAGTTTTCCCGATTTCCATTGAAATGATCAACACTTAGCTCTTTCCCATCGGATGGTACGAGAGAGTTAGAAGCAACCTGAGTCGAACACAAATTGTTACGATGCCAACAAAATAATGTCAACAACTGCTAAGATATACGAAAATGATTGTAAAAGTTAGGGCTAAGGTCGTTATCACAAGTTAGCTATGTTCAGATGTGTAAACAGTTTAAGTCAGGTTTATAATTACTATGTACTTATATTTTACATTATTCACTTTATCTCTGGTAACACTAGGCAAGGATGGCTAATTTAAATTTCAGAACTTCCTTTATATGAAATTGACATTTGACCTGGAGCTTTAATTTGCAAAGTTTAAGAAAGAAAACCTGTTGAACAAATTCATTATAACTAAATTATTATATTAGATGAAATAACTTCCCACTATGTACTCATTAAGGACAATTTTTATATTCATATTTCTTTAAAATTAATAAACACTTTAAAGTTACAGTAAACCGTATTAAATTTATTCAATATAATAATTAAAATGCCTCAATAATATGTAAAATTTATATTTTGTATAATAACAATTATAGGCATAATTCTAATCTTTCCATCCCTTGTGTAAAACTGGTCTATTTATTGGTGTTAATGAATTAAAACCACAAATTGGACACTAGGGAATAGAAAAATAAAACCTTGTACTATTTATTATACGATGAATAAAGTTTATAAGTATTCCATTTAATTAATTTTCTTCCAAATAATGAGAACTAATTTCGCTTTTCCTCGTGTCGTTTAGAATCGATCGGCCAAATCTCATCTTCGAACCTCAGTCTAAAATATAGAACCAGGCCAAAGTATATTCACGTTTTTTGCCTAATTTGCATTAAAATGTGAATTACGAGCAAGAGCGTTGCATGGGCTGCAAATTGACTGTGAAGAATATAATAAATTGCTAAAAAATAATTATTATTGGTGAATTTCATATTATATCCTAGTGCTTTAAATGCATCAGAGCTGATGAGGTTAGGCTTGTGCTGAAGTCGTCCACTTGATCTGTTCTTTGCTGTCCTGGCCGTTAGTGGATCATTGGGGCTTTATTCTTCTTCGTTCTGTGGGTCGGTTCTTGTTTTGGCCCCTCAGGCTAAATTCCGAGCAGCCCCGAGAACCCAAAGAAGGATAGAACCTGTACAAAAATGACTACACATCCTTCAAGGAGTGTATATTGTGTTGGTAGTGTGTGGGCTTGTGTTCACTGCTGTAGGTCTGTAGTTTAGCTTTAATTTAAAACCAGACGAATTCACCCTCTATTAACTAGCGTAGTTTTGCGGTTAATTTAGGGTGAATTTGTCTGGTGTTACTGAGGTTTCGATCACCCGTCGGATAGGCCCAGTATCTTCAAGGAGATCCCGGGTTACGATCCTGGATAGTTCGAAACCCCCTCCTGATTTTAGCGGTCGCAAAGAGACCCAAACTTGTGCTTGGTTGAGATATTAATCGTCATTGTTATAAAGTGGAGTAATAGGAAGAAAGAACAAACCTGGGAAAGCGAGGATTTGTTTTAATTCCTGAAACTCTTTAGGATTTAATAAAGCCTAAGGAGTATCAGTAATTGAAACCAAACCTCGCTTCAATTTTTCCTCTTTGGATTGCTTGATTTATGGTCATTTTGTTTTGTTTGGTTGTTTCAAAGTCTTGTGGTTACAACCAACCAACAGGACTTTGAGGCCTGGCATTATTTGGTACATACTCCATTTTAAGGTAGGATCCCCAATGCTGGTTGTAACAGGGGCAGCCCCCGCCAGGTCGACCTGATCGGGGATTCCATCCAGTGACTAATCATATCCGATGTGGATTAACATCATTAAAGTCGGAAGCGACGTTACCACTCAGCTCGACTGGTTCCCTTAGTACGTGAGATCACCAGTTACAACGATCTTCACTGATGATCCTGCCCCATGACTAGTCCCCTTCATTCTTCATCATGGGGCTAAGTAATGATAACCACTCCCTGAATTGACCAATTAAAGTTATCCACTTCGTAAATTGACCAAATAAAGAAAGCCACTTTGTTATTTGACAAAGTAAAGATGATCACTCTCTAAATGAACAAAGAAAAGCTGTAAAAAAACTTAAATTGAGCAATATAGATAATCATTTCTAAATTCACCAGGAAAGATAACCACCTCCTAATTTAAGCGAAAAAAAGGAGACCACTTCCTACAGTGACGAAGTAAAAAGACTACTTCCTAAATTGACCAAGTAAAGATAGCCACTTTTAATTTACTAAATAAAGATAACCACTTCCTAAATTTACCGAGTAAAGATAACCCATTCCTATATTCACAAAGGAAAGATAACACCTTTCTAAAGTGACTAAGTAAAGATAACCACTTCCTAAATTAACCAAGTAAAGAGAAACATTTCCTAAAGTGGACAGGTAAGAATAAACATTTCATAAATTGACCAATTATTAGATAATCCTTCTTAAATTGATCAAGTAAATAGAAGAAGTCCAAACTATCAGTAACGATAAGCAATTCAATATTTGCCAAATTGAAGATAAGTACTCCTCAAATTGACTGAGTAGAGATATCCCTTCTTTGACTTATCTGAAAAAAGAAAAACCCTTCCCAAATTGACTGGGTAAAGATCAGCGCTCCCTCAATTTGATTGATTACTGACACTTCGCAAAGTGAGTTATAAGAGCTAAATTCTCTCCAAATTGATTGTATCAAGATTAACATACTTAAGTTAGCTGAGTAAAGATAATCACTTCCCCAAACTTACTGGGTGTAAATATAAACGCTCTCTAGATTGACTACCTATATAGATAAGCTCTTCCCAAGTTGACTGAGCCAAGATAAATACTGCTCGATTGTACGTTTGCAAAAACAGGTTCGGTCATTAGCAATTAAGGTTTATTTGGGAAGTTAGATTAGAGAGCTTGGTTGGATCCGAATTTATAGTTGTACGCTGACTATATAGTTCTTTCTACTCTAAATTTATAGTTGGATTCTGACTTCATAGTAAGAGCCTAAATATATATTTGGAGTCTGATTTTATAGTTGGATTTTGACTGAATGGTTAGAGTCTGACTTTTTAGTGGAGTCTGAATTAAGTGCATCGAAGACAGTCAAAATTATGTTTTTTTATCAGATTGAGAATTTTATTCTTCGGATGAAACACCTCAAAACTTCGGTTGATTTTCTCACAGAGTTGATTGATTTGGGACGAAACTTTGTTATTGATGTGGGCGTGGTAGGATCTCCGTTGGCTCTACAGAAGGGTTGGTTGTCATGTTTGGGAATATCGAATACTCACTCCCTTTAGAGCTTAGTGCCTTCCATTCTGACGCTAAATGCTTTTAGAGGGGGAGAAATGTTTTGCTGCCAGTTCCTTTTATTATAAATCCTTTGGCATAAAGGAGTGTTAGGGTTAGTTTCACTATTTCATCTTCTCTTTTTCCATCCTAGGGATGGACCCTTGCCAACGCTCATCCCGAGAGTATTTATTAGGATGGAATTCAGGAAAATCTGACGGTGACGTTGATAAAAATGTAAAAAGGGAAGCATCTCCCGCTAGAAGTGTTTAAAAACTGGGTCGTAAACAAAACAATGGGGTAATGTCAAAAAGGGCAAATCCACTTGTACCAAGTGAAGAATAGTGAGCTCCAAATTACTCTTGTCTAGACGAGCGAACAGAAAGTTTGCTCTTCTTGATATGATCCCACTCCTGAAGTTGATTTACGTAAACATGTTTGTAAACTACAACTCAGACCACCGCAAAGAGTACTTAGGTGCGCTCCACCCCCGACCCCACCTGTGTTCTAGTCCCTCCAATTTTTTCGCTTGCTCGAAATTATGCCAAAAAGTTCAGTTTCCGAATACATTAGGTAAAGACACGAACCTCTTGCAGCTGAGGCGCTCCCCAGAACTCTCGAGAGCCATATATTATAGAGCGAGACTCGCCTACCGCGCAGCTCTCCATCGCTGTTCATTTGCTAACAACGTCCCGGCTGTCGCTTAACGGAGAGTGAGATTGATGAAGATACGACAATTCACTTGAGCCAACGAAAAAGCAGCCGCGGATCACAAAAGGGTTACATGCAAATCAGTGTTTTGCGCCGCAACAAGCTCCCCTTCGCCGGGGTCCTTGCTCTCAGGATCGACTTCTGTAATAGCACATTGGAGTATAAGATAGACACCGGGAATTGAGACCGAGTTTCCCGCGCCTGAAATACCATAAACTCCACGAGGCGTAAACTCGTATAATCATGGAATTGGTAAGCAAGTACATATGTGAATCCGTCTAACCACATCGACATGTCGTATTTATGTTTTGCCTAAGGAAATCGAATTATTATAAAAGTTAGCCTAGAGTTGCAATTCATGGTAAAACTCGTGCGGTTCCATTAATATCTTTGTAACACACCGAGGAATTTCTCATTAAGAGCCTCAAAGTGTGTAGACTGCCTAATGACAGAGGGATAGAGTCAAAAAGAGGGAGATATAATTAAGAATACTTCAATACAAGCTATTTTACCAAGAATATTTTTGAAATTTCAGTTACAGTCAACAACAAAAGACCGCTGGTAACCACATGATGGCCACATAGCCCAAACTCACGCTGTTTGAAACTTACTTAGCTTTCAAGCACAGGGAAAAAGCAGAATCCATTGCAATACACAGAACGCTCTGGCTCCCAGCCTCGCTCCACGCCAAGTGTCAGCCTTCGCAGCCAGCTCAAAGAAGCTTTTCATCCACGCACGTTGCAAGCCACATGACTTGAGGCAACCAAGATATTACCAACTTGCCCTTGATAATAATAAACAATATAAAGTGCGAGTATGTATGTATAAACAACTGCTCCAGATACTTCAAATTCATCATTGGGGAAGTCACAACTATTTAATACTATCGCCGAATACCAACTCCATTTCTGATTGTTCATTATAATTATTGTTATTCTAAGTGGTTGAGAACCATGTTCTTCAAACATTCAGCCACTTTATTGATCTAGATGGGCTCTGAATCGAATCCTGTTATTACGGGCGTAGTGAAAATAATTCCCCACTACACATGAGTGCGCAGCGATGTAAACAAAAGGTTTACACAGCGTTAAGGGGAAAGGGTGCTATAATTCTGGATACATGTACAATTCCTTGACTACACACACACATATATATATATATATATATATATATATATATATATATATATTAAATATCCATATGCCTTAAATTACGTTATATTTACACCCTTAAGTCTAAGTGAATCTGTAAAACCTTTCATTGACTGCAATTTGAACCGGGTTGACATGGATTTAGATATCACTGCCTAATGGGCTTTCCACCACTTTGCGTGGATGACACTTTTAACCAATCCCCCAAATTAAAATACACAAACCAAGACAACCAAAAACAATTAGAATGAAGATGAATGTTAATGACCAAAATAAGTAACCGACAACCTCGCCAAAATAAAGTAAAAACTCTGGGTGGCCCAGAATACCCCCCTTCCCCCCCCCCTAATGCAATTGATATAGGAGTGCTGGTCAAAATCCCTCCAAGTCGAGCAAAATCCCTTTGATGGATATGGCATTTTTTCGACCAGTGATCTTTGGCCACTATGTCCACTTATGGAGTAGTGACAAGAATGTTATAAGTGCAATGGCAGCTTTGAAAGGGCTTCGATTATAATTGTCAGCAAGTAAAAGCAGTTCCAAAATGTAAGCTCAAACGAAGAGAAAAATAATAACAAGATAATGAAAATTAACATTACTTAAATATTTCAAAACAAATGAATTTCTTTTATAGTGTTGAAGTTCTGTTATTAATAATTTGTACTATTAACACGTTCATAATAATAGTAAAACTAATGTACTCAAACCAATATACACCTTTAGAAATTTATATAAATTATCTTTATGAATAATTCGTTTGTGTACCACCTCTCTTGCACCATCCTTTATCTGTGTCAGTGACGCACGAGGCGGAGGGATCTCGTTATCCGGTCATTCTGTAATAACTTCAATGAAAAGTGACCTTCGTTACTTGTGTGACAATGAAATTATTTAATCTTTGCCATTTCTGAAGGATCATTTTTCAAATGGACTGAAAATTTATCAAGATTATTTTTTCTTTCCTTTCATTTTTCTCAAATGGAGTTCGTGTTTGGGGATTTCCTCTCCTTTGTAGTTGGTTCGATTCGACGGGAATTGGATGGCCTCGATCCATGATTAGATGTTGATCTCATTGATCCTGATGTGAGAACAACTCTGTGGAAGAAGAGTGGGGTGCATTGAACTATAGAGATGTAACAAGAGTTTTATTCACGATAAATTATACATTACAATATCATTCTGACTTATACTAAAAAAAAAAACACCTGAAGAAACAAAATATCATTTCAAATAACAAGAACTGAAATAGCTTCTTCTGTCGTCCTTGAACTTTTGTTGCTGTCAGGCTTATGTTTGAACAATGAAAATCCATTTTATGATCAACATCACCTGAAATGTAGATGAAATTTATTTCATTTTGAATGTAGTTATGAAGTACACAAATCTTTTCACTAAAGCTTCAGATATTTCAACACTTCTTTCAATTGAGGTCTGAAGAGAAACAAATCTGCTCGCTAACATTCCAATGGCACATTCTACTGTTCTAGCTCTATATATCCAATCATTAAATTCCCTTTTAAAGTTATACAAGCTTTTTTTAGGGTAAGGCTTCATCTCTCACAAGGATGGTACTCTGGTTGTAATATATGTTATGACACGTAACTGTTAATACCTAAACCCTCAGAAAGAAATACCATAGTCATATTTGCTTGAGTAAAAACTGAACTGTCACTACTTCGTCCTTATGACCCATCCTACTTTAATCACTGCCAAACAACAACGGTATCAAAAATGGCTAGAAGTACAATAGAATCGTATTCTTTATAAATATGTTATCCTGCTACAACTGGAGATTTCAGGCGACAATATTTGCCATCAATACTCCCAAAAGGGTACGGAATATTATAACATTTCTTGCTGGTTCTTCCCACTGGTGTTCATTAGCTCCTGACAAATAGTGGAGTTGTCAGGTATCCATATGGCTTAGTGTAGCCGTACCAGCAGGAAACTTGGACCAAGGGAATGAAAATATTCTTCAGGAACCATATGTCTGCAAAGAAATATTACACGCGTTAATTAGACCCATTTTCTACCCCAAATAAATCCTCAATAATGAAAGTCATTACAATACTATATATATATAATACAATCAGGTAGTTTACTACTCTACTGCACTAATATATATATATATATATATATATATATATATATATATATATATATATATATATATATATATGATAAATAACGCCCACAAGGAAAATGGAAAAACGATTCCGAGCGCTTTTGTCTTTATTCTAAAAGACCTCTTTATGGGATAACATAGGTCAGGACAGACAATGTCTTAAATAGTAAGGAGTGGGGGGTTAATACGGCTACCTGCATCAAAACCCTAACTAGGGGGTACAAATTCTTTAAACACTTTAATTTGTGATTTTAAATAATTAGATATGATACGATCTAGTCTAAACAATCGAGGGCTATTAAAATTTGGGAAAGTATTAATATTAGCCATATATTGTTTATACTTGGTAACACAGGCGATCAGGTAGTTGGATAGAAAAAAGGGTACCGAAATAACTTGAAAGGGGATAGAAAGAGTTGATAGGTCGGTGGCTAGACACCGATGAGTGGTGGAGTTGGGTGTGTCTAAGGGTGTTCGTGACTGGACGACGGTTGGGGGGTGGTCAGGAAAGAGATCGTGTCTGCATAGTCGGAAACGCGTTATTCAAGATGCTCTTAACTTATGCGTAGAACAGTATGAGTTACGGGTGGTCATGGGCTGCGGGATATAGCTTTGTCATCGCAACGTACAGGCTTGCGTGTAGTGCGGTGTATATGGGTTTTTTACGAGTTTCCTGAGGTGTTTTGTGAGCGGATGTGTTGAGGGGTGCTAATTTGTTGTTGTCGTGTAGTGTGAACATTCTCGAGTACAAGGGAGAGCGGCAAGCGTGCTTCAAAGCAGAGTTCTGAATGCGCTTAGCCTTCTTCTGCCACGTGACACTCGCAGCTACGAGTGACAGTGGGGCGTATGTGAGAAAAAGTCGCACGTGTGTTTTATACCGGGTGTCCCAGAAAAAATTTAAGCGTAATTTGAATTAGTATAACTCAAAAACTATTCGAGATTTTGTGGTTCTGCAAAAGGTGTTTATTTAGCAACTATTTATCTGTCGATTCCAGAAATTTCATTAATTTTCCTTTTACGATATTGATACACTAATGGGTTTACTGGAGGCTATCAAAAATATGTTTGCGCAAGGAAGTAAAATAATAAAACGAAGCCTAGGAAGGCTAGGCCACCGTGCACTTTTAAGAGAAGCGTAGGGAGCCTAGGTATCCTAGGTCACTGTGCGATTCTTCAAGCAAAGCCTAGGCCATTTTACAGTGGTTTTTCACCACACTGTGGTATAGTCTCGTCATTATTGCTTATTAAGCAAATCAAAGCGTGTCTGTGTAAAATTCCAACATAAAGGAACATGCCTAAATCTAAATAAAGGTCGTATGGGTCGTATGAGAACCATAAGAACAACATAAAATATCAAAAATGTTCATATGACACTTCTTAAAAATCCACATGCATCAGTCAGAAAGAATGGCTTACAATGGTCAAAGCCATCATTTAACCGCATTATTAAACATGACTTAAAATGGCATCCCTATAAGATGCATACAAGACACCAGCTTCTTGAAACTGATTTTCCTCGTCGTAGACAATTTGTTGAATGGCTTCTCCATAAACCTGCTCGTTTCTTGGAAAACATTGTGATTGGTGACGAGGAAGCCTTTTTCATGAATGGAAAGGTAAACTTTCGGCAATATGCGCCGCTGACCCATCCCCCCCTCCAGCATTGAACTTTGACACACGTAATTGTCAGCAGAAAGTGTCTCTGTGGATCGGAATATGCGGGAATTGCTATCTTGACGGCCCATTGTTTTACGAGAATAACTTGAATGGTGCTGTCTACCTGAGCATGATAAACTAAAGGATCCCCCCGGAACTCCATCAGATTTACGGCAATCAATTCAATAGACTTTGCTGGATTCAGGACGGCGCACCAGTTCATAGAGAGCTCGCTGTAAGAACAAAACTAAGAGAAACGTTTGACAACTGCATTGTCGCGCTAAATTATGCAATTGAATGACCTCCAAGATCCCCTGACTTAACACCGTGCGATTATTTATTATAGAGATATCTAAAGAATAAAGTGTATTCTACTCCACCACAAAGCATCGACCAGTTAAGAGATAGTATCACACGTGAAGTCAATAGACTTAAGGAAAATCACAAGTTAATCAAAGAGGTTGTTCAATCAATACGATCAGAGGTGCAACTGTGCTTGGAAAGAAATGGAGGACATGTGGAAGGAAACGGGGCTTAGAAAATTAAAAAATGAATTTGTAATACACATATGAAGAGGTGTTTTTGTTAAAAATGGATTTAAATATATTTGTTGATTTTAAACTTCGAAGTTTCATTATTTTACTTCCTTGCGCAATATAATTTTGATAGCCTGCACTAAACACATTAGTGTATCAATATCGTAAGAGAGAGTTAATGAAATTTGCAGAATCGACAGATAAATAGTTGATAAATTTAATTCGTTTTGCAGGACTCAAATATCTCTTATAGGTTTTGAGTTATATTAATTCAAAGTACGGTTGACTTTTTTTCTGGGACACCTTATATAGATGTAACTTTAGTATCTTGCCCACAGGGTAGAACCTGCGCAGAATTTTGATGGTGCGTGCGGCTCTTGCTTATAGTATGTGCTGGTGTATATTGAACCTAAGTGACATGTCAAAAGTTACCTCAAGGATTTTTGTCTGTTGTGTGTAGTCGAGCCTTGTTGGGTTTAGGTGGTTCCTGTCTCGTGTCTGTGAGAAAATTTGTAGGTTATGCATGTAGTGATCTCGTGCGCCAAAGAGTGTCATTTGTGCCTTCTGAGGATTCGTGGCAATCAGCCATTTATCCTTGTATTTTGTCTTTTCGTCTAGTAGTAGTTGTGCGTAGTGCGCAATTTCGTCTGGTCTGCGGCCGCTGACGAGAATGGTTTCGTCATCGTCGTAGGACACTGTGTATGTGTGACGGCAGTTTTTTGTGTGGGCGTAGGGTGTAGTTTGTGTACAAGATGTGAAGTTTGGGTGCCAGTACGCTTCCTTGGGGAACGCCTAGGCGTGGTGGGAAAGGTTGTGTTAGGGTATTGTTGAATTTTATGTGGCATCTCCGTTCAGTGAGGTAACTCCGTATTGTTGGCGAGATTACAACAGAGTCCCTCGTGCCACACCTTATCAAAGGACTTCTCCACGTTCTTGCTGATGGAAAGTGTCTTTTGTTGTGAACGATGGTCACAGCCGCCTGGGTGGACCGGCCTCTCCCAAACCCATATTGGTGGAGGAAAAACCAGTCCCTCTCTTCCAGGTAGTCCCGTAGGCGGTAGTTGATAATAAGTTCGAGTATTTTGTCTAGGCGCTCTAATAGAGCAATAGGGCTGTAATTATTTGGGTGTTTGGGGGTCTTTGTTCATTTTGTGTAGAAGTATGTTGTGAGAGACTTTGAATATTTTGAGGAAGTGGCCTGAGGCTAGTGAGGCGATGAATAGGTGTGTAAGTGTAGTGTATATGTTTGCAGGGAGGTTGTATATTAATGCGGCTGGTAGTCCTGAGGGGCCGGGGCCGCGTTTTTGTGTTGTTTTAATGTAGGCTTTTGTTTTCTCAACGGTAATGCGAGCGTTCAGTGTATATATAATGTCTAACAGCTCCATTCGTATCAGTTAGCCGGGCCTTAGCTCGTGAGCGTGGGCCCGACAGCACTCCTGGACTTCCTGGAAGTGCTCTTGCGCGTGTGGTTTAGGTGGGTTCTGTGTGTGTACTGTGTCCCAGTGGGACCTAAATGCGTCGAGTATGACGTCGGTGTCTGTGAGTGTTTGGTTATTTATTTGGAGGGTGATGGGTTTGGGTGGATTGGTGCCTAGCATCCTTTTACGCGCCGCCAGAAGAAGGAAGGGTTAGTGCAACGAGTGTCGTCCGTGATGTGGACGACCTCAGGTCACTGTAAGTTCCCATCTAGTTGCACCTACTGTAGGATGCAGGTAAGTAGGTGAGTGATATTGTGTTGTCGTGGGCATCTGGTATAGTAATGCTGTACTGTGTGATGAATCTCTGAGTGTGTATGGAATATATGAAGGTTTTCCTGGGTGGGATATGAAGCAGAATAGGTGTGAGGGAGATGGTGGTCATGATGCAGATATGGTCACTTGGAACCGTGGGGCAGGGGATATTGACCAGATTGAAAGGGAAGTTGGTGCTTGTCAATATTGTATCCGGGGCTTTGTCTGATCTTTCAGTGATGTAGATCGGAAATTCTGTCCCGGCTCTCGAGCCTATCCCGGTCAATGACAAGCTGCAGGTTCTTGCCCCTTTCGTTTGTTTTGGTGTAGCCAAACGCCCGCAGTCTATCATTAAGGTCACCCCCTATGAATACATTCAATCGGTGGGCTGATATGGTGGCTAGATTATTGATGGGCAAATATGGACGGCGTGGTGGTTGGTATGCTGCTGCATTCCTGAGTACCCTAACAAGTGTAGGGAGTTCGACAGCTACGAAGGACTCATCTAGTTCTGGTAGCCTTTTAAAGGTGATGTTTCTTCTTATTGCGATTGCAGTACCGTCGAATCTATATCGCGAATTCTTTTGCAAGGACGTGGTAGTTCGGGATTTTCATCCGAGTGTTATTCGTATTGACACCGTATTCAGATATTAGGATAATGTCGGGCTCCGCCCTTATGGAATATGTTGCCATATTCATTCGCTTTCCCCAACCACCCATTCGTGCTTACCGTTAAAAAGATTAAGGTGTTGTTTATGTTCTGCATGCTTTATTTCTACCTCTAGGTTGTGCTGCTTATTTCTTGTGCTTTCGGCCCTTTCCGCTCTTCTTGTATTCCATGTCCGAGATCGTAAATAAGGAGGCATTTTCGAGTTAGAGTTCCCTCTCTCGGGTTCGTATGTGGCAGCTTTCGATGCCAGGTTAGCTTTACTCGCTTTTTCTTCCCTCTCTTTTCTCGCTACAATTCTGGGGTTAGGTCTCGTGATGAGTTCCTGTGTTTCTTTTCCTTGACCTTTGTGGTGTGAGTCAGTTATTTCAGATGGATTGGGAGACGTGGGTGCAACTTCCTCTTCATTCACCTTTGGGGAGAATTGCAATTCGCAATTGCAGTATATCTCCTGAGGGAGGGTTCTCTGGGAACCACATCTCACTCAGATTGTTCTTGGAAATCATGTTGAGCTCACTTGAGAACGTGCCTGGATTCGTGAGATTTCTTACGTGTGCATAAAGTATGCAGGTAAGGATTTTCATTGATTCCTCGTTCTCAAGTTTGATGTAGGTTTTTGTCGGGGGTTGTTCTAGGTGGGATATTTTTGCTGCTTGTGCATACGAAGTTATCCTCCTCCTCTGTTTTCCCCTTTCTTTTCATCTTGTTTTCTTTCGATTATGTTCTTTTTTCATGAGACCAGTCATGGCTAGAGGTCTGTGGCCCTGCCTGCAGTTGACACACTTCTCGTTCTTCATGCAGTTTTTCCATACATGACAACTTCACTGCACCTGGAGCATATCTATGCTGCTTCTTGGCAATCTTTGGTGGAGTGCTGCTCCATTTTGTAGCAGCAGAAACACATCTGCACCGGCGAGAATTCTTCACGCTCGATCTGGTCCCAACTAATATTTACGTGGAAGAGTAGCAGACCCTACTCTTCGGTCATCTGGGCCATCTTTGTCACCTTGAAGATCACCTTGAATACATAAGTGGTGTATTCTTGGTTTTCTCTTCGGTTTCTGAACTTTATTATTTCTGAAACTTTCGCCAAACTCTAATTGGTTTCTATCTCTTCTGCTATTTTCTCCTTCGTGCGATCACCTATCCAGGGATCAAGTCACCGGCAAATAACGCTGCGGTTTGCCTGGAATTGGGGTGGTACTATGGGCTGGAGATTTACCTCCAAGAGTGCGAGAAGGCCATCTTCTTTGGTGATCGTCTCGATGTCCTTATCCCTCTTGAAGATCGCCAAGTAACCGGGTGTGGTGTCTATTTTGCGAATGACTGCGACCTTGAATTTTCCGAAGATAGTTTCGTAAACTTTGCCTCTCTCCGGTTTAGGCTGGCCATTGATTACCCTGAGGGGTATTCGTGTGGCTAGATCCATCGCTATGTTTTCGAAGGGAACCCCTTTGTGGTCCTTATGAGGGAAGCTTGTAGGATAAGCAGACTTCTGTTATGCGGTGTGTAATTTGGTGAGCAGTGAGTGTGTATTGAAAGTATTATTTTAATAGGGTGACTGTCGCCCCCCTACAACGCTTTTTGAGCAACCTTGTACACCAGAGGTATTCGCCTTGGGTAATGTTGGAATGAATGTGTTAATGGCGCATTATGATGAGAGGAAGGATGATTGAGTAGGTGTAAGACTGGGTGGCATCCTCCCGGGAAATGACTACCGACGGGCTCATTGAAAACGCAACTCCCTGGGGAGGTTTGAATCGTGACTGCTCCCACCATAAACAGAGAGAGTTATGTGCCCCCCTGTGGTTTTGGGATGGGCCTTCGCACTAATTAGCAACGGAGGTTGCAGTTTGTCCCTTCTCCAGTCGAGCCTCTTGACATTGTTATCGACCCTGGGCTAATCCTCAAACCAGCTTCCTGCACTGACCCAGTTATGTCTTCTCTAGTGAGCGAGATAGTTGGCGAGGCTGTGTACGGCGATTTGCCCCCGTGGTGCCGCTGTTAAGCGGGTTGCAAGGGGAGACCGTTTTACCCGGTCATCTTCTTAAAAAAGCGTAGCCTGAAAAAAATATGATGATGAAAAGTTGTGAAATAGTGTAGGAGTAATAGGTTATAATCTCTCTTGTGGCCTCTCTTTCTTCTTATTCTGTTTCTTGAAGCTTCCTCGTCATCGAGATGAAGTGATTATGGAGGAGTCTTCTGGAAAATTTTGGCATGAACTTTACCGTCTTTACCAAAACTTTTCCGCATTTGTCGTTTGCTGAATTATGCCCAAGAAATCCGATCATTCCGTATATTGTTACTTTTGACATTGGACATAACAATTTCGTAAGTATAGAATAGTAGAGCAAAAGTAAGAGAGTATAGCGGGGAAAGGGTTTTGAAAAAAGATAGTAAAGGTAAGTTTAGTATAAGTTGTTTTTTTCCCTGGTGGAAGGTTATCTCCAGCAAAAGTAGACAGTATAGTAAAAGAAGTACGTGAAATCAGGGCTGAATAGATCCCTGGTCTAATAGGACGTCTGGCAATGTTAATCTCGTGTTGTGTTGTTTTAGGGGTTGAAATTGTTTAGCATTCAAGCCTTTGTAATAACTAGTAAAAATCGGTACTACGCTAGGTCAAATTTCGATAAAAAGTTGTCGTAAATTGGGTTGTCTTAATCGCGGAGGGTTAAATGTTAGGGTTCATGTTTCTGTTCGGGTAAGAGCTTCTTTAGTTGTACGTCTAGCTTTCAATACTAGGCTCGCAATGTAACGTAGATGTTATGGCGAGGAGTGTTCTATACTCGATCGAATTCTGCTCCTTGGGGAAGGACGGATTTTATTTCACGGAACTCTGCGTCTGTAAGAACAGCATAAGTGTTGGTTGAGAATTGGACAAGGTTGCGGAAGAGAGCCTGCTTTACCAGATCTTCAGGTATGTCAGCCTCGTAGTCCCATTTGTATTGTCCGGCCCTAAGGCCATCTAAAATATCTTCTGGGCCTGCGTAGTCAAGAAATTGGTTCCCTTCGGCAGCATTTACTCTGAGATTTCACATCCTTGAGTAGAACATGTACCTCGGAGCCTGATTATTTGAAGACAAGGACCTACTCGGGCGACGTGCCTTCCAGGCCTTTTAGGGGTGGGGCGAATGCTCCACCTTCTTAGGCCTTACAGCAGCGGCTTCCTTCCGTTCGACTTGTGCTTCTGTGGGGTAGTTGGGTGTGTGTGAGCTCGTTTGTGCATTCTGCTGGGCAGCCATAGCTTGCACTCGAGGATCCTATGAAAGAGCGAGCTTTTTGGCTGCTAGTCTCGGTTTGCGGTTGGAGATTCAATCGAAGTACCTCATCTGACGGAGGGTTTTCCGGGAATCACATTTTTTTCATGCCGTTATCCACGAGCATGGTGTTCAGTCCCTTTGCGAATGTGCTATGCTTGGTCAAGTTTGCAATGTGTGCATAATAAAGGGTGTTAAGTTTAAGCGTCTAATGATTTTTTTTCTTTTTCTTTCAGATTTAACAACTTCAGTCTTTAGCAATTTCAACTATGTAAAGATTAGCAATCGAACAACGTGTTAAAGTTATCGAAGCCTATTACAAAAATTGACGTTCAAACAGAAACGCATTTCAGCCACTTCGCGATTATTTTGGTCAACATAATCGACCAACCGAGAGTGCAATTGGGAAAATTGGTTGTAAATTCAAACAAACGAGGTCGGTGGGAGATATGAAAACGCCATTGCCTGCTCGTTTACGCCGTTTACCTGAAAACATTGCTGTAGTGCGCGAGAATGTGGCCGAAGATCCAGACACCTCTATTTGTCATCGTGCCCAGGAATTGAACCTCTCTACCACAACGTTTCATTGAATTTTGACAAAAGATTTGTCTCTACAAGCTTACAAAATTCAATTGACACGAGAACCAAAGACTGTTCACCATTTGAAGCGCCGTACATTCGTCAATTGGATGCACAAGCAAAGACAAGCTGATGATGATTTTTCGCTAAAAATCATCTTTAGTGATGAAGTCAATTTTCATCTTGGTGGATTCGTTAATAAGCAGAATGGCGCATTTGGGCTGATGAAAATCCCAGGAAGATTGTTGAAAAGCTCCTGCATCCACAAAAGGTCACTGTTTGCTGTGCTTTTTTGCTAGCAGAATCATTGGGCCGTATTTCTTCGAAAATGACGCCGGAAATTCTGTTATGGTGACAGGCGAGCGATACCATGCCATGATAACCAACTTTTTATAGCAGGAATTGAATTCTATGGATGTCGACGATTTGTGGTTTCAACAGGACGGCGCCACATGCCACACAGCCAATGCAACAATGGCTCTATTGAATGAGAAGTTTTCAAGTCGCATCTTCTTTCGAAACAGCGAGGTCAATTCGCCACCACTATGGTGTGACTTGGCGACTTTAGATTTCTTCCTTAGGCGTCATCTCAAAACTAAGGTCTATGTCAACAAGCCAACAACAATTCAACAACTGAAGGATGAGATAATAAGGCATATTAGTGAGATGGAGGAGTAACTATGCAGAGACCTCATAAAAAACTTTGACCATCGAGTGGAGGTGTGTCGACGAAGCCTTGGAGTACATTTAAGCGATATGATTTTTCACCTATAATTGCCATGACTCAAATAACATGATTCAATAGTAAAATCAATAATTTTTTACCAATAACACTGTTTTATTTACTGCTAACTTCAATCCGTCTTATATTCAACACATTATTTTGGTCAACTTTCCGTTTTCAATTTACAGGTACGTAGGTTTAGTAGCAAAATTACTCTCTGCGATTGTGGCAACCTTTGCGCAGGTGGTGTTAGTCTTCCTTTCCTCATCTTTTCTGCCTTTTTCCTTTGTTTTTTGTATTTGCTCCTTCTTTATTGGACAGGTCAATACCATGGTTATGTGCGGGCCACCGCAATTGATGGATTTCTGGAACGAACTTTTACATTCGCGCCAGGAATGGTCTTGGCCAACACATACAGAGAAAACTATAATTTTAGAGTTGGGGCAAATGGCGGTGGTGTGTTCGTTGTACTTGTAGCACCTGAAGCACATTTGCAGGTCAACAAACTCTTCACGCTCATTCTGCTCCGGGCAAATGCGGACATTAAAGAGGAGGAGGAAATTAGGATACCGAACCTCCATCCCCCATATAATAACTCCTGGGAAGTCAGATTCCCGTGGAAAACCAAGCGACACATTAAATATTGAGTTAAATTTTGTTTTGGGGCACATTTCTTAATTCCTTTAAGTAGCTCACTTCTTCTCATGACCTCATATATATAATTAAGACTATTATTTTAGATTAAAGGGTTATTACACTATTTACTTTTTAGATTTTTATTTTAAGCCGCCTCCATAATATAACGTGAGATTGACTCTTCTCTCCATACGACCGAGAAATTCGAAACATTTGTTCTAATCATCCAGCCAATCAGGCACGAAATATTAACAAAACCCACCAGCAGTCATTTGTCATTAGTCAATAGTCATGTGTCGCCAGGTCTCTCAGCCCCAAATGTAGATAAATAGATCGCGAGAAATCTGAAAATATATGGATTTATTCTTACCTACTTCAAAATCAAATTAATATTAATCGACATATATTATTCTTAGAATACTCGTGCTAGACACTTTCTACGCATCACTCTTCCATCTTTACCCCTTCCTGTACAAACCTCTCATATCAGAGATGCCCTTGTTAAATTACCTTTCTTAGTTTTGAGTTAATTGATAAAATATAAGGATAATCTTTGATGATTGAAATTCTCAGGACCTCCAAAAATAATGGAATGAGATACTTGGACTTGGTTTTTGGTTCCTCATAACGCGGAAAGAAGTGACTATCGATAGAGGCGCAACCCATCAACCTCCAGGATCTACCTTATCTTATGACATAATTAACCTCACCCCACCCCACGGCGTTGTTCATATTTCCCTCCTCCCCCCATAAACGAGTCATTCCTTTGGAAATCCATTGGACAAAGAAACGTGAATTGGATCAAATTTATATTCAATAATGTTTTGTGACATCATTTATTTGGACAAAAAGAAGAAAATGTTAAAAAATGGCCAGTGTAAGTTAAGGAGTAAACGAGGTCATTACAGTTAAGAGGAATTTAGAACACCGGAATAGTTCATCTCGAATCCAGTAAACGACTCGGATTCAAATCCGCCTCAATGAAACCGTCGTTATTAAAGTCTAAATCGCGTTCGCCTGAGCAGAGGTCTTAAAGGCGCAGCAGTTCTTTTCAATTTTGTCGCTCGGTGTTACAAGAAGGAAAATTTCGCTATTTTGCCGACTTCTATTTCATCACTTTATCTATTTCCCCAATTCTATAAGGTAAATATCGATATATATATATATATATATATATATATATATATATATATATATATATATATATATATATATATATATACTAGCACGCATGATTTAGGGTCTATGCGGTGTAGGTTTGGAATAAGGACACTAGTACCCGGTCGTATATGGAAGCGTATTTTATATTCACCTGAAGAAGTGCGAGCAGTCTTTTATACAGTGTGACCCCCCAAAACGGGCCTGCACACACTTTTTGTTATATATCCTTCATTCATTCACTAATTACCCTCACTTTGCAGGACATGGCAGAAGCAACGATTGTGAACACAACGAGATCTCAATGAGAGCTCCAGCAAAGAATATACTGCGTCACACATTACTACAACTCAGACTCGTTCAAGAAAGTGCAGGACACTTTCGTGCATCAGTTTGAATGTAAAAAGCCCTTCCAATAGCAGAATTCACGACTGGGTGGACCACTTCAAGAACTATTGGACAGTAAAGAGCATCTATGCAGCTAGTGACAACCGTATAAGCAATTCAGGATGCCCCAGAAAGCGTACAGCTGAGGTGATAGAGAGCGTGGTCAGTACCCCGCTATATCCCGGGAGATTTACAGGGGCCATTCTATTGGCTCAAAAGTTTATTGTTCTCCGTGGAGAGTAGTTAAAAGGCTTCATCATCTAGGTTAAATTTTTGTTCTGGGGGCTTGAGGTCAGAGTGGGTCTTATACTTGCCCAAGTTTTTCTCGGCGTTCTGATCCGCAATCTCTGCGCACCTTCCTAACCTCTGCTTCAAGTCTAGGAGGTAATCCTAGGAGGATTAAATATCCTAGTCTAATTTTGAGCTAAAGAAGAGCTTCTTCAGAATGCTGACGGCACTCTAACATTACGTCCATACAGAAGCTCAAATAGTGCAAAACCTAAGTTACGATGCGGAATTTTCCAGTATGCGAAAAGGGCTACCGGCAAGAAACGGTGGCATTCTCGGGGTTATTTGGCGCACAGTCTTTTGAGAATAGATTTGAGGGATCCATTGAGCCTCTCACATATGCCGTTTACAGCTAGGTGAGAAGGGGTGGTAAAAAGGGGTTTTATCTTGAAGAGTTTGCCGACGTACTCCATAAGTTGCGACGTGGATTGACGGTCACGATCAAACATGATTTATTTGAGTAATCCAACGCAGGATAAGATGCAGATTAGTGTTTACGCGCACGAGATAGTGTCTATGTTCTTCAATGGCACGGCTTCGGGGAACCGGGTGGCAAAATCCACTAAAGTTCGCAATTGACTGTGACGTTCACTCGATGGGGAGGGGGTATCGGACCGATGATATGAATTGCGACACGGGAAAATGGCTCCGAAATTAGAGGTCCTCTCTGCAATGGTGCAAGCCTAACTCGTCCTTTGACGTCAATCGTTTGGCAGATGTCGCAAGACTTGCAGTAGCGAAGTATTTCTTCATGGGCGCCTGGCCAATAAAAATATTTGAAGATCCTCTAGTTGCTCTTCGTGTGGCTAAAATAGCCTGAAAATAGGCTGACATGGGTAGTGGTTAAAATGTGACCAACGTGAGGACGAGGGACACACAATACTCGGGGCGGATGTTTACCATTTTCTGAGCACGCACGGTATAGTAAGCCGTCCGTAACTTGGTAGGGGATCACCTTGTTTAGGTGTTCCTTCATCAGAAGATTTAGCATTGATCCTATGCAGTTTTGCATCACAATAGACTCATTGTGTTACAAGGTTTATAAAGATGTCTTCTTACCCGAAAATTCTATTGCAGTCATCAACAGGAAGAAATCCAAAGCTTTTTCTTATAAGGCTATACGTTGGCTCACGTTTGAAGAACATGGTAGAGGAATCCCGATTTTCCATGCAAGAAACTGTGGTGAGCTAAGCCTTTCTGTTGGTGGAAGAGTAATTTTTCCTGACGGGTTTTCATCATCAGGAGGAGGTACTGTGTTTCTCTTTTATGGATATTATTGGCATGGGTGCCAGAAAGAAAACTGTTATATAAAACAGGATGTTTACATTGGTGGACTTGGGTCTTTGGATCGATATTATCAGAGAGTAAGGAGTGATCGAATTCTTAGTAGTAAATAGAAGGTTATCATTATTTGGGAGTGTGAATTTGGAACCATTGTGTAAACCTTGCTAGGGCAACGTAAGACAGTTAATAGAATATCTGCCGATGTAATCAATGGTGTATTGGATGTTAGGAGTGAATTTTTTGGTGGCAGATGTAACCCATTTATATCATTCTACCCACCAACCGAAGGTGTGAAAATTCATTATGTCTCTTTTTGCTCCTTATATCGGTACTGTATGAAACACAATCCCTATCTCGTAGGATCACCTAGACGTTGCGTATCTGTGCAAGAAATTCCGTCTATTCAAGAATTCACTCAGGGTGTGAATGAGGCATATTTCGTTATCGTGAAAGTTGATGTTTTCCCTCCTAATGATCTGTAAATTCCAGTTCTCCCTCAATCCGTTGATGGTAAACATACTTTCACACTCTGCACCACATGCGCTCAGCAAAACTCCCACGAGGGCGAACACTGAAAAGCAAGGTATAATTTTTGGAGCGTACACAACCCCTAAACTGAAACTTGCACTGGAAAAAAATATATAAGATCAAAAAAATCATGAGTTTTGGGAGTTTGAAAAGAGAGATGGTTTGATCGCAGAGTGTAGCAAAACTTTTCTGGATGAAAAAATAGAAGCTTCTGGCTTCCCACGAGGAGCAATTGGTGAAAATAAAAAATAGAATACGTGAAAGGGTGAATCATGTTGAAGGGATAAACATCCAAATAAACAACATCGAAAGGAATCCTGGAAAGCGTTTTAGAGCGAAGCTCTGTCGAAAGAGGTAAGGATATCTTCTTGCGATTAGAATTTTTTTCTGTGTTGATATATTACTTTTAAGATGTGATTTATAAATGTTAAGTTATTGTACAGCTAATATAAAGTCAATAATTTCTAAACTTAAAGTAGATAATACTACTATAATAATAAATCAAAAATCACCCCATTAATCCTGATCATATTTATTTCTTTTACAGTGTCTGGGGAAAATTCGCTCAGAAGAGTTAGGGAATGCAAACGATCATCTGTATTTCAGGCCATGATGTAATCGACCTGATCAAAAACAATGATTACATTGTGAACTCGTTGGATGTAGTTGGCAATGCATACATTGCGAAAGTGAAGAATGCTGAACATGTAGAAGATGACTCACACGTAATGAATCTTCCAATTGCAGCATTCACAACCGCCTATGGTCGAATCAAGCTCTATGGCCTCTAAGAGGCGTTATGTGAAAGGTTTTTGTACTATGACAGAGACAGGGCCATCTTCATTGTTGGGAAAGATGATCCACAACCTCAACTTGGAGAATTCTTAGGTAATCTCACCAATCAGATCAAGGATGTGTACGGTGTTGATGCGTATGGAGATTCATTCTGCTTTACGAGTCCCAAATCCTATTCTCTACGTATTCAAACGCCGAGTCGGGTAAAGTATATACTTCGTGCTAAAGGATTAATCATTAACACTCATACGGAGGATATAATAAATGGAGGATATAGTTGGAGCCGATGATGATAGAGAAAATGATGATATCATAACCTTGTACCATTTATGGGTTTCAGATTCGAGGAACACGGTGGAGTGAAAGAAGTGAGATGTGAAAATGTTTTGAGAAACATGTTTCGGAAACGTGTTGAGCTCCCAGGAAGCTACCAAACAATACCTTTTGGTTTCAAATGGATCTAACAAGAGATTTAAAAAAAGGTCCATTGAATACCAGCCAGCTATAATTACCTCTTTATTTGCATATATATTTTTTAAATTATTAATAATATTTTCTGATTTATATGAATAAAATAAACATGAAATAATACGTTTTATGATACTAATGTTTTATTTTGTCTAAGAAATAACTCATCACATTCTCTTGACCTTTTGAAAAAGGAAATTCTTTCGTACTTTTCTCTTCAATCTTGCTTTTCATCGTATCAGTGAGCTGATGAGAATGCCACCATAGAAATCGAAATAACAAGGGTCTTGTGTCAAATATAGCGACGTTCACTACTTTCTCCCCATCATTCACAATGTTAGAATGCAATATGCAGAAAAATCTATCCAGCCATGTATTGTGACGATCGTCTAGACCTCCTACAAGGAAAACCGATCCATAAGCTCGTTTTTGAATTTTTCACTGATGATAAAAATCTTCTAAATCCATACACTGGAGATTTTCATCACTTCTTTTCCGTTATTATAGTTAAAAGGTGGTTGGACTGACCCAATATAGAGAAATTCAATCCGATCAAATAGGTGTTCTTGAATAAGTCGCCGAAGATGATCGAAGAAATCAACCGTAAATGAATAGTCTGGGCTAAATTTATAATCTCATCCACACGCATCTTCCGTCGGAAAATATTTACTAAGTCTAGGTGATGTACGGTGTGGATGGAGGATCATCATAGAACGTGTGACACATAAAGAGGTTTGACGACAAATGATTTAAACAGATGGCAACTATAGGGACCAATCAAATAATTGTAAAAGGTTTAATGGCACCTCCACGGTAATTTTAATACAAGAAAAAAACACTGATATTTCAAAGCGCTTTCTAGTATGGAATGTTGGGTAAGGAGACTTGAGTCCGAGTCCATGTGCGTGTGTATGTATCTGGATACGCTCATAATTCATTACCAAGATCTTAGCGGTAGGGGAGGGTGGGGAGGGTGGATGGCGGGTAAGGAGACTTGAGTGCGAGTCCATGTGCGTGTGTAAGTATCTGGATACGCTCATAGAGGGCCGAGTTTGTATGCACTCGACACTTCACCTACAATATTACTACTTACGTTGTGTTTCCAAACATTACCGCATTTACTTTCCAACTACAGCGAAGAAGAGTGAGGACAGGGTAAAATAAAAACCTTATACTGATTCATATTAGTCTTAGAAAAGAGGAAACGCAAAAATTAAACAATGTAAGGTTAAAATTCACCTTCATCCCATTAAAATATGGAAAATTATCATCAGAAAACTTGATCCTGGCTGCTAATCCAGACCAGATCTACAATTCCAAACAGGGATATACAGGAAGGAGACAACAAATTGACAAATGTCATAATTTTCATAGTTATATTCGACGCTTAAACTTAATTTCTCTATTACTAATTAATAGACCCCTTCATTACTACTCTTACCAGATGAAAACTAATTACAAAATACCCACACAAAACAATAACAAAAACCGACTGGCCAAAAATTAATCCAATCCCTTAGAACCTTATATTCAAGGGACTTTAATGCAATCTAGGTCTGAGTGACACATACTCAAATACAATTTTTCAAGGAATCCTACTTTTCTATATCTCCCTTTTCTCCCATATTTTAATCCCTTCGCTCTTCGTACCACACTGCTATATTTCTAACTGTATAAAACCAAGTTTTAACTCCAAGTTTTCATTCTTACTGAAAGATGAATTATTGCGAAAAGAAAAACTTCTGAGGAAAATAGTATAGAAGACTTTCGTTGATATTTTCTCCCACTCGTTAAAAGCATTGTCGGGAGCTATAAGAAACTTGAGTCTTAAAGTAGCCAGACATCTGATACAGCTGGTTTTTTAAATGCTTGGTTCTGGCACGTGACCTGAGTAAACTCAGGGAAGGTAGAAATGTGATGCAGTTAATCTTAGCAATTTCTACTTTTTGGTTTCCAATTTATTTAATATAGGTTATCTTATTAAAATGAATTGCAACAACGTCACAGCTTCTTTAAATCATGACATTACTCTCCTAACAAGCTTGGACAAAATATAAGTCTTTCAGTGTAATAATTTTATAATAAGCTATTGAAACTTCTTTTGATGGACTATCAGCTCTCATCTTATCTGGTATTGATTCTACAAGCTTTCGCATCTTCCGTAGCTTCATTTTTGGCCACAATTCAATCAGCCGTAGACCCAATCTTTCAATGATTATGGTAGAGGCGATGAGGCACGCAGTTCCCTCTCAAGCTCATCCCATAAATTCTCTATGGGATTTAAATCAGGGTACTGTGGTGGCCACTTAATATGCCTAAATGTTCCCTTATGCTCGGTGGACCAATCTTCGACGATGTTAGAACTGGGGATGCGCGTGTTGTCATCCTGAAACATTCCATAGCCAGGTTAAATAGCCCTATACAAACAGACTACCTCCAGATGCCTTCAGGAAGGGTACGTTGCATGATGGATTCAATGTTTCATGAGGTTCTCCCCATACTCTAATGCTCGCATCACTCTGATAAAGGGTAAACCCAACTCCATTGAACCACATGACAGGTTTCCAATCCTCTACACTCCCGTTTTTATGTTCTGTGGCAAATTGGAAATTTTTTATTCGATGTATTGGAATCACAAGTGGCTTCATGATTGAAGTGCAGATGCGTCCATGCATCTTTTTCAGCAGAATATGCTGGTTAACTGCTGCGTTGAGCAGCGCCGATTTTTCTCGACCAAACGCTTCTTCTAGCGCCTGCCACATTTGCTACCAGATGAACTGTCTTCGCCATCTTGTTTCGAGTGTGCAATTGTTCTCTGTATAATCCTCATGCCTATACCTGTTGCTGTAGAGATATCACGTGTTGATTTGTCACATTCATGGAAGGCGGCGATGCATCCTTTGTCAAATGGTGTAATGTCTTTTCCACGCGTCTTTATTCTTGCAGCTCCTGGAAAGATTGAGACAGTTGTAACATCTATACGAAGTGGTTGCTACGTCAGAGACACTACTGAATGTTGCTATATACGTTTACTCTAAACTAAAGAATTCTGAAACAAATTAGTGACAAAAACATACAATGTATCAAAACTCAGTAAACGACCTTTCTTGTAGCCAGGCAGTGTATTTAGCTAGTTAAATTTACCCTCTCTTTATGTAGTCGCCTTCTAAGTGTATTTATGTATATCGCAAGCTATTCATTGAATAACCACAGTAAACTATCAGTTCATAGAGCTGTTAAGATGTTATAATCAATAGAAACATTTAATTTTAACTAACTTTACGAAGAATCCCAGGATTCCTTAACAAAATTTACAAACTCCACAACTTCAAGAACAGACCATTACCTGAGTTTTCTCAAGGCACTTGTCGCTATTACCTCCAGGGAGTGGCTAAATGTAGCAACAGGTTTCGCGTATATAAATACACTTCTAGCACCAAACTGGTTGCCCCCATCAACTGTGCCGGAAGGATGGCACCAGGTCCGGCCTAAAGCATCATTGGAGGAGCGTAAGAGCAAAGGTCATCACAAACTTGGGTTTGTAATACTTTGGCTCCAATACTCAAGCTGTTTCTCGAGACAATTGCCGCCTTCAATCATAGCTCTTCCCGGGATACGCCATGAAACAAAAAGGAAAGGGAGAGAAAAGATGCATGCTGGATTTGAGTAAATTGTTGTACTGCTTGCATGGAGATATTGTAAATAGCTTTAGCTTGATAATATGAGAGGAAAAGTTATAAAAATACATATATAGCGGACAAGCTTATATAAAGAACCTGATTTTGTAAACTTTTATGAATATATGTATGTATATAGACAGGTTTTTATTATTAATTACATGTTATAGGTCTTGTATTATAAACTCAATCTGAGTAACCTACTAATTGATTGCTGGTAACACAATCTAATGGATGCAGATTATCTATGGTATTGACTTCTTGGGTTTTTGGTGAGTCATACCGTAACCCCTTTGGTTTTATTGCTAAGAAACTCCTTCAACAGCTTGGTGTAGCTCTGGGATCGATGCTGCCCCTGATTCTCCCCCGAAAGAAAACTTGGAGTGTATCAACTTTAAATATTTGTCGCCACGCCTCTACTTCCAAAGCTTCTACAGCTCTTGCAGTATTGTGTTCGGCATTTTTGGAGCACACTCAGTGTCACGCTGGAACCTTACTAGTGTATACGAAAAGCTTCAAGTCCCAAGAGGGGGTCAGTTTAACGCAGCATCCCCTCTTTTTGAAGAGAGCAGGGCTCTGTCAGGTGCTGCGTCTGTCTTCACGGCTAAGCTGTTTATAATACACCGCTCGGTCCATGAGATAATGCATTGTGCAAAGTTCTGGGACTGGATTATGATCGATAGTGACTCATAAAGCGCCCTGATTTCTCTAAGGACATTGGAATATCCGCATTCCTTGGGTTGCGATATCCGTGCCACCACGTTTTGGCGAGCCTTGCGGATGTCGCGATTATCTTCTGCTGGGTTCGGGAGATTTAGGACCTGCGGAGGTTGGAGCGCGCCGATTAGGGCGCCAAAGAGTCCACGAAGACTGACCGACCAGACGAGCGTCTTGCTCATCCTAACGCCAAGTACATGTCAGGATTGCAAGCAGGAATGCGCGCAGCTTGGAAAAGAAGATGGGAGACGACCGAGGGGAAATTAAAGATGTGTGACATTGAACTGCAATTGTTCCCACGGACCTACCCCGCAATTCCGTAATGGCTTCAGGTTACTTTCTGTCATTTCGGAATTGGACCCACTCGCAGGATGCACCGGCATTTGATGGAACGCTCGCCTGCGCCTTATTTTGAACACTGCGTTGTCCTCCAGACTGTTCAAGACATTCTTGTTGAATGTCCCAATCTGGATGATCTTCGCGCACGTTACCTGTCCTGCTATCGGGACGAGTGGGGTCGCTACCGCTTTCCTCCTGTACTCATGATGGGCACGTGTAAACAGACTTGCGGAATATATGACTTTTTGGAAGAGACTAGCCTCCTTTACTTTATTTTATTCCTTGTTGTAGGTCGCTTCTTCCTCTGTTAGGGAGAGGCGGGCCTACCCTCGACGCTGGAGCGTGCTTCATCCTGTTTTTTTGCTTTATTTGTTGTTTTTTAGCTTGTGTTTCATCCTTTGTTCCTTATTGTTATCTTTGTTATTTATTATGTACATACTTGTTGTTAATTGTTTTTAATCTAGTCAAATATTAGGCTGTAGCGTGATTATTCTAACCACCTCATCCACTTCATCCGCTGAATGCTCAGGCTGCATCACCACTCCATGTCACTTTATAAGCCCTTTTCCCCATTGCAGCTCTTTCTACAAATATGTAGAAGTAACATAACTTCTACACAACGTCAGGGGAATACTATTCTTTGTCAAACAATCCCACAGTGTTATTAAAAGAATAAAAATTCCCGCGAAGATGGGCACCCGATCGGGGTTTCGTTCAGAAGCCGGAATAACCATTCTCTCAGGCACAAACAAACAGCCTTTGAATTTAGCAGCTCGAATTTAAGCGACGCTCGCAACGCAAAAACTGCTCGCGTTTTATCCCTTGCATTTGCTTCCCCATCTTTGCCTTAATCAAAACACTACTCAAGATTTAAAGTTATGAATCGTGAAAACGCTGAGGCAAACCACTTTTCGACCTAAAGGATTTATTTCCCTATGATGCTTCTCCAGCATAAGGAGCTACCCCTCTCAAACTGCAGGAATTCTTGCACTGTCCAATGCACTCTTCATAGCAGGCATTCATTATTTCATTTCGATTGCCATTGCTTGCTTTAATTCTTATTTGGCCATAATTTGTTGATCGCTTTACTGTTCTTCAATAAATATCTATTTTTATAAGATGGTAGATTATTTCAATCCTAACCATCGTCAATTTGAATAGACTCTTGATAAACCTCTCAATGTAAATGGTTTCATTGCACACGAGGTTTTTCTTTGTTTATGAATTTTTTCAGTATTTTGAGAGCTACTGATATGATACTTTTTTGTCTCAAATTATTAATTCTTCCATGACTATCTTATTGAAAAGAATAGAAATTAGAATTAAGACATCCTGCTAAGCCTGGGTTGGTTATTACCTAATATTCACTTTTTTTTTTACTGGCTACGAGATCTTAAGGTATATCCACTCAAAAACATTAGTCCTTGTGTGTGCATCGGTGCTTTCCTATACCTAGCTTTCTTTTATTTTTCCTCGTAAAACTTTTTACTCCTGTGATTTTATAGCATCTTAGCCAACAAGGATGGTTTAACAGTTATTTTTATTTGCCTTCCGCAATCTGGTTCCTCACCATTCCATTACCGAGAATCTTGAACTGATAGCTAAAAAGTTTGTGCCGTCCTCTAGAAATGATGGCTTAAGCTAGTGTAATCTTCCATTTGCATATCCCGTCGCGTAATGTGATGGATGGCGCAAGATCTCAGCCTCACTCTTTGGGAAAGACAACAACTCACTGAACTTTCATATCTGAAGGTATTTGCCCTTTCTGTTTACTTGACAAGGTCGATAACGTTGGATAATCGTCCTCGAGTTGGCTTTATTTTAGAACGAAAGAAAATTAATGGTTTTGTGGTCGAGTAAACAGAACTGCGTGGTTTTAGAACGTCGAGTAGATATTCATGGTTCGTGGTATAGTTACAAACCTGCATCACTGTTGTAATTTGCAGAAAAGTAAAAGAAAATAAAGGACACAAATCAAATGGATATCCTCTTCTTTTTAATACCAGATCCTGGTAAAATTAAAAATGGCTCACAGGAAAATTTTCATTTGCAAGAAGTAATATAATGGCAGAATACAGGGGTAATATTTAGATCTTGTTAATTAATATTCATGAATAGTACAATTACACAATAAATAAACAAAATTATACTAAAAGGGAGAAATATACATCAAAGAGCCAAGGGTCATGAGACAGGTCACTAGCATCTTCCAAAATGGAGTGCAGCAACTCTCGACGTATCATCGATTCCACGAGTGGACGCAAGACTCGAGAGATATTGACCGATGCCGTCTCGATAGCTGTCAACTGCTTTCTGATATTGTAGGTGGCGGATCTTGGGTGCTAATCGACCTGGTTACCACTCATAAATGTTCTAGTGGGTTCTTGTTGGTAAACCTGGTAGCCACATTATTCATCGGAACTCTCCAGAATACCTCTCTAACCAATTTGGGGCAAATTGAATCTTATGACACGGTTCATAATGATGCTGGAATACCCATCATTGATGGGTACACGAAGTCCATGAATGGATGCAAATGGCCACCAAATAGTCCATCTTGGCGGAGTAGCAGACCCACTTCATGCCAAGTGAACACGACCCCACTAGTATGAAAACACCAGCATCCTACATGGTACCTTGACATCTGAGATCGATGGCCACATGGGGTCTAGGCTAGACCCAAACCCTATAAACAGACACAAATGACCAGAACAGTGGCTTATCCGACCACGCCACATCTAGTATTCAATTGTAAACGTCACGATCGCACGTTTCGTGCTGTGTCTGGTGACTGAGTATTAAAAAGGTACTCCGATGGATCCTCTCATCCTGATGCTATCCCATGACTTTTGGAACGTGAGTGTATTTGACCATTGAAAAAGAAAAGAGTCGAACTTCTCTAATCTCTCCACTTCTTTGATGCTCCAAATAAGAAAGGAAGGACGATATCGCATCGAAGACGAAGAAACAACAATGGATTTACGAATATTGATTAACACATAAATATGAAATGATAAATTTCGAACAATTAAAATATCTATAAATCCAAAGAGCGTTAATCCATTAAGGACTAACAAGGAAATAATCAACTGGATTCACATTAATGGTTGCGAAATATATTAAATTAACTTGTGTTTTCTAATGTTATGTCGTATGTCAGGTTAGATTTCCTGAAACACAGTCATAAAAATATAAATTTCTTTTGAACTTATAAATAAATAAATTCAAAAAGTCAATGGGATAATGTAAACAAAATTAAAATTGTAAGTAACCTATGCAAGAAGATTATTTCTCCACAGTTTTCTGATATCCGGAACCAAACCCCATAAAACCTTTTCACCAGTTTAATATATATATATATATTATTTTATGTCGTAGGTCAGGTTAGATTTCCTGACCTCCGATTGCTTCCTTTGACTCGAGAAGGAACGTGGCAACCCCGCAGGACACTGTGCGATTTGGCCTTGCCCTGAATGATGCACTTTAAACGTAGGTTGCACTAAATCGAGTAACAGTGACTATTTTCCTTAGCCGAACTAATTCAAACTAGGACGTTCTGAATATCAAACTGGATGAAACAAAACAATTTTGATTTCTGTACAAACAAAACTAAAATAATGAATACAACATATAAATAAACAAGAACTAAATGGGCAAAAGGTTTCTACACGTTAGTTCCAGGTGGAAGCCGTGAGCACGTACTCACAAACGTGCATGACTAACAAAAGAGAAAATACCATTCTGGGTGGATCTGCCTCCCGAGGATTTTGTACCCGAGAGAAACGCTTAAGGGGGAGGGGTATGAGCGTCTAGCTGGATTGTTTTTCAACGGCATGGTTGGGTTTGCACTTGGCCGATTAGTACCTGGCCTGCTTAGCGTTATGAAGGAGAATAGAATCTGTCTTCTGACAACTACTGCTAGCCTCGACAGGAGGCATCAATTGAGTATTTTGGCGTGGAGAATACAGCAGTGTGGGAGTCTTCTCTTTCCTAGTTCTTATTTCTTTTTATTTAATTTTCTTGTCTTTGGGCTCTTGGAGTAAGGGAGGCAGAGAGAAAGAATTCTTCCGCGACGCGCTATCTTTGGCAAAATAATAATATTACCCAGGCCAACGCTTAACTATTTATACGGGCCCACCAGAAGTAAATGTTACCGAAACGACGGAAGTGGATTTTACTTTATCTATAAAGAGGCATCGAGAGTGAATTTAGATCTTCACACTATCTCGCAGAAACTCTCGTTGTTACACGTAGGCTCGCCATAAGGCGTGTTATTAAACGGAAGTTACCTCAAAAAGAAGCCTAACACAGGTTCTTCCCGTCCTACTTGTCTGTCTTCTAAAGTGTGTTCCATTTAGACGGATCAGAGTTATCAGTGAATAAAACAGTGTTATTGGTGAAAATTTATTGATTTTACTATTGGATTATGTTAGTTCAGTCATGGCAATTATGTGTGAAAAATAATATCACCAAAATGTCCGCCAAGGATTCGGCGGCACACGTCCACTCGATGGTCAAAATTTTTGATGACGTCTCTGCATAGTTGCTCCTCCATTTCACCAATGTGCCTTATTATCTCATCATTCAGCCGTTGAATTGTTGTTGACTTGTTGGCATATATCTTATTTTTAAGATGACTCCAAAGGAAGAAATCTAAAGGCGTCAAGTAGCACGATAGTGGTGGCCAATTGACCTCGCTGTTTCGAGAGATGATGCGACCTGGGAACTTATCATTCAATAAAGCCATTGTTGCATTGGCTGTGTGGCATGTGGCGCCGTCCTGTTAAAACCACAAATCTTCGACATCCATAGAATTCAATTCAGGCCATAAAAGGTTGGTTATCATATCACGGTATCGCTCCCCTGTCACCGTAACAGAATTCCCTGCATCATTTTTGAAGAAATACGGCCCAATCATTCTGCTAGCAAAAATGCACAGCAAACAGCGACCTTTTGTGGATGCAGTGGCTTTTCAACAATCTTCCTGGGATTTTCATCAGCCCAAATGCGACAATTCTGCTTATTAACGAATCCATCTAGATGAAAATTGACTTAATCACTAAAGATGATTTTTCGCCTAAAATCATCATAGGTTTTTCTTTGTTTGTGCACCAAATTGACGAATGTACGCCGCTTCAAGTGGTCAGCAGACTTCAGTTCTTTCGTCAATTGAATTTTGTAAGCGTGTATAGACAAATCTTTTGTCAAAATTCAATGTAACTTTGTTGTGGAGAGGTTCAATTCCTGCGCGCGATGACGAATAAAGGTGTCTGGATCTTTGGCCACATTCACGCGCACTGCAGCAATTTTTTCACGTGAACGGCGTAAACGAGAAGGCAATAACGTTTTCATATCTCCCACCAACCTCGTTTGTTTAAATTTACAACCAATTTTCCCAATTGCACTCTCGGTTGGTCGATTATGTTGACCAAATAATCGCGAAGTGCCCGAAATGCGTTTCTGTTTGAACGTCCATTCTTGAAATAGTCTTCGATAACTTTAACACATTGATCGATTATTAATCTTTCCATGGTTGAAATTGCCAAAGACTGACGTTAGTAAATCTGAAAGAAAAAGAAAAAAATCTTTCGATGCTTAAACTTAACTCACATTTAACATCGGTCCCAGTTATTAGAACACCCGTTATATCTTTGACATCTCCCTTCCCCTCAAGATGGAACTTCCAGAAAGAAGTGACATTCAATAATAACCAAAAGGTGTATACATCATTATTTTGAAACAACAAACAGGAAAAAAAGAATACATGACACTAAATTAAAAAACACACAAAAAAATCCACATAGAGGGACTGGAGAGTGCATATGTATAAGATTATCATTACAAAAAGAAAATAATTGACAATAGCCACATTATCTTCATATACCTTTAAAAAGAAGGCTAACGTGCCTTGGGTCCCTTGAATATAAAGTTAGCACAATTAGTCTGATATAAAAATATAAATTAAATAAAAATTTACATGTTCCCTTAAACTTAATGGAAATATTGCCTGAGCATATGAAAAAAAAATTAATCTTAAAAATTAGAAATGTTATTCTCATAATGGATCAGTTCGAAGAGGAATTCAATGGATTTCTGCTTAAGCTATCGGCCATGCATTTATCAATGCCTTTAATATACAGGATGCTAAATTGAAATTCTTGTAAAAACAAACTCAAGCGCATTCGACGACCATTACTGGTTTTTTTTTTACATTTCGTTGGTAGGACAAGGGTTTATGGTCAGTTTCTATTACAAACTCTTTCCCTACCAAAACCATTTTAAACTTTTTGATCCTCCAAATTATTGCGAGGGACTCTCGCTTAATCCGAGCGGAGTTCTTTTTGCGTAGTAACAATTTCCGTCTTGCATATGGATGAGAAAGGTCTCATCATTTTTCTGTGCTGGACTAGAAAACAGCCTATTCACCTCATTGCTGACATCTTTTCGAATGCTAAACAGTTCATCGGGATTGGGTAAACGTAATATGGGCACCGATGTGATTTTTCCCTTAAGTTGGTTAAATCTTTTAACCCACAACGGATTCCATACAAAACACTCGGGGCCTTTTTTAAGAATGTTCACACAAGGGATCGGAGAGTGAGGCGAAATTCTGAATAAAGCGTCTGTAAAAGGAAGCGGAACCCATAAGAGATCTTAATTGCAATTCAACAATGCCGCGAATTTTAACCTCCTGGGGAGCTAGCCTGTTATTTCCAATACGTAAGTGCAAATAGTCAATTGTGCTATAGACGAAATGACACTTACTGAGACCGATAGTTAGTTTATGCTCCTAAACTCTTAGTAATAGTGCTTGTCAGATTAATAATATTACACTATTGAATTTGTGCTGTAGGATTGGATATTAGTATTAGATAATTCCAGTTATTGATTTCGAATTTGTTTATAGCTCCTGAAGATTGGTTTTGTAATAACCCTAAACGTTGAAACTAAATATGGGGCCCACTTTCTTACTCACGCGCACAAAGTGCCCGTGAGTCAAAGTTAAGCAGATACACCCACAAGGAAAAGTGAACAACAATTCCAAGCGCTTTCGTCTTTATTGTTAAAGACCTTTTGAATGGGCAGGACATTTATTGCCTTAAATAGTGGAAGGAGAGACTAGACTACCTACCTCTGAACTCTAATTATGGGGTACAAAATCATGAAACAACTTTATTTGAGATCTTATGTATGTAGGGATAATAGGGTCTATCGTGAACAAACCAGGGCTAAGATTGAAATGTGGGAACGCGTTAATGAAGATACATTCTAATATATCTCTTAAAAATATAATTACTGCATTTTATGACTGGTCTGGCACTGTTCCAGTTAATGCTATGGTTAAGATTGTACTTATGTAAGAAAAGCCCAGATTGTTCACTGTGATTACGTACATTGTCTTGATGTTGCTTAATCCCGACATCTAGTTCTTTTCTGTGATATGGATGCGATAAATTGTAGTCTGGTACTTAAAACGAGGTAATTTAATCGAAATATGGTTATAAAGTAAAACTAGTAGGTTTTTGGCCTGAAACTTAGGGATATAAAGATTAGTTTGACAATAGGAACGCTTGACGGACTTATAACAATTGTCGAGAAAGTGCAAAGTGTAGCACGAATTTATTCCTATTTTATATATTCTATCGACTTATTTGTCTAGGTATTCTGGTGAGACAATCTTAAGGGCAAGCAAAAAACAGAGGAGAAAACACTTTGTTTGATGTTATTATGGTGGTTAGAATAGAAATGTATATAAGAGTCTACTGCTGTGGGTTTTCTATATATTCCATATTTGAAACAATGATTTGTACGATGAATTAGAATATCTAGGAAGGGGAGTGTGCGCTCTTTTTCAACTTTGAAAGTAAATTTAATCGAGGGCACTAAGGTGTTAATTTGAATAAGAAATGTATTAATATTTAAATTATTAGGCCAAAGGCAAAGGATGTCATCAGCATATCACATCCAAGCTATACGGGTTTCATTAATTCGGGGAAGTATTGTAGATTCGAAGAATTCCATGAATAGGTTGGCGAGTACAGGGGACAAAGAATTCCCTATTGCCATTCCAAAGGTTTAGCGATAAAATTTTCTATTAAAGGTAAATTTGCAATCGTTGATGCAAAGAGAAATGAGTTTTATGAGGGTAGAAGTGGGTATAGGGAGAGCAATGTGTCGAGGTGTTCTTCCAGGAATTCGAGAGATCAGGTACGGAAATTTTAGTAAAGAGGGAACAAACATCGAAGCTAACCAGGCTAAAATTAACAGGGTAGGGGAGCTCATTAAGTTTACTAATGAGGTGACTATTATTGATAATATGTCAATTGGAAATGATCCCAAGCAATGGGCTTAGTAGAGGGGCTAACCATTTTGATAAGGTAGAGGAAACACACCCAACAGAGCTAATGATGGGGCGCATTGGGTTATCAGGTTTATTGGTTTTAATAACAACACAAACCTGGAAAAGAGCAAGAAGGATAGAAAAAAAGAAGCTAAACAAAAGAGGTAAACCAAAAATGAGCACACTGAAACAGACACACAATCAGGAACTGAATCAGGATCAGGAACAGAAAACTAAGAAGGCTCTCGTTATGAAGTTAAAATATTCAAATTAAAGATCTTCGTACACGAAGAAAACCCCTTACCAAAAGAAGCCAAACTAGAGGACATTAAAAAAGGAATAAAAAGAAGAATATGTAAGGGGAAATGTGTCACCGATCACGATGGAAAGGCAATACAACAACTGATTGAAGAAAACAGAATCAGAATCTACCCCCATGACACGAAAAAAATAATAAAGGACACGTTCGAAAGGATAGAAAACGGAAAATGGAAGAACTCAAAATCCAAAAGCAAGTAGTTACAAAAGAAGAAATAAATAAATATGAATTACACGATAAAAAAACTAAAGATCCTTCATATTAACACCGACGGCTGAAAAAAAAACCCATACAATATGGAAATATTTTTAGGAAACTAGATTTTGAGGTGATCACAGATCGGAACATGGAATTAAAGATGAAGAACCAATGAAAATCTTCAATTATCATATAATAAAAAAGGATCCCACCGGGAAAAGGTACGATGGTACAGCCATGCAATAAAACGTAACCTTCGATACACACAAGAGCGTGAGGTGGACGAGGCCTATGTTGCCGTAAGACTCGAAGTGGAGTAACTTTGCAATCACGGTAGCGTCGGCTTACCAACCACCTTTTAACATGTACGACTTTTAACATCGATTCTTCGAAGTTCAGACGTTTCCTCTGCTGCTCATCTTCTTCTTTGAAGCTTCTTCTACCTGGACGCCTTTCGGCCTATCAGGGATGAGCCACCAGCCTCGACTAACGCGATCCAGCATTGTTCCTCCTGCATCCACAAGCGGCGAATCAGCCTACGAGACCCAGGAACTGTCTTCTCCACCAACTGATACACGGTACCAAATACCCGGATTTACCCAGGAAAGGATTCCCTTGGCAGAGCTGGGTACTTTCGAGTCCATTGAGGACCAGGTACGCGCACCTCCTCCAGTGAGTATCCCTCCTAACCTTTTACCACCTCACTACAGCAGCCTTCAAGAAGAGTATCCAGTTGCTGCACCGGTAGGGGTAGACGACGCTACCATTCCGGAGACTCCAAGGTCACCTACCCGACCTACAAAATGCCTTCTTCAGCCGTCAACGCACCTGACTCCGGCCGATCAGAAGGCCCTCGCAGGCGTCAGGTGGGAGTTGGTAACACGGGTTTTAGAGGACAACAAGGACGCCCCAATATTCAAGACCCGCGACAAGGAGGAAATCTCGAGCCTCATACAGCTCTTCCGCTTCCAAAGCAGCCTCACGACAGAGGCATTTCTTCATCTTTATTCGCGGCTTCGTTTGTATTGGATTGTCTATACGTTCGGTTAAGAACCAGCGCTGAGGGACGCGCGGGAACAATCCTCAGGACTCACCGTCATATAGCTATCGGAAGCGCCTTTTTTTGGCCCACGTGGTAAATCGACGTTTCGCTCTTAGATCTTTACCTCTACCAGAATGGGCCCTTGACCTCGAGGCTCACAACGTGGCCGCTCTACGACGGGCGCGACTCATCCTAGACGACGTGCTCGTTAATTGGCGTGAGAGCTTCGTCAGCCAGGACCTGCCCCTTCTCCGTCTGCGTGCCGAAGCTGCAGCTCCAAGTGAGGCATCGTCAGGTGATTCCTCATTCCCTCTTGCCAATCCTACCACTACAGTTTCTAGAATCATCATCGTCTTCTACTTCTACCAGATCCGTCTACGCTCCAGATGACCCCGTCGCAGAGGCTTTACGACAATTATGGATTCGGCCTCCCGTGAGCCCTATTTTGGCTCGACGTTTGTCTCCGCCGAGATCCCCTATCTCGCCTATCGCCACCGTACATCTTTTTCCTCCTGCACTTCCCGTCTCTCCCATACACCCATCCATATTATCTCCCATTTCTCTTATAGCAGGTTCGGACGCGGGTCAGGACGACCGTCTACGGCACATAAAGGAATTCTTCGAGATCGCAGCCAACGATCTGGGAGCCTTACACATCGCGGACGATTTCGTGGTGCCCCAATCCATCACCGCTATTCCGGAGCAGGGCATAGCAGTACCCACAGTACTACACATCGACGCGCCTTCTGAAGCCTCCGCTTCCACGGACCATGACTTCCTGGTGGGAGACATTCTCAGCGTGCCTCCAGATATCATCAGGAATCGCGACAACGGCAACAACGAGGGAGAGGAACGGCAAAACGATGACGAAAACAACCGCGATAACAACCAACGAGATGAGGACTCGGACATCGAAGAAGACAGCAGTCCTTTCGGAGACCCACTGGCGCCTGAGCACCGCTTGTGCGACCCTTCTACGACTCTAGACGTGGAAACGCCCGGAACTCTTAACGATTTTCCATCCATCAACAATATTATCAAATCCTGCCAGAAGGAAGGGATACGGTTTTTCTTTAAGAAAGGTTATCACTGCTGGAGGTCGACCAGTGATTCCTTCCTTCCAGCGGTTCTCCACCTGGCGGAACGTGGCGTCTTGTAGGAATCTCAAGAGGTCACGCACTGCCACTAAGTGTTCATCGTGCCCAAGCCTAACGGGACCAGACGCCTCATATACGACATGGCTACCGCCATAAAGTTTTATGACGCCCCCACTTTCCGCTTTCCTAGCCTCGACAAGGTTCTCGGGCTTACACCTAAGGGGACACACGCCATCCTTCTGGATCTCAATGATGCGTTCTACCACGTGCCACTCCACAAGAAGGCGCGTCATTTTTTCGGCGTACGTTGCGGTATGCGTACGTTCCGCTTCACAAGGATACCTATGGACTTCGGCGGCAGCCCCTACATTCTTCAGGCTTCCTTGGGCGCGGGACTACGCGCGTGGGTCAGCAAATACAACTGCACGGCCTATACTTAACTTGACGACATTCTACTCCTGGGGCTTCCTTGGGACCTCAGACGCCTACGCGATGACATAGTCAACAGCTCTCTTAACATCAACCTTGAGAAGAGCATCCTGGATCCCTGTCTTCGCCTTACGTACCTAGGCGTTCAGGTAGATTCAAGCCGGCATCGCGTAGCCATCACGGATAGCATGGCTTTGAAGATTAAGACGGCGTTACACTTCCCATGGATGGTCCCGCTTCGCGGGATTTCTCAACTTTTTTCTGCCTCTTCTGCACTTCCCATTCTTCTGGGTCCAAAAGTGCTACCTTCAAGACCCTAAGGTACCGGAAAGTGGTTGGTGCCGCGCTCTCGCCTCTCTCATCCACACTAAGTGGACACACTGGGGCGCCCACGCGCTTCTAGCACTATCGTCCATTTCGACGCTAGCCCTGCTGGCCTGGGCTGGCATTGCCTGGGAAAAAGTTACGGCCATCCTGTTCTTCCAGGTCCGAATATCTTCCTAAAAGAAACCCTCACTGAAATGGTGGCCATTACTTGGTTTCCTTAGGCTCGTATTAGGGGAGACAACTTACCTGCCCTGTACAATCTCGGGAGAGGAAAGATACCGACTGACATCTTGCAGTTTCTTTCCAGACCGGCCCTCCTTGGATTTTTAAGGACCTTCAGGTCTTGAAGCCTCAACCTGAACTACGTCGGGTCCGCTAACAACCTCGCCGACCATGCCCCGAGGGCTTTCCAGGCCCAAGAAAACTCATGCCAGGGTGGCGGCTCCTATAACCTTCTGGGTATATAAGGAGCGGCCACCCGGGCGAGGCATGGACTTTTAACACCGCTTCTTCGAGGTTCGGACGCCCTCCCCACCTGTCCCTTCTACGATTCTCCCTTATATAGCTTTCCACTACTAAGAATTTTATATCTTTTGACCCTCTCTCGGTCCATGTGCCTTCTGCCTTTTGACCACTTTGGTCTTTGGATAATTTGTGTATACTTTTCTATGTGTATATTTTAGTATGCACATATGTGCTCTATTTATGTATACTATTTAATTCTATTTAAGTTTATGTGTTTAATACACATGTACCTTTGCTATGTATACTTTAACCTGTATATTTATTTTGTAATTATTTAATAAAGGAAGGGTTGTCTCCCCCATTTGGGGGGAGGCAACCACAAACCTTTCGGGTACCTCAGTAATGGAACTATTCAATAAGAATAATCCCACGATGTTACTGGGGGACTTGAATGCCAGAATACTCGAATCAGCCTACCGTACAAAAAACAACGCAGGAAAGAATCTAGAACTCTTGAGGGAGAGGAACATAATAAAAAGAGTAGAACCGATAATTCCGACGTACATTACCGAAAGAAGCTCATCTTTGCCTTATATAGTGTTGACAGAAAATAACTTCCATACAATGTGTATATGGAACCGGTTTCCATACCTTGCAGCGACCACATTGGAATTCTGGTGACCATCAACCAGAATCCAATACAGGTCCAAATAAAACCTCGAAAAGCATACAGACTGGAAAAATGGGAAATATATACACAAATACTATAAAGAAAAAGACAAATACTAGAAGGCTACACCCAACCAGGCTTAGACGGAAAGAGCTACGAAGAGTTGGAAAACATAAATGAAACACTAATCGAGTACATAAAAAAAGCAGATGAAGAAGGTATACGTAAGATCAGATACAAAACTTTCCGCCCCCAAAATGGACGAAAGACATGAGAAGGAAAGCCAGAAAAATAAACGAGAAATACACAGAAATTAATCAATCTGGAACAAACAGACAAAAAAGCCAAGAGCTAACGAGACTAAAAAGAGAAATGATCTTCCTGATTAAAGATCAACAGGACGAAAAATAGAAACAGTTTATTAAGAAGTTAAAATACACCAAAGATCCAAACGAAGCTTGGAAAAGGCTAAAAATAATAAAAGATCGGCCACCAAGAAAGCCGATAAAAATTACAGACGAAGACAACGAGTTCTTAAGAAGCGAAGCAGCAAGAGAAGGAAAGTTCAGAGAACATTGGAGCAAAATATATAGTATAGAAGAAAGGGACAATCAAGAATACGATAGATAATCAGAAATAACGGTAAAAGAAAGTATACGAATAAACAGTGAATGACTAACACCGGAGAGTAGAGTCAATAATCGCACAAACAACCAAGCAGGACTAGGAATGACGATCACGGTGGACGAAGTAAAAGCGCTATCAGATCCTGCACACAAAAAAAAACAGGGAATACAGGACTAAAAAGATGCAATTACGAAAAAGTTCTTGAAAACAATAAAAAGTATCACAGATATCTTCATTGCATATCTGAATATAGGTGCTTTTCCGAAAAATTTCAAGGCGGCGAAGATGGTTTTCTGCCAAAGCCAGGAAAACCATCGAACCTAGTCTCAAGTTACAGACCAATATCGCTACTAAACTTTCTGGGAAAGACCTTTGAAAAAAATACTAAACAAAAGGCTGACCGAACATCTAGAAGAAGCAGGAAAATTAAACAATCATCAATAAGGGTTCAGAAATGAACGAAACTCAACAATGGCTCTCGTAGTAATTACCGAAAAAATCGCGCTATCCAAATCTGAGAGAGGGTAAGTGGACTTGGTACTACGTGATTTCGAGAAGCCTTCGCCTAGGTACGGGTTGAAGAATTAAAACATAAACTCCTACAACTTGATCTCAGCATCCAGATGGAGAGAATCCTGCCTGATTGTATAACTAACAGAAAGGCCTACATCAGCATACAAAACCTCGAAGGGCACGTATTCCAAATACAGACAGTGGTCCCACCGGAAGGATGTCTGAGTCTCACCCTTTACACAATTTTCACAGCCGATTTTCCACCATCAATAACACCAGACTGTATGAACTTAAAATATGCAGGTGATATCAGCCTGGTGATCTCCACAAGAGCCACAAACCCCAGATGGCAAGCTAGGACAAGGAAAGGAGAGATAAAAGACATCAACGAATTTGAAAAGAAATGGAAAAAAAAACAAATCCAAATAAATTCAAAAATCATTCTAATAAGCCGGTTCAAGAAAGATCGGATAAACATCGACGGCACAGACTATGAATCCACCAAAGAAGGAAAAGTGATGAGCCTTCACTTGGGAGAAAGGGGCTACAATGCACACATAAACGTAGAATATCCAAGGCCAAGATGGGTGAAAGATAACTATATTATTTAAAATAAACCAACCAGTAAAGGAAAAAGATAATCGACAAAGCATTTATCGAATTGGTATTGGCATACTCAACAATTTCAAAGCATACATTAACGAAATCGAATAATAAAAGGCTGCAAAGAGTGAAAAACAAGGAGACATATATTAAAACTAATACAAAGAAAAGAGAAAGAAAACGAATAGGAGAAATATTAGACCAGGCTGAAGAAATATCTGGAATAAGATCGAGGACGAATCACCGAGACAAGCAGAGAACTCAATATTGAGAACGGAAACTAGGAAAGACCAGCCTTCCCTAGCAGTAGGCTTCGCCTGCAGCTAGAGGAAAGACCAATCTATTCATGAGCAAGCAAACAGAAACCGTAAAAATAACAAAAAAGAAACAACAAATAAACCAAGTAATAAAAATAAGACAAAGAAATGAATGCCTGAAGGAATCAAAAGACAAGAGATAAAAAAGGAAAAAAAGACAACGAATTCTAAGCAACCATACTTATATAGGTACCCCAAATGAAACAAAGAGTAAACGGATAAAAAATGAGGAATTAGAAGTAACTGAATATAACTACGTCAGAAATAAATAGAAGAATAAGCAAAGTAGACCCCACTAAGCAAAATGATCAGTCAGTAATATATATATATATATATATATATATATATATATATATATATATATATATATATATATATATATATATATATATATATATTAGGGTGTGCTGTGTTTGTGGAATTATAGAAACCATCATATTCATATATCTTTCCAGAAGCATAACTTTAATAGTCTTATTTCCTTCCATTCACCAACGCGTGTTGGTCTTTTCCACCTAAAAAAGGTCCTATGGGCGAATCACGCTTACATGGCATTTCCTTACACAATATCTTGTTATGATTTTGAAAGAACAGAAGTGTGTGTGTGTGTCTGAATGAACATAAGGCCACACAATTGGAAAACTTTGATCTAGCATCGTGTTCCTTTTCCGTTTTCTCTTTTCGCTCAAATCATTACTTCTCCTTCGTCATCCACAGTAGAGATTCCGCACATTTGGTCGTGATTTCGGATCTAGAAATAAAAGAGCTTCTGGGGGTAAGTTCTGAATTCTCTCTCTTTTCTCTTTCTCTTCAAAGCCTCGTTAATAGCATTCATTGGAAATTATAAGCTATTTCAGGAAGCTCATTTCTTCTGCTTCAGTCGTTTATTTCCCTGGTAATAAAGATACTTAAACCAGGAGGAAATAAACTTTTCATTCTGATTTTAATCCAATATTAATTTCCTTTCTTTTTTTTAAGAAAATAAGTATAACTGAGCCCCCAACTCATGAATCATGCGCCTTTGAGGAAAAAAGACTAATAAAATCCGAAGAGGGCTTCTCCGGAGAACAATTTCCTTAGGATGAGAATGAGCCAAAGAAATGTGAAGCATCGTCCGTCCTGGAACGGAAGAAACCAATCCAAATTTAAACGGCAACAAAATACCTAAAATCGTCACTATAAAACAGGTATTTAAATAATTTTTACATACTTTAGAGCATTAGTTCCTCTCACTCAATCAAGGATAGCTCCACATTCTTTGGCACACCATTAATTTCACTCTTATTTTTCATTCGTAAGAGAGAAGGATTAATCTCATTATTTAGAATATAAATTTAATGAAGTGGAATGACTAGAAATTGGAAGGAATTCGACGTCGTAACAGTGAGGCTTGTTTAACATAGGCTAATAAAGCAAAGTTTATTCAGGGACGCGCAGGAGGGATGGGGGTTAATGGAAAAGAGGAAATCGAGTCTCCACCATACAGCTCAAATGGGGTAGAGTGACTGTATAGGCAGAGAATCGTCTGGAAGCATCTAATACCACGAGACGACAATAATTGGGGTCATCGACCATGTCTCTTATGGATGATCTCTGTTTCTTTCTTTGTGTTTCTTCTTTATTCTACGACTCAATTTTCACCTGTCATCCTGTTCCTTCACCTCCCCAGTTCCTCCTATTTGATCCTGTCCGCCCTTGAATCCAAGAGATCCATCTCAGCGACCTCAATTGGCCCCTTTACGTAATATGAAGAACCCTGGCAGGTAGGTGATGACGAACTAGTGTCCTTGGAGAGAAAAAGGGACCCTTAAAGAAGACAAGAAGAATCTCAGTCTTTTTGTGTGGCTATTAAAAGCGGCCTCTCGCTGGTGGCGTTGAACAACGTCCTCTAGTGTGCCATATCCAGTATCGAAGAGGGCTACCATTGCTCTAGTAACTAAAAGTTTCGAGGAAGGTAGTTGGCTGTAACATCGAGGTTCTTTTCACTCAATAGAAAAACACTGAGCTAAGAAGAGAGAGATGAGGAAAAGTGTTGATAAATAGCGAAAAGCAGAAAAAATAATGACTCAAGGTGATAAAAACCGCAAATAGTTGATGAAAAAGTGCTCAAGAAAATAACACAATCACTATTAAGTACAACCCCCTGCCCTCGTCCATTCTACAGAAGGGGTATGAACTAAATGAGTGATTTCTTTATGTGGGGGGGGGGGGCTAAGGGAATGTGGAAAGAAGGGCCTGAAGGGAAAGAAAGAGTCAGGCATACTAAGGAATCTATGGGCATACGAGGGGCGGTCAATAAGTTTTGCGAATAGGTAGGGCAAAGCAAAGGAAGGGGGATGGCTGTTTGTGGGGGTGTTAGGACAAGTTATGACAAGCAGGACCTGCAGCGTCACGCTCCTGCCTCGTCTATTTAAAAAGCAGTAGCTGATCGCAGATCGTCTGTCAAAAATTTTTCAACAATGGAGAAGGTTGAGCACCGCGCAGTGATCAAATTTTTGACCAAGGAAGGCAAGAATGCAAAAGAGATCCATTAACGCATAGGTGAAGTGTACCCCGACACAGCCCCTCCCTATGCAACCATTGCTCGACAGAATAGGGAGTTCCGTCATGGTCGTGAGTCCCTTGAAGATGACCTGCGTCCAGGACGCCCGTCAGACGTGACCAACGAGGACAATGTGGCCCGTGTGGAGAGGATGATTCTCGAAAATCGACGGGTAAAGGTCGAAGAAATCGAGCGAGAACTTGGAAAATCACATGTAAGTGTTATTAACAACATCCACGACAATTTGACCATGACCAAGATCTCTGCCCTTTGGGTGCCTAGAAACCTCACGCCCCATGATTAACTTCAACGTCGTCAAAGATCGGAGAAGCTGCTGCTCCTGTACAACCAAGACCCGGTGGCATTCGAGTCACGCACAGCAACAGATCATGAAACGTGGGTCCATCACTGGGATCCTGAGAACAAGCTCGAAAGCATGGCCTCGAAACGCAGGGGCTCTCCGACTCCCATCAAGTTCTGGACCCAACCCTCACCCGGGAAGATCATGGCCACCATCTTCTGGAATTCTGAGAAAGTGTTAATAATGGAGTATGCGCCTCATGGAAGGACCATCACAGGCCAATATTACTCCAAGGAACTAGGTCGGTTGAAGAAGTGCATCCGACGGAAGCGGCGCGGCAATTTGACATGCGGTGACCTGCTCCTCCACGACAATGCCCATGTACACAAGGCCAGAGTTGCACAAGCTACCCTGCGCGAGTGCGGATTCGAGGAGCTCAACTATCCTCCCTACAGTCCAGATCTGGCCCCTAGCGACTACTTTTTATTCCAACAGTTCAAGGCTGCACTGCGTGGACGCCGGTTTGGGGATGATGAAGATGTCCAGCCGCCGTCCAGGAGTGGATTGAACAACAGTCGGAAGATTTCTGGTTGTCGGGAATTCGAAGCCCAAGGGACAAGTGGTGAAACTGCAGTGAAGTTGAGGGTAGTTATATTAAAAAAAAAATAAAACACTTTTCCTAATATCTCGTTTCCTTATATCCAAATTGCAAAACTATTGACCGCTCATCGTATTTGAATATCCTCGAAATCCTTTTTGAATAAGCTCGATTCGAGTCCATATTTATCCCCGCACAAATTGTGTTCCTCCGTCCCTTAACCACCTTTTGTCCATTCATCGTCAGTTGAAGCCTGGATGGGCTGGATGCGGTTTCACTACTCACTTTGGCTCCATATTTATCCCCGCACAAATTGTGTTCCTACGTCTTTCAACCACCTTTTGTCCATTTATCGTCAGTTGAAGCCTGTATGGGCTGGATGCGGTGTCACTACTCACTTTGGCTCCATATTTATCCCCGCACAAATTGTGTTCCTCCGTCTTTCAACCACCTTTGGTCCATTCATCGTCAGTCGAAGCCTGGATGGGGTGGATGCGGTTTCACTACTCACTTTGGCTCCATATTTATCCCCGCACAAATTGTGTTCCTCCGTCTTTCAACCACCTTTGGTCCATTCATCGTCAGTCGAAGCCTGGATGGGCTGGATGCGGTTTCACTACTCACTTTGGCTCCATATTTATCCCCGCACAAATTGTGTTCCTCCGTCTTTCAACCACCTTTGGTCCATTCATCGTCAGTTGAAGCCTGGATGGGCTGGATGCGGTTTCACTACTCACTTTGGCTCCATATTTATCCCCGCACAAATTGTGTTCCTACGTCTTTCAACCACCTTTTGTCCATTTATCGTCAGTTGAAGCCTGGATGGGCTGGATGCGGTTTCACTACTCACTTTGGCTCCATATTTATCCCCGCACAAATTGTGTTCCTCCGTCTTTCAACCACCTTTTGTCCATTCATCGTCAGTCGAAGCCTGTATGGGCTGGATGCGGTTTCACTACTCACTTTGGCTCCATATTTATCCCCGCACAAATTGTGTTCCTCCGTCTTTCAACCACCTTTTGTCCATTTATCGTCAGTTGAAGCCTGGATGGGCTGGATGCGGTTTCACTACTCACTTTGGCTCCATATTTATCCCCGCACAAATTGTGTTCATCCGTCTTTCAACCACCTTTTGTCCATTCATCGTCAGTCGAAGCCTGGATGGGCTGGATGCGGTTTCACTACTCACTTTGGCTCCATATTTATCCCCGCACAAATTGTGTTCCTCCGTCTTTCAACCACCTTTTGTCCATTCATCGTCAGTCGAAGCCTGGATGGGCTGGATGCGGTTTCACTACTCACTTTGGCTCCATATTTATCCCCGCACAAATTGTGTTCCTACGTCTTTCAACCACCTTTTGTCCATTTATCGTCAGTTGAAGCCTGTATGGGCTGGATGCGGTGTCACTACTCACTTTGGCTCCATATTTATCCCCGTACAAATTGTGTTCATCCGTCTTTCAACCACCTTTTGTCCATTCATCGTCAGTCGAAGCCTGGATGGGCTGGATGCGGTTTCACTACTCACTTTGGCTCCATATTTATCCCCGCACAAATTGTGTTCCTCCGTCTTTCAACCACCTTTGGTCCATTCATCGTCAGTCGAAGCCTGGATGGGCTGGATGCGGTTTCACTACTCACTTTGGCTCCATATTTATCCCCGCACAAATTGTGTTCCTCCGTCTTTCAACCACCTTTGGTCCATTCATCGTCAGTTGAAGCCTGGATGGGCTGGATGCGGTTTCACTACTCACTTTGGCTCCATATTTATCCCCGCACAAATTGTGTTCCTACGTCTTTCAACCACCTTTTGTCCATTTATCGTCAGTTGAAGCCTGGATGGGCTGGATGCGGTTTCACTACTCACTTTGGCTCCATATTTATCCCCGCACAAATTGTGTTCCTCCGTCTTTCAACCACCTTTTGTCCATTCATCGTCAGTCGAAGCCTGTATGGGCTGGATGCGGTTTCACTACTCACTTTGGCTCCATATTTATCCCCGCACAAATTGTGTTCCTCCGTCTTTCAACCACCTTTTGTCCATTTATCGTCAGTTGAAGCCTGGATGGGCTGGATGCGGTTTCACTACTCACTTTGGCTCCATATTTATCCCCGTACAAATTGTGTTCCTCCGTCTTTCAACCACCTTTTGTCCATTCATCGTCAGTCGAAGCCTGGATGGGCTGGATGCGGTTTCACTACTCACTTTGGCTCCATATTTATCCCCGCACAAATTGTGTTCCTCCGTCTTTCAACCACCTTTTGTCCATTCATCGTCAGTCGAAGCCTGTATGGGCTGGATGCGGTTTCACTACTCACTTTGGCTCCATATTTATCCCCGCACAAATTGTGTTCCTCCGTCTTTCAACCACCTTTTGTCCATTTATCGTCAGTTGAAGCCTGGATGGGCTGGATGCGGTTTCACTACTCACTTTGGCTCCATATTTATCCCCGCAAAAATTGTGTTCATCCGTCTTTCAACCACCTTTTGTCCATTCATCGTCAGTCGAAGCCTGGATGGGCTGGATGCGGTTTCACTACTCACTTTGGCTCCATATTTATCCCCGCACAAATTGTGTTCCTCCGTCTTTCAACCACCTTTGGTCCATTCATCGTCAGTCGAAGCCTGGATGGGCTGGATGCGGTTTCACTACTCACTTTGGCTCCATATTTATCCCCGCACAAATTGTGTTCCTCCGTCTTTCAACCACCTTTGGTCCATTCATCGTCAGTTGAAGCCTGGATGGGCTGGATGCGGTTTCACTACTCACTTTGGCTCCATATTTATCCCCGCACAAATTGTGTTCCTACGTCTTTCAACCACCTTTTGTCCATTTATCGTCAGTTGAAGCCTGGATGGGCTGGATGCGGTTTCACTACTCACTTTGGCTCCATATTTATCCCCGCACAAATTGTGTTCCTCCGTCTTTCAACCACCTTTTGTCCATTCATCGTCAGTCGAAGCCTGTATGGGCTGGATGCGGTTTCACTACTCACTTTGGCTCCATATTTATCCCCGCACAAATTGTGTTCCTCCGTCTTTCAACCACCTTTTGTCCATTTATCGTCAGTTGAAGCCTGGATGGGCTGGATGCGGTTTCACTACTCACTTTGGCTCCATATTTATCCCCGCACAAATTGTGTTCATCCGTCTTTCAACCACCTTTTGTCCATTCATCGTCAGTCGAAGCCTGGATGGGCTGGATGCGGTTTCACTACTCACTTTGGCTCCATATTTATCCCCGCACAAATTGTGTTCCTCCGTCTTTCAACCACCTTTTGTCCATTCATCGTCAGTCGAAGCCTGGATGGGCTGGATGCGGTTTCACTACTCACTTTGGCTCCATATTTATCCCCGCACAAATTGTGTTCCTCCGTCTTTCAACCACCTTTTGTCCATTTATCGTCAGTCGAAGCCTGGATGGGCTGGATGCGGTTTCACTACTCACTTTGGCTCCATATTTATCCCCGCACAAATTGTGTTCCTCCGTCTTTCAACCACCTTTGGTCCATTCATCGTCAGTCGAAGCCTGGATGGGCTGGATGCGGTTTCACTACTCACTTTGGCTCCATATTTATCCCCGCACAAATTGTGTTCATCCGTCTTTCAACCACCTTTGGTCCATTCATCGTCAGTCGAAGCCTGGATGGGCTGGATGCGGTTTCACTACTCACTTTGGCTCCATATTTATCCCCGCACAAATTGTGTTCCTCCGTCTTTCAACCACCTTTGGTCCATTCATCGTCAGTTGAAGCCTGGATGGGCTGGATGCGGTTTCACTACTCACTTTGGCTCCATATTTATCCCCGCACAAATTGTGTTCCTCCGTCTTTCAACCACCTTTTGTCCATTTATCGTCAGTTGAAGCCTGTATGGGCTGGATGCGGTGTCACTACTCACTTTGGCTCCATATTTATCCCCGTACAAATTGTGTTCCTCCGTCTTTCAACCACCTTTTGTCCATTTATCGTCAGTTGAAGCCTGGATGGGCTGGATGCGGTTTCACTACTCACTTTGGCTCCATATTTATCCCCGCACAAATTGTGTTCCTCCGTCTTTCAACCACCTTTTGTCCATTCATCGTCAGTTGAAGCCTGGATGGGCTGGATGCGGTTTCACTACTCACTTTGGCTCCATATTTATCCCCGCACAAATTGTGTTCCTCCGTCTTTCAACCACCTTTTGTCCATTCATCGTCAGTTGAAGCCTGGATGGGCTGGATGCGGTTTCACTACTCACTTTGGCTCCATATTTATCCCCGCACAAATTGTGTTCCTCCGTCTTTCAACCACCTTTTGTCCATTCATCGTCAGTCGAAGCCTGGATGGGCTGGATGCGGTTTCACTACTCACTTTGGCTCCATATTTATCCCCGCACAAATTGTGTTCCTCCGTCTTTCAACCACCTTTTGTCCATTCATCGTCAGTCGAAGCCTGGATGGGCTGGATGCGGTTTCACTACTCACTTTGGCTCCATATTTATCCCCGCACAAATTGTGTTCCTACGTCTTTCAACCACCTTTTGTCCATTCATCGTCAGTCGAAGCCTGGATGGGCTGGATGCGGTTTCACTACTCACTTTGGCTCCATATTTATCCCCGCACAAATTGTGTTCCTCCGTCTTTCAACCACCTTTTGTCCATTCATCGTCAGTCGAAGCCTGGATGGGCTGGATGCGGTTTCACTACTCACTTTGGCTCCATATTTATCGCCGCACAAATTGTGTTCCTCCGTCTTTCAACCACCTTTTGTCCATTCATCGTCAGTCGAAGCCTGGATGGGCTGGATGCGGTTTCACTACTCACTTTGGCTCCATATTTATCCCCGCACAAATTGTGTTCCTCCGTCTTTCAACCACCTTTTGTCCATTCATCGTCAGTCGAAGCCTGGATGGGCTGGATGCGGTTTCACTACTCACTTTGGCTCCATATTTATCCCCGCACAAATTGTGTTCCTACGTCTTTCAACCACCTTTTGTCCATTCATCGTCAGTCGAAGCCTGGATGGGCTGGATGCGGTTTCACTACTCACTTTGGCTCCATATTTATCCCCGCACAAATTGTGTTCCTCCGTCTTTCAACCACCTTTTGTCCATTCATCGTCATTCGAAGCCTGGATGGGCTGGATGCGGTTTCACTACTCACTTTGGCTCCATATTTATCGCCGCACAAATTGTGTTCCTCCGTCTTTCAACCACCTTTTGTCCATTCATCGTCAGTCGAAGCCTGGATGGGCTGGATGCGGTTTCACTACTCACTTTGGCTCCATATTTATCCCCGCACAAATTGTGTTCCTACGTCTTTCAACCACCTTTTGTCCATTCATCGTCAGTCGAAGCCTGGATGGGCTGGATGCGGTTTCACTACTCACTTTGGCTCCATATTTATCCCCGCACAAATTGTGTTCCTCCGTCTTTCAACCACCTTTTGTCCATTCATCGTCAGTCGAAGCCTGGATGGGCTGGATGCGGTTTCACTACTCACTTTGGCTCCATATTTATCCCCGCACAAAGTGTGTTCCTACGTCTTTCAACCACCTTTTGTCCATTTATCGTCAGTTGAAGCCTGGATGGGCTGGATGCGGTTTCACTACTCACTTTGGCTCCATATTTATCCCCGCACAAATTGTGTTCCTCCGTCTTTCAACCACCTTTTGTCCATTCATCGTCAGTCGAAGCCTGGATGGGCTGGATGCGGTTTCACTACTCACTTTGGCTCCATATTTATCCCCGCACAAATTGTGTTCCTCCGTCTTTCAACCACCTTTTGTCCATTCATCGTCAGTTGAAGCCTGGATGGGCTGGATGCGGTTTCACTACTCACTTTGGCTCCATATTTATCCCCGCACAAATTGTGTTCCTCCGTCTTTTAACCACCTTTTGTCCATTCATCGTCAGTTGAAGCCTGGATGGGCTGGATGCGGTTTCACTACTCACTTTGGCTCCATATTTATCCCCGCACAAATTGTGTTCCTCCGTCTTTCAACCACCTTTTGTCCATTCATCGTCAGTCGAAGCCTGGATGGGCTGGATGCGGTGTCACTACTCACTTTGGCTCCATATTTATCCCCGCACAAATTGTGTTCCTCCGTCTTTCAACCACCTTTTGTCCATTCATCGTCAGTCGAAGCCTGGATGGGCTGGATGCGGTTTCACTACTCACTTTGGCTCCATATTTATCGCCGCACAAATTGTGTTCCTCCGTCTTTCAACCACCTTTGGTCCATTCATCGTCAGTTGAAGCCTGGATGGGCTGGATGCGGTTTCACTACTCACTTTGGCTCCATATTTATCCCCGCACAAATTGTGTTCCTCCGTCTTTTAACCACCTTTGGTCCATTCATCGTCAGTTGAAGCCTGGATGGGCTGGATGCGGTTTCACTACTCACTTTGGCTCCATATTTATCCCCGCACAAATTGTGTTCCTCCGTCTTTCAACCACCTTTTGTCCATTCATCGTCAGTCGAAGCCTGGATGGGCTGGATGCGGTTTCACTACTCACTTTGGCTCCATATTTATCGCCGCACAAATTGTGTTCCTCCGTCTTTCAACCACCTTTGGTCCATTCATCGTCAGTTGAAGCCTGGATGGGCTGGATGCGGTTTCACTACTCACTTTGGCTCCATATTTATCCCCGCACAAATTGTGTTCCTACGTCTTTCAACCACCTTTTGTCCATTCATCGTCAGTCGAAGCCTGGATGGGCTGGATGCGGTTTCACTACTCACTTTGGCTCTATATTTATCGCCGCACAAATTGTGTTCCTCCGTCTTTCAACCACCTTTTGTCCATTTATCGTCAGTTGAAGCCTGGATGGGCTGGATGCGGTTTCACTACTCACTTTGGCTCCATATTTATCCCCGCACAAATTGTGTTCCTACGTCTTTCAACCACCTTTTGTCCATTCATCGTCAGTCGAAGCCTGGATGGGCTGGATGCGGTTTCACTACTCACTTTGGCTCCATATTTATCCCCGCACAAATTGTGTTCCTCCGTCTTTCAACCACCTTTGGTCCATTCATCGTCAGTTGAAGCCTGTATGGGCTGGATGCGGTTTCACTACTCACTTTGGTTCCATATTTATCCCCGCACAAATTGTGTTCCTCCGTCTTTCAACCACCTTTGGTCCATTCATCGTCAGTTGAAGCCTGGATGGGCTGGATGCGGTTTCACTACTCACTTTGGCTCCATATTTATCCCCGCACAAATTGTGTTCCTCCGTCTTTCAACCACCTTTTGTCCATTTATCGTCAGTTGAAGCCTGGATGGGCTGGATGCGGTTTCACTACTCATTTTGGCTCCATATTTATCCCCGCACAAATTGTGTTCCTCCGTCTTTCAACCACCTTTTGTCCATTTATCGTCAGTTGAAGCCTGTATGGGCTGGATGCGGTGTCACTACTCACTTTGGCTCCATATTTATCCCCGCACAAATTGTGTTCCTCCGTCTTTCAACCACCTTTTGTCCATTTATCGTCATTTGAAGCCTGTATGGGCTGGATGCGGTTTCACTACTCACTTTGGCTCCATATTTATCCCCGCACAAATTGTGTTCCTCCGTCTTTCAACCACCTTTGGTCCATTCATCGTCAGTTGAAGCCTGGATGGGCTGGATGCGGTTTCACTACTCACTTTGGCTCCATATTTATCCCCGCACAAATTGTGTTCCTCCGTCTTTCAACCACCTTTGGTCCATTCATCGTCAGTTGAAGCCTGGATGGGCTGGATGCGGTTTCACTACTCACTTTGGCTCCATATTTATCCCCGCACAAATTGTGTTCCTACGTCTTTCAACCACCTTTTGTCCATTTATCGTCAGTTGAAGCCTGTATGGGCTGGATGCGGTTTCACTACTCACTTTGGCTCCATATTTATCCCCGCACAAATTGTGTTCCTCCGTCTTTCAACCACCTTTTGTCCATTCATCGTCAGTCGAAGCCTGGATGGGCTGGATGCGGTTTCACTACTCACTTTGGCTCCATATTTATCCCCGCACAAATTGTGTTTCTCCGTCTTTCAACCACCTTTTGTCCATTCATCGTCAGTCGAAGCCTGGATGGGCTGGATGCGGTTTCACTACTCACTTTGGCTCCATATTTATCCCCGCACAAATTGTGTTCCTACGTCTTTCAACCACCTTTTGTCCATTCATCGTCAGTCGAAGCCTGGATGGGCTGGATGCGGTTTCACTACTCACTTTGGCTCCATATTTATCCCCGCACAAATTGTGTTCCTACGTCTTTCAACCACCTTTTGTCCATTCATCGTCAGTCGAAGCCTGGATGGGCTGGATGCGGTTTCACTACTCACTTTGGCTCCATATTTATCCCCGCACAAATTGTGTTCCTACGTCTTTCAACCACCTTTTGTCCATTCATCGTCAGTCGAAGCCTGGATGGGCTGGATGCGGTTTCACTACTCACTTTGGCTCCATATTTATCCCCGCACAAATTGTGTTCCTACGTCTTTCAACCACCTTTTGTCCATTCATCGTCAGTCGAAGCCTGGATGGGCTGGATGCGGTTTCACTACTCACTTTGGCTCCATATTTATCCCCGCACAAATTGTGTTCCTCCGTCTTTCAACCACCTTTGGTCCATTCATCGTCAGTTGAAGCCTGGATGGGCTGGATGCGGTTTCACTACTCACTTTGGCTCCATATTTATCCCCGCACAAATTGTGTTCCTCCGTCTTTCAACCACCTTTGGTCCATTCATCGTCAGTTGAAGCCTGGATGGGCTGGATGCGGTTTCACTACTCACTTTGGCTCCATATTTATCCCCGCACAAATTGTGTTCCTCCGTCTTTCAACCACCTTTTGTCCATTCATCGTCAGTCGAAGCCTGGATGGGCTGGATGCGGTTTCACTACTCACTTTGGCTCCATATTTATCCCCGCACAAATTGTGTTCCTCCGTCTTTCAACCACCTTTTGTCCATTTATCGTCAGTTGAAGCCTGGATGGGCTGGATGCGGTTTCACTACTCACTTTGGCTCCATATTTATCCCCGCACAAATTGTGTTCCTACGTCTTTCAACCACCTTTTGTCCATTCATCGTCAGTCGAAGCCTGGATGGGCTGGATGCGGTTTCACTACTCACTTTGGCTCCATATTTATCCCCGCACAAATTGTGTTCCTCCGTCTTTCAACCACCTTTTGTCCATTTATCGTCAGTTGAAGCCTGGATGGGCTGGATGCGGTTTCACTACTCACTTTGGCTCCATATTTATCCCCGCACAAATTGTGTTCCTACGTCTTTCAACCACCTTTGGTCCATTCATCGTCAGTTGAAGCCTGGATGGGCTGGATGCGGTTTCACTACTCACTTTGGCTCCATATTTATCCCCGCACAAATTGTGTTCCTACGTCTTTCAACCACCTTTTGTCCATTTATCGTCAGTTGAAGCCTGGATGGGCTGGATGCGGTTTCACTACTCACTTTGGCTCCATATTTATCCCCGCACAAATTGTGTTCCTCCGTCTTTCAACCACCTTTGGTCCATTCATCGTCAGTCGAAGCCTGGATGGGCTGGATGCGGTTTCACTACTCACTTTGGCTCCATATTTATCCCCGCACAAATTGTGTTCCTCCGTCTTTCAACCACCTTTTGTCCATTTATCGTCAGTTGAAGCCTGGATGGGCTGGATGCGGTTTCACTACTCACTTTGGCTCCATATTTATCCCCGCACAAATTGTGTTCCTACGTCTTTCAACCACCTTTTGTCCATTCATCGTCAGTTGAAGCCTGGATGGGCTGGATGCGGTTTCACTACTCACTTTCGCTCCATATTTATCCCCGCACAAATTGTGTTCCTCCGTCTTTCAACCACCTTTTGTCCATTCATCTTCAGTTGAAGCCTGGATGGGCTGGATGCGGTTTCACTACTCACTTTGGCTCCATATTTATCCCCGCACAAATTGTGTTCCTCCGTATTTCAACCACCTTTGGTCCATTCATCGTCAGTTGAAGCCTGGATGGGCTGGATGCGGTGTCACTACTCACTTTGGCTCCATATTTATCCCCGCACAAATTGTGTTCCTCCGTCTTTCAACCACCTTTTGTCCATTCATCGTCAGTTGAAGCCTGGATGGGCTGGATGCGGTTTCACTACTCACTTTGGCTCCATATTTATCGCCGCACAAATTGTGTTCCTCCGTCTTTCAACCACCTTTTGTCCATTTATCGTCAGTTGAAGCCTGGATGGGCTGGATGCGGTTTCACTACTCACTTTGGCTCCATATTTATCCCCGCACAAATTGTGTTCCTCCGTCTTTCAACCACCTTTTGTCCATTCATCGTCAGTCGAAGCCTGGATGGGCTGGATGCGGTTTCACTACTCACTTTGGCTCCATATTTATCCCCGCACAAATTGTGTTCCTCCGTCTTTCAACCACCTTTTGTCCATTCATCGTCAGTCGAAGCCTGGATGGGCTGGATGCGGTTTCACTACTCACTTTGGCTCCATATTTATCCCCGCACAAATTGTGTTCCTCCGTCTTTCAACCACCTTTTGTCCATTCATCGTCAGTTGAAGCCTGGATGGGCTGGATGCGGTTTCACTACTCACTTTGGCTCCATATTTATCCCCGCACAAATTGTGTTCCTCCGTCTTTTAACCACCTTTGGTCCATTCATCGTCAGTTGAAGCCTGGATGGGCTGGATGCGGTTTCACTACTCACTTTGGCTCCATATTTATCCCCGCACAAATTGTGTTCCTCCGTCTTTCAACCACCTTTTGTCCATTCATCGTCAGTCGAAGCCTGGATGGGCTGGATGCGGTTTCACTACTCACTTTGGCTCCATATTTATCGCCGCACAAATTGTGTTCCTCCGTCTTTCAACCACCTTTGGTCCATTCATCGTCAGTTGAAGCCTGGATGGGCTGGATGCGGTTTCACTACTCACTTTGGCTCCATATTTATCCCCGCACAAATTGTGTTCCTCCGTCTTTCAACCACCTTTGGTCCATTCATCGTCAGTTGAAGCCTGTATGGGCTGGATGCGGTGTCACTACTCACTTTGGCTCCATATTTATCCCCGCACAAATTGTGTTCCTCCGTCTTTCAACCACCTTTGGTCCATTCATCGTCAGTCGAAGCCTGGATGGGCTGGATGCGGTTTCACTACTCACTTTGGCTCCATATTTATCCCCGCACAAATTGTGTTCCTCCGTCTTTCAACCACCTTTGGTCCATTCATCGTCAGTTGAAGCCTGGATGGGCTGGATGCGGTGTCACTACTCACTTTGGCTCCATATTTATCCCCGCACAAATTGTGTTCCTACGTCTTTCAACCACCTTTTGTCCATTCATCGTCAGTCGAAGCCTGGATAGGCTGGATGCGGTTTCACTACTCACTTTGGCTCTATATTTATCGCCGCACAAATTGTGTTCCTCCGTCTTTCAACCACCTTTTGTCCATTTATCGTCAGTTGAAGCCTGGATGGGCTGGATGCGGTTTCACTACTCACTTTGGCTCCATATTTATCCCCGCACAAATTGTGTTCCTCCGTCTTTCAACCACCTTTGGTCCATTCATCGTCAGTTGAAGCCTGGATGGGCTGGATGCGGTTTCACTACTCACTTTGGCTCCATATTTATCCCCGCACAAATTGTGTTCCTCCGTCTTTCAACCACCTTTGGTCCATTCATCGTCAGTTGAAGCCTGGATGGGCTGGATGCGGTGTCACTACTCACTTTGGCTCCATATTTATCCCCGCACAAATTGTGTTCCTACGTCTTTCAACCACCTTTTGTCCATTCATCGTCAGTCGAAGCCTGGATGGGCTGGATGCGGTTTCACTACTCACTTTGGCTCTATATTTATCGCCGCACAAATTGTGTTCCTCCGTCTTTCAACCACCTTTTGTCCATTTATCGTCAGTTGAAGCCTGGATGGGCTGGATGCGGTTTCACTACTCACTTTGGCTCCATATTTATCCCCGCACAAATTGTGTTCCTACGTCTTTCAACCACCTTTTGTCCATTCATCGTCAGTCGAAGCCTGGATGGGCTGGATGCGGTTTCACTACTCACTTTGGCTCCATATTTATCCCCGCACAAATTGTGTTCCTCCGTCTTTCAACCACCTTTGGTCCATTCATCGTCAGTTGAAGCCTGGATGGGCTGGATGCGGTTTCACTACTCACTTTGGCTCCATATTTATCCCCGCACAAATTGTGTTCCTCCGTCTTTCAACCACCTTTTGTCCATTTATCGTCAGTTGAAGCCTGGATGGGCTGGATGCGGTTTCACTACTCATTTTGGCTCCATATTTATCCCCGCACAAATTGTGTTCCTCCGTCTTTCAACCACCTTTTGTCCATTTATCGTCAGTTGAAGCCTGTATGGGCTGGATGCGGTGTCACTACTCACTTTGGCTCCATATTTATCCCCGCACAAATTGTGTTCCTCCGTCTTTCAACCACCTTTTGTCCATTTATCGTCATTTGAAGCCTGTATGGGCTGGATGCGGTTTCACTACTCACTTTGGCTCCATATTTATCCCCGCACAAATTGTGTTCCTCCGTCTTTCAACCACCTTTGGTCCATTCATCGTCAGTTGAAGCCTGGATGGGCTGGATGCGGTTTCACTACTCACTTTGGCTCCATATTTATCCCCGCACAAATTGTGTTCCTCCGTCTTTCAACCACCTTTGGTCCATTCATCGTCAGTTGAAGCCTGGATGGGCTGGATGCGGTTTCACTACTCACTTTGGCTCCATATTTATCCCCGCACAAATTGTGTTCCTACGTCTTTCAACCACCTTTTGTCCATTTATCGTCAGTTGAAGCCTGTATGGGCTGGATGCGGTTTCACTACTCACTTTGGCTCCATATTTATCCCCGCACAAATTGTGTTCCTCCGTCTTTCAACCACCTTTTGTCCATTCATCGTCAGTCGAAGCCTGGATGGGCTGGATGCGGTTTCACTACTCACTTTGGCTCCATATTTATCCCCGCACAAATTGTGTTCCTCCGTCTTTCAACCACCTTTTGTCCATTCATCGTCAGTCGAAGCCTGGATGGGCTGGATGCGGTTTCACTACTCACTTTGGCTCCATATTTATCCCCGCACAAATTGTGTTCCTCCGTCTTTCAACCACCTTTGGTCCATTCATCGTCAGTCGAAGCCTGGATGGGCTGGATGCGGTTTCACTACTCACTTTGGCTCCATATTTATCCCCGCACAAATTGTGTTCCTACGTCTTTCAACCACCTTTTGTCCATTCATCGTCAGTCGAAGCCTGGATGGGCTGGATGCGGTTTCACTACTCACTTTGGCTCCATATTTATCCCCGCACAAATTGTGTTCCTACGTCTTTCAACCACCTTTTGTCCATTCATCGTCAGTCGAAGCCTGGATGGGCTGGATGCGGTTTCACTACTCACTTTGGCTCCATATTTATCCCCGCACAAATTGTGTTCCTCCGTCTTTCAACCACCTTTGGTCCATTCATCGTCAGTTGAAGCCTGGATGGGCTGGATGCGGTTTCACTACTCACTTTGGCTCCATATTTATCCCCGCACAAATTGTGTTCCTCCGTCTTTCAACCACCTTTGGTCCATTCATCGTCAGTTGAAGCCTGGATGGGCTGGATGCGGTTTCACTACTCACTTTGGCTCCATATTTATCCCCGCACAAATTGTGTTCCTCCGTCTTTCAACCACCTTTTGTCCATTCATCGTCAGTCGAAGCCTGGATGGGCTGGATGCGGTTTCACTACTCACTTTGGCTCCATATTTATCCCCGCACAAATTGTGTTCCTCCGTCTTTCAACCACCTTTTGTCCATTTATCGTCAGTTGAAGCCTGGATGGGCTGGATGCGGTTTCACTACTCACTTTGGCTCCATATTTATCCCCGCACAAATTGTGTTCCTACGTCTTTCAACCACCTTTTGTCCATTCATCGTCAGTCGAAGCCTGGATGGGCTGGATGCGGTTTCACTACTCACTTTGGCTCCATATTTATCCCCGCACAAATTGTGTTCCTCCGTCTTTCAACCACCTTTTGTCCATTTATCGTCAGTTGAAGCCTGGATGGGCTGGATGCGGTTTCACTACTCACTTTGGCTCCATATTTATCCCCGCACAAATTGTGTTCCTACGTCTTTCAACCACCTTTGGTCCATTCATCGTCAGTTGAAGCCTGGATGGGCTGGATGCGGTTTCACTACTCACTTTGGCTCCATATTTATCCCCGCACAAATTGTGTTCCTACGTCTTTCAACCACCTTTTGTCCATTTATCGTCAGTTGAAGCCTGGATGGGCTGGATGCGGTTTCACTACTCACTTTGGCTCCATATTTATCCCCGCACAAATTGTGTTCCTCCGTCTTTCAAACACCTTTGGTCCATTCATCGTCAGTCGAAGCCTGGATGGGCTGGATGCGGTTTCACTACTCACTTTGGCTCCATATTTATCCCCGCACAAATTGTGTTCCTACGTCTTTCAACCACCTTTTGTCCATTCATCGTCAGTCGAAGCCTGGATGGGCTGGATGCGGTTTCACTACTCACTTTGGCTCCATATTTATCCCCGCACAAATTGTGTTCCTACGTCTTTCAACCACCTTTTGTCCATTCATCGTCAGTCGAAGCCTGGATGGGCTGGATGCGGTTTCACTACTCACTTTGGCTCCATATTTATCCCCGCACAAATTGTGTTCCTCCGTCTTTCAACCACCTTTGGTCCATTCATCGTCAGTTGAAGCCTGGATGGGCTGGATGGGGTTTCACTACTCACTTTGGCTCCATATTTATCCCCGCACAAATTGTGTTCCTCCGTCTTTCAACCACCTTTGGTCCATTCATCGTCAGTCGAAGCCTGGATGGGCTGGATGCGGTTTCACTACTCACTTTGGCTCCATATTTATCCCCGCACAAATTGTGTTCCTCCGTCTTTCAACCACCTTTTGTCCATTTATCGTCAGTTGAAGCCTGGATGGGCTGGATGCGGTTTCACTACTCACTTTGGCTCCATATTTATCCCCGCACAAATTGTGTTCCTCCGTCTTTCAACCACCTTTTGTCCATTCATCGTCAGTTGAAGCCTGGATGGGCTGGATGCGGTTTCACTACTCACTTTCGCTCCATATTTATCCCCGCACAAATTGTGTTCCTCCGTCTTTCAACCACCTTTTGTCCATTCATCTTCAGTTGAAGCCTGGATGGGCTGGATGCGGTTTCACTACTCACTTTGGCTCCATATTTATCCCCGCACAAATTGTGTTCCTCCGTATTTCAACCACCTTTGGTCCATTCATCGTCAGTTGAAGCCTGGATGGGCTGGATGCGGTGTCACTACTCACTTTGGCTCCATATTTATCCCCGCACAAATTGTGTTCCTCCGTCTTTCAACCACCTTTTGTCCATTCATCGTCAGTTGAAGCCTGGATGGGCTGGATGCGGTTTCACTACTCACTTTGGCTCCATATTTATCCCCGCACAAATTGTGTTCCTCCGTCTTTCAACCACCTTTTGTCCATTTATCGTCAGTTGAAGCCTGGATGGGCTGGATGCGGTTTCACTACTCACTTTGGCTCCATATTTATCCCCGCACAAATTGTGTTCCTACGTCTTTCAACCACCTTTTGTCCATTCATCGTCAGTCGAAGCCTGGATGGGCTGGATGCGGTTTTACTACTCACTTTGGCTCCATATTTATCCCCGCACAAATTGTGTTCCTCCGTCTTTCAACCACCTTTGGTCCATTCATCGTCAGTTGAAGCCTGGATGGGCTGGATGCGGTTTCACTACTCACTTTGGCTCCATATTTATCCCCGCACAAATTGTGTTCCTCCGTCTTTCAACCACCTTTGGTCCATTCATCGTCAGTCGAAGCCTGGATGGGCTGGATGCGGTTTCACTACTCACTTTGGCTCCATATTTATCCCCGCACAAATTGTGTTCCTCCGTCTTTCAACCACCTTTTGTCCATTCATCGTCAGTCGAAGCCTGGATGGGCTGGATGCGGTTTCACTACTCACTTTGGCTCCATATTTATCCCCGCACAAATTGTGTTCCTCCGTCTTTCAACCACCTTTTGTCCATTTATCGTCAGTTGAAGCCTGGATGGGCTGGATGCGGTTTCACTACTCACTTTGGCTCCATATTTATCCCCGCACAAATTGTGTTCCTCCGTCTTTCAACCACCTTTTGTCCATTCATCGTCAGTTGAAGCCTGGATGGGCTGGATGCGGTTTCACTACTCACTTTCGCTCCATATTTATCCCCGCACAAATTGTGTTCCTCCGTCTTTCAACCACCTTTTGTCCATTCATCTTCAGTTGAAGCCTGGATGGGCTGGATGCGGTTTCACTACTCACTTTGGCTCCATATTTATCCCCGCACAAATTGTGTTCCTCCGTCTTTCAACCACCTTTGGTCCATTCATCGTCAGTTGAAGCCTGGATGGGCTGGATGCGGTGTCACTACTCACTTTGGCTCCATATTTATCCCCGCACAAATTGTGTTCCTCCGTCTTTCAACCACCTTTTGTCCATTCATCGTCAGTTGAAGCCTGGATGGGCTGGATGCGGTTTCACTACTCACTTTGGCTCCATATTTATCCCCGCACAAATTGTGTTCCTCCGTCTTTCAACCACCTTTTGTCCATTTATCGTCAGTTGAAGCCTGGATGGGCTGGATGCGGTTTCACTACTCACTTTGGCTCCATATTTATCCCCGCACAAATTGTGTTCCTACGTCTTTCAACCACCTTTTGTCCATTCATCGTCAGTCGAAGCCTGGATGGGCTGGATGCGGTTTTACTACTCACTTTGGCTCCATATTTATCCCCGCACAAATTGTGTTCCTCCGTCTTTCAACCACCTTTGGTCCATTCATCGTCAGTCGAAGCCTGGATGGGCTGGATGCGGTTTCACTACTCACTTTGGCTCCATATTTATCCCCGCACAAATTGTGTTCCTCCGTCTTTCAACCACCTTTTGTCCATTTATCGTCAGTTGAAGCCTGGATGGGCTGGATGCGGTTTTACTACTCACTTTGGCTCCATATTTATCCCCGCACAAATTGTGTTCCTCCGTCTTTCAACCACCTTTGGTCCATTCATCGTCAGTTGAAGCCTGGATGGGCTGGATGCGGTTTCACTACTCACTTTGGCTCCATATTTATCCCCGCACAAATTGTGTTCCTCCGTCTTTCAACCACCTTTTGTCCATTCATCGTCAGTTGAAGCCTGGATGGGCTGGATGCGGTTTCACTACTCACTTTGGCTCCATATTTATCCCCGCACAAATTGTGTTCCTCCGTCTTTCAACCACCTTTGGTCCATTCATCGTCAGTCGAAGCCTGGATGGGCTGGATGCGGTTTCACTACTCACTTTGGCTCCATATTTATCCCCGCACAAATTGTGTTCCTCCGTCTTTCAACCACCTTTTGTCCATTTATCGTCAGTTGAAGCCTGGATGGGCTGGATGCGGTTTTACTACTCACTTTGGCTCCATATTTATCCCCGCACAAATTGTGTTCCTCCGTCTTTCAACCACCTTTGGTCCATTCATCGTCAGTTGAAGCCTGGATGGGCTGGATGCGGTTTCACTACTCACTTTGGCTCCATATTTATCCCCGCACAAATTGTGTTCCTCCGTCTTTCAACCACCTTTTGTCCATTCATCGTCAGTCGAAGCCTGGATGGGCTGGATGCGGTTTCACTACTCACTTTGGCTCCATATTTATCCCCGCACAAATTGTGTTCCTCCGTCTTTCAACCACCTTTTGTCCATTCATCGTCAGTTGAAGCCTGGATGGGCTGGATGCGGTTTTACTACTCACTTTGGCTCCATATTTATCCCCGCACAAATTGTGTTCCTCCGTCTTTCAACCACCTTTTGTCCATTTATCGTCAGTTGAAGCCTGGATGGGCTGGATGCGGTTTCACTACTCACTTTGGCTCCATATTTATCCCCGCACAAATTGTGTTCCTACGTCTTTCAACCACCTTTGGTCCATTCATCGTCAGTTGAAGCCTGGATGGGCTGGATGCGGTTTCACTACTCACTTTGGCTCCATATTTATCCCCGCACAAATTGTGTTCCTACGTCTTTCAACCACCTTTTGTCCATTTATCGTCAGTTGAAGCCTGGATGGGCTGGATGCGGTTTCACTACTCACTTTGGCTCCATATTTATCCCCGCACAAATTGTGTTCCTCCGTCTTTCAACCACCTTTGGTCCATTCATCGTCAGTTGAAGCCTGGATGGGCTGGATGCGGTTTCACTACTCACTTTCGCTCCATATTTATCCCCGCACAAATTGTGTTCCTACGTCTTTCAACCACCTTTTGTCCATTTATCGTCAGTTGAAGCCTGGATGGGCTGGATGCGGTTTCACTACTCACTTTGGCTCCATATTTATCCCCGCACAAATTGTGTTCCTCCGTCTTTCAACCACCTTTGGTCCATTCATCGTCAGTCGAAGCCTGGATGGGCTGGATGCGGTTTCACTACTCACTTTGGCTCCATATTTATCCCCGCACAAATTGTGTTCCTCCGTCTTTCAACCACCTTTGGTCCATTCATCGTCAGTCGAAGCCTGGATGGGCTGGATGCGGTTTCACTACTCACTTTGGCTCCATATTTATCCCCGCACAAATTGTGTTCCTACGTCTTTCAACCACCTTTTGTCCATTCATCGTCAGTCGAAGCCTGGATGGGCTGGATGCGGTTTCACTACTCACTTTGGCTCCATATTTATCCCCGCACAAATTGTGTTCCTACGTCTTTCAACCACCTTTTGTCCATTCATCGTCAGTCGAAGCCTGGATGGGCTGGATGCGGTTTCACTACTCACTTTGGCTCCATATTTATCCCCGCACAAATTGTGTTCCTCCGTCTTTCAACCACCTTTGGTCCATTCATCGTCAGTTGAAGCCTGGATGGGCTGGATGCGGTTTCACTACTCACTTTGGCTCCATATTTATCCCCGCACAAATTGTGTTCCTCCGTCTTTCAACCACCTTTTGTCCATTTATCGTCAGTTGAAGCCTGGATGGGCTGGATGCGGTTTCACTACTCACTTTGGCTCCATATTTATCCCCGCACAAATTGTGTTCCTCCGTCTTTCAACCACCTTTTGTCCATTCATCGTCAGTCGAAGCCTGGATGGGCTGGATGCGGTTTCACTACTCACTTTGGCTCCATATTTATCCCCGCACAAATTGTGTTCCTCCGTCTTTCAACCACCTTTTGTCCATTTATCGTCAGTTGAAGCCTGGATGGGCTGGATGCGGTTTCACTACTCACTTTGGCTCCATATTTATCCCCGCACAAATTGTGTTCCTCCGTCTTTCAACCACCTTTTGTCCATTCATCGTCAGTTGAAGCCTGGATGGGCTGGATGCGGTTTCACTACTCACTTTCGCTCCATATTTATCCCCGCACAAATTGTGTTCCTCCGTCTTTCAACCACCTTTTGTCCATTCATCTTCAGTTGAAGCCTGGATGGGCTGGATGCGGTTTCACTACTCACTTTGGCTCCATATTTATCCCCGCACAAATTGTGTTCCTCCGTATTTCAACCACCTTTGGTCCATTCATCGTCAGTTGAAGCCTGGATGGGCTGGATGCGGTGTCACTACTCACTTTGGCTCCATATTTATCCCCGCACAAATTGTGTTCCTCCGTCTTTCAACCACCTTTTGTCCATTCATCGTCAGTTGAAGCCTGGATGGGCTGGATGCGGTTTCACTACTCACTTTGGCTCCATATTTATCCCCGCACAAATTGTGTTCCTCCGTCTTTCAACCACCTTTTGTCCATTCATCGTCAGTCGAAGCCTGGATGGGCTGGATGCGGTGTCACTACTCACTTTGGCTCCATATTTATCCCCGCACAAATTGTGTTCCTCCGTCTTTCAACCACCTTTTGTCCATTCATCGTCAGTTGAAGCCTGGATGGGCTGGATGCGGTGTCACTACTCACTTTGGCTCCATATTTATCCCCGCACAAATTGTGTTCCTCCGTCTTTCAACCACCTTTTGTCCATTCATCGTCAGTTGAAGCCTGGATGGGCTGGATGCGGTGTCACTACTCACTTTGGCTCCATATTTATCCCCGCACAAATTGTGTTCCTCCGTCTTTCAACCACCTTTTGTCCATTCATCGTCAGTTGAAGCCTGGATGGGCTGGATGCGGTGTCACTACTCACTTTGGCTCCATATTTATCCCCGTACAAATTGTGTTCCTCCGTCTTTCAACCACCTTTGGTCCATTCATCGTCAGTTGAATCCTGGATGGGCTGGATGCGGTTTCACTACTCACTTTGGCTCCATATTTATCCCCGCACAAATTGTGTTCCTCCGTCTTTCAACCACCTTTTGTCCATTCATCGTCAGTTGAAGCCTGGATGGGCTGGATGCGGTGTCACTACTCACTTTGGCTCCATATTTATCCCCGCACAAATTGTGTTCCTCCGTCTTTCAACCACCTTTTGTCCATTCATCGTCAGTTGAAGCCTGGATGGGCTGGATGCGGTGTCACTACTCACTTTGGCTCCATATTTATCCCCGCACAAATTGTGTTCCTCCGTCTTTCAACCACCTTTTGTCCATTCATCGTCAGTCGAAGCCTAGATGGGCTGGATGCGGTTTCACTACTCACTTTGGCTCCATATTTATCCCCGCACAAATTGTGTTCCTCCGTCTTTCAACCACCTTTGTTCCATTCATCGTCAGTCGAAGCCTGGATGGGCTGGATGCGGTTTCACTACTCACTTTGGCTCCATATTTATCCCCGCACAAATTGTGTTCCTCCGTCTTTCAACCACCTTTGGTCCATTCATCGTCAGTTGAAGCCTGGATGGGCTGGATGCGGTGTCACTACTCACTTTGGCTCCATATTTATCCCCGCACAAATTGTGTTCCTCCGTCTTTCAACCACCTTTGGTCCATTCATCGTCAGTTGAAGCCTGGATGGGCTGGATGCGGTTTCACTACTCACTTTGGCTCCATATTTATCCCCGCACAAATTGTGTTCCTCCGTCTTTCAACCACCTTTGGTCCATTCATCTTCAGTCGAAGCCTGGATGAGCTGGATGCGGTTTCACTACTCACTTTGGCTCCATATTTATCCCCGCACAAATTGTGTTCCTCCGTCTTTCAACCACCTTTGGTCCATTCATCGTCAGTCGAAGCCTGGATGGGCTGGATGCGGTTTCACTACTCACTTTGGCTCCATATTTATCCCCGCACAAATTGTGTTCCTCCGTCTTTCAACCACCTTTGGTCCATTCATCTTCAGTCGAAGCCTGGATGAGCTGGATGCGGTTTCACTACTCACTTTGGCTCCATATTTATCCCCGCACAAATTGTGTTCCTCCGTCTTTCAACCACCTTTGGTCCATTCATCTTCAGTCGAAGCCTGGATGAGCTGGATGCGGTTTCACTACTCACTTTGGCTCCATATTTATCCCCGCACAAATTGTGTTCCTCCGTCTTTCAACCACCTTTTGTCCATTCATCGTCAGTCGAAGCCTGGATGGGCTGGATGCGGTTTCACTACTCACTTTGGCTCCATATTTATCCCCGCACAAATTGTGTTCCTCCGTCTTTCAACCACCTTTTGTCCATTTATCGTCAGTTGAAGCCTGGATGGGCTGGATGCGGTTTCACTACTCACTTTGGCTCCATATTTATCCCCGCACAAATTGTGTTCCTCCGTCTTTTAACCACCTTTTGTCCATTCATCTTCAGTTGAAGCCTGGATGGGCTGGATGCGGCTTCACTACTCACTTTGGCTCCATATTTATCCCCGCACAAATTGTGTTCCTCCGTCTTTCAACCACCTTTGGTCCATTCATCTTCAGTCGAAGCCTGGATGGGGTGGATGCGGTTTCACTACTCACTTTGGCTCCATATTTATCCCCGCACAAATTGTGTTCCTCCGTCTTTCAACCACCTTTTGTCCATTCATCGTCAGTCGAAGCCTGGATGGGCTGGATGCGGTTTCACTACTCACTTTGGCTCCATATTTATCCCCGCACAAATTGTGTTACTCCGTCTTTCAACCACCTTTTGTCCATTCATCTTCAGTTGAAGCCTGGATGGGCTGGATGCGGTGTCACTACTCACTTTGGCTCCATATTTATCCCCGCACAAATTGTGTTCCTCCGTCTTTCAACCACCTTTGGTCCATTCATCGTCAGTTGAAGCCTGGATGGGCTGGATGCGGTTTCACTACTCACTTTGGCTCCATATTTATCCCCGCACAAATTGTGTTCCTCCGTCTTTCAACCACCTTTGGTCCATTCATCGTCAGTCGAAGCCTGGATGGGCTGGATGCGGTTTCACTACTCACTTTGGCTCCATATTTATCCCCGCACAAATTGTGTTCCTCCGTCTTTCAACCACCTTTTGTCCATTTATCGTCAGTTGAAGCCTGGATGGGCTGGATGCGGTTTCACTACTCACTTTGGCTCCATATTTATCCCCGCACAAATTGTGTTCCTCCGTCTTTCAACCACCTTTTGTCCATTCATCGTCAGTTGAAGCCTGGATGGGCTGGATGCGGTTTCACTACTCACTTTCGCTCCATATTTATCCCCGCACAAATTGTGTTCCTCCGTCTTTCAACCACCTTTTGTCCATTCATCTTCAGTTGAAGCCTGGATGGGCTGGATGCGGTTTCACTACTCACTTTGGCTCCATATTTATCCCCGCACAAATTGTGTTCCTCCGTATTTCAACCACCTTTGGTCCATTCATCGTCAGTTGAAGCCTGGATGGGCTGGATGCGGTGTCACTACTCACTTTGGCTCCATATTTATCCCCGCACAAATTGTGTTCCTCCGTCTTTCAACCACCTTTTGTCCATTCATCGTCAGTTGAAGCCTGGATGGGCTGGATGCGGTTTCACTACTCACTTTGGCTCCATATTTATCCCCGCACAAATTGTGTTCCTACGTCTTTCAACCACCTTTGGTCCATTCATCGTCAGTTGAAGCCTGGATGGGCTGGATGCGGTTTCACTACTCACTTTGGCTCCATATTTATCCCCGCACAAATTGTGTTCCTCCGTCTTTCAACCACCTTTTGTCCATTCATCGTCAGTTGAAGCCTGGATGGGCTGGATGCGGTTTCACTACTCACTTTGGCTCCATATTTATCCCCGCACAAATTGTGTTCCTCCGTCTTTCAACCACCTTTGGTCCATTCATCGTCAGTCGAAGCCTGGATGGGCTGGATGCGGTTTCACTACTCACTTTGGCTCCATATTTATCCCCGCACAAATTGTGTTCCTCCGTATTTCAACCACCTTTGGTCCATTCATCGTCAGTTGAAGCCTGGATGGGCTGGATGCGGTTTCACTACTCACTTTGGCTCCATATTTATCCCCGCACAAATTGTGTTCCTCCGTCTTTCAACCACCTTTTGTCCATTCATCGTCAGTTGAAGCCTGGATGGGCTGGATGCGGTGTCACTACTCACTTTGGCTCCATATTTATCCCCGCACAAATTGTGTTCCTCCGTATTTCAACCACCTTTGGTCCATTCATCGTCAGTTGAAGCCTGGATGGGCTGGATGCGGTTTCACTACTCACTTTGGCTCCATATTTATCCCCGCACAAATTGTGTTCCTCCGTCTTTCAACCACCTTTTGTCCATTCATCGTCAGTTGAAGCCTGGATGGGCTGGATGCGGTTTCACTACTCACTTTGGCTCCATATTTATCCCCGCACAAATTGTGTTCCTCCGTCTTTCAACCACCTTTTGTCCATTTATCGTCAGTTGAAGCCTGGATGGGCTGGATGCGGTTTCACTACTCACTTTGGCTCCATATTTATCCCCGCACAAATTGTGTTCCTACGTCTTTCAACCACCTTTTGTCCATTCATCGTCAGTCGAAGCCTGGATGGGCTGGATGCGGTTTTACTACTCACTTTGGCTCCATATTTATCCCCGCACAAATTGTGTTCCTCCGTCTTTCAACCACCTTTTGTCCATTTATCGTCAGTTGAAGCCTGGATGGGCTGGATGCGGTTTCACTACTCACTTTGGCTCCATATTTATCCCCGCACAAATTGTGTTCCTACGTCTTTCAACCACCTTTGGTCCATTCATCGTCAGTTGAAGCCTGGATGGGCTGGATGCGGTTTCACTACTCACTTTGGCTCCATATTTATCCCCGCACAAATTGTGTTCCTACGTCTTTCAACCACCTTTTGTCCATTTATCGTCAGTTGAAGCCTGGATGGGCTGGATGCGGTTTCACTACTCACTTTGGCTCCATATTTATCCCCGCACAAATTGTGTTCCTCCGTCTTTCAACCACCTTTGGTCCATTCATCGTCAGTTGAAGCCTGGATGGGCTGGATGCGGTTTCACTACTCACTTTCGCTCCATATTTATCCCCGCACAAATTGTGTTCCTACGTCTTTCAACCACCTTTTGTCCATTTATCGTCAGTTGAAGCCTGGATGGGCTGGATGCGGTTTCACTACTCACTTTGGCTCCATATTTATCCCCGCACAAATTGTGTTCCTCCGTCTTTCAACCACCTTTGGTCCATTCATCGTCAGTCGAAGCCTGGATGGGCTGGATGCGGTTTCACTACTCACTTTGGCTCCATATTTATCCCCGCACAAATTGTGTTCCTCCGTCTTTCAACCACCTTTGGTCCATTCATCGTCAGTCGAAGCCTGGATGGGCTGGATGCGGTTTCACTACTCACTTTGGCTCCATATTTATCCCCGCACAAATTGTGTTCCTACGTCTTTCAACCACCTTTTGTCCATTCATCGTCAGTCGAAGCCTGGATGGGCTGGATGCGGTTTCACTACTCACTTTGGCTCCATATTTATCCCCGCACAAATTGTGTTCCTCCGTCTTTCAACCACCTTTTGTCCATTTATCGTCAGTTGAAGCCTGGATGGGCTGGATGCGGTTTCACTACTCACTTTGGCTCCATATTTATCCCCGCACAAATTGTGTTCCTCCGTCTTTCAACCACCTTTTGTCCATTCATCGTCAGTTGAAGCCTGGATGGGCTGGATGCGGTTTCACTACTCACTTTGGCTCCATATTTATCCCCGCACAAATTGTGTTCCTCCGTCTTTCAACCACATTTGGTCCATTCATCTTCAGTCGAAGCCTGGATGGGCTGGATGCGGTTTCACTACTCACTTTGGCTCCATATTTATCCCCGCACAAATTGTGTTCCTCCGTCTTTCAACCACCTTTTGTCCATTTATCGTCAGTTGAAGCCTGGATGGGCTGGATGCGGTTTCACTACTCACTTTGGCTCCATATTTATCCCCGCACAAATTGTGTTCCTCCGTCTTTCAACCACCTTTTGTCCATTTATCGTCAGTTGAAGCCTGGATGGGCTGGATGCGGTTTCACTACTCACTTTGGCTCCATATTTATCCCCGCACAAATTGTGTTCCTCCGTATTTCAACCACCTTTGGTCCATTCATCGTCAGTTGAAGCCTGGATGGGCTGGATGCGGTTTCACTACTCACTTTGGCTCCATATTTATCCCCGCACAAATTGTGTTCCTCCGTCTTTCAACCACCTTTTGTCCATTCATCGTCAGTCGAAGCCTGGATGGGCTGGATGCGGTTTCACTACTCACTTTGGCTCCATATTTATCCCCGCACAAATTGTGTTCCTACGTCTTTCAACCACCTTTTGTCCATTCATCGTCAGTCGAAGCCTGGATGGGCTGGATGCGGTTTTACTACTCACTTTGGCTCCATATTTATCCCCGCACAAATTGTGTTCCTCCGTCTTTCAACCACCTTTTGTCCATTTATCGTCAGTTGAAGCCTGGATGGGCTGGATGCGGTTTCACTACTCACTTTGGCTCCATATTTATCCCCGCACAAATTGTGTTCCTACGTCTTTCAACCACCTTTGGTCCATTCATCGTCAGTTGAAGCCTGGATGGGCTGGATGCGGTTTCACTACTCACTTTGGCTCCATATTTATCCCCGCACAAATTGTGTTCCTACGTCTTTCAACCACCTTTTGTCCATTTATCGTCAGTTGAAGCCTGGATGGGCTGGATGCGGTTTCACTACTCACTTTGGCTCCATATTTATCCCCGCACAAATTGTGTTCCTCCGTCTTTCAACCACCTTTGGTCCATTCATCGTCAGTTGAAGCCTGGATGGGCTGGATGCGGTTTCACTACTCACTTTCGCTCCATATTTATCCCCGCACAAATTGTGTTCCTACGTCTTTCAACCACCTTTTGTCCATTTATCGTCAGTTGAAGCCTGGATGGGCTGGATGCGGTTTCACTACTCACTTTGGCTCCATATTTATCCCCGCACAAATTGTGTTCCTCCGTCTTTCAACCACCTTTGGTCCATTCATCGTCAGTCGAAGCCTGGATGGGCTGGATGCGGTTTCACTACTCACTTTGGCTCCATATTTATCCCCGCACAAATTGTGTTCCTCCGTCTTTCAACCACCTTTGGTCCATTCATCGTCAGTCGAAGCCTGGATGGGCTGGATGCGGTTTCACTACTCACTTTGGCTCCATATTTATCCCCGCACAAATTGTGTTCCTACGTCTTTCAACCACCTTTTGTCCATTCATCGTCAGTCGAAGCCTGGATGGGCTGGATGCGGTTTCACTACTCACTTTGGCTCCATATTTATCCCCGCACAAATTGTGTTTCTCCGTCTTTCAACCACCTTTGGTCCATTCATCGTCAGTTGAAGCCTGGATGGGCTGGATGCGGTTTCACTACTCACTTTGGCTCCATATTTATCCCCGCACAAATTGTGTTCCTCCGTCTTTCAACCACCTTTTGTCCATTTATCGTCAGTTGAAGCCTGGATGGGCTGGATGCGGTTTCACTACTCACTTTGGCTCCATATTTATCCCCGCACAAATTGTGTTCCTCCGTCTTTCAACCACCTTTTGTCCATTCATCGTCAGTCGAAGCCTGGATGGGCTGGATGCGGTTTCACTACTCACTTTGGCTCCATATTTATCCCCGCACAAATTGTGTTCCTCCGTCTTTCAACCACCTTTTGTCCATTTATCGTCAGTTGAAGCCTGGATGGGCTGGATGCGGTTTCACTACTCACTTTGGCTCCATATTTATCCCCGCACAAATTGTGTTCCTCCGTCTTTCAACCACCTTTTGTCCATTCATCGTCAGTTGAAGCCTGGATGGGCTGGATGCGGTTTCACTACTCACTTTCGCTCCATATTTATCCCCGCACAAATTGTGTTCCTCCGTCTTTCAACCACCTTTTGTCCATTCATCTTCAGTTGAAGCCTGGATGGGCTGGATGCGGTTTCACTACTCACTTTGGCTCCATATTTATCCCCGCACAAATTGTGTTCCTCCGTATTTCAACCACCTTTGGTCCATTCATCGTCAGTTGAAGCCTGGATGGGCTGGATGCGGTGTCACTACTCACTTTGGCTCCATATTTATCCCCGCACAAATTGTGTTCCTCCGTCTTTCAACCACCTTTTGTCCATTCATCGTCAGTTGAAGCCTGGATGGGCTGGATGCGGTTTCACTACTCACTTTGGCTCCATATTTATCCCCGCACAAATTGTGTTCCTCCGTCTTTCAACCACCTTTTGTCCATTCATCGTCAGTCGAAGCCTGGATGGGCTGGATGCGGTGTCACTACTCACTTTGGCTCCATATTTATCCCCGCACAAATTGTGTTCCTCCGTCTTTCAACCACCTTTTGTCCATTCATCGTCAGTTGAAGCCTGGATGGGCTGGATGCGGTGTCACTACTCACTTTGGCTCCATATTTATCCCCGCACAAATTGTGTTCCTCCGTCTTTCAACCACCTTTTGTCCATTCATCGTCAGTTGAAGCCTGGATGGGCTGGATGCGGTGTCACTACTCACTTTGGCTCCATATTTATCCCCGCACAAATTGTGTTCCTCCGTCTTTCAACCACCTTTTGTCCATTCATCGTCAGTTGAAGCCTGGATGGGCTGGATGCGGTGTCACTACTCACTTTGGCTCCATATTTATCCCCGTACAAATTGTGTTCCTCCGTCTTTCAACCACCTTTGGTCCATTCATCGTCAGTTGAAGCCTGGATGGGCTGGATGCGGTTTCACTACTCACTTTGGCTCCATATTTATCCCCGCACAAATTGTGTTCCTCCGTCTTTCAACCACCTTTTGTCCATTCATCGTCAGTTGAAGCCTGGATGGGCTGGATGCGGTTTCACTACTCACTTTGGCTCCATATTTATCCCCGCACAAATTGTGTTCCTCCGTCTTTCAACCACCTTTTGTCCATTCATCGTCAGTTGAAGCCTGGATGGGCTGGATGCGGTTTCACTACTCACTTTGGCTCCATATTTATCCCCGCACAAATTGTGTTCCTCCGTATTTCAACCACCTTTTGTCCATTCATCGTCAGTTGAAGCCTGGATGGGCTGGATGCGGTGTCACTACTCACTTTGGCTCCATATTTATCCCCGCACAAATTGTGTTCCTCCGTCTTTCAACCACCTTTTGTCCATTCATCGTCAGTTGAAGCCTGGATGGGCTGGATGCGGTGTCACTACTCACTTTGGCTCCATATTTATCCCCGCACAAATTGTGTTCCTCCGTCTTTCAACCACCTTTTGTCCATTCATCGTCAGTCGAAGCCTAGATGGGCTGGATGCGGTTTCACTACTCACTTTGGCTCCATATTTATCCCCGCACAAATTGTGTTCCTCCGTCTTTCAACCACCTTTGTTCCATTCATCGTCAGTCGAAGCCTGGATGGGCTGGATGCGGTTTCACTACTCACTTTGGCTCCATATTTATCCCCGCACAAATTGTGTTCCTCCGTCTTTCAACCACCTTTGGTCCATTCATCGTCAGTTGAAGCCTGGATGGGCTGGATGCGGTGTCACTACTCACTTTGGCTCCATATTTATCCCCGCACAAATTGTGTTCCTCCGTCTTTCAACCACCTTTGGTCCATTCATCGTCAGTTGAAGCCTGGATGGGCTGGATGCGGTTTCACTACTCACTTTGGCTCCATATTTATCCCCGCACAAATTGTGTTCCTCCGTCTTTCAACCACCTTTGGTCCATTCATCTTCAGTCGAAGCCTGGATGAGCTGGATGCGGTTTCACTACTCACTTTGGCTCCATATTTATCCCCGCACAAATTGTGTTCCTCCGTCTTTCAACCACCTTTGGTCCATTCATCGTCAGTCGAAGCCTGGATGGGCTGGATGCGGTTTCACTACTCACTTTGGCTCCATATTTATCCCCGCACAAATTGTGTTCCTCCGTCTTTCAACCACCTTTGGTCCATTCATCTTCAGTCGAAGCCTGGATGAGCTGGATGCGGTTTCACTACTCACTTTGGCTCCATATTTATCCCCGCACAAATTGTGTTCCTCCGTCTTTCAACCACCTTTGGTCCATTCATCTTCAGTCGAAGCCTGGATGAGCTGGATGCGGTTTCACTACTCACTTTGGCTCCATATTTATCCCCGCACAAATTGTGTTCCTCCGTCTTTCAACCACCTTTGGTCCATTCATCGTCAGTTGAAGCCTGGATGGGCTGGATGCGGTTTCACTACTCACTTTGGCTCCATATTTATCCCCGCACAAATTGTGTTCCTCCGTCTTTCAACCACCTTTGGTCCATTCATCGTCAGTTGAAGCCTGGATGGGCTGGATGCGGTTTCACTACTCACTTTGGCTCCATATTTATCCCCGCACAAATTGTGTTCCTCCGTCTTTCAACCACCTTTTGTCCATTCATCTTCAGTTGAAGCCTGGATGGGCTGGATGCGGTTTCACTACTCACTTTGGCTCCATATTTATCCCCGCACAAATTGTGTTCCTCCGTCTTTCAACCACCTTTGGTCCATTCATCGTCAGTTGAAGCCTGGATGGGCTGGATGCGGTTTCACTACTCACTTTGGCTCCATATTTATCCCCGCACAAATTGTGTTCCTCCGTCTTTCAACCACCTTTTGTCCATTCATCGTCAGTTGAAGCCTGGATGGGCTGGATGCGGTTTCACTACTCACTTTGGCTGCATATTTATCCCCGCACAAATTGTGTTCCTCCGTCTTTTAACCACCTTTTGTCCATTCATCTTCAGTTGAAGCCTGGATGGGCTGGATGCGGCTTCACTACTCACTTTGGCTCCATATTTATCCCCGCACAAATTGTGTTCCTCCGTCTTTCAACCACCTTTGGTCCATTCATCTTCAGTCGAAGCCTGGATGGGGTGGATGCGGTTTCACTACTCACTTTGGCTCCATATTTATCCCCGCACAAATTGTGTTCCTCCGTCTTTCAACCACCTTTTGTCCATTCATCGTCAGTTGAAGCCTGGATGGGCTGGATGCGGTGTCACTACTCACTTTGGCTCCATATTTATCCCCGCACAAATTGTGTTCCTCCGTCTTTTAACCACCTTTTGTCCATTCATCTTCAGTCGAAGCCTGGATGGGGTGGATGCGGTTTCACTACTCACTTTGGCTCCATATTTATCCCCGCACAAATTGTGTTCCTCCGTCTTTCAACCACCTTTTGTCCATTCATCGTCAGTTGAAGCCTGGATGGGCTGGATGCGGTTTCACTACTCACTTTGGCTCCATATTTATCCCCGCACAAATTGTGTTCCTCCGTCTTTCAACCACCTTTTGTCCATTTATCGTCAGTTGAAGCCTGGATGGGCTGGATGCGGTTTCACTACTCACTTTGGCTCCATATTTATCCCCGCACAAATTGTGTTCCTCCGTCTTTTAACCACCTTTTGTCCATTCATCTTCAGTTGAAGCCTGGATGGGCTGGATGCGGCTTCACTACTCACTTTGGCTCCATATTTATCCCCGCACAAATTGTGTTCCTCCGTCTTTCAACCACCTTTGGTCCATTCATCTTCAGTCGAAGCCTGGATGGGGTGGATGCGGTTTCACTACTCACTTTGGCTCCATATTTATCCCCGCACAAATTGTGTTCCTCCGTCTTTCAACCACCTTTTGTCCATTCATCGTCAGTCGAAGCCTGGATGGGCTGGATGCGGTTTCACTACTCACTTTGGCTCCATATTTATCCCCGCACAAATTGTGTTACTCCGTCTTTCAACCACCTTTTGTCCATTCATCTTCAGTTGAAGCCTGGATGGGCTGGATGCGGTGTCACTACTCACTTTGGCTCCATATTTATCCCCGCACAAATTGTGTTCCTCCGTCTTTCAACCACCTTTGGTCCATTCATCGTCAGTTGAAGCCTGGATGGGCTGGATGCGGTTTCACTACTCACTTTGGCTCCATATTTATCCCCGCACAAATTGTGTTCCTCCGTCTTTCAACCACCTTTGGTCCATTTATCGTCAGTTGAAGCCTGGATGGGCTGGATGCGGTTTCACTACTCACTTTGGCTCCATATTTATCCCCGCACAAATTGTGTTCCTCCGTCTTTCAACCACCTTTTGTCCATTCATCGTCAGTTGAAGCCTGGATGGGCTGGATGCGGTTTCACTACTCACTTTGGCTCCATATTTATCCCCGCACAAATTGTGTTCCTCCGTCTTTCAACCACCTTTTGTCCATTCATCGTCAGTCGAAGCCTGGATGGGCTGGATGCGGTTTCACTACTCACTTTGGCTCCATATTTATCCCCGCACAAATTGTGTTACTCCGTCTTTCAACCACCTTTTGTCCATTCATCTTCAGTTGAAGCCTGGATGGGCTGGATGCGGTGTCACTACTCACTTTGGCTCCATATTTATCCCCGCACAAATTGTGTTCCTCCGTCTTTCAACCACCTTTGGTCCATTCATCGTCAGTTGAAGCCTGGATGGGCTGGATGCGGTTTCACTACTCACTTTGGCTCCATATTTATCCCCGCACAAATTGTGTTCCTCCGTCTTTCAACCACCTTTGGTCCATTTATCGTCAGTTGAAGCCTGGATGAGCTGGATGCGGTTTCACTACTCACTTTGGCTCCATATTTATCCCCGCACAAATTGTGTTCCTCCGTCTTTCAACCACCTTTTGTCCATTCATCGTCAGTTGAAGCCTGGATGGGCTGGATGCGGTTTCACTACTCACTTTGGCTCCATATTTATCCCCGCACAAATTGTGTTCCTCCGTCTTTCAACCACCTTTTGTCCATTTATCGTCAGTTGAAGCCTGGATGGGCTGGATGCGGTTTCACTACTCACTTTGGCTCCATATTTATCCCCGCACAAATTGTGTTCCTCCTTCTTTCAACCACCTTTTGTCCATTTATCGTCAGTTGAAGCCTGGATGGGCTGGATGCGGCGTCACTACTCACTTTGGCTCCATATTTATCCCCGCACAAATTGTGTTCCTCCGTCTTTCAACCACCTTTTGTCCATTTATCGTCAGTTGAAGCCTGGATGGGCTGGATGCGGTTTCACTACTCACTTTGGCTCCATATTTATCCCCGCACAAATTGTGTTCCTCCGTCTTTCAACCACCTTTGGTCCATTCATCGTCAGTTGAAGCCTGGATGGGCTGGATGCGGTTTCACTACTCACTTTGGCTCCATATTTATCCCCGCACAAATTGTGTTCCTCCGTCTTTCAACCACCTTTTGTCCATTTATCGTCAGTTGAAGCCTGGATGGGCTGGATGCGGTTTCACTACTCACTTTGGCTCCATATTTATCCCCGCACAAATTGTGTTCCTCCGTCTTTCAACCACCTTTTGTCCATTTATCGTCAGTTGAAGCCTGGATGGGCTGGATGCGGTTTCACTACTCACTTTGGCTCCATATTTATCCCCGCACAAATTGTGTTCCTCCGTCTTTCAACCACCTTTGGTCCATTCATCGTCAGTTGAAGCCTGGATGGGCTGGATGCGGTTTCACTACTCACTTTGGCTCCATATTTATCCCCGCACAAATTGTGTTCCTCCGTCTTTCAACCACCTTTTGTCCATTCATCGTCAGTTGAAGCCTGGATGGGCTGGATGCGGTGTCACTACTCACTTTGGCTCCATATTTATCCCCGCACAAATTGTGTTCCTCCGTCTTTCAACCACCTTTTGTCCATTCATCGTCAGTCGAAGCCTGGATGGGCTGGATGCGGTTTCACTACTCACTTTGGCTCCATATTTATCCCCGCACAAATTGTGTTCCTCCGTCTTTCAACCACCTTTTGTCCATTTATCGTCAGTTGAAGCCTGGATGGGCTGGATGCGGCGTCACTACTCACTTTGGCTCCATATTTATCCCCGCACAAATTGTGTTCCTCCGTCTTTCAACCACCTTTTGTCCATTTATCGTCAGTTGAAGCCTGGATGGGCTGGATGCGGTTTCACTACTCACTTTGGCTCCATATTTATCCCCGCACAAATTGTGTTCCTCCGTCTTTCAACCACCTTTTGTCCATTCATCGTCAGTTAAAGCCTGGATGGGCTGGATGCGGTGTCACTACTCACTTTGGCTCCATATTTATCCCCGCACAAATTGTGTTCCTCCGTCTTTCAAACACCTTTTGTCCATTTATCGTCAGTTGAAGCCTGGATGGGCTGGATGCGGTTTCACTACTCACTTTGGCTCCATATTTATCCCCGCACAAATTGTGTTCCTCCGTCTTTCAACCACCTTTGGTCCATTCATCGTCAGTCGAAGCCTGGATGGGCTGGATGCGGTTTCACTACTCACTTTGGCTCCATATTTATCCCCGCACAAATTGTGTTCCTCCGTCTTTCAACCACCTTTTGTCCATTCATCGTCAGTCGAAGCCTGGATGGGCTGGATGCGGTTTCACTACTCACTTTGGCTCCATATTTATCCCCGCACAAATTGTGTTACTCCGTCTTTCAACCACCTTTTGTCCATTCATCGTCAGTCGAAGCCTGGATGGGCTGGATGCGGTTTCACTACTCACTTTGGCTCCATATTTATCCCCGCACAAATTGTGTTCCTCCGTCTTTCAACCACCTTTTGTCCATTCATCGTCAGTCGAAGCCTGGATGGGCTGGATGCGGTTTCACTACTCACTTTGGCTCCATATTTATCCCCGCACAAATTGTGTTCCTCCGTCTTTCAACCACCTTTTGTCCATTCATCTTCAGTCGAAGCCTGGATGGGCTGGATGCGGTTTCACTACTCACTTTGGCTCCATATTTATCCCCGCACAAATTGTGTTCCTCCGTCTTTCAACCACCTTTTGTCCATTCATCTTCAGTCGAAGCCTGGATGGGCTGGATGCGGTTTCACTACTCACTTTGGCTCCATATTTATCCCCGCACAAATTGTGTTCCTCCGTCTTTCAACCACCTTTGGTCCATTCATCGTCAGTCGAAGCCTGGATGGGCTGGATGCGGTTTCACTACTCACTTTGGCTCCATATTTATCCCCGCACAAATTGTGTTACTCCGTCTTTCAACCACCTTTTGTCCATTCATCGTCAGTCGAAGCCTGGATGGGCTGGATGCGGTTTCACTACTCACTTTGGCTCCATATTTATCCCCGCACAAATTGTGTTACTCCGTCTTTCAACCACCTTTTGTCCATTCATCGTCAGTCGAAGCCTGGATGGGCTGGATGCGGTTTCACTACTCACTTTGGCTCCATATTTATCCCCGCACAAATTGTGTTACTCCGTCTTTCAACCACCTTTTGTCCATTCATCGTCAGTCGAAGCCTGGATGGGCTGGATGCGGTTTCACTACTCACTTTGGCTCCATATTTATCCCCGCACAAATTGTGTTCCTCCGTCTTTCAACCACCTTTTGTCCATTTATCGTCAGTTGAAGCCTGGATGGGCTGGATGCGGTTTCACTACTCACTTTGGCTCCATATTTATCCCCGCACAAATTGTGTTTCTCCGTCTTTCAACCACCTTTTGTCCATTCATCGTCAGTTAAAGCCTGGATGGGCTGGATGCGGTGTCACTACTCACTTTGGCTCCATATTTATCCCCGCACAAATTGTGTTACTCCGTCTTTCAACCACCTTTTGTCCATTCATCGTCAGTCGAAGCCTGGATGGGCTGGATGCGGTGTCACTACTCACTTTGGCTCCATATTTATCCCCGCACAAATTGTGTTCCTCCGTCTTTCAACCACCTTTTGTCCATTCATCGTCAGTCGAAGCCTGGATGGGCTGGATGCGGTTTCACTACTCACTTTGGCTCCATATTTATCCCCGCACAAATTGTGTTCCTCCGTCTTTCAACCACCTTTTGTCCATTCATCGTCAGTTGAAGCCTGGATGGGCTGGATGCGGTTTCACTACTCACTTTGGCTCCATATTTATCCCCGCACAAATTGTGTTACTCCGTCTTTCAACCACCTTTTGTCCATTCATCGTCAGTCGAAGCCTGGATGGGCTGGATGCGGTGTCACTACTCACTTTGGCTCCATATTTATCCCCGCACAAATTGTGTTCCTCCGTCTTTCAACCACCTTTTGTCCATTCATCGTCAGTCGAAGCCTGGATGGGCTGGATGCGGTTTCACTACTCACTTTGGCTCCATATTTATCCCCGCACAAATTGTGTTCCTCCGTCTTTCAACCACCTTTGGTCCATTCATCGTCAGTTGAAGCCTGTATGGGCTGGATGCGGTTTCACTACTCACTTTGGCTCCATATTTATCCCCGCACAAATTGTGTTCCTCCGTCTTTTAACCACCTTTTGTCCATTCATCTTCAGTTGAAGCCTGGATGGGCTGGATGCGGCTTCACTACTCACTTTGGCTCCATATTTATCCCCGCACAAATTGTGTTCCTCCGTCTTTCAACCACCTTTTGTCCATTCATCGTCAGTCGAAGCCTGGATGGGCTGGATGCGGTTTCACTACTCACTTTGGCTCCATATTTATCCCCGCACAAATTGTGTTCCTCCGTCTTTCAACCACCTTTTGTCCATTCATCGTCAGTTGAAGCCTGTATGGGCTGGATGCGGTTTCACTACTCACTTTGGCTCCATATTTATCCCCGCACAAATTGTGTTCCTCCGTCTTTCAACCACCTTTTGTCCATTCATCGTCAGTTGAAGCCTGTATGGGCTGGATGCGGTTTCACTACTCACTTTGGCTCCATATTTATCCCCGCACAAATTGTGTTCCTCCGTCTTTCAACCACCTTTTGTCCATTCATCGTCAGTCGAAGCCTGGATGGGCTGGATGCGGTTTCACTACTCACTTTGGCTCCATATTTATCCCCGCACAAATTGTGTTCCTCCGTCTTTCAACCACCTTTTGTCCATTCATCGTCAGTTGAAGCCTGTATGGGCTGGATGCGGTTTCACTACTCACTTTGGCTCCATATTTATCCCCGCACAAATTGTGTTCCTCCGTCTTTCAACCACCTTTTGTCCATTCATCGTCAGTTGAAGCCTGGATGGGCTGGATGCGGTGTCACTACTCACTTTGGCTCCATATTTATCCCCGCACAAATTGTGTTCCTCCGTCTTTCAACCACCTTTTGTCCATTCATCGTCAGTCGAAGCCTGGATGGGCTGGATGCGGTTTCACTACTCACTTTGGCTCCATATTTATCCCCGCACAAATTGTGTTCCTCCGTCTTTCAACCACCTTTGGTCCATTCATCGTCAGTTGAAGCCTGTATGGGCTGGATGCGGTTTCACTACTCACTTTGGCTCCATATTTATCCCCGCACAAATTGTGTTCCTCCGTCTTTCAACCACCTTTGGTCCATTCATCGTCAGTTGAAGCCTGGATGGGCTGGATGCGGTTTCACTACTCACTTTGGCTCCATATTTATCCCCGCACAAATTGTGTTCCTCCGTCTTTCAACCACCTTTGGTCCATTCATCGTCAGTTGAAGCCTGGATGGGCTGGATGCGGTTTCACTACTCACTTTGGCTCCATATTTATCCCCGCACAAATTGTGTTCCTCCGTCTTTCAACCACCTTTTGTCCATTCATCGTCAGTCGAAGCCTGGATGGGCTGGATGCGGTTTCACTACTCACTTTGGCTCCATATTTATCCCCGCACAAATTGTGTTACTCCGTCTTTCAACCACCTTTTGTCCATTCATCGTCAGTCGAAGCCTGGATGGGCTGGATGCGGTTTCACTACTCACTTTGGCTCCATATTTATCCCCGCACAAATTGTGTTCCTCCGTCTTTCAACCACCTTTTGTCCATTCATCGTCAGTCGAAGCCTGGATGGGCTGGATGCGGTTTCACTACTCACTTTGGCTCCATATTTATCCCCGCACAAATTGTGTTCCTCCGTCTTTCAACCACCTTTTGTCCATTTATCGTCAGTTGAAGCCTGGATGAGCTGGATGCGGTTTCACTACTCACTTTGGCTCCATATTTATCCCCGCACAAATTGTGTTCCTCCGTCTTTCAACCACCTTTTGTCCATTCATCGTCAGTTGAAGCCTGGATGGGCTGGATGCGGTTTCACTACTCACTTTGGCTCCATATTTATCCCCGCACAAATTGTTTTCCTCCGTCTTTCAACCACCTTTTGTCCATTCATCGTCAGTTGAAGCCTGGATGGGCTGGATGCGGTTTCACTACTCACTTTGGCTCCATATTTATCCCCGCACAAATTGTTTTCCTCCGTCTTTCAACCACCTTTTGTCCATTCATCGTCAGTTGAAGCCTGTATGGGCTGGATGCGGTTTCACTACTCACTTTGGCTCCATATTTATCCCCGCACAAATTGTGTTACTCCGTCTTTCAACCACCTTTTGTCCATTCATCGTCAGTTGAAGCCTGGATGGGCTGGATGCGGTTTCACTACTCACTTTGGCTCCATATTTATCCCCGCACAAATTGTGTTCCTCCGTCTTTCAACCACCTTTTGTCCATTCATCGTCAGTCGAAGCCTGGATGGGCTGGATGCGGTTTCACTACTCACTTTGGCTCCATATTTATCCCCGCACAAATTGTGTTCCTCCGTCTTTCAACCACCTTTTGTCCATTCATCGTCAGTTGAAGCCTGTATGGGCTGGATGCGGTTTCACTACTCACTTTGGCTCCATATTTATCCCCGCACAAATTGTTTTCCTCCGTCTTTCAACCACCTTTTGTCCATTCATCGTCAGTTGAAGCCTGTATGGGCTGGATGCGGTTTCACTACTCACTTTGGCTCCATATTTATCCCCGCACAAATTGTTTTCCTCCGTCTTTCAACCACCTTTTGTCCATTCATCGTCAGTTGAAGCCTGGATGGGCTGGATGCGGTTTCACTACTCACTTTGGCTCCATATTTATCCCCGCACAAATTGTTTTCCTCCGTCTTTCAACCACCTTTTGTCCATTCATCGTCAGTTGAAGCCTGTATGGGCTGGATGCGGTTTCACTACTCACTTTGGCTCCATATTTATCCCCGCACAAATTGTTTTCCTCCGTCTTTCAACCACCTTTTGTCCATTCATCGTCAGTTGAAGCCTGTATGGGCTGGATGCGGTTTCACTACTCACTTTGGCTCCATATTTATCCCCGCACAAATTGTTTTCCTCCGTCTTTCAACCACCTTTGGTCCATTCATCGTCAGTCGAAGCCTGGATGGGCTGGATGCGGTTTCACTACTCACTTTGGCTCCATATTTATCCGCGCACAAATTGTGTTCCTCCGTCTTTCAACCACCTTTTGTCCATTCATCGTCAGTCGAAGCCTGGATGGGCTGGATGCGGTTTCACTACTCACTTTGGCTCCATATTTATCCCCGCACAAATTGTGTTCCTCCGTCTTTCAACCACCTTTTGTCCATTCATCGTCAGTTGAAGCCTGTATGGGCTGGATGCGGTTTCACTACTCACTTTGGCTCCATATTTATCCCCGCACAAATTGTTTTCCTCCGTCTTTCAACCACCTTTTGTCCATTCATCGTCAGTTGAAGCCTGTATGGGCTGGATGCGGTTTCACTACTCACTTTGGCTCCATATTTATCCCCGCACAAATTGTTTTCCTCCGTCTTTCAACCACCTTTTGTCCATTCATCGTCAGTCGAAGCCTGGATGGGCTGGATGCGGTTTCACTACTCACTTTGGCTCCATATTTATCCCCGCACAAATTGTGTTACTCCGTCTTTCAACCACCTTTTGTCCATTCATCGTCAGTTGAAGCCTGGATGGGCTGGATGCGGTTTCACTACTCACTTTGGCTCCATATTTATCCCCGCACAAATTGTGTTCCTCCGTCTTTCAACCACCTTTTGTCCATTCATCGTCAGTTGAAGCCTGTATGGGCTGGATGCGTTTTCACTACTCACTTTGGCTCCATATTTATCCCCGCACAAATTGTGTTCCTCCGTCTTTCAACCACCTTTTGTCCATTTATCGTCAGTCGAAGCCTGGATGGGCTGGATGCGGTTTCACTACTCACTTTGGCTCCATATTTATCCCCGTACAAATTGTGTTCCTCCGTCTTTCAACCACCTTTTGTCCATTCATCGTCAGTCGAAGCCTGGATGGGCTGGATGCGGTTTCACTACTCACTTTGGCTCCATATTTATCCCCGCACAAATTGTGTTCCTCCGTCTTTCAACCACCTTTTGTCCATTTATCGTCAGTTGAAGCCTGGATGGGCTGGATGCGGTTTCACTACTCACTTTGGCTCCATATTTATCCCCGCACAAATTGTGTTCCTCCTTCTTTCAACCACCTTTTGTCCATTTATCGTCAGTTGAAGCCTGGATGGGCTGGATGCGGTTTCACTACTCACTTTGGCTCCATATTTATCCCCGCACAAATTGTGTTCCTCCGTCTTTCAACCACCTTTTGTCCATTTATCGTCAGTTGAAGCCTGGATGGGCTGGATGCGGTTTCACTACTCACTTTGGCTCCATATTTATCCCCGCACAAATTGTGTTCCTCCGTCTTTCAACCACCTTTTGTCCATTCATCGTCAGTTGAAGCCTGTATGGGCTGGATGCGGTTTCACTACTCACTTTGGCTCCATATTTATCCCCGTACAAATTGTGTTCCTCCGTCTTTCAACCACCTTTTGTCCATTCATCGTCAGTCGAAGCCTGGATGGGCTGGATGCGGTTTCACTACTCACTTTGGCTCCATATTTATCCCCGCACAAATTGTGTTCCTCCGTCTTTCAACCACCTTTTGTCCATTTATCGTCAGTTGAAGCCTGGATGGGCTGGATGCGGTTTCACTACTCACTTTGGCTCCATATTTATCCGCGCACAAATTGTGTTCCTCCGTCTTTCAACCACCTTTTGTCCATTTATCGTCAGTTGAAGCCTGTATGGGCTGGATGCGGTTTCACTACTCACTTTGGCTCCATATTTATCCCGGTACAAATTGTGTTCCTCCGTCTTTCAACCACCTTTTGTCCATTTATCGTCAGTCGAAGCCTGGATGGGCTGGATGCGGTTTCACTACTCACTTTGGCTCCATATTTATCCCCGCACAAATTGTGTTCCTCCGTCTTTCAACCACCTTTTGTCCATTCATCGTCAGTTGAAGCCTGGATGGGCTGGATGCGGTTTCACTACTCACTTTGGCTCCATATTTATCCCCGCACAAATTGTGTTCCTCCGTCTTTCAACCACCTTTTGTCCATTTATCGTCAGTTGAAGCCTGGATGGGCTGGATGCGGTTTCACTACTCACTTTGGCTCCATATTTATCCCCGTACAAATTGTGTTCCTCCGTCTTTCAACCACCTTTTGTCCATTCATCGTCAGTCGAAGCCTGGATGGGCTGGATGCGGTTTCACTACTCACTTTGGCTCCATATTTATCCCCGCACAAATTGTGTTCCTCCGTCTTTCAACCACCTTTTGTCCATTTATCGTCAGTTGAAGCCTGGATGGGCTGGATGCGGTTTCACTACTCACTTTGGCTCCATATTTATCCCCGCACAAATTGTGTTCCTCCGTCTTTCAACCACCTTTTGTCCATTTATCGTCAGTTGAAGCCTGGATGGGCTGGATGCGGTTTCACTACTCACTTTGGCTCCATATTTATCCCCGCACAAATTGTGTTCCTCCGTCTTTCAACCACCTTTTGTCCATTCATCGTCAGTTGAAGCCTGGATGGGCTGGATGCGGTTTCACTACTCACTTTGGCTCCATATTTATCCCCGTACAAATTGTGTTCCTCCGTCTTTCAACCACCTTTTGTCCATTTATCGTCAGTTGAAGCCTGGATGGGCTGGATGCGGTTTCACTACTCACTTTGGCTCCATATTTATCCCCGCACAAATTGTGTTCCTCCGTCTTTCAACCACCTTTTGTCCATTTATCGTCAGTTGAAGCCTGGATGGGCTGGATGCGGTTTCACTACTCACTTTGGCTCCATATTTATCGCCGCACAAATTGTGTTCCTCCGTCTTTCAACCACCTTTTGTCCATTCATCGTCAGTCGAAGCCTGGATGGGCTGGATGCGGTTTCACTACTCACTTTGGCTCCATATTTATCCCCGCACAAATTGTGTTCCTCCGTCTTTCAACCACCTTTTGTCCATTTATCGTCAGTTAAAGCCTGGATGGGCTGGATGCGGTTTCACTACTCACTTTCGCTCCATATTTATCCCCGCACAAATTGTGTTCCTCCGTCTTTCAACCACCTTTTGTCCATTCATCGTCAGTTGAAGCCTGGATGGGCTGGATGCGGTTTCACTACTCACTTTGGCTCCATATTTATCCGCGCACAAATTGTGTTCCTCCGTCTTTCAACCACCTTTTGTCCATTCATCGTCAGTTGAAGCCTGGATGGGCTGGATGCGGTTTCACTACTCACTTTGGCTCCATATTTATCCCCGCACAAATTGTGTTCCTCCGTCTTTCAACCACCTTTGGTCCATTCATCGTCAGTTGAAGCCTGGATGGGCTGGATGCGGTTTCACTACTCACTTTGGCTCCATATTTATCCCCGCACAAATTGTGTTCCTCCGTCTTTCAACCACCTTTTGTCCATTCATCGTCAGTTGAAGCCTGTATAGGCTGGATGCGGTTTCACTACTCACTTTGGCTCCATATTTATCCCCGCACAAATTGTGTTCCTCCGTCTTTCAACCACCTTTGGTCCATTCATCGTCAGTTGAAGCCTGGATGGGCTGGATGCGGTTTCACTACTCACTTTGGCTCCATATTTATCCCCGCACAAATTGTGTTCCTCCGTCTTTCAACCACCTTTTGTCCATTCATCGTCAGTCGAAGCCTGGATGGGCTGGATGCGGTTTCACTACTCACTTTGGCTCCATATTTATCCCCGCACAAATTGTGTTCCTCCGTCTTTCAACCACCTTTTGTCCATTTATCGTCAGTTGAAGCCTGGATGGGCTGGATGCGGTTTCACTACTCACTTTGGCTCCATATTTATCCCCGCACAAATTGTGTTCCTCCGTCTTTCAACCACCTTTTGTCCATTCATCGTCAGTCGAAGCCTGGATGGGCTGGATGCGGTTTCACTACTCACTTTGGCTCCATATTTATCCCCGCACAAATTGTGTTCCTCCGTCTTTCAACCACCTTTGGTCCATTCATCGTCAGTCGAAGCCTGGATGGGCTGGATGCGGTTTCACTACTCACTTTGGCTCCATATTTATCCCCGCACAAATTGTGTTCCTCCGTCTTTCAACCACCTTTTGTCCATTCATCGTCAGTCGAAGCCTGTATGGGCTGGATGCGGTTTCACTACTCACTTTGGATCCATATTTATCCCCGCACAAATTGTGTTCTTCCGTCTTTCAACCACCTTGGGTCCATTCATCTTCAGTCGAAGCCTGGATGGGCTGGATGCGGTTTCACTACTCACTTTGGCTCCATATTTATCCCCGCACAAATTGTGTTCTTCCGTCTTTCAACCACCTTGGGTCCATTCATCGTCAGTCGAAGCCTGGATGGGCTGGATGCGGTTTCACTACTCACTTTGGCTCCATATTTATCCCCGCACAAATTGTGTTCCTCCGTCTTTCAACCACCTTTTGTCCATTCATCGTCAGTCGAAGCCTGGATGGGCTGGATGCGGTTTCACTACTCACTTTGGCTCCATATTTATCCCCGCACAAATTGTGTTCCTCCGTCTTTCAACCACCTTTTGTCCATTCATCGTCAGTCGAAGCCTGGATGGGCTGGATGCGGTTTCACTACTCACTTTGGCTCCATATTTATCCCCGCACAAATTGTGTTCCTCCGTCTTTCAACCACCTTTGGTCCATTCATCGTCAGTCGAAGCCTGGATGGGCTGGATGCGGTTTCACTACTCACTTTGGCTCCATATTTATCCCCGCACAAATTGTGTTCCTCCGTCTTTCAACCACCTTTTGTCCATTCATCGTCAGTCGAAGCCTGTATGGGCTGGATGCGGTTTCACTACTCACTTTGGATCCATATTTATCCCCGCACAAATTGTGTTCTTCCGTCTTTCAACCACCTTGGGTCCATTCATCTTCAGTCGAAGCCTGGATGGGCTGGATGCGGTTTCACTACTCACTTTGGCTCCATATTTATCCCCGCACAAATTGTGTTCCTCCGTCTTTCAACCACCTTTTGTCCATTTATCGTCAGTTGAAGCCTGTATGGGCTGGATGCGGTTTCACTACTCACTTTGGCTCCATATTTATCCCCGTACAAATTGTGTTCCTCCGTCTTTCAACCACCTTTTGTCCATTTATCGTCAGTTGAAGCCTGGATGAGCTGGATGCGGTTTCACTACTCACTTTGGCTCCATATTTATCCCCGTACAAATTGTGTTCCTCCGTCTTTCAACCACCTTTTGTCCATTTATCGTCAGTTGAAGCCTGGATGGGCTGGATGCGGTTTCACTACTCACTTTGGCTCCATATTTATCCCCGCACAAATTGTGTTCCTCCGTCTTTCAACCACCTTTTGTCCATTCATCGTCAGTTGAAGCCTGGATGGGCTGGATGCGGTTTCACTACTCACTTTGGCTCCATATTAAACCCCGCACAAATTGTGTTCCTCCGTCTTTCAACCACCTTTTGTCCATTCATCGTCAGTTGAAGCCTGGATGGGCTGGATGCGGTTTCACTACTCACTTTGGCTCCATATTTATCCCCGCACAAATTGTGTTCCTCCGTCTTTCAACCACCTTTTGTCCATTTATCGTCAGTTGAAGCCTGGATGGGCTGGATGCGGTTTCACTACTCACTTTGGCTCCATATTTATCCCCGCACAAATTGTGTTCCTCCGTCTTTCAACCACCTTTTGTCCATTCATCGTCAGTTGAAGCCTGGATGGGCTGGATGCGGTTTCACTACTCACTTTGGCTCCATATTTATCCCCGCACAAATTGTGTTCCTCCGTCTTTCAACCACCTTTTGTCCATTTATCGTCAGTTGAAGCCTGGATGAGCTGGATGCGGTTTCACTACTCACTTTGGCTCCATATTTATCCCCGCACAAATTGTGTTCCTCCGTCTTTCAACCACCTTTTGTCCATTCATTGTCAGTCGAAGCCTGGATGGGCTGGATGCGGTTTCACTACTCACTTTGGCTCCATATTTATCCCCGCACAAATTGTGTTCCTCCGTCTTTCAACCACCTTTTGTCCATTCATCGTCAGTCGAAGCCTGGATGGGCTGGATGCGGCTTCACTACTCACTTTGGCTCCATATTTATCCCCGCACAAATTGTGTTCCTCCGTCTTTCAACCACCTTTTGTCCATTTATTGTCAGTCGAAGCCTGGATGGGCTGGATGCGGTTTCACTACTCACTTTGGCTCCATATTTATCCCCGCACAAATTGTGTTCCTCCGTCTTTCAACCACCTTTTGTCCATTTATCGTCAGTTGAAGCCTGGATGGGCTGGATGCGGTTTCACTACTCACTTTGGCTCCATATTTATCCCCGCACAAATTGTGTTCCTCCGTCTTTCAACCACCTTTTGTCCATTTATCGTCAGTTGAAGCCTGTATGGGCTGGATGCGGTTTCACTACTCACTTTGGCTCCATATTTATCCCCGTACAAATTGTGTTCCTCCGTCTTTCAACCACCTTTTGTCCATTTATTGTCAGTCGAAGCCTGGATGGGCTGGATGCGGTTTCACTACTCACTTTGGCTCCATATTTATCCCCGCACAAATTGTGTTCCTCCGTCTTTCAACCACCTTTTGTCCATTCATCGTCAGTTGAAGCCTGGATGGGCTGGATGCGGTTTCACTACTCACTTTGGCTCCATATTTATCCCCGCACAAATTGTGTTCCTCCGTCTTTCAACCACCTTTTGTCCATTTATCGTCAGTTGAAGCCTGGATGGGCTGGATGCGGTTTCACTACTCACTTTGGCTCCATATTTATCCCCGCACAAATTGTGTTCCTCCGTCTTTCAACCACCTTTTGTCCATTCATCGTCAGTTGAAGCCTGGATGGGCTGGATGCGGTTTCACTACTCACTTTGGCTCCATATTTATCCCCGCACAAATTGTGTTCCTCCGTCTTTCAACCACCTTTTGTCCATTTATCGTCAGTTGAAGCCTGGATGAGCTGGATGCGGTTTCACTACTCACTTTGGCTCCATATTTATCCCCGCACAAATTGTGTTCCTCCGTCTTTCAACCACCTTTTGTCCATTCATTGTCAGTCGAAGCCTGGATGGGCTGGATGCGGTTTCACTACTCACTTTGGCTCCATATTTATCCCCGCACAAATTGTGTTCCTCCGTCTTTCAACCACCTTTTGTCCATTCATCGTCAGTCGAAGCCTGGATGGGCTGGATGCGGCTTCACTACTCACTTTGGCTCCATATTTATCCCCGCACAAATTGTGTTCCTCCGTCTTTCAACCACCTTTTGTCCATTTATTGTCAGTCGAAGCCTGGATGGGCTGGATGCGGTTTCACTACTCACTTTGGCTCCATATTTATCCCCGCACAAATTGTGTTCCTCCGTCTTTCAACCACCTTTTGTCCATTTATCGTCAGTTGAAGCCTGGATGGGCTGGATGCGGTTTCACTACTCACTTTGGCTCCATATTTATCCCCGCACAAATTGTGTTCCTCCGTCTTTCAACCACCTTTTGTCCATTTATCGTCAGTTGAAGCCTGGATGGGCTGGATGCGGTTTCACTACTCACTTTGGCTCCATATTTATCCCCGCACAAATTGTGTTCCTCCGTCTTTCAACCACCTTTTGTCCATTCATCGTCAGTTGAAGCCTGGATGGGCTGGATGCGGTTTCACTACTCACTTTGGCTCCATATTTATCCCCGCACAAATTGTGTTCCTCCGTCTTTCAACCACCTTTTGTCCATTTATCGTCAGTTGAAGCCTGGATGGGCTGGATGCGGTTTCACTACTCACTTTGGCTCCATATTTATCCCCGTACAAATTGTGTTCCTCCGTCTTTCAACCACCTTTTGTCCATTCATCGTCAGTCGAAGCCTGGATGGGCTGGATGAGGTTTCACTACTCACTTTGGCTCCATATTTATCCCCGCACAAATTGTGTTCCTCCGTCTTTCAACCACCTTTTGTCCATTTATCGTCAGTTGAAGCCTGGATGGGCTGGATGCGGTTTCACTACTCACTTTGGCTCCATATTTATCCCCGCACAAATTGTGTTCCTCCGTCTTTCAACCACCTTTTGTCCATTTATCGTCAGTTGAAGCCTGGATGGGCTGGATGCGGTTTCACTACTCACTTTGGCTCCATATTTATCCCCGCACAAATTGTGTTCCTCCGTCTTTCAACCACCTTTTGTCCATTTATCGTCAGTTGAAGCCTGTATGGGCTGGATGCGGTTTCACTACTCACTTTGGCTCCATATTTATCCCCGTACAAATTGTGTTCCTCCGTCTTTCAACCACCTTTTGTCCATTCATCGTCAGTCGAAGCCTGGATGGGCTGGATGCGGTTTCACTACTCACTTTGGCTCCATATTTATCCCCGCACAAATTGTGTTCCTCCGTCTTTCAACCACCTTTTGTCCATTTATTGTCAGTCGAAGCCTGGATGGGCTGGATGCGGTTTCACTACTCACTTTGGCTCCATATTTATCCCCGCACAAATTGTGTTCCTCCGTCTTTCAACCACCTTTTGTCCATTCATCGTCAGTTGAAGCCTGGATGGGCTGGATGCGGTTTCACTACTCACTTTGGCTCCATATTTATCCCCGCACAAATTGTGTTCCTCCGTCTTTCAACCACCTTTTGTCCATTCATCGTCAGTCGAAGCCTGGATGGGCTGGATGCGGTTTCACTACTCACTTTGGCTCCATATTTATCCCCGTACAAATTGTGTTCCTCCGTCTTTCAACCACCTTTTGTCCATTTATTGTCAGTCGAAGCCTGGATGGGCTGGATGCGGTTTCACTACTCACTTTGGCTCCATATTTATCCCCGCACAAATTGTGTTCCTCCGTCTTTCAACCACCTTTTGTCCATTCATCGTCAGTTGAAGCCTGGATGGGCTGGTTGCGGTTTCACTACTCACTTTGGCTCCATATTTATCCCCGCACAAATTGTGTTCCTCCGTCTTTCAACCACCTTTTGTCCATTCATCGTCAGTCGAAGCCTGGATGGGCTGGATGCGGTTTCACTACTCACTTTGGCTCCATTTTATCCCCGCACAAATTGTGTTCCTCCGTCTTTCAACCACCTTTTGTCCATTTATCGTCAGTTGAAGCCTGGATGGGCTGGATGCGGTTTCACTACTCACTTTGGCTCCATATTTATCCCCGCACAAATTGTGTTCCTCCGTCTTTCAACCACCTTTTGTCCATTTATCGTCAGTTGAAGCCTGGATGGGCTGGATGCGGTTTCACTACTCACTTTGGCTCCATATTTATCCCCGCACAAATTGTGTTCCTCCGTCTTTCAACCACCTTTTGTCCATTTATCGTCAGTTGAAGCCTGGATGGGCTGGATGCGGTTTCACTACTCACTTTGGCTCCATATTTATCCCCGTACAAATTGTGTTCCTCCGTCTTTCAACCACCTTTTGTCCATTCATCGTCAGTCGAAGCCTGGATGGGCTGGATGCGGTTTCACTACTCACTTTGGCTCCATATTTATCCCCGCACAAATTGTGTTCCTCCGTCTTTCAACCACCTTTTGTCCATTTATCGTCAGTTGAAGCCTGGATGGGCTGGATGCGGTTTCACTACTCACTTTGGCTCCATATTTATCCCCGCACAAATTGTGTTCCTCCGTCTTTCAACCACCTTTTGTCCATTTATCGTCAGTTGAAGCCTGTATGGGCTGGATGCGGTTTCACTACTCACTTTGGCTCCATATTTATCCCCGTACAAATTGTGTTCCTCCGTCTTTCAACCACCTTTTGTCCATTTATCGTCAGTCGAAGCCTGGATGGGCTGGATGCGGTTTCACTACTCACTTTGGCTCCATATTTATCCCCGCACAAATTGTGTTCCTCCGTCTTTCAACCACCTTTTGTCCATTCATCGTCAGTTGAAGCCTGGATGGGCTGGATGCGGTTTCACTACTCACTTTGGCTCCATATTTATCCCCGCACAAATTGTGTTCCTCCGTCTTTCAACCACCTTTTGTCCATTTATCGTCAGTTGAAGCCTGGATGGGCTGGATGCGGTTTCACTACTCACTTTGGCTCCATATTTATCCCCGTACAAATTGTGTTCCTCCGTCTTTCAACCACCTTTTGTCCATTCATCGTCAGTCAAAGCCTGGATGGGCTGGATGCGGTTTCACTACTCACTTTGGCTCCATATTTATCTCCGCACAAATTGTGTTCCTCCGTCTTTCAACCACCTTTTGTCCATTTATCGTCAGTTGAAGCCTGGATGGGCTGGATGCGGTTTCACTACTCACTTTGGCTCCATATTTATCCCCGCACAAATTGTGTTCCTCCGTCTTTCAACCACCTTTTGTCCATTTATCGTCAGTTGAAGCCTGGATGGGCTGGATGCGGTTTCACTACTCACTTTGGCTCCATATTTATCCCCGCACAAATTGTGTTCCTCCGTCTTTCAACCACCTTTTGTCCATTCATCGTCAGTTGAAGCCTGGATGGGCTGGATGCGGTTTCACTACTCACTTTGGCTCCATATTTATCCCCGTACAAATTGTGTTCCTCCGTCTTTCAACCACCTTTTGTCCATTCATCGTCAGTCGAAGCCTGGATGGGCTGGATGCGGTTTCACTACTCACTTTGGCTCCATATTTATCCCCGCACAAATTGTGTTCCTCCGTCTTTCAACCACCTTTTGTCCATTTATCGTCAGTTGAAGCCTGGATGGGCTGGATGCGGTTTCACTACTCACTTTGGCTCCATATTTATCCCCGCACAAATTGTGTTCCTCCGTCTTTCAACCACCTTTTGTCCATTCATCGTCAGTTGAAGCCTGGATGGGCTGGATGCGGTTTCACTACTCACTTTGGCTCCATATTTATCCGCGCACAAATTGTGTTCCTCCGTCTTTCAACCACCTTTTGTCCATTCATCGTCAGTTGAAGCCTGGATGGGCTGGATGCGGTTTCACTACTCACTTTGGCTCCATATTTATCCCCGCACAAATTGTGTTCCTCCGTCTTTCAACCACCTTTGGTCCATTCATCGTCAGTTGAAGCCTGGATGGGCTGGATGCGGTTTCACTAGTCACTTTGGCTCCATATTTATCCCCGCACAAATTGTGTTCCTCCGTCTTTCAACCACCTTTTGTCCATTCATCGTCAGTTGAAGCCTGTATGGACTGGATGCGGTTTCACTACTCACTTTGGCTCCATATTTATCCCCGCACAAATTGTGTTCCTCCGTCTTTCAACCACCTTTGGTCCATTCATCGTCAGTTGAAGCCTGGATGGGCTGGATGCGGTTTCACTACTCACTTTGGCTCCATATTTATCCCCGCACAAATTGTGTTCCTCCGTCTTTCAACCACCTTTGGTCCATTCATCGTCAGTTGAAGCCTGGATGGGCTGGATGCGGTTTCACTACTCACTTTGGCTCCATATTTATCCCCGCACAAATTGTGTTCCTCCGTCTTTCAACCACCTTTTGTCCATTCATCGTCAGTTGAAGCCTGGATGGGCTGGATGCGGTTTCACTACTCACTTTGGCTCCATATTTATCCCCGCACAAATTGTGTTCCTCCGTCTTTCAACCACCTTTGGTCCATTCATCGTCAGTTGAAGCCTGGATGGGCTGGATGCGGTTTCACTACTCACTTTGGCTCCATATTTATCCCCGCACAAATTGTGTTCCTCCGTCTTTCAACCACCTTTGGTCCATTTATCGTCAGTTGAAGCCTGTATGGGCTGGATGCGGTTTCACTACTCACTTTGGCTCCATATTTATCCCCGCACAAATTGTGTTCCTCCGTCTTTCAACCACCTTTGGTCCATTCATCTTCAGTCGAAGCCTGGATGGGCTGGATGCGGTTTCACTACTCACTTTGGCTCCATATTTATCCCCGCACAAATTGTGTTCCTCCGTCTTTCAACCACCTTTGGTCCATTCATCGTCAGTTGAAGCCTGGATGGGCTGGATGCGGTTTCACTACTCACTTTGGCTCCATATTTATCCCCGCACAAATTGTGTTCCTCCGTCTTTCAACCACCTTTGGTCCATTTATCGTCAGTTGAAGCCTGGATGGGCTGGATGCGGTTTCACTACTCACTTTGGCTCCATATTTATCCCCGCACAAATTGTGTTCCTCCGTCTTTCAACCACCTTTGGTCCATTCATCTTCAGTCGAAGCCTGGATGGGCTGGATGCGGTTTCACTACTCACTTTGGCTCCATATTTATCCCCGCACAAATTGTGTTCCTCCGTCTTTCAACCACCTTTGGTCCATTCATCGTCAGTTGAAGCCTGGATGGGCTGGATGCGGTTTCACTACTCACTTTGGCTCCATATTTATCCCCGCACAAATTGTGTTCCTCCGTCTTTCAACCACCTTTTGTCCATTCATCGTCAGTTGAAGCCTGGATGGGCTGGATGCGGTTTCACTACTCACTTTGGCTCCATATTTATCCCCGCACAAATTGTGTTCCTCCGTCTTTCAACCACCTTTTGTCCATTCATCGTCAGTTGAAGCCTGGATGGGCTGGATGCGGTTTCACTACTCACTTTGGCTCCATATTTATCCCCGCACAAATTGTGTTCCTCCGTCTTTCAACCACCTTTTGTCCATTCATCGTCAGTTGAAGCCTGGATGGGCTGGATGCGGTTTCACTACTCACTTTGGCTCCATATTTATCCCCGCACAAATTGTGTTCCTCCGTCTTTCAACCACCTTTTGTCCATTTATCGTCAGTTGAAGCCTGGATGGGCTGGATGCGGTTTCACTACTCACTTTGGCTCCATATTTATCCCCGCACAAATTGTGTTACTCCGTCTTTCAACCACCTTTTGTCCATTCATCGTCAGTTGAAGCCTGGATGGGCTGGATGCGGTTTCACTACTCACTTTGGCTCCATATTTATCCCCGCACAAATTGTGTTCCTCCGTCTTTCAACCACCTTTTGTCCATTCATCGTCAGTCGAAGCCTGGATGGGCTGGATGCGGTTTCACTACTCACTTTGGCTCCATATTTATCCCCGCACAAATTGTGTTCCTCCGTCTTTCAACCACCTTTTGTCCATTCATCGTCAGTCGAAGCCTGGATGGGCTGGATGCGGTTTCACTACTCACTTTGGCTCCATATTTATCCCCGCACAAATTGTGTTCCTCCGTCTTTCAACCACCTTTTGTCCATTCATCGTCAGTCGAAGCCTGGATGGGCTGGATGCGGTTTCACTACTCACTTTGGCTCCATATTTATCCCCGCACAAATTGTGTTCCTCCGTCTTTCAACCACCTTTTGTCCATTTATCGTCAGTTGAAGCCTGGATGGGCTGGATGCGGTTTCACTACTCACTTTGGCTCCATATTTATCCCCGCACAAATTGTGTTCCTCCGTCTTTCAACCACCTTTGGTCCATTCATCGTCAGTCGAAGCCTGGATGGGCTGGATGCGGTTTCACTACTCACTTTGGCTCCATATTTATCCCCGCACAAATTGTGTTCCTCCGTCTTTCAACCACCTTTTGTCCATTCATCGTCAGTTGAAGCCTGGATGGGCTGGATGCGGTTTCACTACTCACTTTGGCTCCATATTTATCCCCGCACAAATTGTGTTCCTCCGTCTTTCAACCACCTTTTGTCCATTCATCGTCAGTCGAAGCCTGGATGGGCTGGATGCGGTTTCACTACTCACTTTGGCTCCATATTTATCCCCGCACAAATTGTGTTCCTCCGTCTTTCAACCACCTTTTGTCCATTCATCGTCAGTCGAAGCCTGGATGGGCTGGATGCGGTTTCACTACTCACTTTGGCTCCATATTTATCCCCGCACAAATTGTGTTCCTCCGTCTTTCAACCACCTTTGGTCCATTCATCGTCAGTTGAAGCCTGGATGGGCTGGATGCGGTTTCACTACTCACTTTGGCTCCATATTTATCCCCGCACAAATTGTGTTCCTCCGTCTTTCAACCACCTTTTGTCCATTCATCGTCAGTTGAAGCCTGGATGGGCTGGATGCGGTTTCACTACTCACTTTGGCTCCATATTTATCCCCGCACAAATTGTGTTCCTCCGTCTTTCAACCACCTTTTGTCCATTCATCGTCAGTCGAAGCCTGGATGGGCTGGATGCGGTTTCACTACTCACTTTGGCTCCATATTTATCCCCGCACAAATTGTGTTCCTCCGTCTTTCAACCACCTTTTGTCCATTCATCGTCAGTTGAAGCCTGGATGGGCTGGATGCGGTTTCACTACTCACTTTGGCTCCATATTTATCCCCGCACAAATTGTGTTCCTCCGTCTTTCAACCACCTTTTGTCCATTCATCGTCAGTCGAAGCCTGGATGGGCTGGATGCGGTTTCACTACTCACTTTGGCTCCATATTTATCCCCGCACAAATTGTGTTCCTCCGTCTTTCAACCACCTTTGGTCCATTCATCGTCAGTTGAAGCCTGGATGGGCTGGATGCGGTTTCACTACTCACTTTGGCTCCATATTTATCCCCGCACAAATTGTGTTCCTCCGTCTTTCAACCACCTTTTGTCCATTTATCGTCAGTTGAAGCCTGGATGGGCTGGATGCGGTTTCACTACTCACTTTGGCTCCATATTTATCCCCGCACAAATTGTGTTCCTCCGTCTTTCAACCACCTTTGGTCCATTCATCGTCAGTTGAAGCCTGGATGGGCTGGATGCGGTGTCACTACTCACTTTGGCTCCATATTTATCCACGCACAAATTGTGTTCCTCCGTCTTTCAACCACCTTTGGTCCATTCATCGTCAGTCGAAGCCTGGATGGGCTGGATGCGGTTTCACTACTCACTTTGGCTCCATATTTATCCCCGCACAAATTGTGTTCCTCCGTCTTTCAACCACCTTTGGTCCATTCATCGTCAGTTGAAGCCTGGATGGGCTGGATGCGGTTTCACTACTCACTTTGGCTCCATATTTATCCCCGCACAAATTGTGTTCCTCCGTCTTTCAACCACCTTTTGTCCATTTATCGTCAGTCGAAGCCTGGATGGGCTGGATGCGGTTTCACTACTCACTTTGGCTCCATATTTATCCCCGCACAAATTGTGTTCCTCCGTCTTTCAACCACCTTTGGTCCATTCATCTTCAGTCGAAGCCTGGATGGGCTGGATGCGGTTTCACTACTCACTTTGGCTCCATATTTATCCCCGCACAAATTGTGTTCCTCCGTCTTTCAACCACCTTTTGTCCATTCATCGTCAGTTGAAGCCTGGATGGGCTGGATGCGGTTTCACTACTCACTTTGGCTCCATATTTATCCCCGCACAAATTGTGTTCCTCCGTCTTTCAACCACCTTTTGTCCATTCATCGTCAGTCGAAGCCTGGATGGGCTGGATGCGGTTTCACTACTCACTTTGGCTCCATATTTATCCCCGCACAAATTGTGTTCCTCCTTCTTTCAACCACCTTTTGTCCATTCATCTTCAGTCGAAGCCTGGATGGGCTGGATGCGGTTTCACTACTCACTTTGGCTCCATATTTATCCCCGCACAAATTGTGTTCCTCCTTCTTTCAACCACCTTTTGTCCATTCATCTTCAGTCGAAGCCTGGATGGGCTGGATGCGGTTTCACTACTCACTTTGGCTCCATATTTATCCCCGCACAAATTGTGTTACTCCGTCTTTCAACCACCTTTGGTCCATTCATCGTCAGTTGAAGCCTGGATGGGCTGGATGCAGTTTCACTACTCACTTTGGCTCCATATTTATCCCCGCACAAATTGTGTTCCTCCGTATTTCAACCACCTTTGGTCCATTCATCGTCAGTTGAAGCCTGGATGGGCTGGATGCGGTTTCACTACTCACTTTGGCTCCATATTTATCCCCGCACAAATTGTGTTCCTCCGTCTTTCAACCACCTTTTGTCCATTTATCGTCAGTTGAAGCCTGGATGGGCTGGATGCGGTTTCACTACTCACTTTGGCTCCATATTTATCCCCGCACAAATTGTGTTCCTCCGTCTTTCAACCACCTTTTGTCCATTCATCGTCAGTTGAAGCCTGGATGGGCTGGATGCGGTTTCACTACTCACTTTGGCTCCATATTTATCCCCGCACAAATTGTGTTCCTCCGTCTTTCAACCACCTTTTGTCCATTCATCTTCAGTTGAAGCCTGGATGGGCTGGATGCGGTTTCACTACTCACTTTGGCTCCATATTTATCCCCGCACAAATTGTGTTCCTCCGTCTTTCAACCACCTTTTGTCCATTCATCGTCAGTCGAAGCCTGGATGGGCTGGATGCGGTTTCACTACTCACTTTGGCTCCATATTTATCCCCGCACAAATTGTGTTCCTCCGTCTTTCAACCACCTTTTGTCCATTTATCGTCAGTTGAAGCCTGGATGGGCTGGATGCGGTTTCACTACTCACTTTGGCTCCATATTTATCCCCGCACAAATTGTGTTCCTCCGTCTTTCAACCACCTTTTGTCCATTTATCGTCAGTTGAAGCCTGTATGGGCTGGATGCGGTTTCACTACTCACTTTGGCTCCATATTTATCCCCGTACAAATTGTGTTCCTCCGTCTTTCAACCACCTTTTGTCCATTTATCGTCAGTCGAAGCCTGGATGGGCTGGATGCGGTTTCACTACTCACTTTGGATCCATATTTATCCCCGCACAAATTGTGTTCCTCCGTCTTTCAACCACCTTTTGTCCATTCATCGTCAGTTGAAGCCTGGATGGGCTGGATGCGGTTTCACTACTCACTTTGGCTCCATATTTATCCCCGCACAAATTGTGTTCCTCCGTCTTTCAACCACCTTTTGTCCATTTATCGTCAGTTGAAGCCTGGATGGGCTGGATGCGGTTTCACTACTCACTTTGGCTCCATATTTATCCCCGTACAAATTGTGTTCCTCCGTCTTTCAACCACCTTTTGTCCATTCATCGTCAGTCGAAGCCTGGATGGGCTGGATGCGGTTTCACTACTCACTTTGGCTCCATATTTATCCCCGCACAAATTGTGTTCCTCCGTCTTTCAACCACCTTTTGTCCATTTATCGTCAGTTGAAGCCTGGATGGGCTGGATGCGGTTTCACTACTCACTTTGGCTCCATATTTATCCCCGCACAAATTGTGTTCCTCCGTCTTTCAACCACCTTTTGTCCATTTATCGTCAGTTGAAGCCTGGATGGGCTGGATGCGGTTTCACTACTCACTTTGGCTCCATATTTATCCCCGCACAAATTGTGTTCCTCCGTCTTTCAACCACCTTTTGTCCATTCATCGTCAGTTGAAGCCTGGATGGGCTGGATGCGGTTTCACTACTCACTTTGGCTCCATATTTATCCCCGCACAAATTGTGTTCCTCCGTCTTTCAACCACCTTTTGTCCATTCATCGTCAGTTGAAGCCTGGATGGGCTGGATGCGGTTTCACTACTCACTTTGGCTCCATATTTATCCCCGTACAAATTGTGTTCCTCCGTCTTTCAACCACCTTTTGTCCATTCATCGTCAGTCGAAGCCTGGATGGGCTGGATGCGGTTTCACTACTCACTTTGGCTCCATATTTATCCCCGTACAAATTGTGTTCCTCCGTCTTTCAACCACCTTTTGTCCATTTATCGTCAGTTGAAGCCTGGATGGGCTGGATGCGGTTTCACTACTCACTTTGGCTCCATATTTATCCCCGCACAAATTGTGTTCCTCCGTCTTTCAACCACCTTTTGTCCATTCATCGTCAGTTGAAGCCTGGATGGGCTGGATGCGGTTTCACTACTCACTTTGGCTCCATATTTATCCCCGCACAAATTGTGTTCCTCCGTCTTTCAACCACCTTTTGTCCATTCATCGTCAGTTGAAGCCTGGATGGGCTGGATGCGGTTTCACTACTCACTTTGGCTCCATATTTATCCCCGTACAAATTGTGTTCCTCCGTCTTTCAACCACCTTTTGTCCATTCATCGTCAGTCGAAGCCTGGATGGGCTGGATGCGGTTTCACTACTCACTTTGGCTCCATATTTATCCCCGCACAAATTGTGTTCCTCCGTCTTTCAACCACCTTTTGTCCATTTATCGTCAGTTGAAGCCTGGATGGGCTGGATGCGGTTTCACTACTCACTTTGGCTCCATATTTATCCCCGCACAAATTGTGTTCCTCCGTCTTTCAACCACCTTTTGTCCATTCATCGTCAGTTGAAGCCTGGATGGGCTGGATGCGGTTTCACTACTCACTTTGGCTCCATATTTATCCGCGCACAAATTGTGTTCCTCCGTCTTTCAACCACCTTTTGTCCATTCATCGTCAGTTGAAGCCTGGATGGGCTGGATGCGGTTTCACTACTCACTTTGGCTCCATATTTATCCCCGCACAAATTGTGTTCCTCCGTCTTTCAACCACCTTTGGTCCATTCATCGTCAGTTGAAGCCTGGATGGGCTGGATGCGGTTTCACTAGTCACTTTGGCTCCATATTTATCCCCGCACAAATTGTGTTCCTCCGTCTTTCAACCACCATTTGTCCATTCATCGTCAGTTGAAGCCTGTATGGGCTGGATGCGGTTTCACTACTCACTTTGGCTCCATATTTATCCCCGCACAAATTGTGTTCCTCCGTCTTTCAACCACCTTTGGTCCATTCATCGTCAGTTGAAGCCTGGATGGGCTGGATGCGGTTTCACTACTCACTTTGGCTCCATATTTATCCCCGCACAAATTGTGTTCCTCCGTCTTTCAACCACCTTTTGTCCATTCATCGTCAGTTGAAGCCTGGATGGGCTGGATGCGGTTTCACTACTCACTTTGGCTCCATATTTATCCCCGCACAAATTGTGTTCCTCCGTCTTTCAACCACCTTTGGTCCATTCATCGTCAGTTGAAGCCTGGATGGGCTGGATGCGGTTTCACTACTCACTTTGGCTCCATATTTATCCCCGCACAAATTGTGTTCCTCCGTCTTTCAACCACCTTTTGTCCATTTATCGTCAGTTGAAGCCTGTATGGGCTGGATGCGGTTTCACTACTCACTTTGGCTCCATATTTATCCCCGCACAAATTGTGTTCCTCCGTCTTTCAACCACCTTTGGTCCATTCATCGTCAGTTGAAGCCTGGATGGGCTGGATGCGGTTTCACTACTCACTTTGGCTCCATATTTATCCCCGTACAAATTGTGTTCCTCCGTCTTTCAACCACCTTTTGTCCATTCATCGTCAGTTGAAGCCTGGATGGGCTGGATGCGGTTTCACTACTCACTTTGGCTCCATATTTATCCCCGCACAAATTGTGTTCCTCCGTCTTTCAACCACCTTTGGTCCATTCATCGTCAGTTGAAGCCTGGATGGGCTGGATGCGGTTTCACTACTCACTTTGGCTCCATATTTATCCCCGCACAAATTGTGTTCCTCCGTCTTTCAACCACCTTTGGTCCATTCATCGTCAGTTGAAGCCTGGATGGGCTGGATGCGGTTTCACTACTCACTTTGGCTCCATATTTATTCCCGCACAAATTGTGTTCCTCCGTCTTTCAACCACCTTTTGTCCATTCATCGTCAGTTGAAGCCTGGATGGGCTGGATGCGGTTTCACTACTCACTTTGGCTCCATATTTATCCCCGCACAAATTGTGTTCCTCCGTCTTTCAACCACCTTTTGTCCATTTATCGTCAGTTGAAGCCTGTATGGGCTGGATGCGGTTTCACTACTCACTTTGGCTCCATATTTATCCCCGCACAAATTGTGTTCCTCCGTCTTTCAACCACCTTTGGTCCATTCATCGTCAGTTGAAGCCTGGATGGGCTGGATGCGGTTTCACTACTCACTTTGGCTCCATATTTATCCCCGCACAAATTGTGTTCCTCCGTCTTTCAACCACCTTTTGTCCATTCATCGTCAGTTGAAGCCTGGATGGGCTGGATGCGGTTTCACTACTCACTTTGGCTCCATATTTATCCCCGCACAAATTGTGTTCCTCCGTCTTTCAACCACCTTTTGTCCATTCATCGTCAGTTGAAGCCTGGATGGGCTGGATGCGGTTTCACTACTCACTTTGGCTCCATATTTATCCCCGCACAAATTGTGTTCCTCCGTCTTTCAACCACCTTTTGTCCATTCATCGTCAGTTGAAGCCTGGATGGGCTGGATGCGGTTTCACTACTCACTTTGGCTCCATATTTATCCCCGCACAAATTGTGTTCCTCCGTCTTTCAACCACCTTTTGTCCATTTATCGTCAGTTGAAGCCTGGATGGGCTGGATACGGTTTCACTACTCACTTTGGCTCCATATTTATCCCCGCACAAATTGTGTTCCTCCGTCTTTCAACCACCTTTTGTCCATTTATCGTCAGTTGAAGCCTGGATGGGCTGGATGCGGTTTCACTACTCACTTTGGCTCCATATTTATCCCCGCACAAATTGTGTTCCTCCGTCTTTCAACCACCTTTTGTCCATTCATCGTCAGTCGAAGCCTGGATGGGCTGGATGCGGTTTCACTACTCACTTTGGCTCCATATTTATCCCCGCACAAATTGTGTTCCTCCGTCTTTCAACCACCTTTTGTCCATTCATCGTCAGTCGAAGCCTGGATGGGCTGGATGCGGTTTCACTACTCACTTTGGCTCCATATTTATCCCCGCACAAATTGTGTTCCTCCGTCTTTCAACCACCTTTTGTCCATTCATCGTCAGTCGAAGCCTGGATGGGCTGGATGCGGTTTCACTACTCACTTTGGCTCCATATTTATCCCCGCACAAATTGTGTTCCTCCGTCTTTCAACCACCTTTTGTCCATTTATCGTCAGTTGAAGCCTGGATGGGCTGGATGCGGTTTCACTACTCACTTTGGCTCCATATTTATCCCCGCACAAATTGTGTTCCTCCGTCTTTCAACCACCTTTTGTCCATTTATCGTCAGTCGAAGCCTGGATGGGCTGGATGCGGTTTCACTACTCACTTTGGCTCCATATTTATCCCCGCACAAATTGTGTTCCTCCGTCTTTCAACCACCTTTTGTCCATTCATCGTCAGTCGAAGCCTGGATGGGCTGGATGCGGTTTCACTACTCACTTTGGCTCCATATTTATCCCCGCACAAATTGTGTTCCTCCGTCTTTCAACCACCTTTGGTCCATTCATCGTCAGTTGAAGCCTGGATGGGCTGGATACGGTTTCACTACTCACTTTGGCTCCATATTTATCCCCGCACAAATTGTGTTCCTCCGTCTTTCAACCACCTTTTGTCCATTCATCGTCAGTTGAAGCCTGGATGGGCTGGATGCGGTTTCACTACTCACTTTGGCTCCATATTTATCCCCGCACAAATTGTGTTCCTCCGTCTTTCAACCACCTTTTGTCCATTCATCGTCAGTTGAAGCCTGGATGGGCTGGATGCGGTTTCACTACTCACTTTGGCTCCATATTTATCCCCGCACAAATTGTGTTCCTCCGTCTTTCAACCACCTTTTGTCCATTTATCGTCAGTTGAAGCCTGGATGGGCTGGATGCGGTTTCACTACTCACTTTGGCTCCATATTTATCCCCGCACAAATTGTGTTCCTCCGTCTTTCAACCACCTTTTGTCCATTTATCGTCAGTTGAAGCCTGGATGGGCTGGATGCGGTTTCACTACTCACTTTGGCTCCATATTTATCCCCGCACAAATTGTGTTCCTCCGTCTTTCAACCACCTTTTGTCCATTCATCGTCAGTTGAAGCCTGGATGGGCTGGATGCGGTTTCACTACTCACTTTGGCTCCATATTTATCCCCGCACAAATTGTGTTCCTCCGTCTTTCAACCACCTTTTGTCCATTCATCGTCAGTTGAAGCCTGGATGGGCTGGATACGGTTTCACTACTCACTTTGGCTCCATATTTATCCCCGCACAAATTGTGTTCCTCCGTCTTTCAACCACCTTTTGTCCATTTATCGTCAGTTGAAGCCTGGATGGGCTGGATACGGTTTCACTACTCACTTTGGCTCCATATTTATCCCCGCACAAATTGTGTTCCTCCGTCTTTCAACCACCTTTTGTCCATTCATCGTCAGTCGAAGCCTGGATGGGCTGGATGCGGTTTCACTACTCACTTTGGCTCCATATTTATCCCCGCACAAATTGTGTTCCTCCGTCTTTCAACCACCTTTTGTCCATTCATCGTCAGTCGAAGCCTGGATGGGCTGGATGCGGTTTCACTACTCACTTTGGCTCCATATTTATCCCCGCACAAATTGTGTTCTCTCCGTCTTTCAACCACCTTTTGTCCATTCATCGTCAGTCGAAGCCTGGATGGGCTGG